>CAWUFW010004677.1:0-1487430 GCA_963921515.1 Calotriton arnoldi
CATTTTGAATTTGTTTCAGGACATCTGGTATTACTGCAATTGACGGAACACCATGTTTTTTAGTATAGATGGATTTGATTCTGGGAATGCTATCCATGAATAGAATACCTCTGTCTGAAAGGATTTGTGTGCCTCTATCACAAAAACTGCTCTATCACCTCTTGGTGATAGGCCGTGTTTTATAAGTTTTAGAGTGATGGCTCTCCTTAAGTTTGGATGGACGTTTATAACACCCTCATCGGCTTCATTTAAACCGGTAAAGTTAAAAGCTGTTATGACTGGGTCAGCCGCAGCTACACCGTTCTCGGTGCCATTGTCCCCGTGATTGGACATTTGTTTTTTGAAAAATGTAGTACAAGTTTCAAGGAAACAAAAGATAAGGTGCACAATATTTTGGAACACTGTATCCTTCAACGTTGATTAAACCAAAATAGCTAATCTATAGGGTTTTTGTCCTATTTAGCTTTGGCGGATATTTAACCCTACCCACTCCAGATGTCTTATGGAGTATGTGAGTAGGGGTCTCTGAGAGAAAAGCACAACTGAGTTACTCAGTATCTAGCGTTAAATTAGTGCCTTACCAAACCGTTGGGCGCCATGCAGTGTAATTCCTATTTCCCTAATAGGCTCTGCGCATTGGAATAATATACCCTATAGGTTTGACATAGGACTGAGGTCGGTATGTCCCTATCGAGTCTATTAAACTTAATTACTTTTGTGCCAGCTAACTCAGAGGCCACTAGAAACTCCTTGTAAACAAGAAGGGAGTAGTTTCTGGCAACCGCATAAACATGACAACTTTGTTTCCCTTTAGAATCGTAACACTTCTCAGAATCATGGAAACAATAGATAACAGTTTCACTCAGCTAATCGTGCATGCTTAGTTTCCTCAGAGTTACACAGAAAGAATAGGCGGGCGTTTCAATAAAAGGATTTATTGAACTGTCTTGTTTCTCGTGTAAGAGATATGAGCTGTTATGATCACAAGACAGTATGCAAGATATATAATGTACAGCGTAAGCAGTAGAAATTAATAATACTGCGCTAGCATTATCTTTTAGCTATGTTACATATATTCACACACATAAATGACATGAGCTAAAAATGCGAGTACTCATACGATGCTTCTCTAAGCTAGTTCTACCCCAGTGTACCTAACCTGATCTAGGTGTAGGGCAAGGTAAGAAGTAGGTGAAATATTCTATAGTATGGTATACTAAGAGTCTGGTATGCCAAGAGTCCCTCTAGGTTCTAGTCAGCTACATACCTTGAGAAAGAGAGAGGTGGGAATCTCCTGCCGGATCTCGAACTCTAACACCCCGCGAAGGGAGTCAGAGCACTGGGAGTTGGATTCTCTGCGAGCAGGGATGACAGCGTCTCTTCTCAGTGCGTCAGGCCGGGATACGGGCTCCTCTAAAGTCGAGGTCTCCTCTAACTTGCTTGGGCAAGGGAAGGTATATTTATACCTTGTAGGTGCCTTGGAATGTTAGCATTGACGTGAAGTCGGACAGAGTAAGACGTCAGGAATGAACCCTTAACGTATAGCGGTTCATGCATAATAGATGAGTTCTTGGAGAAATCAATAATCCTGTGCTGGGGGAACTCCCAAGAGCTTAAGGGTCTGGTTTCTAAGAACTCGTGACGTTAGTGTGGACGGATGTCGGTGACCATGCCTGTATTTGGAGTGCATGGCTAATGCCTAAATAAGGACTGGGATTCTATGCCTATATAAGGGCAATGCGAATTGTGCCTATATAAGGACATGTTTCAGGAAAGCCTATATACAGACATCTAAAGCGGAATACAACAATGCACTCCTTCAATAACCAGGCACTACCCACGTAATCATAAAATCACCCAGACACTACACATGCACTCCTCTAATCACCCAGGCACTACCCCTGCACTCATGCAATCACCAAGGCACTACCTATGTACTCCTCCAAGCACCCAGGCACTACTCCTGCACTCATCCTTCACCCAGGCACTACCCTTGCACTCCTCCAATCACTCAAGCAGTTCTATTGCAGTCATGCAATCACTCAAGCACTACTGTTACACACATCCATTCACCTAGGCAGTACCTATGCACTCCTCCCATTACCCAGCCACTACCCTTTCAGTCATGCAATCACCCGGGCACTACCCATGCACTCATCCATTTACCCAGGCACTACTCCTGCACTCATGCAATCACCCAGGTACTTCCCATACACTCCTCCAATCACCAAGCACTACCCATGCACTCTTCCATGCACCCAGTTACTACTCATGTACTCTTCCAATGAGCCAGACACTGTCCATGCACTCCTGCAATCACCCAGGTACTACTCCTGCACTCATGCAATAACCCAGGTACTACCTATGCACTCATCCAATAACCCAGGCACTACCCCTGCGCTCATGCAATCACCGAGGCACTACCCATGAACTCCTTAAATCACTCAGGTACTAATGTTGCACTCATGTATTCACTCAGACACTACTCATACACTCATCTATGCACTCAGGCACTACTGTTGCACTCAACCATTCAGCCAGGCATTATCCATGCACTCCTCCAATCACTTAGGGACTACCCCTGCACTAATACAATCACCCAGGCACTACTCATGCATTCATTCAATAACTCAGGAACTACTGTTGCACTCATCCATTCACCCAGGCACTTGTGATGCACTCATCTATGCACTTGGGCACTAACTATGCACTCATCCATTCCCTAAACACTATCTATGCAGTCATCTATGCACTCAGGTACTACTCATACAGTGCTACAATCAGACACTACTCCTTCACTCATGCAATCAGCCATGTACTACCCATGCACACATGCATTCACTCAGGCACTACCTGTACACTCCTCCAATCACCCAGGCACAACCCATGCACTGATGCAATCACTCAAGCACTACTGTTACACTTATCCATTCACCCAGGCAGTACCCATGCACTCATCTATACATTCAGGCACTACCCATGCACTCCTCCAATCACTCAGGCACTACCTGTGGAGAAGTGTGGCTCAATGGTTAGAGCGGCAGACCCTGATGCAGAGATCTGGCCCGGGACCAGGGTTCAATTCCCGCCTCGGCGGGTCTTGGGCTCAATTTCCTCGGACCTGATAATTCTCGCCTCGGTGCCTATTCTAATCATGGGTCCCACTCTGCAACTCTGGGCAATAGCTTGCTTAATCTCCACAACGGCCCCAACAGCGCTGGGATGCCTGGCTTCACCCTGGGGGTGCCCAGGAGTGGACATTTCACAGGGAAAAGCCAGGAAGGGTTCCACAGCGGTATGCGTACAGCGCCTGGACACCCCTTTGGGGGTATGGGTGCGCTTTACAAGTACAAATTTCATTTCATTTCATTTCATTACCTCTGAACTCATGTAATCACACAGGCAGTACCTATGCACTCATGCAATCACTTGCTCAGTACACATGTACTCCTTCAATCATCCAGGCACTACCCATGTACTCATACAATCACCCAGGCACTACCCATGCACTGATCCACGCACTCAGGCACTACCCCTGCACTCATGCAATCACTCAGGCACTACTTATGCACTCCTCCAATTACACAGGGACTACCCTTGCACTCATTGAATCACCCAGGCACTACCTATGTACTCCTCCAATCACCCAGGCACTACCCATGCACTCATGCAATAACCCAGGCACTACCTTTGCACTCCTCCAATCACCCAAGCACTACCCATGCACTCATTCATGCACTGAGGCACTATGTATGCACTCCTTCAATCACCCAGGGACTACGCCTGCACTCATACAATCAGTCAGACACAACCCATGTTTTCCTTCAATAACCCAGGCACTACTCATGCACCCATGTAATCAGCCAGGCACTACCAATGCACTCCCCCAAACACACAGGCACTACCCATGCACTCATAAAATTACCCAGGCACTACCCATGCACTCCTCTAATCACCTAGGCACTACCCCTGCAGTCATGCAATCACCCAGACACTACCTATGCACTCCTGCAATCACCCCCCACTACTCCTCCACTCATGCAATCACCCAGGCACTACCCTTGCACTCCTCCAATTACCCTGGCACTACCCATGCACTCATTCATGGACTCAGGCAGTACCCCTGCACTTTGCAATCACCCTGGCACTACCCATGCACTCCTTCAATCACCCAGGTATTACCCCTGTATTCATACAATCACACAGGCACTACCAGTGACTCCTCCAATAACCCAGGCACTACCCATGCACTCGTCCAATCACTTAGGCACTACTGATGCACTCATACAATCACCCAGGCACTACCCATGCACTCATCCAATCACCCAGGCACTACCCATGTACTCGTCAAATCACCCAGGTACTACCCATGCACTCCTTAAATCACTCAGGCACTACTGTTCCACTCATTTATTCACCCAGACACTACTCATGCACTCATCTATGCACTCAGGCACTACTGTTGCACTCAATCATTCAGCCAGGCATTATCCATGCGCTCCTCCAATCACTGAGGCACTATTCCTGCACTCATGCAATAACCCAGGCACTACCTATGCATTCATTCAATAACTCAGGCACTAAGTCTGCACTCATGCAATTACCAACGTACTATCCATGCACTCCTCATATCACCCAGGCACTACCCATGCACTCCTCCATGCACCTGGGCACTACCCATACACTCATGCAATCACTCCGGCACTACCCATGCACTAATCCATGCACTCAGGTAGTACCCCTGCAGTCATGCAATCACTTGGGCAGTACATATGCACTCCTTCAATCACCTAGGCACTACCCATTGTAGTCATCCATGCACTCAGGCAGTACCCCTGCACTCATGGAATCACCCAGTTACTACGCATGCAATCCTCATATCACCCAGGCACTACCCATGCACTCCTCCATGCATCCAGGCACTACGCATGAACTCATGCAATTACTCAGGTACTACCCATGCCTCATCCAATCACCCAGGCACTACCCAGGCACTCCTCCAATCACCCAGGCAATACCCATGCACTCATGCCATCACTCAGGCAGTACCTATGCACTCATCTATATACTCAGGCACTACACCTGCACTCATGCAATCGCTCAGGCAGTACACATACACTCCTCCAATCACCCATGCACTTCTCCATGCACCCAGGCACTACCCATATACTCACGCAATCACTCAAGCACTACCCTTGCACTAATCCATGCACTCAGGCAGTACCCCTGCAGTCATGCAATCACTTGGACAGTACACATGCACTCCTTCAATCACCCAGGCACTACCCATGCACTCAGGCACTACCATTACACTCTTGCAATCACCCAAGCACTATCCCTGCACTCCTCCAATCACCCTGACACTACCCATGCACTCATGCAATTACTCATGCACTACCCATGCACTATCCAATCACCCAGGCACTACCCATGCACTCTTCCAATCACCCAGGCACTACCCATGCACTCATGCAATCACTCAGGCACTATCCATGCACTCATCTATGCACTCAGGCACTTTCCCTGCTCTCATGCAATCACTCAGGCGGTACACATGCACTCCTCCAATCACCCAGGCACTACCCATGCAGTCATGCAATAACACATGCACTACCCATGCACTTCTCCATATATTACACTTGCCGCAATTCATACAACACATAGAAGTTTGTCTATTTTTAACCAAATAGGCGGTTCTAAGAAGAACCATTTTGTTCTTCTTTTAAAAAATGTTTGTGTTTTTGTAACTCTTTTGTTCGGGTGTTTTTTTAAAAAAAAATGATAAAATCAACAGAATGAACAGAGAAAACTTTTGAAATATTTTGCAATTAAGAAGTCATTGCAAAAACAAACAAAAAAAATTAACAATGATGTTTTTTTGCAGCAACGACGATAGCATTCACCGATTGCTCTCCGTAGCAAAGATTTTTTTTGCATTTAATGCAGCACTGCTCAAGTCCAGCAAACTCAGGTACGATATGGGTTCTTTGAGTTGTTGTTGAAGAACCTGACAAGGTGCTAGGCCCTGCAACTTGATCATCTTGTGAAGTCTGTTTTTGAAGCTCTCGACGATGTTGTTCTCGTGCAAGACGATGTGGATGCATTGTCTGCAGGTGTTTAAGCATGGATGATGTGCCACACGAGTATTTTTTTTCAGAACCACGTTAGAGGACCTTTTCGCAGAGAGTGCACGTCACCTTGCATGCATTGACTTTCTTTTTACCTGCTGGTATTGAAAAAAGATCCCATACGACGCTCTCATATCTCTGCTTCTCTGGTTCTTCCAAATCTTCTTCTTTTTCTCCAGGAAGCTGTTGAGGTGGATTTGAAGAAGCCATTTTTTAGTGATGTAAAAGAAAAAACACCAAGAAAATGCAAAAAGGAAGAGCAGAAAACACAAGAGCTGTGTCTCTGTAGATGTTCTTGGAAGAATGAAAAATTTGGGTGGGGTCCTGCAATTTCTAGAATAAAAAGCTTCTTAACCAATGAAATGCTTTCTTTTGAAGTCACATGGGATTCGCGCACCCGACGTGCAACCGGCGCGCACCAGACGAGATTCCCCAAAAATATATTTAACAATAATATATCTTTATTCCAGTTACAAATATACGATATTTACAATTATGTATATTAATCTCTTGGTATAATATATATAGTAAAGTTATATACATATACTTTTAAAGCAAAATAACTTGCAGTGAATTTGCGTACCTGACGCGACCCTGGAAATACGTACGTGACGTTACGCGGGACCGTCGCGGCTCCCATAACTTTATTATAAGACGTTTAACATCCATATTATTTGAGTAAATATTACTTTTATAACTCATACAATAAAGCATATACAATTGATTTAATAAATGTATAGTATATATCATATATTTAAAATTATTAAAAAAAGTAAAATGAGAACCGCGCACCCTTCGCATACCGTACGCGTATTGTACACGACTTGACCAATATGGCGGCAAAATTCTTGGATTTGCGCACCCATCATGACTGGTACACGATCAGTATGCAAATCTCACTTTAAAAAAAATAAAATGTAAATGCATATTTTAAAAAAGATAAAACATCACATTATTTTTAAAAAAAAGCTTAAAAATGTAGAAAAAGCATTTTTGGAAATTATAGTTAGAAATTAGCATTTAAAAAACCTTTGAAATTCACTGAAAAAGCCATAGGTTTCAGGGACTTTATAGTTAGAAATTAGCATTTAAAAAACCTTTGAAATTCACTAAAAAAACCATAGGTTTCAGGGACGTTATAGTTAGAATTTAGCATTTAAAAAACCTTAGAAATTCACTGAAAAAACCACAGGTTTCAGGCACGTTATAGTTAGTTGGACATTTCACTCATACAAAACCAGAGAAATTCGGCCGTTATAGTTAGTTGAGCTAACTATAACTCGCGCCCCCGCAATGCACTGCTGATGACGTCACATATTGCATCACTCATGACATGGTCAGTGACATTACTGATGACATCACTGATGACATCACTGATGACATCATCCAGAGACTGGGTGATTTTTAAAAGTTTAAGAATGTTAATTATAGATATGCAAAGGTGTATTGAAGAATGAGTAGGTGTATGAGTGTCTGAATAGGTGATTTAGTGGGTGCGTGACTGACTGTATAAGTGAGAGATTAAACGTGTCTTACTGAATGCATGGGTTAGTGACTAAACTGTGTGAATGTCTGTATCAGTTTGTCAGTTGGTGTGTAAGCGGCTGCATGGGGTAGTGACTAGCTACATGACTGTCTATATGGGTTATTGATTGGTTGTCTGTGTATCTTTATGAGTTCCTGAGTGTCTGTGTGGGTGGGGGTGTGTGACTCTGTGCATAGATGTGTGAGTGGATGATTCACTGGGTGTATGGGTTCAACAGTACATCTGTGAAGGGCTGTATGGGTGGGTGAGTGTGTATATAGGTGTGTTGGTGAGTGAATGGATGTCTCAGTGGTACATGTGTGAGTAATTACTTATGTGAAAGGCAGTATATGTGAGTTTTGGGCTATATAAATGACTATATGTGAGAGTGAGTGATTGTGAGAGTGGCTGAATGGATGAGTATATGCTTGTGGCAGTTATTGTATAAGAGAGTAAGTATGTGTTAGTATCTGTATGAATAAGTGAGATGGTGTGTGTATAACCATGTAGGTGAGTAAATGGGAGTGTAATTGATTCTTTGCATGACTGACTATGTGTGTGAGTAACTCTATGGGAGTGTGGCAGTATGTGAGTGTCTGTATAGGTGTATGAGTACATATGATAGTGTTGTATTGATGAGTGACTGCATGTATGAGTGACGGTATGGCTGAATGAGTAGATGTGTGTGTAGTCCTAGGAATCAGTGAGTAGGTTTGTAGTAACTGGTATTGGTAGCAGCTAGCCTGTGCACACATATACAGTATCAACACAGTATTATATATATACAGTGGAAATTGAGACGAATAATCATTAGTAGTATTTTCTCTTTTTCTTTTTAATCCAGAATGGTTGCCCAGCCAACACGTGTTTCGTCTGGGGAAGTACCCCATGACTTCTTCAGGGCTTCTGGCAAAATAACTTGGCTGATGATCTCTCTGCTGGTGTACTTCCGTCCCAGGTGATAAAAGGAAGTGAGTGCATTGCGGGGGGCACGAGTTATAGTTAGCTCAACTAACTATAACGGCTGAATTTCTCTGGTTTTGTACGAGTGAAATGTCCAACTAACTATAACGTGCCTGAAACCTGTGGTTTTTTCAGTGAATTTCTAAGGTTTTTTAAATGCTAATTTCTAACTATAACGTCCCTGAAACCTATGTTTTTTTAGTGAATTTCAAAGGTTTTTAAATATATATATATATGTATATTCACTGAAATAACCAAAGGTCACAGAGGCATTATAGCTAGGCTCAGGTTTCATTCAGTACAAAACCAGAGTAATTCAGCTGTTATAGTTAGCTGAGCTAACTTTAACTCACGCCCCGCAATGCACTGCTAATGACTGACCTCACATATTACATAACTCATGACATGGTCAGTGACATCACTGATGACATCACAGATTACCCCATCACCAGGGCCAGACATGTTAAGAATGGGGAGGGGGCCTGTGTGACTCCCCTCCTGAGCCGATTTCTGCCCCGGGTACCCCATTCCCCAGGGCCCGGCCTTTCCTTTTTTTTATATAACGGAAGGGGAGGGCCATGTGGCCTGCCTTGTCTGGGCCATTTGCGGTCCCCGTGGACCCCATCCACCAGGGCCTGGCCTTTTATTTATTTTTAATTATATATTTAAAGGGAGGAGACGAGCGGCCCCCCTCCTGGGCCATTTTTGGCCCCGGGGACCTCATGCTTCGTCGCCTGCCCATTTTTACATTTATTTATATTTTTTAAAAGGGAGGGGGCCATGCATCCCCTCTCCCTGGCCAATTTTGGCCCTGGGGTCCCCTTCCCCCGGGGCCAGTCTGTAGTGTGGGTGCCATAGTCCCACCCAGGGCATCCACATTTTCATCATTGGGGACCGTGGAGGGAGCCTCAAGGCTCCTTTGGTCCCTGCTGGCACCCCGTCTCCTGCGGGAGCCGGCATTGCTTTGGGACCCAGAGAGCTGATGACATGAAGCTCCCTGGATCCCAAAGCAATGTCTGTTTCCCTGCTCGCTGCACAATAGGCAGGGAAACAGACAAAGCTTTGCTTTCAACAAGCAAGAACATTTTCTGCTCTTGCTTGTTGAAAGCAGAGCAGATTTGCTATGGCATGGCTCCCGCCAAGCCATAGCAAACTGCAATGTCCCAGAGGTTGCCACCCTGGGACACTGCTGCAACCGGCCCTGGGGGGTGACGGTACCCAGGGCCATCTATGGCTTCTGGAGGGGGGCTGTGCTGCCCCCCTCCCATATTCTATTTTGCCCCGGGGAGGTGGTGGTCTCTGGGGCCACTGGGGGTCCACGCGGCCCCCGCACTCTTTAAAAAATGACCCAGAGAGGTTGCGGTCCCAGGGCTGTGGGGTCCACACTACCCCCCTAACTGAGAAAGGTTATAACCACAGTGAGATGGCGGCCCCCGCATTATTATTTGCAAAGCTCCAGGGAGGTGGCTGTCCCCGGGGCTAGGAGGGGGCCAAGAGACCCCCTCCATTAATTAAACAAACAAGCCCTGGGAAGGTGATGGACCCTGGGGCACAGGGGTGCCATGCGGCCACCCCCTATATAAATTATGAAAAAAAACCTAGGGAGGTGGTGGTCCCCAGGGTTTAATTTACCCCTAGGAGGGGGGATCCATGTGCCCCCCTCCTTTATTTTTACCATGCCCCTGAGATTTGGCCCACCCAGGGGCTTTAGAAAAAAGATGCACGGGAGCCCCACGTCTTTTTATTTTAATTTTGCCATGTATTCGCCTGCGGCTCTGGCCTATAACTCGGGATCAGGGCCTTTAACAGCTGGTATAGCCCTCGGCAGCGGGCTATAAGGCTATATTATAAAAGCTTTTCATTGTAAATGCATTCTCATTATAACGCTTGCATTGTAAAGCCATTTGTTAAAATGACATTTGTTATTGCATCATACATCCCCACTATGTGTGACACCCATGGGTTCGGACTAGTGGATCGCTCAATGATGTAATTTTTTAATAATGTCACAATTTCTTTCTCAACAGCCTCTTGTAAATGAAATGCAATTTGACGATGCCATTGAGCAACAGGATGCATGTTCTCATTTATGTGAAGTTGCACTTTCATTGTCTTAAGTCTTCCTTGTCCATGAAACAAGGAAGGAAACTGATTCACTATCTCATGATAGACATTGACACTGTAGTTTACAGAAATCAGCTCCATGTCAGCAGCAGTGCTGAAACTGAGTAAACATGCACTCATTGCAATGTCTTGCAGGACATGAATTGGTGCTCGTACTTTCATCTTTTTATGCTTCACAGTTGCTATAAATGAACCTTGACTTTGCAGTGGCATCAAAGCAGCCCACTTATACACTATGGTTTTCAACTGGGTTAAAAGGGGCACTGGAGTACTTTTCTTCTGGCATAATGTTTATCGAACCGCACCACTGTCTATGATAAAAGGTATGGTGCACCCATTCACTTTCAGTGTGATTTTGAGACAGTTTCCAAATTAATTTTGCACTTTCTCCTGTCAATCTAGCTTCAACCCTCATTCTTCCTTGCAAGAACCTAATCCTACATGTGCACATTGTCCAGTGGTCGACATTGACATCTCACACCCATTTTCCTCACTGTTGCGTAACAATGATGGTGAAAAACATTTAGACGAGGAATTGGACAACAATCAACGTCGTTCAGTTTCTACTTGCCTTGACTGATGTTGCTGCTTGTCCTTGTGGGCATGGTTGGAACATCTCTGGAATTTTCTGCCATCCATTTTGTTCTCTCGACGTGACATACTTGATCTTTCATCCATTTTCTTTACTCAACGTGACGCACTTGATCTTTCCCTTGCTTTGCAAACCATTATAAAATGGTTCTCTTTCCCGCAGCCCTTGCATATCTGTCCAATGGTGGGACATTTACTTTCATGTGGAAAGGAAAATCCACATCGAAAACACAACTTCTTTTTCTTTGGAAACATTACTTTGTGGCCTTCTACGCTGTGTTTCGGCTTACTTTTCACACTCAGTGCTGACTCATTTTGGGACTTTCTGGGTTTCATGTTAGCGGCTCTCTCTTCAGCTCTGGCAGCGATGATTACTCACTCCAAACTGAGTGTCTCTTTCAGCATTCGTCATCTGAAGTAATCAGAGAGACAACTATTACTCTGAGATGCATGACCTCTTCATTGTTGAACTCTTTGAACTTGCAATGCTTGATAAGCGAATCAAGTCTTTCTACGAATTCATTCATCATTTCACCAGCTTTCTGCATTTCATGGTTAAAAATTTACCTTTCATAATTGACATTTGGCATTGGATTGAACTTGGTGTTTAACATCTCTTTTATTTGACAGTACATCATTTCATCACCATGTGGTATTTTCTTCATCACCTCTTTCACTTCTTCACCCGCCAATTCTTTAGATATTTAATTAACTTTATTTTCATTTGGCTCTTCTAGTGCACCAATGTAATTATCGAAGGATTCAATCCAGGGAACCCATCTGTCACCAATATTCTACTTTTTG
The DNA here is from genome assembly GCA_963921515.1 of Calotriton arnoldi. Classification (NCBI taxonomy): domain Eukaryota; kingdom Metazoa; phylum Chordata; class Amphibia; order Caudata; family Salamandridae; genus Calotriton; species Calotriton arnoldi. The sequence goes on from CAWUFW010004677.1 coordinate 12,136, forward strand.
GTGGTATCGAAGGGAGGCAGTGGTTTTAACAATGCAGCAGCATCATACCCTGTGGAACTTTTTGCTGTCTGGAGTGGAGGCCACTCCGGCAGTGTCTGCTTCCCACTTGGACTGGCACCATTATCAAGCACTTGCTGTGTGCTTACAGTTGAGTTTCGCACCCGCTCTTTGGTTGTGAGGTACTGTCTTCTTCTTTAGTGGTGAGTAGCTGATTTGTTTTTTTGTATGGGGCTTTCACCACTCTGACCTCTTTGTTATGTACCTGGTTTCTACTGCCTTTAGTGATTCTTTGTGTCAGAAATGTTAATGCTTTTAGCACCTGTACTCAGCTATCACTGCCTTTAGTGCTTTGCTGTACCTGGTTGTCGCTGCCTTTAGCATTGTCACACTGTATGAATGACAGATCTGTGTTAGGCTGTGGCACAGTCTCTCTTGTGTTGACTTTTCCAGCAAATTTCTAGCCAGGGACAGACAAACTTTCTTTAATGCCTTCTCTTTCTTTACAGGCCTTGCACTCGCTGGAGTGGCGCTTTGACTCCGCATACTCCAACCGCTGATTTTCACTTTGACTGAGACACACGTGGCACGCAGGAGCTGTTCACTGGACCATGGCAAACTCTCCAGGAGAGCACTTTTGGTTCTTCGGGTTGTGGGATTTATGTAATCCCCTATCTCGTTGCCATATGCAGTATCCTCCCCAGCCTGGGTATATGTAAATGATCACACCACACACAGAGCTTGGTATTACATGTATTTATTCTTCAGAGTGTAACCCTTAACTGAACGTACTACATCATGAAGTTTCCTAACCACACCAAATCACTTACGTCACCGTTCTACAGAGTCCGTCAGGGATCAGAGTGGTCCCGCTATCTCTAACACAAATGACACTACATATGTTCGGCAATGGGTCATTGCTCATATCCATGAACTTTGACATATAACCTGGAGATTCCCCCAAGCTTTTCAAACACTTTTACACCTGGGTCAACATAGCAGTGTTTGCTGCTGCCTGACTGTGGAGCTACACACTTCCTGTGTGAAGTACACTGTAAAGCTTGGTTGGCTTTCTCTGATACTGTTAATGCTGACATTGCCTGGAAGGAATCCCCAACAACCCAGGAGTCCAAAGATGTGGACATAGCTCCTTGAAGTCCACTTTATCAACCACCAGAGACGAGAGGAGGGTTACCTTAGAAATCCACTGCTACACATGCAGATGGGTGGTCCTAGAGAACACATCCAACCACTTTTTGTTATTTTAGGCAGCTCCAGCGCCCCTGTAACTGCATGTCCCAGAGAAAAAGCATGACATTGGTGCAACATGGGTCTGTGCCCCGAGGAACATTTTATTGTAATATATAATGTTAAATACACGTCTGCAGTCACTGATTTAATGTACTGTTTCCATAACTGCATTGTTGTGGTGACTACAAAGTGTGACTCTTTGTAGTATTGTTACAATTGAAATAATTTCGTGATCACTAACAGATAAGTGCTATTGTTAGACCATGTTTCAGTCTATTCAGCTAGTTTCCCCAGCTCGCATTTCTCTTTCACGTCGGGCCACAGCGGCAGCCATTTTGGGCATGTTTAAGGCAGGCTCAGTGCTTCTGGTGCTCGCATAGACTGACTAATCAAAGGAGCTTGTAAGAGGGCTCCTGCGAGCGAGAATACAATTCAAGGCAGAGAGGAAGGAGAAAAGGGAAGGAAAAGGAGGGAAGGAGAGAAAAAGAAGAAATAGGATTTTACTATCAAGAAAGAGAGAGAAAGAAAAACAGAAAAAACAAAGAAAGAGGAAAAGGAGGGGAAGAGAGAAAGAAGCAGAACAAAGCAATAATATATGTTACAGCTGCTTTGGTCTCTTCATACCTGTCCCTCCCTAGGCCGCATTAATATCTAAACAGAACCAGCTTATTTCTGTGAGGTTTATTTGAGGCGAGAAGGGTGAGGTTGCTCTGTGCAATGCTCATCCATATATGATACTGGGAATTCCTGCACTACTCATCACTCTACCTTCAATATTTTGTACTAACCATTGCTGGGAAATCCAAGTTTAAGGCCTTTTGGATAATATGGGATGCATATAAATGGATTTCATCTCCTTTTTTTAGTCGCTGCTTGTTCTCATCTATAACTTTAATAATGGACACTACTGATTGCTGTGTCACTATACCTTGGTAACATGTCTAGGAAGGGTACTAATGCTGTGATATGTATCTAGGGTCAGCCTTTTTCATGGAAATGTGTATTTCCAATGTTCTGTACCTTTATTTGTGTTCTGAATTTATGTTCACTTTGTCTCAATGCATGTTGCTTCGTACATTGTAAACTAACACCAACTCTGTTGACACTCTACTCATAGGTATCACAGACGACCTCCAGTCTACAGGCCCTTTCCCGACCTCCAGACCATGGAAGAACGGGATACAATTAGGAGATACCGTTTCACCAGGCCAATTATTAAGGAGTTGTCTGAGCAGTTGCCACCGCATTTGCAGCCTGGCAGCACATATCCTACTGTGCTGAGCTCCAAGGTGAAGGTGATGGCAGCCCTACATTTCTTTGCCACTGGTACATTCCAGTACTCAGTGGCAACATCTGGTGGAATGTTCCAAACCATGTTCAGCCATGTCCTTCGGGATGTGTTGGAGGCATTGCTACATTACCTGGACCTGTACATTAAGTTCCCGATACCTGGAGAGTTGACAGACATCAAGGGTGAATTTTATGTCTTGGGATGGATACTACATGTCATTGGCTCTATTAATGGCACCCATGTTGCTTTGATCTCACCACAAGCAAATGAGCAGACATACCGAAACCGCAAACATTACCACTCGATCAATGTCCAGGTGGTATGTCTGGCTGACATGTTGATGTCCCACGTCAGCACATGTTTCCCTGGCTCTGCACATGATGCCTACATCCCGAGGAACAGCGTCATCCCCCATTTGATGTCTCAGCTGCAACCTGACCGGGCCTGGCTTGTTGGTAGGTTATGTTGTATGTTTATATTTTGGTGTGTGTTGATTGTATGTCAGATAGTGCTCTGTTGTCAGACAACTGAAGTATTTTCTGTGTTCAATGTAGGAGACTCTGGATACCCCAACCAGCCTTGGTTGCTGACACCACTCCGTAACCCTGTCACCCCTGCAGAAGTGTGGTTTAATGTGGCCCATGGTAGGACCAGGCGAGTGGTGGAGTGGACTTTTGACCTACTAAAGACCAGATTCCGCTGCCTGGATCGCACAGGAGGAGCCCTCCAATATTCCCCATTGAAGGTGTGCAAGATCATCACAGCTTGCTGCATGCTCCACAGCCTGGCTAAAAGGAAGGCAATACCTCTCATACTGGATGACGTAGATCAGCAGCCATCAGCGAGGGAGGATCCAGGACTAGGACATGTTGCCAGTGGTGATGAGGACGAGGGCTTGGATTTGCGGTTACAGCTCATCCACATCTTTTTCACATGAGTGTAAGTATGCAATGAGAGGAGGTGACAAACCCCAATTGTTTGTTTGTGTGTTGCTGGTGGACAATGTGAATGTATGTGTGTGAGTGTATGATAATTAACATGATCTTTTCCAATGAAATGGTTCAATTAAGTGTGCAGGTTAACAGGTACAGTGCTAACATAAATCCTAGCAAGTGTTCACACAGACAATTTTGTGCTTTTGATGACATTCTCTGTAAAATTGGGCCAACTGATTCATGAGTTCCTGACTCTGTTCTAAGTTTCTCCTTACCAGGGTACTTTGCCTTGTCGTATCCAGACTGGTGACCTCACCAGACCCATGATGCAGTGACATATTCCAACATTGAACTGTTGTGTAAATCCCTGGCACGCACTTACTTCTGACCTGATGGTAATTTTTTATTCTTTTTTGCTTTCTGACACAGTGTGATGTAATCTGATTTTGTGTGAATGTGCCAGATTGTATCTGGAGAATAAACCTGTGCTCCACATTGAGGTGTGCCTTGTCTGTTTTCACACATCCAAAGAGTATTTAGTAACATAACATGTACCATGATGATCTGGTTTGCTGGAAATGATTGTTGATTGTGCTTGCAAATAGTGATATTTTTGTAGGAAGTAGACTTAAATGGCATCAGTACCATGGACTGTGGGTTGTGTGATAACCTGGTTGTGCCTGTCTATCATGCTGTGACAGGTTACATTTACTTACCATTTCTGATTTGATCTCTTATCCAATGTTGACACTTTCTTCTTTGTGATTTTGTGCCTCATTGCAATCTGTACGTTTGGGATTCAAAGTCACGACATGAGCACGTTTTTTGTGCAAAGTGATTTATTTTAGTGCATGACATAATGATTACAATCCACACAGTGGGGGAGTGTTCAACAAAACATAAAAAACAAAGTGCAGAGAGGAGTTGGTAGTGTTTGTAGATGAAGTCTCCAAAAGTAAATCCACAGTTATTTGAGTCCAAAGTCAACTTAGACCCTTCAGTCAATGTGGAACAGTTCAATGACAGTCAACAAAGTGAACTCTTGGCACACAATGGAGGATATCAGGAGCAGTTTGTCACTACCTATGAGTGATGCATAGCCATCAGTCTCTCATGCATTCTTCTTCCGACAACACTTTTTACATTTTTCGGGGGGACCCTCAGGTGCAGGCAGCGGCGGTGCTGGGGGCTCTCTGCCAGAGTCCACGTCCCTCCCCGTGGCTTGTGCAGATATTGATGCACTAGATATTGTGGGCACACAGGGAGGTGTGGCCATGTTGGTAGCAATCTGGTGGAGGCAGGTGACAATGTCCCTGTGCACTGCAGTCATGCCATCAATTTTGCTCATGAACATGTCCAGCTTTTGATTTTGGGCTGCCTGCTGCTGTTGAATGGTCCTGAGGATCCCAACAACCTGGCCAAAATCTCCTTGGCAACCCTCATAGGCATGGAGGATTCTGGAGAGGTTTGGGTGTTCCTCATCAGCAGTACCAGCTGCATGATGGCCAAGGTCCCTAAGGCCCCTCCCACTACCCCTACCCACCAGAGCAGGACCAGTTGTTGTTGGCACAGTCAACACTGAGCCTCCTTCCTCATTGACAGGTCTGTTGTTGTCTGCCAACTCCAGAGAGCCCTGTGTTGATGTGCCGTCGGTTGTGTCCTGGGCTACTGTGTCCATGAGGGTAGGGGTCAGCTGGGTGTTGTCAGCTGAGGCGGGAGTGGTCACAGACTATACTGCTTTAGCCACTGCTGATGCTGTGGGCCGACCCAAACCGGATGGACCAGGTCATTCCTCGTCGTGCGAAGATGGTTGAGAGACCTCTACGCCGGAGAGCTCATGGTTGACCAGAGTCTGGGACCGGCTGTCCTAGTTGCTTCCAGTGGTGTTCCCAGCTCGCCCTTTGGGTAAACAAATAACAAAATGATTGATGTGAATGTCCACTGCCCCTCAAATCATACCCATTACATAGGTTACTGAACCTAATGATGAGTTTATATAGGTAGATTGGCCTCCTTCATCCATGATGCTGGCCTATGTTTTTGGAGTACAATATATTCAGACAAGTTGTGGATTGATGGACATGTCCAGCTATGTGCATAAATGGACATGTTGTGTTTAGTTGACATTACTTGTCCAAAGAAATTGACTGGTTTGTGACACCCTGTGAATGGCACAGATGGGTTGTTGTTGTCCACATCTTTAATTTCACGGTAACATGCATTCTCTTTCTCTCCCAATGTAGGCATTTTTGAGGCCTGTGTACTGAGCTTAGTGCATGCCTTTAGCAGTCACATTGGTGTGGCTGCCTACACACTCACAGTCTGTTAATCTTCCCAGATATTTTTGGGAATGGTGTGAGTGAGGTGCTTCTTGTTCTTATCTCATTATACACATGTGAACAGCTGTGAGTAGCAAAATGTGTGACTGCTTAGCTTTGTGTCTACACAGATCATGTATTTTGTACATTAACTCGGCTTTCTGCCATTTTGTGGCAAAGAACTTTGATAGACTGCGGTTTGTGTGCTTGTGCTCTAATTGTGAAACTTACACTCCTCCTCCTACCCAGCCCCAACAGGCCACCAGGAAGAGTGTTGTCCAGACATGTTGGTAAGTGTACTTACAAGATATCTTCCACCTTGTGGCTGGTGTTTGTAGTCCAGAGGCAAATGTGGTAGTTGTGAGAGGTTCAGACACCAGTCCCCAGTATTTGCCATCTTGCTAGTACACATCCCCTCACTGTCAGGTAGCCATAGGCCCAGATGAGCTGTTTAGTTTGTGTGGGAGGAGGAGTGTTTGCACTGACTCCATCTCCCGTCAGGCCCTGTCCTACATACACCTTCCTGCCCAGCGCAAACAGCCCAACAGGACTTAGGCTTACCTCATAGTGTGTCCGAATGTACCTGCAGGATGCCTCACACTGGGCACTGGTGTCTGACTTTACAAGAAGTCCACTCATGGCCTTGTGCTCCACACATCAGTCACCACTCTCAGGCATTTTGTCGTTACATTTGCACTCACTGTCAGGTAAGTTTTCTTCATAGTGGGACTGTAGGGCTGGGTGGAAGGAGGAGTGTTTTCAATGGCCAGATCTCCCATTAGGCCCTGTACTACACACACTCTTTCCACCGTGCACAGCATTACCCCCAGAACTATACTTTCCTGAGAGTGAGTGGATATGTACTGACATAGCTGGGTGACACTGGTGCCTGGTGTTTGTAGCCCAAGGACATGTTGGTAGTTGAGGAAAAGTCAGAGACCAGTGCCCAGTGTCATGCATCCTGCTAGTACATTTTGAAACACTGTAGGTAAGCTTAGTTCCTGTAGGGCTGTTTGTGCTGGGTGGGAAGGTGTATGTTGGACAGGGCCTGATGTGAGTTGTAGCCATTACAAATACTCCTCCTACCACCCAGCCCAGCTAACTCCTCTGAGACTTTGGCTAACTGGCAGTGAGGGGAAGTATGCTAGCAAGGAAGCTGACACTGCTGCATTGTGTTAAACTTGAATCTAAATTCCCAACAAGGCCTTGCCACCATACACCATGCAACAGTGTCAGCCATCCTGCTAGTGCACTTCCATTCACTGTCAGGTACCCATAGGCCCAGATGAAGTGGTTGTGCTGGGTGGGGGTAGGAGTGTTTGCCATTACTCCAACTCCCATCAGGCTCTGTCCTACACACACCCTTTCCACCCTAGGAAAACTGACCACATGGCATTATGGTTTCCTGACAGTGTTGGAAATGTATTATCAGGATGTGTGACACTTGTGCCTGGGGCCTGGAGTCAAGTTATCCTGGCTGATGAGGGCTGAAAGCCCGAAACCGGTCCTAGGATGCTTGTTTCCAGTCCAGGGAGGACCTGGCATGGCAGTTCGGGCTGGACTGTTCCCATTGGGCGCAGGGTCAAGACTGATTTGCATATGGCTGGGTCCAAACTGGAATGGCATGGTGAGCAAAAAAACGATGGATTTAAGCCCAGATCTCTGTACTGGAGTGAATGTATGACATTGTTCTACATTCTGTCCATCAATTGTTCTCTTCTTTTTGCGTGGTGTCTGAGTTGGCCAGAAATCACATAAGTGCCTTGCTGTCCGCACACCAGTCCCCAGTGTCAGCCATCTTGCTAGTACATTTCCACTCACAGTCAGATAAGCATAACTCCAGATGGGCTTGATGTGCTGTTTGGAATGAGTAGTTTTTGCACTGACTCCATCTCCCATCAGGCCCTGTCCTCCACACACCTTCCCAACCAGCCCAAACAGCACATCTGGAACTATATCTACCTCACAGTGAGTGGCAATGTACTATCAAGATGTCTGACACTGGTGCCTGTTGTCAGAGTTGTGCACAAATCCCATGATGGCCTTGTGCTCCAAACACCAGTCCCCAGTGTCAGCCATTTTGTCAGTATATTTTCACTCACTGTTAGATAAGCAGAGTTCCAGGTGGGCTGTTTGTGCTGGGTGGGAAGAATGTGTGTAGAACAGGGTCTGCTGGGAGATGTAGTCAGGGCTAACACTCCTCCTCCCACCCAGCCCAAACAGCCCACCAGGAACCATGCTTACCTGACAGTGAGTGGAAATGCACTGTCAATATGTCTGACACTGGTGCCTGTTGTCAGAGTTGGCCACAAATCCCATCAGGGCCTTCTGCTCCAGACACCAGTCCCCAGCATCAGCCATCTTGGCAGCACATTGCCACTCACTGTGAGGAAAGCTGAGTCCCAGGTAAGTTATTTAGGATGGGTAGGAAGGTGTGTGTCTGTCAGAGCCTGATGGGAGTTGTAGTGACAGCAAACACTGCTTCTCCCAACCAGCACAGACAGCTCATCTGGGTCAATGGCTACATGACAGTGAATGGAAATGTACTAGCAAGAAGGCTGACACTGTTGCATGGTAATTGGAGCACAGAGCCATGATGGTATTTGCCTTCAAGTTCACCACCATGTAGCAGTGTCAACCATCTTGCAAGTACACTTCCCCACACTGTCAGATAGCCATAGGCCCAGATGAGCTATTTGGGATGGGTGTGAGGAGGAGTGTTTACTGTCACTGCAACTCACATCAGGCATGGGCCCCCACACACACCTTCCCACACAGCTCAAACAGCCCAATAGAGAGAATGATGTCCTGACAAAGAGGGTAGTGTACTCAAGATGTCTGACACTGGTGCCTGGTGTCTGAGTTGACCACAACTCCCATCATGGCCTTATGCTCCAAACACCAGTCCCCAGTGTCAGCCATCTTGCCAGCATATTTCCAGTCACCGTCAGGGACAGCATAGTCCCAGTTGTGCTGTTTGAGCTGGGTGGGAAGGTATGTGTGGGACAGAGCCTGATGGGAGATGTAGTCAGTGCAAACACTCCTCCTCCCAGGCAGCCCAACCATATCACCAGGGAGAGTGATGCCCTGACAATGAGGGAAGTGTACATTCAAGATGTCTGACAGTGGTGCCTGTTGTTTGCGTTGACTACAACTCCCAGCAAGACCTTCTGCTCCAGACACAATGCAGCAGTGTCAGCCTTCTTGCAAGTACATTTCCACACACTGTGAGGTAAGCATAGTTCTATGTGGGCATGTTGGGCTGTGTGGGAGGAGGAGTGTTTGCAGTCACTGCAACTCCCATCAGGCCTGTGCCCACACCCACTTTCCCAGCCACCACAAACAGCCTACCTCTGACTCTGCTTTCCTGGGAGTGATTGGTAATGTGCTGGCAAGATGGCTGACACTGGTGACTGGTGTTTGGAGCACAAAGCCTTGCTGTGAGTTTGTAAGGAGCATGTACATGGTAAGAGTATTATGCATTTTCTATTTAATTGCAGGTATGTTGTTTATAAATATGACATACACATCACAGGCTCATTGACTAGTTTTTTTCATGTATTAACAGTCATTTGTATACCTGCATCCTTTACAGTGATGTCTATGGAGGTGACATTGGTTACTTTGTTTGAATGGTGAGTTGGTACTTAACAGACTCTGGTGCTTCTGGTAGTCTATAGACGCTCTCCGGCGGAAGGATGGCACGTACCTACTCCTCCCAGGAAGTGAAGTACACAGGTGGTGCAGGAGGGCCACCGCCAGTCTGCTGGCTCTGTGCTTGTTCTCTGGCCAGCAGTTTTTTGACCCTCCTTCACACATCATGGTACCTGTTCCTGATATCATCCATTGTGCGCAGGACAGGTGCTTCAGCGTTCACCTTGTTGACTATCCTGTCCCACATCCTATTTCTCTGGGACAGGGGGGTCTTTTGAACTTGGTTCCCAAATAACTGTGGCTCTATTCTAACTCTTTCATCTACATGCACTTCTAACTCCTTCTCTGTGAACCTTGGCTGCTTCCTTGGGGCCATGGTGGGGGTGAGTGTGAATGTGAAGGTGAGGGTGAGTGTGAATTAGAAAAAGAGTGTGTTTGTGAGAATTGTTTTGACCCAAACAATCTGTGCAAGTTGTATGGTGGGTGAAGTGTGAGTGTATGAGGCAGAGAGCAGGGAATGTGTGGCAAATCCTGTGACCTCTCAGCAGTTCTGTTGAAGCAAAGGATCATGCTCATGTGTTTGGCCCTTTATATAGGTGAATTGGTGGGTGTGGCTAATATTTTGATTTTTTTTAATTTGAATTTGGCATTGCCTATGCTTGTTTAGACTGTTTTTGACATTTTCCACTTGCCATTTGTAACACAAACAGACACGATTCAGTAACCGCGTCGGATGCATTGTCATCTGTTCGTGGGGTAAACTGAGTCTGATTCCTAACAGGAATGCTATTCTTCAGCGTTTGCGAACGAGTCGGTCGCATCATGCTTGTTTCCGGACGATTCGGTCGGACGGATTGCATTCTGAACGTCTCGGTGGGAGGTTAACATGTATTATATTGTGATCCATTGTTCGGGCAGCTCGCGGTCGAGTCGTTCGGAAAGCATTCCGGAACCGATTCAGTAGGAATGTTTTCCTGATGAGATCGTAATCAACCCCTTAGACGTTTGGTCTAAGTTTAGGCCAAATGTCTAGGTTTACCTTTGTGAATCGTACCCTATGATTGTAAGATCTTTGACAAAGTCCTCGCTTCCTATTCAGAATCTGTTGTTCCTTTTCTCATTAAACCTGGCCAATCAGGTTTTATAAAGGGAAGACTTGCAGCTGATAATGCTAGGATGTTCTCCAATATAATTACTCTAGCTGGACATTCTACTTCCCCACTTACAACACTCTCATTAGATGCTGGAAAAGCTTTTGGCCATATCAATTGGCAATTTATGTTTACCCCCCTCGATGGTTTGGCTTTGGCCCGAAATTAATTTCTTTTATAAAGTTATTATACACCAATCCTATTTGATTTACATAGAGGTACCAGGCAAGGTTGCACTTCTTTCTCTTTGTTATTTGTCTTATGTTTGAAACCTTTCCTGGAACGAATCTGCTGTAATGCATTTATATCTGGCATCAAGCATGGCTCTCTGAAAGTTAAATTATCTGCCTATGTGGATGATATCTTATGATATGCCCAATCCTCTGACTTCCCTGGATTCATTACAACTCTCATTATACTCTAGCACCTCAGGATATAGACCTAATTTGAATAAAACCGAGGTTTTCCTCCTTAATTCTCACTGTTATCAATACATGTTTGCTACTACCAACTTTTCGTGGAGTCCCTCAAAGATTAAATATCTTGGTGTTTGGTTTTTCCCCATCTTCGAGAGTCACATTGTCATAACTTTGCTATGTTAAAATCTATAGTTCTTCTTCCCCCTGTCCTTCTTTTCATCTTCCCTCTATTATATTATTATTCTTTGCTCTTTTTCCTCACTTTTCGTACAAAAACAAAAAAGGAGTATCATATATTTTTCTTATGTTGGCCTTTCATTTAATAAGCATTACTTTACATAGTTGTTTTTTTGTAGCATAATTGTCTTGTGAACTTACAATAAAAAGTATTTAACAAAAAAAAGAGCTACGAAGACTGATTTTTTCACAAAGTTAAACAGGACTCTTTTTGAAAGCATAAATTTCACCTTCAAACTAATGTTGTTAGCAACTAGAAGCCAGATGGAGACATGGTCATATTTCCTGCAACCAAGGACCAGTATTTCCTAAATATTTTGAGAATGCTGAAGTCTTCCAAGTATTTGTTTGAATAATTCAAAAAAGCACTTCTTCAGTAATCAAGTCCAGAGTATGTTTTAATTCGTAGTATCTGGTTCCAGTATACATCGAGGATCAGTGAAGCATCCTGTGGAATCAATTCAAATAAAATAAAACATTCTTCACTGATTGTCTGCAAAGATATTTTGGAAACCATCCAGACCCTTAAGGTTTTTCGGGGTCTTCATCTGAATGGAGGTCTCAAAGAACCCTGGAAATAGCAAAAACTTTGGGGCAGATTTACAAGCCCCTTGCGGCACTTTTACGCCACCGTTGCGTCACTTTTGTGACGCAGCGGGGTCGTAAACAATGCGACACATTTACAACGTGACACATCTAGGGAGATGCGTCACGTTGTAAAGCCCTGCGTCACATTATACCTGCGTCAGGTATAATGTATGGAGGGTGGGCGTTCCGACGCAAGAAAGCCTCGTAAAAGTGACGCAGTGAAATTTAACAGAGTTTACTGCGTCACTTCTACGACGCCACTGCGTCAAAACCTTACGCCTGCTTGAAGCAGGTGTAAGGAGTGAATTAGCACAATAGGAATAGGCATTCCTGAGCATTGCTGGAGTTGCGCCGTGCTTGCGACACGACTCCAGCAATGCGTGACCTTCACGCCAACAGATGCGTGATGCATCTGTCAATCCTTGCGCCACGGTGCGCCGCATTGTAAATGCGATGCATCCATGGTGGCGAAAGGGTTTTTTTGCGTGCCAAAATTGAACTGACGCATCTCTGCTAATGTGCAGAGATGCGTCAGTTCTTGTAAATCTGCCCCTTTGAATTTACCATTATGGCTCAGCCTGATCAGAATGAACTTAAGCGCTTAATGGTAATGAGCCAATTCTTATTTTCTTTTATATATGCTTTAGGGAATGGGCCAGTATCCAATACACATTTTGCTGGTCATTATTGAAAATAAAGCAGGGTGTTGTTAGCATAGAGTGACGCTCCGACTTAGGCGGTGAGCGGTAACGAGCCAATTCTCGTTTTCTAATATATATGCTTTAGGCAATGGGCCAGTATCTGATACACCTTTTGCTGGTCATTTTTCAAAATAAAGCAGGGTGTTGTTAGCATATGAGTAACACCCCGACTGAGCAATAGCATCACACTAATGATAAAATCAGAGGTGAAAGCTTTCACCTTTGTGGGACCCACTTTCTAAGGAAAATAAATAAAATTGTAAGAACTCAAGCAACCAATGACAGTGTTTAGAGAGTAAGGCGGAAAGGTTCTAGGTACCTGGTTTCCAGCATTTGCCCGTGCAGGTAAGAGCAGTGGGGCTGGGTGGAGGGATTTCGACAGACGACGATGAGGGAAAATTAATTATTTATTTAATTTTCCCTCGTGGTCGTCTGTTGAATCGCCCCCAACCTGGCCCCACCACTCTTACCTGCATGGGCCGCTGCTGCTGGTTTCTCTGATCAGATGTTCAGTAAAAATAAATCCACCTTGGTGAGGTCCAGTAACACCAACATACTGATGCTCTCTGACTTTAATGACCATTACATTTACTGTGACTTTTAGCAAGGCAATTTAGAACCTGTGTCTGCAATGAGTTAGAACCAGAAAATGATTTGTCCATGCCCCTAGCAACTTTAGCACACACACACTGAGAGTTACAAGTTGGCAATAAGCACCTTGATTTTTGGCAAATACTCAGCAGGATATTATAATTTGCCTGGATTGTCCAACAAAAAGTGAAGGGCTTGTCTCTGAAATACTTCAGTAAAAAGTCCGACATCTATTCCTCAACATTCTCTCCTACTTTTGCACAAAATTCATGAAGTTTTAGAGTTTCAAAAAAATTCCAAGAATACTGCATGAAATCGACAACAATAGTATATTCACACCAATGGATACCGAATTTCCATCAGAAACGAAAGTTTACCTTTGTCAATTATGTACAATACGCATTATTCTCCCATGTGCCCACTTTCCATGCAAAAACAATACCAACCAATATTTATGAATGGCAACAAATTTATAGATTTGTGGATGTTCACTGATATTACAAGGCTTACATCCCAGCTTCAGGGAAACTCTCAAGTTCAGTTATTTGTTATATGCCCTCAAGCCCTGTGCTCCCTCCTTAGGGGTATCCTCAAGGCAAAAGTTATGTTTTTAATCATAGGACCAACCTCCATCATGGCTAAGCTTCTATTAGAGGTTGTACAAAATACCCATAGAGATGTTTGCAAACTTTATGGACTATTTTAACAGGCATATACCCTATTGAGGGGCACATCAACCCCAGTAACTTGTAGTTTTTGCACACTAATGTTCATTGCACCCATAAAAATCACTTCCATGTGGCATACAAGAGGATTTGTTTACTGAAGCAATTTATCGGTATATCTTTTGACAGCCCTCAAGTCTCGAGTTTTTCAACATTATTAAACAAAATATTAGATGGTGGATATTTGCTTCAACAGTCACCCCATAATTTAACCGTCCAGCCCACGGTAACGGATAAAGGTGTCAGTGAAGTTATTCCTGAACCTTACAAGAGCTTGCATGTTTCACTATCATTACGTTATGTTCCAAGACTAAAACAAGTTTAAGTTGAAAGTAGGCTTTTACTGAATGTTTTTCCAGCTATTTAGCCTATGTCCCATCGCTGAATATTTTGACAGCTCCGCATCCTCCATCTTACTCCTGAGTTGGCCCTAATAATATGTTTTCAGTTTTCTAGGTTGACTTCCAAAGAGTTAAGCTATGGGGTAGAATCCAACCGCCATGAAAACCCAATCCACTCATGACTGCTTGAGTTGGTCACCCTAGCCGTTCACCGCGTCGGCCATCAAACATGATGACCAGTGTAGCAAACGTATACGATGAATGCATATTTCACAGAGTACTGATGCAAAACAAAATAAGGGTAGTTGGTAGGAGCAATCACACATGCCTCTGGCGTAGATAGTAAATTCAATTGAAATGCCTTGGAAAACCTTCATTAGTGGGGCTATCGAACCAAGCTAGTATGCGTAAATATATTTTAAGATACTAGCATTGGACTGGTCCAAATTCGGGCATGGCTTTCTGACATGCTCTGTTCAAACAAATTCCAGTACCAGGTAATTAAAGGATTGTAACCTCTCCAGCATAGTATCATGTTTAGACATACGTTTCACCCTTTTCAAGACATTTCAATTAAATAGTGAGCATGATCTATGGAGTCTTGAGATGGCGCAGCCAGTCAGAAGGGTAAGAATTCTTGCATAACCTTTGTTTGTTTATCTGCATTCAAGGTTTAGTGAAGGGCTGAAGAAGAAGCACGAAGCAGGCAGGCAGAGAATCTTGATTGCTAGCCATTGAATTTGGTGGTCAAGCTACTTGCTCGTTATGGGCAATTATCGCTGGTAACTGCTCTCGCCCCACTGTATAAACCTGTATCAGCATGTACTGTATATACTGCGCAGTCAATTAGCCAAAGTTATCCCTCTAACAGAGGATGCTGACAACTGTTATCACCATGAGCAGAGGACAATGATGCTTAATGAGAAGTGTATGATCATGACAGATTTACTTGCTCCTTCCCTGTTTTTTTGTTGAACCCAGTCATGTCCCTGTCTGCACAATAAGAAACCTTGAGCACTGTACAATATTGCTCAAGGAA
Source organism: Calotriton arnoldi (assembly GCA_963921515.1). Taxonomy (NCBI): domain Eukaryota; kingdom Metazoa; phylum Chordata; class Amphibia; order Caudata; family Salamandridae; genus Calotriton; species Calotriton arnoldi. The sequence continues at coordinate 27,374 of CAWUFW010004677.1, forward strand.
AAGCTGAAAGGTATCTAACACCTCTTGTAATTTCCAAATTTGTTTCATCACATCTGATGGCATTTTGGGACAGGTTTATCAGGATTCTGCCTTTCTGCTGCAGTCAAGCAAAGCAACGCAAATTCTTGAAAGGGTATTTACTTTCCAGTGCAAAACTTTTTTGCACTGAAAAATGCCCTTTTATCAAAGCAAATAGTGGTTTGCTCTGTTTTGTGCCACTACGCAGCAAAAGGACATCATTTGGGTTGTATTTAGGTGTTCCAGCGCAAGCACCCATGTTTTTTTCCCTCAATACCCTAACCCCCCCCAGCTGTGCGAGCAACTCACGGGCTCTCCTGCCATTCTTTCCTTTCCATCAATTATGTACACCAAGACCTTTTTGTCGTGTTAGAACGGCCGCTATTTATTCACATCATAGGTTGGTACACACTTGTCGTGATGGCATTGGTCATCAACATGCTAATTTCTGGTTTATCTTGGACTACAACATAAAGCATTTTCGTAACAGGTTATACAGTGTACATCCTATAATTTATCGCATATTAATAACCATAACTTTCAGCTGTTGTGACAGCTCTACTTCTGTCACTTACTTGGCACAGTGGGTCGCGGCTTCGAGGCTTCAACTTGCTACTGAATATCTGGTGTTTGTGGCCTCATGGCTATGCCTGGGCTGCAAGTGCTGTGTCCACTCAGCGCTGACCATTTCTTACCCTTTTGTCTGCCCTGAAGTATCCCTGCCGTAAGGCATCCCAAGGACCTTGTTTGGGCACTTATCTCAAGAGTCCCTGCCGTAAGGCATCGCAAGGACCTTGTTCGGGCAATTGCACTTGTCTCAAGAGTCCCAGCCGTAAAGCATCCCAAGGACCCCACGACTAGTAGAATCTGCAGCTCAAGTATCCTGGCAACGTTCAGGAGGAACACGTTGCTTACTCCACTGGATGGATGAAACCTTCCATCTGTATAATCTCCGGGGAAACAAACAGAGTGGAAGGCACCACGCCCTTTTAACCTTGTGGCACACCCCGGGGGCCCCCGACGATTGGTCACTTCAACCCCACTAACCAACCGGCACCTAAGCTTTATCAAGCTAGCAGCCGCCCGCTCTCATTGCTGTCCCCCAGTAGGGGTTTGTCCTGTCCCCTCACCCGACCGACTGTGCCTCCCCAGCCCGCGTGCTTTCTAAAGGACCCTGCTATCTAAAGTTCCGCTGGACAGATGAGCCCTATCATCTGCATAATCCCCAGGGAGCTCCTGAGCAGAGTTGCTGTCCGTGACTGCCCTGCCTCCCTTGTTCATCTGCATTTGCTGCAGCTTCTGTGAACAAAGTGAGTTTAATCTGATACCTGGGAAGCATTTAGTTTTTTAGGTTCAGGAAATAGAAACAAAGTCTCCCTCTAGGCAAGGTACCTATTGCACGCTCCTGATCCTGGCACTAAAGCTGCCCGTGGCTCAATTGGTAGGGACCGGTGATACAAACGTATATTTCACTTCTACCATCCTTGCATATACTCTGTGCAACTACACAAGGTGTTGTGCAGAGGCAGCTGCCTAACCAAAAGGAAAACTATGGCAAATAAAATACTAATCGTTTTAAATAGTACAAGTGGCTGACTTGTTTAGCAAGTCACAGCCACTGCAGAAGTCACAAGAGCAGAGCATAGCTCTACTACCATAACATAACATGTGCATTTGTAAAGCGCATGTTTACCCAAGGGTATCTCTGCGCCAAATAACATATGTTTATTGTTGCCCAACTCAATGGTACTCATTTTATCGATCTCAGAAGGATGAAAGGCTGTGTGGACCCACTTGAATTTCAACCTGTGACCATGAGGCCAAACACAGGCCCCCCCAGTGGATGCGTTAGTCCACTAAGCCAGCGTATGAGCGCCCATGATGATTTGGTGTACAACAAAAGTGTTACGAATGACAGAGGTGATTAACATTCATGCACAAAACTTACCTTGCCCCAAAAAGGTGAGGTGGCGGCAGTGCCAAAAATGCCTTGCTTTGTGCAGGGCCAAGTCATTGCTAATAACTGATGTAATGGAAAGGGCCAGTGCACATTACTAGGATTTGGCCAAAAGCAAATAAAGAAAATATCATCTTCCTTAGCAAGATATCTACCACCCAGTCAAGCAAGGTGCAAGCAGAATATCGCATTTGATTCCCAGGCGTTATATGTAATTTCACTAAAATCATGAATTTTACGTGGCTTACTACTTGCTGGTTGTCAATATGCAATCTAGTTTTGATTGCTTGGTCTGGAGAAGCAATAACTCAGGATTTTAAACATATCACCAAGGGGTTCTCCTTATCAAAGAATTTATTTCTGCCCCAATAAAGCCTTTTTGCAACAATAGGATAACGAAGGACTGGGAAAATTGTAACGCTCTAAACTATACCTTGCAGTTGCATGCAGCTCTCTGCTAACAGGTAAGAGCTCACTGCTCTAACTCCGCTTTTAATCTATAACTGCAAGTAACACCATGATCTCCTTGACGCAGCAGTAGCCCAATAACTTATCTAACACTTTGTGATCTACCTGGTAACAGTCTTTGCTGTAGGCGTCTTAACCTTCAGCACTGCTCCTCGGTCAGACAAAACTTCCCCCAGACAGAACTTACCTTGTCTTCTGTAGATGGTCGTGACATTTACCTACTTTGTTGCCACAGGGTCTCTTTTTCTAACAAAGAGAGATCGAGTTGTTTTGCATTTACAGTACTCTGAACGCTCGCAGGCACGTAGCGTTTGATAATGACAGTTCCTAAAAATTCAAGACCATCATAGTTTAGCGCTGGGACACTACCAACACCCTGTATAAACTTAATCCTGCAGACGATAAGAATTCCTTTGATTACTGAGTGGTTGCTGGCACTCTGCTTGGTTTTTAATGTGTTTCCCTGACATACATATAAATTTAAGATAGGAGTAGTGTCAACATAATGATGGGTATGTTTGACACAACATCATCCTTTTTTACAGAGCGGGCCCCCTTCCCTGAGCTGGCGCCAGGTTGAGGTGTGGCCGCTTGTCCATGAACTTTGGGTGAGTAAAATCTATTAAATATAAAATACGCAAAAGTGCGTGATTAGGAAGGAAATGTTTCCATTCCTCCTACTTCACCAAACTAAGATCATGTTCAGAGTGATGGATTGATAAGGTTTTCTGTTTGTTTCCCCCATTTTTGTCTCACTTCTATAGGTACAACCAGTAAAATCTGAAAAATTAAAATGAAAGGATTACTGGTTTGATATCACTACACTTAATACTTTTTTCACTGGCAGCAGCAAACCATTTTTTCGGTCCTGACGAAAGCCTTGATACCTTTTGGATCAACTTGGCTGAAACATGTAGACCTTATTGCTGAACGTCAAGCAGTTTAAATCCATACTGCTTTTGCACTGTCTTTTAACCCTGTCAGTAGGAGCAAGCCATTAAAGAAACTTTTTTGTTCCTGACTAGGCAGTTTTAACTTCACAACCTCACTTGTTATACTTATTTTGCGCTGCGTTCTCACTACCTCTCTCCCAGCATCTCTCATCTGTGGGATTTAGTATATCCTCAATAGGGTAGGCTTACCAAAAACATCCCTGAGCTCCTTCTTCTCAGAGAAGAAGTTGTAGCCCTTAGTGGGACTAGGGTTTCCCACTAAGAGGAGATACCCAGATGATGAAGCATGCCACCTCTGGTGGGTGAGGGTATTCGTCCTGAAAGGGATTTCTCCCACAGGGGAATTGTGTGAGACTCCAATCTGTCGCTCCACATGCTTAGGTTTGTTAGGTTAGACCCAAGGATTTGTTCGTGTTGAAAAAGTGGATCAGACAATGCCATATTATCTGGTGCATCGTCTATTTTAACTCGACCCGGCAGTATTAGAGGGCTCTGCCGAGGCAACAGAAACTCACTGTCTAGGGATTCACAGGCCTAAATGATCTAACAACCGCAAGCATCGTCCAAAGGAACACCCGAACACAATACACTTTCCCTCCCGGGGCTGGGGCCAGCCTCTCACTTGACCCCGTCTGGCACAGCCCCTCCCTTTAGAACAAACCCTATCTCGCCATGACCTCACCGGTAAGAGGCACTACAAAGCACGCAACAGACCCAAAATGCCAGCGACCACAACACAACTGCAAACAACACCCACCTCCGCAGCTTTACTAGCCCTCGCCACTCTGATGCAAGCCCAAGGAGGCCCAGCTCCCACATAGCATGCGGTCGTCTCCAAAGGCGCTTTACCTCTGATGCGGCATTGGAGGGAAAACCACATGCACCAGAATGCACAGGGAACCAGTAACTACATCCCTGGCATGAGAAAACCTGGCCGGCACTTCCCTCTGCCCCATCTACAATGCAACCACCTCAGTTGAATAAAAGGTGGTCTTCATGTTTACAGACAGAACCAGAGCTGGGCTGGGCAAGCTGAGGCTTGAATCCGCACCTTGGAGGGGCCTATAATTCCAAATGTAGAGGTTTTTGTTTTTGTGCTACAGCTCCCGGTTACAGATGACCAAGCCCTGGCAGAGGGAGGTGGGCAATTGGACCAGAAGACATCAAGATGGCCGCGGGGAAGGAGCCCTGATACCGAGCTCCTGGGAGCAGGATCACAAACTCTGTGATTAGCCCGGCCTTCCTCTCCCAACCACCCACCCCAAGGAAGTCAGGACTTACCGGATCAGAATCAAACGACGGTGAGCCAGAACCGAGCCGCATCCGCCTAGGAAACGAAGATCCACGCCCCGGTACCTCCAGGACGGCTAATGTCCCCGCAGAGGTGACCGCAGCGGAAAAGATCTTCAAGCGACTCCTGGACAGCCTGAGTTGGGCCTGCATTAGTCCCGAATTCTGACGAACGACCACAACCAGGCGGGGCTTTTCAAAAAGATACTGGAGTTGAGAAGAAACCATCACCGGGCCGGCACAGAGCTCAGCCCTTTAAGGGAGACTGCCTGACTCCATGATGGCCGCGCACGGCAATCCCATGGATCTCTCCCGTACGAGCACTAGGCACGGCTGAAAAAATTGGACCTCTCATCGCCAGCCATCTTAGCGAGGCTCAGCTTCTTCCCCCCCGATCACGGTCCAAGACTGAGCTGCCACCGGACTCTCACCGAGCGCAAGTGGAGACTGCCTGACCCCAAGATGGACGCACCCGTAGCTCCCACCATGATGATTACTAGGTCTCGCTAATCAGCAGATCACGGCTCTCACACTCCACCCTCCAAGACCAGTAACTGGGATAGAGCCACTAGGCTCCGCTTCACACGTGAGAATGCGTGCCCCTTGCTGACCGCCATGGTGCACCCAGGGATGCAGGGAGCAACATTAACTCGTCTCTGCCAACCACAAGTTGGCCGCCCCTGACGCACTCACGGAGCTAGATTGGATATCGGCACTGCACAAAGTTTCCAAGTATCTTTCCCTCTGCTGACTGCCTCGGCTGCCCCAGCATCAAGCAACAACAGGCCAGCTAATTAAGAATTTGGCTGCCTGTCCCAGCATCCAGGCACCACAGGCAAGCTCATAACTCTGTTACCTGACTCCAAAATGGCCGGTCATAGCCCAGATTTAGTATCGCCAAGCACCGGCACAACCCCACCGATGTAACCCTAGCAGACATAGAAAGGGTGCGCATCAGGAGCCCTGCGCTTCAGTCTGCCCCCAATAAGCTACCTTGCCTTCAAGGAATCTCAGACGCAAGCAGACGCGCGGCGTATCATAACCGGACGCCTGACCCTAAAATGCGGCCTCGTGGTCCTAACCACCCCCCTAGGAGCATCTTATGACAATCGGGAGGAGCATCTATACGCCACGACTAGACTGCGCAACAATTCTCCAAACCAACGGTCCAGGCTGTTGTCCTTCTAACCAAGCATCGCCTGGAACTGGAAGTCCTCAACGTGAATGGAAGGTAAGGGAATGCTTAGTAGGGCAGAAATCCCCCACCTCCCTGCTCCAATGAGAGTGGCCTAACTAGACCTCCCCCGGCCGAGGTTCCCCAAAGCCACATCAGCCATTGAAGCACTGCCCGCAATAGACCAAGCCTGATCCTCATTCAAGCTCTGACCTCTGAAGAGCTGTCCTCATCCCACTACAACCAGTCTGGAAGCAGACTAATGCACTAATTGATCTAGCCTGACTTGCTAACTAGAGCCGATCCCTCAAGAGTGGTCCGCATCCCCCCACCTACTAGTCCACTAGCTGATCAAGGTCCCCCGCACCTCTCATCAATTCAAGAAACAGAGAGATAATGGCACCCGACAGGTAAACTTTCACGAGCCCTCCCATACTGACCTACTTGAAACCTCACGGCCCGAACTCCTTCGCGATCAGTTCCCCCCCCAACCTCTCACTCAAAGCGAAAAGAAACCTTAAACACAGACTGATCAGACAGCACCCTGAAACACTTTTCGCAGACATCTACCATTGCTCCTCCAGAGGGCAGATAAAAATGGATCTAATCTTCCACACAGATAAACCAGATGACTGGACCGCCACGTTCAGAACACAGCTACCCATCTCCAAAACCACGACCACCTCGCACAGCTGCAAACTGACGACCTCACTCACTAACCGCTCGACACGGAACAGCAACACTTCTGTGACCATTTACATGAATGGCACAGTTCTGATTCAATCCAACAATGAGAATCTAGAGGCCTTTGACTCTCTCTTCCCCTCGATGCGAATCACCCCCTTGCACAAGCCCCTTCCCTCCCTGCCCTACTCCGTAACCCTGGCCAGTCCTCCCTGCCAGGAGAGACGATCAACCACCCCCACGCCTGTTACCAGAACAACCATCCTGCCTACACAAGTCACCTCCTGCACCCCGCCCCCACGAATCAAGAGCTACAACCTCCCGCCCAATGCCACCCTCATCCTCCTCCCCCTGATCACTCCAACCCTCAAGCTAGGAACGATCCTCACCTGCAATCACAGACCTCTAGACACCTCACCCCTGCCGCAGACAATTGATCGGCGATAGCGCATCACGACCCACTGTGCTCCCTGCCCACGGTCCCTAATACGGTCAGCTCCTACACCAACAGGCCCTACAACACTGACATCCCCACCTCCTCCCGAGACTCCCCTGCCCAAGCCGCCCCTACCCCCACCACAGGAAACATGGAGCAGCGTCTAGCCCTCCTAGAAAGACAAACAAACAATGGGGTGACCCTGTGTCCCTCAGAACCTGGGTATTTATGAAGAAGAAACAATGGTTCTGTTGGGTAAGCGTACTCAAATTTCTTATACAATAAACTAAATGATCTTATTATTTATGTATTATCCTCTTATACAACACAAGACTATTTCAACCGAATGGAACACACGAGAAGGAACACAAATTAGTGGGTAACAAGTTGTTTTATACAAATTACATCATTTATAAATTACCCATACTTGAATATAAAGCTGTCAAAAGGTGAAGTCATGTGGTGACGAGTGATCAAGTGACATATTGTGCTCAGTGATACAATGGAGTGAGTGTTCTGTACAAGATGAATAAAATATGTACAAGGGAGGGAAACGGAAGGCCAGGCTAGAAACAATAACTCTGCTTTTAATCCAATTTTTAATTTCTCGTGCAGAGCCTTGATCTGGACCAAGAGGTAGCGTCGACGTTTCAACCCAATCTACGCACTATTGAGTAGTCATTACGGGTCTTCATCAGGACAGTGTGGGGGGAAGGAGAGGTGACAGCCTAATGTAACCAGAGTGAATCAAAAGTGGTTGGACAAGGGGCTCAGGTCAGCGTGGTCATGGCCCCAACAGATAAATTCCAGTTGAATCGCAGGGGTCGAGAGATAATTGGTTAATTCCTCTTTCCCAATTGACAAAAGCATGCAATGTCGGGCTCGGAGTGGAAATTAATTCAGGTCATCGTGGTCAAGGCCCTCTCAGAAGATACCAGTTGATTGGCATAGGAAAGGGAAGCAGTGGGTTAATTCCGCTTTCCCGAATATAGAGGCACGCAATGTCTGACTTCAAGAAATTCATTCTAGTCAGTGTTAAGTTCGGAGAGTCGATTTCAAGTGGCGGCGGCAGGCAAACATCCTGTCAAGCCGCTGCGATGTGTCAGCTCATACATCGCAGCGGAATTAACCCACTGCTTCCCTTTCCTATGCCAATCAACTGGTATCTTCTGAGAGGGCCTTGACCACGATGACCTGAATTAATTTCCACTCCGAGCCCGACATTGCGTGCTTTTGTCAATTGGGAAAGAGGAATTAACCAATTATCTCTCGACCCCTGCGATTCAACTGGAATTTATCTGTTGGGGCCATGACCACGCTGACCTGAGCCCCTTGTCCAACCACTTTTGATTCACTCTGGTTACATTAGGCTGTCACCTCTCCTTCCCCCCACACTGTCCTGATGAAGATCCGTAATGACTACTCAATAGTACGTAGATTGGGTTGAAACGTCGACGCTACCTCTTGGTCCAGATCAAGGCTCTGCACGAGAAATTAAAAATTGGATTAACAGCAGAGTTATTGTTTTTAGCCTGGCCTTCCGTTTCCCTCCCTTGTACATATTTTATTCACCTTGTACAGAACACTCACTCAATTGTATCACTGAGCACAATATGTCACTTGATCACTCGTCACCACATGACTTCACCTTTTGACAGCTTTATATTCAAGTATGGGTAATTTATAAATGATGTAATTTATATAAAACAACTTGTTACCCACTAATTTGTGTTCCTTCTCGTGTGTTCCATTCGGTTGAAATAGTCTCGTAGAAAGACAGCTAGAACTGATAACCCTGGGCCTGAGCGAATTCTTAAACAACCTCGACATGGTCCGAAAGACTAGGCTCACTCCGCAATGGACTCCCACTCTGACCAGCTCCACCCATCTAAAATGGAACAACGTGCCACGCCTCAGTGAGCTCCCAACCACCCCTGAGACCCTAACACAGAGACCCAGAGAAACCAATACAGACTACCGAACACAGAGACCTAGAAGAACCAAAGCAGCCATGTCCTCTAAGGAGGCGGCGGAGCTATCTTTATCCTACAACTCTCCCCATAAAGCCTCCCCTAAAGCCAAGATCCAAGTGATCACCGGTTTTGGAAGGGACCACCGCACCCTGAATTCACCAAGACCTCCGGCCCTCCTTACTGCCATACCCAGAGCCTCCCCGTAAAGAAACTAACCAAAGAGGAGTACACTACCAACTGCATGCTCATAAACTGTAGATCAGCCTCCAAACACGCATCAGAATTAGCAGAAACCATCCTCTCCCATGACATAGACATCGCGTTCATCACCGAGACATGGCTAAACGAGTTCTCTGCACCAAGCCTAGATATGTTGGTGCCCCCAGGCTTCTCTATCATCAACAAGGACAGAAAAGACCAAAGAGGTGGAGGCATAGCAATCATACATAAGAACAACATTGCCATTGTAGATATGGACACCTTCAATTACAGCACCATCGAATGTCTTACCGCCAACATCAAGACAAATGACAATAGAGCAATTCTCTGCCATCTTCTATATCATCCCCCAGGCAACACCTCTGCATTCGGGGAACACTTGGCTGACCTGATTGCTCATTGCTCACTCTGTGACTCAAACAACCTAATTCTCGGTGACCTCAACCTACGTTGGAATGAGGCTAACAATTCGCTAATTCTAACCCTAAACAATCTTCTTCAGGACAACAATCTGATCCAATTCTGCTCAGAAGAAACGCACAAGAAAGGAGCAACCTTAGATGCCATTATCGCTCAAAATGACACAGTGATGATCGACCACGTCCTCCCCGTGGACTGGTCCGACCACCACAACATCCTATTCCATATCAATCAAAAGACTCTACTCCAGCCCACCCCACAAGACCCCCCCAAATGGTCCAGAAATCTATCGCAGATTCCCCTAGCGGACCTAGAGGAACGGATACGCTCGCTCCCCCCCCAGCTCCTCTGATCACCTCTCCGCCACTGATCTCACCTCGCATTACATCTCAAATATGACCTCCATTCTAGATCAATTAGCCCCCCTGAAATTAAAAAAAAACAGGAGCACTCCATCAAGATCATGGTTTAACACTGACATCAACTCTGAAAGGAGACAACTAAGAGCCACAGAGACACTATGGAGAAGCAATCCTTCTGACATCATCCGCGAACAACTCAAAGCAGCTCGCTGGAAGTATAAAAACCACATCCTGAACGAAAAAAACTCATTTTTCTGCACCGCGCTGGATAACGCTAAAAACAGGCCCAGGGAGCTCTTTAACATCATTAGACAACAAACCTCCAAAGCCGCTACCCCCTCAGTACAAGCTTCCAAAGAGCTCTGCGGCAACTTCGGAAACTTCTTTGAGGACAAGATCAACAAGATTGAGCTCTCACTGGACATCAACATCACTCCCCTCAGCAAGATCATCTCGCCTGGGACCAAGAACATCACAGCCAAGCCCCCGTCAAAAGCCTGGAAATCTTTCATCCCTATACAGGAAGCTGAGATAGTCAACCTGATCTCCACATCCAAGCCCTCCTCACACGCTCTAGATCCTCTTCCTCCACAACTGACCAAAAAGCTTAAATTCTCCCTTGCCCCGCTCTGGTGCAAGATCATAAACAGCTCCCTGAGATCCGGAGTCGTCCCTGACTGTCTCAAAGTCGGGCAAGTCATGCCACTGCTAAAAAAAAAACCCAGGCCTAGACACAAAAGATCTGAATAATTTCAGACCAGTTTCTAACTTACCGCTCCTATCCAAAACCCTAGAAAGATGCGTGCTCCTGCAACTAACTCAACACCTGGATAACATCAACCTCCTCGACGCCCACCAATCGGGTTTCAGAAAGGGCAGCAGCAAAGAAACCGCAATCCTCAACGTCATTAATGACATCCACAAATCACTGGATGCGAACAAATGCTGCCTGCTCATTCTCCTAGACCTATCGGCAGCTTTCGATACGGTCGACCACAAACTCCTCATTAAGGCGCTTCAAGAAAGGGCAGGTCTAGATGAGGTGGTCCTACAATGGTTCTCCTCCTTCCTCCACAATCGCACCCAATGAATAAAAATCAAAAATTTGCGTCCGACCTACACCCTGTCAGCAGGGGAGTCCCCCAAGGTTCTGTGCTCTCCCCGCAACTTTTCAACATTTACATGGAACCACTCACAACCCTACTCAGAAAAGCCAATATCCCCTTCCACCTGTATGCGGACGACACACAGATCTACCTGGAAACCACCTCCAGTGATGACATTCAGAGACTTCACTACACGCTTAGAGAAGTCCAACACTGGCTGTCAAGTAACCACCTAAAACTTAATCAAGACAAGACTGAAATACTCCTCATCTCAAACAAAGAAGAGAATCCCCAAATTGCGGAATGGCTAAACGCAATCGATGCACTAAACGGAAACATCACCCTGGCGGACTCTGTAAAATCACTAGGCTTCACTCTAGACCCGAAACTGAACATGACCAAACACATTAAGATCTCCGCCAAGAGCGCCTTCCTCAACCTGAAGCTACTAAACAAAATAAAGCCTTTCATCCCCCCCAAGGACCTTAAACAAGCCACCCAATCACTGGTTTTATCTAGATTAGACTACGGGATCGCAGCCCTCTCAGGCACAGCAAAAGCACACCTTGCTCCCCTCAAAACAACGCTAAATGCAGCAGCTAGAATGGTCACAGGAGTGAAGAAATTCGACCATATCTCACCTGCACTCAGAGAATTAAATGGCTCCCAGTTGAACTGCGGGCGAGCTTCAGAACAGCTTGCCTCACCCACAAAGCCCTTCACACAGGCAAACCTGAATACCTGGCCTCCAAACTCAAAAAAGCTGGTCAGACCAGGAACCTCCGGAGCTCAAACACTCTACTACTCATACCGCTGAAAGCACGCAAACAAAAAACCGCGGCCCGGTCCTTTGCGGGCAACGCGCCCAAAATCTGGAACGCTATTCCCCCCCACATCAGAACTATCCCCTCCTTCGCAAAATTCAAAGGACAGCTCAAAAATCTTTTCCTAGAACGTTCCCTAGTGAAGGGACTTGAGCCGCAGAAGTGCTGATGACAACTCCCTGGATGGGAGCGCGACCCTAGACTATGTCACCCGGCATAGGCACCTCAAGTCTTCATTGCCCCTTGGTTATTTAACCTGCTGAAACTCATTGTCCATGCTTGATACTTTCTTTGTGTTTTGTTATTTGTATTTGTGGTCTTTGGCAATGCGACTGTTGTAAAGCGCTCCGATACCCTCGGGTCTGGCCAACGCTATATAAAACTTCAAATAAATAAATAAATATAAATAAATAAAATACAATACCGACCTCCCCCTCTCTGAACCCACTCTGAATACCGGCTCTTGAATCACCTTGCGTCAATTCATGAGGAGCTCATTCCTAGTCGTGTTCATGTGCAAACCGATACACTCAGATCCCGGGCCCTTAACTCAAGGCACATGTGGCTCATGCGTGAGCTACAATCGGCCTTAGTATCATTGCTCCCTGTGCTGGCTTTCATCTGTATGTGCTATGCAGCCTAGACAGCCCTGCCCCAAAACAAAAGGGCATGGAGGTAGGGGGCAGAGAGGAAGGAGCTCAGCTGCTTCCGGCCTCATCGGAGCCAAATTCAACATACAGTGCCTAATAAACCATACTCCATGGCTCTCCCTACCGAAACCAATGCAATCAATGCCTGAGCATCTGCCACCGCTTGTGACCTCGATGACTCTTGTGGTCCCAGGCCACGCTGGCTTCTCTATTGCTCTGCCATCCTGGCTGCAGGCGCTGGTTTGGCAGGTGGGCTACACATTGCTCGTCATCATCCTGCCGATGTTGGCCCTCTCCTGGGCACCACCGTCCTCATAGCTCATGGCACATCACGCCAGCCCCCTGCTTGGGAGCATCTTTTCTGAAGTGATTTTTCTGCTCCCTTGAAAAACAACTTGGCAGCATCTTCTTGTGCAGCATCTTGTATGGTGGCAAAATCAATTTCCTCCGGCAACAAAGCTGGAGACTGCTAGTCCCTGTTGCCTTTTAGGCTGGGCTTCTGACCACGCTCCTGTTTCTTGATTGGGCCCTTTGAACCCAAACTCCTGGTCACTCACTGGCCTTTTCCTTGGAGTGCTCTCGTGCCTGTTGCTGCTGTGCCCTTTGTCTGCCACCCATGGGGGGGTTGGCCACCCTCCCTCTAGGGTCGGCTCTGCCTCCGGGTCCGCGATAAATCTACTAAAATTGCCAGACTGGGATTTGCATTAAATATAACTCCCCTTTCAGACAAGTGCAAAGTTGGAGAAATACATGTATGCCTTGAAACAGTTCACATATTGCATGTGTGCTGGTCAAAGGTGTGTGCTTGGGGCTAGGCAGCCTGTTTGGGCACCAGCACAAGGTAGGAGAACAGTCATATTTAGTATACTTTATTAGACGTCTCACCAACGACAAAATGGGTGACTTTCACCGGTCAATTGCTTCGAAAATGTGACTATACTACTCGACAATTCAATAGAGGAAGCCATACTGTCACCACAGCTGAGATTAAGAAATAGAAAAACATACGCAACTCAGCATTAAGGCGAGCTCGGAGGTGCCCGAGGGCCGAATTGCCATTTAACACCTATAACCAAGCTCAAACAGCACTCAGGAAAGTAGTAGAGAAACAAAAATGTTCTGAACAGTTCTGGAAAAAACTAGTTCGTGCAGGCAAAAACTTGAACTCAAAGGTTTTCTGGTCCCTCGTGAATGGGAGAATGCATGGTCAAAGGGGACAAAGCAGTGCAACATCCCGGAAGAAGAATGGGGGTCTTTCCTAACGACTCACTTTGAAGCTACTGATAAGGAAGCCGATCCATCTGTTAATTTGATAAAAATTGCACCCTCACCAAAAACAAGTCAATTGCAGCCCTCTTGGGTACAACTCCCTCCGTGGAAAGTGAGGAATCCCCAGACAGGACCAACAGGACATTATCAATAAGAGATAACGAAATCCCCTCCCAGCAGTGGGAGCTACATCAACAGGTCACTAAAGTCCCAGAAGCACTGATAATTCGAATGGCACAAATTATAATCAAAGGCCGCTCAGATGGGGCACCCGGGTCAAATGGACTACCCCAGACCCTGTATAAACAGGACACAGAGTTCTGGGCCGAACATTTAGCAATCTTATTTGACAATTGCCGGACCACATCATTGATACCACTGTCCTGGCGTGGGGCTATTATACACCCAATCTATAAAGGAGGTATAAGATCTGACCCAAAAAAACTATAGGTTGCTAGCCCTCCTGGACGTTGAAGCCAAGTACTATGCCAGTCTGCTGTTGAAAGACCTGTCACTGTGGGTTACACAAAAACATCTACTCCCCTTCAATCAGACAGGATTTATGGCAAAATTGGGAACCCTAACCATCATACTTGCAATATCAGTTTTGACGGACAAAGCAGCAGCCTCAAAATCTTTAATTCACTGCTGCTTTGTTGACTTTAAGGTGGCGTTTGACTGTGTGCCAAGGGAATTATTGTGGTCCAAGCTACAGAAATGGGGCAATCCATGTCCCCTACTGGAGGTCATCATTCAGCGCCACACCAATACATGGATCCATATAAAACTGGGCGAGAGAGCACACATCTTGAGGAAAATACAAACATTGTGTGGAGTAAAACAAGGGTGTGTGCTGGCCTCCGTACTCTTTAACCTCTTCATCTCAGATGTATCACAATCCTTTGACGACATCAATTGTCACCCTCCAAAAATTGGTGGCAATCGGGTCAGCAACCTGCTGTATGCAGACAACCTAGTATTCTTTAGCCACACAAGGGTAGGATTACAGCGGCTGATTGACCAACCTTACACTTACACATTTACAAACAAACTGGAAACCTTACGAAAACAAAGGTAGTAACTTACGGGAGAAGAAAATGTCAAGGAGGAGGATGGCTCTACAATGGTAAAAGTATTGAAAGGAGATCCTCCTATAAACACCTAGGGGTCCACATAGACATGTGTTGTGCCTTTTCAAAACAACTGCAAGAGATTGGAGCTAAAGAACTGGCACTGCAGGTGGCATTCACAAAGCTAGCAAAGCGTCAATCTGGCCCAAGCTTGTCCCCAATAATAACAGCTATGAAGGTAAACATTTCCACCTCCTTATTCTATGGACAGGAGATTATGCTGGGAAAAGACTCCAGTCTGTTGAACAAGCAAACTGTAAGAATTTATAAGCAAGCACTCAGTTTACCAAAAACCTCATCTCCTGCCCTGGTCAGACTTGAACTCGACCTCGTAGACCAGCAGGCTGTAGGGGCCGGTGCCTATCTCAAACTATGCAATAAATTACGAACGTCCAGAGCAGTTAGCCTGGGGGCAATGCTGTGGTGGGAAATAACCATCAGTCAACTGGGGCAAAAACATCGGCGACACCTAGAAGACACCCAGTAGCTTTTAGAAGCAAAATAATTTTGGGACACCAATCCACCTCAGTAGGTCCTCAAAATGTACATTAAGAAGAGCGTATGCCTCTGGTCATTCCATTCGGACAGAACACAACTGGCAAAACGCAAACACGCCTGGTCGATCATAACTGGGTTTAAAGGTATTATGGCATCTTATGTTCCTTGTACCGATGCAGTCTTCTGGGAAAAAAGATTTATGTCCCTCAGGTTGGGGGCGTGGCCTTTTCTTTACCATCAGGCCAGTTGCGTCGCTCAAACGAAAATGCAATGTGTAGGGGTTGTGGGACCAGCAAGGAATCACTCAAACATGTGATATGCCTTTGCCCAGCACTGCTCAAAGAATGCAGGGCTCACATATGAGGAGCATGGAACAAACTCAGGGGAATATTTACAAGCCCCTATCGCCACCACAACGTCACTGAAAGTTATGTTGTGGTGGCAATAGGGGCTTTGCCTTATTTACAAGGCAGCATTAAGCCACTTAACGTGGCTTAACGCTGCCTTGCAAATAAGGCAACCATTCATGCTGTACTTACCTTCCTCTACATAAAAAATCAATGCCAATTTGCTGTTTCTATGTGTGCTGCACAATGCAGCACACATGGAAACAGCAAAAATGAGGAGAAATAAAGCATTTCTCCTCGAAACTAGGAGAAATGCTTTACTTCTCCTTGTTTTTGCTGTTTCCATGTATGCTGCATTGTGCAGCACACATAGAAACAGCAAATTGCCATTTATTGTTTATGTGCAGGAAGGTGACCCTTCCTGCGCATAAAAAATCTTCCCCTCAATACAGACACCCTTGCACTATGGTGCAAGGGTGCCTGTGTTGGCGCTAGGCTGCATAGTTTAGCGCCAGCGCTGGGGGAAAAGCAGGGCTGCACCATATTGTTGTAAATATGGTGCAGCCCTGCATTTCTGAAGTGGCGGAGTGCGGGATTATGCCAGGAAAGCTAACACCGCACTCCGTCACTTAGTTGTAAATATGCCCCTCAGTGTTCGTTCCTGCCGACAGGCTATCATCACATCCTTGAACCCAGATAATACGGTGCTTAACATTCGGTTCACCAAGTTTGTCACAATAGCAGCAAAAAGGTTCAGCCGGCTGGAGGACCAACTTGTCGACATCTGTAATCCTGCACTGGGCTCTTCCTAACCCGCATTTCAACAAGATGACAACCGGTATAGACCATTGCCCCCACAGCTACCCCCTCTTGACAGTCGTTTCCTAGCTGTTCACCTAGAGGCTTGCATTCTCTGTGACCTCACAGCACCTTCTACTTTTGTATTGTTTTTTTTTCTATTTATAAAATGTTTAGGCCAAGCCAGGGGATCGACTAGTAAGATTTTTTGTAAATGTGTCCTCCCTCATTGGTAATCATATTGAAGTTCAATTGTTTATTGTTGTCCCCCAACCGAGATCCAACTTAAGGGATCAAGGTTTGCAGTAAGTCATGACACCCCCAAATCATGCATAACACAAGTAGTATGGACATTGAAATCGATGATATTTTAGTTGGTCCCTTCATTTTACTTATTTATTGATATATATTTCCCCTTTTTAACTGAGTGTGTGACTCAATGCACTGGCGATTGCCATAGTAATGATTTTTATTAATCGACCAATAAAGTATTTACAATTACTTTAGTAAATCTGCACCTTTACGTCATAACTGCACAGTTCAGAAATGCAGAGCGGTTGTTGCTGCTCCTTGTTTCCGAGCGACGCTGTCTGAAGCTCGTGCACTAACTCATAGGTACTCAGTTGATGTGTGTGCTTCAGGTTTCGTTGAAAGTGGGCCTAAGGCCACCTTCTGTGCCTGTGCTTACCGCACAATGGAATCATGATATGGCCCTAAAAACCTTTGCATATATCAATTTAAACTATAGAATCTGCCTTTACTGAACAGGATGCACATGCCATTTTTCTTGGCCCGCTAAATGCGTGACGACTAACCGGTAATTGAAAGGGATCAAATGAGTTGTTCATCAGCTCAATGTTCTGCTGCTCTCAAATCCCAAAGCTACTCAAATGTTCCCCGACGTATGAGCAACCCTTCCTTAAACTAAGCAGATGCGTTTTCCATGTCCATTCTCAAATGTGGCGCTTGTGATGTGGTTCCAGAGGTTCTTGGAGTGAGCTTTATATTCCTGGCTGCATCTCATCACTGTGCAAGCCAAAAGACCTAAAAAAACGTAATTTAATTTCCAAATACTGTACTTTTCGTAGTGTATTAGCATCAGAATAACAATGTTTGTGGTTTGGCAGGGGTGAAAGGAGCAAGCTGTAAAAGAGCCAAAACACAGTTGTAATGAGTTTCAAAATAAACCCTCATAACGTTTTCATCTCAGTGTTATTTTATTTGAGAATTTTAGAACCATTGAAACACACGTGGTCTTTCCTACATTTCTATCTGCGTGAGAAAGAAAATGATATAAGGCAACTTTATTCATGATATCTGTTAAAATGTGTCTGGGGAGAAGAGGTCAACGGGAGGGTAAACAGTGGCCCGGAGATGTCCTTTTCGTCTGCACCTTCATACTGCCATCCTTCTGTCAGGTACACCTTGAGTACAACTGTTTCATTTGGCACCTGTATGATGGACTGTGCTTGAAAGCAAGAACGTATTCAATCTTGAAATAAATTGATGATTTTGATTTCTGGGAGGATGTTTTCCGTAATTATTTGCTTTTGGTCAACTCCACGACGAATGTCATTCAGAAAAAAGAAGCTTTGGACTACCTCATCTGCGACCACCTGCAGAAGATGAAGCAGCACATCGCAGATGCACCAAACACCACGACTGCCAACACTGCCACCATGATCCTCGCCACCCTAACTGCAGCCAGGCTCACTGACGTTACCACAGCACAGACCCACAGTTTGACTCTCAACAGTTTACAAGATGCATCTCAAAGAAGGCATCACATTTCTTCTCCCCACATCTTCTTTTGTAGATCTTGTTTCTTTAGTCAGGTTGGACATAGTCAAGTGCAGGGTGGATTTAACAGTAACAATGAAATGCCTGATAATTTCTACAATGACATAGATAAGCCATGGGAGTCACTTTGAGAGAGCATAGATAGCAGCGAAGAGATGAAGTAGCTGCCGAAGGGCATGAGAAATCTGAAAGAATCCACAGCGAGAGCAAATGCACCATCAGCAACAGGCACATTGTGTAACAGCAGCAGCTATAACATAGCAAATGAAACTTCACCAGCAGCACCACCACGATCCACTGGAGTCAGGTCAGCATTGCCAGCTGCAGTGAAAGCACCCCAGCTGGACTACCAGGGCTTGGCCAGGAGGACGCAAACTGTCTCTTCCGGCTTCAGTGTCAGTACTGCCTGCCTGTTTTACGTTTCCAAAAACCCCGAGAAACAAGTGGAATTTGTGAAGCAAAGGGAGGTGATGAGCACTCCTGAACAAAAAAGCCATTGTCTCGGGTTTTTAGAGTAGGAAAAAGTGAGAGAGGCATCTGCTAGTTTGTCAAGGAAGGTGCATAAATATTGATGTCTCTCTCCTTCTCATTTTCCAAAGGACATCTAGAAGTAGACGCGGCATTGGTAGGCAAGTAAAATACAGACTACTGGTGTACGGGTGTACTCTAGCAAAGAAAACACAGCCTGGTCTTGAAATAATCTATATCTCCTTCTGTCTCACTCTTTCTTGCCCTCTCTATCTGCCAAACCCTTCTCTAGTGCTCACTCTCAATCTTTGCTTTCTCTGTTCTTTCTTTGTTCTCTTTCCCCCTCTCTCTCTCCCTCTAGTTCTCTCTCAATAAATGATATACCGAGATGACTTACTGAGACTCGAATCAATCAATCAGGTAGAATTTGTAAAGCCCTGCTTATCACCTCTGATGGTTTTCCTTCAAGGAATTGCTCTCTCTTAGGACTGCCTGAGATGATTGCAGGCCCAGACGACTAAAGAAAAGAAGAGCCACTATTGTCTCACCTATGCATGCACTTCACTATGTACTGGAATGCAACACATGGGTGTCAACCTCGGCACTCACAGTCCCCAGTTACGAGTGGCTTGGAGGGGTACCCCCGCCAGGCCTCTGAGTCATTCTAAGTTCCCCCAGTCCCTCTGGGCTGGAATTACCAGGTCTGCAAACTCCATACATGATGATTATGGGCCCAGAGCCACCGTATCTGGACATTTCTGTAGAGCGGAAGGCAGCTGCTCTGCCCAGCCCTGCCCACTTTGTAACACCACATGGGAGATCAGCGAACCCTCCCCCTTCACATAACTGAAATCTCATCCCCTCCAGCCAAACACAGCCTCTTTTAAGGGTTTCGCTGTCGTGCTTAGGTAAGAGTCATTTATAACCTTCTCGACGGAGATTTTGATCGATTATTTTCCCTGGAAGGGGTGGAAATATGCAGATTTGGAGTCACCATCACTCAGTGTGTGTTTTACTAAATTACATTATAAAGCCTGGATTTAGGTGCGCAGCTATTGCCTGGAAGCAGAGATTCCAGCTATCCGGTATCTCCACGTCTAAATACGATGACCTCTAATGACGGCCTGTGTCTTGATTGTTGTTGAATTCATTTGGTGGCACCGTTTTCTGGTGAACTCCCGACCCAAATAGCGAGTCATGTTAGGTTTAAACTATTTATTTTCGGGAGCACAGTGACACATCTTGGCTTATCTTTGCGCCGTCCATCTTTGATGGAACAATTCTACAGTTACTTGGTCTAGGGCGTTGACAGCGTTCTGAATTCCAGGAGACATTTCCAAGTAAATATTTCCCCTGTCTGATTGTTCTAAACACATTAATATTTGCAGAGTGTATTTTTAGATGACCAACTCCATATATACCTTTTCGATATAGTTTAAAAAAATGAAAAATAAATACAAAATCCATAATCTCTAGAAATGTACACTTTTGAGCTGAAGTACAATATTTTAGAAAAACAAACCGGAAGATAGAAAACACTTTCCCAAAGTCTGACTTAATGACTCGATTAAAAATTTCTACGGGGGTCTAGCAGAGCACCATTGACAACATTATTCCAATTCACCTACCAAATATTGAGCCGCAACAGCTGTGTTCTGTCGAGCTTGTTTTGTATTTATTCGTTGACCTTTTGTTTAATATGTTTTTGCCTTCCAGACTTGCCTTCCTGTACATCAGGAGACATCTATTACGCTGTAACAAACAATAATTCTAGAAAGCATAGGCCTGTGTTCCTTTCCAGGAAAAAGTTGAATCCTCTGACTCGGCAAAAAAAATATACATATATGCCTGAAACAATGGCAAATTTAGCGTATTTGCTTGTCATCAGCCACCGGCGTTCAAGAAGAGATGCTTATATTTTTACAGATTACACCAACAAATTTAATTTCAAAGAACATTTCATCTTGACATTTGAGATACTACTTTTCAACTCACATTAATCTCTTAAATCTTTTTATTATTAATATCCCATAAGCTTCAAAGTATTATTTCCCCCATCAGGCCGAACACTAATCAGGCACTTGCACTTGTCTAATCACATTTGCAAGTAGGCAAATATTGGCGAAAACTAATAAAGCTTCATGATTCCCTTTAGGCAGATGATGTCAAATGCACGGGACACCGTTTCCATTTATAAATATGAGACATAAATTTACATTGCCTTCAGATATCATAAATAGACTAACCTAAGCTATAAGTCAAAAAGCTCTGGTTTGCAGTGAAGGTTAGCACTTGCAATAAAGTCAATCCATGTGAGGGTCTACAGAGAAAAAATATTAAAATTGATTTTTCTGGTGGTTTGAGATAGGATCTGCACATTACATTAACATTAAAATTGCAATGAACTGCGCGAGAGAATGAAGGAAATGTTATTGATACAGAAACAATCTTAGTATTAGCTAAAATCTAAGCATCGATGTCAGCAAAGGATACTGCAGTGATGTTGTACTGTAAGCACCGGCAAAGAGCTTTACTTTGCTTTGTATTGAATAGAACACATACAGGGCCTCGTTTATGAAAAGCATCGCATCGCTGCGGTAAAACAGCGCTGTAACACTTTTCACTGCGCCCTCCTTGCGACACCATGGATGCGCTGTATTTACTGTACGGCGCTCCATGTCGCAAGGAATGACAGATGCGTCAGGAATCCTGACGTATCTGTCGGCGCAAAACTCACGCATTTCTGGAGTTGTGTCGTAAGCATGACGCAACTCCAGCAATGCATGGTGTAGGTCTATTCACATTGCACTGCGTCGCCCTTACGCTTGCCATTAGGGAGGCGTAAGGTATTGACGCAGTGGCATCCTGAAAGTGGCGCAGTGAAATCTGATAGATTTCACTGCTCCACTTCTACGAGGCTTTTTTGCAGGGGAACACCCACCCTGCATACATTATACCTGACGCAGGTATAATGTAGCACAGGGGTTTACAGAGTGACGCATCTAGCCTAGATGCGTCATTTTGTAAATCGGGTGCAACGTGGCGCATTATTTACTCTGCTGTAGCATCACTAAAAGTGACGCAATAGCAGCGTAAAAGTGTTGCAAGCCTTCATAAAGAAGGCTCACAGTGCTTCCTGCAATATCTTATCATAGAGCAGACATGTTTATAGAAAATCGGATAAAGCGGTGTGTCAGAGCTAATTTCAGCCAAATTTGGCAATGTCCCAGGGCACCACCACCCATGGTGCCCCATAGGAAGCAACGTTTTTTCTCTCACCTCTGCCTCTTTTTATTTTATATAGCACTTTTTTCACTATAATTCTATGAGTGCTTACCTGAAAAGAAGAAGTACCATGGTAACGCAGAAGTGTTGGCGACATACAACTTATGCATTCAGAGATCAACCATATTATGATGTTGTATCCAGAGTAGAGAAGAATTACATTTTAAAAAGTCACAGGTTCTGAGAGAATGTGTTTCGTAGCTACGAAAATTGCATTGGGTAAAAGTGCCTTAGGATGTACAGGCACATGCATCAAAAGAAAAACCGGTCGCAAACGGGCAGATTCTCAGAATCTGCCCCTTTGCGATCGGTATTTTTGCATTTGGGATGCATCATCCCAAATGCAAAAATCGCAATTAAAGTAATCTCTAAATTGCGATTACTTAAATTGCGATTGCATTTAAGGAATCGCAAATTGAGATTCCTTAAATGCAATGCATTAAAGTAAAAAAATTAGCGATTTCGCTAATAGGAGTCGCAAATTACCATCAATTTGTACTTGATGGTAATTTGCAAAACTTTGAAAAATGCACTAAAGTGCATTTTTCAAAGTTCAATTTACACACACACATGCCCTTGGGGCATGTGTGTGTGCAAGATGTACTCATATGCAGATTTCAGGGTGCAACAGGGTGTCCTTTTGACACCCTTGTACCCTTGAAGTACATGCGCAATTTGCGAGTACCTATTGGGTACTCGCAAATTGCGAATGCAATTCCCATTCATTCCTATGGGCCTCTATGCCCATAGGAATGAATGGGAAGACATTCCTTAATTGCGACTCGCAATTTGCGAGTCGCAATTAAGGAATGTTTAGAAATCGCTATTTTTTTAGTGATTTCTACATGCATAGGCTTTTGCGATTCCTTAATTGCGCTTCCTTAATAATCGCAATTAAGGAATCGCAAAAGTCTACCTTGATGCATGTGGCAGTTAGTCTTTATCCCAGGACAACCTTTTCTATGCCTGCAGTGAGTGCCTGATCCTAATGATTTTATGAGATTGACCTCATCATAAAGACTACACTTAAGTCATTGTGAAAGACATGGATGTGGGGATTCAACACTTAGGAACTTCGCAGTATCATGACCACAGCCTTAAAGCAGTTGAAAACCATGTCTGAGAGATATTGGGGATAGATAATAAATCGAAGAATCTAGCAGAATCTGGCACAACAGTGACTTGTTGCTTAAAAAACAGCTGGAAGAATGTCTCAGCAAGTAAAATGCTTACCAGTGAGATATGGTGATGTGAAGGTCACAGGTTCGAACGCCCTATCTGTATACTCAGCATTGCATTCTTCTTAGGGCAGTAAATTGAGTACCATTAAATTGGGCAATAGTAACACTTGTTCCATGCAGGAGAATATGTTCAATGCTGCAGTATGTATGCTACCAACAATCAAACAAACACTGTTCAAACAGTGCAAATCTTCCAATTTATTAAACAAAAAACTACCTGCACAAGTCTTGGATGCATTGCAACAAAAAGCATAATAAACCTGTTAATTAAAGATGCAATCCTTACTATCTATCAATAAAACTGTTTATTCAATTACGGTTCGATCTGCCTTCTTTGACAAAGGTGAGATAGAATGTATGTCCTCTTAATTGTACTCTTAAATCCTTTAACATTCTAGGAGTGATCAATGACAAGCTATGAGAAATAATACAGAGAGATAAGTAGATAAGAATAAAGACATCTGCATTTGTCAGTTAGCACAAGAACCACAGAAGAAAGGGACAACACAGAATCATAAATGCAAGGGAATACATCTTATATCATTATGACCACTTCTGAGACACTTCTAAAACCTACAAACAAGAAATGAATAGGTATAGATTTGAAAAATTATAAACCAGAGAATTTCCCTAGGAGGAAACGTCCATTATGCAAATCAACAACCCAAGAATGCTGTCTTACTTCTCCAGATGTGCATAAAATACGTTCTTCTTTTTTATCCTTCTTCCTTTTATTCTTATTGATATTCTGTTTGTTTCGTATTTCTTTTTATTCTTTGTCCTTATTTTCTCTCTGTGTCCTTTTTTGCCCTGTGTCCTTTCACTCTGTTTTTCCAGATGCTGCTGCCCCCGCAGCCCCTCTCCCCCTGCCAGTCCCCGCTCCCGCCTCCCAGCTGCGATCCCTCCCCCGTCCCCTACTTAATGGCAGCCGCTGCACGGCTGTGCCGCTGGCGTGCCAAAGGGAAGCCCGTCTGCGACCCGACCACGAACAGCGCCATGGACCCTGGCTCTCCGACTCCCCACCGCTACGACTCAGCCGCCCTCCACGCACTCAATCCCAGAAGAAACAACAACTGCCAGCTGTCAATGCCAGACACCACCCATGGCCAGTTTTCCTGCCGACACTGCCGCCGAACATTCTCCAACCTCCGCAACCCCACTACCACCGCCCACCCCTGAGGTGCATCCTCCTCAACGTGCGCTCCCTGCACAAACACGCAATAAAGATCTGGGAACTCCTCAACACCCTTTCTCCAGATGTCGCCTTCCTCACGGAAACCTGGAACAACTCCACCTCCGGCCCCAATATCGCCACCGCCACCGCCATCCCCAACGGATACAAGATCCAGAGGAAGGACCGCCCCAACCACCCAGGAGGAGGACTCGCCATCGCGCACAAGAACTCCCTCCTACTCACCACTTCCAGCACAAATGACCCCTCGTCCTCCATGGAACACCTCCATTTTCTGATCCAGACCAGCCTTAGAACGACCCTACATGGCACCCTCGCCTACAGACCCCCCTAGACCACGAACCACATTCGCCACAACCATCACTGATCTTATCGCGCCCCACGCCATCGCCTCCATGGACTACATACTTCTCGGAGACCTGAACGTCCACCTTGACAACCTCAGCGACCCCATCTCCACCACCCTCCTGGACAACCTCGCCAACATCGGACTGAAACAGCTCGTCACGACCCCCACCCACAAGGCAGGACACACCCTTGACCCCATCTTTGCAGGAGGGAGCAACAACCGATTCAGCCACACCACGCAGCCCCTCTGGACGGCCACCACTGCGTACACTTCTCCTTTAAAAAAACACCGCTCACAAACCCACACCACGCCCCCGCAAAGGAATTGGAGCAAAGTCACCAAGGAGCACCTGAACTCCACCATCAACTACAACCTCCTCCCACCACCACCAACGTCAACTCTGCAGCCAGCGAACTCCACAGATGGATCACCAACTGCGCAGACAAGCTCGCCCCCCTCCGAAACCCCAACAGACAACACCCGCGAAAGCCACCTGGTTCACCACCGACCTCCGTGAATCCAGACGCACCTGCAGACGTCTCGAGAAATCATGGAGAAACACCAAAACCACGGAAGCTCGAACCACCTACAAGAATGCCATGACAGAATACCACCAACGCATCAGATCCACCAAAAGGACCTTCATCCAGAACAAAATCCTCGCCAACTCCAGCAACTCGAAGGAAATTTTCAGCATCATTCAGGAATTCACCAAACCCCCCAGCGAAGCCTCAGATGCCACACCTTCCTAGGAGCTCTGCAACAAACTCAGCGCCTACTTCCATCTCATGATCAAGTCCCTCTACGACAACTTCAATGAACAGACAACAGATGCCGAAACCACGCCCACACCCAGCAATGCCAGCCAGCCCACCATCTCCGCCTGGACCCCGGTCACCACCGAAGACACCGCCACGACCATGAAAGCATCCACTCAGGAGCCCCCATGGACCCCTGCCCGCTGTACATCTTCCACAGAGCCGCCACGCCATAGCACCCGCGCTACGACGCACCATCAACGCCACCTTCGAATCCGGCACTTTCCCCGATGACGGGAAACGTGCAGAAGTCAAGCCCCTCCTCAAGAAGCACTCCACAGACCCGAAAGGACCTAAAAAATGTCAGACCCATCTCTCTCCTCCCCTTCGTGGCTAAAGTCACCAAGAAGATCGTCAACAGCCAGCTCACGAACTTCATCAAAGACAACTCCATCCTCGACTCTTCCCAATCCTGATTCCACAGCAACCACATCACCGAGACCGGCCTCCTCGCCGCCACAGACGATATCCGCAAAATCCTCGACCAGGGCCACACGGCGGCCCTCGTCTTACTGGACCTCTCTGCAGCCTTCGACACCATCTCCCACCGCACTCTCACCACCAGACTGCACGACGCTGGCATTCAGGGAACTGCCCTCGAATGGATCCCCTCCTTCCTCACTGGCCGAACCCAAAGAATCAGACTCCTGCCCTTTCTCTCCAAACCCACAGAGATCAACTGCGGATTTCCCCAAGGATCGTCGCTCAGCCCCACGCTCTTCAACATCTACATGGCACTCCTTGCCACCATCGTCAGACAGCATGGACTCAGCATAGTATCCTATGCCGACGACACCCAGCTCATCCTCTCCCTCACGAGGCAACCCAATATCACCAAACTCAGCTTCCAGGAAGAAATGAGAGACATTGCATCCTGGATGAGCAGCAGCTGTCTCAAACTCAACTCAGAGAAGACAGAAGTCCTCGTCCTCGGACCCACCCCCTCAGCATGGGACAACACCTGGTGGCCCTCTGCAGCCCCCCTACTCCCAAGGACCACGCCCGGAATCTCAGCATCATACTCGACTCCTCCCTATCCATGACCCAACAGATCAACGCCATCTCCTCCTCGTGCTTCAACACCCTCCGCATCCTTTGGAAGACTTTCAAGTGGATCCCCCCCGAATCCAGAAAGACCGTCACCCATGCACTCATAACCAGCAGACTGGACTACGGAAACGCCCTCTATGCTGGAATGAACAAATCCCTGCCCCGGGAACTCCAGACTGCTGCCAGGCTCGTCCTCAGCATCCCTCGACACGAACACATCACCCAGCACCTATGAGACCTCCACTGGCTCCCCGTCGAGAAGAGAGTCACTTTCAAGCTACTCACTCATGCCGACAAATCCCTCCACAACACGGGATCCCAATACCTCAACGCAAGAGTCTCCTTCCACGCACCCAAGAGAAAACTCCGGTCTGCCGACCTCCCCCTCGCCAAAACCCTGCGCATCCGCAGAGCCAGAGCGAGTGGAAGAGCCTACTCCTACATCATGGCTAAGACCTGGAATGAACTGCCGCTCAACATCAGACGTTCCCCCACTCTGCACATTTTCAGGAAAAGCCTCAAGACCTGGCTCTTCGGCTGATTTGGAGCTGCAAGACCCTCCCCCCCAGCGCCTTGAGACCCTCTTGGGTGAGTAGAGCGCTTCACAAATCCCTGATTGATTGATTGATTCTTCTTCAGCAAATATTAGATCAGCCAACCATTTTTACTGATTCACGTTATGTTTTGTCCATGATGTTCACCAGCTACGGTGGCAGAGGGGGTTCATGACTTCTTCTGGTATGCCAGTAGACAATAGCTGCAGAGTTTTGGATTTGTTCTGAACCCTGCAAATGCCGGCTCAAATAGCCATGGTGAAGTGTGCAGAATACTGGGGAGTGTTGAATGCAATTTTAAGAAGTAATAATTTAGCAAATGTTGTGGCTTGCTATCAAGCATTTAATACCCCTATGGCGTGAGCTGCTTTATTTATGAAAGTAACAGTCCCTACGTGTCTGCAAACAAGTTTGAGAAGATCAGGAACATATGGAGAATATAGAGCAGGATGAGAAGAGTGAATTGGTGAAGAAAGGTTGCAGGCCAAATTAACTGGGAGTGTAGGTGGACATGAGAGCAAGGGTGGTACTACATTATTGACACAGATGACTGCGTACATCCATGGTCCCACCCACTTAGGAAGAGATGCAGTGACAGTTCTTTTCAGAGAATATGGTCAAATTAAATTTTCCAGAAAGCTGCTCAAGATTATTACTCACAGCATTTGGTGTGCCAGCAGAATAATGTAAGGAAATGACCTATGGTTACAATGAGTCATTCTCCTATAGCACATGTACATTTCTTGAAACTGCAACTTGATTTTATCAAAGTAGCCCCCCGCCCAGTCAAGGATACCACTATGTTTGTGGTAGTGTGCATGGTTTCACAATGTTTGGAGGCCTATCCAATGTGCAGATATGATGCAATGACTGTGGCAAAGCTCTTGCTCAAAGAACTGATCCCACAACATGGCATCCCAATGTATATAGAAAGTGATCAGGGTGGACATTTTAAAGATAAGATTTTGAAATTGACTTGTGAGGCAGTGGGCATAACCTGGAGACTACACTGTGTCTATTATCCTCAGTCCTCAGACCTAGGAGAGAGACCGATTAAGAACAAATTGGTGAAGGTTTGTGCATCCACTACCATGAAATAGGCTGATGCTCTTCCTCTGGTGCTCATGAGCATGCATTGCATTCCAAACGGAAAGACTGGACTGAGCTCCCATGAGATTGTGGTGGGAAGACCAATGAGAATGCCTGATGTTCCTGCTGTTGCGTTGATTTTGATAACTGATGACATGGTCTTGAACTATTGCAAACAACTAAATGAGGTGGTGTGTTCTATGTCTTGCCAGGTCCAGCAAGCTGCCCCAGTCTCTTTAACCACTGTGTGTAGCAGTTTGGAGCTTGATGACTAGGTTCTCATGATGAATCGTGCATGGTAAAAATGTCTGTAGCCCAGGTGGAAAGGGCTTTTTCAAGTTCTTTTGGTCACAAACACTGCTGTAAATTGTGAACATTCCCATGCCTGGCTACACGAATCACACACAAACAAGGTATAGGCCCCAGAGAGGGGCAACAGAGACACATTGCCCATGGACAAAGACTGCCCCAAACCAGGTGGAAAGAAGTCAGAAATGGAGAAAGGTGAGGAGGGCAGCTGAGTCACCCAGAGTGAACGGAGAATAATATTGCCTCCTGACTAGAGCAGAGAAGATGAAAGGAAAAGAACAGAAAATAGTTCTAGTCATCATGAGAGCTGTATTTTTTATTTGCATAATGGAACTAGTCTTGACTCTGCTTATGCAAGTAATTTTTTCAATAGGGCGTTGATGGTCCTCCTCTCTAGCGATCATCAGCAGGGTAAAGGAGATTGAGGAAAAAGAGATGTGCATGCACCAACAAAACGAATATCAAGAAAATGCATATGCTGCCATTGTTCAGAGTTAATATTCAATTATTAACATTTTGAATTATGGCGTGCGTACTCACATTCCTGTATCAGTAGGGGAGACTGCTCTGAAGGACTTTTGCCTGTGTCCCTGGGCTTCATTGCACTAAACGCACTTTGCACTTTAGATCCGGCCCCCGGAGGGGCTTTAAATTGGCGGCGGCGGTCCCGCAACGCGGGACGCGCGCGGGCTCGGCCCGGGCGAAGACCGGGCCAAGACGGGCCCGTCTTAGCCCGTCATAGACCGATAGAGGCCGGGCTGGGCCACATTATTGTCACCTGCTACACTAAAAATGCCCGGAAGAAAAATCCTCCACTGATCCCACGGAGTAGGGATACGTAAGTCATAACTTGAGTTATTGTACGTGTTGGAACTGAAGGGGGCATTTTCTCTACTTTATCTTGACTTGAGCCTGCACTTTCTGGCGGGAGCATAAGCCCAGAGTGTCCCCTCTTAATTATAGTTGCTGGAACGTTCATCCGTGACTTTTTTGGTGCTGTCAGCCATCTTGGTGGGACTATGAGCTCTAGGGTGTTATAGGAGTCTTTGTATTGCCTCCTCTGCTCCTCTGCTACGTTGGTGAGGGGGGGGCACTTCCATCCTGCCATTCTATAGCGGCAGAGATTGAAGGAGATTGAAAGAGACTGGGCTGGGCTATACTTTTAAAAAGAGTAAGATTAGAGACATTTAAAATAACTGTATTTAGATATTTGCCTTATATTATTGTGTTATAAGAAAGAGGGTTTTTATAAGGTATATAAGGTATTCACTTGATCTTGCTACAGAATTGACGCTGAGAAGTAGGGGGAACGCAAATAGGTTAGAGAGATACACTTCCATTATTATAGGGGTATAAGGACCGGCGTATTTAGCAGTTTTCTAGTTGGAGAGAATTTGTAGATATGGGTAAAAGGAAGCTACGTACAATGAACCCTGGGCAAACTGTGCTATCAACAAACAAACCAAAAGATGCTAATATGACCCTGTTGAAATACCTGACGGGGGCGGTTGGAGCTCTTGAAAAGCAGATATCCACCGTTGAGGAGTCTCTATCTAAGGACGCACAGGGTGCCTTAATAAGTAGTATTACAACTGACCTACATCATAATGAGAGTACGGACGCGGTTACCATAATTAATGTGGTTGAGGAGCCCCGAAATGGTTGTATCCAGCCTAACAGAGATGAGTTATCACTTAGCGATCCTGATCCAGAGCTACTTCCTCCATCTAAAAGATCTTGTAACTCCATTGCGAAGGTACTACCTGGAAATCTACTGCCAATTATCCACCAGGCCTCCCCTGTACCCCCAATACATAAGGTTAAAGACGATAAACAGCAAGGGAAAGGTACCCCGTTAAATCACAAAGGTAAAGGTAAAGGTAAAGATAAAGACTCAGGTACACGTAATAAAAGCAAGAGTAACGCCCCCTCTTCTATTGAAAGTAACGGGATAGTAAGTTTGATAACCGACCTCACTAAGTATATCAGACTATCGATTGGTACTTTAGAGGCAAGATTAAGTAAAATAGAAGTGGGGTTGGAAAATATTATTAAGAACCAACATATGAATTATGTAAGGGAAGTAAATATTACCAAGATAAATGAGGACAGAGAGGGTAGTGTTTTAAAGCCATCTAACCAGTCCTCATCAGTTACCTTAATTAGTCCTGCCAGCCAGCATGTGGAGAGGGCCAGGAAGTTTGGTGTTTCGGGACCTAAGAGTCCTACTGAAACTCCTAGAAGTAAACCGCTGCCAAAGGAGGTGGCTCTATGTGAGGCAGTAAAAGGAAGACCATTAGAACAGCAAGGTGGACTTTCGGTGAATGATCTTTGCCCGAACCCAAGGCCGCATAGTATAAATAAGTATGAGTATCCGTCTAGATTGCAGAATTTAAATTTAAATTTGCCCCCTGCTGCCATTCCTTATACAGTCGTTTTGACTAATGTGCCCCCTCATTCTGATGAAAGTAACGAATCATGGATAGCCCTGAGGAATTGTGTTATTCATTGTTTGGGGCAAAGAGTGGGCTTAACTAGAGAGATGTTTCATGCCTTTAAGATGGTAAGACGTGTTGCTTGGGTGGGTACAAGTAGGAAAGTTTTTCCTGGGGACTGTGTTGTTCTTTCTTTGGGGAATCCCTTATTGGTTCGAGAAATTCTTTTTAGAAGCAATAAAACTAATAATATGGCGTCAAGTATACAAGTCCTCCCTCTGGGCTATTTTTATCAGCCTAGTACATCTAATGGGTACTTAAATCCGCATTCTTTTACCCACCCCACTGTTCATTCAACCTATAATTTAGAGGTGTCAAATAGATTTGGGCCCCTTCTATCGCTAGATGAGAATGATTGACTCTCTGACACTTCTGATCAATACATTGATGAGGAAAGTTTAACATCTCAAATTATACAGGAGAGAAGTGTAACACCTCATATTATGGAATCCATCATTGATCAGAGTGAGATATTGATTGGAGGGTTGGGAATGGATGAATCCCTGTCTGTTGACAATAGTGATGAAGGTGTAGTGAGCGGTCTGGGGAGGACGGAGACCATGGGGCAGACCTTGAATAGCTTGGCCAACATCAATCGAACTGATAGAGCACCCAAGGATATCGTAGTGCTTTTCTGGAACATCGCAGGTTTGCATTCTAAGTTGAATAATTCCATCTGGATAGACTTCATCCGCAGCTTTGATATCCTATGTTTTCAGGAGACAAGACGTACCATATGCCAGCAATACGGTCAACCCATGGGAGACATAAAGGTGGGATATGTGTTTATATCTCAAATTTACTGGGGGTCTTAAGAATTGAAAATGGTAAAAGTACAGCATTCTATCAATTTGTTATTATTTACTTGAACTGTAATATAGCCGTGTCCATAGTTAACTTTTACAACAATATGGAGAAAGATCAACTATGTGACATTTTAAAGTCCTTTAGTGAGGAAATGGATAAGTTAGGGGCCTTAATAGGCATCGATGTGATCACGATTTGGGGAGGTGATTTTAACGTAAATATATGTACTCAAGCCGGATCCGGGCAATGTGGGGTAGTAAATGAAGAGAATGATCCGATAACTCATTTTGTTCATACTGACAGGGGTGAGAAGTTTAATGATTTAATGGCCACACATGAGCTGGGTTTTGCGAACCTGTTATGTTCCCCTTCGGTGGATTTTGATCACACTTTTATTGGTAGAGGCTGTGAATCTATAATTGATTTTATCATCGTTCCCAACCGTTACGCCACCTGGATTGATAAATTTAAAACACATCATAATGTGCTAAGTGATTATTTGCCCTTAAGTCTTACTATTACTCCCCCTAAATGGGGTTTTTATTCTAATAAAAACAGTTTGGCGTGGGTCCAAAATATAGCAGTAGGTTGCCAGAATGGATATTCCGTGCGTTGGGGTACTAAGGAACCAGAGATGCTCATTAAGCAGATCATCACCAAAGCATACAATAACATCTTAGCATGCTTACAAGATGACACTGCTTTTGATGATACCTTGAGTGCATTTGCCAACATTATTAATGTGGTCCAAAACTTGCTCACAGCACAGAGTAAGGGTCCTATTATTAAGGAAAATGGCTGGTTTGATTCCAACTGTACCAGGACTTATACAGGACTAAAAAACGCTCTCCATAGACCGGTGAGAGATCGGGAGGAGATTAGAGAAAGCAGAAGGGCCTATAATCTTGCCAGAAAAGTAAGGAAGAAAGAACTTAAAGATTTAGCGTGGGATACTCTCCTTGAAGCTTCATTAAGAAAGGATAGTAGCACATTCTGGCAGGCAGTTAATGCCCCGTTCTTTTCTAATAACGATGGAGCTAGGATTGAGGTTGCTATCGACGAAAAATCTTGGATAGACTTCTTTTCTAATGTATATAGCTGTAAGGAGAAGGTAGGAAACTCTTTGGACCCTGGCCCTGAGCATGGGGAAGAATCGGATGGTTTTCGGCCTATAGAGATGCACATCTTGCATGAAGAGGTGCTAGAGGCCATTAATGCCAGTAAAGGATGTAAGGCACCAGGTCCTGATGGGGTCCCGATGGATCTATTTAAATCGATCCCAAAGTTATGGTTCCCTCTGTTAACTCGGGTGTTTGAAGCTTGTTGTGCAAGGGGTTTTATTAGGTCTTGGTCGGAATCAGTGATTATACCGATTTTTAAAAAAGGGGATCGGAACAACCCTGCCTGCTACCGACCAATATCGCTTTTAGATGCTTTGGTGAAGGTAGCTGGCAGGATTGTCTTAAATAGATTACAACTGTGGGCAGAGGATAATAATATTTTGAGTGCGGTCCAATACGGTTTTAGACAGGGGTTGGGGACTAATGAGCAGGTTTTAAATTTGAGCCTCATAATGGGGAAATATACGCAAGCAAAGGAAGGTAAGCTTTACGTGGCCTTCGTAGACCTCACAGCCGCATTTGATTGTGTCAATCACGCTAGATTGTGGGAAATTCTGACAGATTTAAAAGTTGACCCAATTATTGTACAATTCTTAATACAATTATATTCGGGGGCTAGTGCAAAGGTGAGATATGGGTTAAGGGGTGAATGTACGGCGCCTTTCCGCGTGGAGAAGGTTGTGAGACAAGGCTGCGTCCTGGCCCCGTTCCTCTTCTCTCTGTATACGAACGCTCTAGAAGAGGAATTGGTGGCAGGGGCGAGAGATCCACCTCAGGTTAGCAGTAAGCCGATAGTCTCTCTTCTCTACGCGGATGATGCGGTCCTTATGGCCAGAACACAGCTAGGCCTCCAGAGAGCACTTGCCTCGTATATCAGTTTTATGGATAACCGAGGATTAAAACTTAATGTAAAAAAAACATTTGTTATGACATGTGGGAGGGGGAGAAGCAAAGGTAGAACTCTGGTAGTTGGGAAAGATAGGATAGATTCAACCAGTACGTTCTCTTACTTGGGTGTTCTGTTTGAGCGTACTGGCTCCTGGGGAGCTGCAATTAAGAGTAGGAGTCTCCTTTTTAAGAGGTCTGTAGCGGCAGTGGTTAGCTTTGCAAACAAAATGGGTAAAAGACCCCGGAGATTCTCCTCAAAATTTATCAGGCTAAGTGTATGAGTGTTGCAATGTATGGGGCAGGAATCTGGGGTTTTTATGATGTTTCCCTAATCCAATTAGTCGAAAATACTTTTTTAAGATTTATTTTAGCGGTCCCACAGAGCTCCCCAGTTTTTAATTGTCATAGTGAATTAGGGATCCCATATATTACGGATATGATTAGATTGCAACCTTTATTATTATGGTATTGAGTTTGGACATCTACCTATACTGGATTGAACAGAGATATTATTAAGGATGTAATGAAACTGGATTATGCCTGTAGAATTAAATGGCTGAATTATATTAGGAAATTTGTATTGGATATCAACTGTTATGATTTTTATAATGTACCAGAAACCATGAATTCAATATCTAGGAAAGATTTTAAATCTCTTTGCATGACACATTTAGAGTCCCTAAGAGCCACACAGGAGATGAATAAATGCACGGTGACCCAGCATTATCTGACTTTGACAACCTATCGTATCCAGCCCTATTTGGTCTGGTGTATTGGAGGGTACGACAGATATCTTCTGAAACGGTTTAGGTTTGACTGTTTCCATCGCTTGGTCAGTTTCCCTTCGGTTAATGATTGGTCTAGGAAATTGTGTCACTGTCCGTGTGATAATATCTCAAAGCAATCAACTATCCACGTGATTCTCTTCTGTAAAATATATGCAAAGGAAAGAGCTAGATGGATTATGCCTCTGTTAAGACTAGGAGGCTGGAGGCAATGCCGCCCAGCATTTTTATACTTGCAATTATTGGAAAATGTTTATTGTGTAATGATCATGAGTGGCCTTTTGAAAAGTATAATGAAAAAAAGAAAGAATTTTATTAGGTAATGGCCTCTATTTTTTAAATTTAACATGTGTATTTATGAGTCAAAACGCTAAGGACATGTTAGGAATTTAGTGCAATTAACAGATAGGAGTCCTATTAAAATGCAGTCGTTTAGATAATATAGAACAGAGTATAGATAAATTTGTATTGTGTATGGATATATTTTTATAAATGGTTTTAATGTGGCTTTTATGATTTTATTATGAACTGAAATCGAATAAAGTATATTCATTCATTCAGTAGCAGAAGGGGTTACATATTCTCTTTTTCTTTGTTCTTGCACCATTTATCTTTCTATACTGACTTACAGGCAACCAGTGCTCACCTTAGGAGTTGTAGTTTTTAAAAATGTAGAAGATAAAAGCAGGGAATATAAGTTTGTAGTGCCTAAAGACATGCAGAGCATTTTTATCTCAAGCATAAAGATAATTTTTAGTAGCGTAAGATGCTGGACATTACATGAATATGGTGGGAGGTGTGTTGTGATTTCACATTCAACAAGGTTCTAGAGAGAATGCTTTGCTACTAACACACTCACCTCTAAACCTTTGGCATGAGAGAGCAGGAACAATTTGCATAGCACAGAAAGGAATTGTTAGCATTGGTAAGACTAAATCATCTTACATTTTTTATATGCCTGCAGATTTTAACTGTTATAGTCAAATAGGGCTTTAAAGAGAAGCATACCACGTTTGCGGAAAGAAAGCTTACTTAGCTTGACAGCTGGTTGGAGTGGCTCCTGTTTATTCGCTCTGGTGTCACACCATAGATATCAAGCTAAGCAATTGAAGAATATTCATTTTTACATCAGAGGAGGAACATGGGGGAAGACACAATCGACATATACTCAGCCGTGGTTTCCCCTTTAGGGGTTGCCTTAAACATGGTGAGACTACAGAAGCAGGCACGGTTGATTGAGAGGTTGGCAAATAACACGAATGCTGTCCTTTCCAATGCTATGAAAGAAATAATTGCAATGCATAGGAGGGTCATACAGAATAGAATGACTTTGGATCTTATCCTAGCAAAGGAAGGAGGAGTATGTAAGGGAATAAATACCCAGTGCTGTTCCTATATTCCTGATGATATAACAAATGTGCAGGACATTATATTTGACAGGTCTTATGCGAAGAACATGGCATGGGTAGTCCAGGTTTTTGGAAGAAAGTAAGGGGGTGGCTGGATATTTAGGGAAAATGGATATAAAACCTTATTGGTATAGTAGTTGGATTTTTTCTCTTTTTACTGTTGCTAATTATTTTGGGATCGCCTCTGTGCACAATGTGCTTGAAATTAGGGAGGTGTTACAGGCACTACCAAGGGTATGAGGAAAGATTAGGAGAAACAAAGCAAAGAAAGATAGGGAGGATGAATATCAAGAACTAGTACAACGATTAATGACATCAAATAATGAATGGTTGGCATATAATGCCAAGAGAAGGTAATGTGAACATCAAGGTTGTGTTTCAGAAACTTGACTGACTTCATCTTGTTTAGAACACATGCCTGCACCACTACAGTACACATGCACATAGCAGGGTTAATATTAGAATATTATTGTATTTTGCTGAGCTAGACTTTCCTGTGCTCTGAGAATTATAAGAGAGGATGTCCACGGTGTACTTTTTCAGACTTCCAACTGCATTTCAATGTGGAATTCATGGCAGGACATATTTTTCTCTCTAGTGAGTCTTATCAACTGTGACAGGATGAGCTATCACGTATTGCTAATAAATCCTTTATTGTTTCTTTGTATGCTCAGTCGGGAAATTTCCATTGCTTAAAAAGGGTATCAAACCAAGAAAACATGTAAGGGGGCAATGCAATATCACTTTGAAGTTTTATTCTCTCAATTAGGATAGGCCAACACTTGTTTCACAATAAAAATCATTTCATCAGGGCCTGCAACATATATTCAAATGATCTATAAAAACAAATACAAAGAATATAATGACTAAACACATATATACAATAACATGAGTATACATACATTACAAAAATGTTAAGTAAAGAGAATCGCCAGAATAAAAATAACATGACATAGGAGCCCAAGACGTAAGAGCAATAGTAAAAATATAACAACAATAAATTATTTCTTGTTACAAAAAAAAACCATATTAATTAATCAAGGCTTATCAAAACGCATGGGTGAATGATATTTACATTCCAAAAAGGCAATATCACCTATCACAATCATATATACTAAAGATAAATTCAAGACAATGTTGACATCAAGCATAATTTGAAAGGGTTGACTGACCAAAACTAAACAAAAAATATAAATGATCACACTAGACATACGAGTCTACAGAAAATCATCTGTTCCAAATAAAGATCTAAATGATGGTTACCTTAATTCACAATACATATCTCTAATCACAGTAATAAACAGTGACTCAAAAAAAAGAACCATCCAAGAGAAATTAGAAGGTACCTAAAAATAACCACAGAAATCCTAAGATTAGTCAATACAAGTCTGAGAAAACACTTAAAATCTACTTTAACAGTTGCTTTCCCTACTAAATCATCAATGCTCACCTTACTTGCAAAACAGTAAAAGGCATAGTGCCACTCCACGAAAAGTATAGCAGGAGAAAGTATCATTCAAAATGGCCGCTTTATACAGTCTCTACAGAACAAAATAGCAGCAATCTCATGTTAATTACTAGGTAATGCTCTATGATCAGGACATAACTCTATAATCTAATTGATCAACAAAATGGACGCAGAAGAGCCACTAGCCAGAAGGAAACATCCACGTGCCAGATAACATAACATTACACAAATCAAATCTCTATGGTTTTTTAAATAAATGCCCGCAGACAGGACATTGATCACAGATAAAATAAAACCCTATGAGTAGCAGATGCAAAACACTATATGGACTTAACAGAGTCTCTAAAAAGGATCAACATTCAACAACGTAGTAAGAACAAAATGTAAATCGATGTGAGCTCATTCAAAAGTCTGACATACTACTACAAAGTGAACATTCCTACAAAAAACACTTTAAAATTAAACACATCCATAAAAATCTAAAAACAAAAAAATATAAAGATGAAACAAAAGAACAATCATAAATAAGCACAGATTCCAGAAACAGTACAGAAATGGTCAGTCTCAGACTTGTACTGTCAAACACCAAGTCAATCACCAAGATATCAGTTGAGCTACAGTCACAGACACAAGAAAGTGAAATGCGCAACTAATGTGTAAAGCTAAACAAGAACTACTAAGCTAGATGCCATCATATGTATCAAAATGAACAGCTAATAAGCTATAAGTGAAGCAGGAGTAACAAGAATGCTTCACAGAAGGAGTTATAAAGGAAAAGCTACTAAAGTAATGAATATGGAGATATTGAGGTGCCAAAGCACAAATACTCACATTATCTTCAATAATTTCTTATAAATTTAAAGACCAAAAAGAATTTACTAATAAAGTATTTATCTTAAATGTACATATAGCTGTTCATCTATATTGATCCTCTTAACAGCATGTAATTTATGGATCCATATGGATTCCAATTTACAAACTTTAGAGCTTTTATCTACTTGTCTTCGATGAGGTCGCACACAAACTATCCCTATAAATCTCAAATGAGAAAAGTCCTCCATAGTATGCGCTTTTAAAAAATGAACTGAAAGAGAGTATTTAGTACCTTTTTAGGAATAGCACATAAGTGTTCTTGCCATCTAACTTTCAATGTCCTAGTAGTGGAACCTACCCATGCTTAATGATGAATTGATGTCCTTTCAACTAGAATACACACTTCTTTCCCAAAAAATCTTCCGCCTCAAATTGTCTATTGGGTTTCACTTTTGCAGTATCACCAGCAGAAGGCCTTTGAATCTGAGAATAGGAGTCTAACACTATTGGTTGAGTGTTGCTTTCTATTCCAGACAGCTCCTGCTTCGTCCTCTCTAAATTTAGGCTCTAGTCAGCAAAGTAAGTTCAATGTGTCAGCTGGGCACTGCAGTTCATGTCTCCTTCACCATCTACTACTTTAACTTCCCCTAAGTCCACTGGCGTATGTTTCTGATTAGGGAATACGTGTTCCTATTACGTTGAACCTTACCATTACAGTGAGTCCCCAGCAAGACGTTTCTAATGGCATTTTAATGTTGTCCTGTTGACGTAGAACAGAGTCTTTCTCAATTAGGGCATGATTTAGAGTTTGACAGATAGGTTACTCTGTCACCAATGTGGCGCATATCCCACGTGCATGATTACAAGTGCATTATATCCTATGGCACTTGTAATACGGCAGATGTGATAAATGTCACATTTGTGATGGACTAACCTGTACCCCAAACTGTAAATCAGATGCTTGGTGTATTGGAAGCTGTTGTAGTCAGAGAGCCAAACCTTTTGGGTTGAGACAAAAGTACATTATTTTCCAAAACCAGAAATTGCTAAAATATCAGTACAAAATAACTGTTGCAAAATATGAGGTGAAATTGGCAGCCTTGAGTTGAAAGTCTGCTTCCACTCTTTAGTAGAGTAGGGGCTTTAGGCTGGTGGATGAAGTTTTATACTGATACAGTACTTGCTCTTCATCATACCCACATCTATTCAAGTAATGTACACTGGCTTAACTTGATTGCATCCTTCGAATGTCGTCAAAGGAATGTCTCCATAGCAGTGAATACAAGTTGCCTGGAAGGAAATAGAAACAAGACTTCCCCTGGGCCTTTGTAAAAAAAACACTCACTCTAAAGCAAGAAGGTAAACAATGCCCTAGAGAAAAAACTATCCATTGATTTCCTTCGTGCAATACTGATTCGCATTCTGTCAGTGGAGTGGCTCAAACCTATGCAAGAATAGCCAGCATCCTCACAGTGCAATAGATATAAGTAAAGCAGCATAAGCTACTCCGATGTTCGCCATGATGTATGAATATCATTAGCTCTTCCTTAAAGAACATCGATGCGATTACATATAGCGAGGCATCATTTCTTGCCTTTCTCTAGTCACTGGAACACTCTGAAGCAGATGGACTGTGTGACTGATGATTCAATAATTGCTCTCATTAAAAATGTTCACGCTTTTAATTCCCCCGCCCCTCACGTTCCTTGAAGAGCTGAGGGAAGAAACGCTTTTGTCATTGTCAGCAGATAGATAATTGAGTTTGCTGTGATTTCCTGGGGTGCTGCCACCACCACCCCTCCTTAGCCCTGCTCCCACTTCAATAGTGCGGAGTTGTCAAATGTAGAGAAATACATTTTGAAAAGGCTTGCCCGCTACTTCTATATTCATCCAATCTGTCCGATTTTGTCAAATTGTCAAACAGTGAAAATCCGTGTACAATCAATATTTCTTTTTAGAAAATGAAGCATTAAATGAGAGTTTTGTGGACATGTTATTAAAGATTACACAGATCTAATTCTTCCTACTTGTACACGAGAAATAATAGCACTGGCTTTTATTGAAATATATTCGGATTTTAACATTCAACTGGAAAAAATAATTCACTGATCATGCTGTAGCATAATCCTTCAGGATTCTTTAGGCCCTTTAGTTCCCATGCAACCACCCAAGGTTTTTGATGCAAGACCCTATTTACTAAAAAAAAGTAGACAGGGTTTTGCGTCAAAAAATATCACCCATTTCCAATAGGCTCTATCACGGAGAAATGCTTTTATTTCTCCTTTCTTTTCTTACTTTGCATGTGTACTGCACTGTACAGCACACATACAAAGTGGAAAATGTTTTAAAGTTAGTCTAAGCATGGTATTTTGTATTGGAAGGGTAAACTTACAGTACAAAACCTGTGCTAGACTCACTCGGACACCCTTGCACTATGGTGCAAAAGTGTGTGTGTGTGGTGCACGGCTGATTGAGCGCTGGCACTAGGGGAGGAGACTGTCATATTTCTGTAAATATAATGCTCTCTTGCTCTCTCCTCATGCAACGCAGCACAGCATTTTTGACTGCTGAGCTTCGTTGCATGAAAATTTAGTAAATCTGAACCTTTGTGTTGGTTTTGCATTACCCTTTTTAAAGCAAACCTGACAAAGAGTGTTCTAGTGGAATTTACAATACCAACGCAAATCGAAATTCGAATTGGGTTGTAACCTAAAGTAATGCAAAGCTGCGCATTACGCTGCCTTTTGTTACTTTCGGCATTCCATGGGTGGTGCATGCCACCACCCACGGATTTTGACACAAATTCCTGGAAAAACAAGGAAATATAGATAGGGATTTGACCAAAATCCTGCACCTCATTGAAGAGGGCATAACAAGGAGAAATGTTTTAATTTCTTATTGCTTTTCCCACTTTGCATGAATGCTGCATTGTACAGCACACATACAAAGTGAGGGAGGACTGCATTACACATAGTTTTTGTACTGGAAGGAACCCCTACTAGTGCAAAACCTATGCTTCCAATATGTATTCAGCTTTGCACTATGATGCAAGGGTGTCTATGTTAAATCATGGCAGCCAAAAGTGCCCCAGAGCAGGGAGAGCAGAAAAGCACTACATCTCAGTAGATATGGCTCTGTTCTATTCTCTCCTTTTCAAACAGTGCACTTCAGCAACTTTACTTGCTGTGCTGCGTGACTTCCTCGTAAATCTGGACAAGAATGTTTTAAAAGACAGCACCCACCAACATAGAAAGCACATACAATGATTCACAAAGGGGAATACATCAAAAGCAAATTTTGCACAATGTATCATCTGGTTTAACTAAACTGAATTCTGAAAGGCTAGTAAGAAATCCTGCATTGGTACACATAAAAGCTTTTCCACCTTCTCAGTCGACCCTCCTACTGGGACATGTACTAAATTTAAAGAAATCCAAAGGAACAGATGATGAAAAACCCGGACTGATCAGACACATCCAGGACACCTGGTCACCCTACAATATAACAGCATAGATATGTCCTGCTATATTAGATTGTTACTTTATTTGTCTATTAAGGGTATTTATGAATAATGACATGGCAACATAGGCAGAAACGTGGTTTATAGGGAACAAGAGGAAGCAGACTTAAACTAAACAAGGAGTAAATGGGACAGAGGAAAATACAATAGCAGTCACATATTATAGTGAAGAAAAAATAGCAATAAATGCAGAATTTAAATTCTCAACTTGAAGTTGAAAAAGGAGGCAACAGAGATACAGCAGGGAACAAATGTGGCCTAGTGGCTAAAACTGGCTCCTGGCCTTTGAATCTGGGTTCTTCAGGCTAGAACCCTGGCATAGCACATTAGTAATGAATAACATTCTCAGGTAGGTGATTCTAGGCCTGGGCGGTGAACATCCTCTTCGTTTGTGGAGTTTGCAGAGTTTGCTGCACTCCGTGGAGCACGCAGAGTTCTGAAAAACTACATTCCACGAAGTTGACCAGAGTTTTTTCCTCACTCACCAACATTAAGTTGGCGAGGAAGGCTAGACCACCTCCCAGCGAGATTTCTCAACGTGGGCGATCATGGATGGTCACAACCGTTTGCGTTGAGAAACCTTCTGTTTGTGTAGAGAAAGCTGCCGCTCTAGTAGAACATCTACTCGAGTGGCAGAAAGAAGCAGCCCCCTCTTGCATTATGCATGGTGCAGTTTGCGCTGATTTTCCAGCAGGGGACAAACACCAAGCGCTAAAAATCCACGCGAACAGTGTGACCTGACGCAGTCCACCGCTTGCAGGAATTTTTTGGTCACTTCGGGGAGTTCAGCATAGCAGAACTTTGAGAGCTTCGCCCAGCACTAGGTGCTTTCAGAGTAATGAGTGAATAAAATAGCATTTCTAGAGCACACTGATACCCAGAGATATCCTGGTGGTATGCCCGTCAGAAAGAAAAAGTGATTTATTTGCAGGCTAGCCATGTTTTAATCTGCTTGTGGAAAAGAGAGTGGTTCCTTGTGAGATTTATTTCAAGAGGAAGGGAGTTCTAAATTTCTCTACCACATAGGAGAAGGATTATCCTCCCTGCATACTAGACCTAATAGAGGGCAGATGTCCAGGATTTCGTCGCGGAGCGACAAGAATGAATGGGAACATGTCAACTAAATGTGTAATCCAGTATAGATTCTGAACGACATGGTGTGTGATATATAGAGCTTTACATTTTATCAGTTTATATATTATGAGCCAGTGCAACCCTTGGAGATGTTCAGAGATGTGTGCATGCTTGGGAATTTTCTATAGAAGTCTTGCTGCAGGATCCTGAATGATCTGCAAGAGGGTGAGTAAATAACTTGGCAGTCTGAAATATAAAGAGTTGGCATAGTCCAGCCAGGACAAAACAAACGCTATATGACTGTCTTCTGATGCATAGTAGCAAGAAGTGAAAAATCTTTTCCCAGGATACGTAACACAGGCAAGCAGGGGGATGCAACTTTGGATATATGACCAGTGAATTTGAGTCAGTCATCAATAAAATCCCAATATATTTTGCTTGCTTAACCGATTGAGAGAGAGTTCAGGCCGAGAGCTGGGTGCCCAAAAGAGGCAGCCTTTCCTAGCAACAGAATTTCTGTATTATCTGCATTGAGCTTAAGACAATTTTGCTGCATCCATTTTACTACTCTTTCCATGTATTAACAAAAGTTGACTTGGACGAAGGAAGCATTTATAGTGATGGACATTATCTGGATGTCATCTGCATGAAATGAAATATTAAGGCCAAAGGTTCTAACAATTTTGGCCAAAGTATAAATATATATATATATATATATTCACTGGAAAAACCATAGGTTTTAGGGACAGTTATAGTTAGTTGGA
The DNA here is from genome assembly GCA_963921515.1 of Calotriton arnoldi. Taxonomy (NCBI): domain Eukaryota; kingdom Metazoa; phylum Chordata; class Amphibia; order Caudata; family Salamandridae; genus Calotriton; species Calotriton arnoldi. Next base: position 71,249 of record CAWUFW010004677.1, read on the forward strand.
CATTTCACTCGTACAAAACCCGTGAAATTCCCCCGTTATAGTTAGTTCAGCTAACTATAACTCGCGCCCCGCAATGCACTGCTGATGACGTCACATATTACATCACTCATGACATGGTCAGTGACATCACTGATGACATCACTGATGACATCTCAAATGACATCACTGATGACATCATCCACGTGATAATCTGATGCACCTCCTCACACCCTAATATAACCTTTGATACACCCAATCTAAATTACAGACTGCCATTCGCAAAACCATAGACACTCCAACACCAATAACTACATACCCACTCACTGATTCTTAGGTCTACACACACACATCCACTCACTCACCCGTACAGTCACTCATACTTATGGTCACTCAGTACAGGACTATCATATGCACTCTTACTCCTATATAGACACTCAAACACCACCACTCATCCATAGAGGTACTCACAAACCTAGTCAGTCATGCAAATAATTAAACACACTGCCATTTACTCACCTATACAGTTATACACACACCAGCTCACTTAATCATACAAATACTAGCACATTGTTACGCTCTTATACAATCACTGATACAAGCACACACTCATCCATACAGCCACTATCACAATCACTCACTCTCGCTTATAGCTATTTATATACTCCAACACACATATATACTGCCTTTCACATATGTAGTTACTCACACATGTACCACTGGGACATACATTCACTCACTAACACACTCTTACACACACTTACCCACCCATACAGTCTATCACAGATGCACTCTTGAAACCATCCACCCAGTGAATCACCCACTCATACATCTATGCACAGAGTCGCACACACCCCTCCCACACAAACACTCAGGCACCCATACAGATACTCAGACAACCATTCAATAACTCATATAGACACTCATGTAGCTATTCACAAACACATGCAGCCACTTACACAGCAACAGACAGACGGATACAGACATTCACCCAGTTTAGTCACTAACCCATGCATTCAGTAAGATACGTTAAATCACTCACTTATAGAGTCAGTCACGCACCTACTAAATCATCCATACAGACACTTACACACCCACTCATTCTTCAATACGTCTTTTCCTATATATATTAAAAATATTTAAACTTTACAGAAACACACAGTCACTGGATGATGTCATCAGTGATGTCATCAGTGATGTCACTGACCATGTCATGAGTGATGTAATATGTGACGTCATCAGAAGTGCATTGCGGGGGCGCGAGTTATAGGGGGGAATTTCACGGGTTTTGTACGAGTGAAATGTCCAACTAACTATAACTGTCCCTAAAACCTATGGTTTTTTCAGTGAATTTGAAAGGTTTTTTAAATGCTAATTTCTAACTATAACGTGCCTGAAACCTATGGTTTTTTCAGTGAATTTCAAAGGTTTTTTAAATGCTAATTTCTAACTATAACATGTCTGAAACCTATGGTTTTTTCAGTGAATTTCAAAGGTTTTTTAAATGCTAATTCCTAACTATAACATGCCTGAAACCTATGGTTTTTTCAGTGAATTTCAAAGGTTTTGTAAATGCCAATTTTTAAATGTATTAATTGTTATTTTTATTTTTTTCATACTGATTTACTACATTTTTTTAAACTATTTATTTTTAGATATTTTATTTTTTAAATTACATTGTAATTACATTATACATTACATTACAAAATATACTTTCTCAGAATGAATTAATTTACTTTAAATACTTTGCAAATAGGCAATATACTTTTAAGTACAGTAGTTACAGTTGTTGCAATAGGCAACACAATTTCAAACACAATGCAACATTGAGCTCAATGTGAATTTCTAGCTAAATGCAATTAGTTACTTTATGGATTACTTTTTCTAACCACAGGACTGAATCCTAGATTCAGTCCTGGGACATCTCCTGTAAACAGTTGAGTAAAAGCGTTTTGGTTACAGTAGTGATTTTTAAGGAATATTATTGTATTTTAAAAGTTGACACTTAGAAACTTTTTCACATAGAATCACCAATGTTATCCTATGGGAGGAAATTCACTTAGCAGGTAAGTAGTGTTATCGTGACTTTTTCTCACTCAGTGGTGGATTCTGGATCCAGCACTGGTGCATCTCCTGTAAACAGTTGAAAGAATGCGTTTAAGTCATACAGGCGATTTTTAAGGAATATTTGTAGTTTGTGAAAATCGACACTTTGAAACTTTTCTGCTGAAAACCAGACAATGGATTCCTATGGAAGGAAATACAAGTTACTGGTAAGTACGGTTAAAATTACTTTTCAGGGTCAGTGCTGGGCTAAAAGATGCAGCACTGGGTTCTCTCCTGACAACAGGTGAGTAAATCGGAATTCGTATTTCGGCTGATTTTAGAGGAATATTTGTATGTTTCAAAAATCGACACTTAGAAACTTTTTCAGCAAAAAGCAGGCAATGATATCCTATGGAAGGAAATTCAAGTTACTGGTAAGTACGGTTAAAATTACTTTTCAGGATCAGTACTGGGCTGAAAGATGCAGCACTGAGGTCTCTCCTGATAACAGGTGAGTAAATCGGAATTCGTATTTCGGGTGATTTTAGAGGAATATTTGTATGTTTCAAAAATCGACACTTAGAAACTTTTTCAGCAAAAAGCAGGCAATGATATCCTATGGAAGAAATTCAAGTTACTGGTAAGTACGGTTAAAATTACTTTTCAGGATCAGTACTGGGCTGAAAGATGCAGCACTGAGGTCTCTCCTGATAACAGGTGATTAAATCGGAATTCGTATTTCGGCTGATTTTAGAGGAATATTTGCACAATGGTGAAGGGAGGGGCGGGGCCTGAGGTGACATCTGTGCAAATGCGCCTCGTGGCACGTTTTAAGTTGGGGATTAAGTCCCCTTTAATCATGAGGGTCCCTGGGGCCAACTAGCCCACCAGGAACCTCCAGTATGCGCCAGGGGCTGCGTTGCAGAGTCGTGTACAGAGGCCACACCCCTTTTACACCTCTCTGCAAGGCAGCTCTGTGGCGCTTTTGGAAGTACCTGGTGGGCTAGTTGGACTCCAGGGACCCTCAGGATTCAAGGGGACTTAATCCCCCATCTTAAAACACGCCACGGGGCCTGTTTGCACACATGTCACCTGAAGCCCCGCCCTCCCTTCACCACTGTGCAAACGCGCCCCGTGGCGCGTTTTAAGTTGGGGGATTAACTCCCCTTGAATCCTGAGGGTCCCTGGGGGCCAACTAGCCCAACAGGTATATCCAAAAAGCGCCACAGAGCTGCGTTGCAGAGAGGTGTAAAAAGGGGCGTGGCCTCTGTACACCTCTCTGCAACGCAGCCCCCTGGCGCAAACTGGAGGTTCCTGGTGGGCTAGTTGGCCCCCAGGGACCCCCAGTATTGAAGGGGAATTACTTCCCCATCTGCAAACACGCCAGGGGGCGCGTTTGCAGAGTGGTGAAGGAAGGGGGCGGGGCCTGCGGCCCGATCGTTTAAATTTTTTTTATTTTTTTATTTCCCCTGAAGGGGGGCTGTGTGGCCCTCCTTCCTTTTTCCTATTTTTGGGCCCTGGGGACCCCATCCCCCAGGGCCTTATCCCCTTTTTTTTTTTTTTTTAAATTAAACGGGAAGGGGGCCGCGTGGCCCCCCTCCCCTGGCTGAATCCTACCCCGGGGACCCCATCCCCCGGGGCATGGCCACACTTTTACATTAATTTTTAAGGAGGGGGGCTGCGTGGCCCCCCTCCTCAGGCCTCCTTTTGCCCCGGGGACCCCATCCCCCGGGGCAGGCCTTTTTTTTTTTTTTTTTAAATATTTCTGGGGAGGGGGCCGCGTGGCCCCCTTCCCGGGCCACTACTTGCCCCGGGGACCCCATCCCCCAGGGCCTGGCCTCTGGTTGGGGACTGTGGGGGGGTCCCCAAACCCCCCACAGTCCCGCCGGCTCCCCGTGTCCTACGGGAGCCAGCATTGCTTTTCCACATGGGGAGCAGCTAACATGCTGCTCCCCGTGTGGAAAAGCAATTGTCTTTGGATATTGGAAGCGAGAGCAGGTTTCCCTGCTCTCTCTTCCAATATCCAAAGCAGTTTGCAATGACAGGACGGGAGCCGCGAACGGAATTACACCAAATTTGGCAAAAAGGTTGGTTTTGGTTCAGAAAGCGACCTTTTTTTTAAATGGTGTAAATCCATTCAGCAGTTGCTGAGAAATTCATATATAAAAAGAATATTAGTATCTGGTGACCGTGGTGAATCTGCGAACCCTCCCGATCACGCGCTTGATTCTGATTGGCTGCTAACACTTCAAACCAGGCAGCCATCTTGTGACTTGGTTGAACTGAGTCACAAGCAAAAAGGTTAAAAAAAAGAAAAGGGGGGAGGGTAGAAACACCCTGACCCCCTAGGCCTGCTGAGGGGGTCCCACAGGGACCCCAAAGGGCAAAAAAAGCATTTTTTTAAAACAATTTCAGGGGGATTCGCATAGGGTCTATCAATTTAAAAAAAAATGAAGAGTGGTCTCCCGTGCTTCTTTTTTTAAGCCCCCGGGTGGGCCAGGTCCTGGGGGCAATGCATAAGTGTTATCCGGGGGCCCATGGGGCCCCCGCAGACCCGGGGACCGCCACCTCCCTGGAGCTTTGTTAATAATGTGCAGGGGCATGCGGCCCCCCCGCAGCCCCAGGGACCACCACCTCCCCGGGGCTTTTTATAAAAAATGCATGGGGGCTCCAGCCCCCCCAACCTGCCCCGGGGACCGCCACCTCCCAGGGGCTTCACTAATTTAAATGAAGTGTGGGGTCTCCTGCCCCCCCACACTGCCCCGTGGACCACCACCTCCCCGGGGCATTGAGTAAATAAAATACGGGGATCCGTAGTGGACACCTGGCACCAGGGACCATCACCTCCAAGGGGCTTTAAATCTGTTGGGAGGGGGGCCGTGCAGCCCTCCTCCTGGAGCCCTTCTTGGTCCTAGGGACTGCCACCCCCCAGGGCCAGCTCCAGCAATGTCCCAGGGTACCCACCCCCGGGACATTGTAGTTTGCATTGCTCCTGCCCTGTCATATCAAACTTCTGCTTCGCTTCATGGAAGCGAGAGCAGGAAAACTGCTCTCGCTTCTATGAAGCGAAGCAGATGTGCTTTTGGGCAAAGGGAGCTGCATGTCAGCAGCTCCCCTTGTCCAAAAGCAATGCCAGCTCCCGCAGGAGGTGGGGAGCCGGCAGGGACCATGGGGCATTGAGGCTCCCCCGCGGTCCCCAACAGTGAGGCCATGCCCCGGGGGATGGGGTCCCCGGTGCCGAAAATGGCCTGGGAGGGGCCCCCACACGTTTATATATATATATATTTTTTTTAAAAAGACAAGGCCGGTCCCGGGGGATAGGGTGCCCGGGGCCATAATTGGTGCGGTGGCCCCCTTCCACAATTTATTAAAAAAGAAAGGCTGGGCAGGCCCCGGGGGATGGGGTCCCCGGGGTCAAAAGTGCCCCAGGAAATGGGGGCCACGCAGCCCCCCTTCCATAAATAAAGATATTGACGGGCCCCAGGGATGGGGTCCCCGGGCCAAAATCGGCCTGGGGAGGAGGGCTATTTGGCCCCCCTCCAGTTTAAAAAAAAAAAAGGATTAGCCAAGCCCCCAAAAATGGCCCAGTAGGGGGGCCATTCGGCCCCTCTCCTATTTTTCTTTTAATAAAAAATGGACAGGCCCCGGGGGATGGGATTCCCCGGGGTTGACATCGGGTAATGGAACTGGGGGGCATTAATTTTTTTTTTCTCTCGTGATAGGAGTCACAACCCCATCGCGGCTCTCAGCATGGCCCCCAGTGTAACGTCGCAGTGGATTCGCGGATCCACCTCAAATAAATAATTTACTAGTATATAATTCAGAAAGTAGTGTTGCATTTGTGTACTTTTTTTATAGAGTGAGTGAGATTTAAGTTAATAATTACATTTAATTTGATAGAGTAAATAATAATATAAAAAATAAAAAATAAAAAACAAATTTGAAAAGTGTATTGTGTTGTGGTACATTCAATTTGTGCTTTTGTTTTGCGGATTTGCGATGGGTTCACGAATCCGGAAAATATTTAAAAAGAATATGTAAGTTAAAAAATAAATATGATTTACTGTTGAGCTATAGGGTGGCTCTAAGAAGAGCCCTTGTTTTCATTATGAGTTTGTTGGAGCTACATGTAAGTGCAGATGCACAGTTTAAGGTTGTTGGGAAAGGCTCTGTTCCCTTGATCTGTGAAGTGAACTCCATCACTTCTGTAGATGTTATCCATATCAAAACGTAGATTGTTGTTATAGATGGAGCCAATTGTATTGTCTCTGAGGTAAGCAGAAACAGTTTTATTGACATTCTTTCTAGATTTCTCAATCTGTGGACAGAATTGATTTGACCACTTCCATTTCTGTCTTTGGCATATATTAGAAAATACAAAGACAGTTTGAGGCAAAAGCAACATCAATTGTGCAAAGGTATCCTTCATGAGCATTTCCAGTCCTACTCCAGTCAATGTACCTAGGTCATTGCCACCACAGTGCACAATCATGAGGTCAGGGGGATGGAGATGCAAAAAGTTTTTAACCAAAGGCATCAATTGGCACCACTTTGATCATCTCTGTGCAATCCATTTAATATCCACATTTTGCAAATCTAGGTCTTTGCCAATACCTCTGTGTTCACCATACCTTTTGCACCAGAAAACATAGCTGTGCCCTACAATCCATACGGAAAGCCTCTTGAAGGAATGTCTGGAAGGAATGAAAAGATGTCTGTAGCTGGTAGAATGAGAGGTATCTAAAATGGTGGAGAAGATGCTGTTTTTGAAAAAGCTGATAAGTGATTGGCTGTTCATTAACATTGTGCACTCAAAAATAGGATGCATGTTACTTTCCTGAAGAAGCATGTTTCTTATTGGTTATTAAAATATGTTTGAAAGGTACAGTAGATACAATAAGGTAATATTTTGCAAAAGTCAACCACAACTGCTATTTCCATTTGTAAGCTACTGTGCTGAACTTGAAAATATGGGGAACTTGTGACCTGCCAGTACAGTTGAATGTTGCAGAAAGTGTTACTATGGAAACTGGGATTAAGCAGAATGGGGGAAGGGTTGAAAGTTAACTGTGGATTTAAAATGTGAAATGGTAACTTATATATAAGTGATATGTTACCAAATTAAGTTTTTCTTTTTCTAAGTCAGTAGTATGTGTAGAAGTAGTCTGTTGTTTAAAAAAAAACTAGTACTATTAGAAAAAGGTTTTTGAACTACTGTATGGATTCACGGCTCTATCGCGACGCTACACTGCGGCACCGCGGTGGAGTCACGACTCCAGAAAATTACAGAACCAGTTTGGGCACTTTTAGAAGACAGTTAGAAAGGGTTAATATGTGTAATCATAGAAATGTGTTTCACAATTTGAAATGATGTAGGAAGCAATTTGATTTGTTACTTACATTTATTTGTGTGCAGAAAGAGAGGAAAAGTTTGCCATTACTGGTTTTACGTTGTTGAGAGTGGTGCATTACATTTGTGTGCAAAAGAAAATCTTTTATGAGTTTCTGACATCTCATATTCTGCAATACTATTTGAAATGTGAGTTACAAATTTGTGAGGTGTGTTATGTATTATGTAGTAGTGCTTTACTGTTTGTAGAGATATTTTTAGATTTGAAAAGCTTTATTTGAAAACTTTTGAAATTATTTGAGAACTGTGATGTTTGAAATATGTTATGAAATGTACAGATGTGTATTGTAGTTTGTTTTACTGTAGTGAAATGATGATTGAAATAGTTGTACATTGTAATATGTAATATTTGTACATTGGTAGATGGATTAATGACTATGGTAGTTTGTATGAAATGGGAAGTGCAGTCTGTCAAGTTTCAAGGTCTGCATGGTCTGAGGTATGTCTCTACTTCAATATGTAATCTCATATGTGTTATGCATCTGAAGATGCTAGATATATAAAAAAACAGGTATACATCTATTTGTATGTTTGTTTTATGTATGACAGTACTAGGAAAAAGTAAACACACATGCATGCATGCTTTCAGGAATATGGTGAGACTCACAACAGAGACATGCAAAGGGTTACTGCTTTATATTTGGTTAGGCCCAACACCTTGAGTAGTCGCAGAATAGTGAAGCTGAAGCACAAAAAGTGAGGTTTAAGACATGTTGGCAGAGGGATTCATGATTAGGCTACTTTGTATAAGTCTCTGGAAAGGTACACTTGAAATATGCCACATAATTTTCGGTGTCTGCTTGAAATGGGAAGTGCATTCTGTGAAGTTTTAAGGTCTGCATGGTCTTGTGACTGAGGTATGTCTCTACTTACACATGTATTCTGATACGTGTTATGTCTATGAAGATGGTAGACGTGTAAAACACAGGTATACATCTATTTGTATGTTTCTTTTATATATGTTGCCACTTTCAAAATGTACAGACACATGCATGTATGCTTTGAGAATCATGGTGAGACTTATAACATGGGAAGGCTTGCTGTTTTAAATTTGGCTAGGACCAAGTTTCTGAGAAGTTGTTCAAAACTGAAGCTGCAAGAGAAAAATGAGGTTTAATATAAAACACAGGTATACGTCTATTTGTATGTTTCTTTTACATATGATGGCACTAGGAAAACATACAGACACATGCATACATGGATTTAGGAATATGGTGAGATTTACAACAGAGACATACGAAGGGTTGCTGCTTTATATTTAGCTAGGCCCAACACCGTGAGTAGTAGTAGAATGGTTAATGTGCAGCACAAAAGTGAGATTTAAGACATGTTGCCAGAGGGATTAGTGATTAGGCTACTTTGTATGAGTCTGTGGAAAGGTACAATTGAAATATGCCGCATAATTTTAGGTGTCTGCTTGAAATGGGAAGTGCATTCTGTGAAGTTTTAAGTCTGCATGGTCTTCTGACTGACGTATGTCTATACTTGCACATGTATTGTGATACGTATTATGTATCTGAAGATGCTAGACGTATAAAACACAGGTATACGTCTATCTGTATGTTTCTTTTATACATGATGCTACTAGGAAAAGGTGCAGATACATACATGTATACTTTCAGGAATATGGTGAGACTTACAAAAGACACATGCAAAGGGTTGCTGCTTTATATTTGGTTAGGCCCAACACTCTAAGTAGTTGCAGAATGGTGAAGCTGCAGCTCAAAAGTGAGGTCTAAGACATGTTGGTAGAGGGATTACTGATTAGGCTACTTTGTATGAGTCTGTGGAAAGGTACACTTAAAGTACCGCACATAATATTACATGTTTGTTTGGAATGTGAAGTGCAGTCTGTCTAGTTTTAAGATCTGCATGGTCGTGTCACTGAGGTATGTCTCTACCTGCACATGTATTCTCATACGTCTTATGCATTTGAAAATGATTGATCTATAAAACACAGGTATATGTCTACTTGTATGTTTCTTTTATATTTGGTGGCACTAGCAAAAGGTACAGACCCATGCATGCATGCTTTCAGGAATATGGTGAGACTTACAACAGAGTCATGGGAAGGGTTACTGCTTTGTATTTGGCTAGGCCCAACACCCTGAGTAGTAGTAGAATGGTGAAGCTGAAGCTCAAAAGTGAGGTTTAAGACATGTTGGCAGAGGGATTAGTGATTAGTCTACTTTGTGTGAGTCTGTTTAAAGGTACACTTGAAATACACTGCATAATATTCAGTGTCTGCTTGAAATGGGAAGTGCAGTCGGACAAGTTTAAAAGACTTCATGGTCTTGTGACTGAGGTATGTCTCTACTTACACATGTATTCTGATACGTGTTATGTCTATGAAGATGGTAGACGTGCAAAAGACAGGTATACATCTATTTGTATGTTTCTTTTATATATGTTGCCACTTTCAAAAGGTACAGACACATGCATGCATGCTTTGAGAATCATGGTGAGACTTATAAAAGTGACATGGGAAGGCTTGCTGTTTTAAATTTGGCTAGGACAAAGGTTCTGAGTAGTTGTTCAAAACTGAAGCTGCAAGAGAAAAGTGAGGTTTAAGACATGTTGGCAAAAGGATTAGTGATTAGGCTACTTGCTATGAGTCTGTGTAGAGGTACACTTGAAGTACGTCTCCTAAATTTAGGTGTCGGCTTGAAATGGGAACGGCAGTCTGTCCATTTTAAGGGACTTTATGGTCTTGTGAATGACGTATGTGTCTACTTCTACATCTATTGTCTGATGTGTTATGCATCTGAACCTGGTTGGTTTGGCTAATGGTAGAGAAATCTTTTAGTTCTGCTCTGTCATTCGGTCGCAGATCTTGTGATGTCTTCTGAATTAAGGAATTGTGGAGCATCTGACATAGCTTGTTCAATACCCAGGTGCCATATTTTATGAGCAGAAATTAATAAATACGCTTTATTTACACAAATTTAGACAGCATGCGCTCTGAGACACAGATATTCAACTATATCACTGTTATAAGTCTCACCATATTTATCAAGGCATACATACATCACTCTGGAGTTTTGGATACCTGTGTTTCACACTGTATGATCTCTAAGTTTATGTAAAAAAAGTATTTGTATTCCTCTCTGCCCGTAAAACATGGCACCTGACTATTAAACAGGCTATTTGAGCGGCTCCATCACACCTATATACTGAAGATATCAGAGGCTGCGCAACTGAATGATAGAGCAGAACTGAGAGATTTGTCCACCAGAAGCTAAACCAACTAGGTTTTCAAACTACAATGTTTAGATGCATAACAGATCAGACAATAGATGTAGAAGTAGATACATACCTCAGTTACAAGAGCACGCAGAGTTTTAAATTTGACAGACTACATTTTTTCATTTCAAGTAGACATGTAAACTTATACGGCCTACTTCAAGTGTACATTTCGACAAAGTGTTAGCAAGTAGCGAAATCTCTAATTCTTTTGTCAACATGTCTTGACCCTTACTTTTGTGTTGAAGTTTCAGTTTTCACCAACTGCTTAGAATCTTGAGACTAGCCAAATTTAAAACAGCAATCTCAACCATGTCACTGTTTAAATGTGTGTGTTCTTATCACAGGTTTGTTAATATCTAACGTATAATATTCTAAATATTTACGTGTTAATGGAGTTATATGCAATGTAATTGAAGGTATTTGTTTATTTATTGATATGAATATTTATATATAATTATTTTAAAAGTATAAAATTATTTAACAAACTATTTAAACTTTTCTTCATTTTTCAGATATTTACATTTATTGGTAAGAAAGATTGAGTATGTCAAAAAAAAAGACAACAAAAAAAACAGTACTATTTAAAGGAAAGAGAAAAGAGGAAATTAGATGAAGTGCAAAATGTTACACTGAAGAAAAAAACTTCTGGTAAGAGAACTAAAGAGTTTGTTGAAAGACTTTTACAGAATGTATAGTATTTTCAAAATGTTAAAATGAGAAAGAAAAGTTCAACAACAAATCAGAAGAAAAGGAAAAAAGGACATGATTATAGAAAATCATGTTATGGGTAAACAATCCATGTTGAAAGAAGGCTGAAAGAATATAAAGACATAAAGAAAAGAATGTATAGAAGTAGAGTAATACAAAATGTATTGAAAGATTGTAAAAAATATAAAAGAAGATCAGCAGCAAATACAAAAGAAGATCAGCAGCTTATAAGAAAAAGCAACATGTTGAAAGAGTAGTAGACAAAGCTTTTGAAATAAAAAGAAAATTATTTATATTAATATTGAAGAGAATAAAAATATTGGATAAAACAATGCTGTTTATGAAGGAGAAAAGCAAAAGAAAAAGACTGGTTAATAAAAGTAACTTTTGTAAAATTTTCACTGGTGAATGGAAGCATACCTCTAGTACCGAGCCTTTGTTTAATGAAGAAAGCTATTTTCAACAGAACACATTAGTTCATGCAGTTGATACTAGTAGTCGATGCTATGAGATGAAAGATGGTTGTCCCATTCCAAAAGAAGAAATGGTTCCTAGGAATGTGGAAGAAGTAATAGCTGAAGAAGTTCAAGGGAGAAGTACACAAGGTCTGGTATATAAATGGGATTGTAGTAGTATTTGCAGCATTCAACAGTAATCTATTGACATATTACAAATTGTTTTACGAGGATATGTCAAATAAAGTCATAAACAGAAGATTAAAATGTTACACGGACTAGATCCATGTAAAGTAAGAAAATATACTAACTTGCAGGGTCTTTCTCTGGCTTGTCTTTCAAGAAAAGTGTGTCAAAGTACTTTCCATCATTTAAGAATGTTAGCAGTACACCACTCAGAAATGCGGAAGTTAGTAAGGAGGCTCTACTATGTAAAAAGTCCTACATTATCTTTAAGTGAAATGAACACAGCTCTTTTGCACGGTTCAGTATCAGATGTAAAAAAGGTTTGTGATGATATACAGTTTCGTTTCTTTGGTTCACAAGAGGAGAGTTGAGAAAGTGAGAGCTTGATAAGTGTGGGTGTTGAAGAAGAGGTGAAAGATATTAGGATTGATGAGTGTGCATAAGAAATTACAAAGTTTAAGACAGTTTCATCTGAAAAACCAAACTATATTTGTATTTGTTGTCGATGCACTAACTATAGAAGTCAAACTAGGAATGTTGATTTATATTTAAAAAGTGAAAAGGAAAACAATGATAAGTGGCAGAAATTTGGTGCTTATTTGTTGGTAGAAGGTCGGTTTGAGTTAGCTACTGATCTACGTATTTGTAAATATTGTTACAACAAATTAGAAGAGAACAAAATGCCAGCTAGAGCTGTACATAACAACTTAGAGTTGTTAGCTATTTCTCTGGAACTGGCAGATTTGAATGCATATGAGTCCATTCTTATTCAATCTGTGCACCCATTTCAGGGTATAGTTGGTATGGAGCCTAAAACAGGTAAGCTGCCTCCAACAGATTTATAAAGAGATCTGAAAGGAAGAGTTGTGTACTTACCTTTAGATTTGAAGAAAAATATTGAAACTGTTAGTATAGACAGGGAGGAAAATGAGCCTGCAGTTATTCTAGTTAATGGTGTTCCAACAAAGAGTCGAAAAATATGGCAAGAGTTTGTAGATGTTAATAAACTTCAAAAGGCTACATTATATCTGGTACAGAATAATATTTATTATAAGAATGTAAATGTTGATAAGCAGGAAATATGCTTAGAAGATGAAACAGAAATTTCAAGTGGCCAAACAGAAAAAGTAGACAAGTCTAGGACTGAAGAGATCTATGAACATTACACTATACATCCTCTAAATTCAAAAGAAGTGATAGGACACAGTATTGAATTATTTCAAATGAAGGAAGCAAAGGGAACTCCCGTGAGTGTATGGGAAAAAACTTTAGAAGCTTGTTGTTTTCCACAGCTGTTCCCCACTGGAAAAGGTGGACGATTTGATGAGCGACCTGTACAGATTCCAGCTTTAGAATACCACTCAACAAGATTGTACTCTGAAGATCCAAGATTTCGACAGTGCTTTTCCATATATATTTCATCTTTTGTTTGAAAGTGATTTGTCTGCACTTTCATATGCAGTGAACCACATATTAAAAACAGGAGTTCATATTACACATGTTTCTGCACAAAGGACAAAGTTCAACAAAGAGATGAAAATTTAGAATCACAGTTCACTAATTTGATGTCATGTCAATGTGGTACCAATGAATAATGGTTTCGTTGTCATGGTGAACTTATATGTATGTTAAGAAACTGAGGTACACCTACATGGTTTGTAACACTTAGCTTTGTTGAATATGCCTGGGACTATTTACTTGAATTTCTACGAGAAACAAATTCAAATGTAAAAAATATTGAATTGAAGACACCTGGAGAACTCTGTTCCATGGATCCTGTAAATGTCTGCAGGTATTTTAACCATAGGTTTCAAAGTATGATGTCATTCATCTGCAATAAAAATATTCCACCTCTTGGAGAGATAACAGATTTCTTTTGGAGAAAGGAGTACCAAGCCAGAGGTGCTCCTCATATACACATGCTATTATGGATCAAGAATGTTCCAAAATTTGGAACTGATACTGATGAAACTGTTTTGTCTTTCATCAAACAGTATGGTACCTGTGCCATTCCAAGAGAAGGAGGAGAAAAATGCTTGAGACAACAAGTTTTATGGTTTCAAAGTCATTGATGTGGAAAATACTGTCGGTGAAAATACAAGTCTAAAGGGAACTTTTATACAAAATGTCGTTTTGGATTTGCACGTCCAATAATTTCTAAAGGAAGACTAAATAGTTTTATGTAAGCAGTAAGGCATACAATAACTCGGAAATCTCCAGAGAATACATACAACTTAAAAAGAAACGAAGATTCAAAGTATATTAATGACTACAATCCAGTGATTTTGAAAATGTGGAATGCAAACATGGATATTCAATATGTTGCAGATAATTCAATTGCTGTTGCTCGCTATGATACATCATATATAACCAAATCTGAAAAGAGAGAGTTGAAAGAAATGTGGGAAGAAAATTCACAAGAAAAAAGTCTTAGCAAGAAATTGTACAGCTTCAGCTTGAAAATGCTTTCCCATCCATAGATTGGATCCTATGAATGTTCGGATTGTTTGAGCTCTGCGAGTTTATATTCAAATCAAGAGGAATCATTTGGGTAAGCCTAGGTCTTGCTGCCACACGAACAAGAGTATTGAAAACATTACAAGAAATCGAATACTTAGTACTAAATGAACCAGAAAGTACTGATATTGTTAAAACTAATATGTTGGATACATACTATCCCAAAAGGAGTCCATATCTCGAAAATCTATGTCTGTATGAAATACTTCAACATTACAGCTTTTAAAGAAAAGTTACAGAAAATATAAAAGAAGAAAAATATGCAGTAATTGGATGTGACGGATGTTTGGTAAAACATGCCAAAGGAAATCTTATTAACCACAGAAAACTGAGTTGCGAAAGTCCACATAACAGGGAATTTTTCTATTTAGTAGTTCTGCAACTGTTCAAGCCTTGGCGTAGTGAAACGGAATTACTTGGAGATTTCAACTGCTATGAAGATTCTTTTAATGCAAGTAAAGATAGTATTCCTATATATGTACAAATGTTAAATGATGGGATTGAACAAGAAAGTACGATTGCAGTGGAAATAGCTAGAGAAAGTTCTCATACGTCTTATGGATTTGAAGATGCTAGATCTATAAAACGCAGGTATACGTCTACTTGTATGTTTCTTTTATATTTGGTGGCACTAGCAAAAGGTACAGACCCATGCATGCATGCTTTCAGGAATATGGTGAGACTTACAACAGAGACATGTGAATGGTTACTGCTTTGTATTTGGCTAGGCCCAAAACCCTGAGAAGTAGTAGAATGGTGAAGCTGCAGCTCAAAAGTGAGGTTTAAGACATGTTGGCAGAGGGATTAGTGATTAGTCTACTTTATATGAGTCTGTTTAAAGGTACACTTTAAAAAACACTGCATAATATTCGGTGTCTGCTTGAAATGGGAAGTACAGTCTGACAAGTTTAAAAGACTTCATGGTCTTGTGACTGAGGTATGTCTCTACTTACACATGTATTCTGATACGTGTTATGTCTATGAAGATGGTAGACGTGTAAAAGACAGGTATACATCTATTTGTATGTTTCTTTTATATATGTTGCCACTTTCAAAAGGTACAGACACATGCATGCATGCTTTGAGAATCATAGTGAGACTTATAACAGTGACATGGGAAGGCTTGCTTTTTTAAATTTAGCTAGGACTAAGGTTCTGAGTAGTTGTTCAAAACTGAATCTGCAAGAGAAAATTGAGGTTTAAGACATGTTGGCAAAAAGATTGGTGATTAGACTACTTGCTATAAGTCTGTGTAGAGGTACACTTGAAGTACGGCTCCTAAATGTAGGTGTCGCCTTGAAATGGGAACGACAGTCTGTCAAGTTTAAGTGACTTTATGGTCTTGTGACTGACGTATGGGTCTACTTCTACATCTATTGTCTGATGTGTTATGCATCTGAACCTGGTTGGTTTGGCTACTGGTAGAGAAATCTTTTAGTTCTGCTCTGTCATTCGGTCGCAGATCTTGTGATGTCTTCTGAATTAAGGAATTGTGGAGCATCCGACATAGCTTATTCAATACCCAGGTGCCATATTTTATGAGCAGAAATTAATAAATACGCTTTTTTTACACAAATTTAGACAGCATGAGCTCTGAGACACAGATATTCAACTATATCACTGTTATAAGTCTCACCATATTTATCAAGGCATACATACATCACTCTGTGAGTTTTAGATATCTGTGTTTCACTCTGTATGATCTCTAAATTTATGTAAAAAAAAGTCTTTGTATTCCTCTCTGCCCGTAAAACATGTCACCTGACTATTAAACAGGCTATTTGAGCGGCTCCATCACACCTATATACAGAAGCTATCAGAGGCTGCGCGACTGAATGATAGAGCAGAACTGAGAGATTTGGCCACCAGAAGCTAAACCAACTAGGTTTTCAAACTACAATGTTTAGATGCATAACAGATCAGACAATAGATGTAGAAGTAGATACATACCTCAGTTACAAGAGCACGCAGAGCTTTAAATTTCACAGACTACATTTTTTCATTTCAAGTAGACATGTAAACTTATACAGCCTACTTCAAGTGTACATTTCCACAAAGTGATAGCAAGTAGCGAAATCACTAATTCTTTTGTCAACATGTCTTGACCCTTACTTTTCTGTTGAAGTTTCAGTTTTCACCAACTGCTTAGAATCTTGAGACTAGCCAAATTTAAAGCAGCAATCTCAACCATGTCACTGTTTAAATGTGTGTGTTCTTATCACAGGTTTGTTAATATCTAACGTATAATATTCTAAATATTTACGTGTTATGGAGACATATGCAATGTAATTGAAAGTAATTCTTTATTTATTGATATGAATATTTATATATAATTATTTTAAAAGTATAAAATTATTTAACAAATTATTTAAACTTTTCTTCGTTTTTCAGATATATACATTTATTGGTAAGAAAGATTGAGTATGGCAAAAAAAAATTAAAAAAAGACAAGAAAAAAAACAGTACTATTTAAAGGAAAGAGAAAAGAGGAAATTAGATGAAGTGCAAAATGTTACACTGAAGAAAAAAACTTCTGGTAAGAAAACTAAAGAGTTTGTTGAAAGACTTTTACAGAATGTATAGTATTTTAAAAATGTTAAAAAGAGAAAGAAAAGTTCAACAGCAAATCAGAAGGAAAGGAAAAAAGGACATGATTATAGAAAATCATGTTATGGGTAAACAATACATGTTGAAAGAAGGCTGAAAGAATATAAAGACATAAAGAAGAGAATGTATAGAAGTAGAGTAATACAAAATGTATTGAAAGATTGTAAAAAATATAAAAGAAGATCAGCAGCAAATACAAAAGAAGATCAGCAGCTTATAAGAAAAAGCAACATATTGAAAGAGTAGTAGATAAAGCTTTTGAAATAAAAAGAAAATTATTTATATTAATATTGAAGAGAATGAAAACATTGAATAAAACAATGCTGTTTATGAAGGAGAAAAGCAAAAGAAAAATACTGGTTAATAGAAGTAACTTTTGTAACATTTTCACTGGTGAATGGAAGCATACTTCTAGTACTGAGCCTTTCTTTAATGAAGAAAATTATTCTCAACAGAACACATTAGTTCATGCAGTTGATACTAGTAGTCGATGTTATGAGATGAAAGATAGTTGTCCCATTCCAAAAGAAGAAATGGTTCCTAGGAATGTGGAAGAAGTAATAGCTGAAGAAGTTTAAGGGAGAAGTACACAAGGTCCGGTATATAAATGGAATTGTAGTAGTATTTGCAGCATTCAACAGTAATCTATTGACATATTACAAATTGTTTTACGAGGATATGTCAAATAAAGTCTTAAACAGAAGATTAAAATGTTACACGGACTAGATTCATGTAAAGTAAGAAAATATACTAACTTGCAGGGTCATTCTCTAGCTTGTCTTTCAAGAAAAGTGTGTCAAAGTACTTCCATCATTTAAGAATGTTAGCAGTACACCGCTCAGAAATGCGGAAGTTAGTAAGGAGACCCTACTATGTAAAAAGTCCTGCATTATCTTTAAGTGAAATGAACACAGCTCTTTTGCACGGTTCAGTATCAGATGTAAAAAAGGTTTGTGATGATATACAGTTTCGTTTCTTTGGTTCACAAGAGGAGTGTAGAGAAAGTGAGAGCTTGATAAGTGTGGGTGTTGAAGAAGAGGTGAAAGATATTAGTATTATTGAGTACGCAGAAGAATTTACAAAGTTTAAGACAGTTTCAACTGAAAACCATACTATATTTGTATATGTTGTCGATGCACTAACTATAGAAGTCAAACTAGGAATGTTGATTTATATTTAAAAAGTGAAAAGGAAAACATTGATAAGTGGCAGCAATTTGGTGCTTATTTGTTGGTAGAAGGTCGATTTGACTTGGCTACTGATCTACGTATTTGTAAATATTGTTACCACAAATTAGAAGAGAACAAAATGCCAGCTAGAGCTGTACATAACAACTTAGAGTTGGTAGCTATTTCTCGGGAACTGGCAGATTTGAATGCATATGAGTCCATTCTTACTCAATCTGTGCACCCATTTCAGGCTATAGTTTGTATGGAGCCTAAAACAGGTAAGCTGCCTCCAACAGATTTACAAAGAGGTCTGAAAGGAAGAGTTGTGTACTTACCTTTAGATTTCAAGAAAAATATTGAAACTGTTAGAATAGACAGGGAGGAAAATGAGCCTGTAGTTATTCTAGTTAATGGTGTTCCAACAAAGAGTCGAAAAATATGGCAAGAGTTTGTAGATGTTAATAAACTTCAAAAGGCTACATTATATCTGGTACAGAATAATATTTATTATAAGAATGTAAATGTTGATGAACAGGAAATATGCTTAGAAGATGAAACAGAAATTTCAAGTGGCCAAATAGAAAAAGTAGACAAGTCTAGGACTGAAGAGATCTATGAACATTACACTATACACTACTACATTCAAAAGAAGTGATAGGACACAGTATTGAATTATTTCAAATGAAGGAAGCAAAGGGAACTCCCATGAGTGTATGGGAAAAAACTTTAGAAGCTCGTTGTTTTCCACAGCTGTTCCCCACTGGAAAAGGTGGACGATTTGATGAGCGACCTGTACAGATTCCAGCTTTAGAATACCACTCAACAATATTGTTCTCTGAAGATCCAAGATTTCGACAGTGCTTTTCCATATATATTTCATCTTTTGTTTGAAAGTGATTTGTCTGCACTTTCATATGCAGTGAACCACATATTAAAAACAGGAGTTCATCTTACACATGTTTCTGCACAAAGGACAAAGTTCAACAAAGAGATGAAAATTTAGAATCACAGTTAACTAATTTGCTGGCATGTCAATGTGGTACCAATGAATATTGGTTTCGTTGTCACGGTGAACTTATATGTATGTTAAGAAACTGAGCTACACCTACATGGTTTGTAACACTTAGCTGTGCTGAATATGCCTGGGACTATTTACTTGAAGTTCTACGAGAAACAAATTCAAATGTAAAAAATATTGAATTGAAGACACCTGGAGAACTCTGTTCCATGGATCCTGTAAATGTCTGCAGGTATTTTAACCATAGGTTTCAAAGTATGATGTCATTTATCTGCAATTAAACTATTCCACCTCTTGAAGAGGGAACAGATTTCTATTGGAGAAAGGAGTACCAAGCCAGAGGTGCTCCTCATATACACATGCTATTATGGATCAAGAATGCTCCAAAATTTGGAACTGATACTGATGAAAGTGTTTTGTCTTTCATCAAACAGTATGGTACCTGTGCCATTCCAAGAGAAGGAAGAGAAAAATGCTTGAGACAACAAGTTTTACGGTTTCAAAGTCATTGATGTGGAAAATAATGTTGGTGAAAATACAAGCCTAAAGGGAACTTTTATACAAAATGTCGTTTTCGATTCGCACGTCCAATAATTTCTAAAGGAAGACTAAATAGATTTATGTACGCAGTAAGGCATACAATAACTCGGAAATCTCCAAAGAATACATACAACTTAAAAAGAACCGAAGATTCGAAGTATATTAATGACTATAATCCAGTGATTTTAAAAATGTGGAATGCAAACATGGATATTCAATATGTTGCAGATAATTCAATTGCTGTTGCTCGCTATGATACATCATATATAATCAAATCTGAAAAGAGAGAGTTGAAAGAAATGTGGGAAGAAAATTCACAAGAAAAAGTCTTAGCAAGAAATTGTACAGCTTCAGCTTGAAAATGCTTTCCCATTGAGAGATTGGATCCTATGAATGTTCGGATCGTTTGAGCTCTGCGAGTTTATATTCAAAGTCAAGAGGAATCATTTGGGTAAGCCTAGGTCTTGCTGCCACACGAACTAGAGTATTGAAAACATTACAAGAAATCAAATACTTAGCACTGAATGAACCAGAAAGTACTGATATTGTTAAAACTAATATGTTGGATACATACTATCCCAAAAGGAGCCCACATCTCGAAAATCTATGTCTGTATGAAATACTTCAACATTACAGCTTTTAAAGAAAAGTTACAGAAAATATAAAAAAAGAAAAATATGCAGTAATTGGATGTGACGGATGTTTGGTAAAACATGCCAAAGGAAATCTTATTAACCACAGAAAACTGATTTGCGTAAGTCCAGATAACAGGGAAATTTTCTATTTAGTAGTTCTGCAACTGTTCAAGCCTTGGCGTAGTGAAACGGAATTACTTGGAGATTTCAACTGCTATGAAGATTCTTTTAATGCAAGTAAAGATAGTATTCCTATATATGTACAATTGTTAAATGATGGGATTGAACAAGAAAGTTCAACAAATCCATCATCGAGGTCCTGGACCAAATTGCCCCAGCCAAATTAAAACCACTAAAAAACATCCCTGCCAAATCTTGGTTTAATGCTGATCTTAACAATGAGAGACGCTCTCTTAGGCTGTCGGAACGCACCTGGAGACAACACCCCTCCCCTACAAATCTTGCCCTCCTCAGAGCAACAAGGACTAATTACAAAAAACACATCCTCAATGAAAAGGCCTCCTTTTTCCGCGCACAATTAGACCGGGCTAAAAATAGGCCCAGGGAACTATTCAGCATAATCAAAAATCAAACTGCTTCTGCCCCTCCCAAATTGATGGCCTCTATGGAAAGATGTGAAGAAATTTCAAACTTCTTTTCAGAAAAAATCGCTAAGATTGATCTATCCTTTTCCGTAACCCTCCCACCTCTGTGCTCATCACCCTTCCATGACCCTCCACCCAAGTCTCCTTTCACACCTTCGCCCCCTCCTGACTCTGTTCCATCCTCTTCCTCCGTCGCTACCCCGGATCATTTCCTCACCAACCTACAGCTAAAAAATAATGCAACATGGCTTAACTTCAGCCCAGTTACAGAACGGGAAGTCCTCAACATCCTAACCAAGCTTAAACCCTCCTCTCATACCTTGGACCCTCTCTCTGCTAACCTTGTCCAAGATTTGAAGCATATCATCGCACCTTATTGGGCTTCCATCATCAACTCCTCCTTGGCCACAGGGTATGTCCCTGCTTCTCTCCAGCTTGGCCAAATTACTCCCACCCTCAAAAATGCCACCGCTGACCCCACCGACCTTAACAATCTGCGCCCTATCTCTAATCTTCCGCTGCTATCCAAGGCCCTCGAAAAAAGCGTCTTGCTCCAACTAGATAAGCACATTGACTCCTTCAGCCTTTTGGACACATTACAGTCAGGCTTTCGAAAGGGCTGCAGTACTGAAACCGCTATGCTCAACATTGTTGATGACATTCATCACTCCCTCGATAAAGGGGAGTCCTCCCTTCTCATTCTTCTCGACCTCTCTGCCGCTTTCGATACTGTCAACCATTCCGCCTTACTTAACACCCTCAAAGATCGGTTCGGCTTTAGTGGTCTTGTTCTAGAATGGTTTACCTCCTTCTTTCACCACAGAACCCAACAAATTAAAATTAACCATTGCCTCTCTAAACCTATCTCTGTCCCCCTGGGTGTTCCCCAGGGGTCTATTCTCTTTCCCTCACTATTTAACCTCTTCATGGAACCCCTCATCCTCATTCTTAAGCAAGCAGGAATCAACTACCACCTCTATGCTGATGACATCCAGCTTTACTATAAGATCAAATCCCAAGATGACATTTTTCACCTCAACGATACCCTAACTAAGATCCAACAATGGTTCCATCACAATCACCTTAAACTCAATCCTAAAAAACGGAAGACATTCTCTTCGCTCCTAAAAACAACCGGCTCCCCATTCAACACTGGATCTCTGACCTCAAAGCTCTCAACTGCTCTTTGTCCACCTCTAACTCAGTTAAATCCCTTGGAATAAGCATTGACCAGAACCTCAGCCTTTCTCCCCACATAAAAAATGCAGCCAAAGGCGCCCTCTTCTCCCTACTTCACCTCAAGAAAATCTAACCCTTCATTCCTGCTGATGACTTTAAATTAGTTGTTCAATCACTAGTTCTTTCGAGATTGGACTATGGTAATGCCATTCTTTCTGGAACGCCAAAAATCCACCTAGCCCCTATCAAATCAGTCCTTAATCTCGCGGCCAGGCTTATTTCTGATTGTAAGCGGTTTGACCACATCTCCCCCATCCTCAAAGAGCTCAAATGGCTCCCCGTCGAAAGCAGATCCGCATACAAGAACGCTTGCATTACGCACAAAGCCTTGCACCATCACACCCCAGTTTATCTCTCTGATAAACTCCACAAAGCAGGCTGCTCAAGAGAAATGAGGAGCACAAATACTCTCATGCTAATACCTCCCTTGGTACACAAGAAATCTACCCAGTTACGCTCTTTCTCCGCTAATGCGCCTACTATCTGGAATTCACTCCCCAAAGATCTACGTTGCAACCCCTCTTACCTCAGCTTCAAAAATGATCTTAAACGACACCTTCTCAACAAATACTGGGGTCCTTAATCCTACCACCTTCTCCGGATTTCCCAACCTGCCCTTGACAGTGTCTTGTCCTCACTATATTATACTGGACTTACTACTACCCCATCTCACCTCCTTACTTTTACTTCCCCCCTCCCCCTACGAGCTCTCTTATAATTTTCGGCCTACTTCTGCCTACTGTCTCCTCTCTCATTTCCC
This sequence comes from Calotriton arnoldi, assembly GCA_963921515.1. Classification (NCBI taxonomy): domain Eukaryota; kingdom Metazoa; phylum Chordata; class Amphibia; order Caudata; family Salamandridae; genus Calotriton; species Calotriton arnoldi. Next base: position 94,366 of record CAWUFW010004677.1, read on the forward strand.
CACTCTGTTCTCCCCCTCCTCAATCCTCTCTCCCCCCCATCCCTGACTACCCACCCTAGCCCAAATTTCTAACTCTGGTTATGCCCTAACGGTTCTCCTTAATTTCTTGTCCATGTATTTACTGTTTTTTGCATATTGTGCTGAGTATTTTGCACATTTCCTTTCTTTACTAATGTTATATCGCAATTGGTTCCTCTCTCGACCCTTGTAAAGCGCTCTGATACCCTTGGGTCTAGCCAGCGCTATATAAAACCGTTTAAATAAAAGTACTATTGCAGTGGAAATAGCTAGAGAAAGTTCTCAAGATAGTCAAAGTTCTGGTCCACTAAGTCAAGATCCACTAGGACAACCAATTATTGAAAATGAAGCAGCAATAGCCATGAATGAGGAAGAAACTGCAATGCAACAAGCACAACAGGAAAAGTTGGAAGTTGGAAAAGTTAGAAGAACAACTAAATATTTAACAGAAAGAAATATATCTACAAGTGAAAGAACAGATACAATATGGTTTGCTACATGAAAAAAAGAATGCCAGTGTTCATCATTTAAACCTATTCTATTGTACATCAGCGATCAAGCTGGAACAGGACAAAGTTTCTTAATTAAAGTTTTGACCAGTTATCTACACAATTCTACAGAATCACATTTATCTTGTGTTGTAACTGCTCCAACTGGATTAGCAGCACAAAACATTAAAGGGATTACTTTACATCGATTACTTATGGTACCAGTTGAACATGATAATAAATTGGAATATCAGAAGCTATCTGGAGAAGCTTGTTATGAAGTTTCTACAGTTCTGAAGAAAATGAAACTTTTAATCATTGATGAGGTGAGCATGGTCTGAGGTATGTCTCTACTTGCACACGTATTCTCGTACATGTTATGCATTTGAAGATGCTAGATGTATAAAACACAGGTATACATCTATTTGTATATTTCTTTTATATATGATGCCACTAGGAAAAGGTGCAGACACATGCATGCATGCTATGATGAATATGGTGAGACTTACAACACAGATATGCGAAGGGTTGCTGCTTTATATTTAGCTAGGCCCAACACTCTGAGTAATAGTAGAATGGTGTAGCTGCAGAACAATAGTGAGGTTTAAGACATGTTGCTAAAAGGATTACTGATTAGGCTATTTTGTACGACTCTGTGGAAAGGTACAATTGATATATGCCGCATAATTTTAGGTGTCTGCTTGAAATGGGAAGTGCATTCTGTGAAGTTTTAAGTCTGCATGGTCTTCTGACTGACGTATGTCTCTACTTGAACATGTATTGTGAAACGTATTAGGTATCTGAAGATGCTAGACGTATAAAACACAGGTATACGTCTATCTGTATGTTTCTTTTATATATGATGCTACTAGGAAAAGGTGCACATACAAACATGTATGCTTTCAGGAATATGGTGAGACTTACAAAAGACACATGCAAAGGGTTGCTGCTTTATATTTGGTTAGGCCCAACACTCTAAGTAGTTGCAGAATGGTGAAGCTGCAGCTCAAAAGTGAGGTCTAAGACATGTTGGTAGAGGGATTACCGATTAGGCTACTTTGTATGAGTCTGTGGAAAGGTACACTTGAAGTACCGCACATAATATTACATGTTTGTTTTCAATGTGAAGTGCAGTCTGTCTAGTTTTAAGATCTGCATGGTCGTGTGACTGAGGTATGTCTCTACCTGCACATGTATTCTCATACGTCTTATGCATTTGAAGATGCTAGATGTATAAAACACAGGTATACGTCTACTTGTATGTTTCTTTTATATTTGGTGGCACTAGCAAAAGGTAAAGACCCATGCATGCATGCTTTCAGGAATATGGTGAGACTTACAACAAAGACATGTGAAGGGTTACTGCTTTGTATTTGGCTAGGCCCAACACCCTGAGTAGTAGTAGAATGGTGAAGCTGCAGCTCAAAAGTGAGGTTTAAGACATGTTGGCAGAGGGATTAGTGATTAGTCTACTTTGTATGAGTCTGTTTAAAGGTACACTTGAAATACACTGCATAATATTTGGTGTCTGCTTGAAATGGGAAGTGCAGTCTGACAAGTTTAAAAGACTTCATGGTCTTGTGACTGAGGTATTTCTCTACTTAAACATGTATTCTGATACGTGTTATGTCTATGAAGATGGTAGACGTGTAAAAGACAGGTATACATCTATTTGTATGTTTCTTTTATATATGTTGCCACTTTCAAAAGGTACAGACACATGCATGCATGCTTTGAGAATCATGGTGAGACTTATAACAGTGACATGGGAAGGCTTGCTGTTTTAAATTTGGCTAGGACCAAGGTTCTGAGTAGTTGTTCAAAACTGAATCTGCAAGAGAAAAGTGAGGTTTAAGACATGTTGGCAAAAAGATTAGTGATTAGACTGCTTGCTATGAGTCTGTGTAGAGGTACACTTGAAGTACGGCTCCTAAATGTAGGTGTCGCCTTGAAATGGGAACGGCAGTCTGTCAAGTTTAAGTTACTTTATGGTCTTGTGACTGACGTATGGGTCTACTTCTACATCTATTGTCTGATGTGTTATGCATCTGAACCTGGTTGGTTTGGCTACTGGTAGAGAAATCTTTTAGTTCTGCTCTGTCATTCGGTCGCAGATCTTGTGATGTCTTCTGAATTAAGGAATTGTGGAGCATCCGACATAGCTTGTTCAATACCCAGGTGCCATATTTTATGAGCAGAAATTAATAAATACGCTTTTTTTACACAAATTTAGACAGCATGAGCTCTGAGACACAGATATTCAACTATATCACTGTTATAAGTCTCACCATATTTATCAAGGCATACATACATCACTTTGTGAGTTTTGGATATCTGTGTTTCACACTGTATGATCTCTAAATTTATATAAAAAAGTCTTTGTATTCCTCTCTGCCCGTAAAACATGGCACCTGACTATTAAACAGGCTATTTGAGCGGCTACATCACACCTATATACAGAAGCTATCAGAGGCTGCACGACTGAATGATAGAGCAGAACTGAGAGATTTGTCCACCAGAAGCTAAACCAACTAGGTTTTCAAACTACAATGTTTAGATGCATAACAGATCAGACAATAGATGTAGAAGTAGATACATACCTCAGTTACAAGAGCACACAGAGTTTTAAATTTGACAGACTACATTTTTTCATTTCAAGTAGACATGTAAACTTATACGGCCTACTTCAAGTGTACATTTCCACAAAGTGATAGCAAGTAGCAAAATCACTAATTCTTTTGTCAACATGTCTTGACCCTTAGTTTCAGTTTTCACCAACTGCTTAGAATCTTGAGACTAGCCAAATTTAAAGCAGCAATCTCAACCATGTCACTGTTTAAATGTGTGTGTTCTTATCACAGGTTTGTTAATATCGAACGTATAATATTCTAAATATTTACGTGTTATGGAGACATATGCAATGTAATAGAAAGTATTTGTTTATTTATTGATATAAATATTTATATATAATTATTTTAAAAGTATAAAATTATTTAACAAACTATTTAAACTTTTCTTCATTTTTCAGATATTTACATTTATTGGTAAGAAAGATTGAGTATGGCAAAAAAAATCAAAAGAGAAGACAAGAAAAAAACAGTACTATTTGAAGGAAAGAGAAAAGAGGAAATTAGATGAAGTGCAAAATGTTACACTGAAGAAAAAAACTTCTGTTAAGAGAACTAAAGAGTTTGTTGAAAGACTTTTACAGAATGTATAGTATTTTCAAAATGTTAAAAAGAGAAAGAAAAGTTCAACAACAAATCAGAAGGAAAGGAAAAAAGGACATGATTATAGAAAATCATGTTATGGGTAAACAATACATGTTGAAAGAAGGCTGAAAGAATATAAAGACATAAAGAAGAGAATGTAAAAATGTAGAGTAATACAAAATGTATTGAAAGATTGTAAAAAATATAAAAGAAGATCAGCAGCAAATACAAAAGAAGATCAGCAGCTTATAAGAAAAAGCAACATATTGAAAGAGTAGTAGATAAAACTTTTGAAATAAAAAGAAAATTATTTATATTAATATTGAAGAGAATGAAAACATTGGATAAAACAATGCTGTTTATGAAGGAGAAAAGCAAAAGAAAAAGACTGGTTAATAGAAGTAACTTTTGTAAAATTTTCAATGGTGAATGGAAGCATACTTCTAGTACTGAGCCTTTCTTTAATGAAGAAAGCTATTTTCAACAGAACACATTAGTTCATGGAGTTGATACTAGTAGTCGATGTTATGAGATGAAAGATGGTTGTCCCATTCCAAAAGAAGAAATGGTTCCTAGGAATGTGGAAGTAGTAATAGCTAAAGAAGTTTAAGGGAGAAGTACACAAGGTCCGGTATATAAATTGGATTGTAGTAGTATTTGCAGCATTCTACAGTAATCTATTGACATATTACAAATTGTTTTACGAGGATATGACAAATAAAGTCTTAAACAGAAGATTAAAATGTTACATGGACTAGATCCATGTAAAGTAAGAAAATATACTAACTTGCAGGGTCATTCTCTAGCTTGTCTTTCAAGAAAAGTGTGTCAAAGTACTTCCATCATTTAAGAATGTTAGCAGTACACCACTCAGAAATGCGGAAGTTAGTAAGGAGACCCTACTATGTAAAAAGTCCTGCATTATCTTTAAGTGAAATGAACACAGCTCTTTTGCACGGTTCAGTATCAGATGTAAAAAAGGTTTGTGATGATATACAGTTTCGTTTCTTTGGTTCACAAGAGGAGTGTAGAGAAAGTGAGAGCTTGATAAGTGTGGGTGTTGAAGAAGAGGTGAAAGATAGTAGTATTGATGAGTATGCAGAAGAAATTACAAAGTTTAAGACAGTTTCATCTGAAAAACCAAACTATATTTGTATTTGTTGTCGATGCACTAACTATAGAAGTCAAACTAGGAATGTTGATTTATATTTAAAAAGTGAAAAGGAAAACAATGATAAGTGGCAGCAATTTGGTGCTTATTTGTTGGTAGAAGGGCGGTTTGAGTTGGCTACTGATCTACGTATTTGTAAATATTGTTACAACAAATTAGAAGAGAACAAAATGCCAGCTAGAGCTGTACATAACAACTTAGAGTTGGTAGCTATTTCTCCGGAACTGGCAGATTTGAATGCATATGAGTACATTCTTATTCAATCTGTGCACCCATTTCAGGGTATAGTTTGTATGGAGCCTAAAACAGGTAAGCTGCCTCCAACAGATTTACAAAGAGGTCTGAAAGGAAGAATTGTGTACTTACCTTTAGATTTCAAGAAAAATATTGAAACTGTTAGTATAGACAGGGAGGAAAATGAGCCTGTAGTTATTCTAGTTAATGGTGTTCCAACAAAGAGTCAATAAATATGGCAAGAGTTTGTAGATGTTAATAAACTTCAAAAGGCTACATTATATCTGGTACAGAATAATATTTATTATAAGAATGTAAATGTTGATGAACAGGAAATATGCTTAGAAGATGAAACAGAAATTTCAAGTGGCCAAATAGAAAAAGTAGACAAGTCTAGGACTGAAGAGATCTATGAACATTACACTATACACTACTACATTCAAAAGAAGTGATAGGACACAGTATTGAATTATTTCAAATGAAGGAAGCAAAGGGAACTCCCATGAGTGTATGGGAAAAAACTTTAGAAGCTCGTTGTTTTCCACAGCTGTTCCCCACTGGAAAAGGTGGACGATTTGATGAGCGACCTGTACAGATTCCAGCTTTAGAATACCACTCAACATGATTGTACTCTGAAGATCCAAGATTTCGACAGTGCTTTTCCATATATAGTTCATCTTTTGTTAGAAAGTGATTTGTCTGCACTTTCATATGCAGTGAACCACATATTAAAAACAGGAGTTCATCTTACACATGTTTCTGCACAAAGGACAAAGTTCAACAAAGAGATGAAAATTTAGAATCACAGTTAACTAATTTGATGGCATGTCAAGGTGGTACCAATGAATATTGGTTTCGTCGTCACGGTGAACTTATATGTATGTTAAGAAACTGAGGTACACCTACATGGTTTGTAACACTTAGCTGTGCTGAATATGCCTGGGACTATTTACTTGAATTTCTACGAGAAACAAATTCAAAGGTAAAAAATATTGAATTGAAGACACCTGGAGAACTCTGTTCCATGGATCCTGTAAATGTCTGCAGGTATTTTAACCATAGGTTTCAAAGTATGATGTCATTTATCTGCAATTAAACTATTCCACCTCTTGAAGAGGTAACAGATTTCTTTTGGAGAAAGGAGTACCAAGCCAGAGGTGCTCCTCATATACACATGCTATTATGGATCAAGAATGCTCCAAAATTTGGAACTGATACTGATGAAAGTGTTTTGTCTTTCATCAAACAGTATGGTACCTGTGCCATTCCAAGAGAAGGAGGAGAAAAATGCTTGAGACAACAAGTTTTACGGTTTCAGAGTCATTGATGTGGAAAATACTGTTGGTGAAAATACAAGTCTAAAGGGAACTTTTATACAAAATGTCGTTTTGGATTCGCACGTCCAATAATTTCTAAAGGAAGACTAAATAGATTTATGTAAGCAGTAAGGCATACAATAACTCGGAAATCTCCAAAGAATACATACAACTTAAAAAGAACCAAAGATTCGAAGTATATTAATGACTATAATCCAGTGATTTTGAAAATGTGGAATGCAAACATGGATATTCAATATGTTGCAGATAATTCAATTGCTGTTGCTCGCTATGATACATCATATATAATCAAATCTGAAAAGAGAGAGTTGAAAGAAATGTGGGAAGAAAATTCACAAGAAAAAAGTCTTAGCAAGAAATTGTACAGCTTCAGCTTGAAAATGCTTTCCCATTGAGAGATTGGATCCTATGAATGTTCGGATCGTTTGAGCTCTGCGAGTTTATATTCAAAGTCAAGAGGAATCATTTGGGTAAGCCTAGGTCTTGCTGCCACACAAACTAGAGTATTGAAAACATTACAAGAAATCGAATACTTAGCACTGAATGAACCAGAAAGTACTGATATTGTTAAAACTAATATGTTGGATACATACTATCCCAAAAGGAGCCCACATCTCGAAAATCTATGTCTGTATGAAATACTTCAACATTACAGCTTTTAAAGAAAAGTTACAGAAAATATAAAAGAAGAAAAATATGCAGTAATATGATGTGACGGATGTTTGGTAAAACATGCCAAAGGTAATCTTATTAACCACAGAAAACTGATTTGCGTAAGTCCAGATAACAGCAAATGTTTCTATTTAGTAGTTGTGCAACTGTTCAAGCCTTGGCATAGTGAAACGGAATTACTTGGAGATTTCAACTGCTATGAAGATTCTTTTAATGCAAGTAAAGATAGTATTCCTATATATGTACAAATGTTAAATGATGGGATTGAACAAGAAAGTTCAACAAATCCATCATCGAGGTCCTGGACCAAATTGCCCCAGCCAAATTAAAACCACTAAAAAACATCCCTGCCAAATCTTGGTTTAATGCTGATCTTAACAATGAGAGACGCTCTCTTAGGCTGTCGGAACGCACCTGCAGACAACACCCCTCCCCTACAAATCTTGCCCTCCTCAGAGCCGCAAGGACTAATTACAAAAACACATCCTCAATGAAAAGGCCTCCTTTTTCAGTGCACAATTAGACCGGGCTAAAAATTGGCCCAGGGAACTATTCAGCATAATCAAAAATCAAACTGCTTCTGCCCCTCCCAAATTGATGGCCTCTATGGAAAGATGTGAAGAAATTTCGAACTTCTTTTCTGAAAAAATTGCTAAGATTGAACTATCCTTTGCCGTAACCCTCCCACCTCTGTGCTCATCACCCTTACATGACCATCCACCCAAGTCTCCTTTCACACCTTCGCCCCCTCCTCACTCTGTTCCATCCTCTTCCTCCTTCGCTACCCCGGATCATTTCCTCACCAACCTACAGCTAAAAAATAATGCAACATGGCTTAACTTCAGCCCAGTTACAGAACGGGAAGTCCTCAACATCCTAACCAAGCTTAAACCCTCCTCTCATACCTTGGACCCTCTCCCTGCTAACCTTGTCCAAGATTTGAAGCATACCATCGCACCTTATTGGGCTTCCATCATCAACTCCTCCTTGGCCACAGGGTGTGTCCCTGCTTCTCTCCAGCTTGGCCAAATTACTCCCACCCTCAAAAATGCCACCGCTGACCCCACCGACCTTAACAATCTGCGCCCTATCTCTAATCTTCCGCTGCTATCCAAGACCCTCGAAAAATGCGTCTTGCTCCAACTAGATAAGCACATTGACTCCTTCAGCCTTTTGGACACATTACAGTCAGGCTTTCGAAAGGGCTGCAGTACCGAAACCGCTATGCTCAACATTGTTGATGACATTCATCACTCCCTCGATAAAGGGGAGTCCTCCCTTCTCATTCTTTTCGACCTCTCTGCCGCTTTCGATACTGTCAACCATTCCGCCTTACTTAACACCCTCAAAGATCGGTTCGGCTTTAGTGGTCTTGTTCTAGAATGGTTTACCTCCTTCTTTCACCACAGAACCCAACAAATTAAAATTAACCATTGCCTCTCTAAAACTATCTCTGTCCCCCTGGGTGTTCCCCAGGGGTCTATTCGCTCTCCCTCACTATTTAACCTCTTCATGGAACCCCTCACCCTCATTCTTAAGCAAGCAGGAATCAACTACCACCTCTATGCTGATGACACCCAGCTTTACTATAAGATCAAATCCCAAGATGACATTTTTCACCTCAACGATACCCTAACTAAGATCCAACAATGGTTACATCACAATCACCTTAAACTCAATCCTAAAAAAACGGAAGTCATTCTCTTCGCTCCTAAAAACAACCGGCTCCCCATTCAACACTGGATCTCTGACCTCAAAGCTCTCAACTGCTCTTTGTCCACCTCTAACTCAGTTAAATCCCTTGGAATAAGCATTGACCAGAACCTCAGCCTTTCTCCCCACATAAAAAATGCAGCCAAAGTCGCCCTCTTCTCCCTACTTCACCTCAAGAAAATCAAACCCTTCATTCCTGCTGATGACTTTAAATTAGTTGTTCAATCACTAGTTCTTTCGACATTGGACTATGGTAATGCCATTCTTTCTGGAACGCCGAAAATCCACCTAGCCCCAATCAAATCAGTCCTTAATCTCGCGGCCAGGCTTATTTCTGATTGTAAGCAGTTTGACCACATCTCCCCCATCCTCAAAGAGCTCAAATGGCTCCCCGTCGAAGGCAGATCCGCATACAAGAACGCTTGCATTACGCACAAAGCCTTGCACCATCACACCCCAGTTTATCTCTCTGATAAACTCCACAAAGCAGGCTGCTCAAGAGAAATGAGGAGCACAAATACTCTCATGCTAATACCTCCGTTGGTACACAAGAAATCTACCCAGTTATGCTCTTTCTCCGCTAATGCGCCTACTATCTGGAATTCACTCCCCAAAGATCTACGTTGCAACCCCTCTTACCTCAGCTTCAAAAATGATCTTAAACGACACCTTCTCAACAAATACTGGGGTCCTTAATCCTACCACCTTCTCCGGATTTCCCAACCTGCCCTTGACAGTGTCTTGTCCTCACTTTATTATACTGGACTTACTACCACCCCTCCTCACCTCCTTACTTTTACTTCCCCCTCCCCCTACGAGCTCTCTTATAATTTTCGGCCTACTTCTGCCTACTGTCTCCTCTCTCATTTCCCCACTCTGTTCTCCCCCTCCTCAATCCTCTCTCCCCCCATCCCAGACTACCCACACTAGCCCAAATTTCTAACTCTGGTTATGCCCTAACAGTTCTCCTTAATTTCTTGTCCATGTATTTACTGTTTTTTGCATATTGTGCTGAGTATTTTGCGCATTTCCTTTCTGTACTAATGTTATATCGCAATTGGTTCCTCTCTCGACCCTTGTAAAGCGCTCTGATACCCTTGGGTCTAGCCAGCGCTATATAAAACCGTTTAAATAAAAGTACTATTGCAGTGGAAATAGCTAGAGAAAGTTCTCAAGATAGTCAAAGTTCTGGTCCTCTAAGTCAAGATCCACTAGAACAACCAATTATTGAAAATGAAGCAGCAATAGCCATGAATGAGGAAGAAACTGCAATGCAACAAGCACAACAGGATATTATTCAGTTGGAAAAGTTAGAAGAACAACTAAATATGTAACAGAAATAAATATATCTACAAGTGAAAGAACAGATACAACATGGTTTGCTACATGAAAAAAAAGAATGCCAGTGTTCATCATTTAAACCTATTCTAATGTACATCAGCGATCAAGCTGGAACAGGAAAAAGTTTCTTAATTAAAGTTTTGACCAGTTATCTACACAATTCTACAGAATCACATTTATCTTGTGTTGTAACTGCTCCAACTGGATTAGCAGCACAAAACATTAAAGGGATTACTTTACATTGATTACTTATGCTACCAGTTGAACATGATAATAAATTGGAATATCAGAAGCTATCTGGAGAAGCTTGTTATGAAGTTTCTAGAGTTCTGAAGAAAATGAAACTTTTAATCATTGATGAGGTGAGCATGGTCTGAGGTATGTCTCTACTTGCACATGTATTCTCATACATGTTATGCATTTGAAGATGCTAGATGTATAAAACACAGGTATACATCTATTTGTATATTTCTTTTATATATGAAGCCACTAGGAAAAGGTGCAGACACATGCATGCATGCTATGATGAATATGGTGAGACTTACAACATAGATATGCGAATGGTTACTGCTTTATATTTAGCTAGGCCCAACACTCTGAGTAATAGTAGAATGGTGTAGCTGCAGAACAATAGTAAGGTTTAAGACATGTTGCTAGAAGGATTACTGATTAGGCTATTTTGTACGACTCTGTGGAAAGGTACAATTGATATATGCCGCATAATTTTAGGTGTCTGCTTGAAATGGGAAGTGCATTCTGTAAAGTTTTAAGTCTGCATGGTCTTCTGACTGACGTATGTCTCTACTTGCACATGTATTGTGAAACGTATTAGGTATCTGAAGATGCTAGACGTATAAAACACAGGTATACGTCTATCTGTATGTTTCTTTTATATATGATGCTACTAGGAAAAGGTGCACATACATAAATGTATGCTTTCAGGAATATGGTGAGACTTACCAAAGACACATGCAAAGGGTTGCTGCTTTATATTTGGTTAGGCCCAACACTCTAAGTAGTTGCAGAATGGTGAATCTGCAGCTCAAAAGTGAGGTCTAAGACATGTTGATAGAGGGATTACCGATTAGGCTACTTTGTATGAGTCTGTGGAAAGGTACACTTGAAGTACCGCACATAATATTACATGTTTGTTTGGAATGTGAAGTGCAGTCTGTCTAGTTTTAAGATCTGCATGGTCGTGTGACTGAGGTATGTCTCTACCTGCACATGTATTCTCATACGTCTTATGCATTTGAAGATGCTAGATCTTGAAAACACAGGTATACGTCTACTTGTATGTTTCTTTTATATTTGGTGGCACTAGCAAAAGGTAAAGACCCATGCATGCATGCTTTCAGGAATATGGTGAGACTTACAACAGAGACATGTGAAGGGTTACTGCTTTGTATTTGGCTAGGCCCAACACCCTGAGTAGTAGTAGAATGGTGAAGCTGCAGCTCAAAAGTGAGGTTTAAGACATGTTGGCAGAGGGATTAGTGATTAGTCTACTTTGTATGAGTCTGTTTAAAGGTACACTTGAAATACACTACATATATTCGGTGTCTGCTTGAAATGGGAAGTGCAGTCTGACAAGTTTAAAAGACTTCATGGTCTTGTGACTGAGGTATGTCTCTACTTACACATGTATTCTGATATGTGTTATGTCTATGAAGATGGTAGACGTGCAAAAGACAGGTATACATCTATTTGTATGTTTCTTTTATATATGTTGCCACTTTCAAAAGGTACAGACACATGCATGCATGCTTTGAGAATCATGGTGAGACTTATAACAGTGACATGGGAAGGCTTGCTGTTTTAAATTTGGCTTAGAACCAAGGTTCTGAGTAGTTGTTCAAAACTGAATCTGCAAGAGAAAAGTGAGGTTTAAGACATGTTGGCAAAAAGATTAGTGATTAGACTACTTGCTATGAGTCTGTGTAGAGGTACACTTGAAGTACGGCTCCTAAATTAAGGTGTTGCCTTGAAATGGGAACGGCAGTCTGTCAAGTTTAAGTTACTTTATGGTCTTGTGACTGACGTATGGGTCTACTTCTACATCTATTGTCTGATGTGTTATGCATCTGAACCTGGTTGGTTTGGCTACTGGTAGAGAAATCTTTTAGTTCTGCTCTGTCATTCGGTCGCAGATCTTGTGATGTCTTCTGAATTAAGGAATTGTGGAGCATCCGACATAGCTTGTTCAATACCCAGGTGCCATATTTTATGAGCAGAAATTAATAAATACGCTTTTTTTACACAAATTTAGACAGCATGAGCTCTGAGACACAGATATTCAACTATATCACTGTTATAAGTCTCACCATATTTATCAAGGCATACATACATCACTCTGTGAGTTTTGGATATCTGTGTTTCACACTGTATGATCTCTAAATTTATGTAAAAAAGTCTTTGTATTCCTCTCTGCCTGTAAAACATGGCACCTGACTATTAAACAGGTTATTTGAGCGGCTCCATCACACCTATATACAGAAGCTATCAGAGGCTGCGCGACTGAATGATAGAGCAGAACTGAGAGATTTGTCCACCAGAAGCTAAACCAACTAGGTTTTCAAACTACAATGTTTAGATGCATAACAGATCAGACAATAGATGTATAAGTAGATACATACCTCAGTTACAAGAGCACGCAGAGTTTTAAATTTGACAGACTACATTTTTCATTTCAAGTAGACATGTAAACTTATACGGCCTACTTCAAGTGTACATTTCCACAAAGTGATAGCAAGTAGCAAAATCACTAATTCTTTTGTCAACATGTCTTGACCCTTACTTTTCTGTTGAAGTTTCAGTTTTTCACCAACTGCTTAGAATCTTGAGACTAGCCAAATTTAAAGCAGCAATCTCAACCATGTCACTGTTTAAATGTGTGTGTTCTTATCACAGGTTTGTTAATATCGAACGTATAATATTCTAAATATTTACGTGTTATGGAGACATATGCAATGTAATAGAAAGTATTTGTTTATTTATTGATATAAATATTTATATATAATTATTTTAAAAGTATAAAATTATTTAACAAACTATTTAAACTTTTCTTCATTTTTCAGATATTTACATTTATTGGTAAGAAAGATTGAGTATGTAAAAAAAAATCAAAAGAGAAGACAAGAAAAAAACAGTACTATTTGAAGGAAAGAGAAAAGAGGAAATTAGATGAAGTGCAAAATGTTACACTGAAGAAAAAAACTTCTGGTAAGAGAACTAAAGTGTTTGTTGAAAGACTTTTACAGAATGTATAGTATTTTCAAAATGTTGAAAAGAGAAAGAAAAGATCAACAACAAATCAGAAGGAAAGGAAAAAAGGACATGATTATAGAAAATCATGTTATGGGTAAACAATACATGTTGAAAGAAGGCTGAAAGAATATAAAGACATAAAGAAGAGAATGTAAAGAAGTAGAGTAATACAAAATGTATTGAAAGATTGTAAAAATATAAAGAAGATCAGCAGCAAATACAAAGAAGATCAGCAGCTTATAAGAAAAAGCAACATATTGAAAGTGTAGTAGATAAGGCTTTTGAAATAAAAAGAAAATTATTTATATTAATATTGAAGAGAATGAAAACATTGGAAAAAACAATGCTGTTTATGAAGGAGAAAAGCAAAAGAAAAAGACTGGTTAAGAGAACTTTTGTAAAATTTTCACTGGTGAATGGAAGCGTACTTCTAGTACTGAGCCTTTCTTTAATGAAGAAAGCTATTTTCAACAGAACACATTAGTTCATGCAGTTGATACTAGTGGTCGATGCTATGAGATGAAAGATGGTTGTCCCATTCCAAAAGAAGAAATGGTTCCTAGGAATGTGAAAGAAGTAATAGCTGAAGAAGTTCAAGGGAGAAGTACACAAGGTCCGGTATATAAATGGGATTGTAGTAGTATTTGCAGCATTCAACAGTAATCTATTGACATATTACAAATTGTTTTACGAGGATATGTCAAATAAAGTCTTAAACAGAAGATTAAAATGTTACACGGACTAGATCCATGTAAAGTAAGAAAATATACTAACTTGCAGGGCCATTCTCTGGCTTGTCTTTCAAGAAAAGTGTGTCAAAGTACTTTCCATCATTTAAGAATATTAGCAGTACACCACTCAGAAATGCGGAAGTTAGTAAGGAGACTCTACTATGTAAAAAGTCCTGCATTATCTTTAAGTGAAATGAACACAGCTCTTTTGCATGGTTCAGTATCAGATGTAAAAAAGGTTTGTGATGATATACAGTTTCGTTTCTTTGGTTCACAAGAGGAGTGTAGAGAAAGTGAGGGCTTGATAAGTGTGGGTGTTGAAGAAGAGGTGAAAGATATTAGTATTGATGAGTATGCAGAAGAAATTACAAAGTTTAAGACAGTTTCATCTGAAAAACCAAACTATATTTGTATTTGTTGTCGACGCACTAACTATAGCAGTCAAACTAGGAATGTTGATTTATATTTAAAAAGTGAAAAGGAAAACAATGATAAGTGGCAGCAATTTGGTGCTTATTTGTTGGTAGAAGGTTGGTTTGAGTTGGCTACTGATCTACGTATTTGTAAATATTGTTACAACAAATTAGAAGCGAACAAAATGCCAGCTAGAGCTGTACATAACAACTTAGAGTTGGTAGCTATTTCGCGGGAACTGGCAGATTTGAATGCATATGAGTCCATTCTTATTCAATCTGTGCACCCATTTCAGGCTATAGTTTGTATGGAGCCTAAAACAGGTAAGCTGCCTCCAACAGATTTACAAAGAGGTCTGAAAGGAAGAGTTGTGTACTTACCTTTAGATTTTAAGAAAAATATTGAAACTGTTAGTATAGACAGGGAGGAAAAAGAGCCTGTAGTTATTCTAGTTAATGGTGTACCAACAAAGAGTCGAAAAATATGGCAAGAGTTTGTAGATGTTAATAAACTTCAAAAGGCTACATTATATCTGGTACAGAATAATATTTATTATAAGAATGTAAATGTTGATGAACAGGAAATATGCTTAGAAGATGAAACAGAAATTTCAAGTGGCCAAATAGAAAAAGTGGACTAGTCTAGGACTGAAGAGATCTATGAACATTACACTATACATCCTACTACATTCAAAAGAAGTGATAGGACACAGTATTGAATTATTTCAAATGAAGGAAGCAAAGGGAACTCCCATGAGTGTATGGGAAAAAACTTTAGAAGCTCGTTGTTTTCCACAGCTGTTCCCCACTGGAAAAGGTGAACGATTTGATGAGCGAGCTGTACAGATTCCAGCTTCAGAATACCACTCAACAAGATTGTACTCTGAAGATCCAAGATTTCGACAGTGCTATTCCATATATATTTCATCTTTTGTTTAGAAAGTGATTTGTCTGCACTTTCATATGCAGTGAACCACATATTAAAAACAGGAGTTCATCTTCCACATGTTTCTGCAAAACAATTCATGGACAAAGTTCAACAAAGAGATGAAAATTTAGAATCACAGTTAACTAATTTGATGGCATGTCAATGTGGTACCAATGAATATTGGTTTCATTGTCACGGTGAACTTATATG
Source organism: Calotriton arnoldi (assembly GCA_963921515.1). Taxonomy (NCBI): domain Eukaryota; kingdom Metazoa; phylum Chordata; class Amphibia; order Caudata; family Salamandridae; genus Calotriton; species Calotriton arnoldi. The sequence goes on from CAWUFW010004677.1 coordinate 110,101, forward strand.
TATGTTAAGAAACTTAGGTACACCTACATGGTTTGTAACACTTAGCTGTGCTGAATATGCGTGGGACGATTTACTTGAATTTCTACGAGAAACAAATTCAAATGTTAAAAATATTGAATTGAAGACACCTGGAGAACTCTGTTCCTTGGATCCTGTAAATGTCTGCAGGTATTTTAACCATAGGTTTCAAAGCTATGATGTCATTTATCTGCAATAAAAATATTCCACCTCTTGGAGAGGTAACAGATTTCTTTTGGAGAAAGGAGTACCAAGCCAGAGGTGCTCCTCATATACACATGCTATTATGGATCAAGAATGCTCCAAAATTTGGAACTGATACTGATGAAAGTGTTTTGTCTTTCATCGAACAGTATGTTACCTGTGCCATTCCAAGAGAAGGAGGAGAAAAATGCTTGAGACAACAAGTTTTACGGTTTCAGAGTCATTGATGTGGAAAATACTGTCGATGAAAATACAAGTCTAAAGGGAAATTTTATACAAAATGTCGTTTTGGATTCCCACGTCCAATAATTTCTAAAGGAAGAGTAAATAGTTTTATGTCAGCAGTAAGGCATACAATAACTCGGAAATCTCCAAAGAATACATACAACTTAAAAAGAACCGAAGATTCAAAGTATATTAATGACTACAATCCAGTGATTTTAAAAATGTGGAATGCAAACATGGATATTCAATATGTTGCAGATAATTCAATTGCTGTTGCTCGCTATGTTACATCATATATAACCAAATCTGAAAAGACAGAGATGAAAGAAATGTGGGAAGAAATTTCACAAGAAAAGAGTCTTAGCAAAAAATTGTACAGCTTCAGCTTGAAAATGCTTTCCCATCGAGAGATTGGATCCTATGAATGTTCGGATCGCTTGAGCTCTGCGCAGTTTATATTCAAAGTCAAGAGGAATCATTTGGGTAAGTCTAGGTCTTGCTGCCACACGAAATAGAGTATTGAAAACATTACAAGAAATCGAATACTTAGCACTGAATGAACCAGAAAGTACTGATATTGTTAAAACTAATATGTTGGATACATACTATCTCAAAAGGAGTCCACATCTCGAAACTCTATGTCTGTATGAAATACTTCAACATTACAGCTTTTAAAGAAAAGTTACAGAAAATATAAAAGAAGAAAAATATGCAGTAATTGGATGTGACGGATGTTTGGTAAAACATGCCAAAGGAAATCTTATTAACCACAGAAAACTGAGTTGCGAAAGTCCACATAACAGGGAATTTTTCTATTTAGCACTTCTGCAACTGTTCAAGCCTTGGCGTAGTGAAACGGAATTACTTGGAGATTTCAACTGCTATGAAGATTCTTTTAATGCAAGTAAAGATAGTATTCAGTGCACAATTTTTCCTATATATCTACAAATGTTAAATGATGAGATTGAACAAGAAAGTACTATTGCAGTGGAAATAGCTAGAGAAAGTTCTCAAGATAGTCAAAGTTCTGGTCCACTAAGTCAAGATCCACTGGGACAACCAATTATCGAAAATGAAGCAGCAATAGCTATGAATGAGGAAGAAACTGCAATGCAACAAGCACAACAGGATATTATTCAGTTGGAAAAGTTAGAAGAACAACTAAATATTGAACAGAAAGAAATATATCTACAAGTGAAAGAACAGATACAACATGGTTTGCTACATGAAAAAAAAGAATGCCAGTGTTAATCATTTAAACCTATTCTAATGTACATCAGCGGTCAAGCTGGAACAGGAAAAAGTTTCTTAATTAAAGTTTTGACCAGTTATCTACACAAAACTACAGAATCACATTTATCTTGTGTTGTAACTGCTCCAACTGGATTAGCAGCACACAACATTAAAGGTATTACTTTACATCGATTACTTATGCTACCAGTTGAACATGATAATAAATTGGAATATCAGAAGCTATCTGGAGAAGCTTGTTATGAAGTTTCTAGAGTTCTGAAGAAAATGAAACTTTTAATCATTGATGAGGTGAGCATGGTCTCAAACTTAATGCTTGCCTTTGTACTTTTAAGAATGCAACAGATTTTAAAAACAGATTACGATGTTATGTTTGGAGGAAAACATTTAATTGTATTTGGAGATCTACTACAACTTACTCCTGTAAAAGGACAACCTGTTTTTAAAACACTTGTCCATGAAGACACTAGGAAATCTTTGGTAAGTATTGGAAATGTGAACATTTGGTTACATTTTGAATATAAAGAACTTATTAAGAATATGCAACAAGCAAGTGATGAAGATTATGGAAATATTCTTCAAGATATAAGAATTGGTGTCTTGATGAAACATGGTAAACAAGCTTTAGAAAGTCGGCTACTAAGGAACTTGTTTACAACTGGAAACACAGCGGCTGAAATAATGTACAATAAGCTTGGAGAAAAGAAGTCTATAGTTTGTCTAATGCCTACACTGCAAGAGTGTTCTACATTTAATCAAGAACTTTTGAAACTGGAAAAACTGCAAATAGTGGAAATTGAAGCTATTGATAAAATTGAACACCAAGGAGAGACTATTCTTCTCACAGAGAAACTACAGGCTAAATTGCATTCTTTGGAAAAGTTTGTATCTAAAACTGCAGGCTTAGAAAAGACTTTACATGTATGTATAAACTGTCGGGTAATTTTACGGCGTAATTTGAATGTAGAAGACGGTTTAGTAAATGGAGCAATGGGAAAAGTTGTTGATTTTGTAAAATTTCAGAACAGAGATGGAATAGAATTTTTGATTATAAAATTTGATCAGATTAAAGAGGTAAGACAGATTGGGCATTGTGTTGTACGTTTTTTGCTTGTAAAAGATTTGTATGTTTGCAGAAAACAGTTTCCTCTGTCTTTAGCATATGCAGTAACTATTCATAAATCTCAAGGTTTAAGTATAGACAGGGCTTTTGTAAATATCGTAAGTATAAGTACAGTGTTCAAAGAGGGAATGGCATACGTTGCATTATCTTGAGTAAGAACATTGTCTGGTTTGTATTTGATAGATTTCGATGACAAAAAGTTTAGCGCTGATGCAAATTGTGTAAGAGAGTATAATCGTTTAAGAGGGCTTTATACACCTGATTTAGGTGAATATCCCATATATGAGAAACGTGTAGTGTGCCCAAAACAGCAATATGTCAAACCTTCTACTGAAGTTCAAAAAAAGAAAACAATTGAAGAGAAACTTGAAGGTGTAAAGGAAAAGAAAGTTGAAAGTGTTGATGACATTGTAGGATACCAGTTGGAAAATAGTTCAGGTATCAACTGTTATGCTAATGTGATTCTGAATGTTGTGTTTTATCTACAAGATCCTCATCATGAAATCATGGGAAATCGTGAAAAAAGATTCTGTTCTTTACTACATCATGTATTTCAACAGTTGGTAACTGACAGAAGTAACATCCATACTGCTTCTGGCATTCGGCATCTTTTGGATATATGTACTGGTTCTTTGACATTTACTCTTAATATACAACAAGATGCACAAGAATTTCTAATCCTTATGCTTGGAGTATTAGAACATGAAGGAATACAGATTTGGACTAAATTACAGATGGAATCATAAATGGGAAGAGTGTTCAATACAAACAGAACGATTCATATACTTGACGATACCAGACTGCAAATCAGTACCTTTTAACAAATTGATAAAAACAGCCAATCAGGATATGAGAAGTTCGCAGTGAGAGATGTTGTCTACATTACATATAGAAATATTTGGAAAAATATATAATTTTAATGCTACAACATTGTAGAGCAAATGGAAGAAAATTGGAAATGAAAATTACAAATTTTAATGCAAGTCTAATATCTATTTCATGAAGAACTTTTAAAGCATTGGCTATTATTTTCCATGATGGACCTTCTACAATATCTGGACACTATACTGTATATTTAAAGTGTAATAAAGGATGGACACATTGCAATGATGCCCACTTGGAATTCAAACCTAGATTGCCTTATGAATTACCAAATTCATATTTGTTATTTTTGAAGCCAAAGTTTTGAGTACATCATTTGGCCAATTGTGAAGATGTGACCAGAAAGTAAACAGGAATGCAAACAATTACTATTTATAATTAGTGTTTGGATTATTATTTGCGGTAATTGATATTGCATTTGGAAAATTGTGTTTAAAAGAAAATAGTTTATATATTTGTTGTCTATTTTGTACCAGATGTAAATGAGAATCTATATTTTGGCAAATGTATTTGAGATAAATAATAGAGTTTATGTAGCTGAAGAAAGTAATTAACAAAGTGTAGATAGAAAAGCACATAGGTACACATATTGAAAATGATGCTTTACACTGACTTGTTTTTTGTTTTTACAATCAATTTGATTGTTTTTTCCGCTGTTCGATGAGGATACCACATTGAAATCACTGTGTCTGGTGAAGTTAAGTGGAATCTGAGAACAGCAAAAAAGGGAATCTGAAAATGTTATGTAATTCTAAAATTATGTTGACTTGCTAAAAATATAATATTATAATTTCAGTAATATATTATCATTAAATAACAGTTTTTCTTCTTCTTTATAGTAGGTACTGTTGAAGTTTGAGAAGAGTTTTAATGCTGTTTAGGACAATACTACTCTAAAATACATGTACTGAGTAATGTATCTAAATTATTTAAAAGGTAAGAATACATAATATAATATGCATGATAACGTGAATTTGTTTTTAAATTTAGTTATATGTCATTTGTTTCTAATATAAATAATGTTGATCCTTTAGACTACTTGAAAATTATCATTATGTTGCTCATGTAATCAGGCAAGCAGTCATTCTTTCACGTACACACTACCCATGCACTTATCCATTCTCTGAAGCACAAGTCATTACCCTTGCATTCTTTCTTTTACACTGACAATACCCATGCAGTCATCCAATTACCCAAGCAGGACCGCTGCACTTATGCAATCACCCAGGCACTACTGATGCACTTGTGCAATCACCCAAGCACTACTCTTCCACTTAACTATTCACTCAGGCACTACCCATGCACTCATCCATTCACTCAGGCACTACCCATGCACTCATCCAATGACCCAGGCATTACCCTTGCACTCATATTTTCACTCAGGTACTTTTCATACACTCATCAAATCACCCAGACACTACCCATGTACTCATGCAATCACCCAGGCAGTACCCTTGCTCTTATGTAATCACTCAGGCACTGTCCATGCACTCATGAAATCACTTAGGCACTACTCTTTCACCACTCAACCATTCACTCAGTCACTATCCATGCACTCATCCATTCACTCAGGCAGTACCTATACACTCATCCAATGACCCAGGCATTACCCTTGCACCCATTCTTCCACTCAGGCACTACCTATACACTCATCGAATCACCCAGGCACTACTTCTCCAGTTATGCAATCACCCAAACACTACCCATGCAATTATCCATTCTCTGAAGCATAAGTCTTGCACTAATAGGAAGACACAGTCATTACCCTTGCATTCTTTCTTTCACACAGGTACTACCTATGCACTCATCCAATCACCCAGGTAGTGCCCCTGCACTCATGCAGTCACTCAGGCACTACCCACGCAGACATCCAATCACCCAGGCACTATTTTTGCATTTAACCTTTCACCCAGGCAGTACCAAAGCACTCATCCATTCACTCACACACTACCCCTGAACTCATGCAATCACCCAGGCACTACCCATGTCCTCATGCAATCACTTAGGCACTACCCATGCAGTTATGCAATCAGTCAGCCAGTACTCTTGCACTCAACCATTCACTGAGGCACTACCCATGCACCCATACATTCCCTCAGGCAATACCCATGCACTCTTCAAATGACCCAGCCATTACTCTTGCAGTCATCCTTTTACTCACACAGTACCCATGCACTTCTCCAATCACCCAGACGTTACTCTTGCACTTTTGCAATCAACTAGGCACTGCCCATGCAGTCACTCAGGCACTACTCTTGCACTCAACCATTCACTCAGGCACTACACATGCACTCATCCATTCTCCAAGGCACTACCCATGCACTCATCCAATGATCCAGTCACTAGAGTTGGATTAATCCATTCAGTCACACACTACCCATGGACTCATCCATTCACTAAAGCACTACCAATACATGCAAAGGCACTACTCTAACACACAACCATTTACTCAGACACTACTCATGCACTCATCCATTCACTGAGGCACTACCTTTACACTCATACAATCACCCAGGCAGTACCCCTACACTCTTGCACTCACCCAGGCAGTATTTTTGCATTCATGCAATTAACCAGGCACTACCCATGCACTCATGCAATCACTCAGGCACTACTCCCACACTCAACCATTGACTCAGGCACAACCCATGCACTCATCCATTCTCCAAGGCACTACCCAAGCAGTCATCCAATGACCCAGGCATTACCCTTGCACTCGCCCTTTCACTCAGGCACTACCCATGCATAGATCCAATTACCCCAGCAGTACTCCTGTACCTATGCAATCACTCATGCACAAGTCTTCCACGCAACCATTCACTCAGGCAGTACCCATGCACTCATCCATTCTCCAAGGCACTACCCATGCACTCATCCAATGACCCAGGCATTACTCTTGCACTCGTCCTTTCACTCAGGCACTACTCATGCACACATCCAATCACCCAGGTACTACCACTGCACTCATGCAATCACTCAGGCACTACCTATGCACTCATCCAATTACCCAGGCATTACTGTTGCATCCATCCTTCCACTCAGGCAGTACCCATACACTCATCCAATCACCCAGGCACTACCCCTGCACTCATGAAATCACCCAGGCACTATCCATGCACTCATGCAATCACTCAGACACTACTGTTGCAATCATGCATTCCCTCAAACACTACCTATGCACTTATCCATTCACTCAGGCACTACAGATGCGCTCATCTATTCACTCAGGCACTAACCATGGAGTCATCGAATCACCCAGGCACTATTTCTCCAGGTATGTAATCACCCAGGCACTGCCCATGTAATTATCCATTCTCTGAAGCACAAGTCTTGCACTAATAGGAAGACACAGTCATTACCCTTGCATTGTTTCTTTCACACAGGCACTACCCATCGAGTCATCCAATAACCCAGGCAGTACCCCTGCACTCCTGCAACCACTCAGGCACTACCCATATACTCATCCAATCACCCAGGCACTATCCCTGCACTCATGTAATCACCCAGGCACTACCTATGCACTTATGCAATCACTCAAGCACTATTCTTGAATTCAACCATTGACTCAGGAACTACCCATGTACTCATCCAATGACCCAGGCACTAACCATGCACTCATCCATTCACTGAGGCACTACCTATGCACTCATGCAATAACCCAGGCAGTACCCCTGCACTCATGAAATCACTCAGGCACTACCCACGCAGTCATCCAATCACTCAGGCACTATTTTTGCATTCAACCATTCACTCATGCAGTACCCATGCACTCATCCATTCACTCACACACTACCCCTGCACTCATGCAATCACTCAGGCACTACCTATGCACTCATCCAATTACCCAGGCAGTGCCCGTGCATCCATCCTTGAACCTATTTTTTCTAACTGCTCGGATCTGGTTGTCGACCCCCCGACAGCTGTCCCCTGGTCTGACTATCACCTAATGACCTTCTATATCCCCCTTTCCAGACCACTCCCTCAAGTCAGACCAGTACCTATGGTCACTCACAGGAAATGGTCCAAATTTTATGCTGAAAGCTTTACTCAGGCTCTACAACTGAATCAACCTTCCCTAGATATGGACATCAATGAGGCAAGTAGAGTAGTTGATAAATGGATTACTGAGGCACTGGATGTGGTTGCCCCATGGACATGCAGGACCCCTTGCAGACGTACAAAATCTGCACCTTGGTTTAATGACACCCTAAGGCTGGCTAAGCAATCTTGCAAACGCTTAGAACGCAAATGGAGGACAGACTTTTCGGAGATAAACAAGGCAGCATATAAGAGGGATTTAAGGCAGTATCACTGTCTGATCAAAAAGACACGGGCTGAATTTTACAATGATAGGATTGAGCAAGCAGATAATTCTACCAGAGAACTTTTTTCTATTCTCAAGAACCTGTCATCCCTAGAGAGAACAGTGGCCCCAGACTCCAATTTGCAAGAGTCATGTAATGAAATTGCAGACTTTTTTGCCGCGAAGGTATCAAAAATCTATGACGCCTTCCGGGCGGAGGCTCGCAATGGCACTGACTACCTAGCCACACTGAGCCCAGAGTGGAGGGAGAATTGTCTGTCTGAATTTTCCCTCCCCTCCCTCGAAGATCTGGTAAAGATAGCCCTAAGCATTAGATCAGGCTCCCCGACAGACCCAACCATGCCTAAAGTCATCAGCGCAGGGTTAGAGAGCATAATTCCCTGTGTGCAGCAGCTTTTAGAAACCTCCTTTCAAACTGGGAAGGTACCTGACATGTGGAAGCAAGCTATTGTTCTCCCCCCTAAAAAAACCCCTTAGCAGACATGAACTTACGGGAGAACCTGAGACCTGTCTCATTGCTCCCGTATTTTTCAAAAATAGCAGAAAAGGTGGTCAATAAACAGCTGGTGGCACACATCAACCAACATAACTTTTTCCACCCATCACAATCGGGTTTTAGAGCATCCCACTTGACGGAGTCCGCCTTACTCTATGCCACAGAGACAGTATGTATGAGGGTGGATGAAGGCCATACGGCTGCAAGGATCTTATTAGACCTTAGTGCAGCATTTGACACGGTGTCCCAAACAATCCTCCTACACCGTCTCAAACTAGGAGGTCTGGGCGGCACTGCACTGAAGTGGATGACCTCCTATCTACAGGACCGCAGCTTCCAGGTTACTCAACCTCCATACACCTCCAAAAACATTGCTCTATCTCAAGGGGTGCCCCAGGGATCAATTTTGAGCCCCACCCTCTTCAATCTTTACGTCTCCCCCTTAGCGAAGATTGTGGAGAACCATGGGGTCACCATCGTATCATATGCAGACAATACGCAACTAGTGGTCACCCTCTCTCCTAACTCAGCGAAGGCAGCTAACAATTTTGCAGACTGCCTAAAGGACCTGGCGTCCTGGATGACAAGCAACTGCCTGAAATTGAATGGCAACAAAACCGAGATATTGATAGTAGGGAAATCTCCATCAATCTCGTCTTCAGCCTGGTGGCCAACAACTCTAGGTCCCGTCCCTAGCCCCAAAACAGAAGTGAAAAATTTAGGAGTATGGCTGGACTCTACTCTCTTGTTTGAAACTCAGACCAGGAAAGTGGCAGGCAAATGTATCGATACCCTGAAAATGCTGAGGAAAACCTTGGACATTTTGCCTCATTCCGCTAGGAAAACCCTAGTCCATGCCCTTGTGACTTCTCAACTGGATTATGGGAATGTGCTTTACCTAGGCGCAACAAGTAAATGTCTGCATAGGCTGCAGTGCAAACAGAACGCAGCAGCACTCCTAGTTCTGAACCTACCAAGGAGAGCTTCCTCGAAGAAAGCACAAGAGTCCTTACACTGGCTACCCATAGCCAAGAGGATTCTTTTTAAGGCATTGTGTGTCTGCCACCGCATCCTACAGAAGAAAGGCCCGTTCTTCCTGTGGGACCTTCTTATTCGTTATAGCCCAGGCCGACATCTCAGATGCGCCGGGTCCCACCTGGTTAGTGTTCCCAAGATTAGGAAAGCCCGGATGGGTGCACGTTCTTTCAACTTCCTGGCAGCTAAAAATTGGAATATGCTTCCTTTGGCTCTCCGTGCGGAACAGTCAGGGAACCTCTTCCGAAAAAAATAAAAAACGTGGCTATTTCAATTATAGGCTGGCTATGTTTTCTCGCTACTACTCCTGGTTCGCTTGACCTCTCAGCTCGCCATTACCCATGGTTCTGTATCTTAGCAGCCTTAGCGCAGGGACACACCAGCTGGTGTAACCAGGTGCTTTATAAATGTCAAATTATTTTTATTATTATTATCCTTCCACTCAGGCAGTACCCACACAGTCATCCAATGACCCAGGCACTACCCCTACACTCATGCAATCACCCAGGCACTATCCATGTACTCATGCCATTACTCGGGCACTACTGTTGCAATAATCCATTCCCTCAAACACTACCTATGCACTCATCCATTCACTCAGGCACTACACACACACTTATCTATTCACTCAGGCACTAACCATGCAGTCATCGAATCACTACTGCTCTAGTTATGCAATCACCCAGGCTCTACCCATGTACTTATCCATTCACTGAATCACAAGTCTTGCACTAATAGGAAGACACAGTCATTACCCTTGTATTGTTTCTTTCACACAGGAACTACCTATCGAGTCATCCAATCACCCAGGCAGTACCCCTGTGCTCATGCAATCACTCAGGCACTACCCACTCAGTCCTCCAATCACCCACACACTATTTTTGCATTCAACCATTCACTCAGGCAGTATCCATGCACTCATCCATTCACTCACACACTACCCCTGCACTCATGCAATCAGCCGGGTACTACCCATGCACTCATGCAATCACTTAGGCACTACCCATGCAGTTATGCAATCACTCAGTCACTACTCTTGCACACAATCATTCACTCAGGCACTACCCATACACCCATCCATTCCCTCAGGCACTACCCATGCACGGTTCAAATGACCGATGCATTACTCTGGCAGTCATCCTTTTACTCATGCACTACCCATGCACTGAACCAATCACCAGGCAGTACCCCCTGCAGTCATGCAATCACCCAGGCACTACCCATGCACTTATGCAATCACTCAAGCACTATTCTTGAATTCAACCATTGACTTAGGAACTACCCATGCACTCATGCATTCTCTCAGGCACTACCCGTGCACTCATACAATGACCCAGGCACTAACCATGCACTCATACATTCACTGAGGCACTACCTATGCACTCATTCAATAACCCAGGCAGTATCCCTGCACCCATGCAATCGCTCAGGCACTACCCACGCAGTCATCCAATCATCCAGGCACTATATTTGCATTTAACCATTCACTCACACACTACGCCTGCACTCATGCAATCACTTAGGCACTACCTATGCACTCATCCAATTACCCAGGCAGTACTCTTGCATCCATCCTTCCACTCAGGCAGTACCCACACACTTATCCAATCACCCAGGCACTACCCCTGCACTCATGCAATCACCCAGGCACTATCGATGCACTCATGCCATCACTCAGGCACTACTGTTGCAATCATCCATTCCCTCAAACACTGCCTATGCACTCATCAATTCCCTCAGGCACTACAGATATACTCATCTATTCACTCAGGCACTAACCATGCAGTCATCGAATCACGCATGCACTACTTCTTCAGTTATGCAATCACCCAGGCTCTACCCATGTACTTATCCATTCTCTAAAGCATACGTCTTGCACTAATAGGAACACACAGTCATTACCCATGTATTGTTTCTTTCACACACAGCACTACCCATTGAGTCATCCAAACACCCAGGCAGCACCCCTGCACTCATGCAATCACTCAGGCACTACCCACACAGTCATACAATCACCCAGGTACTATTTTTGCATTCAGCCATTCACTCAGGCAGTATCCATGTACTCATCCATTCACTCACATCCTACCCCTGCACTCATGCAATCAGCCAGGCACTACCCATGCACTCATGCAATTACTTTGGCACTACCCATGCAGTTATGCAATCACTCAGCCACTACTCTTGCACTCAACCATTCACTCAAACACTACCCATACACTCATCCATTCTTCCGGGCAGTACCTATGCACTCATGCAATGACCCAGGTATTACCCTTGCACTCATCCTTTCACTCAGGCACTACCCATGCACTGAACCAATCACCAGGCAGTACCCCCTGCAGTCATGCAATCACCCAGGCACTACCCATGCACTTATGGAATCACTCAAGCACTATTCTTGAATTCAACCATTGACTCAGGAACTACCGCTGCACTCATGCATTCTCTCAGGCACTACCCATGCACTCATACAATGACCCAGGCACTAACCATGTGCTTATACATTCACTGAGGTACTACCTATGCACTCATGCAATAACTCAGGCAGTATCCCTGCACCCATGCACTTACTCAGGCACTACCCACACAGTCATCCACTCACCCAGGCACTATTATTGCATTTAACCATTCACTCAGGCAGTACCTATGCACTCATCTATCCATTCACTCACACACTACCCATACACTCATCCATTCTTTCGGGCAGTACCTATGCACTAATGCAATGACCCAGGAATTACCCTTGCACTCAGCCTTTTACTCAGGCAATTCCCATGCACTGAACCAATCACCAGGTAGTACCCCTGCACCCATGCAATCACTCTGGCACTACCCATGCACTCATGCAATTACTTTGGCACTACCCATACAGTTATGCAATCACTCAGCCACTACTCTTGCACTCAACCATTCACTCAAACACTACCCATACACTCATCCATTCTTCCGGGCAGTACCTATGCACTCATGCAATGACCCAGGGATTACCCTTGCACTCATCCTTTCACTCAGGCACTACCCATGCACTGAACCAATCACCAGGTAGTACCCCCTGCAGTCATGCAATCACCCAGGCACTACCCATGCACTTATGGAATCACTCAAGCACTATTCTTGAATTCAACCATTGACTCAGGAACTACCCATGCACTCATGCATTCTCTCAGGCACTACCCATGCACTCATACAATGACTCAGGCACTAACCATGCACTCATACATTCACTGAGGCACTACCTATGCACTCATGCAATAACCCAGGCAATATCCCTGCACCCATGCAATCACTCAGGCACTACCCATGCAGTCATCCAATTACACAGGCACTATTTTTGCATTTAGCCATTCACTCAGGCAGTACCTATGCACTCATCCATTCACTCACACACTACCCCTGCACTCATGCAATCACTTAGGCACTACCTATGCACTCATCCAATTACCCAGGCAGTACTCTTGCATCCATCCTTCCACTCAGGCAGTACCCATACACTCGTCCAATCACCCAGGCACTACCCCTGCACTCATGCAATCATCCATGCACTATCCATGCACTTATGCCATCACTCAGGCACTACTGTTGCAATCATCCATTCCATCAAACACTGCCTATGCACTCATCAATTCACTCAGGCACTACAGATACACTCATCTATTCACTCAGGCACTAACCATGCAGTCATCGAAACATGCAGGCACTACTTCTCTAGTTATGCAATCACCCAGGCTCTACCCATGTACTTATCCATTCTCTGAGGCATGCATCTTGCACTAATAGGAACACACAGTCATTACCCTTGTATTGTTTCTTTCACACAATGCACTACCCATTGAGTCATCCAAACACCCAAGCAGCACCCCTGCACTCATGCAATCACTCAGGCACTACCCATGCAGTCATCCAATCACCCAGGCACTATTTTTGCATTCAGCCATTCACTCAGGCAGTATCCATGCACTCATCCATTCACTCACACACTGCCCCTGCACTCATTCAATCAGCCAGGCACTACCCATGCACTCATGCAATTACTTCCGCACTACCCATGCAGTTATGAAATCACTCAGCCACTACTCTTGCACTCAACCATTCACTCAGGCACTACCCATGCACCCATCCATTCCCTCAGCCACTACCCATGCACAGTTCAAATGACCCAGGCATTACTCTTGCAGTCATCCTTTTACTCATGCAGTACCTATGCACTGATCTAATCACCCAGATGTTACTCTTGCACTCATGAAGTCATTCAGGCACTACCCATGCACTCATGCAATCACTCAGGCAGTACCTCTACACTTTTGCAATCACCCAGGCACTGCCCATGCACTCATGATATCACTCATGCACTACCCTTGCACTCAACCATTCACTCAGGCACTACCCTTGCACTCATCCAATGACCCAGGAACTAGAGTTGTATTAATCCATTCCCTCACACACTACCCATGGACTCATCCATTCACTAAAGCACTACCCATACACTTGTGCAAAGGCACTACTTTTGCTCTCAACCATTCACTCAAACACTACCCATACACTCATCCATTCTTCTGGGCAGTACCTATGCACTCATGCAATGACCCAGGGATTACCCTTGCACTCATCTTTCACTCAGGCACTACCCGTGCACTGAACCAATCACCAGGCAGTACCCCCTGCAGTCATGCAATCACTCACGCACTACCATGCACTCATCTATTCTCTCAGGCACTACCCATGCACTCATCCAATGACCCAGACATTACCCTTGCACTCAACTTTCACTCAGGCACTACCCATATACTCATCCAATCACCCAGGCACTATCCCTGCACTCATGCAATCACCCAGGCACTACCCATGCACTTATGCAATCACTCAAGCACTATTCTTGAATTCAACCATTGACTCAGGAACTACCCATGCACTCATCCATTCTCTCAGGCACTACCCATGCACTCATCCAATGACCCAGCCACTTACCATGCACTCATCCATTCACTGAGGCACTACCTATGCACTCATGCAATAACCCATGCAGTACCCCTGCACCCATGCAACCACTCAGGCACTACCCATGCAGTCATTGAATCACCCAGGCACTGTCCATGCACACACGCCATCACTCAGGCACTAATGTTGAAATCATCCATTCCCTCAAACACTACCTATGCACTCATCCATTCACTTAGGCACTACAGATACACTCATCTATTCACTCAGGCACTAACCATGCAATCATCGATTCATGCAGGCACTACTTCTCCAGTTATGCAATCACCCAGGCTCTACCCATGTACTTATCCATTCTCTGAAGCATACGTCTTTCCCTAATAGGAACACAAAGTCATTACCCTTGTATTGTTTCTTTCACACAATGCACTACCCATTGAGTCATCCAAACACCCAAGCAGCACCCCTGCACTCATGCAATCACTCAGGCACTACCCATGCAGTCATCCAATCACCCAGGCACTATTTTTGCATTCAGCCATTCACTCAGGCAGTATCCATGCACTCATCCATTCATTCACACACTACCCCTGCACTCATGCAATCAGCCAGGCACTACCCATGCACTCATTCAATTACTTCCGCACTACCCATGCAGTTATGCAATCACTCAGCCACTACTCTTGCACTCAACCATTCACTCAGGCACTACCCATGCACCCATCCATTCCCTCAGCCACTACCCATGCATGGTTCAAATGACCCAGGCATTACTCTTGCAGTCATCCTTTTACTCATGCAGTACATATGCACTGATCTAATCACCCAGATGTTACTCTTGCACTCATGAAGTTATTCAGGCACTACCCATGCACTCATGCAATCACTCAGGCAGTACCTCTACACTTTTGCATTCACCCAGGCACTGCCCATGCACTCGTGCTATCACTCAGGCACTACCCTTGCACTCAACCATTCACTCAGGCACTACCCATGCACTCATCCAATGACCCAGGAACTAGAGTTGTATTAATCCATTCCCTCACACATTACCCATGGACTCATCCATTCACTAAAGCACTACCCATACACTCATGCAAAGGCACTACTCTTCCACTCAACCATTCACTCAAACACTACCCATACACTCATCCATTCTTCTGGGCAGTACCTATGCACTCATGCAATGACCCAGAGATTACCCTTGCACTCATCCTTTCACTCAGGCACTACCCATGCACTGAACCAATTACCAGGCAGTACCCCCTGCAGTCATGCAATCACTCACGCACTAGTCTTGCACTTAACTATTCACTCAGGCACTACCATGCACTCATCTATTCTCTCAGGCTCTACCCATGCACTTATCCAATGACCCAGACATTACCCTTGCACTCACCTTTCACTCAGGCACTACCCATATACTCATCCAATCACCCAGGCACTATACCTGCACTCATGCAGTCACTCAGGCACTACCCATGTACTTCTACAATCAATCAAGCACTATTCTTGAATTCAACCACTGACTCAGGAACTACCCATGCACTCATCCATTCTCTCAGGCACCACCCATGCACTCATCCAATGACCCAGGTACTAACCATGCACTCATCTATTCACTGAGGCACTACCTATGCACTCATGCAATAACCCAGGCAGTACCCTTGCACCCATGCAATCCCTCAGGCACTACCCATGCAGTCATCCAATCACCTAGGCATTAATTTTGCATTTAACCATTCACTCAGGCGGTACCTATGCACTCATCCATTCACTCACACACTACCCCTGCACTCATGCAATCATTCAGGCACTACCTATGCACTCATCCAATTACCCAGGCAGTACTCTTGCATCCATCCTTCCACTCAGGCAGTACCCATACACTCATCCAATCAACCAGGCACTACCCCTGCACTCATGCAATCACCCAGGCACTATCCATGCACTCATGCCATCACCCAGGCACTACTCTTGCAATCATCCATTCCCTCAAACACTACCTATGCACTCATCCATTCACTCAGGCACTACAGATACACTCATCCATTCACTCAGGCACTAACCATGCAGTCATTGATTCATGCAGGCACTACTTCTCCTGTTATGCATTCACCCAGACACTACCCATGTGCTTATCCATTCTCTGAAGCACAAGTCTTGCACTAATAGGAATACACAGTCATTGCCCTTGTATTGTTTCTTTCACACAGGCACTACCCATATGGTCATCCAATCACCCAGGCAGTACCCCTGCCCTTATGCAATCACTCAGGCACTACCCTTGCAGTCACCCAATCACCCAGGCACTATTTTTGATTTCAACCATTCACTCAGGCAGTATCCATGCACTCATCCATTCACTCACACACTACCTCTGCACTCATGCAATCACCCAGGCACTACTCTTGCACTCAACCATTCACTCAGGCACTACCCATGCACCCATCCATTCCCTCAGGCAGTACCCATGCACTCTTCAAATGACCCAGGGATTACTCTTGCAGTCATCCTTTTACTCATGCAGTACCCAGGCACTCCTCCAATCACCCAGGCAGTACCCCTGCACTCATGCAATCACCCAAGCATTATCCATGCACTCATGCATCACTCATGCACTACTGTTGAACTCATCCATTCCCTCAGACACTACCCATGCACTCATTCATTCACTGAGACACTATTTATGCACAATTCTAACATTAATCATACACACATTCATACAAGCAGTCACTTTCATTACGTACATTTTTCTATTTTTTGACAGTTTAGGTGGTTCCACTAGAACCTTTTTTTTTATAGAACAATTTTATATTTTGTTTGTATTTTCTTTTTTTGGTGTTTTTCATTTTTTTTAAAACAAAAAATAAAAGTAAAAGAGTCCAACTCTGCTGTTTCTGTTTAACATAGAAACATAAGCAACAAAACAAAAAAAATTAACATTTGTGACCTTTGAGGAGTGTCTTTATGGCGTCAATAGACAGCTCTCCCACACACAGTGTTCGGAAGGCAGTGCTGGCAGTGGATGGCAGCATCCGCCAACTTCGGAAGTATCAGGGGTTGTGGAGTGGTCAAAACAACTCCTGCAGATGTTTATGGTTGTTGTCCATCATTGTTGGCATCTTCCTCCTGTCTTCAATGCTCCGTCTCACGTGCCAGGCGAATAGGATGAATGATCTCTAGATGTTTCTTCATAAAAGAAGTACCACAAGAGTACTTCTTCTCTGAGCCTCTTGACAGCACTTTGTGACAGATAGTGCATGTCACCTTTCTTGCGTTGACTTTTTTTTCGCCTTCTGGCACAGTGAAGAAGGCCCATACCACACTCACTTTCCTCTTCCTCACTGGCTCCTGCACCTCCTCCATCTCCTCCTTCTGGTCCTCAGGGAATGCTGATGCCATTTTCAGTTTTGAAAAATGAAAAACACCCAAAAAAAACCTCTCAGAGCCTACAAAATAGGTAGTGTTCAATCAGGCGCACCCAAAAAGAAAGGACTGTAAGAGGTCTTGGTTCCACCCACCAAGAGAATGAAAAGCTGGGCAACCAATGACAAGCTTTCTCTCTATATCACATGGAGTCGCGTAGGGGTCGCGCACCCTACGCGTATACATCGCGCACCCGTGAAATGTAATTAATGTCATCTAAAACTGTAAATTACTATCAGGATATTGTGTTTCAAAGTATTTCGATGAAAACTCTTTATGCAAAACAGATATTTAAATGAGCAACATTCATATTTCATACTTTTGAAATTACTCTGAAGTCGCGTCCCCTACGTGAACCCGGAAATACGTGACAGCAGGATTCGCGACCCGTATGCGTCCGGTGCGCGATGGTACCGCGTACACCAAAATATGCTTTAAACATCTTAAAAATATTGCACGAGAACACAAATAGTATTTTATAGCATTGATTAATAAACCTCTTTGTGTAAAAAATATGTTATTTGTGTGTAACTATGTATTTTAGGGTTATATTCGTGTAACGGATTCGCGCACCCAACGCATAGATCCGCGTCCCGTACGCAATACCATTGCGTCCACAAAAATCTGTTAAAAACATTTGAAAACAAATTTATAGCACCTTTATTACTATTTTTATGTACTCAGTAATAAACCTCTACGTCAAAAACATATATTAATTTGTTCTAAATGTGTTTTTTAGAGTGATATTCGTATAACGGATCCGCGCACCATCGCGTAGGGTCACGTACGGTGCACGACCCTTTTTTCTAAATTAAAAAAATATATATATATAAAAAAGATAGTTATAAGAAAACAACAAAACAACTTTCATACTATTAACCCCTTCGCTGCTAGGCCTTTTTCCCCCCTGTGCTAAGCCTTTTTATGGCTATTTGGGGTAGTTTGCGCTTAAGCCCCTGTAACTCTTTGACCACATAAGGTATCCACGCCAAATTTGCGTCCTTTTCTTCCAACATCATGGGGATTCTAAAGGTACCCAGGGTTTGTGGATTCCCCTGGAGGGGATCCAGAAATTAGCCAAAATATAGCTACATTTTGTTTTTTTGGGAAAAATGGGAAAAAAGGGCTACAGATGAAAGCGTCTGGTTTTTCCCTGCAAATGGTATCAACAAAGGGGTTGTGGTGCTGAAATCACCATTTTCCCAGCTTTTAGGGACAAGCAGACTTTTGTCAGAAAACCAAAATTCTTTACACAGTTTTAGCATTTTTCTGGGACATAGCCTATTTTTGCTATTTTTTGTGCTTTCAACCACCTTCCAGTTAATGGTATAAATGGGTATGGACGCAATAATGGATCCTGGAAAGCTACACATTTTTAAAAAGTAGACATAATTCTGAATTCAGCAAGGGGTCATTTGTGTAGATCCTTCAAGGTTTCTTTATAGAAACTAACAGTTGAATATAGGAAAAATTGAAAATTAGTTGAAAAAACAGCCATTTGTGTCAACGTTTTCACCTGTAACTTCTTCTAATTATGACAGCTGTTTGAAAGCAATATACTGTTACATCTGCTGGACATTTCTGGTTGTGGGGATATATAGGACTTGTAGGTTCACCAAGAACACGACGAACCCAGAGCCAATAACTCAGCAGTGTCTTGCAATGGTATTTTATTATGTACCGGGTATATAGCAATTAATTTGGAAAAATATATACATGGAAAAATCGGTATGAAAAAGACACCTATGTATTTCTGAAATTGGAAAAAAATATAGAGTTTAGAAACAGTAGATATTTGCACATTTCCGAAATTGTGAGTACCCATACTAGCTTGAGAATTATAGGTCATTTTTCAAAATGACTTCTTTTTACACATTGTCTTTCATTTGGAAGGCAGAAATGCATCGAAAGTCAATAGGTAATAACAGTTGCTCTACAATTCTGTGTTATCCTAAGTCTCCCGATAAAAATGGTACATCACTTGTGTGGGTAGGCCTAGTGCCCGCGACAGGAAACGGCTCAAAACGCAACGTGGACGCACTTTATTTTTACAGTGAAAACTGACCCTTTTTTTGCAAAGTGCCTAGCTGTAGATTTTGAACCCTAGCTCTGCCGGCACCTAGGGAAACCTAGCAAACCTATACATTTTTGAAAACTAGACACACAGGGGAATTTAGGATGGGGTGACTTGACTGGCTCTCACCAGGTTCTATTACCCAGAATCCCTTGCAAACCTAAACATTTGTAAAACAAAACACATTTTCCTCACATTTCTGTGGTGGAAAGTTCTGGAATCTGCGTGGATCCACAAAATTCCACCCACACAGTATTCCCCAAAGTCTTCCGAGAAAAATGGTACCTCACTTCTGTGGGTAGGCCTAGTGCCCGGGACAGGAAACGGCCCAAAACGCAAAGTGGACACACCACATTTTCACAGTGAAAACTGACACTTTTTTTGCAAAGTGCCTCGCTGTAGATTTTGAACCCTAGCTCTGCCGGCACCTAGGGCAACCTAGCAAACCTATACATTTTTGAAAACTAGACACCGAGGGGAATCCAGGATAGGGTGACTTGTCTGGCTTTCACCAGGTTCTGTTACCCAGAATCCCTTCCAAACCTCAAAATGTGTAAAAAATAAAACACATTTTCCACACATTTCTGTGGTGGAAAGTTCTGGAATATGCGTGGATCCACAAAATTCCACCCACCCCGCATTTCCCAAAGTCTTCTGAGAAAAATGGTACCTCACTTGTATAGGTAGGTCTAGTGCCCGCGACAGGAAACGGCCCAAAACGCAACAAGGACAAACCACATTTTTACAGTGAAAACTGACCCTTTTTTTGCAAAGTGCCTAGCTGTAGATTTTGAACACTAACTCTGCCAGCACCTAGGGAAACCTAGCAAACCTACACATTTTTGAAAACTAGACACTCAGGGGAATCCAGGATGGGGTAACTTGACTGGCTTTCACCACGTTCTGTTACCCAGAATCCCTTGCAAACCAACAAATTTGTCAAAAAAAACACATTTTCCTCACTTTTCTGTGGTGGAAAGTTCTGGAATCTGCGTGGATCCACAAAATTCCACCCACCCCGCGTTTCCCAATGTCTTCCAAGAAAAATGGTACCTCACTTCTGTGGGTAGGCCTAGTGCCTGCGACAGGAAACGGCCCAAAACGCAACTTGGACACACCACATTTTCACAGTGAAAACGGACCCTTTTTTTGCAAAGTGCCTAGCAGTAGATTTTGAACCCTAACTCTGCCAGAACCTAGGGAAACCTAGCAAACCTATACATTTTTGGAAACTATACACCCAGGGGAATCCAGGATGGGGTGACTTGACTGGCTCTCACCAGGTTCTGTTACCCAGAATCCCTTGCAAACCTACAAATTTGTCAAAAACATCACCTTTTCCTTACATTTCTGTGGTGGTAAGTTCTGGAATCTGCGTGGATCCACAAAATTACACACACCCCACGTTCCGCAAAGTCTTCAGAGAAAAATGGTACCTCACTTCTGTGGGTAGGCCTAGTGCCCGCGACAGGAAACGGCCCAAAACGCAACGTGGACACACCACATTTTCACAGTGAAAACGGACCCTTTTTTTGCAAAGTGCCTAGCTATAGATTTTGAACCCTAGCTCTGCCGGCACCTAGGGAAGCCTAGTAAACCTATACATTTTTGAAAACTAGACACCGAGGGGATTCCGGGATAGGGTGACTTGTCTGGCTGTTACCAGGTTCTGTTACCCAGAAACCCTTGCAAACCTCAAAATTTGTAAAAAAAAACACATTTTCCCCACATTTCTGTGGTGGAAAGTTCTGGAATATGCGTGGATCCACAAAATTCCATCCACCCCACGTTTCTGTTTCCCAAAGTCTTCTGAGAAAAATGGTACCTCACTTCTGTGGGTAGGCCTAGTGCCCGCGACAGGAAACGGCCCAAAATGCAACGTGGACACACCACATTTTCACAGTGAAAATGGACCCTTTTTTTGCAAAGTGCCTAGCAGAAGATTTTGAATCCTAGCTCTGCCGGCACTTAGGGAAACCTAGAAAACCTACACATTTTTTAAAACTAGACACCGAGGGGAATCCAGGATGGGGTGACTTGTCTGGCTCTCACCAGGTTCTGTTACCCAGAATCCCTTGCAAACCTACAAATTTGTCAAAAACCCCACATTTTCCTTACATTTCTGTGGTGGAAAGTTCTGGAATCTGCGTGGATCCACAAAATTACACACACCCCACGTTCCCCAAAGTCTTCTGAGAAAAATGGTACCTCACTTCTGTGGGTAGGCCTAGTGCCCGCGACAGGGAACGGCCCAAAACGCAATGTGGACACACCACATTTTCACAGTGAAAACGGACCCTTTTTTTGCAAAGTACCTAGCAGTAGATTTTGAACCCTAGCTCTGCCGGCACTTAGGGAAACCTAGCAAACCTATACATTTTTGAAAACTAGACACGGAGGGGAATCCAGGATGGGGTGACTTGTCTGGCTCTCACCAGGTTCTGCTACCCAGAATCCCTTGCAAACCTCAAACTTTGTAAAAAAAAACACATTTTCCACACATTTCTGTGGTGGAAAGTTCTGGAATCTGCGTGGATCCACAAAATTCCATCCACCCCGCATTTCCCAAAGTCTTCTGAGAAAAATGGTACCTCACTTCTGTGGGTAGGCCTAGTGCCCGCGACAGAAACGGCCCAAAACGCAACGTGGACACACCACATTTTCACAGTGAAAACTGACACTTTTTTTGCAAAGTGCCTAGGTGTACATTTTGAACCCTAACTCTGCCAGCACTTAGGGAAACCTAGCAAACCTATATATTTTTGAAAACTATACACCCAGGGGAATCCAGGATGGGGTGACTTGACTGGCCGTCACCAGGTTCTGTTACCCAGAATCACTTGCAAACCTACAAATTTGACAAAAAAAACATCTTTTCCTTACATTTCTGTGGTGGTAAGTTCTGGAATCTGCATGGATCCACAAAATTACACACACCCCACGTTCCCCAAAGTCTTACGAGAAAAATGGTACCTCACTTCTGTGGGTAGGCCTAGTGCCCGCGACAGGAAACGGCCCAAAACGCAACGTGGACACACCACATTTTCACAGTGAAAACGGACCCGTTTTTTGCAAAGTGCCTAGCTATAGATTTTGAACCCTAGCTCTGCCGGCACCTAGGGAAACCTAGCAAACCTATACATTTTTGAAAACTAGACACCGAGAGGAATCCGGGATAGGGTGACTTGTCTGGCTGTTATCAGGTTCTGTTACCCAGAATCCCTTGCAAACCTCAAAATTTGTCAAAAAAACCACATTTTCCCCACATTTCTGTGGTGGAAAGTTCTGGAATATGCGTGGATCCACAAAATTCCAACCACCCCACGTTTCCCAAAGTCTTCTGAGAAAAATGGTACCTCACTTCTGTGGGTAGGCCTAGTGCCCGCGACAGGAAACGGCCCAAAACGCAACGTGGACACACCACATTTTCACAGTGAAAACGGACCCTTTTTTTGCAAAGTGCCTAGCAGTAGATTTTGAACCCTAGCTCTGCCGGCACTTAGGGAAACCTAGCAAACCTATACATTTTTGAAAACTAGACACCGAGGGGAATCCAGGATGGGGTGACTTGTCTGGATCTCACCATGTTCTGCTACCCAGAATCCCTTGCAAACCTCAAACTTTGTAAAAAAAACCACATTTTCCTCACATTTCTGTGGTGGAAAGTTCTGGAATCTGCGTGGATCCACAAAATTCCACCCACCCCGTGATTCCCAAAGTCTTCCAAGAAAAATGGTACCTCACTTCTGTGGGTAGGCCTAGTGCCCGCGACAGGAAACGGCCCAAAACGCAACCTGGACACACCACATTTTCACAGTGAAAACGGACCCTTTTTTGCAAAGTGCCTAGCTGTAGATTTTGAACCCTAACTCTGCCAGCACCTAGGGAAACCTAGCAAACCTATAAATTTTTGAAAACTAGACACCTAGGGGAATCCAGGATGGGGTGACTTGACTGACTCTCACCAGGTTCTGTTACCCAGAATCCCTTGCAAACCTACAAATTTGTCAAAAAAACCACATTTTCCTTACATTTCTGTGGTGGAAAGTTCTGGAATCTGCGTGGATCCACAAAATTACACCCACCCCACGTTCCCCAAAGTCTTCCAAGAAAAATGGTACCTCACTTCTGTGGGTAGGCCTAGTGGCCGCAACAGGAAACGACCCAAAACGCAACTTGGACACACCACATTTTCACAGTGAAAACAGACCCTTTTTTTGCAAAGTGCCTAGCTGTAGATTTTGAACCCTAACTCTGCCAGCACCTAGGGGAAACCTAGGAAACCTATACATTTTTGAAAACTAGACACCCAGGGGAATCCAGAATGGGGTGACTTGACTGGCTCTCACCAGGTTCTGTTACCCAGAATCCCTTGCAAACCTACACATTTGTCAAAAAAACCACATTTTCCCCACATTTCTGTGGTGGAAAGTTCTGGAATATGCGTGGATCCACAAAATTCTACACACCCCACATTCCCCAAAGTCTTCTGAGAAAAATGGTACCTCACTTCTGTGGGTAGGCCTAGTGCCCGCGACAGGAAACGGCCCAAAACGCAACGTGGACACACCACATTTTCACAGTGAAAACTGACCCTTTTTTTGCAAAGTGCCTAGCTGTATATTTTGAACCCTAATTCTGCCAGCACTTAGGGAAACCTAGAAAAGCTATACATTTTTTAAAACTAGACACCCAGGGGAATCCAGAATGGGGTGACTTGACTGGCTCTCACCAGGTTCTGTTACCCAGAATCCCTTGCAAACCTACAAATTTGTCCAAAAAAACACATTTTCCTCACATTTCTGTGGTGGAAAGTTCTGGAATCTGCGTGGATCCACAAAATTCCACCCACCCGGCGTTCTCCAACGTCTTCCAAGAAAAATGGTACCTCACCTGTGTGGGTAGGCCTAGTGCCCATGACAGGAAATGGCCCAAAACGCAACGTGGACACATCACATTTTCACAGTGAAAACTGACCCTTTTTTTGCAAAGTGCCTAGCTGTAGTTTTTGAACCCTAGCTCTGCCGGCACCTAGGGAAACCTAGCAAACCTATACATTTTTGAAAACTAGACACCCAGGGGAATCCAGGATTGGGTGACTTGACTGGCTCGTCACCAGGTTCTGTTACCCAGAATCCCTTGCAAACCTACAAATTTGTCAAAAACACCACATTTTCCTCACATTTCTGTGGTGGAAAGTTCTGGAATCTGCGTGGATCCACAAAATTACACCCACCCGACGTTCCCCAAAGTCTTCCGAGAAAAATGGTACCTCACTTCTGTGGGTAGGCCTAGTGCCCGCGACAGGAAACGGCCCAAAACGCAACGTGGACACACCACATTTTCACAGTGAAAACGGACCCTTTTTTTGCAAAGTGCCTAGCTATAGATTTTGAACCCTAGCTCTGCCGGCACCTAGGGAAACCTAGCAAACCTATACATTTTTGAAAACTAGACACCCAGGGGAATCCAGGATGGGGTGACTTGTCTGGCTCTCACCAGGTTCTGTTACCCAGAATCCCTTGCAAACCTCAAACTTTGTAAAAAAAACACATTTTCCTCACATTTCTGTGGTGGAAAGTTCTGGAATCTGCGTGGATCCACAAAATTCCATCCACCCTGCATTTCCCAAAGTCTTCTGAGAAAAATGGTACCTCATTTCTGTGGGTAGGCCTAGTGCCCGCGACAGGAAACGGCCCAAAACGCAACGTGGACACACCACATTTTCACTGTGAAAACTGACCCTTTTTTTGCAAAGTGCCTAGCTGTACATTTTGAACCCTAGCTCTGCCGGCACTTAGGGAAACCTAGCAAACCTATACATTTTTGAAAACTAGACACCCAGGGGAATCCAGGATGGGGTGACTTGTCTGGCTCGTCACCAGGTTCTGTTACCCAGAATCCCTTGCAAACCTACAAATTTGTCAAAAAAACACATTTTCCTCATATTTCTGTGGTGGAAAGTTCTGGAATCTGCGTGGATCCACAAAATTACACCCACCCCGCGTTCCCCAAAGTCTTCCGAGAACAATGGTACCTCACTTCTGTGGGTAGGCCTAGTGCCCGCGACAGGAAATGGCCCAAAACGCAACGTGGACACACCACATTTTCACAGTGAAAAATGACCCTTTTTTTGCAAAGTGCCTAGCTGTAGTTTTTGAACCCTAGCTCTGCCGGCACCTAGGGAAACCTAGCAAACCTATACATTTTTGAAAACTAGACACCCGAGAGGAATCCAGGATGGGGTGACTTGACTGGCTCTCACCAGGTTCTGTTACCCAGAATCCCTTGCAAACCTACAAATTTGTCAAAAAAAACACATTTTCCTCACATTTCTGTGGTGGAAAGTTCTGGAATCTGCGTGGATCCACAAAATTCCACCCACCCCGCGTTCCCCAAAGTCTTCCGAGAAAAATGGTACCTCACTTCTGTGGGTAGGCCTAGTGCCCGCGACAGGAAATGGCCCAAAACGCAACGTGGACACACCACATTTTCACAGTGAAAACTGACCCTTTTTTGCAAAGTGCCTAGCTGTAGTTTTTGAACCCTAGCTCTGCCGGCACCTAGGGAAACCTAGCAAACCTATACATTTTTGAAAACTAGACACCCAGGGGAATCCAGGATGGGGTGACTTGACTGGCTCTCACCAGGTTCTGTTACCCAGAATCCCTTGCAAACCTAAAACTATTGTCAAAAAAAACACATTTTCCTCACATTTCTGTGGTGGAAAGTTCTGGAATCTGCGTGGATCCACAAAATTCCACCCACCCCGCGTTCCCCAAAGTCTTCCAAGAAAAATGGTACCTCACTTCTGTGGGTAGGCCTAGTGCCCGCGACAGGAAACGGCCCAAAACGCAACGTGGACACACCACATTTTCACAGTGAAAACTGACCCTTTTTTGCAAAGTGCCTAGCTGTAGTTTTTGAACCCTAGCTCTGCCGGCACCTAGGGAAACCTAGCAAACCTATACATTTTTGAAAACTAGACACCCAGGGGAATCCAGGATGGGGTGACTTGACTGGCTCTCACCAGGTTCTGTTACCCAGAATCCCTTGCAAACCTAAAGAATTGACAAAAAAACACATTTTCCTCACATTTCTGTGGTGGAAAGTTCTGGATTCTGTGTGGATCCACAAAATTTCACCCACCCCGCGTTCCCCAAAGTCTTCCAAGAAAAATAGTATCTCACTTGTGTGGGTAGGCCTAGTGCCCGCGACAAGAAACGGCACAAAACGCAACGTGGACACACCACATTTTCACAGTGAAAAATGACCCTTTTTTTGCAAAGTGCCTAGCTGTAGTTTTTGAACCCTAGCTCTGCCGGCACCTAGGGAAACCTAGAAAACCTATACATTTATTGAAAACTAGACACCCAGGGGAATCCAGGATGGGGTGACTTGACTGGCTCTCACCAGGTTCTGTTACCCAGAATCTCTTGCAAACCTACAAATTTGTCAAAAAAACACATTTTCCTCACATTTCTGTGGTGGAAAGTTCTGGAATCTGCGTGGATCCACAAAATTCCACCCACCCCACGTTCCCCAAAGTCTTCCAAGAAAAATGGTACCTCACTTCTGTGGGTAGGCCTAGTGCCCGCGACAGGAAACGGCCCAAAACGCAACGTGGACACACCACATTTTCACAGTGAAAAATGACCCTTTTTTTGCAAAGTGCCTAGCTGTAGTTTTTGAACCCTAGCTCTGCCGGCACCTAGGGAAACCTAGCAAACCTATACATTTTTGAAAACTAGACACCCAGGGGAATCCAGGACTGCGGTGACTTGACTGGCTCTCACCAGGTTCTGTTACCCAGAATCCCTTGCAAACCTACAAATTTGTCAAAAAAACACATTTTCCTCGACATTTCTGTGGTGGAAAGTTCTGGAATCTGCGTGGATCCACAAAATTCCACCCACCCCGCGTTCCCCAAAGTCTTCCAAGAAAAATGGTACCTCACTTCTGTGGGTAGGCCTAGTGCCCGCGACAGGAAACGGCCCAAAACGCAACGTGGACACACCACATTTTCACAGTGAAAAATGACCCTTTTTTTGCAAAGTGCCTAGCTGTAGTTTTTGAACCCTAGCTCTGCCGGCACCTAGGGAAACCTAGCAAACCTATACATTTTTGAAAACTAGACACCCAGGGGAATCCAGGATGGGGTGACTTGACTGGCTCTCACCAGGTTCTGTTACCCAGAATCCCTTGCAAACCTACAAATTTGTCAAAAAAAACACATTTTCCTCACATTTCTGTGGTGGAAAGTTCTGGAATCTGCGTGGATCCACAAAATTCCACCCACCCCGCGTTCCCCAAAGTCTTCCAAGAAAAATGGTACCTCACTTCTGTGGGTAGGCCTAGTGCCCGCAACAGGAAACGGCCCAAAACGCAACGTGGACACACCACATTTTCACAGTGAAAACTGACCCTTTTTTTGCAAAGTGCCTAGCTGTAGATTTTGAACCCTAGCTCTGCCGGCACCTAGGGAAACCTAGGAAACCTATACATTTTTGAAAACTAGACACCCAGGGGAATCCAGGATGGGGTGACTTGACTGGCTCTCACCAGGTTCTGTTACCCAGAATCCCTTGCAAACCTAAACATTTGTCAAAAAAACCACATTTTCCTCACATTTCTGTGGTGGAAAGTTCTGGAATCTGCGTGGATCCACAAAATTCCACCCACCCCGCGTTCCCCAAAGTCTTCCAAGAAAAATGGTACCTCACTTGTGTGGGTAGGCCTAGTGCCCGCGACAGGAAACGGCCCAAAACGCAACGTGGACACACCACATTTTCACTGTGAAAACTGACCCTTTTTTTGCAAAGTGCCTAGCTGTAGTTTTTTAACCCTAGCTCTCCCGGAACCTAGGGAAACCTAGCAAACCTATACATTTTTGAAAACTAGACACCCAAGAAAATCCAGGATGGGGTGACTTGACTGGCTCTCACCAGGTTCTGTTACCCAGAATCCCTTGCAAACCTAAAAATTTGACAAAAAAAACAACATTTTCCTCACATTTCTGTGGTGGAAAGTTCTGGATTCTGTGTGGTTCCACAAAATTCCACCCACCCCGCGTTCCCCAAAGTCTTCCAAGAAAAATGGTACCTCACTTCTGTGGGTAGGCCTAGTGCCCGCGACAGGAAACGGCCCAAAATGCAACGTGGACACACCACATTTTCACAGTGAAAAATGACCCTTTTTTTGCAAAGTGCCTAGCTGTAGTTTTTGAACCCTAGCTCTGCCGGCACCTAGGGAAACCTAGCAAACCTATACATTTTTGAAAACTAGACACCCAGGGGAATCCAGGATGGGGTGACTTGACTGGCTCTCACCAGGTTCTGTATACCCAGAATCCCTTGCAAACCTAAAAATTTGTCAAAAAAACCACATTTTCCTCACATTTCTGTGGTGGAAAGTTCTGGAATCTGCGTGGATCCACAAAATTTCACCCACCCCACGTTCCCCAAAGTCTTCCGAGAAACATGGTACCTCACTTCTGTGGGTAGGCCTAGTGCCCGCGACAGGAAACGGCCCAAAACGCAACGTGGACACACAACTTTTTCACTGTGAAAAATGACCCTTTTTTTGCAAAGTGCCTAGCTGTAGTTTTTGAACCCTAGCTCTGCCGGCACCTAGGGAAACCTAGCAAACCTATACATTTTTGAAAACTAGACACCCAGGGGAATCCAGGATGGGGTGACTTGACTGGCTCTCACCAGGTTCTGTTACCCAGAATCCCTTGCAAACCTCAAAATTTGTCAAAAAAAACACATTTTCCTCACATTTCTGTGGTGGAAAGTTCTGGAATCTGCGTGGATCCACAAAATTCCACCCACCCCGCGTTCCCCAAAGTCTTCCGAGAAACATGGTACCTCACTTCTGTGGGTAGGCCTAGTGCCCGCGACAGGAAACGGCCCAAAACGCAACGTGGACACACCACATTTTCACTGTGAAAACTGACCCTTTTTTGCAAAGTGCCTAGCTGTAGATTTTGAACCCTAACCCTGCCGGCTCCTAGGGAAACCTAGCAAACCTATACATTTTTGAAAACTAGACACCCAGGGGAATCCAGGATGGGGTGACTTGACTGGCTCTCTCCAGGTTCTGTTACCCAGAATCCCTTGCAAACCTACAAATATTGTCAAAAAAAACACATTCTCCTCACATTTCTGTGGTGGAAAGTTCTGGAATCTGCGTGGATCCACAAAATTCCACCCACCCGGCGTTCTCCAAAGTCTTCCAAGAAAAATGGTACCTCACCTCTGTGGGTAGGCCTAGTGCCCGTGACAGGAAATGGCCCAAAACGCAACGTGGACACACCACATTTTCACAGTGAAAATGACCCTTTTTTTGCAAAGTGCCTAGCTGTAGTTTTTGAACCCTAGCTCTGCCGGCACCTAGGGAAAGCTAGAAAACCTATACATTTTTGAAAACTAGACACCCAGAGGAATCCAGGATGGGGTGACTTGACTGGCTCTCACCAGGTTCTGTTACCCAGAATCCCTTGCAAACCTAAAGAATTTGTCAAAAAAACACATTTTCCTCACATTTCTGTGGTGGAAAGTTCTGGAATCTGTGTGGATCCACAAAATTCCACCCACCCCGCGTTCCCCAAAGTCTTCCAAGAAAAATGGTACCTCACTTGTGTGGGTAGGCCTAGTGCCCGTGACAGGAAATGGCCCAAAACGCAACGTGGACACACCACATTTTCACAGTGAAAATGACCCTTTTTTTGCAAAGTGCCTAGCTGTAGTTTTTGAACCCTAGCTCTGCCGGCACCTAGGGAAACCTAGCAAACCTATACATTTTTGAAAACTAGACACCCAGGGGAATCCAGGATGGGGTGACTTGACTGGCTCTCACCAGGTTCTGTTACCCAGAATCCCTTGCAAACCTAAAAATTTGACAAAAAAATAACATTTTCCTCACATTTCTGTGGTGGAAAGTTCTGGATTCTGTGTGGTTCAACAAAATTCCACCCACCCCGCGTTCCCCAAAGTCTTCCAAGAAAAATGGTACCTCACTTCTGTGGGTAGGCCTAGTGCCCGCGACAGGAAACGGCCCAAAACGCAACGTGGACACACCACATTTTCACAGTGAAAACTGACCCTTTTTTGCAAAGTGCCTAGCTGTAGTTTTTGAACCCTAGCTCTGCCGGCACCTAGGGAAACCTAGCAAACCTATACATTTTTGAAAACTAGACACCCAGGGGAATCCAGGATGGGGTGACTTGACTGGCTCTCACCAGGTTCTGTTACCCAGAATCCCTTGCAAACCTAAAAATTTGACAAAAACAACACATTTTCCTCACATTTCTGTGGTGGAAAGTTCTGGATTCTGCGTGGATCCACAAAATTCCACCCACCCCACGTTCCCCAAAGTCTTCCAAGAAAAATGGTACCTCACTTCTGTGGGTAGGCCTAGTGCCCGTGACAGGAAACGGCCCAAAACGCAACGTAGACACACCACATTTTCACAGTGAAAAATGACCCTTTTTTTGCAAAGTCCCTAGCTGTAGTTTTTGAACCCTAGCTCTGCCGGCACCTAGGGAAACCTAGCAAACCTATACATTTTTGAAAACTAGACACCCAGGGGAATCCAGGATGGGGTGACTTGACTGGCTCTCACCAGGTTCTGTTACCCAGAATCCCTTGCAAACCTCAAAATTTGTACAAAAAAAGCACATTTTCCTCACATTTCTGTGGTGGAAAGTTCTGGAATCTGCGTGGATCCACAAAATTCCACCCACCCCGCGTTCCCCAAAGTCTTCCAAGAAAAATGGTACCTCACTTCTGTGGGTAGGCCTAGTGCCCGCGACAGGAAACGGCCCAAAACGCAACGTGGACACACCACATTTTCACTGTGAAAACTGACCCTTTTTTTGCAAAGTGCCTAGCTGTAGTTTTTGAACCCTAGCTCTGCCGGCACCTAGGGAAACCTAGCAAACCTATACATTTTTGAAAACTAGACACCCAGGGGAATCCAGGATGGGGTGACTTGACTGGCTCTCACCAGGTTCTGTTACCCAGAATCCCTTGCAAACCTACAAATATTGTCAAAAAAAACACATTTTCCTCACATTTCTGTGGTGGAAAGTTCTGGAATCTGCGTGGATCCACAAAATTCCACCCACCCCGCGTTCCCCAAAGTCTTCCGAGAAAAATGGTACCTCACTTGTGTGGGTAGGCCTAGTGCCCGCGACAGGAAACGGCCCAAAACGCAACGTGGACACACCACATTTTCACAGTGAAAAATGACCCTTTTTTTGCAAAGTGCCTAGCTGTAGTTTTTGAACCCTAGCTCTGCCGGCACCTAGGGAAACCTAGCAAACCTATACATTTTTGAAAACTAGACACCCAAGAGGAATCCAGGATGGGGTGACTTGACTGGCTCTCACCAGGTTCTGTTACCCAGAATCCCTTGCAAACCTAATAATTTGTCAAAAAAAACACATTTTCCTCACATTTCTGTGGTGGAAAGTTCTGGAATCTGCGTGGATCCACAAAATTCCACCCACCCCGCGTTCCCCAAAGTCTTCCAAGAAAAATGGTACCTCACTTCTGTGGGTAGGCCTAGTGCCCGCGACAGGAAACGGCCCAAAACGCAACGTGGACACACCACATTTTCACAGTGAAAAATGACCCTTTTTTTGCAAAGTGCCTAGCTGTAGTTTTTGAACCCTAGCTCTGCCGGCACCTAGGGAAACCTAGCAAACCTATACATTTTTGAAAACTAGACACCCAGGGGAATCCAGGATGCGGTGACTTGACTGGCTCTCACCAGGTTCTGTTACCCAGAATCCCTTGCAAACCTAAAAATTTGACAAAAAAAAAAACATTTTCCTCACATTTCTGTGGTGGAAAGTTCTGGATTCTGCGTGGATCCACAAAATTCCACCCACCCCGCGTTCCCCAAAGTCTTCCAGAGAAAAATGGTACCTCACTTCTGTGGGTAGGCCTAGTGCCCGCGACAGGAAACGGCCCAAAACGCAACGTGGACATACCACATTTTCACAGTGAAAAATGACCCTTTTTTTGCAAAGTGCCTAGCTGTAGTTTTTGAACCCTAGCTCTGCCGGCACCTAGGGAAACCTAGCAAACCTATACATTTTTGAAAACTAGACACCCAGGGGATTCCAGGATGGGGTGACTTGACTGGCTCTCACCAGGTTCTGTTACCCAGAATCCCTTGCAAACCTAAAAATTTGACAAAAAAAACACATTTTCCTCACATTTCTGTGGTGGAAAGTTCTGGATTCTGTGTGGATCCACAAAATTCCACCCACCCCGCGTTCCCCAAAGTCTTCCAAGAAAAATGGTACCTCACTTGTGTGGGTAGGCCTAGTGCCCGCGACAAGAAACGGCACAAAACGCAACGTGGACACACCACATTTTCACAGTGAAAAATGACCCTTTTTTTGCAAAGTGCCTAGCTGTAGTTTTTGAACCCTAGCTCTGCCGGCACCTAGGGAAACCTAGAAAACCTATACATTTTTGAAAACTAGACACCCAGGGGAATCCAGGATGGGGTGACTTGACTGGCTCTCACCAGGTTCTGTTACCCAGAATCCCTTGCAAACCTAAAATATTGTCAAAAAAAACACATTCTCCTCACATTTCTGTGGTGGAAAGTTCTGGAATCTGCGTGGATCCACAAAATTCCACCCACCCCGCGTTCCCCAAAGTCTTCCAAGAAAAATGGTACCTCACTTGTGTGGGTAGGCCTAGTGCCCGGGACAGGAAACGGCCCAAAAGGCAACGTGGACACACCACATTTTCACAGTGAAAAATGACCCTTTTTTTGCAAAGTGCCTAGCTGTAGTTTTTGAACCCTAGCTCTGCCGGCACCTAGGGAAACCTAGCAAACCTATACATTTTTGAAAACTAGACACCCAGGGGAATCCAGGATGGGGTGACTTGACTGGCTCTCACCAGGTTCTGTTACCCAGAATCCCTTGCAAACCTAAACATTTGACAAAAAAAACACATTTTCCTCACATTTCTGTGGTGGAAAGTTCTGGAATCTGTGTGGATCCACAAAATTCCACCCACCCCGCGTTCCCCAAAGTCTTCCAAGAAAAATGGTACCTCACTTGTGTGGGTAGGCCTAGTGCCCGCGACAGGAAACGGCCCAAAACGCAACGTGGACACACCACATTTTCACAGTGAAAAATGACCCTTTTTTGCAAAGTGCCTAGCTGTAGTTTTTGAACCCTAGCTCTGCCGGCACCTAGGGAAACCTAGCAAACCTATACATTTTTGAAAACTAGACACCCAGGAAAATCCAGGATGCGGTGACTTGACTGGCTCTCACCAGGTTCTGTTACCCAGAATCC
This sequence comes from Calotriton arnoldi, assembly GCA_963921515.1. Classification (NCBI taxonomy): domain Eukaryota; kingdom Metazoa; phylum Chordata; class Amphibia; order Caudata; family Salamandridae; genus Calotriton; species Calotriton arnoldi. The sequence continues at coordinate 144,432 of CAWUFW010004677.1, forward strand.
CTTGCAAACCTAAAAATTTGACAAAAAAACACATTTTCCTCACATTTCTGTGGTGGAAAGTTCTGGAATCTGTGTGGATCCACAAAATTCCACCCACCCCGCGTTCCCCAAAGTCTTCCAAGAAAAATGGTACCTCACTTCTGTGGGTAGGCCTAGTGCCCGCGACAGGAAACGGCCCAAAACGCAACGTGGACACACCACATTTTCACAGTGAAAAATGACCCGTTTTTTGCAAAGTGCCTAGCTGTAGTTTTTGAACCCTAGCTCTGCCGGCACCTAGGGAAACCTAGCAAACCTATACATTTTTGAAAACTAGACACCCAGGGGAATCCAGGATGGGGTGACTTGACTGGCTCTCACCAGGTTCTGTTACCCAGAATCCCTTGCAAACCTAAAAATTTGACAAAAAAAACAACATTTTCCTCACATTTCTGTGGTGGAAAGTTCTGGATTCTGTGTGGTTCCACAAAATTCCACCCACCCCGCGTTCCCCAAAGTCTTCCAAGAAAAATGGTACCTCACTTCTGTGGGTAGGCCTAGTGCCCGCGACAGGAAACGGCCCAAAATGCAACGTGGACACACCACATTTTCACAGTGAAAAATGACCCTTTTTTTGCAAAGTGCCTAGCTGTAGTTTTTTAACCCTAGCTCTGCCGGCACCTAGGGAAACCTAGCAAACCTATACATTTTTGAAAACTAGACACCCAGGGGAATCCAGGATGGGGTGACTTGACTGGCTCTCCCCAGGTTCTGTTACCCAGAATCCCTTGCAAACCTAAAATATTGTCAAAAAAAACACATTTTCCTCACATTTCTGTGGTGGAAAGTTCTGGAATCTGCGTGGATCCACAAAATTCCACCCACCACGCGATTCCCAAAGTCTTCCAAGAAAAATGGTACCTCACTTGTGTGGGTAGGCCTAGTGCCCGCGACAGGAAACGGCCCAAAACGCAACGTGGACACACCACATTTTCACAGTGAAAAATGACCCTTTTTTTGCAAAGTGCCTAGCTGTAGATTTTGAACCCTAGCTCTGCCGGCACCTAGGGAAACCTAGCAAACCTATACATTTTTAAAAACTAGACACCCAGGGGAATCCAGGATGGGGTGACTTGACTGGCTCTCTCCAGGTTTTGTTACCCAGAATCCCTTGCAAACCTACAAATTTGTCAAAAAAACCACATTTTCCTCACATTTCTGTGGTGGAAAGTTCTGGAATCTGCGTGGATCCACAAAATTCCACCCACCCCGCGTTTCCCAAAGTCTTCCAAGAAAAATGGTACCTCACTTCTGTGGGTAGGCCTAGGGCCCGCAACAGGAAACGGCCCAAAACTCAAGGTGGACACACCACATTTTCACAGTGAAACATGACCCTTTTTTTGCAAAGTGCCTAGCTGTAGTTTTTGAACCCTAACTCCGCCGGCACCTAGGGAAACCTAGGAAACCTATACATTTTTGAAAACTAGACACCCAGGGGAATCCAGGATGGGGTGACTTGACTGGCTCTCACCAGGTTCTGTTACCCAGAATCCCTTGCAAACCTAAAATATTGTCAAAAAAACCACATTCTCCTCACATTTCTGTGGTGGAAAGTTCTGGAATCTGCGTGGATTCACAAAATTCCACCCACCCGGCGTTCTCCAAAGTCTTCCAAGAAAAATGGTACCTCACCTGTGTGGGTAGGCCTAGTGCCCGTGACAGGAAATGGCCCAAAACGCAACGTGGACACACCACATTTTCACAGTGAAAATGACCCTTTTTTTGCAAAGTGCCTAGCTGTAGTTTTTGAACCCTAGCTCTGCCGGCACCTAGGGAAACCTAGAAAACCTATACATTTTTGAAAACTAGACACCCAGGGGAATCCAGGATGGGGTGACTTGACTGGCTCTCACCAGGTTCTGTTACCCAGAATCCCTTGCAAACCTAAAGAATTGACAAAAAAACACATTTTCCTCACATTTCTGTGGTGGAAAGTTCTGGATTCTGTGTGGATCCACAAAATTTCACCCACCCCGCGTTCCCCAAAGTCTTCCAAGAAAAATGGTACCTCACTTGTGTGGGTAGGCCTAGTGCCCGCGACAGGAAACGGCCCAAAACGCAACGTGGACACACCACATTTTCACAGTGAAAAATGACCCTTTTTTTGCAAAGTGCCTAGCTGTAGTTTTTGAACCCTAGCTCTGCCGGCACCTAGGGAAACCTAGCAAACCTATACATTTTTGAAAACTAGACACCCAGGGGAATCCAGGATGGGGTGACTTGACTGGCTCTCACCAGGTTCTGTTACCCAGAATCCCTTGCAAACCTAAAACTTTGACAAAAAAAACAACATTTTCCTCACATTTCTGTGGTGGAAAGTTCTGGAATCTGCGTGGATCCACAAAATTCCACCCACCCCGCGTTCCCCAAAGTCTTCCAAGAAAAATGGTACCTCACTTCTGTGGGTAGGCCTAGTGCCCGCGACAGGAAACGGCCCAAAACGCAACGTGGACACACCACATTTTCACTGTGAAAACTGACCCTTTTTTTGCAAAGTGCCTAGCTGTAGTTTTTGAACCCTAGCTCTGCCGGCACCTAGGGAAACCTAGCAAACCTATACATTTTTGAAAACTAGACACCCAGGGGAATCCAGGATGGGGTGACTTGACTGGCTCGTCACCAGGTTCTGTTACCCAGAATCCCTTGCATACCTAAACATTTTGTCAAAAAAAACACATTTTCCTCATATTTCTGTGGTAGAAAGTTCTGGAATCTGCATGGATCCACAAAATTCCACCCACCCCACGTTCCCCAAAGTCTTCCAAGAAAAATGGTACCTCACTTCTGTGGGTAGGCCTAGTGCCCGCGACAGGAAATGGCCCAAAACGCAACGTGGACACACCACATTTTCACAGTGAAAAATGACCCTTTTTTTGCAAAGTGCCTAGCTGTAGTTTTTGAACCCTAGCTCTGCCGGCACCTAGGGAAACCTAGCAAACCTATACATTTTTGAAAACTAGACACCCAGAGGAATCCAGGATGGGGTGACTTGACTGGCTCTCACCAGGTTCTGTTACCCAGAATCCCTTGCAAACCTACAAATTTGTCAAAAAAACACATTTTCCTCACATTTCTGTGGTGGAAAGTTCTGGAATCTGCGTGGATCCACAAAATTACACCCACCCCGCGTTCCCCAAAGTCTTCCGAGAAAAATGGTACCACACTTCTGTGGGTAGGCCTAGTGCCCGCGACAGGAAACGGCCCAAAACGCAACGTGGACACACCACATTTTCACAGTGAAAACTGACCCTTTTTTTGCAAAGTGCCTAGCTGTAGATTTTGAACCCTAGCTCTGCCGGCACCTAAGGAAACCTAGCAAACCTATACATTTTTGAAAACTAGACACCCAGGGGAATCCAGGATGGGGTGACTTGTCTGGCTCTCACCAGGTTCTGTTACCCAGAATCCCTTGCAAACCTCAAACTTTGTTAAAAAAAAACACATTTTCCTCACATTTCTGTGGTGGAAAGTTCTGGAATCTGGGTAGATCCACAAAATTCCACCCACCCCGCGTTCCCCAAAGTCTTCCAAGAAAAATGGTACCTCACTTCTGTGGGTAGACCTAGTGCCCGCGACAGGAAACGGCCCAAAACACAACGTGGACACACCACATTTTCACAGTGAAAACGGACCCTTTTTTTGCAAAGTGCCTAGCTGTAGATCTTGAACCCTAGCTCTGCCGGCACCTAGGGAAACCTAGCAAACCTATACATGTTTGAAAACTAGACACCGAGGGGAATCCAGGATGGGGTGACTTGACTGGCTCTCACCAGGTTCTGCTACCCAGAATGCCTTGCAAACCTCAAACTTTGTAAAAAAAACACATTTTCCTCACATTTCTGTGGTGGAAAGTTCTGGAATCTGCGTGGATCCACAAAATTCCACCCACCCCGCATTTCCCAAAGTCTTCCGAGAAAAATGGTACCTCACTTGTGTGGGTAGGTCTAGTGCCCGCGACAGGAAACGGCCCAAAACTCAACGTGGACACACCACATTTTCACAGTGAAAACTGACCCTTTTTTTGCAAAGTGCCTAGCTGTAGTTTTTGAACCCTAACTCTGCCGGCACCTAGGGAAACCTAGAAAACCTATACATTTATTGAAAGCTAGACACCCAGGGGAATCCAGGATGGGGTGACTTGACTGGCTCTCACCAGGTTCTGTTACCCAGAATCCCTTGCAAACCTACAAATTTGTCAAAAGAAACACATTTTCCTCACATTTCTGTGGTGCAAAGTTCTAGAATCTGCGTGGATCCACAAAATTCCACCCACCCCATGTTCCCCAAAGTCTTCCAAGAAAAATGGTACCTCACTTCTGTGGGTAGGCCTAGTGCCCGCGACAGGAAACGACCCAAAACGCAACTTGGACACACCACATTTTCACAGTGAAAAATGACCCTTTTTAGCAAAGTGCCTAGCTGTAGTTTTTGAACCCTAGCTCTGCCAGCACCTAGGGAAACCTAGGAAACCTATACATTTTTGAAAACTAGACACCCAGGGGAATCCAGGATGGGGTGACTTGACTGGCTCTCACCAGGTTCTGTTACCCAGAATCCCTTGCAAACCTACAAATATTGTCAAAAAAACACATTTTCCTCGACATTTCTGTGGTGAAAAGTTCTGGAATCTGCGTGGATCCACAAAATTCCACCCACCCCACGTTCCCCAAAGTCTTCCGAGAAAAATGGTACCTCACTTGTGTGGGTAGGCCTAGTGCCCGCGACAGGAAACGGCCCAAAACGCAACGTGGACACACCACATTTTCACAGTGAAAACTGACCCTTTTTTTGCAAAGTGCCTAGCTGTACGTTTTTGAACCCTAGCTCTGCCAGCACTTAGGGAAACCTAGCAAACCTATACATTTTTGAAAACTAGACACCCAGGGGAATCCAGGATGGGGTGACTTGTCTGGCTATCACCAGGTTCTGTTTCCCAGAATCCCTTGCAAACCTCAAAAACTGTAAAACAAAATACACATTTTCCTCACATTTCTGTGGTGGAAAGTTCTGGAATCTGCGTGGATCCACAAAATTCCACTCACCCCGCATTCCCCAAAGTCTTCCAAGAAAAATGGTACCTCACTTGTGTGGGTAGGCCTAGTGCCCGCGACAGGAAACGGCCCAAAACGCAACGTGGACACACCACATTTTCACAGTGAAAACGGACCCTTTTTTGCAAAGTGCCTAGCTGTAGATTTTGAACCCTAACTCTGCCGGCACCTAGGGAAACCTAGCAAACCTATACATTTTTGAAAACTAGACACCCGAGGGAATCCAGGATGGGGTGACTTGACTGACTCTCACCAGGTTCTGTTACCCAGAATCCCTTGCAAACCTACAAAATTGTCAAAAAAAACACATTTTCCTTACATTTCTGTGGTGGAAAGTTCTGGAATCTGCGTGGATCCACAAAATTACACCCACCCCACGTCCCCCAAAGTCTTCCAAGAAAAATGGTACCTCACTTCTGTGGGTAGGCCTAGTGCCCGCAACAGGAAACGACCCAAAACGCAACTTGGACACACCACATTTTCACAGTGAAAACGGACCCTTTTTTTGCAAAGTGCCTAGCTGTAGATTTTGAACCCTAACTCTGCCAGCACCTAGGGGAAACCTAGGAAACCTATACATTTTTGAAAACTAGACACCCAGGGGAATCCAGAATGGGGTGACTTGACTGGCTCTCACCAGGTTCTGTTACCCAGAATCCCTTGCAAACCTACACATTTGTCAAAAAAACCACATTTTCCCCACATTTCTGTGGTGGAAAGTTCTGGAATATGCGTGGATCCACAAAATTCCACACACCCCACATTCCCCAAAGTCTTCTGAGAAAAATGGTACCTCACTTCTGTGGGTAGGCCTAGTGCCCGCAACAGGAAACGGCCCAAAACGCAACGTGGACACACCACATTTTCACTGTGAAAACTGACCTTTTTTTTGCAAAGTGCCTAGCTGTACATTTTGAACCCTAATTCTGCCAGCACTTAGGGAAACCTAGAAAAGCTATACATTTTTGAAAACTAGACACCCGGGGGAATCCAGGATGGTGTGACTTAACTGGCTCTCACCACGTTCTGTTACCCAGAATCCCTTGCAAACCTACAAATTTGTCCAAAAAAACACATTTTCCTCACATTTCTGTGGTGGAAAGTTCAGGAATCTGCGTGGATCCACAAAATTCCACCCACCCCGCGTTCCCCAACGTCTTCCAAGAAAAATGGTACCTCACTTCTGGGGTAGGCCTAGTGCCCGCAACAGGAAATGGCCCAAAACGCAACTTGGACACACCACATTTTCACAGTGAAAACGGACCCTTTTTTTGCAAAGTGCCTAGCAGTAGATTTTGAACCCTAACTCTGCCAGCACCTAGGGAAACCTAGGAAACCTATACATTTTTGGAAACTATACACCCAGGGGAATCCAGGATGGGGTGACTTGACTGGCCGTCACCAGGTTCTGTATCCCAGAATCCCTTGCAAACCTACAAATTTGTCAAAAACACCACCTTTTCCTTACATTTCTGTGGTGGTAAGTTCTGGAATCTGCGTGGATCCACAAAATTACACACACCCCACGTTCCCCAAAGTCTTACGAGAAAAATGGTACCTCACTTCTGTGGGTAGGCCTAGTGTCCGTGACAGGAAACGGCCCAAAACGCAACGTGGACACACCACATTTTCACAGTGAAAACGGACCCTTTTTTTGCAAAGTGCCTAGCTATAGATTTTGATCCCTAGCTCTGCCGGCACCTAGGGAAACCTAGCAAACCTATACATTTTTGAAAACTAGACACCGAGGGGAATCCAGGATGGGGAGACTTGTCTGGCTCTCACCAGGTTCTGCTACCCAGAATCCCTTGCAAACCTCAAACTTTGTAAAACAAAGCACATTTTCCTCACATTTCTGTGGTGGAAAGTTCTGGAATCTGCGTGGATCCACAAAATTCCATCCACCCCGCATTTCCAAAAGTCTTCTGAGAAAAATGGTACCTCACTTCTGTGGGTAGGCCTAGTGCCCGCGACAGGAAACGGCCCAAAACGCAACGTGGACACACCACATTTTCACTGTGAAAACTGACCCTTTTTTTGCAAAGTGCCTAGCTGTACATTTTGAACCCTAACTCTGCCAGCACTTAGGGAAACCTAGCAAACCTATACATTTTTGAAAACTAGACACCCAGGGGAATCCAGGATGGGGTGACTTGTCTGGCCGTCACCAGGTTCTGTTACCCAGAATCCCTTGCAAACATACAAATTTGTCAAAAAAAACACCTTTTCCTTATATTTCTGTGGTGGTAAGTTCTGGAATCTGCGTGGATCCACAAAATTACACACACCCCACGTTCCCCAAAGTCTTACGAGAACAATGGTACCTCACTTCTGTGGGTAGGCCTAGTGCCCGCGACAGGAAATGGCCCAAAACGCAACGTGGACACACCACATTTTCACAGTGAAAACGGACCCTTTTTTTGCAAAGTGCCTAGCTAGAGATTTTGAACCCTAGCTCTGCCGGCACCTAGGGAAACCTAGCAAACCTATACAATTTTGAAAACTAGACACCAAGAGGAATCCGGGATAGGGTGACTTGTCTGGCTGTTATCAGGTTCTGTTACCCAGAATCCCTTGCAAACCTACAAATTTGTCAAAAAAAACACATTTTCCCCACATTTCTGTGGTGGAAAGTTCTGGAATATGCGTGGATCCACAAAATTCCAACCACCCCACGTTTCCCAAAGTCTTCTGAGAAAAATGGTACCTCACTTCTGTGGGTAGGACTATTGCCCGCGACAGGAAACGGCCCAAAACGCAACGTGGACACACCACATTTTCACAGTGAAAACTGACCCTTTTTTTGCAAAGTGCCTAGCAGTAGATTTTGAACGCTAGCTCTGCCGGCACTTAGGGAAACCTAGCAAACCTATACATTTTTGAAAACTAGACACCGAGGGGAATCCAGGATGGGGTGACTTGTCTGGCTCTCACCAGGTTCTGCTACCCAGAATCCCTTGCAAACCTCAAACTTTGTAAAAAAAAACACATTTTCCTCACATTTCTGTGGTGGAAAGTTCTGGAATCTGCGTGGATCCACAAAATTCCACCCACCCCGCGATCCCCAAAGTCTTCCAAGAAAAATGGTACCTCTCTTCTGTGGGTAGGCCTAGTGCCCGCGACAGGAAACGGCCCAAAACACAACTTGGACACACCACATTTTCAAATTGAAAACGGACCCTTTTTTGCAAAGTGCCTAGCTGTAGATCTTGAACCCTAACTCTGCCAGCACCTAGGGAAACGTAGCAAACCTATACATTTTTGAAAACTAGACACCGAGGGGAATCCAGGATTGGGTGACTTGTCTGGCTCTCACCAGGTTCTGCTACCCAGAATCCCTTGCAAACCTCAAACTTTGTAAAAAAAACACATTTTCCTCACATTTCTGTGGTGGAAAGTTCTGGAATCTGCGTGGATCCACAAAATTCCACCCACCCCGCATTTCCCAAAGTCTTCTGAGAAAAATGGTACCTCACTTGTATAGGTAGGTCTAGTTCCCGCGACAAGAAACGGCCCAAAACTCAATGTGGACACTCCACATTTTTACAGTGAAAACTGACCCTTTTTTTGCAAAGTGCCTAGCTGTAGATTTTGAACTCTAACTCTGCCAGCACCTAGGGAAACCAAGAAAACCTATACATTTATTAAAGCTAGACACCCAGGGGAATCCAGGATGGGGTTACTTGACTGGCTCTCACCACGTTCTGTTACCCAGAATCTCTTGCAAACCTACAAATTTGTAAAAAAAAAAACATTTTCCTCACATTTCTGTGGTGCAAAGTTCTAGAATCTGCGTGGATCCACAAAATTCCACACACCCCATGTTCCCCAAAGTCTTCCAAGAAAAATGGTACCTCACTTCTGTGGGTAGGCCTAGTGCCTGCGACAGGAAACGACCCAAAACGCAACTTGGACACACCACATTTTCACAGTGAAAACGGACCCTTTTTTTGCAAAGTGCCTAGCTGTAGATTTTGAACCCTAACTCTGCCAGCACCTAGGGAAACCTAGGAAACCTATAGATTTTTGAAAACTAGACACCCAGGGGAATCCAGAATGGGGTGACTTGACTGGCTCTCAACAGGTTCTGTTACCCAGAATCCCTTGCAAACCTACAAATTTGTCAAAACACATTTTCCCGACATTTCTGTGGTGAAAAGTTCTGGAATATGCGTGGATCCACAAAATTCCACACACCCCACATTCCCCAAAGTCTTCTGAGAAAAATGGTACCTCACTTCTGTGGGTAGGCCTAGTGTCCGCGACAGGAAACGGCCCAAAACGCAACGTGGACACACCACATTTTCACAGTGAAAACTGACCCTTTTTTTGCAAAGTGCCTAGCTGTACATTTTGAACCCTAACTCTGCCAGCACTTAGGGAAACCTAGCAAACCTATACATTTTTGAAAACTAGACACCCAGGGGAATCCAGGATGGGGTGACTTGTCTGGCTCTCACCAGGTTCTGCTACCCAGAATCACTTGCAAACCTCAAACTTTGTAAAACAAAACACATTTTCCTCACATTTCAGTGGTGGAAAGTTATGGAATATGCGTGGATCCACAAAATTCCACCCACCCCGCATTTCCCAAAGTCTTCTGAGAAAAATGGTACCTCACTTGTATGGGTAGGTCTAGTGCCCGCGACAGGAAACGGCCCAACACGCAACGTGTACACACCACATTTTCACAGTAAAAACAGACCCTTTTTTTGCAAAGTGCCTAGCTGTAGATTTTGAACCCTAGCTCTGCCGGCACCTAGGGAAACCTAGCAAACCTATACATTTTTGAAAACTAGACACCCAGGGGAATCCAGGACTGGGTGACTTGACTGGCTCTCACCACGTTCTGTTACCCAGAATCCCTTGCAAACCTACAAATTTGTCCAAAAAACCACATTTTCCTCACATTTCTGTGGTGGAAAGTTCTGGAATCTGCGTGGATCCACAAAATTCCACCCACCCCGCGATCCCCAAAGTCTTCCAAGAAAAATGGTACCTCACTTCTGTGGGTAGGCCTAGTGCCCATGACAGGAAACGGCCCAAAACACAACTTGGACACACCACATTTTCAAATTGAAAACGGACCCTTTTTTGCAAAGTGCCTAGCTGTAGATCTTGAACCCTAACTCTGCCAGCACCTAGGGAAACGTAGCAAACCTATACATTTTTGAAAACTAGACACCGAGGGGAATCCAGGATTGGGTGACTTGTCTGGCTCTCACCAGGTTCTGCTACCCAGAATCCCTTGCAAACCTCAAACTATTGTCAAAAAAACACATTTTCCTCACATTTCTGTGGTGGAAAGTTCTGGAATCTGCGTGGATCCACAAAATTCCACCCACCCGCATTTCCCAAAGTCTTCCGAGAAAAATGGTACCTCACTTGTATAGGTAGGTCTAGTGCCCGCGACAAGAAACGGCCCAAAACTCAATGTGGACACTCCACATTTTTACAGTGAAAACTGACCCTTTTTTTGCAAAGTGCCTAGCTGTAGATTTTGAACTCTAACTCTGCCAGCACCTAGGGAAACCTAGAAAACCTATACATTTATTAAAGCTAGACACCCAGGGGAATCCAGGATGGGGTTACTTGACTGGCTCTCACCACGTTCTGTTACCCAGAATCTCTTGCAAACCTACAAATTTGTCAAAAAAAACACATTTTCCTCACATTTCTGTGGTGCAAAGTTCTAGAATCTGCGTCGATCCACAAAATTCCACACACCCCATGTTCCCCAAAGTCTTCCAAGAAAAATGGTACCTCACTTCTGTGGGTAGGCCTAGTGCCTGCGACAGGAAACGACCCAAAACGCAACTTGGACACACCACATTTTCACAGTGAAAACGGACCCTTTTTTTGCAAAGTGCCTAGCTGTAGATTTTGAACCCTAACTCTGCCAGCACCTAGGGAAACCTAGGAAACCTATAGATTTTTGAAAACTAGACACCCAGGGGAATCCAGAATGGGGTGACTTGACTGGCTCTCACCAGGTTCTGTTACCCAGAATCCCTTGCAAACCTACAAATTTGTCAAAACACATTTTCCCGACATTTCTGTGGTGAAAAGTTCTGGAATATGCGTGGATCCACAAAATTCCACACACCCCACATTCCCCAAAGTCTTCTGAGAAAAATGGTACCTCACTTCTGTGGGTAGGCCTAGTGTCCGCGACAGGAAACGGCCCAAAACGCAACGTGGACACACCACATTTTCACAGTGAAAACTGACCCTTTTTTTGCAAAGTGCCTAGCTGTACATTTTGAACCCTAACTCTGCCAGAACTTAGGGAAACCTAGCAAACCTATACATTTTTGAAAACTAGACACCCAGGGGAATCCAGGATGGGGTAACTTGTCTGGCTCTCACCAAGTTCTGCTACCCAGAATCCCTTGCAAACCTCAAACTTTGTAAAACAAAACACATTTTCCTCACATTTTAGTGGTGGAAAGTTATGGAATATGCGTGGATCCACAAAATTCCACCCACCCCGCATTTCCCAAAGTCTTCTGAGAAAAATGGTACCTCACTTGTATGGGTAGGTCTAGTGCCCGCGACAGGAAACGGCCCAAAACGCAACGTGTACACACCACATTTTCACAGTAAAAACAGACCCTTTTTTTGCAAAGTGCCTAGCTGTAGATTTTGAACCCTAGCTCTGCCGGCACCTAGGGAAACCTAGCAAACCTATACATTTTTGAAAACTAGACACCCAGGGGAATCCAGGATGGGGTGATGGGGTGACTTGTCTGGCTATCACCAGGTTCTGTTTCCCAGAATCCCTTGCAAACCTCAAAAACTGTAAAAAAAAAAACACATTTTCCTCACATTTCTGTGGTGGAAAGTTCTGGAATCTGCGTGGATCCACAAAATTCCACTTACCCCGCATTCCCCAAAGTCTTCCGAGAAAAATGGTACCTCACTTATGTGGGTAGGCCTAGTGCCCGCAACAGGAAACGGCCCAAAACGCAACGTGACACACCACATTTTCACAGTGAAAACTGACCCTTTTTTTGCAAGTGCCTAGCTGTAGATTTTGAACCCTAGCTCTGCCAGCATCTAGGGAAACCTAGCAAACCTAAAACATTTTTTAAAACTAGATACCCAGGGAAATCCAGCATGGGGTGACTTGTCTGGCTTTCACCAGGTTCTGTTACCCAGAATCCCTTGCAAACCTCAAACTTTGTAAAACAAACACATTTTCCTCACATTTCTGTGGTGGAAAGTTCTGGAATCTGCGTGGATCCACAAAACTCCACCCACCCCGTATTCCCCAAAGTCTTCCGAGAAAAATGGTACCTCACTTGTGTGGGTAGGCCTAGTGCCCGTGACAGGAAACGGCCCAAAACACAACGTGGACACACCATATTTTCACAGTGTGAACGGACCCTTTTTTTGCACAGTGCCTAGCTGTCGATTTTGAACCCTAGCTCTGCCGGCACCTAGGGAAACCTAGCAAACCTATACATTTTTGAAAACTAGACACCCAGGGAAATCCAGCATGGGGTGACTTGTCTGGCTTTCACCAGGTTCTGTTACCCAGAAACCCTTGCAAACCTCAAACTTTGTAAAACAAACACATTTTCCTCACATTTCTGTGGTGGAAAGTTCTGGAATCTGCGTGGATCCACAAAACTCCACCCACCCCGTATTCCCCAAAGTCTTACGAGAAAAATGGTACCTCACTTCTGTGGGTAGGCCTAGTGCCCGCGACAGGAAACGGCCCAAAACGCAACGTGGACACACCACATTTTCACAGTGAAAACGGACCCTTTTTTTGCAAAGTGCCTAGCTATAGATTTTGAACCCTAGCTCTACCGGCACCTAGGGAAACCTAGCAAACCTATACATTTTTGAAAACTAGACACCGAGGGGAATCCGGGATAGGGTGACTTGTCTGGCTGTCACCAGTTTCTGTTACCCAGAATCCCTTGCAAACCTCAAAATTTGTCAAAAAAACCACATTTTCCCCACATTTCTGTGGTGGAAAGTTCTGGAATATGCGTGGATCCACAAAATTCCAACCACCCCACGTTTCCCAAAGTCTTCTGACAAAAATGGTACCTCACTTCTGTGGGTAGGCCTAGTGCCCGCGACAGGAAACGGCCCAAAATGCAACGTGGACACACCACATTTTCACAGTGAAAACTGACCCTTTTTTTGCAAAGTGCCTAGCAGTAGATTTTGAACCCTAGCTCTGCCGGCACTTAGTGAAACCTAGCAAACCTATACATTTTTGAAAACTAGACACCGAGGGGAATCCAGGATTGGGTGACTTGTCTGGCTCTCACCAGGTTCTGCTACCCAGAATCCCTTGCAAACCTCAAACTTTGTAAAACAAAACACATTTTCCTCACATTTCTGTGGTGGAAAGTTCTGGAATCTGCGTGGATCCACAAAATTCCACCCACCCCGCGATCCCCAAAGTCTTCCAAGAAAAATGGTACCTCACTTCTGTGGGTAGGCCTAGTGCCCGCAACAGGAAACGGCCCAAAACGCAACTTGGACACACCACATTTTCAAATTGAAAACGGACCCTTTTTTGCAAAGTGCCTAGCCATAGATTTTGAACCCTAACTCTGCCAGCACCTGCGGAAACCTAGCAAACCTATACATTTTGGAAAACTAGACACCGAGGGGAAACCAGGATGGGGTGACTTGACTGGCTCTCACCAGGTTCTGTTACCCAGAATCCCTTGCAAACCTACAAATTTGTCAAAAAAATCACATTTTCCTATCATTTCTGTGGTGGAACGTTCTGGAATCTGAGTGGATCCACAAAATTACACCCACCCCACGTTCCCCAAAGTCTTCTGAGAAAAATGATACCTCACTTCTGTGCATAGGGCTAGTGCCCGCGGCAAGAAACGGCCCAAAACGCAATGTGGACACACCACATTTTCACAGTGAAAACGGACCCTTTTTTTGCAAAGTGCCTAGCAGTAGATTTTGAACCCTAGCTCTGCCGGCACTTAGGGAAACCTAGCAAACCTATACATTTGTGGAAACTAGACACCGAGGGGAATCCAGGATGGGGTGACTTGTCTGGCTGTTACCAGTTTCTGTTACCCAGAATCCCTTGCAAACCTCAAAATTTGTCAAAAAAACCACATTTTCCCCACATTTCTGTGGTGGAAAGTTCTGGAATATGCTTGGATCCACAAAATTCCAACCACCCCACGTTTCCCAAAGTCTTCTGAGAAAAATGGTACCTCACTTCTGTGGGTAGGCCTAGTGCCCGCCAAAGGAAACGGCCCAAAACGCAACATGGACACACCACATTTTCACAGTGAAAACTGACCCTTTTTTGCAAAGTGCCTAGCAGTAGATTTTGAACCCTAGCTCTGCCGGCACTTAGGGAAACCTAGCAAACCTATACATTTTTGAAAACTAGACACCGAGGGAATCCAGGATGGGGTGACTTGTCTGGCTCTCACCAGGTTCTGCTACCCAGAATCCCTTGCAAACCTCAAACTTTGTAAAAAAAAACCACATTTTCCTCACATTTCTGTGGTGGAAAGTTCTGGAATCTGCGTGGATCCACAAAATTCCACCCACCCGCGATCCCCAAAGTCTTCCAAGAAAAATGGTACCTCACTTCTGTGGGTAGGCCTAGTGCCCGCGACAGGAAACGGCCCAAAACGAAACTTGGACACACCACATTTTCAAATTGAAAACGGACCCTTTTTTGCAAAGTGCCTAGCTGTAGATTTTGAACCCTAACTCTGCCAGCACCTACGGAAACCTAGCAAACCTATACATTTTGGAAAACTAGACACCGAGGGGAATCCAGGATGGGGGGACTTGACTGGCTCTCACCAGGTTCTGTTACCCAGAATCCCTTGCAAACCTACAAATTTGTCAAAAAAAACACATTTTCCTTACATTTCTGTGGTGGAACGTTCTGGAATCTGAGTGGATCCATAAAATTACACCCACCCCACGTTCCCCAAAGTCTTCTGAGAAAAATGGTACCTCACTTCTGTGCATAGGCCTAGGGCCCGCGACAAGAAACGGCCCAAAACGCAATGTGGACACACCACATTTTCACAGTGAAAACGGACCCTTTTTTTGCAAAGTGCCTAGCAGTAGATTTTGAACCCTGGCTCTGCCGGCACTTAGGGAAACCTAGCAAACCTATACATTTTTGAAAACTAGACACCCCGGGGAATCCAGGATGTGGTGACTTGTCTGGCTCTCACCAGGTTCTGTTACCCCGAATCTCTTGCAAACCTCAAAATTTGTAAAAAAAAAACACATTTTCCTCACATTTCTGTGGTGGAAAGTTTGGAATCTGTGTGGATCCACAAAATTCCACCCACCACGCATTCCCCAAAGTCTTCAGAGAAAAATTCTACCTCACTTGTGTGGGTAGGTCAAGTACCCGCGACAGGTAAGGGCCCAAAACCTATTGAGGCGACATCAAAATTACCTATCACAAAACAACTTGGTTTTGCAATTGGGGTCCCATGAGCTTTTGGCCCCGGGGTCAGCGGCCATCTTGGGAAACCTACCAAACCCACATATTTCTGAAAACTGGACACCCAGGGGAGTCCAGCAAGGTATGTCTTGCGTGGGTCCCCCAACATTTCCCTACCCAGAAACCCCTGCAAACCTCAAATTTAGCTGAAAAAAATCACTTTTTTCTCACATTTCTGTGTGGGAAAGTTCTGGACTCTGCGTGGATCCACAAATTTCCTACCACCCAGCATTTCCCCTGGTCTCCCGATAAAAATGGTACCTCACTCACGTGGGTGGGTCAAGTACCCGCGACAGGCAAGGGCCCAAAACCTATTGAGGCGAAATCAAAATTAAATATCACAAAACAACCTGGTTTTGCAAGGGGGGGTCCCATGAGTTTTTGGCCCCGGGCTCAGCGGCCATCTAGGGAAACCTACCAAACCCACACATTTCTGAAAACTAGACACCCGGGGAGTCCAGCAAGGTATGGCTTGCGTGGGTCCCCCAACATTTCCCTACCCAAAATCCCCAGCAAACCTCAAATTTAGCTGAAAAAATCCCTTTTTTCTCAAATTTCTTTGAGGGAAAGTTTGGGAATCTAAGTGGATCCACAAATTTCCTACCACCTAGCGTTTCCCCAGGCCTCCGGATAAAAATTAGGGGTGGGCGGAATTTGCGTAGTCGCGCTACACAAAGCTCCGCGAAACGGTAAAAAATCTCCGCGAGTACGCAAAAGTTCCGCGAACACGCGGAATTGCTTGTTCCGCCCGTTCGCGATGCTTTTTTCCTGTTCGCGAATGCTGTTTGCGTGCTCGGGAGAAATATCTCACGAACACGCATTTTGAAAGCGCAAACAAGCAAAAAATTCCGCGAAGCCGCGGAATTTTTGGCAATTCCGCGCTCTCCGCGGAATGCAAAATTACCCAAATTCCACGAGCGGAACGGAATTTACCGCCCAGGCCTAATAAAAATGGTACCTCACTCGTGTGGGTGGGTCAAGTACCCACGACAGGCAAGGGCCTAAAACGTATCGAGGAGACATCAAAATTACCTATCACAAAAGAACCTGGTTTTGCAAGGGGGGTCACCTGGGTTTTGGCCCCGGGCACGTGGCCATCTTGGGAAACCTACCAAACCCACACATTTCTGAAAACTAGACACGCGGGGAGTCCAGCGAGGTATGGCTTGCGTGGGTCCCCCAACGTTTTCCTACCCTGAATCCCCTGCAAACCTCACATTTAGCTGAAAAAAATCACTTTTTTCTCAAATTTCTGTGTGGGAAAGTTCTGGAATCTGCGTGGATCCACAAATTTCCTTCTACACATTCCCCCAGGTCTGTGGCTATTCTTTTGGGGGGTCGGGGGCATTGGGATGCCCATTCTGGTCAGCCCCCACCCCTGCGTATAAAAAAGCCAGTATAATCGCTGGTGCATAGTGGGCATTCTGCCCCCCCCCCCCGGAGGCAGATCAGGGGCTACTGCCCCCATCTGCCTCCTGGGAGGAGCAGAAAGACTGTGGCATCTTTTGGGGTGGGTAGGGGCAATGGCATGTCCATTCTTGGCAGCCCCACCCCGAACTTTGGAGAAAAAAAATACCTGGTGGCTAGTGGGCTTTCTGCCCACCCGGGGGGTGCAGATAATGTGCTATTGCCCCATCTGCCTCCCAGGGGGGGGCAGAAAGACTGTAGCATTGTTTTTGGGGTGGGGGCATTGACATGCCCATTCTGGGCAGCCCCACCCCTACCTATTAAAAAGAAATCCCTGGCGCTTAGTGGGCTTTCTGCCCCCGGGGGTGCAGATCAGGGGCTATTGCCCCCATCTGCCTCCTGGGGGGGCAGAAAGTCTTTTGTTTTCTTTGGGGGGGTAGGGTGGGGGCATTTGCATGCCTATTCTGGGCAGCCCCCACCCCGTGCGCGCTGATCGTCATTTCAGGGAAACCGGGGGGGCCTCAGGAGCTGGGGAAGCTCTTCCCCAGCTCCCGAGGCTCTTGGGTGGTAAAGGGAATCCCTCTGGTGCCTGCACCAGAGGGATTCCCTGTGCCATGGCATCGGACGCGCGGGAGCCATCCGATGCACATGAGCACTGATGCGTCGGACGGCTCCCGCGTGTCCAACGCATCCAAGGGGTTAAAAGAAATCATACAAAATGTAATTTAGCAAAAAATACTTTTGAAAAATATGCTAAACATTTTTTTAAATATTTTCTTTTTCAATTGAAAATTCTATTATATAATATCACACAAAATTACAAACAATAAAACAGTGTTAGTTCAAATAGATAACACTATAAATCTTTCATCAGCTATGTTATATATATATTTTTAAAAACAGATTATATTTATTTTAAAACATAATAAAAATACTTAAAAAAACATAGACAAATAATAAAAAAATAGTAACAAACATCTTTTCATAAATAAAATGATCTACAAAAACTTAGAAATTCATTGAAAAAAACATAGGTTTCAGGGACGTTATACTTAGGAATTAGCATTTAAAAAACCTTAGATATTCACTGAAAAAACCAGAGGTTTCAGGGACGTTATAGTTAGGAATTAGCATTTAAAAAACCTTAGAAATTCACTGAAAAAACCACGGGTTTCAGGGACGGAATAGTTAGGAATTAGCATCTAAAAAACCTTAGAAATTCACTGAAAAAACCGCATGTTTCACGGAGTTTATAGTTAGGAATTAGCATTTAAAAAACCTTTTGTCATTTGAGATGTCATCAGTGATGTCATCAGTGATGTCACTGACCATGTCATGAGTGATGTATTATGTGATGTCATCAGCAGTGCATTGCGGGGGCGCGAGTTATAGTTAGCTCAATGGCTGAATTTCTCTTGTTTTGTACGAGTGAAATGTCAGCCTAACTATAACGTCCCTGAAACCCGCTGGTTTTTCAGTGAATATATATATATATATATATATATATATATATATATATATATATATATATATATATATATATATATATATATATATATATATATATATATATATATATATATATATATATATATATGTCCCAAAGTTGCCCCTGTCCACAAAGACGCACTCCACACGAAAGAAGTTCAACTGAACTTTAATTTCCAAACCGGCTCACTTTCCCAACCAATTAGCAGTCCCTGACGCGTTTCGATGCCTTGCATCTTAATCATAGGGTTCGGGGGAACAGCAGAAACCCGGAGTAGACTACGGTCTCTTATCTCCCATCGAAACGCGTCAGGGACTGCTAATTGGTTGGGAAAGTGAGACGGTTTGGAAATTAAAGTTCAGTTGAACTTCTGTGTAGAGTGCATCTTTATACACAGAGACAACTTTGACATATATATATATATATATATATATATTTATATATATATATATATATATATATATATATATATATATATATATATATATATGTATATATATATATATATATATATATATATTTCAATGCAATACAATAAAGCGCACTCTCAAATGACCTCTGCTAGTGCAAAATAGATTTATTCCTCAGTTGCAATGCGTTTCGGCAAAGATGCCTTGATCACATGGTGAGCAATGATTCAGAAGTGCATACATAGACAAAAAATACAAACAAAGGACTATTGCTCATAATTGCATGACTGGCTGTGTTACAACGGCAGCCATTTTTGAATGGGTATTCATACAAGCTAAAAGCAGTTTGTTAACATGAAAAATAGACATTCTGAGGTTGCATATTATTTCTGTCCCAACAAGATTGATCCAGGTGTAATGATGTTACCGCGACAGGATCATATTCAAGAGCATTTCGTGTGTCTGGCACTTTTGTCAGGTGATAGTAAAACAAATATGTACAGCGGCCATTATATACTGTCTGTCTAAAACAGCGGCAAACTTGGAATAAAGAGTTACTTTTGAGTGCCAACATACTAAGATACTATATGTACATAGACCATAATGATGCATGGTGGTTGAGGTTCAACCAAAGTTGAAACCTTGTAGGAAAATAATGAGCATAATAATTACTATGCTGATTACACAAAATCAAAATCAAAACAAATGTTTCATTCGCCAAGTGGCAGTTCCATATAACATATCTTAAGCAATGCATGGTGGTTTGAGTATTGTTCCAATATGCTGAATTTCGAAACCAAAACCTAATGGGAAAATAATGAGGCATTTTGTGATTGACATGCTAATTGAAACAAAATGCAAACAATTATTCATTCGCCAAATGGCATTTCCATGTAAACATATCACAATTGTAAGGCCAAACCGCCTGTAATTTCTAAAAGCCATATATAATCAATTGCATTCGCCAAGTGGCAGATAAAGAGGCAGTCCATGACAAAAGAAACAAAGAACAAAAACCAAAACTACTTGTGATAAACAGCTTTAAAATCCAACTGTTGAATTCAAAATGAATAAAAGTTCCTTATCTTGTCCAAGTGCAAACCCGAGCCCCGGGAAGAAAAGGGTAGGAAACCCGTGAAGTGACTGTCTCGTGCAGTGGGTCCCTTCCTTTCCTCCTGTTAAAAGACAAAATAGGGACGATAGATTTTACTGTCTATGTAACACAACCACATACAATGAGAGCATTACTACCACTTGGAGGAAGCTTACTGAATGGCAACAGTCTGGGATCATTACATGGCAGGAATTCTGTTTCCTTAAAAAAGATTATCCTAGACTGTCCATTCTGTACCTTCTGCCCAAAATACACAAAGATCCCACAGTACCTCCTGGTAGACCTATAGTGTCATCAATAGGGAGAGTATTTTAAAATATCTCCAAATATGTGGATCACTTTTTGAGAGAGTTTGTAACAACATTACCATCTTTGTAAGAGATACAAAAGATTTCTTAAATAAACTTGAGGGTATTGTGTAGGATGAGGAATACATCCTCATCACCCTGGACGTGAATTCTCTATATACCATCATAGAACACGACCAGGGGATAAGAGCATGCATGCACTTCTTGAGTGGTAAACACATAGGATACCTAGAACATACCAAGATGCTTGTAGAGATGATGATGTTATGTTTAACCAACAACATATTCATGTTTAATGGAGAGCTCTACAGGCAAGTGCGCGGCACGGCAATGGGAACGTGCTTCGCGCCTAGGTTTGCGAACCTTTTCCTAGGCATGTGGGAGGAGGAGATCCGCAATGAGAGTTTGCTCCAACTAGATTTTGAGAAAGTGGTAGTCTGGCTGAGATATATAGACAATTTATTTATTGTCTGGAAAGGAAGTGAATTAGAAGCTACAAACTTCATTGAAAAACTGAACATCAACTCTTACAATATAGTACTCAGCCAGAATGTGAGCAGACAAAGTATTGAGTTCCTTGATATTAGAATTGAAGTACGTCAGGGCAATCTAACTACCAGCCTCTTTCACAAAGAGACAGTGGGGAACAGTCTTCTTCATGCCTTCAGCAGCCACCCAGATGCTCTCAAGTGGAGCATCCCTATGGGGAGCTGCTGAGGGCAGAAGAAACTGTAACATTGACGAGGCCTATAATGCAGAACAAGAAACCATGATCTCTAGGTTTAAAGCATGAGGATACCCAGAGTGGGTATTACAGAAGGCCATTTACAAAATGAGCAAGGTAAATAGACAACAAACTCTCGGAAACATCTGAGAAAGAAAACACTAATACTGACACCAGGGTCATCATGACATTTAATAGGAACTCACAGAAAGTACATAAAATACTGGCAGACCACTGGGACATACTGAAGACAGACTCCATTGTGGGACCTACCCTTAACAATAGACCCATGATCACGTATAGAAAGGGTAGAAGTCTAAGGGACATTCTAGTGAGGGGTGACATCACAGAACAACGCGTGACAAACACACTTAATCTGAAAGGTTTCTTTCCATGCGTGCACTGTAAGGCCTGTAGATTCAGCCACTTGGTAAAAGAGTTCACAGTACCAGGGTTGAGTGCCAACAAAATCATAACCCAGTTTCTTACATGTAGCACCAGCTTCGTTATTTATGTCTTGGAGTGTCCGTGCAGGAAAAGATATGTTGGTAGCACAACCTTAATGGTCAAAAGGAGGATTTTAGAACACCTCCGTGCTATCGCCAACAGAGATATGCATTATCCTATGGCCAGACATTTCCAAGACTATCACCAATCCAACAACTCCCTTCTCCGTTTCTATGCCATTGAGCAGATTAATATGGGACATAGAGGCGGAAATAGAGAATCAGCACTACGCAAGAAAGAATCCAGGTGGATCCTTGAGCTAGAAACAATATTCCCTGGAGGTCACAATCTAGACGAGGAGTTAGCAACTCATTTGCGTGCTGATTAAGTTAACCGTTACCTTTCTTCCAGGTCCATGTTCGTTTCGACTTTCAGTTTCCTTACTAGAACTATAAACTGTAATTGATTTTAAATGGATGTATTAACGAAAAAAACTTTCTTTCACAATAGGTGTCTTCACGAACCTTAGGTTCATTGTTCTCTATTTTGTCTTTTAACAGGAGGAAAGGAAGGGACCCACTGCACGAGACAGTCACTTCACGGGTTTCCTACCCTTTTCTTCCCGGGGCTCAGGTTTGCACTTGGACAAGATAAGGAACTTTTATTCATTTTGAATTCAACAGTTGGATTTTAAAGCTGTTTATCACAAGTAGTTTTGGTTTTGTTCTTTGTTTCTTTTGTCATGGACTGCCTCTTTATCTGCCACTTGGCGAATGCAATTGATTATATATGGCTTTTAGAAATTACAGGCGGTTTGGCCTTACAATTGTGATATGTTTACATGGAAATGCCATTTGGCGAATGAATAATTGTTTGCATTTTGTTTCAATTAGCATGTCAATCACAACATGCTCATTATTTTCCCATTAGGTTTTGGTTTCGAAATTCAGCATATTGGAACAATACTCAAACCACCATGCATTGCTTAAGATATGTTATATGGAACTGCCACTTGGCGAATGAAACATTTGTTTTGATTTTGATTTTGTGTAATCAGCATAGTAATTATTATGCTCATTATTTTCCTACAAGGTTTCAACTTTAAGTTGAACCTCAACCACCATGCATCACTATGGTCTATGTACATATAGTATCTTAGTATGTTGGCACTCAAAAGTAACTCTTTATTCCAAGTTGGCCGCTGTTTTAGACAGACAGTATATAATAGCCGCTGTACATATTTGTTTTACTATCACTTGACAAAAGTGCCAGACACACGAAATGCTCTTGAATATGATCCTGTCACGGTAACATCATTACACCTGGATCAATATTGTTGGGACAGAAACAATATGCAACCTCAGAATGTCTATTTTTCATGTTAACAAACTGCTTTTAGCTTGTATGAATACCCATTCAAAAATGGCCGCCGTTGTAACACAGCCAGTCATGCAATTACGAGCAATAGTCCTTTGTTTGTATTTTTTGTCTATGTATGCACTTCTGAATCATTGCTCAGCGTGTGATCAAGGCATCTTTGCCGAAACGCGTTGCAACTGAGGAATAAATCTTTCTTGCACTAGCAGAGGTCGTTTGAGAGTGCGCTTTATTGTATTGCATGGAAAGGTACTATTGTCTGGCTGTGGTTCTGCCGGCATCACGCACCACCTGACAACGGGCTCATTTTCAGGAAGAACCCTTTTCGTTTGGTAATATATATACATTATAAAGGAGCAGGATGCCAATACCATCATAAATTTGGCCAGTATTGATTTATCAGCGGCAGAAGCTCAGTTGTTGTCCTTGGGACTATCTCATTGCCCTGAGTCAAACTTCAATTATGTCAGGACAAGAGCGGATGTCTATCAATATATCAGAAAACTGAAACTCAAGAAATTTAATTTACAAAAGCCAGCGCCCAACCAATCAGGAGAGATGTCAAGTACCAAGTGAGTTGTACCCCCAGGATTGACGGTCTCTGATATGAAGCTATATCAGGACTTATGTGAATTAGAGAGTGGTGTGGGGTCGGCCTATAATGCTGAGAATGTGCTATTGTTGTCTCCCCTGGCAACTAATGTGAGACCGACTACGCCATTCAAGCCAAAGTCTAAATTTGTTCCTAACATGGCACGAGGATGGTCTGGACATGTTCAGTGAGCAGGTAGTGTCCCAAATTAAAAAATTGAATTCAGAAATCAATGGACCAGCAAAAGGAAATATACTAATAAGGAGAGGCAGTATAACCAACTAATAACCAAGCTGCAGAAAGAAAAGTTGATAATCAGAACATCTGACAAGAGCGGTAATATTGTTCTGTGGCCAGAGAAAGAATATATGGAAGAGGCATATGGCCAATTAAATGACCAGCAATGTTACAGGAAAAGTAATCCACTGAAATTTAAAAGTATACAGGATTCTTTATTTAAACATCTCCTGGCATGGAAAAGTTTAGGTCTTCTCAGTTGAGAGGAATATAAATACCTCAAAAAAGATTATCCATTTTATACCCAAAATTCATAAAAGCATTGAGAAACCGCCGGGGAGACCGATAATTTCAGCTTGTGATGGACCGTTAGAAAATGTTTAGAAATATATTGACTATTTTTTACAAGGGTTTATGAAGAATTTGAACTCTTATGTGCAAGACACATGTGATTTTTAAGAAAAATTGACAATATTATTTGGAGTTCAGACTATCTGCTTATAGCTTTGGATGTTTCATCCTTGTACACATGTATTCGGAATAAGGATGGGATGAGAGCGGTAGAGCATTTTCTTAATTCTAGGCCCATTGTATTTGCACAGCATACTAAAATGTTGTTGGATATGTTGCTTTTCTGTTTAGAGAATAACGTGTTTCTTTTTAATGGACAATTGTTTCAACAGATCCAGGAGTGGCCATAGGGGCCAGCTTCTCCCCCAGTTATGCCTGTTTGTTTATGGGCTGGTGGGAGGAGCTGGTCCTCATGAGACAATATGAGAATATTTATAAAACTAATGTCATTTCATGGATGCGGTTCATTGATGACTTGTTTATAATATGGAAAGGCAACAAGGAAAGTGCAATTGAGTTTATAGAACAAATCAATAAAAATGACATCAATTTACAATTTACATCCACTATAAGCAATAGTACTATAAAATTTTTAGATGTGCGGGTCCAAGTTATTAACGATGTTTTAAACACAACCCTTTTAGAAAACCCACGGCAGGCAATACACTGCTACATGCGTCGAGTGCCCATCCCCCATCTTATCAAGAGTATTCCCTATGGGGAGATGTTGCGCATTCGGCGAATATGCAGCAGCAATGAGGATGCAAAGGAAAAACAGGAGGAAAGTCGTGTTAGGTTTTTAGTTAGGGGTTACAGTCCTAGAATAATTGAGGCAGCTATAAAAGATCCAGAGTTCAAGCTAGGGAGGATCTTTTAAAATATGAAACTATGAGGACAGAATTAACGGATAAAACAGAAACCCCACAACCTACGAGACTGATCCTCTCCTACTCCAGGCAGGAAAAACAAATAAGAGCTATTATGAGACGTCACTGGCATTTTATCTGAGATGACCCGGTAATTGGGAATTCAGTTTTGTCTAACCCATCTATCACTTTTAGGAGAGGTATGAGTATGGGAAACATGCTAGTAGCCAGGAGAAAAAGTGCAGGACACATGGCTGGCGACTAGAAAGGGCTTTTAAATGTTCCGTGTGCAAAGCCTGCCAATTTGGTTCAAATACCAAATCCTACATAACTGCATTTAGTACAAAACTTCAAGAGATTAAACAACATTTTGACATGTAAAGTGAGTTTTCTGTATATGTCCTTGAATGCAGTTGTAAACTTAAATATGTAGGCAGCACTAAATTGGCGGTGCATAAGAGAATCCTGCAGCATGTTAGAGCAATTGTTAATAAGGATCAAAATTATCCAGTGGCCAGACATTTGAGGTTTATCATAATAGTGACCCAAAATGTTTAAAATACTTTGTCATTGATGCCGTCCCCATATCCAAAAGGGGTGGGGACAGGGAGGCTAAATTGAGACGCCTGGAGACCAGTTATATTTTGGAATTTGATTCCAAGCATCCAGGCGGTCTCAATGCCCCGAGAGGACCTGTACACTTTCCTTTAATTGGGATATCACACAGTTGCACTTTTGTCGAAATTATAATGTCTAGCTGTTTTATTAAGAATATGTCTTATGAGGTTTTTAGGTTTTATATGTATTTATGGTCTTATTCACATATACTTATATATTTAGATATTTATTGGAATGGTTATTGGCATAGTTTATCACTCAGGTTGATAGATGAAATTTCTTTTAACTATTTAAGATATGGTGTGTATATGATATGTCTATAGGAACATGAATTTGTATGACCTTCTAAAACATCAAGTAAATAGGTTAAGGGAATAAGATGAAAAAACTTGATGTATTAGATCTTCCTCAGTTGAATGGAGTCGCCTTACCTCAATTGTAAAGTTTGTCCGATGACTCTTTACCATAAAGAAGCACTCAGCACTTTAAAGGCCTTTAAAAAAGGTTTTTTCTTGATATGTACTGTGCACGTAGTCACCTTTTATTTTCTTAAATAAGTTGTAACAGATTGTAATTGATCTTAGAATGGAAATATACAGCATTGGCATTCAAGTCAAATGCGGTTTAAGTATTACTCATGGGAGAGTCAACTTTAAGATCTACAATTTTGTGAACGTAAAAGGACTACATTAGTGTGTCAATTAGTTTTTATGTTATAGCTTTTTAGCACATTTCCACGCTGTATAGGGGCACTTTTAGAATTTTTAAGGGACTATAAATCAATTTTCAGGACAAGATACGATTTATTCCAATTTTTAGCATTTATGCGTATACAAAATTATGGATACTAGAAATGAATGTATAGAATATATAGGTATGAGAATTATTATATTTATTTGAAAAGGGAATCATCGATATTGCGAGGGCCCAGAAAAATATATCAAATTGCTCTAGTTATTCGAATTGAGGCATTTATGCATTCATATGAAGTATTTTGTTTATGTCCATGAAAATGTTTAAGCACTAGCACTTTAAAAATGGGGGCTTCAGTTAAGCAGTGTCATGTGATCAAGGCCGCTTGGACGGCAGAAACGCGCCATGGCTGACATCTGTGTTTGCTGATAATAAAATTGCACTTCAGCACGAATTTGGGTCCACGCTCGTTATTCTTGGAGAAGAAAACTGCGGGGTGATTGATATATATATCAAAACAAACGCCGTTTCCGATAAAGAACAGCTACTGTGGACACAGTTTCCTTTAGAAAGCAGTTTTAATGAATCAATCACCAGCTCGGCGCGTTTGGGAAACACTCCCTTGCTCACGAGTACTCGTGAGCAAGGAGTGTTTCCAAGCGCGTCGAGCTGGTTGTTGATTCATTAAAACTGCTTCTAAGAAACTGTAATCACAGTAGCTGATGCTTACTCGAAGCAGCGTTGTTTTGATGTTATGAGCTCGCCCCTGACTGTGGACCGCCGCTGAGGAGAGGAAGGGAGTAAGGCGATTACGGTGCGCAAGCACCGTTTAGCGGTTGTATATATATATATATATATATATATATATATATATACAAAGTCCTCTCCTCTCCGGCGAAGAGAATACTCAAGCCCAGATCCAGTATCACGCTAAAGTTTATTCCATAAGCATGTATTGAGCCAAACGCCCGACGCGTTTCGGTGCAGCCGCACCTTGGTCACGGGTCGAGGAACGTTTGCAAAACATAATTACATATAATGTGCAATAAACATAAGTGTAGGACTACATATCCCAAATGCTGCAATTAGGTGTGGAAAATACGGCGGCCATTTTATAATGGTGAAAATAAAAGTATTATTCACCTAGTTATCCTCGGATACAACAAAACTGTAAATCATATATCCAAAAATACTAACACAAATATTGGCATAAATTCTTACTTGAAGAGTTCATCAATCAAGTGTGTTCAATTATTGAACATGACACCCCCACATACAATTCCGCCCCAGTGGGCCCATGCTAGACTTAGGGTGTACCCCCTTAGTTAATCCTTAGTTAATCCTGTTTCCATAATTCGGATTCAACCCCAATGGGCAAATTTAAACAATAACATATTGCCATTCAATACTGTGTTGTAACTAATATCAATATCCAATGAGTTAAACAGCTTTAGTGATCCTATTTATAATAATACTGGCTTTTATGTTTTCTCCTCCCAGCAAGCTGATATCGTCATCTCCTACAGCAAAACATAAAATAGTGCTATTAAAAACTGTAAATGTTAAAAAAAAAAAACATGGCAAGAGATTCATTTCATTATAGAAGTGGACAGAGTTCATAGCATAATATCATCAAATCATCAGACCCCTCATCCCAAATGGACCGATAGCTCTTCATCTTTATTTAATCCCATTGGGTGCATGGTACCAAATTTAATGATCATTCTGGACTCTAAAGCGTCTCAATTCCGTTACTCTATTACCTCCTCTTTCCGTTATGGGAATTCTATCCAGGCGCAAAATTGAAGGAGACCACTATCCTTACTGTGGAACTCTTTAAAATGTCTCGCTACCGGGTAGCTTCTATCTTCATTTTTAATAGCATGCAAGTGTTCCAAAATGCGTCGTTTAACTGGATGGATTGTGCTACCAATGTAGATCAAAGAACAAGGACAACTGAGTGCATACACACAGTGGTCCGATTTACATATCAGGTGTTTCTCAATTTTGAAAGATTTCTGTGCCTTAGATAATTTTATTTCTTTGCGGTTGACACTCGTCTTACACGCTTTACAAGCACCGCAAACAAAAAGCCCTTGATTGGATTTGTTACTCTTTCAGTGGGTAGTGTGCTGCTGCATAATAGATCATTAAGCGCCCTGCACTTTCTAAAAAGTAATCTTAGGGTTGCCTCCTACATAGTTTTCAAAGTTTCATCTGTGTTAAGCACATGCCAGTATTTCTTAAGGCATTGTCTCATTTTCCATGACTGATTACTGTAGGATGTTATAAATCTAATAGGTTCTTCTTGAATTGTATCTTGTATTGCCAATTTTAATGTGTCTGCTCGTTTCACCTTTCCTACTTTTTCAACTGCCTGTTTGATGATCCTTTCTGAATAACCTCTCTGGACAAACCTAGTATGCATAATTTGTAGTTCTTCCTTGAATGCCGCCTCTGAGCTACAATTCCTTTTGGCTCTAAGGAGCTCTCCATATGGTATGCTCTGTATCAGGTTCTTGGGGTGACAGCTTCGAGCATGTAATAGACTGTTACCTGCAGTAGCTTTGCGAAACAGTCTACTCTCCAGTTTATTATTATTCACTAAAACTTCCACATCTAGAAATTCAATTATCTTTTCATGTATGGTACTTGTGAATGTTAAATTACACTAGTTTGTGTTAAGTATATCCACAAACTGTATTGCTTCTAGCCTGGTACCCCTCCAGATGCAGAAAACATCATCAATATACCTGGCCCAGAGGACCACATGGTTGGTAAAGGCTAAGATATTACTAGCCACTTGCTCCTCCCACCACCCGAGGTATAACCCGCATAACCGGGCGAAGCAAGTCCCATTGCAGTCCCCTGGGCCTGGCAATAGATCACATGGTCAAACAAAAAATAATTGTTTGCCAAACACGTTAGATCATTTCTGTGTGCTTATAGTATGATAGATCTCTTTTTTTCAAAAATTGTCTGCTTGCCTCAATGCCCATAGAGTGCGGTATGCAGGTATAGAGGCTATTGACATCAAGAGTCATTAATATTTTTTTTTTAAACTTACCCTAAGGTTGGAGAAAGCCGAAAATGAAATAAAAATCAAGAAACAAAGGAAGTTCCATAGGGACCAATTGGATTATGAACTTGGTCAGATTTTCACTTTTGGGCGTAAATTTGATCACTTAAGGGAAAATAACCGGATGAATCAGACAAGATTAGTAGATGACAAGCAACAAGGACGGGTGGAGCAAAGGGGTACAGTGCCGTCTGATGAGATACAAGTGATCGGTAGCGACCAGGAATCAATGGAAGGAGCGGGGGGCGCATCTACCATGCCTCCGAATGAAGGAGTAAAATCTAAGATTTTAAAGGAGTTTACCTTGATGGCTCAGGGCAGGCAGGGCACGGGAAGCCCGGTGCCTCAAGAAGAAAAAGCAAATCGAGGTCGAGGCGCCAGAGGAGGAAGCAAAAGAGGCGCAAAGAGACAAGCATTATTGGATACCTTCGTGGGAGTGACGACAAGGGGAAAATCGGCCTCAAAATGAAGAACTCACATACAGTGGTAAATCTTTCTGACATTTCATTATCCGCTGATCAGATTGATGTTTTATCATTAGGATTGACTTTTTGTCCCTCAACTAATTTTAACTACACTGAAGGACGAATTGACTTGTTTAAATTTGTTCGTAAATTGAAGCTTAAAAAATGGTTTGAGTCTAAAGGTAAAGAACCTGTTCCTAGAGTTGAATATAAATCTAATTTGACTATAGGTGATTTGGAAGTGTTAAGAACTATGAGGACCCTGGAAACAGGGGAGGAGGCCACTGGGGAACCAGGGGAGGATTTGGCAGATGAAAGTTTGATACTTGACTGTACTAGTGGCAGTAACTTTAAACCTACATCCACATTTTTGCCTCAAATACATAATGAAGCAATTGAAATTTTCGAAAAAGGAGTTAAAATTGAGTTTAGAAAGCTAGAAAAATGTCTAGTCAGACGCACAGCAATCTTACCCCAAAACAGCAAAAAGCAGTTAAGGAATTACAAGATAACAACCAAATTGTTATCAAAAAATCTGATAAGGGAGGTAATGTTGTGGTCTGGCCGAAACAAATGTATATTAATGAGGGCAAAAGACAATTGAATGATGTTCAGAATTATGTTGTGACAAATAGAACATGTTATGAAAAAAGTAATGAATTATACAGAAAACAATTGATTAAGTGGAGAAATGAGAAATTGTTGTCTGAAGATGAATATAAATATCTGTATTGTGAATTTCCGAGGTTGGCCACAATGTATCTTTTACCAAAAATTCATAAAGATAAACAACATCCCCCAGGAAGACCTATTGTGTCCTCTATAGGAAGTATGCACGAAAACACATCTAAATACATTGATTACTTCCTACGTCCCTATGTCCAAACTCTTCCCTCGTATATTCAAGACACGGGGGATTTTTGCGATTAATAGACAAAGTTAGTTGGGACTCAGACATGTTATTAATGACTCTTGATGTCAATAGCCTCTATACCTGCATACCGCACTCTATGGGCATTGAGGCAATCAGACAATTTTTGAAAAAAAGAGATCTATCATACTACAAGCACACAGAAATGATCTTAACCATGATGCAAACGTGTTTGGCAAACAATTATTTTTTGTTTGACCATGTGATCTATTGCCAGGCCCAGGGGACTGCAATGGGGACTTGCTTCGCCCCCAGTTATGCGGGGTTATACCTCGGGTGGTGGGAGGAGCAAGTGGCTAGTAATATCTTAGCCTTTACCAACCATGTGGTCCTCTGGGCCAGGTATATTGATGATGTTTTCTGCATCTGGAGGGGTACCAGGCTAGAAGCAATACAGTTTGTGGATATACTTAACACAAACCAGTGTAATTTAACATTCACAAGTACCATACATGAAAAGATAATTGAATTTCTAGATGTGGAAGTTTTAGTGAATAATAATAAACTGGAGAGTAGACTGTTTCGCAAAGCTACTGCAGGTAACAGTCTATTACATGCTCGAAGCTGACACCCTAAGAACCTGATACAGAGCATACCATATGGAGAGCTCCTTAGAGCCAAAAGGAATTGTAGCTCAGAGGCGGCATTTAAGGAAGAACTACAAATTATGCATACTAGGTTTGTCCAGAGAGGTTATTCAGAAAAGATCATCAAACAGGCAGTTGAAAAAGTAGGAAAGGTGAAACGAGCAGACACATTAAAATTGGCAATACAAGATACAACTCAAGAAGAACCTATTAGATTTATAACATCCTACAGTAATCAGTCATGGAAAATGAGACAATGCCTTAAGAAATACTGGCATGTGCTTAACACAGATGAAACTTTGAAAAACTATGTAGGAGGCAACCCTAAGATTACTTTTAGAAAGTGCAGGGCGCTTAATGATCTATTATGCAACAGCACACTACCCATTGAAAGAGTAACAAATCCAATCAAGGGCTTTTTTGTTTGCGGTGCTTGTAAAGCGTGTAAGACGAGTGTCAACCGCAAAGAAATAAAATTATCTAAGGCACAGAAACCTTTCAAAATTGAAAAACACCTGACATGTAAATCGGACCACTGTGTGTATGCACTCAGTTGTCCTTGTTCTTTGATCTACATTGGTAGCACAATCCATCCAGTTAAACGACGCATTTTGGAACACTTGCGTGCTATCAAAAATGAAGATAGAAGCTACCCGGTAGCGAGACATTTTAAAGAGTTCCACAGTAAGGATAGTGATCTCCTTCAATTTTGCGCCCTGGATAGAATTCCCATAACGGAAAGAGGAGGTAATAGAGTAACGGAATTGAGACGCTTAGAGTCCAGAATGATTATTAAATTTGGTACCATGCACCCAATGGGATTAAATAAAGATGAAGAGCTATCGGTCCATTTGGGATGAAGGGTCTGATGATTTGATGATATTATGCTATGAACTCTGTCCACTTCTATAATGAAATGAATCTCTTGCCATGTTTGTTTTTTTAACATTTACAGTTTTTAATAGCACTATTTTATGTTTTGCTGTAGGAGACGACGATATCAGCTTGCTGGGAGGAGAAAAACATAAAAGCCAGTATTATTATAAATAGGATCACTAAAGCTGTTTAATTCATTGGATATTGATATTAGTTACAACACAGTATTGAATGGCAATATGTTATTGTTTATATTTGCCCATTGGGGTTGAATCCGAATTATGGAAACAGGATTAACTAAGGGGTACACCCTAAGTCTAGCATGGGCCCACTGGAGCGGAATTGTATGTTGGGGTGTCATGTTCAATAATTGAACACACTTGATTGATGAACTCTTCAAGTAAGAATTTATGCCAATATTTGTGTTAGTAATTTTGGATATATGATTTACAGTTTTGTTGTATCCGAGGATAACTAGGTGAATAATACTTTTATTTTCACCATTATAAAATGGCCGCCGTATTTTCCACACCTAATTGCAGCATTTGGGATATGTAGTCCTACACTTATGTTTACTGCACATTATATGTAATTATGTTTTACAAACGTTTCCTTGACCCGTGACCAAGGTGCGGCTGCACCGAAACGCGTCGGGCGTTTGGCTCAATACATGCTTATGGAATAAACTTTAGCGTGATACGGATCTGGGCTTGAGTATTTTCTTCGCCGGAGAGGAGGGGACTTTGTTTATATTTGAGCGGTTCACGCCCGCACTCAAGCCCGCCGTCTTTTGTGGCAGAGAGGACCGTGAACTTTGTGCATATATATATATATATATATATATATATATATATATATATTACCTACTGGCGGTCGGCAGTAGGTAGTTATAGTTAGGACCTCGTTTCTATTCAAAAAGCATTTTTTGTTTTCCCAATAACTTTGGCGTCGTTTGATGAATCTTCGCGAAATTTTCAAAACTAGTGGCCCGCTCCGGTCAGCTCCTGTCTTGAAAGTTTCGGGATGATTACATCAAGCGAGGGCCGAGAAAAAAGGGGTCCCAAAACGCGTGTTCCCCATGTTAATTTCCATAGGAAACTTTAGACAAAGCTACAGCCCGAACTGCTGAACGGAATTACACCAAATCTGGCAAAAAGATAGCCCTTGGTTCAGAAAGAGCCCTTGTTGTTAAATGGTGTAAATCCGTTCAGTAGTTGCTGATAAATTAAAGAAAAGGAAACTTTCGATATCTGGGCGGAGCCTAACCACACAAGCACGAGCTTGCCTCTGATTGGCTGCCAATACTTCAAACCAGGAAGTGTTGGCAGCCATCTTGTGCCTCGGACGGAGGGAGAAATAAAAAGGTAAAAGAAAGATAAAAAAACAAGAAAAGGGGGCAGGGTAAAAACACCCTGACCCCCCAGGCCTGATCTGGGGGTCCCACAGGGACCCCCAGGCCCAAAAAAAGCATTTAAAAAAAAAATAATTTCAGGCGGGGTCGTGCCAAGTGCGTAAATCCGTTCGAAACTTTTAAAAAATGAAACGCGGTCTCCCGCGCTTGGTTTTCAAAGCGGTGGGCCAAGTCCTGGGGGCAATTTATTTATGTAGCGGGGGCCCACAGGGGCCCCCGCAGCCCCGGGGACCGCCACCACCCCGGGGCTTGATAATTTATTCACGGGGGCACATGGCACCCCCGCAGCCTTGGGGACCACCACCTCCCTGGGGCTTAATTGATTATAGAGTGGGGGCCTCGTGGTCCCCCCCAAGCCCCAGGGACTGCCACCTCCCCGGGGCTTAATGTCAATAAAGGTGGGGGGGCCTCGCGGGCCCCCCCAAGCCCGGGGACCGCCACCTCCCCGGGATGACATTATTAATTAGTGTGGGGGGGCTCAAGCCCCCCACACTGCCCCGGGGACCACCACTTCCCCGGGGCACTCTGTATTCAAATGCGAAGGTCCGTTACGGACCCCCATGCCCCGGGGACCACCACCTCCCCGGGGCTTTAAATAGTTGGGAGGGGGGCCGCGCGGCCCCCCTCCTGGAGCCCTCGATGGCCCTGGGGACCGCCATCCCCGAGGGCCGGCTCCTGCAATGTCCCGGGGTGCCCACCCCAGGGACACTGCTGTTTGCTATGGCCGTGCGACTCCCGCCCTGCCATAGCAATCTCTGCTTTGCTTCATTGAAGCGAGAGCAGGGAAACCTGCTCTCGCTTCAATGAAGCAAAGCAGATGATTGCTTTTGAGCAAGGGGAGCTGCATGTCAGCAGCTCCCCTTGCTCAAAAGCAATGCCAGCTCCCGCAGGAGGCGGGGAGCCAGCGGGACCGTGGGGGTATTGGGGCTCCCCCCACGGTCCCCAACGGAGAGGCCAGGCCCCAGGGGATGGGGTCCCTGGGGCCAGAAGTGGCCCAGGTGGGGGGCCACATGGCCCTCCTCCCCAATAATAAAAACATTTTTAAAAAAGGAAAGGCCGGCCCCGGGGGATGGGGTCCCCGGGGCCATAATTGGCCTTAGGAGAGGGTCCACGCGGCCCCCCTCCAAATATAAATAATAAAAAAAACAATTCTGACCATGCCCCGGGGGATGGGGTCCCCGGGGCCGAAATTGGCCTCGGGAGGGGGGCCACGCGGCCCCCTTCCCGATTAAATTTTTTTTTTTTTTTAGAAAAAAGGGTCAGGCCCAGGGGGATGGGGTCCCCAGGGTCCCAAAAAAGTTTTAAAAAAGGGGGGCCACACAGCCCCACCTTTTACAATTAAAAAAAAGCCAGCATCTCTCCGGAGGCCACGTCCCCTTTCTCCACCACTCTGTAAACGCCCCCCTGGCGCGTTGTTAGTTGGGGAATTAATTCCCCTTGAATACTGAGGGTCCCTGGGGGCCAACTAGCCCACCAGATACCTCCAATATGCGCCACAGAGCTGCATTGCAGAGAGGTGGTCCGAGGCCACGTCCCTTTTTACACCTCTCTGCAACGCAACTCTATGGCGCATACTGGAGGTACCTGGTGGGCTAGTTGGCCCCCAGGGACCCTCAGGATTGAAGGGGACTTAATCCCCCAACTTACAATGCCCCAGGGGGTGCATTTGCACAGTGGTGCAGGGAGGGGGCGGGGCCTGATATGAAAAGTGTGCAAACACGCCCCCTGGGGCGTTGTAAATTGTGGGATTAAGTCTCCTTCAATCCTGAGGTTCCCTGGGGGCCAACTAGCCCACCAGGTACCTCCAGTATGCGCCACAGAGCTGTGTTGCAGAGAGGTGGTCCGAGGCCACGCCACTTTTTACACCACTCTGCAAACACGCCTCTTGGCGCACTGGTGGTGGGGCGATGAGGTCCTCTTGTGTCCTCCTGAGGACCTCAGGACACAAGTGGACTTCATCCCCCGAGCAGCAGTGCGCCAAGAGGCGCGTTTGCAGAGTGGTGTAAAAAGGGGAGCGTGGCCTCGGACCACCTCTCTGCAATCCAGTTCTGTGGCGCATATTGGAGGTACCTGGTGGGCTAATTGGCCCCCAGGGACCCTCAGCTTTCAAGGGGAATTAATTCCCCATTTAACAACGTGCCAGGGGGCGTGTTTGCAGAGTGGTGGAGAAAGGGGGCATGGCCTTTGTCTACCTCTCAGCAATCCCACTGCGTGGGGCTTACTGGAGGTAAGAGGTAGGCTAGTTGGCCCCTAAAGGACCTCCAGCAGTGAAGGGGACTTCAATCCCCATCCAAGAGTGCGCCAGGGAGCGCGTTTGTAGAGTGGTGGGTAAAGGGGGCATGGCCTGCTCTTCGAACTTAGCAATGCTGCTGTGTGGGACTTACTGGAGGTAATAGGAGGGGTAGTTGGCCCCCAAGGATGTCCTTGGGGGCCAACTACCCCTCTTGTTACCTCCAGTAAGTCCCGCACAGTGGGATTGCTAAGACGTCTTCAGAGGCCATGCCCCCTTTCTCCACCATTCTGCAACCGGGCCTCCTGCCAGACTACGGGATGGGGGATGAAGTCCAATTTATTCCTGAGGGACTTTGGGGGCCAAGAAGCCCTACTGGTACCTCCTGTAAGCCCTACGCACTGGAATTCCTGAGTACTGGCCGGAGGCCCAGCACCCTTTCCCCACCACTCTGCAAACGTGACTACTAGTTAAAGAAGTGTTTGCAATGTAATAGGTTTCGCATTTGCGAGAATTAGAGCTATTGGCGTTGTAAATGCAAAGGTTTTTTACTAATGTTTTTTGGAGTGGAGTAGATGTACGTTGTGTGTAGTGGAATTATGTGGTATGTTGTGCAGTGAAATTATGTGGATAGAAAGAATGTGGTATTTAGTGTATAGGAATTATGTAGAGTGGGATTATGTGTTATGGAGAGTAATTATGTGGTATGGTAGTCTGTGTTGTGGAGTGGGAAACTCAGGTTTAGTCTTCCTCGTTTCCATAGAAGCTCAACTATGAACTCAGTGAGACAAAAAAAGATGGAATCACTGAGGAGCACTTGTGGACCTAGTCAGAGGTATAAGCAGGGCCACTGGAATTATGTTATACAAAAAATGGCGGCAGTGGTTTCAGAGAAAGCAGCCAGCACCTCTGTTGAGGTTTTTATGTGACTGTTTGGCTGCACTGACTTTCGCACAATTATACATTTTCTGCATTAGCCACATAATTCATCATCTGCACCCTAATCTGCAGATTTGAACAAAAAAAGCCTTGTTTCTAGCTGAAACGGGTCAAACGTTACCAAAAATGCAGCGAGAAGTATTACAGCGTGGTGGAAGGCCCTTTGCAAACCTAGAATGGTCACGTGTTACTTATTGCTAAATGTGGATGTTAAATTGGTACTAATGGTGTGCAAGCAACTCTTGCTTCCCTCTGTGCCTCTCTTGCCTCTTTCTGCATTTCTGTTGCTTCTTTCTGCATGTTTCTTTCTTTTTCTGCACTTCTCTTGACCTCATTCTGCAAATCTCATGTACCTTCTGCACCTCTCTTCCCTCTTTCTGCTGTCTGTTGTCTCTTTCTGCACCTCATTTGCTTCTTTCTGCACCCCTGTTGTCTCTTTCTGCACTCGTCTTCCCTCTTTCTGTACCTTTCCTGCCTGTTTTTGCATCTCACTTGCTTCTTTCTGCACTTTTCTTGCTTCTTTCTACACCGCTGTTGCTTCTTTCAGCAATTCTCTTGCCTCTTTGTGCACTTCTCTTGCCTGTTTCTGTACTTCTCTTGCCTGTTTCTGCACCTCTCTTGCCTCTTTTTGCACCTCTGTTGGCTCTTTCTGCACCTCACTTGCTCCTTTCTACACTTCTCTTGCCTCTTTCTGCACCGCTGTTGCTTCATTCTGCACTTTCCATGCTTCTTTCTGCACATGTCTTGATTCTTTCTGCTCCCCGTTGTCTCTTTATGTACCTCTTTTGCCTCTTTCTGCACTTTTCTTGCCTTTTTCTGCACTTCTCTTCCCTCTTTCTGCACATCTGTTGCCTCTCTCTGCACCTCATTTGCTTCTTTCTGCACCCCTGTTGTCTCTTTCTGCACTCGTCTTCCCTCTTTCTGTACCTTTCCTGCCTGTTTTTGCTCCTCACTTGCCTCTTTCTGCACTTTTCTTGCTTCTTTCTACACCTCTGTTGCTTCTTTCAGCAATTCTCTTGCCTCTTTGTGCACTTCCCTTGCCTGTTTCTGCACTTCTCTTGCCTCTTTCTGCACCCCTGTTGCTTCATTCTGCACTTTCCATGCTTCCTTCTGCACCTGTCTTGCTTCTTTCTGCACCCCTGTTGTCTCTTTATGTACCTCTTTTGCCTCTTTCTGCACTTTTCTTGCCTTTTTCTGCACCTCTCTTCCCTCTTTCTGCAAGTCTGTTCCCTCTTTCTGCACCTCATTTGCTTCTTTCTGCACCCCTGTTGTCTCTTTCTGCATTCCTCTTCCCTCTTTCTGTACCTTTCCTGCCTGTTTTTGTATCTCACTTGCTTCTTTCTGCACTTTTCTTGCTTCTTTCTACACCTCATTTGCTTCTTTCAGCAATTTTCTTGCCTCTTTGTGCACTTCCCTTGCCTGTTTCTGCACTTCTCTTGCCTCTTTCTGCACCCCTGTTGCTTCATTCTGCACTTTCCATGCTTCTTTCTGCACCTGTCTTTCTTCTTTCTGCACCCCTGTTGTCTCTTTATGTACCTCTTTTGCCTCTTTCTGCACTTTTCTTGCCTTTTTCTGCACCTCTCTTCCCTCTTTCTGCACGTCTGTTGCCTCTTTCTGCACCTCATTTGCTTCTTTCTGCACCCCTGTTGTCTCTTTCTGCACTCGTCTTCCCTCTTTCTGTACCTTTCCTGCCTGTTTTTGCATCTCACTTGCTTCTTTCTGCACTTTTCTTGTCTCTTTCTACACCTCTGTTGCTTCTTTCAGCAATTCTCTTCCCTCTTTGTGCACTTCTCTTGCCTGTTTCTGCACTTCTCTTGCCCGTTTCTGCACCTCTCTTGCCTCTTTTTGCACCTCTGTTG
The DNA here is from genome assembly GCA_963921515.1 of Calotriton arnoldi. NCBI lineage: Eukaryota > Metazoa > Chordata > Amphibia > Caudata > Salamandridae > Calotriton > Calotriton arnoldi. The sequence continues at coordinate 183,011 of CAWUFW010004677.1, forward strand.
GCTCTTTCTGCACCTCACTTGCTCCTTTCTAAACTTCTCTTGCCTCTTTGTGCACCCCTGTTGCTTCATTTTGCACTTTCCATGCTTCTTTATGCACCTGTCTTGCTTCTTTCTGCACCCCTGTTGTCTCTTTCTGCACTCGTCTTCCCTCTTTCTGTACCTTTCCTGCCTGTTTTTGCATCTCACTTGCTTCTTTCTGCACTTTTCTTGCTTCTTTCTACACCTCTGTTGCTTCTTTCAGCAATTCTCTTGCCTCTTTGTGCACTTCTCATGCCTGTTTCTGCACCTCTCTTGCCTCTTTTTGCACCTCTGTTGGCTCTTTCTGCACCTCACTTGCTCCTTTCTACACTTCTCTTGCCTCTTTGTGCACCCCTGTTGCTTCATTTTGCACTTTCCATGCTTCTTTCTGCACCTGTCTTGCTTCTTTCTGCACCCCTGTTGTCTCTTTATGTACCTCTTTTGCCTCTTTCTGCACTTTTCTTGCCTTTTTCTGCACCTCTCTTCCCTCTTTCTGCACGTCTGTTGCCTCTTTCTACACCTCATTAGCTTCTTTCTGCACCCCTGTTGTCTCTTTATGCACTCGTCTTCCCTCTTTCTGTACCTTTCCTGCCTGTTTTTGCATCTCACATGCCTCTTTCTGCACTTTTCTTGCTTCTTTCTACACATCTGTTGCTTCTTTCAGCAATTCTCTTGCCTCTTTGTGCACCTCACTTGCTCCTTTCTACACTTCTCTTGCCTCTTTCTGCACCCCTGTTGCTTCATTCTGCAATTTCCATGCTTTTTTCTGCACCTGTCTTGCTTCTTTCTGCACCCCTGTTGTCTCTTTATGTACCTCATTTGCCTCTTTCTGCACTTTTCTTGCCTTTTTCTGCACCTCTCTTCCCACTTTCTGCACATCTGTTGCTTCTTTCTGCACCGCATGTGCTTCTTTCTGCACCCCTGTTGTCTCTTTCTGCACTCGTCTTCCCTCTTTCTGTACCTTTCCTGCCTGTTTTTGCATCTCACTTGCCTCTTTCTGCACTTTTCTTGCTTCTTTCTACACCTCTGTTGCTTCTTTCAGCAATTCTCTTGCCTCTTTGTGCACTTGTCTTGCCTGTTTATGCACTTCTCTTGCATCTTTCTGCACCCCTGTTGCTTCATTCTGCACTTTCCATGCTTCTTACTGCACTGTCTTGCTTCTTTCAGCACCCCTGTTGTCTCTTTATGTACCTCTTTTGTCTCTTTCTGCACTTTTCTTGCCTTTTTCTGCACCTCTCTTCCCTCTTTCTGCAAGTCTGTTGCTTCTTTCTGCACCTCATGTGCTTCTTTCTGCACCCCTGTTGTCTCTTTCTGCACTCGTCTTCCCTCTTTCTGTACCTTTCCTGCCTGTTTTTGCATCTCACTTGCCTCTTTCTGCACTTTTCTTGCTTCTTTCTACACCTCTGTTGCTTCTTTCAGCAATTCTCTTGCCTGTTTCTGGACCTCTCTTGCCTCTTTTTGCACATCTGTTGGCTCTTTCTGCACCTCACTTGCTCCTTTCTACACTTCTCTTGCCTCTTTCTGCACCCCTGTTGCTTCATTCTGCACTTTCCATGCTTCTGTCTGCACCTGTCTTTGCTTCTTTCTGTACCCCTGTTGTCTCTTTATGTACCTCTCTTGCCTCTTTCTGCACTTTTCTTGCCTTTTTCTGCAGTTCTCCTCCCTCTTTCTGCACGTCTGTTGCCTCTTTCTGCACCTCATTTGCTTCTTTCTGCTCCCCTGTTGTCTCTTTATGCACTCGTCTTCCCTCTTTCTGTACCTTTCCTGCCTGTTTTTGCATCTCGTTTGCCTCTTTCTGCACTTTTCTTGCTTCTTTCTACACCTCTGTTGCTTCTTTCAGCAATTCTCTTGCCTCTTTGTGCACATCTCTTGCCTGTTTCTGCACTTCTCTTGCCTCTTTCTGCACCCCTGTTTCTTCATTCTGCACTTTCCATGCTTCTTTCTGCACCTGTCTTGCTTCTTTCTACACCCCTGTTGTCTCTTTATATATCTCTTTTGCCTCTTTCTGGACTTTTCTTGCCTTTTTCTGCAGTTCTCCTCCCTCTTTCTGCACTTTTCTTGCCTTTTTCTGCACCTCTCTTCCCTCTTTCTGCACGCCTGTTGCCTCTTTCTGCACCTCATTTGCTTCTTTCTGCACCCCTGTTGTCTCTTTCTGCACTCGTCTTCCCTCTTTCTGTACCTTTCCTGCCTGTTTTTGCATCTCACTTACCTCTTTCTGTACTTTTCTTGCTTCTTTCTACACCTCTGTTGCTTCTTTCAGCAATTCTCTTGCCTCTTTGTGCAGATCTCTTGCCTGTTTCTGCACTTCTCTTGCCTCTTTTTGCACATCTGTTGTCTCTTTATGTACCTCTTTTGCCTCTTTCTGCACTATTCTTGCCTTTTTCTGCACCTCTCTTCCCTCTTTCTGCACGTCTGTTGCCTCTTTCTGCACCTCATTTGCTTCTTTCTGCACCCCTGTTGTCTCTTTTTGCACTCGTCTTCCCTCTTTCTGTACCTTTCCTGCCTGTTTTTGCATCTCACTTGCCTCTTTCTGCACTTTTCTTGCTTCTTTCTACACCTCTGCTGCTTCTTTCAGCAATTCTCTTGCCTCTTTGTGCACTTCCCTTACCTGTTTCTGCACTTCTCTTGCCTCTTTCTGCACCCCTGTTGCTTCATTCTGCACTTTCCATGCTTCTTTCTGCACCTGTCTTGCTTCTTTCTGCACCCCTGTTGTCTTTTTATGTACCTCTTTTGCCTCTTTCTGCACTTTTCTTGCCTTTTTCTGCACCTTCCTTCCCTCTTTCTGCACGTCTGTTGCCTCTTTCTGCACCTCATTTGCTTCTTTGTGCACCCCTGTTGTCTCTTTCAGCACTCGTCTTCCCTCTTTCTGTACCTTTGCTGCCTGTTTTTGCATCTCACTTCCCTCTTTGTGCACTTTTCTTGCTTCTTTCTACACCTCTGTTGCTTCTTTCAGCAATTCTCTTGCCTCTTTGTGCACTTCTCTTGCCTGTTTCTGCACCTCTCTTGCCTCTTTTTGCACCTCTGTTGGCTCTTTCTGCACCTCACTTGCTCCTTTCTACACTTCTCTTGCCTCTTTCTGCACCCCTGTTGCTTCATTCTGCACTTTCCTTTCTTCTTTCTGCACCTGTCTTGCTTCTTTCTGAACCCCTGTTTATCTCTTTATGTACCTCTTTTGCCTCTTTCTGCACTTTTCTTGCCTTTTCTGCACCTCTCTTCCCTCTTTCTGCACGCATGTTGCCTCTTTCTGTACCTCATTTGCTTCTTTCTGCATCCCTGTTGTCTCTTTCTGCACTCGTCTTCCCTCTTTCTGTATCTTTCCTGCCTGTTGCTTCATTCTGCACTTTCCTTGCTTCTTTCTGCACCTGTCTTGCTTCTTTCTGCACCCCTGTTGTCTCTTTATGTACCTCTTTTGCCTCTTTCTGCACTTTTCTTGCTTCTTGCTACACCTCTGTTGCTTCTTTCAGCAATTCTCTTGCCTCTTTGTGCACTTCCCTTGCCTGTTTCTGCACTTCTCTTGCCTCTTTCTGCACCCCTGTTGCTTCATTCTGCACTTTCCATGCTTCTTTCTGCATCTGTCTTGCTTCTTTCTGCACCCCTGTTGTCTCTTTATGTACCTGTTTTGCCTCTTTCTGCACTTTTCTTGGCTTTTTCTGCACTTCTCTTCCTTCTTTCTCCACCCCTCCTACCTTTTTCTGTACCTCTCTTGCCTCTTTGTGCACCCATCCTACCTTTTTCTGCACCCCTCTTGCCTCTCTCTCCACCCCTCTTCCCTCTTTCTGCACCTCTGTTGGTTCTTTCTGTACTGCTCTTGCTTCTATCTGCACCTTACTTGCCTCTTTCAGCAAATCTCTTGCCTCGTTCTGCACTTCTCTTCCTTCTTTCTGCACCCCTCCTGCCTCTTTCTGTACCTCTCGTGCCTCTTTGTGCACCTCTCCTACCCCTTTCTGCACCCCTTTTGCCTCTTTTTACACCTCTGTTGGTTCTTTCTGCACTGCTCTTGCTTCTTTCTGCACCTCACTTGCCTCTCTCTGCACTTCACTTACTTTTTTCTGCACCTCTTTTGCCTCTTTCGGCACCTGTGTTGCTTCTTTCTGCACTTCTCTTGCCTCCTTCTACACCTCTTAGTCAGAGGTAGTTTTAATCCCCCTGCCCTATTATGTACCAGGGCCATACAGGGGAGGTCATGCCAATCACAGGGGTGCCCCAACCCATAGTATACCCTAGTGTATGACATCACTGATGACATCACTGATGACATCATCCATGTGATAATCTGATGCACCTCCTCATACCCTAATATAACCTTTGATACATCCACTCTAAAATACAGACTACCATTTTCAAAACCATAGACACACCAATACCAGTTACTACATACCCACTCACTGATTCCTAGGTCTACACACACATCCACTCATTCACCCATACAGTCACTCATACATGCAGTCACTCATCAATACAGCACTATCATACTCACACACCTAGTCAGTCATGCTAAGAATCAATCACACTCCCATTTACTCACCTATACATTTATACACACACCACCTCACTTATTCATACAGATAGTAACACATACTTACTCTCTTATACAATCACTGATACAAGCACACACACATCCATACAGGCACTCTCACAATGACTCACTCTCACATATACTCATTTATATAGTCCAACACTCACATATACTGCCTTTCACATATGTAGTTACTCACACATGTACCACTGAGACATCCATTCACTCACCAACACGCCCATACACACAGTCCCCCACCCATACAGCCCTTCATAGATGCACTCTTGAACCCATACACCCAGTGAATCACCTACTCACACATCTATGCACAGAGTCACACACCCCCCACCCACCCACACAGACACTCAGGCACCCATACTGATACTCAGACAACCAATCAATAACCCATATAGACACTCATGTAGCTGCTCACCAACCCATGCAGCCGCTTACACACCAACTGACAGACTAATACAGAGATTCACACAGTTTAGTCACTAACCCATGTATTCAGTAAGACACGATTAATCACTCACTTATACAGTCAGTCACGCACCTACTAAATCACCCATTTAGACACTTATACACGCACTCATTCTTCAATACACCTTGGTATATATATATATAAAACATATTTAAACTCTACAGAAACACACAGTCACTGGATGATGTCATCAGTGATGTCATCAGTGATGTCATCAGTGATGTCACTGACCATGTCATGAATGATGTAATATGTGACGTCATCAGCAGTGCATTGCGGGGGCGCGAGTTATAGTTAGCTGAACTAACTATAACGGCCGAATTTCTCTGGTTTTGTACAAGTGAAATGTCCAACTAACTATAACATCCCTGAAACCTGTGGTTTTTTCAGTGAATATATATATATGTATGTCTGTCTGTATTTATGTATGTATATATTTATTAAAACAGTCAGTGCATTACTCCAGATTGAAAAAGACAGTAATTGTTGAAACGCGTCGCTGGAAATGCATGCAGCTTTTAACAAAGTTTTAATGGCCCACTCCCTCTTGAGTGCAAGGACTCTTTGTACCGGAAGGAGGAAGTTGTATAATTAGGCGCAGAGCGGTAGCGTCTTACCTTGCACCACATGTGGTTTGGCGCTGACCGGCAGACCGCGAAGGAGGAATGGCGTAAGTAGCAACCGGACAGCTTCGGAGCCTGATACTGTGAAGAGTTGGAAGTGGGACAAGGCAGGAGCTGCCAGTCAACGCTGCAGGAGGATTGTGCTCGTGGCTGGGATATAGGCGATCCTGAGTGAGGCCTGTCTCCACTCTTCAAAATTGCAAGGATCTCGGAGCAGGGCTCTGCTCAAAGCAGTGGAGAGGAGGGAGAGTCCTTGGCCTCAATGGAGGACTGCTGAAAGGTGAACTAAAAGTAAATTACATGCTGCTATTTGAAAGAACTTTTTTATCAAGTTGATTGCTTTGCACAAAAATCAACTATATTTTTATACTCTTTGTACAGACTGGAACATTTATTTTTTATTCACGTTTATCATGACGGCCAGTTTGTGAAAAGGAATACGAGGAGTATTTTCTTCATGTTGATGGAGGGAACAAGTTGCTTTTATTAAAACAGTCAGTGCGTGACTCCAGATTGAAAAAGACAGTAATTGTTGAAACGCGTCTCTGGAAATGCATGCAGCTTTCAATAAAGTTTTAATGGCCCACCCCCTCTGGAGTGCAAGGACTGTTTGTACCGTAAGGAGGAAGTTGTATAATTAGGCGCAGAGTGGTAGCGTCTTACCTTGCACCACCTGTGGTTTGGCGCTGACCGGCAGACCGCGAAGGAGGAATGGCGTAGGTAGCAACCGTTCAGCCCCCGAGCCTGATACCATGAAGAGTTGGAAGTGGGACGATGCAGGAGTGCAACGACTCTTTGTACCGGGAGGAGGAAGTTGTATATATATATATATATATATTCACTGAAAAAACCATAGGTTTCAGGGACGTTATAGTTACTTGCACATTTCACTCGTACAAAACCATAGAAATTCGGCTGTTATAGTTAGTTGAGCTAACTATAACTCACGCCCCCACAATGCACTGCTGATGACGTCACATATTACATCATTCATGACATGGTCAGTGACATCACTGATGACATCACTGATGACATCTCAAATGACATCACTGATGACATCACTGATGACATCATCCAGTGACTGTGTGTTTCTGTAAAGTTTAAATATGTTTTATAAATATATTGGCCAAGGTATATTGTAGAATGAGTGGCTGTATAAGTGTGTGGATGGAGGATTTAGTAGGTGTGTGACTGACTGTATAAGTGAGTGATTAAATGTCTCTTACTGAATTCATGGGTTAGTGACTAAACTGTGTGAATGTCTGTATCAGTCTGTCTATTGCTGTGTAAGCTGCTGCATTGGTTGATGAGTAGCTACATGAGGGTCTATATGGGTTATTGATTGGTTGCCTGAGTATTTGTATGGGTGCCTGAGTGTGTGTGTGAGTGGGTGGGAGGTGTGTGACTTTGTGCATAGATGTGTGAGTTCTTTATTCACTGGGTGTATGGGTTAAAGAGTGCATGTGGAAACAGCTGTATGGGTGGGTGAGTGTGTGTATGGGTGTGTTGGTCAGTGAATGGATATCTCAGTGCTACATGTCCAAGTAACTACATATGTAAAACGCAGTGCATGAGAGAGTTGGAGTATATAAATGACTATACGTGAGGGTCAATGATTGTGAGAGTGCTGTATGGATGAGTGTGTACTTGTATCGGTGATTGTATAAGAGAGTAAGTATATGTTAATATCACTATGAATAAGTGAGGCTGTGTGTGTATAACTGTATAGCTGATTAAATAGAAGTGTGATTGATTCTTTGCATGACTGACTAGATGTGTGAGGAACTCTGGATGAGTGGCGGTTTGTGAGTGTTTGTATAGGTGTATGAGTGCCTATAATAGTGTTGTATTGATGAGTCACTGCATGTATGAGTGACTTTATGGGTGAATGAGTGGATGTGTGTGTAGACCTAGGAATCAGTGCGTGCGTATGTAGTAACTAGTATTGGTGTCTGTATTGTTTCGAAAATGGTAGTCTGTATTTTAGAATGGGTGTATCAAAGGTTTTATTAAGGTATGAGGAGGTGCATCAGATTTTCACGTGGATGATGTCATCAGTGATGTCATCAGTGATGTCATTTGAGATGTCATCAGTGATGTTATCAGTGATGTCACTGACCATGTCATGAATGATGTAATATGTGACGTCATCAGCAGTGCATTGTGGGGCGTGAGTTATAGTTAGCTCAACTAACTATAACGGCCGAATTTCTATGGTTTTGTACGAGTGAAATGTGCAAGTAACTATAACGTCCCTGAAACCTATGGTTTTTTCAGTGAATTTCAAAGGGTTTTAACATGATAATTTGTAACTATAACGACCCTGAAACCTATGGTTTTTTCAGTGAATTTCAAAGGTTTTTTAAATGCTAATTTCTAATTATAATGTTCATTAAACCTATCTGCTGTGCGATCCAAAAACAAGCTGGTGCTTGTAGTGTTGTGGACAGTGGACGCAACCATGTTACCTCAGGCAGTGGGGAAGATCTCGGTCATGAACCTGTGTCGTCGTCCCCTGTAAGCGGAAGCGCGGTGGGCTGGTCCAACGTACGCCACTCCAGCGTAGAAGTGTGAATAAACAGGCCGGGGTTCTGGGCGTGGTTCACTTGTGTGAAAGCCAACGTGTCTGCCAGAGCAGCGACCCTCACCCTGCCACATGGCTGCCACCATGATCGCGGGCCTCCTCGACACAAGCCCCCTGCGAACACAGCGGCACAGCACTGCAGAGTTATGTCTGTACAGACTACTGCCTTCGATCTACACTGTGGACAGCAGGGCTCACAATTCAGATTGAGTCACGATTGCAGATGACGCAGTCCAGTAGGCAAGACACATTGCTCCCAGTGCGGCCCGCCCGGACCACGCATCATCGCAGGCTGCATACACGCTGAGCGCCAGAGGTACCACTAACTCAGTGCACCACAAGTAAACGCCACGTGGCCTTATTAAGGCAGAATTCATTAAACAAAACACATTGCTACCAGTGCGGCCCACACGGACCACGCATCATCGCAGGATGCGCACACGCTGAGTGCTTCAGGTGCCACTAGCTCACTGCACCATAAGTCATCGCCACGTACCCTTAAACCTACATAATATCCTTTTAGTATCCTTACTTCAAGAACTTTTTTGATATCAATTATAGCTTTAGTACAATGACCAAATTCATCTTGCAAGTCCAAAGGAACACTGAATGGCAGTCTACACTGGGGATAGCAGAGCCCACAATTCGAATTCAGTTTTGATTTATTTATTGCAGAGTGAACTGTACTCTATGTCGTTGGATTTTCTCAAGAGGAAGTCACAAAAAGCATTCCTTGATGTCTGTGCTGACTACTGCCTTCGATCTACACTGCGGTCAGCAGAGCTCACCATTCAAATTCAGCCTTGATTTATTATTTGGACAGAGAATTGTACTCTATGTCGTTGGATTTTCTCAAGAGGAAGTGACAAAAAGCTTTCCTCGATGTCTGTGCTGACTACTGCCTTCGATCTACACTGCGGACAGTAGGGCTCACAGTTCAGATGGAGTTACGATTGCAGATGACGCAGTCCAGTAGGCAACAGACATTGCTACCAGTGCGGCCCTCCGGACCACGCATCATCGCTAGCTGTGCACACACGGAATGCTTCTGATGCTCCTACCTCAGTCCACCACAACTGATAGACCCTTTATGACAGAATCTTTTGTGTATGATTTCAGATCTGGTGCCCCTAACTTAGTGTAGCACAAGTCATGGACCCTTTATGATTGAATCTCTGTGTGTGATCTGATGATTACTGTTGTACTTGTTACCAGCACCAACCATTCCCAGAGGGCTGGCTTACACTCACCCCACACGCATCCAGCACAGACGTCACTGGACATGTGACCCTGGTAATAAAAAGGAGTCAAGTGCACGTGCTCGTACCCAGTTCCACTATCTATCTGTGTCTGTGTGTTCATTATGTATGCAACATGCTGCCCCTGGGCCCTACCATATTACATTGTGCTCTGGACAGCGTATGCAACCAACTTACCTTTGACAGTGGGAGAAAACTTTGGTTATGTAACTTTGTCTCGGTCATTGTACAAGTACGTACGTAGAGACTGGATGATTAGAGTACTGCAAGGAGAGTGTATAGTGAATTTATAAGTACGTGGGGATTGGCAGAGTGATTGTATAAGTACATATGTTGGCGCACCCTAACTCCGACAACGAGCTTGTCTCTAATTGGCTGCCCTCCATTTTCCAAAAACTGAAATTTGGATTTTGCATTGCCCAGTATTGCTACAGCTGCAATACTCCACTGAATGTGCAATAAACATTCACACCCACACAGATGTGTCATGTCCACCATCTTTCTTGTGTGGAACTATGGATGAATGTAGGGTCAGTGATTCCCCGTACCTTCCATGTTGGCCATGTACAGGGACTTGGCTCACAGAGTGACACATTGACGCTTGCGACCCGGGTGACGGCAGCACTACAACAAGAACACCCACATGCCAGTGTTGCAAGATTTTTTAAGCATTCTCTAGCCCAAAGACAACCAAAAAGTAGCCCAAACTAGCCCAATATTGCTACTTTAAGGAAGGAGGGGCAGGGACATCGTCAAGCAGGCAGTGAATGGATTGGAATTGATGTTGCAGCAGGCTGCCAAGTAAATATTTGTCTAATAAAGCGCTTTAACATACTAGTTTGCTGGAGCGCTGTATATATATTTATAATCTGGCAACTAGCACAAACCAAAATTTTACTGCACAACCGGGAAAAATATAGCCCAATTGTGCGTGATCTAGCCCAATCTGGCAACAGTGCTGCATCAGTTGATTCCTCATACAGCTCACGATGGAGCCATGCCCACAGCTCCGGAGTCATTCTTCACAGCCTCACGCAGGACTGGCATACGCCAGGCCAGCCCACTCTGCTTACGCTTACAGAGAAAGACAACAACGCTACATGGCCCAGATTTTCATTGTAGTGATCTGCTGGTCACAAGTCTAGTTGTCAGTATGCCACAGCCACTCCCTCACGGCTGGTATACACCCACACCACACCCATCCAGCACAGGCGTCACAGGACACGTGACCCTACCAATAAAAAAGACCGGGCACACGTGCTCTAAACCATTTTAGAGTTGCTCCCACCGCATGCACTGTGATGGCCCATCTCGGTGGTTCGGACACCTCATGTAGGCCTGAGCCACCGAACAGGGAGGCCTACCACCACGTGCGTGGCCTCACTGTTCACTGAGTTAGTGGCACCGCAAGGACTGAGCAGGTGTGCAACCTGCGATGATGATAGGTGCACTAGTATGTCCTCTGCCATGGCAAAATCAAGACACAGCACCAAATGGGAGACCTGTTGGCCTGCGGAGCGGGACTGCATGATGCGGAGGGTGCCCTGTCCGCGAAAAGGTGAGCAGTGAGGCCTGGGTGCGCAGCAGTGGGCAAATACGTCTGGGCGGCGGGAGTGGATACACAAAGGCGGCACAGCGATTTAGGCGTACGCCGTCGTATATCCTCTCCCTTTACTAATTCTGTACTATGTTTAGATGTGGGAGCTTGAGGGCTCCACTAGGTCCCGGCACGTGGTTGGAGACACAGCACTCACTGTCCCTCTTCATCTCTTCCTTTCACTCCTTCACACTCTTTCTCTCTCTCTTCTTCTCACACTGTTTCTATCTTTCTCTCTCTCTTCCTCTTTCTCACACTCTTTCTCTGTCTCTCTTCCTCTCTCTCTCTGTTTCTCTCTCTCTTCGTCTCTCTCACTCTTTCTCTCTTTCTCTTTGTCTTCCTCTCACTCTTTCTTTCTTTTCTCTCTCTCTCTCTTCCTCTCACTCTCACTGTTTCTCTCTTTCTCTCTGTATTCCTCTGACTCTTTCTTTCTTTTTCTCTCTGTCTTCCTCTCACTCTTTCTTTCTCTCTCTATCTCTCTTTCTCTCTCCTTTGATGGATGCATGACGCACAATCTATCTTGTTTTTTGTCTTGCAGGCCTGCGATGAAGCATGGCCATCCTGCAATCAACACTCAACCTGAATTGTGAGCTCCGCTCTCCGTGTGTACACAACGGGTGAGGAGGTTTCTTCGGCACATGGTGGACCCTCTTCGACACATGCCGGTGGTGTAAGGTGAGCAGAGAGGCTTTTTTGCGCAGCGGCGGGCAGTCACCTCCGGGCAGTGGGAGTGGATGGGGTGCAGCAGCCTGGGTGCGCAGCGGCACGCAGTCACCTCTGGGCAGTGGGAGTGCATGGGGTGCAGCAGCCTGGGTGCGCAGCGGCTGTCATACACCTCTGGGCAGTGGGAGTGGATGGAGTGCAGCAGCCTGGGTTTACAGCAGCGGGTAGACACCTCTGGGTAGTGGAAGTGCATGGGGTACACTAGCCTGGATACACAAAGGCAGGACAGCGATTTAGGCATACGCAGTTGTATGTACTCATCCATTACTGATTCCATTTTTATGTTTCAGATGACTAAGCTTGAGGGCTGCCCTATATCCCGGCACGTGGTTGGAGACACACCGGTGACAGAAAGGTGAGCTGTGAGGATTTTCTCCACAGTGTCAACACTCACTCTCCCTCTCCATCTCTTCCTTTCTGTCACTCACACTCTTTCTCTCTCTCTCACTCTCTATCTCGTCCTTTCTCTCTCTCACACTCTTTCTCTCTTTCTCTGTCTCTTCCTCTCTCTCTCATTCTTTCTTTCTCTCTCTTCCTCTCTCTCACTCTTTCTCTCTCTCTCTTCCTCTCTCTCACACTATTTCTCGCTTTCTCTCTTCCTTGTATCTCACTCTTTCTCTCTTTCTCTCTCACTCTTTCTCTCTTTCTCTGTCTTCCTCTCTCTCTCACTCTTTCTTTCTTTCTCTCTCGCTTCCTCTCTCTCTCTCTCCTTTGCTGGATGCATGACGCACCATCTTATCTTTCTTTTTGTCTTGCAGGCTGTGATTCACAAATTGTGCAGTTGTATGTACTCATCCATTACTGATTCCATACTATGTTTCAGATGACTAAGCTTGAGGGCTGCCCTATATCCCGGCACGTGGTTGGAGACACACCGGTGGCACAAAGGTGAGCTGTGAGGATTTTCTCCACAGTGTCAACACTCACTCTCCCTCTCCATCTCTTCCTTTCTGTCACTCACACTCTTTCTCTCTCTCTCACTCTCTATCTCTTCCTTTCTCTCTCTCACACTCTTTCTCTCTTTCTCTGTCTCTTCCTCTCTCTCTCATTCTTTCTTTCTCTCTCTTCCTCTCTCTCTCACTCTTTCTCTCTCTCTTCCTCTCTGTCACATTGTTTCTCTCTCTCACACTGTTTCTCTCTTTCTCTCTTCCTTGTATCTCACTCTTTCTCTCTTTATCTGTCTTCCTCTCTCACACTTTCTCTCTTCCTCACTCTCACTCTTTCTCTCTCTCTTCCTTTCTCTCACTCTTTCTCTCTCTCTCTTCCTCTCTCTCACTCTTTCTCTCTCTCTTCCTCTCTCTCACTCTTTCTCTCTCTTTCTCTCTCTCACTGTTTCTCTCTCTCTTCGTCTCTCTCACTCTTTCTCTCTGTCTTCCTCTCACTCTTTCTTTCTTTTTCTCTCTCTCTTCCTGTCACTCCCACTGTTTCTCTCTTTCTCTCTGTCTTCCTCTCACTCCTTCTTTCTTTTTCTCTCTGTCTTCCTCTCACTCTTTCTTTCTCTCTCTCTCTCTCTCTTTCTCTCTCCTTTGATGGACGAATGACGCACAATCCTATCTTGCTTTTTATCTAACAGGCTGTGATTCACGAATCGACGCCCCCCCCACACCACCACAGCTGAACGTGTGTACAAACTGCGATGATGCGTGGCCATCCTGACAACGCCTGACAAAGTTGCTTCAGCACGTGGTGCACCCTCTTACACACACGCCGGTGGCGGAAGGTGAGCAGAGATACTTCTTTCCGCAGCAGCGGGCAGTCACCTCTGGGCGGTGGGAGTGGATAGTGTGCAGCAGCCATGGCGCACAAGAGCGCACAGACACCTCCGAGCAGTGGGAGTGGATGGGCTGCAGCAGCCTGAGTGCGCATTGCCGAAACAGATAATTAGGTGTGTGCAGTTGTATGTACTCTGCAATTACTAATTCTATACTATCTTTCAGATCACTAAACTTAAGGGTGCACTATGTCCCGGCACATGGTTGGAGACACACCGGAGGCACAAAGGTAAGCTGCGAAGATTTTCTCCAGTGTCAACACTCCCTCTCCATCTCTTCCTTTCTCTCTCTCACACTTTCTCTCTTTCTATGTCTGTTCCTCTCTCTCATTCTTTCTTTCTCTCTCTTCCTCTCTCTCACTCTTTCTCTCTCTCTTTCTCTCTACCTCTCTCTCACACTGTTTCTTTCTCTCTCTTTTCCTTGTATCTTACTCTTTCTCTCTCTCACTCTTTCTCTTTCTCTGTCTTTGTCTGTCTTCCTCTCTCTCACTCTTTCTCTCCTCTCTCTCACTCGTCCTCTCTCTCTTCCTCTCTCTCACTCTTTCTCTCTCTCTTCCTCTCTCTCACTCTTTCTCTCTCTCTCTTCCTCCCTCACACTATTTCTCTCTTTCTCTCTCTCACTCTTTCTCTATTTCTTTGTCTTCCTCTCTCTCTCACTCTTTCTTTGTTTCTCTCTTTCTCCCTCACTCTTTCTCTCTTTCTCTTTCTCCTTTGCTGGACACATGACGCACCATCTTATCTTTCTTTTTGTCTTACAGGCTGTGATTCACAAATGGTCCAGCGATGACACGACATGGCTGTACATAGTTTTATTTGTTGTTGTTTTGTTTTAATAAAATGTTTTATATGTAAATCCATACATGACTAAGATTCTTATTTGTCCAACCTAACGTGACTGTCACATTTGTTTGTGGGGGGTGGGGGTGAGGGGAGATGGCGGACAAGGAGCTCCTACTGGGGGAAGTCGGAGCAGTGTTGGGTGTCCGACCTGCATGATCGTTGCCTCCATTACATCTGTTCTCAGAGACTTAAGAGCCGGCGGTATGGCTCATAGATGAAGAACTGCGAGCCGACTAGCGGGCTCATAGAGGGAGAACCGCGGCCCGTCAGTTCGCAGAGGAAGAGGTGCGGGCCAGCTCGCAGAGGAACACCTGCGGGCCGACTAGTATAGGGAAAGGTGCGGGCCATCAGCTTCCAAAGGGATAGCTGCGGAACACTGATGTGGGGAGAGGGAGCGTGAAGAGCATATCTCGCAGAGAGACACCTCCGGTATATTTCCAGTATTGGCTTCACAGATACAACTGCGGGCCTGAGAACTCGCACCCGAAGGGCTGTGAGCCGACAAGTGGTTCACAGAGGCAGACTTGCGGGCCCAAGTATGTTGTTGGAGGTATGCTGTTGATGGTGGAAAAGGGTGCGTTACCTTCTGATGTAGGGAGACGCAGCGTGAAAGCGGTATCTCGCACAGACAGAGCTCCGGTATATTAAATTGCCCCCGGGACCTTTCTTTTATATTTTCACTCGATGCGAGGCACAAGATGGCTGCTAACACTTCCTGGTTTGAATTGTTAGCAGCCAATCAGAGGCAAGCTCGTGCTCGGGAGTTAGGCACAGTCCAGATATATATATCTTTTTTTCCTTTAATATCTAAAAAACTACTGAACGGATTTACACCATTTCCACAAAACCGCGCTTTCTGCACCAAGACCTTTCTCCCTGCCAAATTTGGCGTAATTCTGTTCAGCAGTTTGACCTGCAGCCTTGTCTAAAGTTCCCTATGGAAAATGCATTGCGAAAACACTTTTTCGGACCCCCCTTTTTTCTCAGCCCCCCTTTACCAATCACCCTGTAATATATCTTCGCAGCTCAATACACCCCTAAACTTTCAAGATATGAGCTGATCAAAAAAGAGAAACTTTCTGGAATATTTAGTAAAGATTCGTCAAACGATGCAAAAGTTATAAGCACATGGAGGTCTCCAGGAGGGGGACCACGCAACCCCCCTCCCAACATGAGTGAAGCCCCGGGTCTGCTGGGACCCCAGCGGGCCCCCGCAGCCCCACCGAGCCCCCGCTATTATTTTTTAAGAAATGCCCCCGGGACCTAGCCCACCCCGGGGTCTCATCAAAATAAAACGCGGGACCCCTCGACCCCAGCGCGAATTACGCTGATATATATATATTTTTTTTTAATGCTTTTTTTGGCCCTGGGGTATTTCTGGGACCCCCTGAGCAGGCCTAGGGGGTCACAGTGTTTCTACCCTGCCCCCTTCTCTTGTTTTATACCTTTGTTTCTCTGTTTTCTAGTGACTCGCTTCTACCGAGCCACAAGATGGCTGCCAACACTTCCTGGTTTGGAGTGTTCGTAGCCAATCACAGTGAAGCTCGTGCACGGGTCTTAGGCTCCGCCCAGATATCAAAACTTTTATTTTTCTAATTTCTCAGCAACTACTAAATGGATTTACACAATTTAAAACAAAGGTCGCTTTCTGATCCAAGCACTACCTTTTTGCCAAATTTGGGGTAATTCCGTTCAGTAGTTTCGGCTCTAGCCTTGCACAAAGTTTCCTATGGGAAATTGATTTTTTGACTCTTATTCTTTGAATTTCTCAAAAACTACTGAACGGATTTACACCATTTAAAAAAAGGTCGCTTTCTGAACCAAGCTCTACCTTTATGCCAAATTTGAGGTAATTCCGTTCAGCAGTTCGGGCTGTAGCTCGTCGCAAAATTTCCTATGGAAATTAACATGGATAAAACCCTATTTGGGACCCCCCTTTTTTCTCAGCCCCTGCTTGACAAATCACCACCAAAACTTTCAAAATAGGAGCTGACCTAAAAAGTGCAACTTTTTGGAAAATTTCATAAAGATTCGTCAAACGATGCCAAAGTTATTAGCAAATCAAAAAACGCTTTTCCTGTGGAAACTAGGTTGTAACTATTGTAACTATAACTACCTACTGGCGACCGCCAGTAGGTAATATATATATATATATATATATATATATATATATATATATATATATATATATACCCGTGATCAAGGCGTGTAGATGCCTAAACGCATTGGGCTAGTTTGGCCAACAATAAATTAACTCTGGAATTATTATTGGAGTTTCTATATTTCTTTCTGGAAGGAGTGCGTGCCGTGCATTTGATTCTACAATGTGGTAATTGGTGAAGTAATCTAGGGTTTCCTCAGACCCTGACACGCACCTGGCTGTTGGTCGCTGGCATTTAACTTTATTTTTCTGATTCCAAAGTCAATGAGGTGTTCCAGAAGTATGGCTTGTGACACCATGTCAAACAAGGCTGAGAGATCCAAGATGACCAGTGCTGCAGAACTTACCTGATCCAGCATGATGACCTGGTCATCTGTTACAGCAATTCTATGTTATGAGAAGGTTTACATTGTAACTAGGACTCACCTAAAAATGTATGCTCCTCTGGGGATGCTGAGAGTTGCAAATGCATTGCTTTTTCAAGAGTGTTGAAAGAAGGGAAATGGATCTAAAGTTGGATAATAGTTTTGGGTCCGTTTGTGGTTTTTTTTTTTTAGAAGGGAGGGACTATGCTTTTTTTTCTGATGCTTGAGCACAGTGACTGAATTCAAAGAGCCCTTGCATTGCTTTGCATGTAAGGGAATATGCATTGTTGAGCAAGGTGATACATTTTAGGCAGACAGGGATTAGAATGGGATCTCAATTTGGTTTGCTTAGAAGTTTGGCAATCAGTTCATCTGATAGAGGTGTGAACTGATAAAGATATATTGCAGTAACAGTTCTGATCCTTTGATTGATCAAAGTAGGGATATTGATGGATACTCAGATAAAATCAGGATATATCTTGCTGATTTTGTTGCTAAAGTATCATGAGTATAAGTTGTTACATAGCAATTGGGTGGGAATAGCAGTTGGCTTTGCTGCTTTCCGATTGGAGATGCTATGAATGATAAAAAAAAGAGCTCTTGAGAATGATTAGCAGAGTTTTCGATTTTGGAAGAATATTAGTTGATTTTAGTTATGATGATAAGGTCTTTGTAATTCAAAATTGCTAGTCTACAGGCTGTTTTGTCTTGTGGTTTGTGGCATTGTATCCATTTAGCTTCAAGTTTGTTGCATTGCCTCTCAGCAGTTATCAGAGTACCTTTTTATTTTTTTATTTTTATTAAAGTACAAAAACCAATACAAAGATGAAGCAATATCAAGCCACCCTGTCCCTCCCCCCACCCCGTAAAAAAAGGTTAACTCAAGGTAGAGAGAACCGGTTACATATATTCTCTTGTTGCCTTTCTTAATCCACGAAGTGTATAAGATAAAACATAATCACATAAGAGTAGCTAATTTTTAACAAACATAATGAGCTGTAAGCAATAAGATGTATAATCAACATAAACATAGCGATGTCCTTGCCCTAAGTCTATAAAGAATCAGATAGGGCACACCTTTAAATAATCGAGCATCGCATGTAATCAAAACAAACAAAATTGATAAACAGTCATTGGCTGAAAGGAGAAGGAAGAAAATTTGCTTTACGGGGGCCCTAATAGTGTGCCTGATTGAGCCATACCGTTAAGGGTTCCCAGATGGTTAGAACCTTCCTTTTTCCCCGAATGCCTTTTTTAGCAAAGATAGCCTTCTCGAGATGACATGTCGTGACTAATCAGGCCAACCATTGGGAGAACAATGGAGGGTTTCGATCTATCCATGAAGAGGCTATACAGATCCGCAGTATTGTCATGGCTACAAAGATAAGTGTGCCGCCGCTCTTTCTGTTAACCTTGTCTTGTGTCCCTAACAGAATAGTCGTGGGGTTAACTGAATATCCTGAGAAAGGACTTTCTTTAAGAAATCTTGGGGCATATTAGCAAGACCCACGTTAAAATTATCGCCATTTTAGCGGCAGGAAACTGCCGCTAAAACGGCGATAATGGGCTTGCTAATATGCGTTATAGAATTCCAATAGAAGCCCAGGTTAGATGTCCTGCACATCTAACCTGGGCTTCTATTGGAATTCTATAACGCATATTAGCAAGCCCATTATCGCCGTTTTAGCGGCAGTTTCCTGCCGCTAAAATGGCGATAATTTTAAAGTGGGTCTTGCTAATATGCCCCCTTGTATTTTGCCAAGGAATGGTGTAAGTTTCGGACAAGTTGCGAACATGTGTACTGAGTCTGCACTAAACTCTGAGCACCTAGGACAAAGCGTTCCTTTACCTGTTCCCCATTTAGCATTTCTGCTGGGTGTAATATACAAAAAAAAGGCGGTCTTAAAAAATTGTGCCTGCAGTTTGGCCGACAGCAGATCACTCTGGGCAGATCCCAAGGCACGATCGAAGGTATTGTGAGGAGTACCCAGCATCAACTGCCATTTGCTTGCAATCTTGAACATGTCATCGGGCATTTGGCTATTCAGTGTGGATTAAATGTATCCAATATGGGGTGAAGCGGGGGCTTTTAGTTTGTCGATATGATCAATCTTTGCGAACCCGGCAGACCCACCAGCCTTTCGGGCCAAGAAATCCCTTATGGCAATATACTTAAAAGCCTCTTGTACCCTCAGTTTGTATTGAGTTTTAAGGTCGATAAATGGCTTAATTCCTTCGGTGGTGATTAAATCTCCCAATTTTAAAATTCCCGCTTTATACCAGTCTTGGAGATAAGATCTCCCAAAAATAGCTGGCAAGTTGGTATTATTATTGATGGGAGAATAATAATTCAGTCTGCCCAGCCCGTAAATTCTGCGTATGTTGGAAAAAACTTTATATGCACTCATCAGGGTCTTAAATCTAACCCGTTTGTAATATCCGAAAGTCAATTGTCGCCACAGGCATCCCCGGGCCTCCTCCCCAAGTAGAAGTTGGAAGGGAGATGGGAGTCCTGCGGTTGGAGTATAGGAATGTTCGTGCAACAGTTCCATACTATACTGTAGGACCGAAGCCCAGTAATACAATCTTATATTAGGGAGCGCCCATCCACCCCTCTCCCTGGGAAGGGAGAGTGGCTTAAAAGCCCGCCTAGGTTTCAGAGTATGCCCAGATAAATTGTGAGAAAAGTTGTTCAAATCTCTGGAGCATAGTTTTGCTGAACTCTAGAGGTATAGCCCTGAAAAAATATAGTAGGTTAGGGCAATAGGTCAGCTTGATAACATTACACCGGCCCACTATAGTCAAGTGTAAGTTATTTATCCAATTAAGCGCTTTTTTAGTTTCTCCCGCCAACGGGATCAGATTTTCTGCCACGATTAAATCGGTGTTTGTGACTATAGTGACCCCCAAGTATTTAGCTTTCTGGACAACCCGACTGGTCACCCAATTGATTTCTTTATTTAAAATGATCTGTGTTTTTTTTTTTTTTTAAACAAATGTTATTTGTCAAATAACACATATAGAGCGGAGCTCTGTAACCCAGAGACTTCCGCCGCATCAACATACACCATTTTGACTTTGACAATTTTCCATGAATACAACAACAACAAAAAATTGAAAAGCAATACAGATGAAACAGAACAATAGAACTAATACCCCCCACCCCCCATCGCACTGTCATCCACTACAGAGCAACCACGCAAGCACAAACTTTAAGCATATATTTACCATGTGTCATCACCCAGGAGGCGGCTTTTCTACCACACATGCATAGAAGGGAGCACAAGAAGAGAGGGGAGCGATTAAGCCGGGTCAACGCGTTGGGTCGGGGCAGGCTCAAGCTCCAGGCCACGATAGTCCGCCCAGCGCTTCCAAATTTTGAAGTGCTTACGAGGGCACCCCCTTGCCACAAAAATAGGAGCCTCCAATCCCATACAAAATTCCAGGCCATTCTTCCACGCAGAGATAGAGGGCGCCACTGTTGCCTTCCAGGCCATGGCAATATCCCTTTTGGCTAGTGTAAAGCCCAGAAGCATGAGATGGCGTTTATAAATATTGCCCCCAATGCCATCCATAACGTGTAGGAGCACCAATTTCGGTGAACAGGGAAGGTCCCAGCACAGAACTTCAGATAGGCAGGCCATCACCCCCCTCCAAAACCGTGCCAGTGTGGAACAGTGCCATACAGTATGCAACAGGGTACCCTCCTCATGTGCACAGCGAAGACATACCGGGGAAGCCACCAAGCCCGCCCTCCACAGCCTGACCCTGGTATAGTATACCCTATGGAGGTATTTAAACTGGATAAGCCGAAGGCTCATCGCAATAGCTGCTCCACGCCTCTGTCCAATCTTCCTCTTCCATTGGGCCTACATCTCCCTCCCATAGCTCCCTAAGATGCTGCAGAGACGGGGAGCTATGCGTGACCAGGGACTGGTAGATTTTGGAGATCTTGTGATCTTGAAGATCCCCCATAAACACCTTTGCCTCCACCGGACTGAATTCTGCCAGCGCCTCCAACCCCTCCAAGCTAGGGGAAATGGCATGTCGGAACTGCAAATATTAAAAAAATTGGGTTTTAGGCATTAGGAAATCTTTTTGCATATCTTGGAAGGATTTCAACACAAGCCCCCGCATCACATCCCCCAAAGTAGAGATCCCGATAGTGTCCCAGTCGCGAAATCCAGGCAGAGCCGCCAGCTGCGGCAGGAGACCATTGTGCCACAGAGGGGTCTCCCGAGTCAACCTATTCCACCAAACCATCCTCCGTAGCGCCTGCCTCCAGATCTGGAAAACAGTCCGTGTGGCAGACGGCAGGGAGCGTCTCAATGGCGCAGAGTAGAGAATCATGTGTAAGGTGTGGTCTCCCATGCACCTCCGTTCGACAGCATACGCCGTGTCAGACCTATCCCCATACCACCATTCGTTAAGGACCAGCAGATGCGAGGCCATGTAGTACGAAAGAATATCAGAGGTTGCCAACCCCCCACAGTAGGTGGACTGAAAGCAGGTCCGTAGGGCCACCCTAGCCCCCCCACCACCCCAGAGAAACTGACCCAGGGCTGCGTTAACCTGACGGAATCATCGAGGAGAAATCGGATACGGATGGTTTTGCAACTGGTACAATAAGCGCGGAGCGAGACCATCTTGAAAATGGCCGAGCGACCATAAATAGACAGGGGCATGTGAGACCAGGTTCTAATGTCCTTGCGTACACGATCCCATACAGTCGCCAAATTTCTATCCCAAGATATGGTAAGCGAATCCGATAGGAACACGTCCAGATATTTCATCCCCCCATACACCACCTGCACCGCGGATGCCCAAGAGCCAAGATCTCCCTCCTCACCCAGGACCCAAAAGGTAGACTTCCATGGATTCATATATAGGCCGGAGGTCTCCCCGAATACTTGCATGATGCGTAACAGCCGCGGGCCCGTCCTATCCAGGTTAGTAAGGAAGAACACATCATCAGCATAGAGGGCGATACGATCTGACAATCCATGCGCCCATTCGAGACCGGTCACTTGAGCGTCTATCCGCACCCAGGCAGCAAGGGGCTCCATCGCTAATGCAAACAAATAGGGAGACAGTGGACACCCCTGTCTGGTGCCCCGTCCAATGGAAAACGTAGATGAGACAGAGCCTGCCACACGCACAGACGCGGTTAGGTCTGTATATAGTAGGGTTAGATAAGACAGAAAACGAGGCCCTATGTTCAATCTATGGAGAAGTGCAAATAGGTACACCCAGCTCAGAGAATCAAAGGCCCTATCCATATCTGCCAGCAAAAGCGCCGCTCGCTCCCCCAAACCACTGACAGCCACAACAGCAACGTGCGCCCGACGGATATTATGACGGGTCGCCCACTGGGGCATAAACCCGGCTTGATCGGGATGAACTAAGGAGGAGATATGTGGCCGGAGGCGGTTGGCCAACGCCTTGGCCAAAACCTTTGCCTCAACGTTCAAGAGGGAAATAGGGCGGTATGATGCATGTTGATCAGGAGGTCTACCAGGCTTGTGGAATATGACCACTTCCACGTGCCTCCAGTCACTAGGCAAGCGACCCCGTTCCCTAGCCTCTTCCACCACTTTGCAATAGTGGGGACCCAGCTGCAAAAAAAACGTTGAAAAAATTCATTTGGGAAACCGTTCGGTCCCGGGGCTTTCCCGGGGTGTAAATCCCCCAGGGCGGCACCCAGTTCGTCCTCCGTGAGTGGGCGATCTAACTCTGCACTAACTACGTCTGGAAGGGCCTTAGGCAGGAGGTCATATAAGAAGCGGCCTATCACCTCTGCGACAGGCATTCTTTGGGGGCATAGAGATCTGCGTAGTACGTAGCAAAGCTCTCGGCAATGGTCGAGGGGTCCAAAACAGGTGACCCGTCCATCCTCACAATGCCCGGGAGAGCCTGGGAGCAAAGCGACCCCTGACACAGTCTGTGCAGCAGCTTGCTCGATTTATCCCCCCATTGATAGATCCTGCTCCGGGTCGCCAACCAAGCCTGCTGGGCCTCGTCCAGCAGGAGATGCGAATAGGCCTGTTGCGCGAGCAGCAATTGGTGGCGGACCTGCCGCCCCCCTTCCTTCCTACTACGCGCCTCCAGGCCAAGAATTTCAGCTCCTGCATGCATGAGGGATTCTCTGCGCGTTCTACAAGCCGCCGCACAGAAGGAAATGTCCACCCCCCGAAGTGTGGGCTTCATTGCCTCCCAGAGAGATTCGGCCCCCTTCACCGACCCAATATTGAACGACAAGTATTGATCAATGGTCGCTTCCATACGTTCTCTGTATTCTTCCTTCTGGAGGTTCCAGACCGAGAGGCGCCACCTAAAGGGCCCGAGCACCGTCCCTGCACGTAGAGTGATGGCCACCGGCGAATGGTCCGAGAGCCCACGAGGAAGAATATCGGCTGCCAAAACCCTGCTGGCCACCGCCTGGGAAACAAATATGTGGTTGATGCGGGAGAATGAGTCATGTACCGCCGAGAGGTAAGTGTATCCCTGCGCTGTGCCATGTAACCTACGCCAGGGGTCCACCCAGTCCAAGCCCATCACCAGGGAATGAAGTTTGGTAGGGTTACGGGCCTCCAGGGGACTCCCGGGCCTCCACCGATCTCTGACCACATTGAGCACATCGTTCCAATCCCCACCCACCACTGCCAGGCCCTCTGGTAGATCCGCCCACAGGGTCATAAGTCTCTCCACCAATCCCCAGGACAGTGGCGGGGGGGCGTATACACTCCCCAGTATCACAGTTTCGCCACCCACTGTAACTAATAAGAAGGGGGACCCCTGACTCGATGGGGACAGGTATGCAGGGGAAATAAGGAACACCAAATAAACAAGAAATAACCTGCCCCGTCTGATCAACACCTGGCCCTATAACAGGATCCTAAAGTACATACTCTATCCCTGGAGCAAATGAAGGACAAATGGATAATAATATCAATTTATACAAAAAAACAGTAGAAAAACTTTTTTATTATTATTAAATCCATAATCATTTCGACAGTTGATAAATACACATCACAATAATAACACTGATTGATAATTAATAAAACAGTTCAAACAAAAACATATATATACATGACGTCCCACACACCTACTTACAACAAGGCATTCATATCATCATACATTCCCAAACTTAATCGACTGACTCAACATAACACACATCATAATAACAAAACATACAAAAAGTTAAAAATAGATCATAAAAGCCACACGATGATCAGATGACAAAGAGAAATACAAGTCATCAAGGGGTAGGGATGAGAATAATCCAGCTGCCCCCGCAAGAAAAACGCCAACGCGCGTTTCGGTGAGTTGCCCCAGCCGGGGCTACACCTTCATCAGGGCGTAAAATAGACAAAAGAGGGGTTGGACAGAACACCTGGCAGATATAAACAGAAAAACATATATAGTTTATTCCGGGGAACATAATCCTATATATATACTTATATTATTCAAACAATTTTTTTTTAGAACAATCCAAAACACAAGTCCTTGATAAGCTCCAGGGAGACTACAATAAAGTTAACTAATAAGTAAAGCAACTGGAATAGAAGGCACACATAACGAACATAGACATACGCCAACAAATACTTATAATATTGCCATACATAAGGAAAATCCTCATATATATACACACTCTCATCATCATGATAACCACCTACAACACACAAACAAACAAGAATAAAGAACAAACGTGAGGATATCAGCGATAGAAAGAGACAACCACCCGAGACACAACACCCCAAGAGTAAAATGTCAAGACCAACCACCAAGTGATAGAGGGGGAATTTAGTAAATTACAGTAATGCCTACCAGTGGTTAAGCCCTCCAGATGTATCACAAATATTTTCCCATAGCCGAGGGCATGGACAAAAAGCCTGCAGACATTTTGTCCATGCCCTCGGCTATGGGAAAATATTTGTATGTACTTTAGGATCCTGTTATAGGGCAAGGTGTTGATCAGACGGGGCAGGTTATTTCTTGTTTATTTGGTGTTCGCCACCCACTGTACCCTGCAAGAAGAGATACCTGCCCTGAGTGTCCCCCCATGTCTTAACGTGTGTGTATGGGACTCTGCGATGAATCAGAACTGCAACTCCCCGAGACCCCCTCACAAACCCCGAGTGGAAGACATGTACATAGCCAAGGCGTTGAAAAAATAGCGCCTTCGTCCCCATGAGGTGTGTCTCCTGCAGCATTAGTATATCTGCGCGGGCGCGCTTAGCCTGTTTAAGGATAGCCCCACGTTTAACCTTGTCTAGCGCCCCTCTAACGTTCCAGCTAATTATCCGGAGGGACCCTTGGGAATCCGGTGAACTACCCAATATATCCGCCATTGGGAGGCTCCATAGAGGCTAAAGACACAGATGACATCGTATAGAAAGCACAAACTGACTCCAAAATAGAACAAGACAGTGCGATCAAAAAACGAAAGTTCCCCAGAACAACCCGACAAATCCCCCCCCCACCCTATACCTCAATAACAGTGAAGTACCTGTCGCGGCAGGCAGAGCAGGCTGACCCCACCGGGAGATCCCACCCCTCACCCGCCAATGGATCCCCAACTTACAGCCCATTGTCTGCTGGCCCTCTCTCTGCTCGTTAAGGTCCCACAGAGATACCGGCCTTCTTTCGTTCTTCTCCGGCCAATGCAGTATACCGGAGACCCTGAGACCATCGTCCCATCTATCAGCTAGTCCGCTGACACAGGCTGTCGTGAGGCCGACCCAGCCCGAGAGGAGGCATCGCAGGATCTGGATCGCCATCTGGACCTAGAGCGCGTGGAGCCTCTCCCCTTCACTTTAGGCAAATTCCGGGCCATCGCACTCGACGAAGAATCAGAGTCCCTCCCGGGTGGCGAGTGGGGACGCAGCCGCACCGTCTCATCAGTCCACTGGAACACCTCCTCCGGTGAATCAAAGAAGTGAGTACGGGATCGGTACACTACCCGCAACCTGGCTGGATAGAGCAAAGCATACGGAAGTTTGAGCTCTCGGAGGCGGGCTTTGGCTGCTAGGAAGGACTGCCTCCGCTGCTGAACTAATTTTGTGTAGTCGGGAAAGATCAGAATGCGGGCATTGTCGTATAACAGCGGTTCCTTGGCCCTAGCCTGCTTCAGGATAGCGTCCCGATAGTGGTAATTGAGTAGCTTTGCAATTATGGGCCTCGGATGAGCCCCCACCGGAGGTTTCTGCATCAAGGCCCTGTGGGCACGCTCCACAACAAAGCATTTGGATAAGGACTCCGGGGGGAGCCAGCTCTCCTGCCACTGAGTAAGGAACTGCTCCATGTCTCCATCCTCGCATCCCTCCGGAAATCCAACGAAACGTAGATTGTTGCACCGCGCCCTCCCCTCGGCGTCCTCCACTCTTGATGCTAGACCCCGTTGGGCGGTTTCCAAGGAAGTCACTCGCTGCTGCAGGGTGGAAACCACATCTTCCACTCCCGAGATTCTTGTTTCGGTCTCAGTGATGCGCGCAACCACATTCCGTAAGTCCTGCCGCAACAGCATGACGTCGGAACCTACCGCCCCAATATTGGCATCGAGGACGTCCCTGGACTGTGTGATGGCAGCCATGAGAGCGGCGTTGTCGGGCACGTCTCCATGTGTCCCCCCTGATGCCGCCGCAGAGGCCCCCGGGCCCGTGAATTTGTCAATCGTGCTCTGCTTAGTCGATCCTCCCCCAGGCTTATCTCTCGTCATGGCGGGCCATGCGCCTCCCCTTGCCCAGGAGAACGTACTGTTCATAGCCGGCGCGGTGCCGTACAGATAATTGAGTCCGCTTGGTCAGAGCAGAAGCTGCACAAGTGTAGAACCACGGCTCCGGCGGCCCAACCTGACCGCCAATCTCACCACTGTTGAGGCAGAGCACAGGAGCAGGACACGGAATCCAGAATCACCACACGTGCCCCAAGGAGCGCAGCGATCCAGGCCCTCTGCCAGTTGCCGCAGTAGGCACTCACGCGGCCCGACCGACCGCTGATATAGGCACTCTGCACAGCAGGAGGGAGAGGGCACCGCGCCAGCCACTCACTGGGCAGCAAGATGTGCAAGCGGGCACGCCCGTTCTCCCGCCCGGACCTCAGAATACCTGACGTCTCCCCACAGCACCTCCAGGCGGCACCCCCCCGCGGCCCTACAAGACCGCCGAGCCCCCGGAGTCAACCCGTGCAAGGGGGGAAGGGAAGCAGAGACGTCCAAAGAGCAGACGGGGTGCCGGCAAATGAGAAGCCCTGATCTCCGAGGGCCTCCTATGTTGCTTTCGCAGCTTGACAGGCCGCCCACGTTAGGATATTGCCAGGCAGAAGGGGAGGGGAGGCGCAGCTGTAGTCCGCAGGGGGGCACGCAGCTCCATGGGCCGATGAGGTAAGCACTCCACGGGTGATAGGAGGGAAGCACGACTTTGGCCTCGTGTGTGCCCCCGACAGAACCTCTAGGCAACTCCCCCCGCGGCCCGACAAAGCCGCCGAACCCCTGGATCGATCTGTGCAGGGGGGAAAGGGCGGAGGGACCCAAGCAGCAAAACGGGCGCCGGTCTGTACAAGGCCCCAGTCCCCCGAGGGCCCCAGATGTTGCTCGTGGGGCCCCCCAAGCCACCGAAAGAAGATGCCACTGGGTGGGGGGGAGACAGGCACACGCTGCTATCCAGAGGGGGCGGCCAGTCCCAACACAGCTCGAGGCCCAGCTGAGGGCCGACGACTCACCAGTCCCACCACGTGCACCCTCAGCGCCTCTCCCTCGCGGCCCGTCACGACCGCCGATCGAGGGAGACCTGCCCTATCGCTCTCAATAGGCGGGGAGGAAGCTAATCCCTAGTAGGAGACACCCGGCCGGGAGGCACTCTCCAGGAATCGGCCCGTCTCCTCCACTCAGCGTGCCAGCCCAGCCGCCGCGGCTCCGCCCCACGCTGGGGAACACAGGCAGTGCCGCACTCCAGGTCCTGGTTTCCACACCACCCGGAGGCCCCACCTGTGGCCGTCGTCGCTCCGCCGCCCCAGGCCACGTCGCGGGTCAGGACTCGGCCCAAATATGCAGCGCCAGGTTGCGTCACCCCCAGGGCAGCCTTGGAGAGTGCAGACGGCCCGGAGAAGCAGGACACATGCAGGATATAGATCGAGGCTGGATGGAGCTCACTTAGCACACGTCCGCCATGATGGCTCGCTAAGCCACACCCCCCAAATGATCTGTGTTTTTCCTTTATTAAGTGCATATTCCGCAATTTTTCCAAACTCCTGAGCCTCCTGTTTCAATGCTACAATAGCAGTCTCAGGATCCGGGGTCGCCACGGCCAAATCATCGGCATAGGCCATGATTTTAGTGTCCCATCCAAATCTACTCACAGCCCGGATTGCTTGATTGTTTTCTATTTTTTTTATAAGAGGGTCTATATATAAAGTGAAGAGCAGTGGAGAGCAGGGACAGCCTTGGCGGGTACCCCGTGAGATTTCAATCTGCTCCGTTAACTTCCCATTAATTGAGATGCTAGCTGTGGGGTTAAGGTAAAGAGCTTGAATAGCTTGAATTGCCTTAGGCCCAAAACACATCCTTCTCATGACGCCCCAGAGAAACTCCCAGGAGACCCGATCGAATGCTTTTTCAGCATCAAGTAATATTAGCGACATCGGGTCTCCTGATATCTGAGCTGCGTCGAATAAAGTAATGGTCCATCGGATGTGTTCAGTAGTACCTTTCTTGGGGATGAACCCGTGTTGCCATTCCGACACCAGGGATTCGATTCTTAAAGATAGTCTAGCCGCAAAAATCTTAGAATATATCTTAGAATCGCAATTGATAAGGGTGATTGGCCTGTAAGAGCCCATTTCAAGTGGTGACTTATCCTTTTTCGGGAAAATTACGATCTTAGCATTGGACCAGGAAGCAGGTGGAGAAGCCCCGTTAAAAATAGAGACTACAAGTGAAGTGAAGAGAGCCCTTATTTGGGAAGCAAAGATTTTATAAAACTCAACCGGGATACAGTCGGCCCCTGATGCTTTCCCATCTGGCAAACTTGCTAGGGCTTTGGCGATTTCTTCCCAGTTCGGAGGATCCTCTAATTGGTCATGTTCTTCTGCACTGAGTTGGGACAGGGTGATTTTATCTAGATAGTTAAGGATCTCATCCTCTCTCAAGTCTGATGGCCTGATGTTCTCCTCAGAGTAGAGATTCTGATAGAACTCTCGGAATGCCCTTTGGATTTTAATCGGGTCATTAGTAAACTCTCCTGTTAAAAGTTGAATCGAGTGTATTTCATTGGCAGAAACCTGCTGTCTAGTTCTGAGAGCCAGTTGATGGCCGATGAGCTCGCTACACTCATAGCTTTTCTCACGTGCAGAAGCCCATTTAGCTGCCACCTTCTCTGCAAAAATTGACCCAATTTTAGCCTTAATGACTGTCACTTCAAGTTGAGCAGCTTCAATTTCAGCCCCCATTTGTACTGCCTGAGTTAATTTCTCTTCTGCCTTTTTCATCTTGTCTTGAAGTTCCGAGATCTGCATCTTTTCTTTCTTATTTTCCCTTATAGAGAACCGTAGGGTCTCCCCCCGGATGCCCGCCTTCAATGCGTCCCATACCATCATAGTTGTAGCTGACCCTATATTTAACTCAAGAAACTCTTGGATCCACCCCTGCATATATGTTCGGTATCCAGCATCATAAAGTAAAGCTTTTTCAAAGCTCCAATTCGAGATCTCCCTGCTGTTTCCAAACCCTCCGATGTTTAAGATAAGTGGGTTGTGGTCTGACATAAAACGCGGAGCAATGTCTATAGAGCAGTCTCAGAGCAAAGAAGATGAGACCAAAAAATAGTCCAACCTTACTAGGGAGAGGTGCGGGGCTGAAAAGTATGTGTATCCCGGCAGGGTAGATTTTAAACTAGCCCACACGTCGCTGAGCCCATGAGTTTGCATTAGATTTAGTACAGCTTGATATACTTTGGGCTTCCTACCTACGTAGGACCATTGATCATTTGCTTTCCAGTTACTGGGTAAATTGATGTTAAAGTCACCACAGATAACGATCGGGAGAGGCCAATGGGCAAATTCTCCTGTAATCCAGTTAAAAACCCCGGGGTCGTCAGCGTTACTCCCATAGATGGAACATAAGGTGAAAGAAAAATTAGGAGGTAGGCAACATTCCGCTATAACCCATCTTCCAAGAGGGTCTGATTTCACACGAGTAGATTTCAGTGGGTGTCTACTTTGTGCCATGACCCCTACCCCTCTTATTCTCGCACCCTGTGTAGTCCCCCCTATGAACCCCCAGTGAGTTCAGTAGATGTTTCTGTGATCCCTCAATATGTGTTTCCTGGAGACTGACAATATCAGCCCCCAGTGAACGCAGACCCTGTGTCACTTTCTGTCTTTTCAGGGCGTCATTCAGACCACAAATGTTAACTGAAATGATTCTAAGTGTGCTTGACTTATTCATACAAATATTTTTATCAATTGGTCAAGTTTAAACGATGATATACAGATTGTGTACCCCACATAATCAAAAATACAATCAATTTTATCCTGTGTGCAGCAATGCCTTAAGAATTCCTTCTCTTTCATTACCACAAGCTTGCTTAATTTGCTAATTTTTTCCTTTCTTTCCCCCTGTTTTTTTGGCCCATTTGATTCTCTTATCTTCCAGTATAACTTTGCATTAACTAAGGTCAGTACAATATTGACAAGTGCCATTAATCCCTCCACCAGAGGGCAGATATCCTCCCACCCCTCCCCATCCCACCCCCTACACTAGAGCAATCAGGAAAACCCTGAGTGATGGTTGTCAGAAATGGGCCCCCGCCGCTAGGCCACGCCGTTTAGAACAACCAAGAGAATTCGGCATATGTCAATACTGTGAGGAGACATAGGAAGAAAGGAGGAAATCAAAGAAAGGAAGAAAAAAGTGAGAGAAAAAAAAGATTCCCCCTTCATGAACTAATCTGTCCAAGTCCTCTGTGTATATGCCCAGAGAGATTAAAAGAAAAAAAAAAGAGGTAGTAAGGTGGGAGAATACTAGATACTAGATTTAGCGAGTTTCTCTTAGACAGGAAAGTTTCGTCTGCCCTTTAGCTCGACCCCTTTTTCGCCTTAATTTCCCTCAAAAATCCCCCAGCCTTGATCTCAGACAGGAAGATCCGGGAGGCCCCATTTTGGATGACTTTCAATCTGGCAGGGTTAATTAAAAACACTTGGGCTCCCAGCTGTTGGAAGGGGGCAATTAGTTGACGCAAGACCCACCTCCGCTCTACTGTAGAGTGGCAAAAGTCAGGTTTAGCCAAAAACATTACCCCATTAGACCCCTTCTGGGAGTTCGGGCGGGCTTGATCATAGACCAGCTGTCTAAGGAGGAAGTTCCCGAACAACACCAGGAAAGCCCTGAGTTTTTCTCCGGAAAAACTGCTGCCATCACGTTGTTGCTTTTGGTTAAAAGGGAAGCAATGTGCCCGCTGAACTTCATGGTCCCAATTCCAGTTCGAATGATCAGGAAAAGCCTCTTGCAGGAGTTTCACAATATAGCGCCTTGGGTCGTCCCCCTCCACTCCTTCCGGAATGCCAAGTAGGCGAAGATTATTCCTTCGTTGTCGGTTCTCCTGCTCTTCCATCTTCATCATTAAGTCCATCAGACAAGCATCGTGAGAAGAGCCTTGATCTTTTAAGGTAGTTACTTCTGTTTCCAAGCTCTCTGTATGGCCTTCCACCATGGTGACACGATCGCTAATGTCAGTACATATTTTGTTTAGCTTTCTCATACCCCCTTCTGATTTTTTGGCGGCCCCTTTAGCTAAACGACTGTCAGAGCGAACCTCTTCTTGGAATTCCTTGATTGAAGCTAGAATAGAAGCTAAAGAGGGTTCTGCCGTGGATTCTGGTGTGGTTTTTAGTTTTTCCCAAAGCGATGTCTGAACAACGTCTTCGCCAAGGGGATAAGATATCTGAGAGTCTGAATAGTCCCACTTAAGCTGGCTGCGTCTTTTAGCCTTGTTTTTTGTCTTCTTCTGGCACTGCACAGTTCCGGTGACTTTAGAGAGATCAATGTTATCATCTTCGCTTGAGCTCGTTCCGCCTTCATCTGTTGTGGACATAGAACCATCCGACGCCGAGTAGAAGTTTTCACCGCTAGGTTCCGGAGTCCAAGGAGCTTGGGGGCCAGGGTTGGCTTCCAAGCTAAGGATATAATCAGTAATACCGGCTGTAGGGAGTTTGGGCCCTCCCTCAGATACGCAGATTGTCAGTGCAGAGTCCAAGATTGGAGCAACGGTAGCAGAAGGTGTCGTTATTCCCAAATCCCCTATGATTCCGGTGTTTCCTTCCGTGGGTACTGGGGTGAGAATGAAATTAGTAGAGTCTATCAGCCCTTCTGTGCCTTCCTGTAGCCCCCTTGGGGTCGCAATTTCCATGGGTTGGGCAGAGGCGCAGCTTTCCTTCGGAGTAATTGTCGATTGCTTAAGGTTCGGCTCCCCTTGTTTGTCTAATAGTGAGCAATCAGACTTGCTCTCAGGGGGGAGTGTGGTACCTAGTGTGGAGTCTAGTGCAGAAAGTGGCGCCTTAACTCCAGAAAAAAGTTTGGCTACGGAGGGCTGAAGTCCTGCACCTTCCTTTGAGGCTCCACCCCCCGAATCTCCCCATTATCTTTTTAGGACCGCTGGCCTCCCGTTTACCTTTGGGTGGGTTGTCCGTCACCCCGGCATCTCCGAGAATAGCGCTGGCTTGGGCGGATTGGGCTGCTTTTGTTTTGCTGCCTTTGTTGGTTTTTGCGCCCCTAGTCGACATGATCCGGCTCCGACTCTGCTGCCTTCTTCCTCCCAGCCGTAACACCAAATTAATGGAGACCGATGAAAGCGCTGCGGCAACAATGTAGCAGAGCAGCCAGCGGGTAAATATCTCCCGGAGCGCTCTTGCAGAGGCAAACACCCTGCGTCCGTTTTCAACGTCCAGATCAGTCCCGGTGGTCTGGAAGTAGAGACTGGTCACTTGCGTTCTGTTCTCTTTCTGGCTCGGCATCACAGAGCAGTCCGCATAGCCGATAGTCGATGTGCACGGCGTGAGCGGCTGAGTGGCATGGACTCACACTGACTCCATCTTGCTCTCCGCAGTTATCAGAGTACCAAGGAGCACTAGGGTGACTTCTTCTTATCGCTTCCTTTTTAAGGGGGCTATCAAATCAAGAGCATAGAATTCCAGAATGTAAAATTGCTAGCTGCTGTATTAACATTCTAGTTGAAGTCAATTGCAGTCTGTCTGAGGGCAGGAATCAAATTGTCCTTGTTGATATTAGCCCAGGTACATGATAAAATTTAGGGTCAATTTTCATAGTCGGAGTTGATATAGCTAAGCCACATGAGCAGTTCAACTTAAAGTAAGCGGGTTTGTAATATTAGTAAGATTGTAAGAAGAAAAATAGGATCCAAGATGTGTTCAACCTGGTGAGTGGGAAAGTTGAATAACTGAGAGAGGTCTAAGATGGTTAGTGCATCAACTAATTTTCAGGAATTTTAGTTGAGCATATCATCTAAGTGATAATTGAGGTCTCTTATAAGAATGAAGACAGATGCCTCCAATACATAAGGCTCAAGATAAGATGCACAAGTGTGGCGGAACTCAGCTCTGGGTTCCGAAGGAGATATAAAAGGGCACACATTATTACAAAAGTGGAAGAGATTTTTAATTTAAAAATTATCCCTTCAGCATTCGGCGTCTCCCTTTCTAGAATTATACATGGGCATGATTTACATGACATTTTAGAAAAACACCCACCTATCTTGTTAATTCTGTTGTAGTAGGTAATATGATAATTTGTGAGCATTGTGTCTGTGCTACCATCTGCTAAGCAGGAGAAAGCCTAGTTGAGTATTCAGGGGTATATTTACAAGGAAAGTGACGGAGTGCAGCGTTAGCCTTCTTGGCTTAACACTGCACTCTGCCACTTTGGAAACGCAGGGCTGCACCGTATATACAACAATACAGTGCAGCCCTGCATTTCTCCCTGCTTTGGCGCTAAATACAGCTGCATAGCGCCAACGCAGGCACCCTTGCATCATAGCGCAAGGGTGCCTTCGTCCTGGGAATGATTGTTTAAGTGCAGGAAGATGTCTCTTCCTGCACATAAAGAATCTTAAATGGCGATTTGTAGCTTCTATGTGTGCTGCTTTGTACAGCACACATAGAAGTTGCAACTCATCATTTTTAAATTGATTATTTATGTACAGGACATAAACAATCATGCATGACATTTTGTTGTTTCTATGTGTGCTGCACAATGCAGAACACATAGAAATAGCAAAAACGAGGAGAAATAAAGCATTTCACCTTGCTTCGCCATGTTAAGACCAGGTTTTTCCCAGTCTTAATTTTGGTGCTGCCCCATATTCACGCCACTCTTCTAAATATGGGGCAGCGTCAAAATCAATGGGTGTGGTGGCGGAACGCCCACTGCAACACCCATTGCCCACCCCTTTCACGCTAATTATAGGGTGGCCCATATCGCCACCACCAAGTCAAAAAAGTGATCTTCTGGTGGAGATAGGGGCTTGCAAATATGCCCCTCAGTGTCTCTTATTTATGGAGTCTCCAGATGTTAACAGAATTTGCTTCTTGAGTTTCATTCACCTACTGCGTTTCACTATTTACTCTTTCAGTAGGTGGCTAATCTGTTGTGCAATCACTTTAGGGTGATGCAGGCTACATTAAATGTGATTTTTACTTCCAGAGAGAACTAGTGAAGCTCTCTCAGATGTAGGAAAATGATAGCCAATATTTGTATACCACGACAATCATGTAAGATGACTCTGAGGGCAAGGGCAGGTTTGGGGAGACTAGTCAGCGGTGTGCTGCTGTTACTGAGGTGGGTGGAGTCAACTGCGTAAACCTTAGTCTTAAATATGCTAGAGGTATTGAACATCTTAGCTACCTGAATAGGTCAACTAAAAGGATGCAGTCTCCATGCTTTACTGATAAACTCTGCACTCCGCAACGGAGTGAGTTTTTTTTAGTTGGTGCACTCGAAATGTGATTTTGCGTGCGAGGGTGCGACTTGCCAGTCGCTCACGAGCGCTGACAAGATTTTCTAGCAATTTGCAAGCACCATAAGACTTGCAAGCCACCCGCGAGCTCGCGCAAGATTTTGCAGCCACGACCATGGCTTTAGGCCACGCCAGTGACTTAGAGCACTTGTTTTGTGACATACGCATTTGCAAGTGAGCGCAATCGACCGTGGCTACAACCTGGGGAAGATTCTCTCCTCGAGACGCATCCAAATCTTCTCGAAATGACATTTTGGAGTAAAACACCTTCTCAAATGGACCATTTACATTGGTTTTTTGTGCAAGAAGTCCTTTTTTAAACCTTTTTTCCAACAGGAAGGAAGTGCCCCAGAATCTCCAACTTCTGTTCCTGTTCAGCAGGCTCCTCCGAGTGCTTTGTCCATCTTCTGGTCATTTTTCATTTGGATTTGGAGCAGGAAGGATCCCTCTCTGTGTCTGCTGCATATACCTTTGGATTTAAGGACTTTGCATTTGAGATTTCACAAGTAAGTTAAAAAACTGTGGTATAGGGGTTTTGTTTGTTTGATAGAGGGCATGCACCAGGATTTCCTTCTATTTTTATTTGATTTCTTAAATGTATTGTGGTGGGGGTGGCCTACAGTTTAATTATTTTTTGCAAGTAATTTTTCTTTTTTTGTAAAAGAAAAATGTTGCACAGTTTAGTACATTTTCTCTATGTTTTTTTCATAAATTTGCAATATTCTTTTAATTCACTATGTGGCCTAGTCTGACAATGGGCCTTTCAGCCAGTAGGCACAGTACTACTCATGGGTGCATGACACAGCTGGTTCTGTTGTGTTTGTTGAATTGAAACATCATTTAGGCCATGGATGGCATTGAATTAAAATACAAAATGCGTTTTTTTGTGGTATTTCACGTCTTTTTTTTTCTGCAAACAGTGTACCAGTGGGGTAATGCCTTTGGAGGATGTGTGTTGCTGTAATAAGTTTACGCCCTGTTAATTTTCGTTTTTAGCATTGCTGTTTTAATGCTTTGTTCTCTGTGTTACCGTGCCTCCTTTGTCTGGACAGTGTGTGAGTATGTTTGCCAAAGGCCACCTTTTGTCTTTTTTCCCCATGCCATATGGCCAGGGGCCATTTTGTATAGTCAATGTCCATAGGCCTGCATCTGTTCTTTGTTTTCCAGGCCTCCTGCTTGTTGTTGTGACCATGTGGCTGGTGGCCATTTTGTGTAGGCAGCCAGTGTGCTTTTGCCATATGACTGAATGTGTTCTTTGTTGTGGCCATGCCTTCTTGTTGGTTGATGTGACATGTAGCTGGTGGCCATTTTGTGAAACCAGCCAGTGTGCTTTTGCCATAGGACTGCATGCGTTCTTTATTGTGGCCATACCTTCTTGCTGGTTGTTGTGAGCATGTGACTGGCAGACATTTTGTGTAGCCATCCAGTGTGCTTTTGCCATAGGCCTGTATGTGTACTTTGTTGTGGCCATGCCTTCTTGCTGGTTGTTGTTATCACCATGTGGCTGGTGTCCATTTTGTGTAGCCAGCTAATGTACTTTTGCCATAGGCCCGCATGGGTTCTTTGTTTTCCAGGCTGCCTGCTTGTTGTTCTGAGTGTGACCATGTGACTGGTGGCCATTTTACGTAGGCAGCCAGTGTGCTTTTGCAATAGGCCTGCATGTGTTCTTTGTTGTGGCCATGCCTTCTTGCTGGTTGTTGTTGTGACCATGTGGCTGGCGGCCATTTTGTTTAGCCAGCCTTTGTGCTTTTGCCATAGGCCTGCATGTGTTCTTTGTTTATGGCCATGCCTCCTTGCTTGCTCTTTGACCATGTGGCTGGTGGCCATTTTGTGTGTTATGCTTGAGGCCTAATAGCTCAATGCTCATACTAATGTATTGTGTGAAGAGTGTTTTATATATATTATTACATACTTTTTCAGAATTTTTCATCTGCACCACTCCTTGCCTTCCAAATCCCAGTGGAATCCTAATTTAATTGTCATGGTAGTAAGTAGTAGTCCCCTTCCCTTAGTACATCAGATATTGAAATATATATTTTTAATTTTTTATTTTCTGATAATTTTTTCACAAATATTTTTTATTTCATTTTAATTTGTTTTATATGTTTTTTAAATTTCTGCTTGTTAATTTTTACAGTTTTTGCTATTATATTTTTTAATTTTTTCATTCTTTTTGGAAAAATTCTGTTTTAATTTTCTTCAAAATTTGTTTCAATCTTTTTCAAGTTATTCCATTTTTACATTTTTAAAAATATTTTTTTAATTTTGTTTTTTTAGCTTTAAAAAAACAAACAAATGAAAACGTTATTTTCTCCATTTTCCTAATATCCGACATAAACCCCATGTGCTATCTGCGGCGCACAGCCACACAACAGCATTCATTTTCTAAGGATTAATCCATTGTCAGTTTTCTTTTGTCACCTGCATCTCCCTGAGTGCCACATACCATTTCCAAATTGATGCACATAAAGCAAACAGTTACATCTGTGTGGTGTTGTTGTTGCTCTTTTTTAGCCTTCCTGAGTGTACATGAAAGTTTATCTTGGTGTGGTTTTATGAATGAATATTGTATACACTGTATTGTTAATTATTTATAACTTAAGTAACCACACTAATTCAACTGCAACAATGCCACATTTTACTGATCTTCTTGCTTGTTTGCTTTTAGGTGCACAAGAGACATCACCCACAATACTGCCTGACAGAAGGCTTGTGCATAACATGACACATAACAACACAACACAGACATCTCTTCAGCTTGTGAAGCTAAGTGCCACTTCCAACTGACAGCTTCAAGATGGCCCCAAAGAAAGATGCTGCCAAAAAAGTGGCCAGTGGGGAGGAGAAGAAGCTGAATTTAACTACTGGTGTGCCGTCCAGTACCTTTTTCGGCAAACATGCACCAGCCACACCGGCCTCTGTGGAGCAAGCCTGGAGCAGCAACCCAGCATCAGCAGACCTACCCCAACCTAGGCCATAGCCCATTTCTGGCACAGAGGCAGCCAGTCTAACCACGGCATCACCGATGAACAGTGACATTGAAATGGACTTATATCTTTTACAAAGCAGTACCCAATCGTTGCAGGAAACTCAGATAAGTGGACAAGAACAGCCGCAGCCAGCAATAGTAGTTACTCCCGAAGTAGGATCCAATTAGGAGATTGCGATTCATGCTGAGGAAGTAGAAGAAGCAACTCTTTCATAAAATCCATAGTCTTCCAGATTCCCAGCCAGAAAAAGGTTTCTCTATCATCTTCTTCTCCAAGCCCCCCTTCTGATGATCAAGACTCTACTTGGATCCTGCCTCAGTCTGAGAGTGAGACACGTCAGGAAAGGATATGGAAAAGGAAGGTTCCTGAAAGCCTTAGAGTTATGGATGTAGAAGAGGAGGATGACAACGAGTTTTATCAGCTCGATACATATAGCCACTTGTCTGTGATTTTTGGTTGTTGTTATTGCTCTCTCAACTAATTCATCGCACATCAGTCATAAAATGAATGATTGCAAAAAGGACTCTTTCTCTTTCTTTAACTGCCTCTGAGTCTTCTTGGTGCACTCCTTATGAAGTTTATCTTCTGCACTTCTACCGGATGCTAAAATATCATTTTTGTTTTACAATCTGCAGGCCTTTTCTTCTCTTGTACAAAAAGGCAAAAGCACCATAACACTTACGCTTACCTTACCAGACCGCATCAGCAAGGCACCCAAGATTGACTGACAATCCAAGAAAAATGCAGATGCACCTCCCAATTTCCAATGCAGTATCATTTTTCTTTTAATAATAATTTCTTAGAACTGTGTGTGTTGTTCGCTTCACTCCTGCTTAATTTGTATTTACTATTTTTCAGACCTTGGTGACAGAATATTTAGATATATAATAATATAACTTGTGTCTCTCTGAGGCTAATGGACTGTTTGGCTTGCATTGCATTTAAGTTAACTGTGTCATAGTCATACCTTTGTTTCCTTTTCCTCCCACCACAGATTGATGATGTTTGGCTACTCATTGCCCAGATGAATATTGTCTTTGTGTAGTGTTTGTCTTTGTCACACCTTTCCCCAAATCCCATTTACCATCCATTCATCAAACCCCTAACCCTCTTCCCCTGGGCTGTGTGATTTATTGAGATGTGACTTTATAATTTACACTATTAATTGATCACATACTTGGTGGGGCAGTTGTGGTGAAAGCAACACCAACTCAGTGCAGGATCTTCAGTTTTACTTCTATTACCAAAACAATATCCCACACTGGCCCCATTTACTCACCCACACATAAAGTTATCGATATTTCAGATATAGAAGAACATCATTCGTCAGCATCATCATTCAGACATTGTGTTGCCTAAACGCTTAACCTATTTACCTTTCACGATCGAGTATTTACTACTTTAGTATTAATTAAAATAATAGCTCACCACTGCTCTGAATAATTTATCAAGGCATGTTACATTTTAACTGTCAGGTATTCTTTGTTGTGTAGTAGTCTAGTCTCAATTGTTTGTAAATCTATGATATAATAATATATATAACCCATTAACTCAGTTTTTATTGAAATATAGTTGCCTGCGATGAATAATCCTTCTGATTAATCCTACCGATGGAGTTCACCTAGGTGGGAGTGGGACCTCACTTCTCCTTCACTTTTAGTGCACTAGCCACTGCCACCACCATGGCAGCGTTGTTGTTGTAGGCAATATAGGCAATGGAAGCTGGAAAGTTGGAAACCACCTCTCCCACCTCCCCTTAGTGATCAATACAGTTGCAGACTGCAGAGACTAGGAGAGTAGCAGCAGGACAAGGGTACCACATAACTAATTGTTACATGCTATCAGCAGATTTTAAAAACAGATTGCTGCTGAGCTAAAAGGCAGCAGTGCGAAGTAAAACACCCAGAAAAAGATTTGAAGCATTAATAACGATGTTTATCACCCTAAGTACAACAATATTATATAAACCCACCACTTCAACCCTAACCTGGCCCATCCCTATCCCCAAACAATTCTCCCCATCCCCAACCAATGAACTAAAGTCCAAACTGCCCCAACTCACATCCCATCCACAACAAGTCCCACCCACCAAAACAAAGGTTAAAAAGGGGCAGAAGAGGGCACTAACAGCGGGCCAGGAGCTTTTTATGGAGCCCCTCCTTCTTGATTTGCATGGCTTATATTTGGTCCAGCCTCAGCATAATGCATAGGAGTTTGCATGCAGAAATTGAGGGGTGGGGGCAGCAGTGATGGAATTCCAGCGGGCAGTTGCCAACGGACGGCAGTGCCGGTGTTGAGAGGCTGGAAGCGCTGGGGGCTGGCTAGGGCCCTGGGCCGTGGCCTCCTCCTGGACCACCAGCCATCGGTACGCATCACGTATAGCCTCCAGCTTCTGCTGTTGCAGCCGGATTGCTATAGCCTACCGATTTGGATGACCACTGACAGCAGGAGTAGCTAGAAAGAAAAAAGAGAAATTATAGACAATGCTCTGTGCAAAACACTTGCTTAAAATTATGCAGTGGGTGGCACAGTAGCAGTACATTGCTGGTCCCCTAAGGCCATTCCATTTGATGTGATTAGGATCATAGCCATTACCGACTAGGCCTGGGCGGAAAACTACGCTACGCTCGCGTAGTTTGTGTAGTTTGCGCAACTACGCGCTACGCGAATTGCATGTAGCACAGTGCAAAACGCGTAGCGGGCATTTTTGCTTGCTCGCGGTCCTCAATGTCAAGTTGGCGACGCAGGCTGAGCAAATGACATCCAGCGAGACTTTTTCCTCGTTCGCGATCAGCAACATCAAGTTGCCGATCGCGAGCGTGGAAAATAAACCTCCTGGCGAGATTCTCAACGCGGTGAGGTCAGGTTTCTCATTGCGAGTGGTCGCGTATGCTCGTGACCGCTCGCGATGAGAAACTACCAGTCAGCGTTGAGAAAACTGCCGCTGAGTACAAATCTACTCGAGCGGCAGAAAGCGCACCGCTTGCACTGTGCAAGATGCCGTTTGCAATGATTGCACAGTGCGGACAAGCATCCGGCACTGTGCAATCAATGCGAACAGCATTTCCTACCGCACTATGCAGTTCGCGTAGTGCTACGCGTAGCTCACGTGCGAAGTGCACTTCGCGTAGCTACGCGTAGTGCTACTACGTGAACTACGTCCAGGGTTATTACATGCCTGACATAACACTAAAGGCAAATGGCAAAGGTACTAACTGTCTGAAAGGAATTAAGGCAGAATATAAATACAGCACACCAGTTGAAAAAAAGCTGAAATTGTTTTTCTTTTCAAGGATTTCCTAGTAAAAAAAAGCTAAACAGACACTTTGTGTGGAAAAATAGAAACCAATTACCTCTCATTAATGAGCAAGGCATTGTGCACTATGGAGTACAAGTGTTCTCTCTCTTGTTGTGCTAAATTAATTGAGGCATGCTAGCTCAGCTGGCGCCCTTGTCGTACTCGTTACTAGTCGTACTTTGCTACTCTCTGCAGTCTGCAGCTGGAGCAGCTGTAATATACAATTATCTTATTCCAATGGCCCTGCTCTTCTCCAAAATGTCTTTCAATATTAACCTGAATACAAGGCAGATAAATATTGATATGCATCATGTATCAATCATGCAGACATCCTGTCTGCTGTAAGAAGACGATGGGAAAAGCGATGCACTGCAGTACAAGGAAAGGATTAAGGAACGGGATATAGATTGTATTTGACACGTTCGTCACAGACTATCCCATTCGCAAAAGTCAAGGCAGTTACTAAGTCCCACTTTACTTCCTGGCCTCACTCTCCACCACATTTTATAATTAACTTTTTCAACAAATACATTTGCTTGGCAGTAAGGAAAGGAAACTTATATTACACTGCAGGGTAAGTTAAAGGGATTAGGCCTGGTAAGTAGATGTTTTACTGATCATCATCATGTGCCTAAGCTTTGGTTACTGAGTCACTTAGGTTGACAATGTTGAAAGGGAAGAATTTGAACAGGCGTAAATCCATTATGGAAGCCATGATGAAATACATCACTTGGCTAGAAAAATGTGGCGTTTGCACAGAATGGATTTTTCAAAATTTTGGGGAGGCTGGGGGGGGGACAGAATAAATGAGTAAAGTACTG
The DNA here is from genome assembly GCA_963921515.1 of Calotriton arnoldi. NCBI lineage: Eukaryota > Metazoa > Chordata > Amphibia > Caudata > Salamandridae > Calotriton > Calotriton arnoldi. Next base: position 225,084 of record CAWUFW010004677.1, read on the forward strand.
GTAGGAAATGACTGAGTGTGTACTGGGAGGAAGGAAAACACTCTCTTTTTTGCATTGTAATGCATTGAAAACTTTGTAAATGCCACATTAACTCAAGCAGACACACATTACACATCCAACGATGCAGTGACAAATTGAACCATGCAGCGGTTAGGTCATCATGGGTGGCACTGGCTAAATGCCATGGGTAGGGAGGGAGGTGATGATTGATGATGGATGGGATACAAATATTTGCCTCGCTTAAAAAAATACTGTGAGTCAATGGAGTAGACAGAAATACCACCCCAACCCTTTGAATTAAAGCTTTGATGGGAACCATTCCAAGCAAGTGAAGTAGGTGAGCACGCTCCCTTGTTTCTTCACCCAATCAATTATCCATTCATCATTTCATTGTTCTAGTATTTCGCACCCTTGGCTTTGATGCACACCATTTAAGATTTACATAATTCTCTCATCCAGTCTTTCACCATTGAAAACCATCCATCCACATATATCCATCCATCCAAACATTGCTTTCAACACACCTTTCACCAACATTCATTTGCCCACCCATGCATCCTTTCACCCATTCACCCATCCTGCTTTAACCCACCCGAGCATTCCTTTCACCCATCCAGGCAGGCATCCTTTCACCCATACCCTTTAACCCACCCAGGCAGGCATTCTTTCACGGCGTATACCCTTTCATCCATCCTTCACCCATCCATGCATCATATCACCCACCTATATGCATCCTTTCACCCATGTATTCACCCATGCATCCTTTTACTCATATTACATTTCACCCATCCTTTCCCCTTCCATCCAATTTTCCATTTCCTATCAACCCATTGTGGGTAAACTTCATTATCAACCTTTGTCTGCTGATTTCCAAATAGAAGAGGCCATTAACTACTTAACTCCCTCTGTATCTGCTAAAGCGGGGTGTTCACGAGTCAACACCCTTGCAGGGAATATATATTGCTAATTGTCAATCAGCAAGCAATGTGACTTTCCAACGCCCATCCCTGCCGCCGCTGGGACAACCCCTTCAACTGCCACTGTCGCATCCGCTCCCCTGATACCCTCGCTGCCTTCCCCCGGCACTGGTGTTCTGTGGAGTTAGAAAAAACATTACACATTTCAGATGCCAGATACGCTTTCCCCATTATTTTTTGTTTAAGCAAAATACGACCACAATGCATCACTACGGTTTGGTTCCAGTATCTTCTATCATAATATCATGTTTGGCATTTTGTTAGTTGGCAATGTTTGAAAAGCCAGGTAGTCAAGCCAACCAAAAATGTTTTGTAATAAAGGGATAGAACTATGATGAATCTGAGTCAATGAAGCTCAATAAAGGGGTGGAATAATTGATCAACAAAGTACATATGGTCTTGGTTGGCAAATGCAATGGGGCCGTCCTCATACTTCCAGCCATGCTTCACTGTCATCAACTGCTAGTATACTATGATAATAATACATACACAACATTGGGGGGTCCACCATGACCATGGCCACTCTCATTTTACTGTTTGAGTATGAGCAGAAAAAGAAAGCCTTCTCAACAATCATGCATTCAAAACCTTACCTGGGCATGCAATCTTCACAGTAGAGTAGTAGTTCCTGACCTAAAATGGGTTTCCTGAGTCTTACAGTATCACCAGTCCACATGATATATATGGTGAGAGGGAAAGCTTACTGACACAGCAGAAGAAAGGAAGCTGCAGAACAGACAGACTAGTACAGACAGTTTGATGTCAAGTACAGTAACTTGAAATATAGAAAATTAGTAAGTAGGATAATGCAGGGATAAGAAGAATTTAGGAAACAAACAAATAGAATGAAGAGGAGTTGGAAAGAAATTAGGAAACAGGCACATCAAAAAGAAAAAAATATTCTAAATGTGGAGTGGTAAAAGATTGGGAAATAATAATATTAACAAGAGAATTTACTGGGGCCAGCAGAGCCATCTGCTGAGGCACTTATGGAGTCAGTGGCACCTCCAGCTCCCTCGCTCACCTCGCTAGATTCTCCAGGCCCCTCGCTTTTCTTGTCCCTGGATGCTAATGTAAGAAATTAATAAAATAAGATTAGTGGCACGGTTACCAATAATCTCCACAAAATATTTTGACAGGGAAAGGCAAACACAGTAGCATTGAACTTTTGTAAATCAGATTTCCTATAGTACTACTAGTATTGTGGACCTATTCCTAATTTCCAAAACCTAACCCTATTTCAAATTTCTTAAACTACATTTGGGAACTGCTAATAAATTGCAGCAAATGATCTTTGTGTCTCATCTCATTCTCAATCTCTCAGTCTCAACCACCTTTGATGGGCCAACTCAGTCTGCATTTTTTTTCAATGCGTAGATGCATGCACACTACACATCACTGGGAAATTGCTTGGGGGTGGGACTGTACGAGCTACCAAAAATAAAGGCACTGAGAAGTGAGAGAATGCGCTAACTCACTAATACTAATAACTAGCACTATCTTGGTAACAGGACAGAGGAGTCTCTGCATGACTTCTTAAATAAACAGCCCAAGTGAGCACCAACGAGTAGGATTAGGTAGCGTCGCTGAGCACCTATCTACTCTAGATGATGATCACATAATATTTGTAAAATAAACTTAACTTACCTGAGTGAGAGCAGCATGCTTACTACTTGGGAAAAAGATATTAGCATAGATAGAACACAACAAATAAATAATTATTACTCACTGAGTCCCGCAACCTCCACACCCAGCAGGAAGAGCAGGGCCTGGTCCCTATCCAGAAAGTTGGCCTACTGGTGTGTAAGCTGTTGTTGGGTGCGTCGGACCCCAGAGCAGCAGCACACAGCCCGGCGCATCCTCTCCCAGTGCTGCCTGTGCTCCGTTAGGCCATACCCACTGCCAGACCTGCTGCCTGCTGCTAGGGAGGAGGGGAGATGACTCTGCCCATAAAATAAGAATGCAGCCACCTCCACCTCTGAGAGAGTGGTACAGAGCTGCACCCTTTCACGGCGTGACTGCCCGCAAGGCAGGCGGCTGCAGCTGGTGGTGCTTGTTCAGGGGGACTTGGCGCTGCCAATCCCCTGCTCTGCTGTGGTGCTGGGTGGGAAGTAGAGAACAGTACAGACAGAAAAGAAGGAAGGAAAGAAGGATGGAAGGAAGCAAGGAAGGAAGGAAGAAATGAAGGAAGGAAGGAAGTGAAATTAAATGAGAAAGTAAAGCGCAAAAGTCCCGAAAAAACATTTTTTTTACCAAAAATGTAAAATACATAAGGACACATGGGATAAATAAAAATTAAGGGTAGATAAATTAGAAAGAGGTAGGATTACCAAGATTAAGTAAAGATTCAAAAGTAGGCCCCAGCACCATAACAGAGCAAAAAACAAGATGTTCGTGCCCAATGTGAACCGAGTGGTGCCATTCACGCGTGATTTCCAGTGCGAGAACGCACTTCGCTTTGCGTATATAACAGGCGCAGCAAGCAACTAACTCCGCATAGCGCTGTGGAGTTTTTTTGCCACTTCGCAGAGTTCTGCGTAGCGCGACTATGTGAACCCCCCCCCGATTAGTGTGCTAGTTTTTTTTATAGTTTCCATAGTGGCGGGTAACAACTGTATTATTTTTCTACCTAATCTGGTACAGCTTGGATTCTGTTAATGTGTGTAAGTGTTTACAAAATGCATGCGCTTCTATTGCACCACAGATGTGTATAGGTATTGAACACGTTACATATCTTTTTATTCAAGAGTATCTCTGTGAGCAGGTGATGATTGTTGACTTGCGGTCATTATTCTTCAGACAAGTCTTTTGGCTTTACAAACAGTTTTTCCTACAGGAGAAAGATTCTACGCAGTAGATACTAACTTTTGTACGCTGCCTTAAGTTATTAGAGAAAATCTTGTCAGCATGATAATTTATACTTAACAAAGAAGACTGTGTGCACTAGGAACTAATATAACCCTGTGTGCTACTGTTTTTGAATAGATGAGCTATCTGTAAAGGTTTCACCATAGTGTGAAGGGTGCAGGTAGTATGTTCTTTAGCAAATTCAGATTGTGGTTATTTTTAGCAAATAGTGCGTTATTTTGATGACTGTTGCAGAGTGTACACTGTTGTTAGTAGAGTTTTTAATACTTAGTGGTGCATTTCTCATGAGAGTTTCACTGTCTGCAAACAGTGTGATTCAGAGTAAACTCTCTCCATAGAGAAAAACTGTTTAAAGTACCTACTTTTCGGCTCATATCAACTTAATTTCTCAAGCTGGGTTCGAGCGAGTGTCAAGGGTTTGATGTAGATTAAAGCTATCCATAGTAGGGAATTTGTTTTTTAACTGCTGTTCACTATTTAGACTTTCTGTCAACAGTTGTATAGCTATTGAACACTGCAATCAATGAGTGTTTCTCATCAGTGATGTCATCAATGATGTCATTTGAGATGCCAGCACTGATGTCATAAATGATGTCATAGAAAATGTCATGAGTGATGTTGTATGTGAGGTCATAAGCAGTGCATGGTGGGGACACAAGTTATAGTTAATAAAAAAAAAATTATTGGCATTTGTAAATGCAAACATTACATCTGGGTGTATGAGCCTTGCTTACAATTGGGGCTCACATATTAATAGCATCCTGACGCACACAACTCTTCATATCATGTTACAAAAAAAACATCTTACTGAGATAACTCCCCAACCTCCCTGCCCTCCCCCATTACCCCTCCAGCTTGTGTCAGTGTTCATGGTTACATGGAGACAATCAATACTGTGTCTAGGATCTGGATTACCGATTATGGTTTAGGCATTATTCCCATCTTGTTCTCCTCTAGCGGAGACTTCCTCATCCTGGGGCCCCTGGGTCTCGGGGGTACGTTCTTCTTTTAATCCTGCTAACACAGAGGCCCATGCTAGGAGATCGTCCTCAACCTTATCATCCTTTTGTACAAATGTAATTTGGACTGGTGATTCCGCAGCCGCCCATTCACACATGTCCCTGATCCATTCCTCGGGCCATGGGGGCCCAGGGCGCATCCATACTATGACAATACATCTCTTGGCCAGGACAAGCCCCAGGAGAACGAACCGCCTACTGAGCTTCTTACGCCGCTGCATAGGGAACAGTCCTAGTAATGCTGCCTAATGTCCTTAGGGATACTGAAACCTGTAGCCCTTTGTAGATGCGTGAGAACTTCTTACCAGTAAGAGAGAGCGGTTTTTGACAGACTTCAATTTTTTTATGCACGAATAATGGTTATCGTATTCACTGGTTAAAGGTTACTATGTCGTTTAACCTATGCACATTAGAAATATTGATCATCTATATACATTAAGTAAAACGTAGGGTATCTACCTTTTTTTGGCTGAACGTAGCTATGTGTCTTTTTACTATGCACATTAAAAGCATTTACTGTGCTTAGATACTGCTTACAACGTAGGTTATATTTAATCATTGACTGGCTCATCTTGGGCGGGATCGCTTTGACGAACGACATTCACATAGTGGCCGATTCCGATTTGGGCCGGAAAACATACCGACCGACTCGGTACGGGAATTTAGTCCGACCGACTCGGACCGGCGCCGCACGACCAGGGTAGTATGATGAAATGCATGTGAAATCCGACAGACTCGGACGGAATACAAAACGACCGACCGAGCCGGACGGAAACAAGCCATCCGGCCGGGAAATCACGCGAAATGAACCGACCAACACGCACTCGTATTGAACCCGAACGAAACGTACCCGCGAACTCCGACCCGCGTAGTACGATGCTGTGTGTGCAAAACACGACCGACTCGCCCAGAGCACAAGCCGTACGACCGGCACGCATACAAAACCCAGCCGAAGCAACCCAATACTACGCGACCGACTCGTACGCCGCATATGAAACCTAGCTGACACACAGCGGGAACGAGTCGGACAAGATCGCACCAGACAACTGCAGCGTCCTACTCGGACACAAGAACGACTCCTACATGCACCAAAAACACCAAGGAACATTTTTTTAAAAAAGGGCCAAACAAGCAACCACTAAGCGAATAAATACAGGGAGGGAAAAAAATGGAACAAGGACACACCTCCAACTCCACCTACATAAAGGCCACAAATCCCTACCATGATCCCTTGCAAATTCCACTGACCTGCCAGACAGAACACCATCACACAGCAACCACAGACACACTCACAGCTCATACATAACACAAGCCACACACCATTACCACACCTACAAATAGCACCCTCACACACACCCAGCTAAACCTACACTCACACACCCCCACTTGCACACACACACACATCAATCACCACCACCACCCATCACCATGCCCCCAAAGAAGAACCATAAGTTCCTAGATTGTGAATTGGAAGTCCTGGTAGACGAGATCCTCAGGGTAGAGCCACAGTTGTTTGGTACATTGGTACAACAGACCCCCATGTCGCAGAAAACCAAGATGTGGGCGAGGATTGTCGACAGGGTCAACGCACAATCACCATGTTTGCGCACAAAGGAAGACATCCAGAACAGGTGGTATGATGTGCGCAGGAGGGTCAGGGACCTACTCAAAAGGACTACCTCCTCAGCCAGCACACCGGCAGTGGCCCTCCTGCAAAACCAGTATACCTCAGACCCTGGGAGGAGAAGGTGCGGGCCATCCTACCACCAGTGAGCGTATACGGACTAACAGACATCCCAGAGCCTGGTGAGTACACAACTAATATACACAATATGGTGTGACAACACACACACATCACAGTCAAGGGGATAGGCAAACCATGCACACTTAGCAAATACACAGCAACCAAAAGATATCCATCCCAAGATGTGAATGCTAGTCAGACAAACACAATACCTGCCATCCCATAGTGATATGTAACTGTGTCATGACATCTACAAACCTAACAACAAATACAGCAAGGCAGTGGCACAAATAGAACCAATAAATACTCCCAGATATTTACCCACCACTAGAACACCACCTCACAGGGAAGCTCACTGAAAGGAAGGAATTCTGTGTATGCTGGTCAAGTCAGTGTAGCCAATAGCATGATGGGAGTGGTAGTCACAGATATTGGACACCCACAATTGGCCCATCAACACCACTCTGAACCATGCTCACATCACAGGGAGTGGAAAACAACTGACAAGATGGCTGACACTGGCTACTGCTGTGGGGAGCACAAGGCCCTGCTGGGAACTGGGCACCAACAAACAACAGGACCACACTGTCAGCCATCTTGCCATCGCTGTCACACTCACACACACTGAAGTCCACTCAAAAGGAAGGAAGGATGGGCATGCTGGGAAGGGGGGTGTAGGCAATAGCATGATGGGAGTGGTAGTCACAGATTAACATCTCACACCCACATGGCCCAGCAAGTAAGCACTGAAGCATGCACACCTCACAGGGAGTCAAAAGCCACTTCAAAGATGTCTGACACTGGCTACTGCTGTGGGGAGCACAAGGCTCTGCTGGGAACTGTGCACCAACAAACAACAGGACCACACTGTCAGCCATCTTGCCATTGCTGTCACACTCACACACACTGAAGTCCACTCAAAAGGAAGGAAGTATGGGCATGCTGGGAAGGGGGGTGTAGGCAATAGCATGATGGGAGTGGTAGTCACAGATCAACATTTCACACCCTTATGGCCCAGCACGTTAGCACTGAAGCATGCACACCTCACAGGGAGTCAAAAGCCACTTCAAAGATGTCTGACACTGGCCACAGCTGTGGGGAGCACAAGGCCCTGCTGGGAACTGGGCACCAACAAACAACAGGACCACACTGTCAGCCATCTTGCCATTGCTGTCACACTCACACACACTGAAGTCCACTCAAAAGGAAGGAAGGATGGGCATGCTGGGAAGGGGGTGTAGGCAATAGCAGGATGGGAGTTGGAGGCACAGATATTGGTCACACCCACAATTGGCCCATCAACACCACTCTGAACCATGCTCACATCACAGGGAGTGGAAAAGGACTCACAAGATGGCTGACACTGGGTACTGCTGTGGGAGCACAAGGCCCTGCTGGGAACTGTGCAACAACCAACAGCAGGACACCACTGACTGACATCCTGAAAGACAACTTGCACTCCCTGCAATGGAAGCACGTTCCATGGTGGGATATCTGGCTGGGTGGGAAGGAGGACTCACAGCACTGACCATAGTTACAAGGACCTCCCCTCACACACCCCCTCAACACTAACTCCACATAACCCACCTGGGAGAATGCAATGCCTCACATCCTAACTGAAGATCCCACAAAGAACCACCACCCCTGGGTTATGCTGTGTGAAGCACAGGGACACTCTTGGGACTTGTAGCCAAACAACTGCCAGGACAACACTCCCAGCCATTCTGTCAGCACAGGCACCCCACCCCACAGGGAAGCAGAGTCAAAAGGAAGGAAGGATGGTCATGCTGGGAAGGGGGGTGGAGGCAATAGCATGATGGGAGTTGTAGGCACAGATATTGCTCACCCTCACAATTGGCCCATCAACAGCACTCTCAACCATGCTCACATCACAGGGAGTGGAAAAGGACTCACAAGATGGCTGACACTGGGTACTGCTGGGGGAGCACAAGGCCCTGCTGGGAACTGTGCAACAACCAACAGCAGGACACCACTGACTGACATCCTGAAAGACAACTTGCACTCCCTACAATGGAAGCACGCTTCATGGTGGGATAACTGGGCTGGGGGAGAAGGAGGCCTGGATGGCAACCAAATTCCACCAATGCTGGTCATGCACACACCTCAACATACACATTGACATGCCACAGGTTGGCAGGACAATGTGCTACAGCAATATCACTCTCTGACTGTCACAATTTAGGAGAATGCAATGTCCTGGCCCACATCCAGAGGTACAGTCACAACTGTCAGGTGTTTGAACAATTGATGCCAGTAGAAACATAACATACAATCTGTGTCTCTCCCCAAAACAGGTGATGATGGGGACACAGCAGCAGACGAGGAGGAGTCCCTGTCCCAGGCTCCGGGGAACACTGAGCTCACTGGTGTGGATCAGCCACTGCACTCCTCGGATGGCGAAGAACCAGCTGGACCCTCCGGTTTGAGTCATCATGCAGCACCAGCAGGACCAACATCTGCACCCCTGCACCCACCCCTCCAACAACTGCCAACACACAGGCCACCCCTGCCAACACAGACAGACCAAGGACCACAGATGACAACAGCGCAGGGACCCAGGCCCAAACTGGAGCTGGTGACAACGAGCCCAGGAACAACACCCAAGTGGGCCCACGGTCACCTGTGCGTGCCACCGCAGGTCCTGCACGTGTCGCCAGGGGTGGTGGGAGGGGTGGTAGACATAGGTCACTCTTTGCAGAGGGGTCTGGACTGCATGATGACCCACAACTGGCACGCATCGCGGATGCGTACCAGACTAGCACCGGAGAGGTCAGCCAGGTAGTGGGGATCCTCAAGGACATGCAGCAGGCTGCCCATCATGCCCGCTTGGACTCCCACATGTCCCGTGTCGACACACACATGTCACATGTCGAGACACACATGTCACGTGTCGAGACACACATGTCTGGCATGGAGTCCAAGTGTGACACATTGGAACAACTGACAGCGGTGCATAGGGACATACTCACATGCCTCCGCCAGATCAGCACCAACATGGCCTCACCTCCCTGTGTGCCCACAACAACTGCTGCTGAAACAACTGCAAATGCCACAGGGAGGAGGAGGACTCTGGCAGAGAGTCCCCTGCACCGCCGCAGCCTGCACCTGAGGGTCCCCCCAAGAAGAGGGGCCGTCCGAAGAGGCCAAACTGAGAGGCCGATGGCCATCTACATCCCCAGGAAGCCAACACCTGTTCTGGAACTTTTCCTCTGTGTGCAAACTGCACGCCCTGTCGAAGCCAACCCAACTCTCCCACATGACATGAGGAGCTCTAGTTGGCCAAATTAATCAGATGACTGTGGACTTTACTCTGGACATTTCAGCTACCAAGACTTCCAATACACATGGGAACTTTGGATTCCAATTTCTATGTACAGCACCCACCATCCTGTGCACCATCCTCACACCTGTATGTAAATAAACTCACCAATACAGCATATCTGCCTCTGTTGTGATTCCAACTTGGTTTTTGTCATGTAGATGGTGATCTGCTAAATGACACTGTGCATGCTAACTGCTACAGCAAGTCCAACACCGTCATGTCAGTCATGGCGAAGTGACACATATGAGTGAGACACACCACTAGGGCCACACAACACATACACACCAGGGCCATCAGACTCATCACCTATACTGATGTTGCAACTAAATACAGTGGAATGCACAGACACGCCACCTATTCACAGTCACTGTCAACTAGACTACAGGTGCAGTAAGCAAATGTCAGTCAGATGTGTGACTACAGACAACGCACATCCCAAAGTGAAGCACAGGTTTATTCACATTTGCAACATGTTGTTTCCACTACAAATGCAAGCTAATCCAACCTGGCTGTGGCCACAAAGTCAAAAATACAGAAGATAGAAAGTCCAGGGGTGTGTGGCACATCACCTGTAGGGAAACGACTGCTTCCACCTTGGAAGTTGAATCATGGATTCGGGGATCCAAGTTGATCAGACAACTCCGGCAGCACCCTGTGAAGGACAGACATGACACACAGTCAAAACCACTGAAGAACAGCACAGAACGGCAATACTCATGTCTAATACATGTCACGAGATAACTACACAAAACCAAGTTAGCATGTCAACACTGTTGGGCAGTACAGACCACCTGCAAGGACACATCGCTGCACGCATCCAGTCAAGTAGCACATGGCCACACTCAAACAGCACCAGAGCACCACACACACATATCATGCAAACTCAAATCATTGACATCACAACCCTCTGGAGACTCACATTCAGCTGAAGAAGTTGGCGATGAGCTGTGTGCGGACATCACCATCATCATCATCATCATCTTCACTGGCATCGTGACCCAGGCCAGGATCTTCCACAGGTGGCGGACGTTGGTCATCGTCATCCAGGATGAGAGGCAACTCCTTCCGCACTGCCAGGTTGTGTAGCATGCAGCAGACGATGACAATCTTGCACACCTTTGCTGGGGCATATGGGAGGGCCCCTCCTGTCTTGTCCAGGCAACGGAAGCGGCTCTTCAGGAGACCAAAGGTCCGCTCAATCACCCTCCTCGTACGACCATGTGACTCATTGTAGTGCATCTGGGCTGGTGTCACAGGGTTCCTGAGGGGTGTCAACAACCACGGCATGTTGGGGTATCCCGAGTCACCTACAGACAGACAATTGCACATTAGCCAATTTGAAAATGTGTGCGGAAAACAAAATAGCAGAACACACACAATGGTACAAAGTCAGTACACACCAACAAGCCAGGCACGCTGGTTCGGCATCTGTGACATCATCCTCGGGATGCGACTACTCCTAATCACGTAGGCATCGTGTGCCGAACCGGGGAAACGGGCACACACATGTGAGATGGTCATATCTGCAAGACATACCACCAGAGCATTGATCGAATGGTAATGTTTACGGTTCCGGTATGCCTGCTCATGTGCCTGTGGTGGTATCAAAGCCACATGTGTCCCATCAATGGAGCCAATTACATGTGGCATCCTCCCCAGGGCATAGAAGTCACTCTTGACGTCAGTGAGTCGTTGACGTGTTGGGAAATAGATGTACTGGTTGAGGTATCTCAACATTGCCCCCAAAACGTCGCATAGCACACGGCTGAACATAGTCTGTGACATCCCACCAATAGTTGCCACAGTGTGTTGAAAGGTACCGGTGGCAAAGAAGTGTAGGGCTGCCATCACCTTCACCTTGGGGGTCAGCGCTGTAGGATACGGCCGGCCAGGCTGCAAATGTGGGTCCAACCGCACTGCCAAATCCTCAATCAGCTGCCTGGTGAAGCGGTACCGTCGGATGCTGTCACGTTCCACCATCGTTGCCAGGTCTGGGAATGGTCGATGGACAGCAGGAGCCCTGCAGTGCATAGGTGAAGAAAGCAAGATTGTCAGTCACCCCACCTATGTGCCGTTCACCATACTCAATTTCACATGATACATCATCAACAAACACAAGTACTTGATGTGTGTGTCGTTCCGTTTGGACATATATGGCAACTACATGGACATCATCTAACATCTCTGTTCAACAAGTGTTGACAACAGGTTCCAGGTTGTGCTATGGGACACCATTAGGCTGTGTCACAGTACCCATTAACTGCTCTCACGTTCCACACACATACCACAGTGACATGTCTGGGCAGATGCTCCACAGGCATCACAGCTCATTGACAGGTAGATTCCCAGGGACCCTGTCTTGCCACATGGACACTGGCATGACATGGCGTATCATGTACACGTCAGAAAAACAAACATGACACCCACAGGTAGTGGCCCCTGTAGCCTCTGCAGGACAGACATGGACGTCTGTGACACACACACACACCATCAAAGTTCATGCACAAACCACGTGGATGTGGAGACTGTCTCCCATTGTGCACATGGAGTCAGAGACATGTGATACACAACATGCACACAGACTGTGGAGGGACATCACTATTGTTGGAATGGGCCACCCTGTGACATACATGCCTTCCCACATGTGAGCCTGGGGGTATGTGACATGTCATACACATACACAACCTGGAAATGTGACCATGACACATGCTCAGAAATGAAAAGTTGCACACCACAGTGGTCAGGTGCACAACACACAAAGGACCCTGTACCCATGAACACGTGCACAGCCTGGGTGTGTCTGCCCCCAAGTGCCACCCCAAAATCCACATGTTCACCCCCATACACAGATAAGGTTATGCTGCCACACATGCCTTATATACAGTGTGGACTGGGTGTGGTGTTGTAGGTGTGCCCCTGAGTCCCTGGAAAGTAAATGTGGCTGGCATAGGTTCACCAGTGACCAGCATGGTGACATATGCGTGTGACATGTCCAGGGACGCGTTGTAGAGCAATGGACCGATCGGTGTGCCCGGCCGGCCCATTGCATTGTATGTGAGCGGGTACGCGTTGTATGCCTGGTACGCGTTGTACAGCAATGGACAGAACGGTGCGCACACATTGGCTGGGGCCTGGCATGGCAACGGACGTGTTTTCGAAGCTCCAACGAGTCTGATGCAGTGAATTCAGTTGGCCAGCCACAACAATGTTGCAAAATCATGGGTGTCATGAAGTTGAAGATTTGAAGGATGCTGTGGGCGTGTATTAGTGCTGCTATTCCATGGATTGGTCAAATTCAGAAGATGCAAACGACTTGGACCTATCACTTTGGACACATGGGACAGTATCTGCCTCTGCAGCACACATATAATGCTGGCTGTTCCCCTGAGAGCTCACTTGCCTGCACTACATGCTCCAGGACGACATCTGCCACCAACACTGCTGCTGTTTATGCAGCCTCTGGCTCCTGCAATGGCACGTACTGTGGAGAGAGCCCCAGTCTTCAGCCTTGAGGAGAACCAGGCCCTGCTGTACAGCCTCCTTCCACAGTATAGCAAGCTGTATGGGAAACCAGGGGAGCAGGTGAGTGTGCTGTCCACTGCCTCACTAATTGTGCATGTTGTCTGACTAGCCGGGCTTTCAGTGTGCACACCACTGGCTAGCATGCCCACTGAGTAGTTGTCACACCCCAAAGTGTGTAGTCACATGCACTGAACTGGTACAGTGCAGTAACAGTGCATTCCAACTAGGTTTACTTCCCATGCAATGATACCATGTAGTGACTGCTGGCAAACTGTTCATAGCCATTGTTGCACTGCCTGTGTACATCATATGCCCCTGTGATTGAGACATGTATATCCAACTGTGTGATGCACGTATATGTTGCATGTGTAGTAATGGCCTTTTCACTTTGTCATCCTCACAGGTTGATGCCCACCAGAAGCAGGACATCTGGCTGACCATCGCCCGGAAAGTAAGATCCGTGGGGGTCTACAGGCGCAGGATCCGCAACTGCCAGAAGAGGTGGCAGGACCTTCGTGGCTGGACCCGGAGGATCGCAAGGGTCCAGCTGAAGCTGTCGCCTCCTCGCAGGAGGGGCGGACACCGGACCCTGACCCCCACATGCTCCGGATCCTGGCGGTGGTCTTCCCTGACCTGGATGGGCAGCTGAAGGACAGACAGCAGCAAGGAGGGGGTGAGTCCATGACTGCACTATGCACTTTGTCTGACATGCTATGTTCCCTCCTCTGGCCTGGTTAAACTTCCACAGTACATCAGTCATGTGGTCCAGGACCCATGTCCCTCATTTGTGACATGCCCACTTCTCCTCTGATACGCATATGTGGGCCTTATAGTCAGGGAATTGTGTCATTTGGGGACTGTGTCATTGCATTTAGCTTTGCTCAAGCTGGGGGACAGCATTTGTTCCCGTGACTATGTTGTTTGATTCATGGGTGGGTCAATTGCTTACACAATGCCTAAGTTCTGACATGTAATCTGGGTGTAACTTTGATATGTGGTCCGCTTGCTGCTCTGACTCACCACATGTCCCTGGGGAATTTGGCACACACCCATGCTGCTGGTGGGAACAATGTTTGGGCCTCAGGAGTATGTGTATCCAGTGTGTCACACATGCTTAGCCACCTGCCTACTGTCCAGGACTCATCCCTCTTACAGGTGGAGCTGGACAGTCATGCCTACTCCAGGGCATGCAATGCACTCTGTACTCCCACTCCCGTGTATCATCTGGCATGTTGTGATCAGTGTAATGTACCCTCAGGTGTCTGCCTCTGTGTCATTGTGCTGTGTCTTCGTTGTCAGGACTACTGGTATATTTATCGGTTAGGGCTCAGCATGCCATCTGAGATGTGACCATGATAGACGATACTTCTGTGACTTATAGGTGTCTGATCACTTGACTGTGCACACAGGTGTTTGCGACTGTGACTTTCAGTCAGCTGTATTGTCATTCACAGCACACTGTGAGGTGCTCATGTTCAGAGAGTTGTGTCTCATGTCCCCCATATGTCCAGTTGGTATGACGTGGACAAATAGTAGTACAGATGATGTGGTATTTGGGGGATGGACATGTGCACTTGTCAGTCACATAACTTGCATTCCCCATGCCCTCAGATTGTGACAAAGTGCAGACTGTTGTTGGCTGGCTGCCATGGCCATGTGACTTGAGACAGTAATGTATGACTTTGCACGCATTCCTTTGTCATGGCATTAAACTTCCTGAGACTGATCCTGCAGGGGAGTGACATGTGCAACATGCACCCCATTGTGGCATTGACTATCCGGACATGGGTGCATCATGGTGTCTGGTGCTGGTATGCATCACATGCATTTCTATTTAGACTCTGGCCATCCCTTTATCCGGACACCTGCACTGACTCAGTGGCAGGAGATGTGATGTGTGCATGTTCACATACTTCACCGTGTTCCCTGCAATGTCCAACAACTGTGTAGGTGGTGCATGTGTCCACACTGGGGTATTACCATCAGACAGGCACCGGACAGATGGGTGCAAGGGCAGGAGGGGTGTGAATCCCATGGTTGACCATCAGACTGACAATTGGCTTCCCCGAATCTGTGTGAGGACTTTAGGCAATGTTCAACTAAGGATGCCAGGGCTTGCTCTGTAATGTGCTGTACTTACTGTGGTGTGTGCGGTCAGTGCAGGTGACTGATGTTTGTCTGTTTCCCTAATTGTTTGCAGATACATCCACGGCCACAGGAGGGGACAGCTCCACGGACCAGGAGGAGCAGCGGAGCCAGACTGGGTCAGCATCGGACGGGTGGTCAGAGGGACCCAGTGGCACGGAGGGCGAGGGGAGCCACACCGAGGAGTCCTCAGCACCATCCACCTCAGCTGAGGACCACAGCAGCTCGGAGGATGACTCCCTTGTGGAGGCGGGTCTCAGCAGCCACCAAAGGCCAGCTAGTCTGTCTGGCCCCGCCACCACCACCACCACCACCGCCCTCCCATTGGCTCCCATTCCTGAGGTCCGTGGAGGCTCCCGTACTCGGGAGCGTGTCTCCTTTGTGCCAGGCACCGCAGCCCCTGCCCCTGTGTCCCCTGCTGCCCTGAGTGAGGAGTCTGTGTACCTCCTTCGGCAGCTCCATGTAGGGCAGACAGCAATGCTGAGTGTCCTCCATGCACACACCACTCTGTTGACACAGCTGGTGTCGTTCATGGAGGGCATCTCGACGGGTATGTCTGCCCTACAGAGGAGCAATAGGTCCATGGACTCCTCCCTGACGGCAGCAGTGTCCCTCCTCCAACAGTCCCTCACCCCTCCCACCTCTGCCCCATCAACACTTCCAGCACCCCTAACTGTCCAAAGCACATGCACACCTGCACAGTCACCCAAACACACAGACACGAGCAGCACAGACACACCCAAGAGAAAGGCAAGACGTGCACACACGCATCCTCAGGGGACTGATACCACAGACACAGGGGACGGGGAACACACACACACACAGGCATCCACATTAACTCCGCAGTCCTCCAAATCCTCTCCCTCCAAGAACCCTTCCCTTGCCTCGCCTGCTAACACACCTACAGAGCAGATCTTCCTGTGTGACATCGGCCTCTTCCCCTCCCATCCTGCTGATCCAGCATACCGGGGGAAGAGGAAGTCCACCCACACAGAGGGGAGTGCCCCTCGCCCCCGGACACCCTCCCCCAGGCGCAGGCAGAGTGAGCCCCCCACCCGCAAGTCCCCCGGTCCCGGAAGAGCAAGACCCCGCCACCGCCCTGCAAGTCAACCATCCAGTCTCTCACCTCCATCCCCCAGGCCACCACTCCACAGGTTCCACCACCACACCCTGCCCCAGGTTCCCCCACACACCGATACCGCATCCCCAAACTGCTTAGGCCCTCCCCCTGCCACTTGCTCTTCCACCCCCAAACCAGACGCTCTGCCTGTTTGTGCCACTGGTGTGGAGACCGTGTCCCCCCTCTGTCCTGCCCAGCTCTTCTGCCCCCCTTCCACTACCTTGGAGTCATGCACTGCGGTGGAGTCCACAACCACCCCGTCTGACTCGGGCACTGCATTGGGGACCCAGTCCACTCCATCTGACCAGCCCACTGCAGTGGTTGCAGCACCAACTCCACCTGACTTGAGCCCTGCGGTGGTGCCAGCCCCCCCTGAGTCAGACACCTCCACTGCAGTTGTCGGTGATACTCCTGCACCCACCTCCCCTTCACTGCCTCCTTCTGGCATCCCCTGATCCTGTCCCTGCGGTGCCTGGCCTGCCCCTCGTATGCCCCTCCAAGGGGATGTCCCCTGTCCGTACCTGTGCAGGCAAGCAATTGTTGACAAGTTGTCACACATCACCCTGTTGGGACTGTACATTTGGACTGGCCATTGGCCTTAGTTTATTTTGGACTTTTGATTTGAGTTGCACACTTGCTGAATAAAGCCTCTTTTTGTTTACTTGTGGTTAATCTTTGGAGGTACATGATGTAGATGTGTAGAATCATGCATTTGCTCTTGTAATAGTGTTCAGATCAGGTAAATGAAGTTTTGCTGTGATGGGCTCCATGTGGTCCATGGAATATGTGTCCTAATCTAGTCTGGATCTATAGCATCCTTTGCTGCAGTCTGAGGGTGTAATGTTCAGCATTTGACACAGGGATGTACGTTTAGCATTTGTAGATTACCATCTTTGTCCTACACTGATGCACATCTGGTGGGCTTACCACTGTCCAATGTTCTTAGTACCCTGACTGTGTGCCCGTCTCCAATGGACATGCAGTTTAGCACATCAAATTTGGAGGACTCATCTGTGTACACAGTGCAAGTTGCTTGACACGTGTCTTGGGTGTATGCAGATGACTGACGTGACACTCCCGTGCCCAGGCTGATATGAGCAGAGCCTTCAGTGTGTTGTAGTTGTTGACTCACTGACCGAGTGTTCTGCTGACATGTTTGAGTCATGCACAGACAAGGTTTGGCACAGCTGACCTTCCACAGGAGTGGAGTGCCCTCATGGCAGTGCGTGATTCCGTGATATAGGCTGTGCCCATGTTGTGTGTTGTGTGGGCATGTCTGTGCGTGTTCCCTTCTCCTTTTCCTACACAGGCCCTACGGATGTTCCTGTTTGTGATGCTTGCTGAGTTGTTCTGTGTTCATCCAGCATCTTGGACCTGGTTACTCCGGGATGTGGGTGCATGGCAAACTAATGTTCATGAGGTTGTCATCCCTAGTTGTCTTTGTTGTCAGGGCTGGGGATGTGGGCAAACGCTGATGGGACACAGTCAGGATTCCTCTTGGCACTTGTTGGTTACACGAGTAATGTGATTTTCTGTTTGTGTATGCTTTCAGTGATTGTGACACGTTGTGTGTGTGACTGCTGCCACTCCTCAGGGTCAGAGCTGCAATGTTGGAAGTTGTCTATGTGTGTCCTTTGTGGGTCAGCTTGGCTTCTTCATTGGTGTGTGACTATGGCCAGGATCCCATTGTTTGGGGTGGATTTCACGTCATGCCCATGTACGGCATACTGTGCAGTGTGTCAGACATTCACAAGTATTGTTGACTGGCCATGTGTGATGGGTTTCTGCACCTTATTTCCCCCCAACACCCCTGGGATTGTCATGGGTGCATGTGCAATGTCAGCAGTCCATGTGAGCTTCCACGCTGCACATTGGTGGAGTTCAAGGTGTGTGGCGTTGAGTGTGTGCAAATGTGAGTTGTTGCACGGCTGGGGCACTACCTCCATATTTTCCTTGGCTGGCAGGCCGTGCTGAGTGCTTTGTGCTTGAATAGGTGTGATTGTAGTTTGTTGCTCAGGACACATGGCTGTGGTTCACAGTGTGGATGACATCTACCTTTGTCATCACAGTGTGATTGTCATGCAGGCTAGTGTCACCACAATGTGGGGTTCCTGGGGGGAGTGCTGTGGTGGTTCGGTCTCTTGCTGTGTGTGTTGCTGTTCCTACAAGCTTGTGTGACATGTGTAATTTGGGCTCCCTCTCATCTCACAATGCCTGTTTGCCCACATAGGGGAATCCAATCCATGAGTTACTTTTGTTTGTGACTGTGTTGACATCTGTGTATCAGTGAATCTGGCCTCCTCATGGGTTGTGTGTTTGCCTGGGGACACTGGCACACAACCCCCTCACCTGTTGTGTATGATATGCAGTGTGAGTCTGCCTGTTTGTGTTTGTGCTTTTGCACCACTGCATTGGCATATCTTTAGTTTGCCATTGGCTGTATGTTGTTTATTGGCTTTCCCCTGCTGGCCCTGGGACTGCTAGGTCATCAGTCAGCACATTGGCCATGGTTAGTATGTCCCATTGCTGCAGTGGTATGGTATTTGTTCACCTGACATCTACAGTCTCCACAGGATATCTACATTTGTGTGTCCATTGGTGCTGATATGTGGGTCTGCATTATGATGCTCACTTCTGTCATTGTGTTATTTGTGCATGTAGACAATGTGGGCCCCCATAGCTGATGTTTGTGTGCACATGGCCAGAACGATGTGTCATTGGCACTGCACTGCTTGCCTCACACAATCTATGTTGCTATGGGACACAAGCACTACAATGCCACTGTAGTGTTTGGTGTTGTGTGGCCAGGAATAATCCCTGCAGTTATGTTTTTGCAGCTTTCACCAGGACTACACTTCCCTTTTGGGCACTGTGGTGATGGGGCTTTGGGCCCCATTGCCACACTGTTCAAAATGTGCTTCAGCTATGGAGCACACACTTACCTTATGGGCACTGTGGTGATGGGGCTTTGGGCCACATTGCCACACTGTTCAAAATGTACTTCAGCTATGGAGCACACACTTACCTTATGGGCACTATGGTGATGGGGCTTTGGGCCACATTGCCACAGTGGTCATGGTCTGCTTGCATTGTGTAGGCCACACACACAATTATGTGTGACACATGTGTTAGGGGGCCACATTGTATGTTCAATGTCATGTTCGGTGTTGTATGCATTTGACACAGACCACACACGCTTGTCATGGTGTTGGAGGCTGGGATGTAATTTACAGACAGTCCTTATGTGGGAGTATGCTAGTTGTGTCATGCATTACCTGTCCTATGAGTAAGGGTGGTTGTAGTGACAGGCATTCAGCCCCCCATGAGTGGTGATGGTAGTAGTGGTAGGCATCCATCCCCCTAAGGGTGGGGATGGTAGTAGTGACAGGCATCCAGGCCCCCCTGAGTAGGGGTGGTGGTAGTGGCAGGCATCCAGCCCCCCTGAGTAGGGGTGGTGGTAGTGACAGGCAACAAGGCCCCCTGAGTAGGGGTGGTGGTAGTGACAGGCATCCAGGCCCCCTGGGTAGGGGTGGTGGTAGTGGCAGGCATCCATCCCCCTTAGGGTGGGTATGGTAGTAGTGGCAGGCATCCATCCCCTAAGGGTGGGGATGGTAGTAGTGGCAGGCATCCAGGCCCCCTGGGTAGGGGTGGTAGTAGTGGCATGCATCCAGCCCCCTGGATAGGGGTGGTGGTAGTGGCAGGCATCCAGGCCCCCTGAGTAGGGGTGGTGGTAGTGACAGGCATCCAGCCCCCCTGAGTAGGGGTGGTGGTAGTGGTAGGCATCCAGCCCCCCATGAGTGGGGATGGTAGTAGTGGTAGGCATCCAGCCCCCATGAGTGGGGATGGTAGTAGTGATAGGCATCCAGCCCCCATGAGTGGGGATGGTAGTAGTGGTAGGCATCCGGCCCCCATGAGTGGGGATGGTAGTAGTGACAGGCATCCAGGCCCCCTGGGTAGGGGTGGTAGTAGTGGCAGGCATCCATCCCCCTAAGGGTGGGTATGGTAGTAGTGGCAGTCATCCAGGCCCCCTGGGTAGGGGTGGTGGTAGTGGCAGGCATCCATCCCCTTAGGGTGGGTATGGTAGTAGTGGCAGGCATCCATCCCCCTAAGGGTGGGGATGGTAGTAGTGACAGGCATCCAGCCCCCCCTGGATAGGGGTGGTGGTAGTGGCAGGCATCCAGGCCAACCCTGGATAGGGGTGGTGGTAGTGGCAGGCATCCATCCCCCTAAGGGTGGGTATGGTAGTAGTGGCAGGCATCCAGGCCCCCCTGGGTAGGGGTGGTGGTAGTGGCAGGCATCCATCCCCCTTAGGGTGGGTATGGTAGTAGTGGCAGGCATCCAGCCCCCCATGAGTGGGGATGGTAGTAGTGGTAGGCATCCAGCCCCCCATGAGTGGGGATGGTAGTAGTGGTAGGCATCCAGCCCCCCATGAGTGGGGATGGTAGTAGTGGTAGGCATCCAGCCCCCATGAGTGGGGATGGTAGTAGTGACAGGCATCCAGGCCCCCTGGGTAGGGGTGGTAGTAGTGGCAGGCATCCATCCCCTAAGGGTGGGTATGGTAGTAGTGGCAGTCATCCAGGCCCCCTGGGTAGGGGTGGTGGTAGTGGCAGGCATCCATCCCCCTTAGGGTGGGTATGGTAGTAGTGGCAGGCATCCATCCCCCTAAGGGTGGGGATGGTAGTAGTGACAGGCATCCAGCCCCCCCTGGATAGGGGTGGTGGTAGTGGCAGGCATCCAGGCCCCCCTGGATAGGGGTGGTGGTAGTGGCAGGCATCCATCCCCCTAAGGGTGGGGATGGTAGTAGTGGCAGGCATCCAGGCCCCCTGGGTAGGGGTGGTGGTAGTGGCAGGCATCCATCCCCTTAGGGTGGGTATGGTAGTAGTGGCAGGCATCCAGCCCCCATGAGTGGGGATGGTAGTAGTGGTAGGCATCCAGCCCCCATGAGTGGGGATGGTAGTAGTGGTAGGCATCTGGCCCCCCATGAGTGGGGATGGTAGTAGTGACAGGCATCCAGGCCCCCTGGGTAGGGGTGGTAGTAGTGGCAGGCATCCATCCCCTAAGGGTGGGTATGGTAGTAGTGGCAGGCATCCAGGCCCCCTGGGTAGGGGTGGTGGTAGTGGCAGGCATCCATCCCCCTTAAGGTGGGTATGGTAGTAGTGGCAGGCATCCATCCCCCTAAGGGTGGGGATGGTAGTAGTGACAGGCATCCAGCCCCCCCTGGATAGGGGTGGTGGTAGTGGCAGGCATCCAGCCCACCCTGAGTAGGGGTGGTGGTAGTGACAGGCATCCAGGCCGCCCCTGGATAGGGGTGGTGGTAGTGGCAGGCATCCAGCCCCCCCTGAGTAGGGGTGGTGGTAGTAACAGGCATCCAGGCCCCCCCTGAGTAGGGGTGGTGGTAGTGACAGGCATCCAGGCCCCCCTGGGTAGGGGTGGTAGTAGTGGCAGGCATCCATCCCCCTAAGGGTGGGTATGGTAGTAGTGGTAGGCATCCAGCCCCCCATGAGTGGGGATGGTAGTAGTGTTAGGCATCCAGCCCCCCATGAGTGGGGATGGTAGTAGTGGTAGGCATCCAGCCCCCCATGAGTGGGGATGGTAGTAGTGGTAGGCATCCAGCCCCCCTGGGTAGGGGTGGTAGTAGTGGCAGGCATCCAGGCACCCCTGGGTAGGGGTTTTAGTAGTGGCAGGCATCCATCCCCCTAAGGGTGGGTATGGTAGTAGTGGTAGGCATCCAGCCCCCCATGAGTGGGGATGGTAGTAGTGGTAGGCATCCAGCCCCCCATGAGTGGGGATGGTAGTAGTGGTAGGCATCCAGCCCCCCTGGGTAGGGGTGGTAGTAGTGGCAGACATCCAGGCACCCCTGGGTAGGGGTGGTAGTAGTGGCAGGCATCCATCCCCCTATGGGTGTGTATGGCATTGGTGTTGGCCATCCCACCCCTATGGTTCTGCTGTTGCTAGTGTACGTTATTTGTGCATCCCTATGTGTGTGTGACATATTTCGTGTACGTGTGGTTTGTTTGTATTGTTGGTGTTTGACTTACCGTCTGCGCCGTACGCGTCCGTGCCGGTCCCGGTAATAGATGTAGAGTATAGGTAGGACCTGCGCAATGGGATTCATGCCTGGATCGTCTCGTTCGAGTTTCTCGTGTCTTCGAGTCGTACTCGTAGCAGGCTTGTTCGTCTCGTAGCCGTGGATCGTCTTGTGGCGCGAAACGGAGCTTATGTACGGCTCCCCCGGATGCTCAAACGTGCCGGACGTAGCGACGAGTTTGGCGCATACGGAAGACGCATCGTACTAGTCCGGCCAGAAGGTGCTGTGTATTTGGTTCCGTGCGACTCGATTCAGCATTTACGGATCCGGCTCGGGCGGGGAACAGGAGCTGGAATGGGTAAGTACGGCTCGCTCGGAATCTGGGCTGTTATGCGCATCGTACTTGTTCGTTCGGTAGAGTGTTCGAGTCGGTCGGAAAACACGCGTTCGGCTGGTATTTTTTCCGGACGAATACTGTTAGGTGCGCTTCCGGCCGACATCGGAATCGACCCCATAGTGTGAAACACATGCCTTATTTTTGATCATGTGAAATGATCAATGTTAATAAGCACTTGTAATCTGTCTCGCTGACAGTATACAATAAAGTATAAGAACACTTGCATTACATGGAATTGAAGTCATCAATAAAGTTACTCCCGATTAGAATTTTTTACCACGTCATCCAGAAGTGGTGTCAAAAGAAGCGGCCAATGACCCGGCTGTGACTCGCAGTCTGGAACTGTTTGGAGTAACACCACCAAGATCAAACGAAGTGGAAAGAAGTAAGTTGGCCCCGCTGTAATGCATAAATCTGCCGATGTCTTTTCCCTTGCGCCGCATCGGACTTGGCACTCGTTTGTGATATTTACTGTACAATCCTTTTTAAAGCTGTCCGTTCTACCATTTAAGTAGCGTTTGTAGAGGTTGAGCAACGAAGTATGCATAAGTTTTAAAACACATTTTCGTGTGCAAAGCAATATGGAGCAGCGTGCTTTCAACAGACGTAGCACCCGCTTACGATATTTTGCAATTCCTTTGAAATTTACCCGGGTATCATTTAAGTACCTTCTCCAGAGGCTGGATAAGAAAGCATTTGCAATTTTGAAAGAATATTCCCCGCACGAAACAATAGGATGCAGCTCTAGAGCTAGGGTAACGCAAGCTTTAGCGCGTGAGCTCAATTGACAATGTTGGTTCCACACTCATGTGGCTGTCAAACCCTTCTGGTGAATCTTGCAGACAACAGTCAGCTTGCAATCCTATCAAAATAACCTTGTTCTCCCCAAACATTATTGTCTATAAGTGATTGGTCTGTTCGTCTGGTTTTTTCCACAGAAAAAGTGGTGAAAAATTAGAACATGATAAGACTAGACTGAGGTCTCCATTTCCATTATACAAGTAAGCATTTATTTAGTCAACTCAATTATTTGTGTTTCCCATTTTTTCTTTTATTGACAATGACGTGGCAGTTTCTAAACAGTGGCTTTTTGGACTTTGCTTTACAGTGTTGCCCTTGGTGGCAAGTGTCACCGGATGGTGAAAAAAGAGGCAATTCAAGCCTCACTTAAAGAGATTGAGGTAAAATGGCTTTGGGATGAATGGGGTCTGAGTGGACATTGTTTGAATGGGATGTTCCATTTTTTGGCAACTATAGTAATTTCTCTGTTTGTTTGTTGTTAGCTCTTTTTGTTCTGTGTCCTGAGGAGAACCCGACAACTAATTTCAGTGGGTTCGAAACGCGTCGACTGGTTTACTATCTGACCAAATAGTTGTTCATGCAAATAGGATACCACTCGTGCTCACCAAATACTTTGTTTTTTTAACTGTTGTAAATACGAGGCGAGCAGAGTAGGTACACCATTTGGTCTGGGCCTCTGAAATAATTTGAAAGAGGATCGATATAGAAAATACTCAGAGGCATTTTGTGTTCATGTAAATTGTCGTTAAAAATTAGACAGAACCGGAGAGAAAATGTATTGTATATGTTTGTAATGTGAATGTGATATGATGTTTACTGTATAATGACAACACTTTTGTGTTACACAAAGTTTGATGTTGTGGTGTCTTCTGTGTATGTTAAATTTTCACTAATGTTTATGTTCAAAACTTTTTAAAAAAAGTATTTTTTCAAAAAATATGGTGAAAAGACCAAACAATAATTAATAATGAACAAAATAAAAAAGCATTTGTAGATCAGATTGATTGGGTCTATTTGATCATGATACTTAAGGACGAATGAATGAGCATCGGTATTGGCATTCTTTGTGTTTTTCTCAGGTCTAGTAGAGTGGCAGCAGAAGCGCTTTTTGATATCAGTGAATGTTTGGCCATCTTACAGGAACTGAACAACTTCTGAGATGAGCAAAGCAATAAGCTACAGAAACGTGCTGCCACTGGTGAAGTGCAGGCAGTACCAGCAGCTTCTGCTGGATTCTAAAGTTCACAGATCTAGTGCGGGCAAAGATTGTGTACAGAAAGAAATTTGGGCTATCCTACAGAGCTGTCCTGACCATGGAAGGTACCAGAACTGTACTTTTACTACCCCTTGCTGGTAGCAAACACTAGAGATTTGTGTCTATAGATCTCATCAAATCACACCATGTGGCTGGTACTACATAGTAGGCCAAGAGGGCTCCTAGGTAGTTACCTGCCTCCTCTAACTACCTTACAGGAAATTGCATTACAAGCTTTAAACACTGAAGTTTCTTCTCCCGACTGGGAACATCTGACACTGAAGTTTTGCTGCTTCCAGTTAACACTACCAATACAACGCAAACACCATGTGTGAATTCACAGAGTTCCACTGCACAAGCAAACAGCAAAGTTGTTTATTATAATCACAATTGGAGTTAAATTCCAGTTCTACATAGCTTAACTAGACCCCTGCTTTTGCACAGACTGCATCAGGCTATTTTATCAACATTGATGATTTTTCTTAGTATTTGTCAGACCCACCTCAACAGCGTGGAAGTCGTGCATTTTTTATTTGGCTTAAAAAGACATATTTTATTTCCCCCTAGATTTACATTTTGTTGCTTTTCCTTTTTGTTTGGATTGTTTTTGTGACAGTCTTCTTTTCGCTTCTGAATGGATACTATCTCCCAGAACGCCCTGCTGTTGAACAGGTAGCCGAGATATTGAAGCCTCATTCTTCATCAAATAAAGTGCGAAGAGATCTGTCCCTTGTGAACACTTCAGCAGTTTCTGTAATTGATGGAATTGTTTAGGATAAGGTACCCTATGATATATTTGGACCGACAGAGACTTTACAGATTCAATATTGTTGGACTTGGCTCTTTTTGCAGGGTCATCCCAGGACTTTTTGCCTTCCTCCTGTATTTTTTCTGACCTGTTGTTGCTGGTTTTATGACTCTGGGCACTTTACCACTGCTGATCAGTGCTAAAGTGCATATGCTCTCCCTGTAAATTGTTGTTATGAATTGGTGTTTTCATGATTGGCATATTTGATTTACTAGTCAGTCCCTAGTACAGTGCACTGTGTGTGCCCGGGGCCGGTAAATCAAATGCTGCTAGTGGGCTTGCAGCACTGGTTGTGCCACCCACAGAAGCAGCCTGTAAAATGTAACTCTGGCCTGCCATTGCAGAGCCTATGTGCAGTCTGGTACTGCCAAGTCGACTTGGCAAGTGCACCCACTTGCCAGGCCCTAACCTTCCCTTTTCTAACATATCAGTCAGCCCTAAGGTAGGCCCAAGGTACCCCTGTGGGCAGGGTGCACTGTATGTGAAAGGTAGGACATGCCCTGGTGTGTGTGGCATGACCTGATAGTGAATTACTGCCAATTTCGTTTTTCGCTATTGTAAGGTTACCTGTTTCCATAGGACAGAACGGGGAGTTTGTTTATAACATATTATAAACATAACTACCCCTGGGAACAAGGTAGGAAAATAAAGTTTGATATGCCTGAACTCAGAATGTTACAATGCATCTTTTAGTGAGGGTGATTTTTACATTCTGTGTATGAAAATACCACTTTTAGAAAGTAGGTATTTTCTTGCTTAGCCATCCAGTATGCCTCTGCTAGGTTTGTGTATTGCATGTCTGGCTTTGGAGTGTCAGGGGCTGGGGAGGAGCAGTGGCTCCAGAGAACCTGATGAGTCAGGGCTGGGCTGAATAGGCTTGGTCTGCATTTGGGGAGGTGGAAGGAGTAGCACCTGCACCTGAATAGGGCTGTGCCTGCCTTCCACAATGATGGCTCCGCCCCCCTCTGTTTTGTATGGAGCCAGGGCTCACACTGACAATGGAGGTTGTTCTGCACTTGCAAAGTGCCCCACAGAACTGGTTTTGGCTGGGTACAGACACTCTCTGCCTTCAGAGAACAAAGGATTTTTGTGTATAAAAAGAGGGTCCCAGACTTTTAGATCACTTCTGGGAATCAAGAGAAACCTTTGCCAAGGAGAAGAGCCGGAGAAGCTGAGGAGGAATACTGCCCCTGTGCTGTATACTGTCTGGGGTTGGCCTGCAGTGGCTACTTGCTGCCAAGGAAAGGAGAAAAGGACTTTGCTGTTTGCTGTGTCCCCTGCTTGAGGAATATCTCCAAGGGCTTGAAACTGAGCTTGCCTCCTGTTCTGAAGTCTCAGGGACACAAAGACTTCACCACCAGCTCCCCCGAACTTCCTTGCTTGGAGTTCTGACCTGCAAAGAGGTGCCTGCTGTTGTTTTGAACCTCTAGAGACTGTTTTCCGCTGGGAGCTGGAAGAATCCATGCATCGTCCCACATCGTCGCATCACATCGAGGCGCCAAGTTTGTCGCATCGTTGGGACGCATTAAGAAACCGACGCATCACCTCCCCACGCAGTAAGAAACCGATGCATCACCTCCTCTCTGGTAAGGAACCGACGCATCACCTCCCCTGCGCAGCAGTAAGGAACCGACGCATCACCTCCCCCGGAGCAAGGAACCGACGCATCACCTTCCCTGAGTGTAAGGAACTGACACATCACCTTCTCTGCAGCCCGTTTTGCTTGTTTGCGTGACGCATCCCAGGTACTTTGTGTGAAAAGTGTTGCATCTGCAATGTGCTTTGAACTGAACTATTTCTACCATCTGAAAGTCATATTTTTATTACTGTATTGTGGACTTTTGTCGTTTGGTCTTGTTTTGGTTTAGATAAAGATTACCTATTTTTCTAAACTGGTGTGGTGTCCATTTGTAGTGTTTTCACTGTATTACTGTATGTGTTCACAAATGCTTTACACACTGCCTCTGAGATAAGCCTGTCTACTCGTGCCAAGCTACCAAGGGGGTGAGCAGGGGTTATTTTAGAAGTGAAAAAAGAAAACACAGAGAGGCAACACAAAGATAAAACAGCATAAATGCTATACAAAATCTCTCCGGACTCTTCAATGACGTTGATCCAATTTTTATTTATTGCTTGATTTGAAGCAACAAAACGCCAATACAGCCAACGCGTTTCACCCTAAATAGGGCTTCATCAGGGCAATAAAAACCGTACTGCAACTGATAAGGTATTCTCTTCGCTCCCCAGATGGTGAAGAAATCAGTGGGACCTCCAATTAATGAAGAAAAGTCACACCGAGTGTTTTCCATTCATCCAATCCGATCATCTAAGAACGTTCAAAACAGTCGGTTGAGCAGTAATATATTCATCTTCCGAGTGTAGGACGCCTTTGGGTACGTTACGTAGGACGCGATCTTTCACGCTCCCACCATCAGTCTAATCGTGTTTCCTTTTTTCTCGTTATTTTAGAAGTGTATCCCCCTTACCCTGACTAGAAGCAAGGGTCCTTATTTGGACAAAGGTACCTACCTCTGTCAACTAGAGACCCCATTTATAACAAATATGTTCTAAAAATTTCTCTTACTGATGTTATCACTCCTGGCAGCATCTCTGATGATTGAGATATTCATACAGTGAAGCAAATGCTTGATGATGTAGAGTATTATACTGTTTTTGAAAGTGAAGATATGTACAGTAGTACATCTAATTATGATGAAATGTTCTGTTTTCACCATTATGTACACCATTTATTACACAAAGCAAGTACTTCAGGTGCAATATTTAATTACATACAATGGTAACATTGCCCTACACCACCAGTGGGTAACTCCAAGACAATTGCAAATACATTTGCATATTTTTCTAGTCACAACCCCATAGACTCAGAGTCTTATTACTATAAACTACTTCCTTACCCAGCAGAGAAAAATATGCTTACTAACACAATGCAAAGTTATTTGGCCTCTTTATTTCCCAGTTGTTATTACAAGGGTATGGCTTTTGGAAGGACAATGCTGATATAAAATCAGTTTGGGGAACTGAAGACTGACAAGTTCAGGGCAATGTCCTATTACTTACCAGTAATCTCCATTACTCCTAGTCCTGTTGTCCTTGTCCCCTTCATTCCAACAAGTGAGATAGATCCTATCTCACCAACAGAAAAAAAGAACGAAGGAATGCTGGCCCTACCACACCCCCTCCCCCTGGGAGTACATAAACGTACCAAATCCCGGCATTCCCTCTGAACTACCAAGCCTCAGATGAAGGCCGGCAAGTCCAAGAGGGAGGGATGTAATGAAGGGGACCAGGACAACGGGACCAAGAGTAATGAAGATCACCAGTAAGTAATAGGACATTACCCCCAAGTCCCTCCTGTCCTCATCCACTTCATTACAACAAGTGAGAATACCGAAGTAGCAACCGGCATTCATCAAACAACAAACCACCAGGACACAGGACAAACAGCAAACCCAGTAATTTATTGCAACAGGCAAAAGAAGGGAAATCAGGAGCACACAGCCTGAAGAACCCCCAAACCAAAATTAGCATCATCCCCCAGCACATTCTGAATGCGATAATGCATAGGTATTAGAAGATGCCCAGGTATCCACCCTACAGATCTCAGAGAGGGACACCCCACGAACTTCAGCCCAGGAGGCCGCCATCCCATGGGTAGAATGCCCCTGCACACCCACCGGAGGAGGGTAGCCCGAAAGGGAGTAAGCCAACATGATGACCTGCTTCAGCCAGTGACAAATGGAAGAAGAAGAAGCCCGCCCCCCATGAGAGGAAACCCCAAAAGACACAAACAGAGAGTCAGACTTCCGAAAAGGACGGGTGCGATCCAAATAGATCCGCAAGGCCTGGCAAACATCCACAAAGCCCAAGGAAGGTCATCGCACGATCCCTGCTCCGAGCACAAAGCAGGCAGCACCAATTCCTGGGAACGATGGAACTGAGACTGAACTTTGGGAACTAAGGAAGAACCCAACCTAAGGACCACCCCATCGGCAGAAAAAGACAAAAAAGGCTCATGAGCCATCAAGGCACCCAACTCATCAAGGCGCCTGGCCGAAGTAATGGCCACCAAAAAGACCACCTTCAAAGTAACAAACTTCATATTCACCTTCGACATATTCTCAAAAGGAGAAGCCACCAAAGCCCGCAACACCAAAGGGAGGTCCCAAAGAGGAAAAGAAGGCTGCATCTCAGGACAGGACAAGGAAAAACTTTGCAGCAACCGAGAAACCAAGTTGTCAACATTAGACAAATTCCCCAAAGAGGAACGAAAAGCCCTGATAGTCACCCACTGGGCACGCAAAGTGAAGACAGATAACCCCTTCTCAAACCCCTCCCAGAGAAACTGAAGGGCATCAGGCAGGGAGCAGACCAGGGGGGACAAAGCCAGAGCTTGACCCCAATGCTGGAATTTCCCCCAATGCCGACCATAGGACCAGAGAGTAGAAGGCTTCCACATCTGTTGAATAGCCAAAGCTAAATGCTCGGGGAAACCTCAACTCCTCCACCCCTGCCTCTCAACCTCCAGACTGACAGCCGCAGAAGGGACAACATCAGGGATGATCGCTGGGGAGATGGAAAGAACGGGAACAAACAAGGAACCTGAACCGCCAACATCCGAAGGGTGGGAAATCAAGACCGCCGAAGCCAAAAGGAACCAACCCCTCCCGATCCTCCATCACCAGGTGAGACAGAAACCTGGAGATCAGAGCAAGGGGTGGAAAGGCATACAACAGGCGAGATGGCCAAGGGATGGTAAGGGCATCCACCCCCCCAAGCCCCCTCCTGTTGTTCTCAGGAGCAGAACCGAGAAAGCTGAGCAGTGTGCCGGGAAGGAAAGACGTTGAGAAAGGGAAGACTAAAACTCTCGCACACCAGACGAAAGGCCACCGGAGTCAGAGAAAACTCCTGGGAGGTGGGGAAATAATGAGTGAGGGCATCTGCCACCCCATTGTCCACCCCCCGGATATGAACAGCCGACAGAGAAAACAGGTGCCCCTCCACCCAACAAAACAGACAGAACAACACTAAATTCAAGGCTTTGGATCGTATACCCCCCTGGTGATTCAGGTAGGCCACAGTCACCATGTTGTCCAAACAAACTACCACATTGTGGTTCAAGAATCGATCTCAGAACCCCATGACAGCCCAGGACATGGCCATCAACTCTCGCCAATTCGAAGACTCCCTCCCCTCCAAAAGGGACCACCGACTCTGAAGGGAATCCGACGCCAACGTCGACCCCCACCTGAAAGCACTGGCGTCTGTCGTCAGGACCACTGGAAGAGAGGGCTGCAGAGGCAGACCCCTGGCGAGATTGTCCAACACCATCCACCAGGGAAGGGCAGGGAGGACCGACAGAGACACCAGAACCAAGAGGGCCATATTGGGAGACAAAGGATCCCAACGGGCCAACAGATGTAACCACAGAGGCCGCAGATGAAACCGCGCCCAAGGCACTGTGAACACTGCTGCCACCATAAGACCCAGAAGCCGCAACCAGAGATGGACAGGGAAGGAACACCCCACCAGAAACTGACGAGCAAAGGAACACAAGGTCACCACCCGAGAGGCAGGCAGGAACACTCGGTTCAGATCGGTGCGGAATCGTGCCCCGATGAACGTTGTCAGGTCCCTAGAGGATAAGAATACAGCAATGTGTGCTGTGGTTCAAGAATCACCCCGATCACTCATCCCAGAAAAAATGTACACTACCTGGAGCGAGGCATGGCAAACTAGGAATTCCAAGATGGCCGATGTCCAGTTGGCGTTCTAGTCTTTTCGCCTTTGCCCCAAGATTCGACTTTGAGCGCTCAGTTTAGAACGCCGATGCACTTCACCTGAGTTCATGCCAAGAGGAGCACCTAGTGTCTTCCTCTCCGTCGCGTTTTTGTAGTTAGTCAGGTTAGGCTTCCGTTGTGTGTAGGGTTGGGCACCTAGTGCGACGCCTTCAGAATCCGGTATCCTAAGAGACGATGGTCCGCCTTCTTGAGCCTGCGCATTGCTCGTCTAACGTTATCTCACTCAGAAGAGTAGCGTTCGTCAGAGTGCATGTGCAGAGTGAAATAATCGAAGTTGACAGCTGGCAGTGTTTAATATTACCAGACTTCCTCATCGAGAGTACATCGTTCCAGTCAGAGAAAAGAGTTTCTTTGTAAAAGAGCTAAGTACTTTGGGAAGTTCTATAGACTGTTGTATCTAAATATGAATCATAACAAATTGGGCATGTATATGAGAAAAGAGTAATTATTTTCACGTTAGTTCGAGCAAGACTAATCTGAAGATATAACAAATCTTACCTGGTGCGAGAGAGTATTCCTTTGTTTCTTTCCCTGTGAAGAAAATACCAAAGGTTAAGAATTATTAACCCTTGAGGATATAAACATAAATTCAGAAGAGGAGCTAAAGCCTGAGGTTTATTAGGTACGTTTTAAGTTAAATAAATACAGTTTAAAGAAGTAAAGTATATTAGAGTGCACAGAGTACTTAGAAAATATTAATGTGTTCTTAGTTTTATAGAACCCATAATCCTAAGCTGAACGGACGCTGAGGAGAAGAAACAGTGGGTGTAGAAAACTAATGACCACAGGCAGTCTCTTCTTGTGTTTGTTATTTTATCCAATTCCCCCTTCCCCTTTTTGGAGGCATCTCTAAACGCTTTTATACTAGAGAGTTGGAGTTGTTTCACGGAAGGGGTATTGGGAAAAGTTCATCTCTGTTCCTGCGCAAGTAAAAAAGGTACCACACTCCTGACAGAGTGAAGTGCCCACGTGTTAAAACTTGCGCCTGAACAGAATGGCTGAGGGAATCAACTTGCAAAATTTAGGAGAAGTCCTAGGTATTATACAAAAAGAATTGGCCGCAGTTAGGGAAGAAAATAGAGGACTGAGGCAAGAAATTATGGACTCTAGGAGGGAAACTGTAGAACTAGCAGCCAAAATGACAAACCTGAACCCTACTTCTAGCTTAACATTTCCAGGGGCAGATGGAGAGGATGTAGGTTCAACTTCTAGAGTAGCTACTCATGTTGTACACTCCATGTCCCCAGTAATTCCATTAGCACCACCAGAACGATTCAGTGGGGATCCCCAGAAGGATCAGATATTTTTGACACAATGTTCATTACATTTCATGTGTCGTCCTTCAGTTTTCCCCAACGCAAAGTCCCGCGTGGCCTTTATTCTATCATATCTCAGTGGCGATGCTGCAAGTTGGTCTATGCCCTTGGTCACCCGAGATGACACTCTTCTCTATAACTTTGAAGACTTTAAGAAGGAGTTCCTTCGGATTTTTGATCGACGGAGGATATCTCAGGCCACAGACAATGAACTACTTGAATTGAAGCAGGGTAACAAGGATCTAGTGGCTTATCTGGCCCAGTTTAATAAACTGGTGGTAGAAACAGACTGGCCAGAAAGCAAAAGAGCAGCAGTTTTTTATTGGGGCTTGTAAGTAAATGTAAGTCCGTTTTTATATAGCGCAGCTACTCACCCTTACGGGTCTCAAGGCGCTGGGGGCCGGAGTGGAAATTAAGTGAGCTATTGCCCAGAGTCACATGGTGCTGAGCTGAGCTGCCGCCGGAGCCGGGGATCGAACCG
Organism: Calotriton arnoldi; assembly: GCA_963921515.1. Taxonomy (NCBI): domain Eukaryota; kingdom Metazoa; phylum Chordata; class Amphibia; order Caudata; family Salamandridae; genus Calotriton; species Calotriton arnoldi. Next base: position 258,727 of record CAWUFW010004677.1, read on the forward strand.
TGAACCCTGTGCTCCGAAGTCAGCTGCCCTGGCCGCTGCACCACACCTCTCCAGAGAGACGAATTGAAAGATACTCTATCACAGATACCTAATAGACCCACAGACATATCGGGCTTGGTGGACCTAGTTTTGGAGATAGATTTTAGCCAGAGTGAGAGAAGAGGTAAAAAAAAAAAAGAATTCAAGTACAATAAAAAAAAAATTTAAAAATACAATGTCCCAAGATTCAACAGAGTTAAGACAGAATCCTATAGAGTTACAGAAAATCAACCTGGAGTTGAACCCATGCAGATTGGAGTAGTTCGAGGACCTTTAACCAAGGAAGAAAAAGAAAAAAGACGATTAAACAATCTGTGCATGTACTGCGGAGGAAGTGGACATTTCGTGAGAGTATGTCCAAAGAAACCAAAGATGTTCTCTAAGGAGAAGGAAAACTTCAAGCACCACCAGTAAGTGGAGTTGGGCTGGTGTGTGCAGAGGAAAAGACAACTCCAGAAGATCACTTCCTGGCCAATACCTTGCAATCTTCGCCCCCTCACCTAGTGATCTCTATGACGTTAAGTTTCAGGCACATAACCTTAACTGAGGTGTCAGTCATGATTGACTCCGGAGCGACTGGAAACTTTTGCGACTTAAAATATGCAAATAAGGTGGGGCTGAAAGCAATTTTGAAATCAAAAAGCGAACCAGTGAGAGCCGTAGATGGGACAAACCTTTCCTCCGGACCCATCATCAGTCACACAGAACAAGTGGAATTGACTTTTCAAGAGGGACATAGAGAATTAATACAATTCAATTTGATTGATGCTCCGCAATTTCAGATAATCCTAGGTTTGCCATGAATCACGGAGCATAATACGAGCATTGATTGGGGGGCGAGAACAGTTAAGATGGATTCAGATTTCTGTAAGGAAAATAGTTTTTGTACCAGAACGGAATCTAGAGAGTTGGGACCAGCAACCCTCTTGAGTGAAGGAGCTTCAGTGTGTGTGATTCACACTAGCAAAATTCCACCGGAATACAAAGAGTTTGAGGACGTATTTAATGAAAGAGAGACCGAAAAATTACCACCACATAGATCCTTTGACTGTAGAATAGATCTAGAACCGGGTGCAAACCTACCATGTAGTAGAGTTTATGCCTTGACCGAAAGAGAAAATGAACATCTAAAGGAGTATATCAAGAGATATCTGGCCAACGTTTTATACGCCCCTCCCAGTCACCAGTCTCTTTGCCATTATTCTTCGTACCAAAGAAGGAGGGCGAGCTTCGGACTTGTATAGACTATTGAGCGATAAACAAGGTCACCATCAAGAACAGGTATCCACTTCCACTCATCTCAGTGCTCTTGGACCAGGTGAAAGAAGTACGAATTTACACTAAACTGGATCTGAGGGGTGCATATCATTTGATCAGAGTCAGAGAAGGTGATGAGTGGAAGACGGCTTTCAGGACGAGTCTGGGTTTGTATGAATATCAAGTGATGCCCTACGGGCTGTGCAATGCGCCAGCTGCCTTCCAGCACTTTATAAATAGCGTGCTAAGAGAGTTCATCGATCAATGCGTTATAGTATACATTGATGATATATTAATATACTCGAATTCCGAAGAAGAACACCCAAATCACGTGAGAAGAATTCTACAACGACTGAGAGAAAACAACTTGTATGTCAAGCTAGAAAAATGCGCCTTCAACGTGAAAGAGGTAGAGTTTCTAGGATTCGTTCTCACTCCATCTGGAATTACAATGGACACTCAGAAGGTGGTGGCTGTCCAGGAGTGGAAATCTCCGAGTTGTGTGAAGGAGTTGCAAAGCTTCATTAGCTTTGCCAATTTCTATCGGAGATTCATAAATACATTTTCGCACAAATTAATTCTACTCACTCGGCTTCTAAAGAAGGGAGTTTCCTTCGAGTGGACAGAAGATGCAGAAAAGACTTTCCGATAGTTGAAGAAAGAGTTTAGCACTGCGCCTGTATTATTGCATGCAGATCCCACAGAACCTTTCTACCTGGAAGCTGACGCCTCAGATCTGGCTATTGGGGGGATACTCTCCCAGAGGCATAAAAGAACAGGGCAATTACACCCAGTAGCGTACAGATCGAGAAAGTTGACACCTGCAGAAGTTAATTATACGATTACGGAAAAGGAGTTACTTGCCATCAAGGATGCCTTCAAGGAGTGGAGACACTATTTGATGGGGGCTAGGCATACAGTTACGGTGTTCACAGACCATCGGAATCTTACATTTTTTAAATCTGCTAAGACCCTTACGCCTCGGCAGCTTCGATGGTCGTTATACTTTGCTGATTACGATTTTGTAATTACTTACCGGCCAGGAACAAAGAACGGAAAAGCTGATGCTCTGTCTAGGATTGGCACGGAAAAGATTGAAGATAGTCCAGAACAGCAAACAATCATTCCAGAACACAAGATTGTGGGAGCAGTGAGTCAGGAAACTATCGAGGAAAAAGTGACTAAAGTAATGTCGTCAGAAGAAATGGCTGAATGGGCAAAGCAAGAACCACAGAGAGAAATTCGACACAATCTGCCATTTAATGCAGGAAAACTTTACCTACCCAATCAAGAGCTACAACAGCTAGTCCTTGAGGACAGTCATGACAGTCGACTTGCGGGTCACAAGGGAATCCATAAGACAGAAGACTTGGTGAAAAGAAATTATTGGTGGCCTCAAATGACTAAAGATATTCACTCCTACGTGAGGACATGTGAGATCTGTGCTCGGGGAAAACCGGAGAGACAATCTCCAAAAGGTTTACTTCAACCTATGCCCATTCCCCCACATCCTTGGCATACCATTACGGTAGACTTGATTGTAGATCTGCCTTCGAGTCAAGGGTATGATACTATTTTGGTGTTTGTTGATGGGTTCACCAAAATGGTCCATTTCATTGCGTTAAAAAAGGTCCCAACAGCTAAGGAATTGGCCATACTCTTTAGCACTCACATAGTGCGGGCCCATGGCATTCCCAAAATAATCATATCCGACCGGGGTTCCCAGTTCCTGTCCCGTTTTTGGATGGGCTGGGTATAGAAGCAAGATACTCCACTAGCTATCACCCAGAAACTGACGGGCAGACAGAGAGGGCAAACCAAGAAGTAGAGCAATATTTTAGGCTATTTCTACTAGATCAAGAAGGGGATTGGCCAGAGTTTTTATGGGCAGCAGAATTTGCACACACCAATGCAAAAAATGTCTCTATGGGTTTCTCCCCTTTCTACCTTAACTATGGCAGACACCCAAATTCATCAGTAATTGGTAGCGATATATCCGTGCCAGCAGTTCAAGAGGTAGTTAAAAACCTAACACAGGTTCATCAGGCAGCTACAGAAAACCTCGTAAAGGCTAAAAAGATCTATAAGAAATTTGCTGATAAAAAGAGAAGGTCAAGAATTACAAATTCGTGATAAGGTCTGGTTAAGTGCTAAGAATCTCGGGTTAAAAGGGAATCGTAAATTTCAACCCAGGTTTGTAGGTCCATACCAAATCGAAAAAATAGTCAACCCAGTAACCTACCATTTAAAAGTACCTAAAGGAATGAAGGTGCACCCAGTTTTTCATGTTTCTCTACTAAAGAAGGCATCACCAGATATGAGAGTTACTCTTCCTCCAAGACCAGTGCAATTAGAATCTGGAGAAGAATTCGAAGTAAAAAGAATACTTGATTCCAAGGATGTAAGAGGAAAGGTCTATTATTTAATAGACTGGAAAGGGTACGGTCCCGAGGAAAGATCCTGGGAACTATACTCCGATGTGCATGCTCCCCGGCTGGTGAGAGCTTTTCACTTGAAGTTTCCAAAGAAGCCTAGACCGGATGGAACTCCCTTGCGAGGGGGTACTGTCAGGTCCCTAGAGGATAAGAATACAACAATGTGTGCTGTGATTCAAGAATCACCCCGATCACTCATCCCAGAATAAATGTACACTACCTGGAGCGAGGCATGGCAAACTAGGAATTCCAAGATGGCCGACGTCCAGTTGGCGTTCTAGTCTTTTCGCCTTTGCCCCAAGATTCGACTTTGAGCGCTCAATTTAGAACGCTGATGCACTTCACCTGAGTTCATGCCATGAGGAGCACCTAGTGTCTTCCTCTCCGTCGCGTTTTTGTAGTTAGTCAGGTTAGGCTTCCGTTGAGTGTAGCGTCGGGCACCTAGTGCGACGCCTTCAGAATCCAGTATCCTGAGAGACGTTGGTCCACCTTCTTGAGCCTGCGCATTGCTCGTCTAACGTTATCTCACTCAGAAGAGTAGCGTTCATCAGAGTGCTTGTGTAGAGTGAAATAATTGAAGTTGACAGCTGGCAGTGTTTAATATTACCAGACTTCCTGATTGAGAGTACATCGTTCCAGTCAGAGAAAAGAGTTTCTTCGTAAAAGAGCTAAGTACTTTGGGAAGTTCTATAGACTGTTGTATTTAAATATGAATCATAACAAATTGGGCATGTATATGAGAAAAGAGTAATTATTTTCACATCAGTTCGAGCAAGATTAATCTGAAGATATAACAAATCTTACCTGGTGCGAGAGAGTATTCCTTTGTTTCTTTCCCTGTGAAGAAAATACCAAAAGGTTAAGAATTATTAACCCTTGAGGATATAAACATAAATTCAGAAGAGGAGCTAAAGCCTGAGGTTTATTAGGTACGTTTTAAGTTAAATAAATACAGTGTAAAGAAGTAAAGTATATTAGAGTGCACAGAGTACTTAGAAAATATTAATGTGTTCTTAGTTTTATAGAACCCATAATCCTAAACTGAACGGACGCTGAGGAGAAGAAACAGTGGGTGTAGAAAACTGATGACCACAGGCAGTCTCTTCTTGTGTTTGTTATTTTATCCAATTCCCCCTTCCCCTTTTTGGAGGCATCTCTAAACTCTTTTATACTAGAGCGTTGGAGTTGTTTCGCGGAAGGGGCATCGGGAAAAGTTCTGTTCCTGCGCAAGTAAAAAAGGTACCACACTTCTGACAAACGTCAAGTCCTGCGAGGGCTCCATCTGACACTTGGGAAGCTTCAGTAGCAACCCATGAGCCCGCAATGCAGAACACACCATCTCCTGATCCCGCAACATCCGATCCCTAGAAGGAGCATGGATCAGCCAACCGTCCAAGTATGGGTATATTAGGACACCCTGAAGAGGGGAAGAAGCTACCAACGGCGCCACAACCTTGGTGAATATCCTCGGAGCTGACCTCAGGCCGAAATGCAGACCCTGAAACTGATAATGCTGGCCCTGAAGGCAAAACCTCAGGAACCTGCAAGAACTGGGGTGAACAGGGAGATGATAGTAGGCTTCCTGAAGATCCAGGTTGCACAGGAAATGACATGGGAGACCAAGAGAATCACTCGCTGGAGAGTCTCCATTTTGAAAGACAGATGTAACACAAACCTGTTCAGGTCCTTCAAATATAGAATAAAATGGAACCCCCTGTCACCCTGGGCACAAGGAGAATCAGGGAGTAACCCCCCCCTCTCCAGAGGAGGAACCTCGTGAATAGCCCCCTTCTCCAACAGAACCTTGATCTCCAGAGACAGTTTGGACCACTTGGTCAGACAAGATGGCCAAGGAGTTGGAAGCACCCCCGAGTCTGAAGGAGGCTCTGAAAACTCGATGAGATAACCCAGTCTTACAATGTCCAGCACCCACACAGTACTGTACCCAAGCCGGGAGAAAGTACTGGAGCCGACCTCTGCGAAGAACCTGGGATCGGCCGCCAGATAGTTAGGAGCAAGTTTTCACAGGTGGGGACTTAGCTTTCTTGTGATAACCCCTACCAGAAGAAAACCTCCCATGACCTCGAGAAAACTTCCTCCTAGAAGGGGGATAAAAGAAGGACTTAGGCTTACAAGACAGGATGCTTCTTTTCTTTAAAATGTCTATGCAGCTTGCCTTCCAACTCCTCACCAAACATTATGGTACCTTGGAAAGGCAAGCAAAGGGCAGGAGATTTCTGGGCAGAGTCATGTCTTCCAGTCCTTCAAAACCCAATTTCAGCGAGCCGCCACACATGCCCCCCAGAAAGGACCGAAGCCCTCACCATGTCGAAGGATACATCAGAGAGGAATTCCACCTGCCTCTCAATATGTTCAAGAAGACCCAAACAGTCCGAAATATCATCAATCAACTGATACAGAGCCTTGATATCGGAAATAAGCGACTGAGCAACATAAGTCCCATAAATGCCTACCCTCAGAGCTAGATGGGAACCAGAATAAACTTTCCGAAGGGAAGCATCCACCTTTTTGTCCACAGGATCCCTGATCAGCGCATTCTCAGCCAAAGATGTACAACCCACCAGACTTGCCACAAAAGAATAAAAAGGAATACTTTTTTTTAATCCTATAATCCTATCTCACCAACAGAAAAAAAGAACAAAGGAATACTGGCCCTACCCCACCCCCTGGGAGTACATAAACGTAATAATCCCAGCATTCCCTCTGAACTACCAAGCCCCAGATGAAGGACAGCAAGTCCAGGAGAGCGGGAGGGATGTAATGAAGGGGACGAGGACAATGGGACCAGGAGTAATGAAGATTACCGGTAAGTAATAGGACATTATCCCCAGGTCCCTCCTGTCCTCATCCACTTCATTCCAACAAGTGAGACCAACAGAAAAAAAGAACGAAGGAATGCTGGCCCTACCCCACCCCCTTACCCTGAGAGTACATAAACGTACCAATCCCAGCATTCCCTCTGAACTACCAAGCACCAGATGAAGGCCGGCAAGTCTGGGAGGGAGGGAGGGAGGGATGTAATGAAGGGGACAAGGACAAAGGGACCAGGAGTAATAAAGATTACCACTAAGTAATAGGACATTACCCCAGGTCCCTCCTGTCCTCATCCCTGTCCTCATCCCCTTCATTCCAACAAGTGAGAATACCCAAGCAGCAACCGGCATTCATCAAACAACAAACCACCAGAACACAGGCCCAACAGCAAACCCAGTGATTTATTGAAACAGGCAAAAGAAGGTAAATCAGAAGCACACAGCCTGAAGAACCCCCAAACCAAAATTAGCATCATTCCCCAGCACATTCTGAATGCGATAATGCCTCACAAACGTATTAGAAGACGCCCAGGCGGCCCTACAGATCTCAGGCAGGGACACCCCGCGAACTTCAGCCCAGGAGGCCGCCATCCAGCGGGTAGAACACCCCTGCACACCCGCCGGAAGAGGGGAACCAAAAAGGGAGTCGGCCAACATGATGACATTCTTCAGCCAGCGACCAATGAAAGAAGAAGAAGCCTGTCCCCCCACGAGAGGAAACACCAAAAGGTACAAACAGGGAGTCAGACTTCCGAAAAGGATGGGTGCAAACCAAACAGATCCACAAGGCCTGTCAAACATCCAGCAAAGCCTAAGGAAGGTCATCACCCGATCCCTGATCCGAGCACAAAGCAGGCAGCACCAATTCCTGGGAACAATGGAACTGAGACGGAACTTTGGGAACAAAGGAAGAATCCAACCAAAGGACCACCCCATTGGCAGAAAAAGACAAAAAAGGCTCACAAGCCATCAAGGCACCCAACTCACCAAGGCGCCTGGCCAAAGTGATGGCCACCAAAAAGACCACCTTCATAGTAACAAACTTCATATCCACCTCTAACAAAGGCTCAAGATGAGAAGCCACCAAAGCCTGCAAAGGGAGGTCCCAAAGAGGAAAAGAAGGCCACACCACAGGACGGGATAAGGAAAAACTCCACAGCAACCGAGAAACCAAGTCGTCAAAATCAGACAAATTTCCCCAAGGAGAACAAAAAGCTCTGATAGCCGCCCACTGAGCACGCAAAGTGGAGACAGACAATCCCTTCTCAAATCCCTCCAAGAGAAACTGTAGGACATCAGGCAGGGAGCAGACCAGAGGGGACAAAGCCAGAGCCTGACACCAATGCTGGAAATTCCCCCAATGCAGACCATAGGACTGGAGAGTAGAAGGCTTCCTCAACTGTTGAATAGCCAAAGCTAAATGCTCGGGTAAACCCAGACTCCGCCACCCCTGCCTCTCAACTTGCAGACCGACAGCCACAGCAGCAGGAGGGACAACATCAGGGACGATCGCAGGGGAGACGGAAAGAACGGGAACAACCAAGGACCTGAACTGCCAACATCCGAAGAGTGGGAAACCAAGACCGGTGAAGCCAAAATGGAACCACCACCTCCCAATCCTCCATCACCAGGTGAGACCGAAACCTGGGGATCAGAGCAATGGGTGGAAAGGCATACAACACACAAGATGGCCAAGGGATGGTCAGGGCATCCACCCCCCAAGCCCTCTCCTGATGGACCAGGGAGCAGAAGAGAGGAAGCTGAGCAGTGTGCCAGGAAGCAAAGAGGTTGAGAAAGGGAAGATCAAACATCTTGCACACCAGATGAAATGCCACCGGAGTCAGAGACAGCTCTTGGGAGGTGGAGAAATAACGATTGAGGGCATCTGCCACCCCATTGTCCACCCCCTGGATATGAACAGCCGACAGAGACAACAGGTGCTCCTCCGCCCAACAAAACAATGGGAACACCACTGCATTCAGGCATTTGGACCGTATACCCCCATGGTGATTAAGGTAGGCCACCATCGCCATGTTGTCCGAACGAACCACCACATTGTGATTCAACAATCGATCTCAGAACCCCATGACAGCCCAGGACATGGCCATCAACTCTCGCCAATTCGAAGACTCCATCCCCTCCAAAAAGGACCAACGACTCTGAAGGGAATCCAACGCCAATGTCACCCCCCACCTGAAAGCACTGGTGTCTGTCATCAGGACCACAAGAGGAGAGGGCTGCAGAGGCAGACCCCTGGTGAGATTGTCCAACACCATCCACCAGGGAAGGGCAGGGAGGACAGACAGAGACACCAGAACCAAGAGGGGCATATTGCGAGACAAAGGATCCCAACTGAAGGAAGTGGCCCTCTAGGGCCACTCGGGTTTTCTCACAACCACCTGCTATGCCTTCCCAAGAATGAAGTGTCGGTCAGACAGTAGAGAATGCAAACTTACATTTTATTAGCAATGCTCTGCAGAGGATTCCATCATGACCTGCACCCTAAGATGTCTGCCGAGGGACTGGCCCCCCAACAGCTCACACTGAGTAATCATTCCTCTCGAGAAGCACCCAACCAAACCCACAATGGAAAACTACCGGCTGGGGCCAATCATGAACAAAGAGGCACAGTAGGATGAGCTAACACCTGCAAGATGGGTACATTTTATCAGGAATCCAAGGCCACAGTGCTGGGTCTCAGCATCTCCTAACATGGGAGCAGAAACTACACATTCGGATAAGTATGCGAGGGCAGAACGGCCCATTCATTAGTAAGTCGAGAAACAGCCTTGAACAGAAAGAAAAAATAATAATGAAATACAGTGTTCTGCTGAGGCAAGCAATACGAGCAATGAGGCCTAACTCAGGCACAGTCTAAGCAGCCTAACAAGGATTACGAAATGCAAAATGGAGTCACACTCGCTAACTGAAGCCTGCGCATTACGGGGATAACTCAGTGGGTTGCATAACGTGAATACAAATGGCATCTATTTAGCCACACATTGCTAACCTAATATAACGTGAGATGAGTGCGTTGCAGGGATGGGAATTTGAAACCTAACAGACCCTCCTTTTAGCATGGGTGGCTAAATGCTTTATTCGCTATCTGGTAGGGTCTTTACAATTCTAAGGGGGAGGAAGAAATTGTATAGTCACTCATGTTACAAGGGAAAAACAAGCAACACATGAGCATTGAAATCACCTAATACTCAAAGATGCCCTCATCCATGAGCATCATATCCTGAATTTCCTGCATCATCATAACAGAAATCTTGTTGTCACGTCTTGGCAATGTAGGGGTAGGGGTAAGTTTACTCATACAATAAGTGCAACAGGCTGGAAGGCAATTAATGCATAAGCAACAGGTAAAGTTGACTCCTGCGATGGTTATTAGGACAAGTAATATCTTCCAACCCCATGATGTCATCAGACCCAGGAGCCACCCTGTGAGGGACCATGAACCATTATCCTGATGGATATCTGAAGCAAGTCTGTGTAATTTCTGTATTGTGGAGTACACATTAGGGGCACTATCAGGGATGTACACACAGCAGCTGCTCCTGATGACGCGACAGGCTCCACCCCTATCAGCCAGAATGACATCTAAAACCATCCGATTTTGAAGAGAAACGAGCCTCGTAGCCTGAAGCTCGACTGTAATATTAGTCAGTATACCGGCAATAGTATTAATAACTTCCTTAACTACTCTAGCAAGGAGACAAATATTACGACTATTGAACATGGGACCCCAGAACGGCAGAATGCCCTTCATTATGTCAGTAAATTGCTGCAAGGATGTATCTGTCTGATCAATATCGTCTGGATTGACAACTCTCCTAACTCGGTGTACCTGGAGATCCCTACACTGTAGCCTATGATCCTTGTGGTAGTTGGACGGTGCAATGTAAATGGGAGGCAAGAGAAAGGAAACATAACACCGGCCAGACCACCCTCTCGGAAGCCATGTATAAGCCTGTTCCCCACAGATGAATTATACATTTGGAGGTGTAAGCAAATGTGGGCTGCTAGTAGTGTTCAACCGGTATGTGTAGTTACAATGGCTCTGTCCTACCGAAATGTTCCCTGTTCCTTCAACACAGAAACTAGCTGTTGCGTTGATCACCGGGACAGGCATAGCTTTGTCCTCAGTGATATTGCGTTCCTGGAAACATTTAAAGTATTCAGTGACATTAAATCCTTGGAAATTTAGCATTTCATTTCATAACCAAGTGACATTTTCGTGAGCTTCAAATACATTCATGCAAGCATCTGGGTGCAGGGTACCCTCCTTGCCATCTTCCCCAGGTGTATATCCCTGGTGTACCACTATATACTCCAATACTGCTTCGTAGTCAGCCTGCACCATTTTCATAGCTTCAGCATGATAGTGCATGTATACCATAGAGAGCAGTTGAAACCAGGCTTCACAGCTACCCAAATATGACAGGGGCAATGACACTAGCAAATCATTTTTGTGCATAACTGAGGGAAGTAGCCCACACACCCAGCAATTTGTGGCATTAGTAGTACTGTGTACCTGATGAAGCATCTGAACAAAAGCATTTTGGGCATAAGTCTGTCTATGCCTTTCTTTATGAGGGGCCAATGTAATAAACGAGTGCTCAGCTGGAGCCGGGGTAGTCCCTATAAAGGCGTGCACGGGATGTTGTTCCTCTAAGTACCAGACCACCCCAAATACGACCATCAGAGAAAGCAAAATTATTACAACAAACACTATTTTACTCTTAGTGGACCAAGAGGACCAAACAGGACCATCTGGAGCGGGACGCGGAGCCGCAAAGGGCTGCTCCTCATCAGGGATAGGACGACCAAAGGGATACATTTAGAAAACTTCAAGGGCAACTTATAGGTGTCACAAGGGAAAGAAAAATTCACGGGCTAGAGCCACTATTGCAACAACAGTACCAGAGGGCACAAATCACCCAGCGTCCGTTGAGAGCCTCGCTGGCAGGCTCCTATTGTTCATCAACGACGGTGCTATGAAGCACTCCCAAGGAGGAGCTGCACAATCACAGCCCTTGCAGCAAAACAAATCCTTCTTCTTTCAGGATAGGGCACCCTCACTCCTGGGCAAATACCCTCAACTATCCTGTCCAGTGTCCAAGGCAGTGCACCAGTGTAGTTCGCCCTAGTCTAATACAGGCACCTTAGGCACAGTGCCTGTGCCCTAAGTTCAAGTCCTTCCCTAACTCCTAGACTGTTCGGCTGGTGCATCGTCCTTTTTTCGGGGCCTCAGATTATATTTCGTTATTCCAGGCACTGTTTCATCAACAAAAAGGGGCAGAAACTCAGGATCAGATGGGCATCGAGACTCAGATTCCGGTGTATTAGAGACGGTGTTATCCGGGGCGGCCCTTATCTCTGGTGGGATCGCCTCGGACAGAACTATATCACTTTCTACGTCCGTCTGCGTCCACCTCACCCGGGCGTCAGAGAAGGGAACGAGCGTGGCACCTTCTCACACTCCTGATCACCAATGCCTTCGTTGACCCAACGGTCGTACGGGAGCGGTAGAGGTATCCGTTTAACGTGTGACCCGTGGATCCAGTGCTTTCTGCCATCTACTTTCACCGCTGTACGGGTGGCAAGAAGGACGAGGAGAGGCCCTTTTTACCTCGGCTCCAACCAGCTTTTCCATTGAAAGTTGCGGATGAGCACAAAATCGCCGGGCTGTACTTGATGCCCGGGCCCCTCTGGTACTGGTTGCAGCGTGGCTTGTATCTGTTGGTGAAGAGAACGAAGATCTTTAGACAATTCATACAGATAGTCTACAAGCAGGGGGTACTCTATCTCGGAAAAGCCCTTGGGTCTTGGGACGCCCCAAACATTAGCAGGGTATCCGAAGACCACCTCATACGGGGACAGCCCTGTTCTAGAATGCGCTGTCGCTCTGGTAGATAATAAAGCCAAGGGTAACACATCTGGCAATCGCAGTCCTGTGCTTTCTTGAATCTTTGCTAGCTTCAGTTTGAGAGTACCATTGTACTTCTCAACCAGACCTGCTGACTGGGGGTGATTTGCTGCATGAAACTTCTGCTTAATATGCAAACCTGTACACACTAATTCAATGACTTTTCCATTGAAGTGACTTCCGTTGTCACTCCAGATCACGCGTGGCAACCCATAGCGCGGGAAGTACTCTTTTAGAAGTGCCTTCGCCGTCGCCATAGCTGTATTCTCTTTAGTGGGGTAAGCCTCAATCCATTTACTGAATGCGCAGATCACTACTAGCACACACTTTAGGTTATTAACCCGTTCCATTTCGATGAAATCCATCTGGAGAACCTCGAAAGGGAAGGAAGGTGGTGCAAAGTTACCAGCGGGTGTAGGGGTACCTTTCCCAGGGTTATGCTTCAGACAAATGATGCAATGCTTCACTGGGTGCCTGCGTGGCTGCCTTAGCGATATTATCATTCTGCCATACTTGGTCCAGTAACTTGCATATTCCTTTGGCACTAATGTGCGCCGGGCCATGGGGCATGGTAACAACAGGGAGCACATATGAATTGGGCAGCAACCATCACTGCTTCCCTGACAAGTCAGTCCAACACCCATCCTCATCCTAGCGACCTGTTCTCTCCTCCCACATTGCTAATTCATCTAGAGTCGCCTCACCCTGGATTTCCCTGACATTCTCCAATGTGTCCTCGAACATTCCATTGTCTGGGACCCACCTAGCGGGACCTGCCACCAACATCTTTGTCATCTTTGATCGAGCTGTCTCCTTAGCTGTCTGGTCCGCAAAAGCATTTCCCCTCCCAACATCATCTGTAATAGCCTTATGAGCGCTACATTTCACTATTTCTAACTTACTGGGAAGTGTCAGTGCGGACAGCAATCTATGTATCAATGGCCCGTTCTGAATCCGCAGTCCGTGCGAAGTCAAGAACCCTCTCTCCACCCAGAGGCGCCCAAAATTATGGGCCACCCCAAAGGCGTACTGGCTGTTGGTGTAGATATTAACAGCCAGTCCCTCACTCAACTCACAAGCCCTGAGGAGGTCAACCAACTCTGCAGCTTGAGCCAATTGAAGTGGGATACGGGATGTCTCAACTACAGTGTGTAACGTTGTGATTGCATAGGCTGCAGTGGTGGTGCCATCTGGTAATTTGAAACAAGAGCCATCGACATATAGTTCCCCTTGGGGGTCAGATAAGGGAACGTCAGTCAGGTCTACCCGTCCCTTCGTTTCTTCCTCAGTCCAAAATAAACAATCATGGACATCATTGTCCTTTTCTTCCGAATGGAGGGGTAGTAACATGGCTGGGTTCAGAGTAGCACATCTTTTGATGGTAATGTGTGGAGCAAACAGAGTCAATTCATAGCCAGTCAGACGCGCACTAGTAAGGTGCTGCGTCTTTGTCTTATTCAATAGCGTATCCACAGCATGAGGTACCATGACTGTGAGGTCCGTATCAAGGACGAGCCGTGCCGATTGTCTGATACAAACTGCCACCACCGCGGCAGCTCTCAGACAGCTCGGGAGCGCTCGGGAGCGCTCTGGCGACATTATCAAGCATGGCAGAGAAGTAGGCACAGGGTCTCTGCTTACCACCGAAACCCTGTGTTAGAACAGAAAGCGCGCAACCGTCCACCTCATGCACGTAGAGCACAAAAGGCTTCTGGTAATCAGGAGTACCAAGCACAGGAGCAGAGCAAAGCGCAGTCTTTAATTGCTCAAAAGCTTGCAGATGTCCAAGGCAGGGGTTCATGCACCTCTTTGGTGGTCAGGTAAAGAAGGGTTTTTGTTAGTAGGGAATAGTTAGAGATCCAATGCCGACAATGCGATGCTATCCCAATAAACGCACGTACCTCGCGTTGGGTCTTGGGAACAGACATATTAGTAATAGCAGCTATGCGCTCAGGTGTTAGTCTGCGACCCTCCTTCGACAGTAGGTGACCTAAATAGGTGACCTCCTGTCAACAATATTGAAATTTGGAAAGTGACACCTTGTGTCCATGATGCGCCAGATGCAACAATAATTTAACTGTGGCGTCTTTACAACCACCTTCAGTGTCCGAAGCCACAAGGAGGTCGTCAACATACTGCAACAGCACATTACTAGGGGGAAGCTCCAAAGAATCCAACTGAGCTTTCAAGGCTTGGCTATAAATACTAGGACTTTCAGTATAGCCTTGTGGAGCACGGCAGAATATAAAGCTCCGACCAGCTATTGCGAATCCAAACAGATATCTGCTATCTGTATGGATTGGTATGCTGAATAAAGCATTTTTTAAAACAATTACTGAGAAGAATTTTGCTGATGGGGGAATCATTTTCAAGATCGTTGTAATGTCCGGGACCACAGGGTATTGGGGAACTACGATCTTATTAACCTCTCTGAGGTCTATCACAAAACGGTAAACGTCAGGGTGGGCATCAGAAGAATCCCCAGGTTGTATTTTTAAGAATAGGAAGAATAGGGCTATTACACACATTCGCCACAGTCTCTTCAACAACGCCAGAATTAATCAAATCCTGTATTATTTGCAATAGGGCCTTTTCACCTGCCTGGGATATCTTGTACTGGGGAATACGTGGCAATTTAGCATTGTCTCTGATCTGTATAGATACTGGCGGGATCTGAAGCAACCCCACATCCGTGTCTCCTGTAGCCCATAACGTACGCGGTACATCTTTAAACTCAGCTGGAAGGGGGGCATCCTTTGTGAAGCACTGTTTGGCACGAGCTACCTGCGGTCCAATAGTCATGTAAACTTCGTCTGGAGAACAAAAAATTGTCACATGCAGCCTTTTTAAAAAATCGAGTCCTAATACATTTTCCCCACAATTTGACATCAGTAAAAATGGTGAATCGACCGTAAAGGGGCCAATAGTCAAAGCAAGAGGCTTGGAAATGGGGCTAATGACCGGCACGCTTGAGAAACCCACTGACACATTGTTTTGGCCAGACAGAGCTGCCCCCGGGACCAGTGAACGGGAAACAGAGCTATTCATAGCCCCTGTATCAACTAAAACATTTTCAGTAGTACCCTGTAAATCGGCAGTGACGTAAGGTCCATGCTGATCTATAGGCACAGGAACTGGTCCCTCGCCCTGTCCTCGGCTATCCTAGCTGTGAGACAACCCTGTCACTTCGTCCATGTCATAGTCGTCATGATAGTGCTGTCGTCCTCAGGGGTCGTCAAAATAATTCCCGCTCTGCCTATTGTGTGATGTATCCTCTGACTGCATCCCCCCTCTACCTCCTGTTCCTCGTCCGCGTCCTCGAAAACCCCGACCCCTTGGGGCCTCACCTTTCTGTAGCAACTCCGTACACTCGTTCCGCCAATGTCCCTTCTGCTTGCAGTACGCACATTGATTGAGTCTGAGGGGCGCGTTTGAAGCACCACCCCTGCCAGACCGGGGAGGCCGTTGGGCCGAACCCGAACCTCTACCTCGTCCATTTCCCCTCGCAACTTGCTGCATCAATACCCTTGTCTTCAAATCCTTTCACTTTTTCTCCACCCTTTCCTTGTCCTCATTCTCTCTATGTTCGTAATATTGTGCCATACTCAATATTACTGATGGGGATGATGTCGTCCAAGTACTTTCCGAAGCCTGCAACTGTGGGAAGCAAGTTTTTGACAAATCTGTTGACAAATAAACGAACACCACCCTCCTGTGGTAAAGAAATCCAACACACTCTCATCCTTTTTCTGGCGACATGCAGTCAACTTATTCCAGTCTACTCTCTTTGGCGGGATAAGTGAGTGCATGTATGTTATAATACGCCCAGGCAAAGCGAGGAGCTCTGCTTTTGGGTTGTCGCCGGGCTTATGCTCCTTATCCCAAGCCCTGATCTCATCCCACGTTCCCCCCGACTCCAGTGCATGATCCTGCGTATGAACCTGCCTCCATATATCCACCGGTACCAACAGACCGAAAAACAACTCTATGTCAGCTAACGTCATAACAGTGGAGGAGGCTGTCTCCGTCAATTCTTTATAATATGCAGTAGGGTTTTTCCGGGGGTCCGGCAGCTGGCCCTTTAAAGATAGGACCTCACTCCTCTTCCACTGTTCCTGAAACCGAGCATCGACCCGCGGTCTAATCACAGCATCAGTGGAGTCACGCAGTTCTGGAATTTCGGGGTGGTAAATGGGATGAACTTCCCTCATGGGATGGTGTGTCCCCATCGTCGGAACCTTCAGGAGCAATCTGCCTCAGTAACCCACAAGGGTTGTTATATTGCTAAAAACCTCAATAGGAGCCATACCTGCAGCGTATACCCTATCCCGTATGTCATATATTATTTGCAGTGCTACACCTTGGAAACACTGTTCCCACAACCCTATCAGCGTCGCTGACATGTGTTTAAGGGCATGCTGCTGTATAAACGGCGCGTAATCTTTCATCACACTCCACACATCCTCCACACTATAGATTGGATTCCAAGCCCACTGAGCTGCTTGATTCGCCACCATTTGCTTTTCCTGATCAGCCACCGCAGAACGCACCAATACTTTATCCATTCGGTCTCGCGCTGCTGCCCAGTTCACCTCATGTACTCCACGCGCAGGAGTTTCGACATTCAACTGTGCCTGGGGTGTCACACTCACGGGGGAAAGACCAGATGCAGAGACAGGTACCATCATGTAGGGAGACAGGGTGGTAGGGGTGAAAGGGGGAGTATCAGTCGACACAGAACTGATAGGCTGGGCGGGGGAGCTAACAGCACCCGCCCCGGTGACTGGTGTTAGTAGGAAAGAAGCAAGAGGGGCCGGGGCTGAAGCAGTAGGGCTAGAAACAGGAACGCTAGAAGGGGCGGCACTAGAGGCCAAGGACTGAGAGGTCGGGACTGCTGGGTATATTCATTCAGGGGCATAAGGAGGAGGAGGACGAGAATCCAATAGCTCTTCGACGAAATCATCACCTTCCTCTCTAGTAACATAACATTTATCTGTCTGTAACCGAAACTTTCTATCTGCGCATTCTATACCCTTCTCTATCTTTCCTCTTTCATAGGTGACTGCTTTCTGTGTTATAGTTTGCGTCTGCCTCTTCCGGGCCTCTTTCTCTGCTCTCAGTCATCGCTGCTTTGCTTCTTTCTGCCATACTCTTAGAGAATCAAACATCGACTGTCTGCTCCTCCTAGCGAACAACTTGTCCTGCAAGAAATTCAATTTCTGTTCATCAAATGAGCCAGTAAGTGGCCACTGTAACTCAACATTGTCCCTCTTATATTTATGCCACATTGTGCTAAACATAACAGGGCCAATACCATGTTTAACGTACACGTCAAAATTTGGAGAACCCTCCGGAGGTGCAGGCTGGCTCTCTTCCAATCGAGCATCAGTAGAACAACATCGACATCCAAAACACCCCAATTTTCCGAAACAAGGCATCTTAATAAAAGACACATGCACTGTCCCTAATGGACAAGTATAAAACCAACAATCGGCAAACTAAGACAAGATAAAGTAACAAATATTAGTCACGGAGCAAACCAAAACAGTCCAGGGACCACTCCCTACAGTCCAGAGACTGTATCAAATTCAAGAAGACAGGCTCCAGCCCCAGACCTTTTCAAACATTAACCAAATTACCAGTTGGTCTGGCAGATTGTTCGCGGGCAGTCCCGGACCTTTTCAAGCGGGGGCCAAATTTCCAGGCGGTCCGGTGAACTGCTCGCAAACACTCTGTGCCTTTTTCAAGGGTCTGCAAACCCACCAAGTTCAAGACAAGACAGTCCGGAGACCGTACCAAGACAAAGCCCGTCGACTCGTGTCGTTAAAGCAAGGCAGTTTGAAAACTGCAGACAAGACAGTCCGGAGACTGTGTAAGACACAGCCTGCAGGCTCGTGCCATCCAAGAATGGCGCCATTTTTCCAAGAAGCAAATCACTCACCTTGTGCACACAGGTCGAGTCAAGTTATTCTCCACTGCCAACTCTTCGGACCAAATGGTCAACTCCAAGGTTTTGCCTTCCCAGGACCACAGCCGGTGACCACTAGATGAGGGGGCGCCCGATCAGCCGGGCGGAGCAGCTGTGAGAACCAAGCTTGGTCTTATGTGGGGTACCCCGATCTGCCCGACCAACGAAACGCACCACCGACCCTACAACCCGATTACGGGCGAGTCGGATCACCTTGCGGGGTCCCTGTTCGGGCGCTAACTGAAGGAAGTGGCCCTCTAGGGCCACTCGGTTTTTCTCACAACCACCTGCTATGCCTTCCCAAGAATGAAGAGTCGGTCAGACAGAAGAGAATGCAAACTTACATTTTATTCTGCAGAGGAGTCCATCATGACCTGCACCCTAAGATGTCTGCCGAGGGACTGGCCCCCCAACAGCTCACACTGAGTAATCATTCCTCTCGAGAAGCCCCCAACCAGGCCCACAATGGAAAACTACCAGCTTGGGCCGATCATGAACAAAGAGACACAGTAGGATGAGCTAACACCTGCCAGATGGGTACATTTTATCAGGAATACAAGGCCAAAGTGCTGGGTCTCAGCATCTCCTAACGTGGGAGCAGAAACTACACATTCGGATCAGTATGCGAGGGCAGAACGGCCCATTCATTAGTAAGTCGAGAAACAGCCTTGAACAGAAAGAAAAAATAATAACGAAATACAGTGTTCTGCTGAGGCAAGCAATACGAGCAATGAGGCCTAACTCAGGCACAGTCTAAGCAGCCTAACAAGGATTACGAAATGCAAAATTGAGTCACACTCGCTAACTGAAGCCTGCGCATTACGGGGATAACTCAGTGGGTTGCATAGCGTGAATACAAATGGCATCTATTTAGCCACACATTGCTAACCTAATATAACGTGAGATGAGTGCGTTGCAGGGATGGGAATTTGAAACCTAACACAACGGGCCAACAGATGTAACCACAGAGGCCGCAGATGAAACCGCGCCCAAGGCACTGTGAACACTGCTGCCACCA
Organism: Calotriton arnoldi; assembly: GCA_963921515.1. Lineage (NCBI taxonomy): Eukaryota > Metazoa > Chordata > Amphibia > Caudata > Salamandridae > Calotriton > Calotriton arnoldi. Next base: position 278,210 of record CAWUFW010004677.1, read on the forward strand.
TAAGACCCAGAAGCCGCAACCAGAGACGGACAGGGAAGGAACAGCCCACCAGAAACCGACGAGCAAGGGAACAAAGGTCACCACCTGAGAGACAGGCAGGAACACCCGGTTCAGATCGGTGCGGAATCGTGCCCCGATGAACGTCAAGTCCTGCGAGGGCTCCATCTGACACTTGGGAAAGTTCAGTAAAAACCCATTATCCCGCAATGCAGAACACACCAACTCCTGATCCCGCAACAACTGATCCCGAGAAGGAGCATGGATCAGCCAATAGTCCAAGTATGGGTAGATTAGGACACCCTGAAGATGGAAAGAAGCCACCAATGGCCCCACAACCTTGGTGAATACCCTTGGAGCTGACCTCAGGCCGAAAGGCAGAACCTGAAACTGATAATGCCAGCCCTGAAGACAAAAACACAGGAACCTGCAAGAACTGGGGTGAACAGGGACATGGTAGTAAGCGTCCTGAAGATCCATGGTGCACAGGAAATGACCCTGAAGAACCAAGGGAATCATTTGTGGAGAGTCTCTCTTTTGGAAGGCAGATGTATGACAAACCTGTTCAGGGCCTTCAAATCTAGAACAAGACGAAACCCCCCTGTCACCTTGGGCACCAGGAAAATCAGGGAGTAAAACCCCCTCCCCCTCTCCAGAGGAGGAACCTCCTGAATGGCCCCCTTCTCCATATCTACCCTTATGCTCCTCACCCCCCATTCAATCCTCCTCAGAGTCAGAAGAATGAGATGGTGTACAGGCACAGAGCTTTTGGAACGGGGACCACCCCCCATTTCCTGCAAGGTTTCTTTAATCAAACGTCTGATCCTGGCATCATCACCCTATCTGCGGCGTTTGTCCAATCCTCCTCCTAAAGACTGGCAAGTTCAGGGCAATGAGACTTTGTTTAGAGCATGCCTTTTACCAAGACAAATGATTTTCCTAAACAAGACTGTACAGCAAATGTGCTGTCTCAGACTACCTAAGATAAAGGATATGAACACACCGAATATTCCCAGGTTTGCACGTTTTGAGAATTGGCAGCAATTCACAAACCACATGGAGGAAGCAGTCAACAAAATGCTTAAGAATGGTACATACAATTCTTTCCATTCCAGTCCGGAGGGTTGGCTACTGTGACCAATAGATACTAATGGATGTCATGCACATTTTTTCAACATCATGAGGGGTTTTTGGACATACATGCCAGACCCACGTTACGCGTAGACACAACACTGGGGAGTGGTAACAATATACAGTGTTGGAAAGTTTGCCTAGACTGGCTAAAACATTCAACATTAGACGAGATGAAAAAAAATTGTCTCTCCTTTCTGATGACATGGATTTACAGGATTTTTTGCTAGGTCCCAGAAAGCCACATCAAAAGCACTTTTTGTATCCAATATACAATGAAGGATGGAAGATTTCACAGCGGGAAGCTGCTGAACAGATGTGTGAGATTGAGAGAGCAAATTTGGAAAAGGCCCAGCTGTAGTAGACAATGGTATGACTACATTATCCACCAGGATATATTCTCCAAGTAGCATTGTGTCATCTGCTACTGACATCATACAGAGGGACATGTCCTTTTTACTACATGGATAGACAGAGCTTAGATCTATCATGCTTTTGAGTTGGACTTTGCAGACTTTGTGAAATGGTCGCATTCTATGGAAGCATTTAAATGCTACCAGTCCATTTTTACCATACAATTTAATTATTTATTTATTTTATTTTGAAGGTTTTGATAGCGCGAACAAGACCCGTGCGGGTATCAGAGCGCTTTGCAGGCAGATGTGATTAATAGAAACACGCATAGCAAACAATATAGTTTAAGCTAATACAGTAATAATAACTACTATAAATTGGCACATAAGTATAAAGAAACACAAATAGATCAGGTGAATTTGGCCAAGAGAATAGATTTCACTTCTTTTTTGAAAAATGCAGTGGAAGGGTTCTGTCTCGTTTCTGGGGGCAAGGCATTCCAGATCCTTGGAGCCATTCCTGAGAAGGTCCGGTTGTACGTTTTCTTCTTGGCAAATTGTTGTGGTTTCAGTAGCAGGTTATTTGAGCTCCTGGTGGATCTGTTACCACAAGAGAGCACCAATTTGTCAGCTAGATAACTAGGTGTTTTATGATGTAGTGCCTTGTGTGTAATACAAGCGATTTTCAAATGGATTCTAGCCTCGAAAGGTAGCCAGTTGAGGGCACGAAGATCAGGGGGGATGTGACAATTTCTTTTGGAGCCTGTAATGAGTCTACCAGCTGAGTTGATTGAGGCTTTTAGAGGGGCCGTCGTCGATCTGGGAAGGCCGCAGAGAGTGACACTCCCATAATCCACTCTAGGGATTACTAGTGCTTGAAATGCCTATTTGAAGTCATTTGCGGGCAGGAAGGGTTTGAGTTTTCTCAAGATGTTCATCTGAAAATGTGCTCCTTTTGTGGAGGCGCTGATGTGTTTCTGCATATTTAGCTTACTGTCCAGAGTTACTCCCAGCGATTTCTCTGAGTCGATGATGAGAGGTTGACCGTTGAGTGCTGTTAGGTGTTTCATCCACTCAAGGATGATGGGCGATTGACTGGGGGGAGCGATTAAGAGGAATTCAGTTTTGAGGGTGTTTAGTTTCAGATGATTTTTGGCCAACCAGGTCTGCGTCTTTTGGAACGTTGTATTGAGAGATATGATGTCCTCAAGTGAGTGGATCTTTATGTAAAGTTTGTGTCGTCTGCATACATGTGATAGTGGACATTCGAGGACCTGAGAAGTTCGGTGAGTGGTTCCATAAACAGGTTGAAAAATGTAGGTGAAAGGGATGAGCCCTGCGGTACTCCTAAGGTGACTGGGGTGGGTTTGGATAAGGATTGGCTGATCTTGAATCTTTGTGTTCTATCTTGGAGGAAGGAGGAGAACCAGTTAAGAACAGAACCAGATAGTCCCATTCTGTATTTCAGTAGGTCTAGCAAGTTGTCGTGTTTAACAGTGTCGAAGGCTGAGGATAGGTCAAGCAAGATTAGTAGGCAGGCTTTGTTTTGGTCCAGGATTTTTAATGCATCATCTATTATATGGGTCATGGCTGATTCAGTACTGTGTCCTGTACGGAACCAAGATTGATATTGGTCGAGCAAGCTGAATTGTTCTATGTGCTTGCCAAGCTGCGTGTGAACACATTTTTCAAGAAGTTTGGCCAAAGTGGGGATGTTGGATATTGGGCGATAGTTATTCAGGTCTGATGGGTCCGCCGATGGTTTCTTTAGGATTGGGCATACCTGGCCTGCTTTAAGGATTTCAGGGATGGTTCCTTGAAGGAGAGAGGTGTTTATAATCTTGGTCCATAGAGGCAATAGCATTGGAATGAAGTCTCTTAAGTAGTTTGCGGGAAGAGGGTCTGTGAAGTGGTTGGAGGGATTCAGGGCAGTGAGCGTTTTTAGTATAGTTTCTTCGCTGCAAGTATTGAAGGAGGACCGCGAAGCGTTGTTTTTGAGGTCGAGCTTTGCGGTGCATACGAGAGGGGCCCCTAGAGGGGGCAATGAAGTGACCATGTGATTGTCTGTATGGGATAATAGGTCATTGAGCAAGTCTGACTTTATGTTTTCTGTCTTCGTAATGAAGTAGGAGGCAAATTCCTCGCACTTGGGTAGTGTGTCTGCGTTAGCTTGGGGGAGGTGCGAGACACCCTTAGATTGAGATTTGATTAGTTCGAATAGCTTTTTGGGACGATTCTTGGCTTGGTCTAATTGCTTACTGAAGAAGTCTGCTTTTGATCTTTTTTTCTTTCTGTAATAGGCGTTTCTTGTGCTTCTTAGTAACTTGAGATGGTCAGGGGACATAAGAACAGAAAACCATGGCATGTAAAATGCAACATACACAATGTTACACATAGAAAAGCTTAAGAAATTACCATTCATTGTAGCAGACACACCTTCAACTGACTGGATAATGCATGGGTTTATTTCTCTGCCAATTTCAAACTTTCACTTTAAGAACTGCTTACAACACTATCAAGTAGGCAGATATGAAGCACTAGTGGAGAGATCTGTACAAGAGGCTTGGGACCAAACTTTCACTTACAGGGGCAGAAATGGGGGTACTGAGGTTTTTCATAGTGGTACAGACTATGAGAATACTTTAGGCCATTCTCTAGTTTGCAGGGAAGCTATAACACCCAGAGCATGCAATGAGTCCAAGGCAAACCTGTCCTGTTATCTGAAGGGTTCCCCAAATGCTATGATTCCTTCTGCATTCAGATTTCTTTTGAACGGGAGTTATCTGAGGTTGGACCAACAATGCTATTGTGGAATGAAACTGATAGTGCCCTATGTGGTGATGGTTTCTCGGGTTGTGATCTGTAGTACAAATGCGCCTTCTCTACGTGCCCTTACAGTTAGGGAAGTGGCAATTTGGCCTTCAATTTCCATTTCAAATGTGAACTTTGATGGTTTGAGCAGACTGAAAGCCTTTTTGTTTCAGAAAGAAGTTTCTTTAACATCTGCAAAAGAGACGTTTGATCCTCAAGTTGCAAGGCTTTCTCTGAAATCCAGTCGTCACTATGCACCAACCTCCCATAACATTTTGGAGAGCTTGTGCACCACATTGTTAATGCTCCAAATACTGCTGGGTTAGTACACTTTTTAAAAATGATTGGGTCCAGGTTTTTTAATACCTTTCAAACTGTCCTCAGAGTGATTCTATCCTTCATACACTCAGTGCTTGGAACCATTTTTGGAGGCATACAACTTGTTCTGTTCCTAATTGACGGGATAGTGATTTTATTTTTTCTGCTCCGCAATGGACGTTCCGTCACACAGCCAAATGCGGATAGCACTGCCACATGTGCTACTGTGTTGTGAAAGGATGTTACAGTATTTTGGCGCACCCTTGCTTCAGGAACTTAATGATAACTGTTTTTTGGCATTTCAGCCTGTCTGGTTATATTGCGTGCAGCCTGTGTTCCGCTGTTTGCTGTGCTCTTTCAATTGTGACCTGGATCTCTGTCTTGGAATGCAACCGGTTCAATCTATGGACATTAAACTGTGGTGGGTCTGTTGAGAATTCACTCCCATAGTTGCCCTGTGCGAATACAGTTGCTGCAAAATGCAGATTGCAAGCCTTCCCTGGATTCCTCAGCTCATGGATTTCCAGATCCTGGCTCGTCCTCGGTATGGCAGTAATGGCTGTCACACCCACAGTGGCTGCTGAATGGATTGGATTTGACCATGTTTGTTCATTGGAACGTGTAAGAGGGGTGTCAACGGAAACTTCGTCTGTGGCAGCTGGGCACAACAATGTTGTTTCGTCTACCTCTCTGAACATTTAAACAATCTGGCAGTTTCGAGCAGAGACAATTTTTTTTTAATTTGGCAATATGTTTACCTGTAAAATTCCTTTCATACATGACTTTTATGCACTTTTGAAAGTAGTTTTTAAAATGCTTTTTGACTTTCATTCTGGTTTTACTACTAAAGAGCACTGTCCTTTTAAGACTTTTTTTTAGCTTTAGTGACTTATGTATTAGTATATGTTCTATGAAGCTTTTTAGTCACCTTACAAACAAGGAGTGGGTGTCATGTGGTTAAATAGATCCCGGGCACTGAACATCACCATTTTACCTCTTTTTCTGAGATGCCATATAGAAAATAGTTAGCAGGCAACCGAGTAAGCCACACAGCTCCTAGTATTTGCCCTACATATTCTCAGGGCATAGTGCCTATTGCCAAGCCCGAGAAGGAGGCAAAGATGAATGATCCAGTGGGCACGCTGTTTAGTGTATGCACCACAGAAGAACAGTTCCCCACTGACTGGCATCTCATAATGAAAATATTGGAGGGTTTTACATTGCTCCTCCAAGAAGAGGAAAATGAAGCAGTTGGTAGAATCCCCAATCTAAATTTAATATAAAGAGACCTAGACAATGGCATATTGACATAGTCCATAAAATCTTCAAATCGGAACCACATTTAAAAGACAGGCACTAGCCCATTAGGCTGCCCAAGGGGACAGCAGAAATGTTTGAGTCAAGGACAACATTCCACTAGTGATCTTTAATGAGACCATGGGTGCTGATGGTCATTGCTGTTGGTTGGAGCCAGAATTTGGACAATGCTAGCTTAACCAGCTACAGCTTGACATGGGCTATTCACAGGATCGTAAGGGCCAAGTAGTGAGCTAGGATTTCGATAAGGCACTCTCTATATGGCGCAAGTTGGTTGGATGACCATATCTTAGCCCAAAATAAAATGATCTTAAGATGGGCTCTGTCTGAAAATTGCCTATCATTTAGGTCAAACATTAGAAGTAGTGGTGTGCCTTTTGGTAGCTTCAGTAGAAAACTTAAGAAGGAATTTTCACCTTTATCTAACATGTCAAGATTGCAATGTCCCCACAAATCTGCACCATAGAGACTGGCACTGCACGCTTGAGCCCGATATTGCTCCAGTGCCTGTGAAATAAGATAAAAAGAAGCTTTATTTGCAAGTCTGACAATAGACCCGGCTTTTTGGTTAAGGGACAGAGAATTTTTCCTATCTGCACAGCCCACCTAGTGGAGTAAGACAACTTCACCCCTAGGTATTCAAATTCTGTCACTCTATCTAATTTGGCTCCATCTAGAGCCACATTCCCTTTTGTTTTCCTGCTATGTGTGAATATCATATATTTTGTTTTAGACTTGTTTATTTTTATGCCGTAGTCTTTACAAAATTCGTTGAACTTCCCCAAAAGGGCGTTGAGACCCGCAGCAGTTTTGGATATGAGAAGTGTGCCACATGCAAATAGCAGACTGGAAATTTTGGGAGCATCATTCAGACAGTTCGTTAGGAAGGGTATACTTTCGTTGATGAATAATAGAAATAAAGTAGGAGCAAGGAAGCACCCTTGATGAACACCATGTCCAATTGGAAAGTACTCTGTGGTTTCCCCCCAAGGCCCCATCTGACTCTGGCAAAGTTATCAGTGTACAGATTTCGAATCAGCATCAGCTGATTACTCTGTTTTCTTCCATTAATAATTGCAGCATATTTTATGCACAAATCTTATTGCCTCAATTAAGGTTTGAAATGCCAATTTGAGTATTTCTTGTGTCTCTCTTTGGGCATGCCTAAGTCATTAACTAAAGGGTAGAATCTGTTTCCACAATTTCCTTGGAGACTCATGGTTGTCATGTTCTAAGGTTGCGCATACAATCCGGTCCCTTGTAAGGGTTAGAGGTCCAGCTGGTGCACTGTGAGCTGGCCAGGACTAAGGTCAACATATCCCGATGGTGCAAATATATTCAGACCCGCACAGTTTTGATGTTTATGTTGTCCAAGCGCACTGTCTTATTGAAATAGTATGAACCGTACGAAAATGCCATCAAACCTGATTTCATAAAAGTTTATAAAGTAACACATTCCTCTTGAGACACCTTTGCTAAAACTGAGCATGGTGTTTCACTCTAGAAATAGCAATGTCACCACTCAAACATCTCATGTTCAGTGAGAATCATAAAAACAATAGAGCTAAAAGTTACACATTTCACATTCTTTGTTTTATAATTTGAGAAACACTGCCTCATTTACTTACAAGTACATACAGCTGGAACACTTCATTTTTTAACACAATCTGCAAAGTGTGCTGACATCTCTCTACATTATAATGTGTACCCCTCAAAAGCTATATTAACACATCCACACCTCCCCAAACAGCTTTTCAGTCTGTAAACTTGGTTTAGATCAATTACCAACATCACTGTACTTAATGACACTTCACAACAAAGTTCATAAAATATATTACTAAATACCTAAACTTTAAGTTCTTTCTTTAATGCAGATGAAGACACCAGTTTCTTTCAGCTCCAAATAAAATCACTTCTGCTGAGTACAACTCAAACAGATTTCCTGCTCCTCCAAAGCCCCAAGGACAAATATCTCTGATTCTTCACCCAATCATATCACATTATTTCTCCAACCATGTAATAAGAATAACAACTCCTGCTTGTGCCTTGGCCCTTTTTTTATTTCTCCCAATACGATCAAGCAAGACTCTCGTGGGATCATGAAACACCTCATGACAGGCCCAGTAACTTTCCATGTGGGTCTCGCGAGAGGCTCACGGGATCACACGAGCCTCATGTGGCAAACCTCACTCCCTGAAACTTGCACTCTACTCTTGTAAGAATGTTGTGGAATCGCAACACAATTGTAGGGAAATAGTAGTATATCAGATGCACTAGCCTCTTTACTAAAAACCCTCCGTTGGATAAGAGGTGTGCATACTGGAGTGGGACTACCATCTGCTTTCAAACCTCCCTCTCAAATACCAACTATGCATAATAGGCTGTGTGCAAGGACTGGCTTCTTTGTTGAGACCCCTCTCTTGCATAACGGGTATACATAGTAAGGTATGCTCTGGACTGGCCTTTCCTTTCAGACCTCTCTCTCAGATGATGGGTGTGCATGGTAGAGTGTGTGGAGAGAGACTGGCCTCTCCTCTGATACATATATATATATTGCAAACAATTTCCCCTTCTCCTCTCAGGAGACACAGAAAACATGAGCCACTCCTGACCATTAGCTACTTCAGTGCTTCAATTCCATATAACAGAGAAACTGACAAGTTTTGAACCACACAGGTCTTGGTCACATGATCAATGAAGAGTACAAGTGAAATTTAAAACTCCATACCAAGTGCCCAACATAGAAAAAGGACTGCTCTTCCATTACCATGAAAACAGCCACATTTTCACATAAGTAAGTGGACACATCCAACAATAGATTATAACTATGCAATGTTTCATCATGTCACCTTCTGCCATTTCTGATGTTCAGTTCCACAGATTCCTATATGTATAAATATCATCAACAGGGATGATCAGGAATTCTCCAATACATTAATGTACATGAGAAAATGAATAATTACCCTTCCAGTACATAAGACCATGTACACAGAAAAATCACCAACACCATGTAAAACATTTATACCTAGTAAACTAGTATTAATGCCTAATAATCAGCAACTATGGTGGGTATCTCCATTCCTGTTCTACTGTTCTACCCGTAGCCAATACAAACTGCTGTAATCCAAAGTTACAGCTCTAGTAGCCTCTGGAATTTATATTTCATGACCATTCTGAATCTTGTAAGGGACAATTGCCTGATAGTTACATACTATGGATTATGTTGAAATAATATCTATAATACTGCTGATCAATCCATGGTATTCGTTACATTTTACATTAACAAGTTAATCTCAACTGTATCCTCTTCCTTCTCATCATCCCCACCAGTTATCAATTATCTAAGAAATACACAGAAACATTGAATCAATGAGATATCATTCATTAGTACACACTTAAAATTAAAGCAAGCCACTTGCTTCCTAGTAAATATCTACATACACATTTTACGATAAAACTCATTTATTGGGATCGGGAGGGTAATCATATTCACTTCAACAGTGTCTCAGACATACAGATAATTTCTCATCGAGGTTCAGCCCCTTGAGGGCCAAACATCGAGCCATCAAAATCTACTTAGGCTCAAGTCTTTGAAGGGATAACACCCTTTCACCCCCCCTTGGAATTTTTGGTACATAATCAATTCCAAAAAACCTCACTGCCCTCCAATACCATCCATGAGCCTCATTGAAGAGCAGCACTGTGCTATTGGAAGAAGATACACCCAACATTTTCCACAGGGAAGTGTGATACATACACCACATGGTTGGTTTTGCAAGTGATATGTTAGCACTTCTGTTTGATCTAAATCAATTCAAATTCCTTGACACTTGGGCAAAATTTACACGCTTGACAATGACCACATCTTTAAAAACCTGGCAGGAGTTTCAACCACCTGGTTTTCATGGAACTAATGAAACTGTGGACTAACCTATCCTTAAGTGGTCTATTTCGTTTGAAGGATATGGCAGGGCTTTCGCTAATGACATCCTTCAACATTTACTCTTGTAACAGGATATCCCAGCATTTGGGTTGGATACCCCTTACCCTACTATTCTATATATATATATATTCACTGAAAAAACCATAGGTTTCAGGGACGTTATAGTTACAAATTAGCATTTAAAAAATCTTTGAAATTCACTGAAAAAACCATAGGTTTTAGGGACAGTTATAGTTAGTTGGACATTGCACTCGTACAAAACCCGTGAAATTCCCCCGTTATAGTTAGTCCAGCTAACTATAACTCGCGCCCCGCAATGCACTGCTGATGACGTCACATATTACATCACTCATGACATGGTCAGTGACATCACTGATGACATCACTGATGACATCTCAAATGACATCACTGATGACATCACTGATGACATCATCCAGTGACTGTGTGTTTCTGTAAAGTTTATATATTTTTAATATATATAGGAAAAGACGTATTGAAGAATGAGTGGGTGTGTAAGTGTCTGTATGGATGATTTAGTAGGTGCGTGACTGACTCTATAAGTGAGTGATTTAACGTATCTTACTGAATGCATGGGTTAGTGACTAAACTGGGTGAATGTCTGTATCCGTCTGTCTGTTGCTGTGTAAGTGGCTGCATGTGTTTGTGAATAGCTACATGAGTGTCTATATGAGTTATTGAATGCTTGTCTGAGTATCTGTATGGGTGCCTGAGTGTTTGTGTGGGAGGGGTGTGTGCAACTCTGTGCATAGATGTGTGAGTGGGTGATTCACTGGGTGGATGGTTTCAAGAGTGCAACTGTGATAGACTGTATGGGTGGGTAAGTGTGTGTAAGAGTGTGTTAGTGAGTGAATGTATGTCCCAGTGGTACATGTGTGAGTAACTACATATGTGAAAGGCAGTATATATGTGTGTTGGAGTATATAAATAGCTATAAGCGAGAGTGAGTGATTGTGATAGTGGCTGTATGGATGAGTGTGTGCTTGTATCAGTGATTGTATAAGAGCGTAAGAATGTGCTACTATTTGTATGAGTAAGTGAGCTGGTGTGTGTATAACTGTATAGGTGAGTAAATGGTAGTGTGTTTAATTATTTGCATGACTGACTAGGTGTGTGAGTACCTCTATGGATGAGTGGCGGTGTTTGAGTGTCTATATAGGAGTATGAGTGCATATGATAGTCCTGTACTGAGTGACCGTAAGTATGAGTGACTGTACGGGTGAGTGAGTGGATGTGTGCGTAGACCTAAGAATCAGTGAGTGGGTATGTAGTTATTGGTGTTGGAGTGTCTATGGTTTTGCGAATGGCAGTCTGTAATTTAGAGTGGGTGTATCAAAGGTTATATTAGGGTGTGAGGAGGTGCATCAGATTATCACGTGGATGATGTCATCAGTGATGTCATTTGAGATGTCATCAGTGATGTCATCAGTGATGTCACTGACCATGTCATGAGTGATGTAATATGTGACGTCATCAGCAGTGCATTGCGGGGGCGCGAGTTATAGTTAGCTGGACTAACTATAATGGGGGAATTTCACGGGTTTTGTACGAGTGCAATGTCCAACTAACTATAACTGTCCCTAAAACCTATGGTTTTTTCAGTGAATTTCAAAGGTTTTTTAAATGCTAATTTGTAACTATAACGTCCCTGAAACCTATGGTTTTTTCAGTGAATTTCAAAGGTTTTTTAAATGCTAATTTGTAACTATAACATGTCTGAAACCTACAGTTTTTTCAGTGAATTTCAAAGGTTTTGTAAATGACAATTTTTAAATGTATTAATTGTTATATAAATTTTTTTCATACTGATTTCCAAATTTTTTAGAAACAATTTTTTTTTACATATTTTATTTTTTAAATTACATTGTAATTACATTATACATTACATTACAAAAAATACTTTCTCAGAATGAATTACTTTAGTTTAATTACTTTGCACATAGGCAATAGACTTTTAAGTACAGTAGTTACAGTTGTTGCAATGGGCAACACATTTTCAAACACAATGCAACATTCAGCTCAATGTGAATTTCTAGTTAAATGCAATTAGTTACTTTATGGATTACTTTTCTAACCACATTACTGGATCCTAGATTCAGTCCTGGGACATCTCCTGTAAACAGTTGAGTAAAAGCGTTTTGGTTACAGTCGTGATTTTTAAGGAATATTATTGTACTTTAAAAGTTCACACTTAGAAACTTTTTCTCATAGAATCACCAATGTTATCCTATGGAAGGAAATTCACTTAGAAGTTAAAAACTGTTATCGTTACTTTTTCTTACTCAGTGTTGGATCCTGGATCCAGCACTGGTGCATCTCCTGTAAACAGTTGAAAGAATGCGTTTAAGTCATACAGGCGATTTTTTAGGAATATTTGTAGTTTGTGAAAATCGACACTTTGAAACTTTTCTGCTGAAAACCAGACAATGGATTCCTATGGAAGGAAATTCAAGTTACTGGTAAGTACGGTTAAAATTACTTTTCAGGATCAGTACTGGGCTGAAAGATGCAGCACTGAGGTCTCTCCTGATAACAGGTGAGTAAATCGGAATTCGTATTTCGGCTGATTTTAGAGGAATATTTTAAAGTTCCAAAACTCCACACTTAGAAGAATTTCCAAGTGAAACCAGTCAATGTTAGCCTATGGAAGGAAATTCAAGTTACTGGTAAGTACGGTTAAAATTACTTTTCAGGACCAGTACTGGGCTGAAAGATGCATCACTGAGGTCTCTCCTGATAACAGGTGAGTAAATCAGAATTCGGATTTCGGCTGATTTTAGAGGAATATTTGTATGTTTCAAAAATCAACACTTAGAAACTTTTTCAGCAAAAAGCAGGCAATGATATCCTATGGAAGGAAATTCAAGTTACTGGTAAGTACGGTTAAAATTACTTTTGAGGATCAGTACTGGGCTGAAAGATGCAGCACTGAGGTCTCTCCTGATAACAGGTGAGTAAATCGGAATTCGTATTTCGGCTGATTTTAGAGGAATATTTTAAAGTTCCAAAACTCCACACTTAGAAGAATTTCCAAGTGAAACCAGTCAATGTTAGCCTATGGAAGGAAATTCAAGTTACTGGTAAGTACGGTTAAAATTACTTTTCAGGACCAGTACTGGGCTGAAAGATGCAGCACTGAGGTCTCTCCTGATAACAGGTGAGTAAATCAGAATTCGGATTTCGGCTGATTTTAGAGGAATATTTGTATGTTTCAAAAATCAACACTTAGAAACTTTTTCAGCAAAAAGCTGGCAATGATATCCTATGGAAGGAAATTCAAGTTACTGGTAAGTACGGTTAAAATTACTTTTGAGGATCAGTACTGGGCTAAAAGATGCAGCACTGGGTTCTCTCCTGATAACAGGTGAGTAAATCGGAATTCGTATTTCGGCTGATTTTAGAGGAATATTTTAAAGTTCCAAAACTCCACACTTAGAAGAATTTCCAAGTGAAACCAGTCAATGTTAGCCTATGAAGGAAATTCAAGTTACCGGTAAGTACGGTTAAAATTACTTTTCAGGATCAGTACTGGGCTGAAAGATGCAGCACTGAGGTCTCTCCTGATAACAGGTGAGTAAATCGGAATTCGTATTTCGGCTGATTTTAGAGGAATATTTTAAAGTTCCAAAACTCCACACTTAGAAGAATTTCCAAGTGAAACCAGTCAATGTTAGCCTATGGAAGGAAATTCAAGTTACTGGTAAGTACGGTTAAAATTACTTTTCAGGACCAGTACTGGGCTGAAAGATGCAGCACTGAGGTCTCTCCTGATAACAGGTGAGTAAATCAGAATTCGGATTTCGGCTGATTTTAGAGGAATATTTGTATGTTTCAAAAATCAACACTTAGAAACTTTTTCAGCAAAAAGCAGACAATGATATCCTATGGAAGGAAATTCAAGTTACTGGTAAGTATGGTTAAAATTACTTTTGAGGATCAGTACTGGGCTGAAAGATGCAGCACTGAGGTCTCTCCTGATAACAGGTGAGTAAATCGGAATTCGTATTTCGGCTGATTTTAGAGGAATATTTTAAAGTTCCAAAACTCCACACTTAGAAGAATTTCCAAGTGAAACCAGTCAATGTTAGCCTATGAAGGAAATTCAAGTTACCGGTAAGTACGGTTAAAATTACTTTTCAGGACCAGTACTGGGCTGAAAGATGCAGCACTGAGGTCTCTCCTGATAACAGGTGAGTAAATCGGAATTCGTATTTCGGCTGATTTTAGAGGAATATTTTAAAGTTCCAAAACTCCACACTTAGAAGAATTTCCAAGTGAAACCAGTCAATGTTAGCCTATGAAGGAAATTCAAGTTACCGGTAAGTACGGTTAAAATTACTTTTCAGGATCAGTACTGGGCTGAAAGATGCAGCACTGAGGTCTCTCCTGATAACAGGTGAGTAAATCGGAATTCGTATTTCGGCTGATTTTAGAGGAATATTTTAAAGTTCCAAAACTCCACACTTAGAAACTTTTTCAGCAAAAAGCAGACAATGATATCCTATGGAAGGAAATTCAAGTTACTGGTAAGTACGGTTAAAATTACTTTTGAGGATCAGTACTGGGCTGAAAGATGCAGCACTGAGGTCTCTCCTGATAACAGGTGAGTAAATCGGAATTCGTATTTCGGCTGATTTTAGAGGAATTTTTTAAAGTTCCAAAACTCCACACTTAGAAGAATTTCCAAGTGAAACCAGTCAATGTTAGCCTATGGAAGGAAATTCAAGTTACTGGTAAGTACGGTTAAAATTACTTTTCAGGACCAGTACTGGGCTGAAAGATGCAGCACTGAGGTCTCTCCTGATAACAGGTGAGTAAATCAGAATTCGGATTTCGGCTGATTTTAGAGGAATATTTGTATGTTTCAAAAATCAACACTTAGAAACTTTTTCAGCAAAAAGCAGACAATGATATCCTATGGAAGGAAATTCAAGTTACTGGTAAGTACGGTTAAAATTACTTTTGAGGATCAGTACTGGGCTGAAAGATGCAGCACTGAGGTCTCTCCTGATAACAGGTGAGTAAATCGGAATTCGTATTTCGGCTGATTTTAGAGGAATATTTTAAAGTTTCAAAACTCCACACTTAGAAGAATTTCCAAGTGAAACCAGTCAATGTTAGCCTATGAAGGAAATTCAAGTTACCGGTAAGTACGGTTAAAATTACTTTTGAGGATCAGTACTGGGCTGAAAGATGCAGCACTGAGGTCTCTCCTGATAACAGGTGAGTAAATCGGAATTCGTATTTCGGCTGATTTTAGAGGAATATTTTAAAGTTCCAAAACTCCACACTTAGAAGAATTTCCAAGTGAAACCAGTCAATGTTAGCCTATGAAGGAAATTCAAGTTACCGGTAAGTACGGTTAAAATTACTTTTCAGGTCCAGTACTGGGCTGAAAGATGCAGCACTGAGGTCTCTCCTGATAACAGGTGAGTAAATCGGAATTCGTATTTCGGCTGATTTTAGAGGAATATTTTAAAGTTCCAAAACTCCACACTTAGAAGAATTTCCAAGTGAAACCAGTCAATGTTAGCCTATGGAAGGAAATTCAAGTTACTGGTAAGTACGGTTAAAATTACTTTTCAGGATTAGTACTGGGCTGAAAGATGCAGCACTGAGGTCTCTCCTGATAACAGGTGAGTAAATCAGAATTCGTATTTCGGCTGATTTTAGAGGAATATTTGCACAATGGTGAAGGGAGGGGCGGGGCCTGAGGTGACATCTGTGCAAACGCGCCCCGTGGCGCGTTTTAAGTTGGGGGATTAAGTCCCCTTGAATCATGAGGGTCCCTACGGGCCAACTAGCCCACCAGGAACCTCCAGTATGCGCCAGGGGGCTGCGTTGCAGAGACATTTACAGAGACCACACCCCTTTTTACACCTCTCTGCAACGCAGCTCTGTGGCGCTTTCTGGACGTACCTGTTGGGCTAGTTGGCCCCCAGGGACCCTCAGGATTGAAGAGGATTTAATTCCCCATCTTAAAACGCGCCACGGGGCCTGTTTGCACACATGTCACCTGAAGCCCCGCCCCCTCCCTTCACCACTGTGCAAACGCGCCCCGTGGCGCGGTTTAAGTCGGGGGATTAACTCCCCTTGAATCCTGAGGGTCCCTGGGGTGCAACTAGCCCACCATATACCTCCAAAAAGCACCATAGAGCTGCGTTGCAGAGAGGTGTAAAAAGGGGCGTGGCCTCTGTACACCTCTCTGCAAGGCAGCCCCCTGGCGCATACTGGAGGTTCCTGGTGGGCTAGTTGGCCCCCAGGGACCCCCAGTATTCAAGGGGAATTCGTTCCCCCTCTGCAAACGCGCCAGGGGGCGCATTTGCAGAGTGGTGAAGGAAGGGGGCGGGGCCTACGGGCCCGATCGTTTTTTTTTTTTTTGTTTTTTTTTTTCCCCCTGAAGGGGGGCTGTGTGGCCCCCCTTCCTTTTTCCTATTTTTAGGCCCTGGGGACCCCATCCCCCAGGGCCTTTCCCCTTTTTTTTGTACTAAAATAAAAATAAAAAAACGGGAAGGGGGCCGCGTGGCCCCCCTTCCCTGGGCCTGTATTGGCCCCGGGGACCCCATCCCCCGGGGCATGGCCTCTTTTTTTTTTTATTTGGAGGGGGGCTGCGTGGCCCCCCTCCTCAGGCCATTTAAGGCCCCGGGGACCCCATCCCCCGGGGCCGGCCTTGCACTTTTAAAAAAAAAAAATTTTTTTTGTTACTTTGGGGAGGGGGGCTGCGTGGCCCCCCTCCGTGGCCTCTTATGGCCCCGGAGACCCCATCCCCCGGGGCCTGGCCTCTCGTTGGGGACTGTGGGGGGTCCCCAAACCCCCACAGTCCCACCGGCTCCCCGTGTCCTACGGGAGCCGGCATTGCTTTACACATGGGGAGCAGCTAACATGCTGCTCCCCATGTGGAAAGCTATCGGCTTTGGATATTGGAAGAGAGAGCAGGTTTGCTCTCTCTTCCAATATCCAAAGCAAGTTTGCAATGACAGGACGGGAGCCGCGAGGCTCCCGTCCTGTCATTGCAAACAGCAGTGTCCTGGGGGTAGGCACCCCGGGACACTGCAGGAGCCAGCCCTGGGGGGTGGTGGTCCCCAGGGCCATCAAGGGCTCCAGGAGGGGGGCCGCGCCGCCCCCCTCCCTACATTTTGAAAGCCCCGGGGAGGTGGTGGTCCCCGGGGCTCTGGGGGTCCAAAACGGACCCCCATTTTAATTTTTCTTAGTGCCCCGGGGAGGTGGTGGTCCCCGGGGTGTGTGGGGGGGCTGGAGCCCCCCCACACAGGTTTTTTTTAAATAAAAAAAGAAGCCCCGGGGAGGTGGCAGTCCCTGGGGCTGCGGGAGGGCTCAGAGCCCTCCCGCACCATTATACATAAAGCCCCGGGGGTGGTGGTCCCCGGGGCTTGGGGGCCCTTAGAGGCCCCCACACATAAAATGAACCCCCCCAGCATGCCCCCGGGACTTGGCCCACCCGGGGGCCAATTAACATCGAAGCGCGGGAGACCGCGCTTCGATTTTTTTTTTTTTCGGCAGGGTTCGCGCTCCCTGAGCGCATCCTGCCGATTTAAAAAAAAAAAATGTTTTTGCCCAGGGGGTCCTTGTGGGACCCCCTGAGCAGACCTAGGGGGTCAGGGTGTTTCTACCCTGCCCCCTTTGTGCGCTTTGCGCACTTGTTTCTGTCCCTCGGTTCTACCGAGGGACAAAATGGCTGCCAACACTTCCTGGTTTGGAGTGTTGACAGCCAATTAACATAAAGCTCGTGCTCGGGAGGATCCGCGGCCCTAGATATCACTATCTTTTTACTTTTGATTTTCTCAGCAACTACTGAACGGATTTACACCATTTAACAAAAAGGGTTCTTTCTGAACCAAGAACTACCTCTTTGCCAAATTTGGTGTAATTCCGTTCAGCAGTTCGGGCTGTAGCCGTGTCTAAAGTTTCCTATGGAAAATTGCATGGGGAAAACGCGTTTTGGGACCCCCTTTTTTCTTGGCCCCCGCTTGACGAATCCCCCGAGACTTTCAGGGTAGGAGCGGACCGGAGCGGGCCATAAAGTTTGAAAATTTTGTGAAGATACGTCAACCGGCAAGAGAGTTATTTCAAATAGAATGTCGCGGATTTCCTATGGATAACAGGTTGTAACTATAACTATCTACTGGCGACCGCCAGTAGATAATATATATATATTTACATATATATATTTTTTTTTTCAAACCAAGGTCACTCCCACAAAAAAAGGGGCCTCCCCTGCATTACTTAATAAAAGAGAGTGCTCGAAGAGGTGATGGTCCCCGGGGCAGGGTGTCCGTGAGGCCCCCCATATTGTTTAAATGAGCACCAGGGAGGTGGCGGTCCACAGGGCAGGGGGTCCGCTAAGGCCCCTAACATAATTAGAAATAGCCCCAGGGAGGTGGCGGTCCCCGGGGCTGCGGGAAGGCTCAATGGGCCTGCCAGCATTAATAATAAAATGTGCCCCTGGGAGGTGGCGATCCCCAGGGCTTTGATAAACCCTAGGAGGGGGGCCCAGTGAGTCTCAGTCCTATAATTATTAAATGCCCCCAGGACCTGGCACCCCCGAGGCTATTTGAAATCAAGCGTGGGAGCCCACGCTTGCCTTTTTATTTAAATTTTTTGCATCAAATTTGCGAATATCACGATTTTGTGGCAGAATATTCCTTCCCTGCCCCCTTTTCTTTATTTTCACTTATTTTTTGGGGGACTCAGTAAAGCTGAGTCCCAAGATGGCTACCAACACTTCCTGGTTGACGTGTTGGCAGCCAATCAGAGCAGCGCATTTCCCTGCATAAGCTCATCTTTGTCAGCGATGGTTTCGAGGCCAGAGATATCACTTTAATTTTTGGCTTAAAATTCTCAAAAACTACTGAAAAGCTTTACTCCAAATAGGAAAAAGGCACTTCCTTGAACCAACATCTATCTCCCTGCCAACTTTGGTGTTAGTCCGTTCAGCAGTTCGAGCTGTAGCAGTTGCTAAAGGTTCCTATGGGAATCAACATTACAAATGCACCCTTATTTCGCACCTCAAATTCTTGGTCCCCACTGCACGGATCACCCAGTAGGCAATACATATTTACATACATATAATATATGTATATATCCATATATTATATATATATATATATATATATATAATATATATATACATATATCGATATATATATATATATATAATATATATATATATATGTATACATATATACATACATATACATATATCTTACCTACTTGTGTTCGCCAGTAGGTAGTTATAGTTAGGACCAAATTTTCCGTAGGAAAATCGTTTTTGTTTGGTCAATAACTTTGGCCCCGCTTGACGAATCTATGTCAACATTTCCCAAAACATCCCCTGTTTGGTTCAACTGCTGTGCTGAAAATTTCAATGTGATCCATCAAGTGGGGGCTGAGAAAAAAGGAGGGTCCCAAAACGCATTTTCCCCATTTTAAATCAATGGGGATTTTTCATTTTTTGAACACTACTACTGCCAAAAACTGCTGAACGGAATTACACCAAATTTGGCAGAAAGCTAGATTTTGGTCCTTGCTTTTTGTGATTTGGTGTAAATCTGTTTAGTAGTTTCAGAGAAATTAAAGTTTAAAAAATATAGATATCTGGGGAAGAGAGTCCTTGCAGAGGACTAGCGGATGCTACTAAAATTGATTGGCTGCCACACTTCAACCAGGAAGTGTTGGCAGCCATCTTGGGACTTGACTTAAAGCTGAGTCCCAAAACAAAAGCAAAAAATAAAGAAAAGGGGGCAGGGTAGGAATACCCTGACCACCCCAGATATGCTGGCGGGGTCCCACAGAAAACCTGCTGCATTTTAAAAGCATTTTTTAAAATTTTACTGGGGACTCGTGGGTGGCTACTGATGTTGCTACGCTGCACAGGAGACTGATGGGTTTGACGCTGTGCTTGCTTTTCGGGCCTTGACTGTGGATCATCCTGGATGCCTTCCACTCCTCCCTCCAACTCCTATAGTGGAGCCACAGTGTACCTGCGTGGTCTTGGTGCAGGTGTTGTTTGTGTTGACGTATCTGACTCTTCTTCCCCTGCCTGTTGCTGTAGCTCAGGTGCCTCATAAATTTGTGTGTCTTCACCCTGTGGCGCAGGTTCTCCTGTGAATAC
This sequence comes from Calotriton arnoldi, assembly GCA_963921515.1. NCBI lineage: Eukaryota > Metazoa > Chordata > Amphibia > Caudata > Salamandridae > Calotriton > Calotriton arnoldi. Next base: position 298,227 of record CAWUFW010004677.1, read on the forward strand.
AAGAGGACTATTAACTGTCTATCCTGCTTTATGTCATTTTCAAAATAAATTTACTTGAGTTGGTATACCAAGATGCTGTGCTTTGCTTGGTCTTTGACTCGTGTGAGTGAACTGCGGATATGTTTCTCTGTGTCACTACTTTTCTATCTCATGTTTGGGACTGCATCTCCCATGATGCATTGCTGGGTGGTTACAAAATTGTGGACAGGAGTGGCACTCTTATTTGATCATTGGGTAATTTCTAAGTGGGGTGTTTAGTGAGTGATGGCTTAGGGGTAATTTAGCATGCATCTTACCTTGTCTGGTGTTGTCTGTGGCTGAGATGTCAATGTCTGCTATGCCACTGATGGATTCTGGCTATAGGGTGGACTCCACCAAGTCCTCCAGGGTGTGGACGCTGGCTGTGTAGATGGTCCTCCACCAGTTTTCTTTGCATCCGCTAGCCTGCTTGCCACCTTCTCTTTTGCCCTTGAGCGCAAGTCATACCAGCGCTTGCGTAGGTCTTCAATAGAGCGCTGTGTGACCCCAAAGGCATTTACTTTTGCCTGTATTGCCAGCCAGATCTTCCTCTTCTCTGACTCTGGTATGTGCAGTGATTTGTTCTCAAAGAGTTGTTCATGGCTCTTCACCATTTCCTCAATGAGGGCCTCCAATTCTTTCTCACTGAATTTCTGTTTTCTTTTGCATCCTGCAGGCTCCTTTGCCTTCTCCACTGTGGCCATGATGTGTCTTTGTGCCTGTCTTGGCACTCCTGATGGGCTCCTGAGTGGTGTGCTCCTGCTCTCTCACACAGCCTCAGGCACTCTGAAACAGCATGGGCAGTCACACTTCCTGCTTGTGATGTCATCAAACTGCACCAGAATAGCAGATTCGCCATTTTGAGATTTCTTAATTTGAGAATTCGCAAATACAGAATCGCTACTTGCAAATCTGTAACTGCGATTGCGATTTTTACCGAATCACTATTTTTTTGCGATTTTTTTGCAACATCGCGTTTTCCGATGCTCAAATAGCGATTCGGTAAATATCGCTATTTGGGAATCGCAAATTTGTTATTTGATACATCTGGCCCCTTGGTTTATATTTATTGCCCTAGTATGAATGATATTGGCTTATTTGTAGTTTTATCCTGTTATTAATTTGAATGTTTTAACTGTGTTTTAAGATGTGTGCTTTTATGGCTATCAGCCTAAATAAAGTAAAAGTAAAGGTATTCCTTAGGCATGATTCTCCTCACCACAGCCTTCCATGTGTCATCCCTCCGCATGCTGGTGGAGTTGACAGTCATATCAGAGGGCATCCCAAGCAGAGAGAGATGTCAGATGCTTATGTTGGCCAGTGGGAGGAAGACGTTTTCCAACAACAGTCTGATGTGAGGCAGGACAGTTGTGCAATAGGGGTGCCCTGTCTGAAATTTCAGACTCAGCACAGGAAATCCCTCAGATCATTGACAGGCAGACCAGTGTCTTGGACAGTATTGTGAAATGTTGCCAAGACATGCTGAGGATGCACCATGACCAGATAACAATGTATAGGGAAGAGAGTGCAAGACTCTATGCCTTGGCCATGAAGGTGATGGAGGGCATGTTGAAAATGTTTCAAAGTCTTCCTTCACAGTCAACACATGGGGGAGACCCAACACACCAACCTGCATCCCACCTCACCCAGCCACCTGTACCATGACCTGCACAGGCACGTCCCCCACCTGCACATGCATGTCTCCCACCTGCACAGGCACCACCCCACCTGTATAGGCACCCCCTACTCATACAGGCAGCCCCACCTGTATAGGCACCACCCACCTGTACCGGCACCCCTACCTGTACAGGCACCTGCCCACCTGTACAGGCACCCCTACCTGTACAGGCACCTGCCCACCTGTACATGCACCCCCCCCTGGCCCGGCCACACCATCCTCACCTGAGCAAACTAATCCACCTGCACAGGCAGATGCCACACACCCACACATCGACACCAACCCAGAATACGCACTGACTCATAGAAATCCTCACATCACATTTGCGAAGTCATAAGAGATATCTCTTATGACCACTATAAATATGTATGAACTCAAAATATATGTAAATAAACTTTATAATGTGGATCAATCAAAACTTTGATCGTGAGTTGATTTATATTTGATTATGTTCAAATGATTACTTTGATTGTAGGAGATATATATGACTATAAAAATGTTTGAATACTGCATGCGGATTTGTAGGACCATCCGTGTTACAAGATATCATGTTGAAAGCATAGCAAAACACCTATAAATGTAGACTTCACCACTTTGAATCCAACATATAATGAAAAACACAAGGCAGAGAGATGGTTTCGAAAATATTTTAAATTTTGCTCAAACGCTTAGGTGAAAATGGAGATTTTCAAAAATAATTTTCAATAAATACTGTCCAATGGAAAGGGAGAAAGGACAAGTAAATACATATTTCAAACAGAATGGATAAGGGAACGTTGAGGGAGTTGGGTATCATAATAAAAACACATCAGGATATGTCAGGGCAACCAGTCTATGTGCAAAGGATTAAATTAAATTGAGTCAACAGTCAAAAAATTATTCAAATATAACAGTCCATGGTCAACGTAAAAAACCATGTCCGCCCCCAAAGCCATAGGTAGTTTTCCTACGGGTATCCAGACTTGGGGGGACATTGTCACTGGCCATCTTCAGTGTTTTCTTTAATGACAATATCCGGAATCTCTGCACATGTGCACTCACTGTGGATGGCAGGACAACACATCCCATGGGAGGGTAATACACTAGGGGTAGCAGGGGAAATAGAGAGGAAAGACACATTTGAGGACACAACAACAGTGGTCTGGGTGAATCTTTGGGACAACGCAGACACTATGGCTGCACCCCATGAAGTGATGGAGAAATTAATGTTCTCCAAAAGCTTGGACTGTGATTCTCAGAACAAACAGATCTCATCTGTAATCTCCCAAAAGCCCAGAGAGAACGCAGTCTGGACATCATCATCTGCCCCCATTACCACCTGGGGAGCAGCCACAGGAGCAAACACTCATGGAGGGGTTTGGGTCGAACATGAGGGATGTGGGGTGTCATGGCAGATATTTCCTTAGCTCTTCTTGCCAGGCACTAGGAGGGGCAGTAGAGGGAGGGGGTGCAGCTGGAGGCCCCAATCGAATAGGGTCCTCAGGAGTTATGGTGTTGGGGCCTGCTCAGGGGACACCATCTCCATTTCTAGTTCTTGTGGGCCAGGGGGAGACCCACATTCATCCTTCCCCTGGCTTGTGGCATCTCTCTCAATGTCCCCCCTTCAGCCTCCTTAGCCTCCACCCAGGCTGTTGAAGTTGATGGCAATGTCTAGGTGGGGGCTCACTATCCATACTTGTTGCTTGGTCTCCCTCCTTCCCCTCTTTACTGGTGGTATTCAGAGGATGTGCCTGCAGACAAGCCAAGGATGTCCTGGTCTGTCCCTGGTTGTGCCCAGATGGTACATGGCCAGCTCGGTCCATTGAAAAAGAAATCAAATAATTAAGTAGGTGGTATACAATTTCTAATAAAGATAGAGACAACATAAAGCAAGTGCTAAAATTGTAGTTCTTTGATCTCACTAACCAATAATATGTGGTTTGAATTAATAAAGTAGGTGTGATGTCAATGTCATTTCAAGAAAATAATTTTTAAGAAGTGAGCAAATTAGGTCAGTATAATCCTCAGCATGTTACAACCTCACCTTCGGCTTCAGCTTTAGCGCAATGTGAGGTTCCTAATATTTTCACAGAGTAATCTTCCAAATGTATTTCATAAGTGGAGATATTACACAGTCAAGATTGAGATCTCCACACCTAAAAGTTGGTCCAGGTTTACCCTTTTATGTGTGGAGCTCTCAGCCCCGAACGCGCAGTCGCAACAGTCGTACACTTACTATCAACTGTCATTTGTTGTGTAGGATAGTGAAAACAACATACATGTTAATTCTGTTACACCTATGCAAAGAAGGCCTTGGAGATAACCTTTGCAAATATGTTATCCAAATTGTGTGTGTATTTCTTGGAAGCATCAGACACTGCACATAGCAAGATACACATTTTTCATTACAAGACTGCTTTGTTTGTGCTGTACACTGCAAATCATATGTGCTTCCTTAGTACAGCTACATATAAATTTCAAATGACATACATGCCACTGTTGAGAATATGTGTGCATTTAGTACATATTTGATATAAATCATTTTGAGTGGGACAAGTGACACAATGTCAGCCTTTACTTTATTTTACAAAAAACATTAGTAGTTATGACAAATAACTCACACAAAAAGAATGCATGATACAACATACAACCCAAAAAAACTGACATACCAACAATGGAATCCAAATCCATGTCAAATCCATTCATTCTCCGTAGCATACAACAGTTATAAGGTCCTTAGTTCACTAGTCATGATTATGCAAGTGCATTTTATCATAAAAATACAATTGTAAAGAAAATCTATCCATTTGTATTCTGAAAACTACAATTCCCAGAATCCAAGTAGCTCCAATGATGCATAGACCTTATAATTTTCACAGCCATTACTCAGATAAAGTGAAAGGTGACAATCAACACATGATGGCACACCTCTACATCATACTACAAGACACATAATGCATTTCATGCATTTACCATCTCTCTGCCGATCAAAGTCCTCCAGCTGAGCATGGAGGGTGGGCCAGACTTTCTTCAGGACCCTCCTGTATAGTGGGCTCATGCGGGCTATTGTGAATGTGTCAGAGAAGGACATGACCATGATGTCATAGGCCTTGATGCAAGTCCAGCTTCGCAGGTCCCCCCATTGCTTGCAGCACATTATGCCCTGCCACTGATACACACCCACCACACTGCAGCACATAGCGATATCACAACAGATTTGTGTATGCGCTGCATTACTCAACTGGCTATCTGGGTGCCCATAAAGCTGAGAGTACTTATCAAACACCCCCTCAGCAAGGACATTCAATTCAGACTAATTAAGAGTGGTGCCTTTTCAGTAGGTCTCTCAGCAAAGTTGGGGGCAGGAAGATGTACAGAGCAGCAGGATGGTGGAGGATGTTGCTCTGAGGTGAGGGTGGCACAGAATGAACACAAAATGGCTGCCTTCAACTTCTTGTATGTAATTTCCTGGATGTCACATCCTGTATATTTTCATTGCTTTCTGACCCTATCGTGGAGTCTCCTTCCCAAGTTCAGAATCTCCGCCCCAAGTGCGGAACCTCTGCCCTGGGTGCAGAACCTCTGCCCACAGTGTGGAGCAGGATCTCAGCACATAGGGCAGAGGCTCAGCAATCAGACCAAAAATCAATGACAATAACACAGTAAGTGACAGACAGGAAATTACATACAGTGTGTGTGAGTTCACCATTTCCATCTCAAACAGTGCCATTCACACTGTGTCAATTATTTATAATGCTTCATGGATTTATCCATGAGACAGCTAGATGTAATAATAGATGCACATTAGACTTTATTAGTATGTGTTATGCTTTCACCATCACAGGCACAAATCCAATAAACATTCTGCTTTTTAGTTGGGTGCATGAAGGAGTCCCTTTCTGAGCAGAGGCAGTCCAGGTCATTACACAGGTAAAATGGAACCATGGTATATGTATGAAAGACATAGGGCTATACTGCCAAATGAGTGGTAACACACACAGAAACAATATATATTTCCCTACCTTTACATAAATATGCTTAGTGTTTCAATTCCTACACAGCACCACACAAATGCTTACCATAATGCATTCAGTTCTGTTTGAGTACATCAGATATCCAACTTGCAGATTTATTGAGTGTGTAGTATGTTACTACAGCATTATGCTACCCATCATGATACAACATTGGTAAACAGTAGATAATGCACACCAAATTTTAAAACATTGCTAGCTTCACTAGGTCTGCACCATGGACTAGTGTGTCTCCAACACTGACATACATTTCAAAATATGATTTACAGCATGTATTTTGCTACATTTTTATTAGTTGACCTTACAATTTACAGTGAGTGGACCAATAAGTTGTTGTCATCCCCATTTAACATATGTTAGTAAGGACCATTGTAAAACGTATATCGTGCCACACAGCAAGACACATATAAACCATGGGAAAGGCATGGTTGTCTTTAGTATGTGCAATCCAAAATTCAAAAAATGATACCCCTCATCTATAATTGTAATTTCATCTGTTTCACATTTGCTTGTAGTTTTCCATCTTGTACACAATGCCAATCCTCACTAACTCTATGCATAGACATCACTCATTGTGACACTTGGTTTAGACAATTTTCAGATGTCCACTGTCTGGGGAGATCTCACACATGCAGTGACATTTACTCCCCCAGGGCAATAGAGTCCTTTGCGACTTTGCCCACACTATTCACAATCATATGCAAGAAATGTGTTGCATGGCCTATCTTTTGACTCTTGACAACAGCTGTTATTTACATAAATTATGTCTTGCTTACAGAGTAGTCTCAGAATGGAATTTATGGACAGAGTGTTCCATGTCCACCAGCCATTATTGACAACAGACTGTGAAACCACATAAAGACCATAACACAACTGGTGGCTCAAGAAAAGAATTGTCAACCAGCTAATCACGTACCTGGATACCCTGACTTCTGTTTCGGGCAATGCCCCGGTTCCCTGGATTTAGACTTTGGTGAGGGTTCAGAAGTATGCGTAAACCTTGACATACTGCAACGTTGTGCAAGACACAACAGGCTACTATTATCTTGCACACGACTTTAGAGAATTACAGCAGCACCCCCTGTATGGTCAAGACATCTGAATTGTGACTTTAGGAGACCGAAAGTGTGCTCTATGATGTCTTGTGTACGAATGTGTGCCCTATTGTATCTACATCGAGGTACAGTGATTGCACATCTATATAGTGTGAGGAGATGAGGATAGTGCACATATGCAGAATCATCTGAGGAGGAAAATGAGAAAATATTTCAACATATCCCTCTTGCATCGGTAGAGTTCAGAATGTATGGAATGGTATGTGCAGTGTCTGTTGGGGGCATGTATGTGTCATGAGCATTAGCCATTTGAAATGGTTGTGTATATTTTAGCAACATTTATACACATACACATCAGGCTTGTATGGTGCTTGAGTACTTACTTACCCAGAAGCCATATCAATCAACCAATCAGGGGTTTATAAAGCACGCTACTCACCCGTGAGGGTCTCAAGGCGCTGGGGGGTGGGAGGGTGCAGCTCCGGGTCAGTCGAAGATCCAGGTCTTGAGTTTCTTCCTGAAGGTGTTCAGAGTGGGGGATATGTTTCCAAATTCTCCTGCTGCCTGCCGCTAGACAAGAGGTGACCTGCAGAATATGTTACTGCCATGTGTATTCCCTGGGAACACTGCATACACATCAGTAAAGCGGCCACTAGCATCACACAAATCCTGCACGCCGATGAAGTGCCAGCGGTGTCTGTTGAAGAAGATGTGTGCATTGTGGCAAGGTGGCCGAAATGTCACATGATTTCAATTAATTACACCTACTACATGTGGGAAGTCGGAAAAGAGGTAGAAATCCCTAGCAACCCCTTGCCTTCCTGCCAGTGTATGTGGCATACCTATGTAGAGATGCATTCTATTATCAATGCAGCTCAGAACCTGATGCAAGCATGGAGACTGGCTGGCCTGAGAAATGCCCACAGTGCCACTAGAAACCCTCTGGATTGACACAGCAGCAAGGAAATGTAGAGCTGCTAGGATCTTGACATAGGCTGGGAAGGCATGGGAGCGGCATGTAGCAGAATCAAGATCCTGCTCCCACTCAGAAACCATGTCCAAGATCACATCAGGGGGAAAATGGAATCTAGAGGTAACATCTGGGCTGGACATCCCAAAGAGGTTGATCCTTTATCTGAGGATCTTCACAGTCTTCCTCCTCCTCCTCCTCCTCCTCCTCTGAAAAGTAGTAAAGTTTGACTTTTGGTCTAAGTTAGTTTTTTTGTTTTAACTTTACCTTTGTGAATGGGGCCATGATGTTTACTGTAGAAAACAACATTCCAAAATAACCAGACCCTGCTATATTGGCAATTTTAGGTTCAAAATTTGAAAGTCAAGGGTAGTTTTTTTATTAATATTGAGCTTGCCATGATCTGTTTAGGGAAAGAAGTGAAATAAGGGTTGCTTGTCAAAAAAGTTTAGTGACTGAGCAGATTTTCCGGCTTGAGAGATAGTCTTGTAGATCCGACGAATATTGTTCGATATGGGTAAAAGCAATATATATTGAGAATAATAGGGTGTCGGTTACTAAATTTTGCTCAGTTCTTTTCAATCAAAGGCAGTTACAGAAAAGATTTTAAATCAGTTAGAAACACAAAAATAAATTTGTTGGCAGTAGTAGTTGACTACATTTATGTGCGACTTTGAGTTATCTTGTAGTAGAGTATTTGAAAACCTGTTACATCTGTTATCGTAATCCAGTGAGTCTGGTTTAGATGTGTGGATTTCATATCAGCAGCTCGCAGAAGCAGTCCCCTGATTAATCATGGCATTTTACTCTTTTTGTTGTGATCTGTTTAAATGACTGTAAATAATGCACTTTTGTTGATGCTATTCACCTCTATTTTCAAGGGATAGCTATGAAGTCTGGCAGTACTTCGTTACTTTAGTTAATTACCATTCGTAAAGAAAGTCAATGCGATGCGGCACAAACCTTTCCTAAAATTTTAATCCGGTTCATGATGAATTCCTTAAAATTCAGCAATGATGCATGTCTAATTGTTTATCGGTGCTTTTGAAAATGATTTTGAAAATGAGTCGTAATGCAGTCTATATCTCATACCAACTCAGATAAAATCAAAATAAGTGGGAAGGTGGCCGGGCGAGGTAACTTTGTCTGAATCCTAACACAGTAACGTACTGTTATTTTCTGACTTGCCAACCTTCTCCCAAATCTTCGTGTTGTGAGTTTCTGACAGTTGCGGCGTGTTGAAGGTTTCTGTAAGCATTGTGGTGACAAAGTCAGTAAAATTGGCCCTCCCCTCAATTTCCAGTAAACAATACAGCAACTTGAAGGGATGATTGCCTATGGCTGTTTTTGCAGCTTCTCAAAGAGAGCGATTGTTTTCTGGTTAACAAAATCCGAATCCATCAGAAAGTACATCAGAGGTCTGAGTGTGGAGCCCTTTGTGCATTGTGTAACACCTTCATCCACTGTGTCATTTGCACCAGCAGATCTTTGCTTATGGGGATGACAGTTTGCATTTAACATCATGTATATTGGCTTAAAAATCCTAGCATGAAAATGATGTTAGCTAAAGAGCCACGATTTGCTGAGGTTGTCAGTCATAGAATGAGGGCACTTGACAGCTCTCTTTCAGACGAGCAGACACGCCATGTGCACACTACTACTGTAATACATACTTCAGTGACACTTGTTACAGAAAACTCTTACTAGATGAAGTGTGAGGTCATGCGTGCTTGACATGTGAGTGACTCTGAAAATGACTTATACAAGTGTCACAACATCATACAATCACTCATTTTAACAGTACTTATTTTACAGATTCACTTGTTCTTCCAATCTACAGGCTAAACACTGATCTCTGTGGCAAGTTCATCGTCATACTGCATTACTTTACAGCAGAATTTAATGCACGGTTAAATCTGAACAAAACGTACAAATACAGGGGCGCATTTATCAAATTTTCACGCAGCGCAACGCAGCAAGCCATCTTGTTGTGCTGAGCTGTGTGAAAGGGAAAGGGCAGGAATTCCTGTCCTGTCCTTGTTCTAGTGCACTCTTGAATGCCTAGCGCCAACACAGGCATCCTTGTACCATGGTGGGACTCCTTCCTGCACAAAAACAATCCTCTGAGGCATTTTCCTCTTTGTATGTGTGCTGGAGAATGCAGCCCACATACAAAGAGGAAAAAACCAGGAGAAATAAAGATGTGTCTCCTAGTTACGCCTCAACTGGGGAGGCGTAGCATTTTGACGCATTCCCAGATCTAACAGTCTTGTAAACCTGGGAATGCGCCAAAATCCATGGGTGGATGGGTGGGAACACCCACGCTCCACCCATGGAACACCTTCCTGGGGCAGAAAAACGCAACGCAGCAATCTGCGCTGTGTTGCATTTCTCTAGATTTAGTAAGCCACTCAGGGCCACGCAAGGTGGCCTTGCGTGGCTTGATAAATCCGACTTTGTTGTTTCGTCGCCCATTGCGACCCCTTTGCGTGGCGCAAAGGCGACACAACAACAATGATAAATTTGCCCCACAGTGTCTATTTTTACCCTTCTAATTTTCCATCTAGCGTCACCCACAGCCCCGCCATTCACCCATCTCAGCTCTCTTTTTCTGAACCCTTTCCCATTTTTAAAGTTCTCTTGTACGTGTTTGTTATTTTACAAAGAAATTCTATCCTGAAATCTAAACCTCGTGTCTTTAGGTGAACTTCATTTCCTATGTATTTCAAACTGAAAATATTTAAACCAGTTTAAATCATGAATCTAATGAGAAACATGTATTCGATTCCAAGTGCCTGTTAATTCAATTAGCATTGACTTGTTAGTAGGAGCTACCGTGTGACATAAAATGCCCTTGACATACGAAGGAAGAGAGGTACCAGTGGAAGACAGGTTAAAATTGCAAATATATGGCCTTTACCTGCCTTTTTATTGTTTCCTGTTATTGGACCTATTTACCATTACATTGAAGGCAAGGTAAGTGGGAGGGGGTAAAAAGACTTGTGATCTTGAACATAAACCAAGAAATTCAGGAATCCTCCTGCTATGTGGGGTAGAGATGTTATTAATCTATGAAGTTTTAGATCACAATATTGCCACTGGACGTTTTTGAGGTATTTGACTCCTTTCCCTAAAACCGATAATCAATCTTATCTACATACTCTATAGTGATTTAAAAAATAATGTCCTGCAGAACGGATTGTCCCATATATCCACGTAAAGGATGTACATGTTCATGACATCTACAATACTTCTTGTACATTCATTACAAGCCAGCACAAGTATGAGCTATTCCTTTGAGTATGAAAATAAATACAAAACATCAAATAAATAATTTCACTGTAATTCATATTAAGACTACTAATGCAGATTCATATATATTTCACTTTACTTTTCGTGTTTCCAGCAGATTTTAAGGTACTATCGGGTATATGGAAATTACGGTCCTGTTTCTCATGGTCTTATTCTAGAGTTCATAATACCACAGCCTATCAGAATTTGCAGGAGCAGCTCGTGTCAGGGAAAAGAGGTGGGGCAAGGAGGTTCGGGGGGGGGGGTGGATGGGGGACGATGGAGAAAAATAAAAAATAACTTACCTGCCGCCCTTCAGCATTGCACTCTGCTGCTCCTCTCCTCTCCACTGCAGGCACAGACTCTGAGACTGCCCAGCGGCCATTCCTGAAGCTGCTTCCATGTATGAGAACAGCTGCAGGATTGGCCTGAGCGCTGTGAATTTGCACTCCCAGACAGATTGGGAGCTCGTGCCTGCTGTCTCCAACCCAGCAATGCAGCTCGGGCAGGAGAGCTTCAGTGCGCATGATGGTTTGGCCTGCCTGAGATGGCCGGCCAAACCTTCATGCGCACTGATAACAGTGCCCACCCCTCCACCTCCAGTACTGTCGCCCCCCTGGCCCCGCCCCCAAGACTCAGCACACAGTCATGTAGAAGAAAAATAAAACCGGTTTTATTTTTCAAGTTTTTGAGGGTGCTGGCGAGGGGGAGACAACTTGAGCTGAGAATTTGTAAACTTGGAGGCTTTGTTTTTAAATGGCACAAACATCCTCAGAATGCACGAAGGGGATACAAATTGGCTTAGTAAGTAGTAAAACAGAATAAACCTGTGAACATTGGAATGTGCAGTTTTTAAGAATATGAGCTGCAAATATATATGAAATATGAGGACACTGTTTTTCATGGGACTAGCAGCTATGATTATGCTGCAAAATCGGAAGAGTAAGATGAACATCAGGCAACTGGTAAAAAGCATTTGTTCAGAAGTGCTTTGCAGCTAACTGTGCATTTGTCATGTTACGAGAAAATGAAAGAGATGTCTGACAGGAGGAACCAAGAAGCCATGAATTAAATTGTGCACATGGATGCCACAAATAACACTCTCTTTCTACATTTGTGTTTTTCGGTACTACCAACATTTGCCAAAGGTGACAAAGAGCTTTACGAGTAAAATTCCTAAATACAGGTGAGCTCAAATAAAAACTACATATAGACAAGACAACATTATATGTATACATACAAATATTTAAAAATGTAATGAGTGTGCATTTAAATCACTAATAGAGTCAGTCACGCACCCATTGAATCATCCATACAGGCACTCATACAGCCACTGATTCATCAATACTCCTTGTTATATATATTTAACACTCATAAACATTTTAAAAACACTCACAGTCACTGGGTGATGTAATCAGTGATGTCATTTCAGATGTCATCAGTGATGTCATGAGTAACCCTGGGCGGTGAACTACGCTACGCTCGCGGAATTTGCGAAGTTACGGTAACTTCGCGATTCACGTAGAACGCGAAGTTACCGTGCACTACGCAATTTGCGGCGTAGCGTAGCTGTTTTTCTTCTTCGCGCGCTCAATATACGTTCTCGCGCGCGCGGTAACGACCTACCGTGATTCTGCGTTCGCCGACGCGACTTCCTATCCGTTCGCGGGCGCCACGAGATTTGGAATCCGGCCGCACGATCCCGCAGAGTGTGCGAACGCGAACACGTCATTCGGACGCGCGATCTGACTTCCGGCGGCAGTGTTGGTAAGATCGCGATCCCGAACACGAAGAAACTACAATCTGGCGAAGAATATATCTCGAGCATCATAAAACCTTCTCGAAAATGATGAATTAGTTCATTTTGCACAAAAAACTCCTCAGGTTGTCATTTAGAGATGTAGTTTGGTGAGCAAGGAGTCCTTTTTCTTTTTTTCCAAGAGGAAGGAAGTGCCCCTGATTCTCAAACTTCCTGTTCCTGTCCAGCAGGCTCCTCCCAGTGTTTTGTCCATGTGCTGTTCACTTTCATTTGGATTTGGAGCTGGAAGGATCACTTTTTGTGTCTGTCTGCTGCATCATATCATTGGATTGGATTTGAGGACTCTTGGATTTGAGATTTTACAAGTAAGTTGGAGAATTGGTGTACTTGTTTGTTTGATTGGGGCTTGTTTGTACCTACATTTTTTGGGGGATTTCCATAGTTTTTAAAATGTATTGTTGTGGCCTGTAGTTTCGGCAGGGGCCTAGTTGTTTTTCTTTGATTGGAATTTCAGCCAGTAGGCCCGGACTAGAGCCAGAGGTACCCATGGGTGCATGTTTCTGTGGTGTCTGTTGAATTTAAAGTTTAAACATCATGTAGGCCGGGCATCCATGGATGCCATTGGTTTGAATTGGTAAAAGTGGTTTTTGGGGTGTATTTCATTTTTTGGGTGTTTGTTAAATAAATAGGCCTTTTCAGCCAGTAGGTAACCCTGGGCGTTCAGCTCGCGGACTTTGGGCAAGTCCGCACTGCGCGACAACGCGGACTTACACTTTTTATCTTCTTCGCGCGCTCAATGTACGTTTTTGCGCGCGCGATAACGACTTTTGTGACGATCGCGATGCCGAACACGCAGAATTTACAATCTGGCGAAGAATATCTCTCGAGCATCATAAAACCTTCTCGAAAATGTTGATTTAGTTCATTTTGCACAAAAAACTCCTCAGGTTGTCATTTAGATGTAGTTTGGTGAGCAAGGAGTCACTTTTTTTGTTTAACAATTTTTTTCAAGAGGTAGGAAGTTGCCCAGAGTCTCCAACTGCCTGGTCCTGTCCTTTGTCTTCACTTTTTTGTTATTTTGGGTGGCCTGGCCATGTGGGTGGCGGCCATTTTGTAAAGCCAGGCATTGTGTTTTTGCCATAGGCCTGCATTGTCTGTCTTGTGTTCCTTTTCTTGTTGTTCTGGGTGGCCTGGCCATGTGTTGGCGGCCATTTTGTGTGAACAGCCACTGTGCTTTTGCCATAGGCCTCCAAGCTTGCGGCCTAGTGTGCCAGTAGGCCCGGAGGTAGTCATCCTCATGGGTGCATAAAAACTGTTTCTGTGTTGTCTGTTGAATTGTAACCTAATTTAGGCCATGGATGGCATTGGATTGATTTGCAAAATGTGGGTTTTGGGGTGGTATTTTATTTTTTTGGGTGTTTGTTAAATAAATAGCCTTTTCAGCCAGTAGGTAACCCTGGGCGTTCAGCTCGCGGACTTTGGGCAAGTCCGCACTGCGCGACAACGTGGACTTACACTTTTTATCTTCTTCGTGCGTACAATGTATGTTTTCGCGCGCGTGATAACGACTTTTTGTGACGATCGCGATGCCGAACACGCAGAATTTACAATCTGGCGAAGAATATCTCTCGAGCATCATAAAACCTTCTCGAAAATGTTGATTTAGTTCATTTTGCACAAAAAACTCCTCAGGTTGTCATTTAGATGTAGTTTGGTGAGCAAGGAGTCACTTTTTTTTGTTTTACAATTTTTTTCAAGAGGTAGGAAGTTGCCCAGAGTCTCCAACTGCCTGGTCCTGTCCTTTGTCTTCACTTTTTTGTTATTTTGGGTGGCCTGGCCATGTGGGTGGCGGCCATTTTGTAAAGCCAGGCATTGTGCTTTTGCCATAGGCCTGCATTGTCTGTCTTGTGTTCCTTTTCTTGTTGTTCTGGGTGGCCTAGCCATGTGTTGGCGGCCATTTTGTGTGAACAGCCACTGTGCTTTTGCCATAGGCCTCCAAGCTTGCGGCCTAGTGTGCCAGTAGGCCCGGAGGTAGTCATCCTCATGGGTGCATAAAAACTGTTTCTGTGTTGTCTGTTGAATTGTAACATAATTTAGGCCATGGATGGCATTGGATTGATTTGCAAAATGTGGGTTTTGGGGTGTTTTTTTTTTTTTTTGGTGTTTGTTAAATAAATAGGCCTTTTCAGCCAGTAGGTAACCCTGGGCGTTCAGCTCGCGGACTTTGGGCAAGTCCGCACTGCGCGACAACGCGGACTTACACTTTTTATCTTCTTCACGCGCTCAATGTACGTTTTCGCACGCGCGATAACGACTTTTTGTGACGATCGCGATGCCGAACACGCAGAATTTACAATCTGGCGAAGAATATCTCTCGAGCATCATAAAACCTTCTCGAAAATGTTGATTTAGTTCATTTTGCACAAAAAACTCCTCAGGTTGTCATTTAGATGTAGTTTGGTGAGCAAGGAGTCACTTTTTTTTGTTTTACAATTTTTTTCAAGAGGTAGGAAGTTGCCCAGAGTCTCCAACTGCCTGGTCCTGTCCTTTGTCTTCACTTTTTTGTTATTTTGGGTGGCCTGGCCATGTGGGTGGCGGCCATTTTGTAAAGCCAGGCATTGTGCTTTTGCCATAGGCCTGCATTGTCTGTCTTGTGTTCCTTTTCTTGTTGTTCTGGGTGGCCTGGCCATGTGTTGGCGGCCATTTTGTGTGAACAGCCACTGTGCTTTTGCCATAGGCCTCCAAGCTTGCGGCCTAGTGTGCCAGTAGGCCCGGAGGTAGTCATCCTCATGGGTGCATAAAAACTGTTTCTGTGTTGTCTGTTGAATTGTAACATAATTTAGGCCATGGATGGCATTGGATTGATTTGCAAAATGTGGGTTTTGGGGTGGTATTTTTTTTTTTTGGGTGTTTGTTAAATAAATAGGCCTTTTCAGCCAGTAGGTAAACCCTGGGCGTTCAGCTCGCGGACTTTGGGCAAGTCCGCACTGCGCGACAACGCGGACTTACACTTTTTATCTTCTTCGCGCGCTCAATGTACGTTTCGCGCGCGCGATAACGACTTTTTGTGACGATCGCGATGCCGAACACGCAGAATTTACAATCTGGCGAAGAATATCTCTCGAGCATCATAAAACCTTCTCGAAAATGTTGATTTAGTTCATTTTGCACAAAAAACTCCTCAGGTTGTCATTTAGATGTAGTTTGGTGAGCAAGGAGTCACTTTTTTTTGTTTTACAATTTTTTTCAAGAGGAAGGAAGTTGCCCAGAGTCTCCAACTGCCTGGTCCTGTCCTTTGTCTTCACTTTTTTGTTATTTTGGGTGGCCTGGCCATGTGGGTGGCGGCCATTTTGTAAAGCCAGCCACTGTGCTTTTGCCATAGGCCTCCAAGCTTGCGGCCCAGTATGCCAGTAGGCCCAGAGGTAGTCACCATGGGTGCATAAAACTGTTTCTGTGTAGTCTGTGGAATTTTGACATCATTTAGGCCATGGATGGCATTGAATTGATTCAATTGAATTGCGAAATGTGGTTTTTTTGGAGGGTCTGACTCTTTCACTTTTTGGGTGTGTTAAATAAATGCCTTTTTTGCGTGTGTACTGTGTAATTATAATTGTGTTGTTGTAGTGGTTGTCTAACTTTCAAAAGTGTTTTTATCCATGTGGATTTTAGTTTTTGCATTAAAGCTGTGTGTGTTTTATAAGGCATCCTTTGTCTGCCCATATATAGGCCTGCTTGAGTTCATTGTTTGCCGTGCCTTGTGCCTGTGAGTCACCATGTTTCTGGGGGCCATTTTGTTGTGGTAGTTATTAGTGTGCTGTTTTTGCCACATAGGCCTGCGTGTTTTTCCATTGTTCCTCTTGTCTTACTGCTTCCAAATCCATCCCCATTGCCAGCTGCAGCTCCCTGATGCTGCTATATAATACATCCCACGTGATGCACAAATTTAGGCCAAACATGCTCCACTACATTTTAGTTTTTGTTCTTTACTATTCTTATTCTTCCAGAGTGTACACTAGCACTACACAGTAGCCAGGAAAGCCCTGGCCTTGTTGTCAACGTCTCATAAATGGCTAGACTGTGTGTTGTTGTTCACAGAGTTTCTGAAATTTAATAATTGAGGCCACCACACACTAAGTTCTATATTCTATTTGTTTGATTTGTGCTATGTTTGACTGATGTTCTGGCTTTTTTGCTTTTAGGTGCACAAAGACTGAGCAGGAGGTGTGTCTCTCATCATTGCCCGTTGCACTTCCAGACAGACATCCTGCTGCTGTACACACAACACAACGTGACGTGTGACCTGACCAGATATCTCTGCAACTGAGTGCTGCTGACATCTGAAGAAGATGGGCCCAAAGAAAGCAGGTACCAGGTCCTCCAGTACCAAGAAAGTTGCTATTGAGAAGAAGAAGGAACAGAAGAAGGAAGTGACACTGAAGTCTGGTGTGCCGGCCAATACCTTTTTGGGAAAAAAAATTGCGCCTGCAGCAGCGGTGTCCGGGGGGCAAGCTGGGGGCAGCACCTCCGCATCAGTGGACCCAACCCACCAACCCAGGCCCAAGCACATGAGTGTGGAAGAGGTAGCCAGCCTAATGGTGGAAAGCAGTGATGCTGAGCCTGAGATAAACTTATCGCTATCTCAAAGTAGTACCCAATCAACGCAGGAGGAAACACAGCAGATAAGTGGTCAACAACAACAGCCGCAACCACCGCCCGCAATAGTAGTTGTTGTTTCTCCTGAAGTAGGGGCAGTTCAGGAAATTGAGCCTCATGCAGAGGTAGAAGAAGAAGCCACTCATTCAGAAGATCCATTGTCTTCCAAATCCCCAGAAAGGAAAAGGAGGGGTAGTCCATCAAGTTCTTCGCCAAGCCCCCCTTCTGATGATCTAGATGCCACTTGGAAGCCACAAACTGAGTCTGAGAGGGAGCCACGTTCCAAGACCAAGCTAGGGAAAAGGAAGGTTCCGGAAAGCCTTACACTTATGGAGGTCGATGTAGAACAGCAAGATGATGATGTTGACGAGCCAGTCATCATCACGAACATCACTCCCGGCCCCGAGGAGATGGAGACCAACATTATTACCCTATCCAAAATCGCTGCGAGGGATGTAGCACGCATACCTCCACAGGTAACACCAACACGACCTACAGCTTCCATATTTGCATTAGCAAAGGCCCGGCAGCGACCTACATCCAGCACAATCACCACCTCAGTAGGAGTAGGTAGTGGTACAGCAGCACAGAGTCAAATTCAACACACACCCTACAGATCATCCGGCATTGGAAGTGGCACCTCCAGCAGGAGGCCAAAGTTAAGCTCCCCAGTTTGGGACTTCTTTACGGTTAGCGAAAAGGAGGAGAACATTGCTATATGCTCCATTTGTAATACCTCTGTTAGTCGTGGTAAGCTTGGTACAAACTATGGTACCGGAGGCCAAATGACCCATCTGAAAAAACACCACTTGATCAGCTGGGAGGACCACCTTCGCGGCAGAAAAAAACTGCAACCATTGGTGTTGGTGGGGATAAAGGAGTAGAAGAAGAAGATCCGATCACGGTGGAAGAGGAAGGACAGGGAGACATTCTCTCTGGTAGTGGTACCCAAGGTGTCCCTGACCCCAGCAGTGCAGTCTTAACGTTGCACACATCTTCAGCAACATCTCAGTGGCACAAGAGTAAGAGTCAGCCGGAGACACCAAGAAGTACCAGGTCCGCACTACCAAAAAGTGCGTTGAGCCTAAGAGAAAGGAAAACCATGCAGCCTACCATTATCAGCATGTTTGGGGGTGAGGGGCAGTACGAACGCAACCACCCAATAGCACGTTTGTACAATGCGAAGCTGGCTAAAATGTTAGCACTGGACCTTCTCCCTTTTTCTTTTGTTGAAGGGGTGGGTTTTCTGGAATTTGTGTCAACCATCTGCCCAAAATGGCATGTTCCCAGCCGCTACTATTTTGCCAGAGTTGCAGTTCCAGCACTACATCACGACGTGCTTGAATTTCTAGGAAAGGCCTTGAAGCAGAGTGCTGTTCACAGTATCCACCTGACTACAGACATGTGGACCAGTTGCCAAGCCACAGATTACATGTGCATCACTGCACACTGGATCTGTTTTGCGGGGGTTTGAGAACAGATATCTGCTGGTGTTGATACTGCAGAGATTTTTCATGCCACTCGCAAACATGCAACTGTAGCCATGTTTGCCATGGAGAAATCTCATACTGCTGCAAACATTTTGGAAGAGTTTAACACCAAGGTCTTTGAGTGGCTGCGCCCAAGAGGGCTTACGATTGGTTTTGTTGCCACGGACCACAGCAGTAATGTAGTTTTGGCCATGCGCAATGGTGGCTATTTCAGGGTCCCGTGTTTGGCACACTGCATTAACATTGTTGTTCAAGACTTTTTGAAAAATGAATCCAAAGTCAGCAACTTACTGGTCACCTGCAGAAGAATATGCACACATTTCAACCATTCTTTTAAAGCCCGGAAGCAGCTGAGGGTCATTCAACGTGAGCATACAATGCCAGTCAAAGCGCTCATCCAGGAGGTGCCAACACGTTGGAACTCAACTTATTACATGCTTGATCGTCTGTTTGAACTGTACATACCACTCAATGCTTATGTCATGCAAAGATTAGGGGAACCTACTGTGAGAGGCATGACCGTTGAGATGGCTCAATGGGACCTCATTAAATGCCTGACTGAGATGCTACTTCCTTTTGAGATCTTCACACGTGAAGTCAGCAGGGAGGACTGTACTATGGGCCAAGCTATCCCATTGTTGCACATGCTAGAGCAACAGCTGAAGGATGTGTCTGAAACGTACGCAGGTGTGGATGACAAACAAGACGCATATCATTTGGCGGAGACCTTAGCCGCTCGCTTATCGGAAAATACAAGGATTAAAAATAAAATTTTGTCACAACCACATTACATTAATGCCACAATTTTGGATCCACGGTACAAAGTATTTCTGAACAGCAAGGCAGTAATTCCTTTTTCGGAAGTGGATGTTGCCAACTACAAAACTTTGATAGCTAAGGAAGCCACTATTTTCGAAAGCGAACGGCTGTTAATTACAGGCCCCCACCCCAGGCCATAACCAGTACTACAGGGCATCCAGAGTCAAGTTCTACTTCGGAGCCTGAGGGCAGTGCATTTGCCTCCCAGCAGTCACCTACACCAACAATAACATCAAGAACAGGATCATCCACAGCACAATGTGCAACTGATTGGTTTCTACAGCAGGGGTATGGTAAGTCCAGTGCTGATGCAAAGGCAAAACAGGCCGAGCACATCGGAGCACCCCTGAACATTGAGCGGATGGTCCAGGCCTACCTGGATGACCCAACAGAGGTCTTCATGGATCGAAACCCATTGGTGTATTGGTATGGGAAAAGAAGCCAATGGACAGTGCTCAGCAGGCTGGCGATAAAGTATCTGGCTTCCCCTGTCGCAAGTGTCTCTTCTGAGCGTGTTTTCACTGCTGCTGGTGCCATTGTAACTTCGAAAAGGACCAGTGTCTCGGCCCAAAGCGTGGAGAGGTTAACCATGATCAAAATGAATCAGCACTTTATACCACCGGATTACAAAATACGTGAATCACAGCAGGAAGAGGAGAGCGACTTGGATGACGTAAATAGTGCGTTACAGGACCTACTTCTGTCCGAACCACCAGAGTTTGAGGACGAGCTCCTCTTCCCTGACAACTAGGCTTTCAAATTGTTACTTTCTTCCTTCCTTTATGTGTCTGTATATCTGTCTTTCTGGTTCAAATCACAACAAATCCATCACCACCGTCTTCTCTTTTTATT
Source organism: Calotriton arnoldi (assembly GCA_963921515.1). Lineage (NCBI taxonomy): Eukaryota > Metazoa > Chordata > Amphibia > Caudata > Salamandridae > Calotriton > Calotriton arnoldi. The sequence continues at coordinate 318,822 of CAWUFW010004677.1, forward strand.
TCCGTATTGGAGTTGGATGTCTGTGCATTTAACTGTCCACTCTTCAGAGTCCTGCTTCATCTTCCTGTCTCGCACAAGTACATTTCCATCAAGCCAGACATTAGTACAAGAAATGTTGCCTTTACCAGTCCCGCCTCCATAAGAAGTGAAACGTGACTATAGCTATCCTCCGTTTTGTTTTCGAGCCGAAACTCATCAGTGTCCGAAGGCTACAGCCTCAGCAGGCATCCAAAGGTCCTCACTGTCAGGACAGAAGGTACTTGGCAGAGAAAGACAAGAGACTCTTCGAAGAAACTTGCTGACATTTGTGCAAACTCAAATGACCATCAATGAGCGCTACCCAGGCCGCGGCCCATCATCACAGTGCTGACCATGGGAAGCAACTGCAACTGTGACAAAGTGCCACAGAAGAATAAGACGAAAACCGAAACAGCGACTAACACTCAAAATGAATGTGGACTGGAGTAATGATGAGGCCACTGCCCCGTAAAAAAAAAATAACAACGGTCAGAACTAGGCATCTGATGATCTGACAGCCAAAGCGAAGAGCAAGACAGGTAATGATGGAATGCATTGGATGCTTGCAGACTCTGAGCGATTGCTGTTGTTTGTTGTTGATGTTGTGCATGAAGTCGAACTCTACTCTACTAGTTAATCTACAAAGTGACTCAAGTCAGTGACAGTCAATGTTTCCCTTCTTGTTGTTTAATAACCAAATTGTACTCCTACTACTGCAGGTGCAGGCCAATATCTGTTGCAATTTGTTAATATGGAATATGGACTTAATCGGAGTCACTACAGACTGAGTTGTAGTTGGACAACACGTACCACACCATGATGATGACCATACTATCTTTGCACGCAGTCATTCAGTTGGATCGGAGATGATTCAAGGAATAACTGCATTTCATGAAGTGGCATAAGGTAAACATAAACACAACAATTCAACAAGAAAGTAAACACAGCAGACCTACATGTCCATGTAGTGGTGTGTAGTCGAGTGTAGTGATGACTCACAGCGGCGCATTGATTTTGTCACTTAATTAGGAAAATGCTAAGTTGCTGTGTATGCCTTTTGTCTGGCTATGTCAAAAATTAAGGTAAATGGAGGTTGGGTCACGGGCTGGTGCTGTGGTGGGCCTGTTCTGTCCTGTTGTTGTTGTAGCTTAATGCTGTAAACAGAATCTACACGATATATCCAAGCCGCCTCACTCTGAAAGTGTTCTCTCTTCTCTTCTTGGACTCCACCGTAATTGATGTTTTTTTAATCATTGATTTTTCAATACCCCTTTTGTTTTTCCATCTAGACGTTACAGGCCGGCCTTTACCCTGTGCTTGCTATACTGGGAGACACAACTCACATTTATCTTACCAATCGGCATCAGGAAGGCCACCAAGATTGATGTGCGGAGCGTCCATGGAAGATAGGACCAAGAGGAAGGACGAGATTCAACTCCACAATTTGAGCATGATAATACAGTAACTTTAGTATCATTCATCATTCATCTTTTAATTAATTTGAATCCTTTTTTCTCTTCAATCATTAGGACTGTGTGTTGTGTGTTGTTTGTTTGCTAATTGATCCCTACAACTGTGTTTTAATTGTCTTTGCTATCTTTACAAGTAAGCCCAGTACAACGTGGAATTTGGGTCTCTGAGGGCATATTACAGGCAAGGCAAATTGCATAGAATATACTGCTGCCCTGTACTGTCTAATTGTCTAGTAGGAGTTATTAAGTACTACTCATTAACCATCAAGTTATCTTCATCATCATGCATGCATTTCCCTTTTCTCCCTTTATAGATTTTTTGTATAAGATCATGGTCGTCTGCCAAGATTGCGCTTTGCTTTTGTTGTCCATGCGTACTGTTTTTCATTCTCAAACCTTTCCCCAAACCCCCTTCCCATCCATTCATCAAACCCTAACCCTCTTCCCCCGGGCTGTGATTTATATTGAGGTGTGATGTGACTACATAAAATGTACACCAATTGATCACACGCTTGCTGGGGCAGATGTGGTGAAAGCAACACTAATTCAATTGCAAGGCAGGGCGAGGAGCTTCTTCTGCTTGCCCACCCATGCTCAGTCTATGTGCAAGCCGTCACCGGCTAATAGTAGTACATCATAATTAATTGCCGTCATTGATTGGATTAATCATCAACCTACCACACAGCAGTAAAGGTTACGAATTACGATTGTGTTAAGTTAAGTGACTCACTCGATACAACTACAGTTTGTAACTTCTTGTACTAGGCTGTCCCCGCCACCATTATGTTTAATTTGACTTTAGCAGTTGCAACTGCAATATTGTTTGTTTGGCAGTCTTCTTCTGTACTGTATTTTACTTCGTTCTACTACTCCTCCCACAGTCACTCTCAGGAAAGTGACTGTCTCTTTTTAATTTTTTAGCAAATGCTACTGCCAGTGTCTTCTCTACTACTACCACCACAACCATGGCATCTTCTACATTCTCTCTGGAAACCATGCAGCCATCGCTGTGCCGAACGTAATCATCAATCACAGGTAAGATAAGTTTGGTGGGAGGTATAAATGGACTAGGAGGAGAGACTGACAGTACTAGTAGGACAAATAACTCAGTGAGGGTACCGCATCTATCTGTTTGTGTTACATCATCGTCGGCAGATTATTTAAATCAAACACTGGCTGCGGCCCTGCAGCAGCAAGGAAACCAATGTGACGTTAATTCGTAAAACAGTAACCCCCCACAAAACATTAACATTGTATTTTTAAGTATAAATATAATGTATTACCCTAACAAAAATAAACTATCCCACACCTGACCCACCCTTCTCCCTAACCCCAACAAATGTCCAAAACGAAAAAAGTCCAAAGAATGTCCCAAAACCCCAACGCCCAATTCCCACCCACCAAAACAAGGAATAAAAAGGGGCAAAGCAACAGGGTCCTCGATGTTAAATTCGGCGGGCTTTGAGGTGTTTGTCCACCATGATTTTGACCCGCTCCTCCATTTGCTCCTCTAGACGTGCCATCCGGAGGAGAATCTTCCTGCGAAATGCCCTGCAGTGGCATCCAGGATGGGGGACAGCAGTGCTGGCTGCTAGCGGGTGCGGCGGCGGCGGGCGGCTACCAGACCGCGCGCCGTACCACTGGAGTTGTGGCCTGGCTGGGGCCTGGGGCATCGGACGAGGCTGCAGCTGCTGCTGCTGCCTCCTCCTCCTCCGCCTGAGCCACCAGCCGCCGGTACTCCTGGCATATGGCCTCCAGTTTCCAGCGCCGGGCCCTGGCTGCCAACTCCTTCCGCGATGGTTTGTCTTGGGAAGGAGTACCATCTATATCAAGAAAGAAAAAAAATATTGTTGTAACCAGTACTCTTAGCTAAACAGTAACACAAAATTAATTCAACACATAATGGCACAGTAGCACTAGCAAGAAGCACAGTACATAACATTTGTGGTAATAATCTATCTATCCTCCCACTTCCTCGGCCTCTAACATTTGTGGGAGTTTCAGGCATTATACTAGCACTATGGACTCCAACCAGTACCCAGTACACCAGTGTTCTTCTTTTCTCTAGTTTAGCGAAATGACATAACCTGGTTGTAGCCGGCATTGCCAGCTCGGTCATCTATGCTTGCACCCAAGACAAACATACGAGTCATGACGCAGACTCATGTTAGTTGGATTTACTACTGTTTGGTGGGGAAGCTCGTATTTTTCTATTACGGGTGGCACTGGCCATACTCTCTCTGTTACATGGAGGGCAATTGCTCAATTTCACAGTGCCTTGGCTACTACAAAAAGGCAGATTATATATCTGATCCAATGATCGTTGCTTTTATATGGGACAAAGACATAAGGTCAGTAGCGGTCGGTGGTGGGGCTACTCACCAAGCCCCACGACCTCGACACCTAGCAGGTCCAACAGGTCCTGCTCCCGGTCAAGGATGTCTGACCACCGGTGGGCCAGCTGGTTATGGGTGCGCCGGACCTCGGAGCAGCGAAACACTGCCCGACACACCTTCGCCCACCGGCGGTGGCGCTCCTGGGTCGGGTACCCGGAGCCTGGCCTGCCGCCTGCTGCCAAGGTCAAGGGGAGGTGGCGCTGAATAAAAAAAACAAGGGCGGCCACCTCCGCCTCATTAAACAGCTGGCGGGCTTGCACCCCTGCAGGGCGCAGTCTGCTGCAAGGCAGGCGGCGATTGGGCGCACGCGCCTTGCCCTTTGAGCTGCTGCTGCTACCCTTCGCCATGGTTCTGGGGTGGGAGGAGGTGAAAAAGAAAAGTTAGAAGGGAAAAATAAAGTTAGGGGAAGAAGTAGGAGCTTAAAGAAGAAAGTTATATAAAACAGTCGAAAAGTAAAAAAACACAGTAAAAAGTAGAAAAAAATGCAAAATATAGACTTAAGCAGAGAGTGAGATAGATAAGAAATAAAGAAAAATTGAAAAACAGTGTAAAAAACTAAGGATTGCAAAGATTGAGGGAGGATAGAAAAGCAGGCCCAGAACCATAGCATAGAGTGGTAAAACAAGATGGCCGCGCCCATCGCGACCGCGTGGGTAAGTTCGCGCGATATTTGTCCCCGAGCACGCAAAAACGTCGCGAACACGTACAACGCGTTCCCGAACAAGGAATGCGCATCGCGAGCACGCTATACGCGACCCGGAACAGGAAATAAGGGATCGCGAACGGGCGGGACAAGTGAAAAACAAAATGGCCGCGCCCATAGGCGACCGCATGGGTAAGTTCGCGCCCCGAGCACGCAAACAGCGTCCCGAACAACCACAACGCGTTCCCGAGCAAGAAAAACGCATCGCGAACGGGCGCGGCAAGCAGCTACGCACGCTCGCGAAGCTACGCGTAGCTCGCGTAGCGCTCCGACGTCTTCGCGTAGCTTCGCCCAGGCTTAGTCATGAGTGATGTCACTGATCATGTCATGAGTGATGTGATATGTGAGGTCATAAGCAGTGCATTGCTGGGAAGCGAGTTATAGTTAGCTCAGCTAACTATAACTGCTGAATTTCTCTGGTTTTGTACGAGTGAAATATTAGCCTAACTATAACGTCCCTGTAACCTTTGTTTTTTCACTGAATTTCTTCCCTGTAGCCTTTGGTTCTTTCAGTGAATTTCCAAGGTTTTTCAAATTCTATTTCCCAGCTATAACGTCCATGTAACTTATGATTTCTGTATTGAATTTTAAGGTTTTTAAATTGTATTTTCTATCTAAAAGGCTCTATAAGGGGCATTTTTATAAGCTTGTATTTTCTTCAGTGGATTACTAAGTGTTTTTTTTTCCTTTAAATTTTTTCGATTTGCAACGATGTCGCAATCGCCGTGGGCATGTCGCAAAAACAGAAAACAAAAGCAGACATTCAATGACCACCAACACATCCAAAAATAATATGTAAAAAAATCCATTCTGAACATTCCCCTACACATATTACTATATACATACTTCATTCAAATCATGTTTAAACTCATATTTTTCTACTAAGTTTCTTTAAAAACCATCTTTCAGACCTATTTTCCATTTTCGGGGTTATTTGGGTACGTCACGATGATGTCGTTTATCGCGACATTCACGTCTTTTCTATAAAGTGAAAACATATATGTGCACACATATTACAGTATTTTACACACTAGTGGTTTATTACTGTACACTTCAAACTCATTTTGTTCTACTGTATTTTTAGAACAGCCATCTCTAAAACCTATTTTCCGTTGTTGCAGTGACTCCAGAGACTGAGATGACATTGGTATTCGCGATTCCTCTGGACACATCACCAAAGCATAAAACAAAAGCAGACATTCAATGGCCACCAACACATGCGAAAAAAATATGTAAAAAAATCAATTTTGAACATTGCACTATTTTCCGCTTTCTCGGTTATTCAGAACGCCGCGGCGAACTTGCCTTTTCCATAAAGTCTAAAAAACATATATACAGACATACTACAGTATTTTACACACTAGGGGCTTCTTACGGTATTCTCTAAAGTCATGTTTTCTAGTGAGTTTTTATAAAAACCATCTCTAAAACCTAATTTATATTTTCGCGGTGACTCCAGAGATTGCGCTTACGTCGGTAATCGTGTCCCCCCTGGACACATTCGAAAATGGAAAGCAAAAGCAGGAATTCAATAGCCACCACCACATTCAAAAATGATAACTATATAATTGATTCTAACCCTCACAGTAGATAACTCACTATCTAAATAACTCTATAAAAACATTTATCAGAATCTCAATATCTCTATAACAATGCATATTAATGATTCACTGATTTTTTTTATATTTTCACCAATATTCATGACGTCATTGATAGTCGCAATGTCCCCGCGATGGTACATGGGGCCGTGCTAGTGGTCGCTACGTCATCACGAATAGCGTGCACGATCAAAAAAATCTATTTTGGACACATAACTTGTGTCCCTAACACCTCCATTTCTCAACCATGGGATCTCCACCCTGACCCCTTATGTCGGCTTTCACACAAATTTTCAGCCCTGAGAACCATTTCCAATAGATAAATTGGTGACCGCAACTTTCTGTTCAGGTTGCGTCCAGCCCATCAGAGCGTTTCCGTTGGCACGTACATTCGCGATTAATCATGAAATATTTGCGGCCAGAGATATTACTATAATTTTCTCAACAACTACTGAACGGATTTACACCAAATAAGCAAAAGGCACTTCCTTGAACCAATATCTACCTCCCTACCAAATTTGGTGTAAGTCCATTCAGCGGTTCAGGCTGTAGATGTTGCTAAAGGTTCCAATGGGAATTAACATTACAAACGCAACCTTATATCGTGCCCCAAATTCTTGGTTCCCACTGTACGGATCACCCCCAAACTTTCCATAACAATAGAACCCACCTTGACACTTTTTTAGGAAAATTTCATGAAGGTTGATCAAACGATGCCAAAGTTACAGCGAAGTTAAAAAATGCTTTCTCTATGGAAACATGGTTTTAACTATAACTACCTACTGACAACCGTAGATTTTTTATATATATAAACAAAAAAACATATGTATATAATAAATATAAATTATGATTTTCTATTCAGAAAAATAAATATATTTCCACTGGTTAACAAGTGTGCATTTACATTATTCACAATGTGAGTAAGTATTTAAGTATATATAAATGTAATGGGCCTGATTCACAAAGGGCATTTACGAGTAGTAAATGCCCTTTGTAAAAACTGAAAGTCGTAAAGTTAGACTTTCATCTAACTTTACCTTTGTGAATCAGGCCCCATATGTTTATATATGATGTGAATATTTTAATTTATTATAAGATGTAAATTACATGTGCATATTCTGTCTATGTGTGTGTGTGTGTGTGTGTGTGTGTGTGGATATGTGGATATGTGGATAGATAGATAGATAGATAGATAGATAGATAGATAGATAGATAGATAGATAGATAGATAGATAGATAGATAGATAGATAGATAGATAGATAGATAGACAGGCAGGCAGAAAGACGGAAGGACGGACGGACGGACAGACGGACGGACGGACGGACAGACAGACAGACAGACAGACAGACAGACAGATAGATAGATAGATAGATAGATAGATAGATAGATAGATAGATAGATAGATAGATAGATAGATAGACAGATCTTTGCAACACTTATTGTGGGCACATACCCTCTGCTGTAAAAAGGACATTTTATTTATGAGCACAGTAACATGTTAAGGCAAGTGATATTTTTTAATCTTAGGATGTGCCACTCACATAAATAAATGCACTATTTGCATCAGTGAGTGCTTGTAGTTGCTTCAACTGTCTTTTTTCCAAAACGAGAGGGCAACTGGGCATGTGATGTAATATATACAACAGAGTTTATCCATACACTTTGCTGAGTGCATCAGGGGCCAGAGTTATCAAAATTTCATGTAGCGCATGGCAGCAAGACAACTTGTTGTGCTGCACCAAAGGGAGAGGGCAGGAATGCAACATTTATTAATTTAAGATATGTCAGATTCCTGCTGTCTCCCTGCACTATTACACCGTGTGCTGCCTACCATCACTGCAGGCACCCTTGTGCCATGGTGCAAGGGTGCCACATTACATGGCACCCTGGATTGTTTTTGTGCAGAAAGGGGAGACCTCCCTGCACAAAAACAATACTTAGAGGTAAGGGCAACACAAACCCTTGATAAATCTGGGTGTGGGGTGTAGTGGTGCATGGTGCCAGTCTGACAGGGAGGGTATGGGACTGTAGGAGTGGAGTGGATGTCAAGCGAATGGTACTGCCTGGATTCTGTTTTAGTGTGAACTAGCCAGGTGCTCGCTTGAGCTGATTTAAGGGATGCTAACTCATGTCACTATTAAGGCAGTAGGATATCAGGGGTGTTTGTGTTCTTCTTTGTGCCTTTAGGTAGCCCATACAGGCCCAGTCTCCCTGATGTGCAGTATGCAAAGGGTCTGACTTGTCCTAATAAAAGGGGGTGGAGAAGCAAAGCTCAAGTTTCGGAATACATTAATAGTTCAAAATTTAGGTGAAGAAACTGGGAATAGGCTATCTGATATAGAAAGTACAATGCTGTGCCTGTCAAAATGTATTTTTTGTAGAGGGTATCACTAATCATTTTTATCTTCTTTATTCCATTCATAAGCACCCAAGGGCAAGTGAGCACCTACGTGCCAAGCGGCTGCCACCACCATGCTGCGGCAAGTGGAACCATCAGTGCCGCAACCACGACAGATGGTTCTGCTGGCATTATGTTTATTACTGCTTCTTACTTGTATCTATTCCCTAGTAAAATTAAGGCCCGTGTATTGATACTATTTACTTTTTTTCCAACTCCCTCATATAATGTTTGTTATCCCTGCATTTCCCTGTGTTCTCTATATTTCCTGCTTCTGCAACTGACCTTCTCCTGTCTGTGGCTTTCTTCTGCTCCCTTTGTAGTAAGCTTTCCCTCACCTAAGACCTTCATATGCCTTGAGAACAGATTTTTGGTATAGTAAGCTCATACAGAAGATCGCATGCCCAAGTAAACTATTCACCAAGGATTTCTTGTTCAAACAGTCAAAAAGTAAAGTGACAGAAAGATAGAGTGGTCATGGGTCCCCAATGATGTGCTATTATAGCAGTTTCCATCACAGTGCAGCATGGCCGGAATGAGATACCATTGCCACCCTCTACCATATATCCTCTATTTCCTTTTACCCCTTCATTGCATTTCACTCTCATCCTTTCGTAGCCTTATCCCTCCGTTAGGATAAAAAAGCTTTTGGTTGATGTAACCTGGCTTTTAAAATATTGTCAACCAACAAACCTCCCAAAGTGATACTTTTGATAGAAGATACTTATAGATAGCTAACCGAACTGTAGTGTGGTATTGCTTTTGTACCTTGTGCAAAATAATTACTTAGGTGCCTTGTCTGGCATCTAAAATGAATGCATTATATTTTTTTCTAGGTGCCCAGACCACCAGTGCTGCTGCTAGTGCTAGCAGCCAACCAGGGATGTAAGAGGAGCCCCAGGTGGTTGAGGGGGGGAGATGTCCCAGTGATGAAAGGGACAAGTGGAAAGTCACTTTGCTTTATTGATGATAATACTGTATTATTAAGCAAGGCAGATATCCAGCCATCACCTTCCTACCCACAGCATTTCATCACAAAAAACAGAAGCGTGGTTTAATTCAAATGTGTGTCTGCTTCAGACAACAGGGCAGAAGACACACAGATGATGGACGGAATGCAGAGCAAATCAAACATTCATCCCCAGTCAAGAGATCTGGGTTAAATCCATCGTTCTTTTGCTCACCATGCCACCCCAGTTTAGACCCAGCCATATGCAAATCAGACTTGACCTTGTGCCTCATGGGAACAGTCCAGCCCAAACTGCCAAGCCAGGTCCTCCCTGGACCGGAAACAAGCATCCTGGGACCGGTTTTGGGACATCACCCTTCATCAGCCAGGCTAGCTTGAATCCAGTGGCACAGTGAGCCCGGGACCCATGTCTAGGCATACCCGGCGCACTTAGGGTGAGAAAGCAAAAGACACACAGATGATGGACGGAATGCAGAACAAATCAAACATTCATCCCAGTCAAGAGATCTGGGTTAAATCCATTGTTCTTTTGCTCACCATGCCACCCCAGTTTAGACCCAGCCATATGCAAATCAGACTTGACCCTGTGCCTCATGGGAACAGTCCAGCCCGAACTGCCAAACCAGGACCTCCCTGGACCAGAAACAAGCATCCTGGGACCGGTTTTGGGGCATCACTCCTCATCAGCCAGGCTAGCTTGAATCCAGTGGCACAATGAGCCAGGGACCCATGTCTAGGCATACCTGGCGCACTTAGGGTGAGTAAGCAAAAGACACACAGATGATGGACAGAATGCAGAGCAATTAAACATTCACCCCCAGTCAAGAGATCTGGGTTAAATCCATCGTTCTTTTGCTCACCATGCCACCCCAGTTTAGACCCAGCCATATGCAAATCAGACTTGACCCTGTGCCTCATGGGAACCGCCTGAACTGCTAAGCCAGGTCTTCCCAGGACCAGAAACAAGCATCCTGGGACCGGTTTCAGGGCATCACCCCATATCAGCCAGGCTAGCTTGAAACCAGTTGCACAGTGAGCCCGGGACCCACGTCTGGGCATACCCGGCGCACTTAGGGTAAGAAAGCAAAATACACACAGATGATGGATGGAATGCAGAGCAAATCAAACATTCACCTTCGGTCAAGAGTTCTGGGTTAAATCTATCGTTCTTTTGCTCACCATGCCACCCCAGTTTAGACCCAGCCATATGCAAATCAGACTTGACCCTGTGCCCCAGGGGAACAGTCCAGCCTGTACTGCCAAGCCAGGTCCTTCCTGGACCGGAAGCAAGCATCCTGGGACAACAGACAACAGGCAACTGGGTAGCACAACACAGTTTGCAGTGCATACAAACTGAACACAAGGTGTGTTTCCCAGTGCCCACTCAGTCACCTACTAGCACTTCAGTCTTTCCTTCTGTCCCAGCCTACAAAAAATGTAAATTCCATCTCAACATGTGCCACATTTTTCTGGCCAAGTGGCTTATATTTCATGAATTGCATGATGGATTTATGGTTGCAATAATTTCCTTCCATCAACCAATGTAACTAAGCAAAAGCATAGTACATGATCAGTGACACCTAACCATGCCATAGCTAAACCTCTACCTAGCTTAATCCCTCTAACTTACCTTCCTGTAGACTAACTTTGTCTACTGCCAAGTGAAGGTATTTGTTTCAAAATAATTTGTGGTAGAGGCCAGGGTGTAAATGGGATTAAGTGCCTGATTTAGAGTTTGGCAGGTGGGATAATCTGTGACAAACGTGCCAAATAAAGTATATACCGTTTGCTATACTACAGTGCATTGTTTATATTCCATGCAATGTCCACTGTAATATGGTGGACGGTATATCTGTTGTCCATCATGTGTGTGACAGAGCATTCAATGTGCCCCTAAGTTTGAAGTCAGGGTAGAATTGAAGAGGGAGTTGGAGAAGAGCAGAGCCATTGGACTAGCATGCCAATACAGCTGCCCCAAAAAATGCTGCAGGATAGCGGACCCACCAACTTGGCTCCATCAATGTTGCACATACAGTCAAGTATTAATTGAGCAGCACATATGCCTTACTCATTAATGGGAGAGAATTTCATAACACACAAATTATCTGTTCAGTTTCACTATGAAATCTTTTAAATGAAAATGCAGAATGCAGCACACATAGAAAGAGGAAAAAACAAGGAGAAATAAATATATTACTCCTTGTTACGTCTCACCTGGGGAGGCTCTCCATTTTGACGCATTCCCAGGTCTACCAGTAATTGTAATTCAGGAGGCGCACAAGACCCATTAGTGGATGCATAGGAGCACCTACACTCCCTCCATTGAACGCCTCCCTGGGGTAGAGTAATACATTGCAGTGATTTGCACTGAATTGCATCACTCTAGATTTATCAAGCAACGCAGAGCCATGCAAGATGGCCTTATGTGGCTTGATAAATCTGACTTAATAGTTGCATTGCCCTTCTGCCCCCTTGCATGGTGCAAGGAGGATGCACCTCAATGATAAACCTGCCCCTAAGTTCTTAACTAGTTCCCTTCTTACCTGAATAGAAAGAGTGTTGTCTGTTACCTCTTTCAATCTTCCCAAAGCATATAGGGTTTACCAAAGGGCCTTCTTAATGCTGCTGGTAGTAGTGGGCTAGCACTAGCAGGGAAGACATCACAAAGCAAGGTCCGACTCCCACCTATTCCAAAGAATGCTTGCGAGGTGAACTCCAACTGTAGGATTATTCAGAAGGATTATCCAACACATACAACTAGACTGAGAGAAAACACAGAGTAAGTGAGTAATCGAAGACTGAGACCTCCATGACAAAAAAGTCATATAAACAACAACTAGCTGTTGTCTGGGGAGCTAGTAACTATTTAATTTATTTTAAAAATTCAGACTAAACTTACAACAAAAATCTCAAGTCAGGATTCAAGAGGTTACTCCATGTTGCATAGAGTTTGTAAGCAACACAAGGTCTGATTCACAAAGGTAAAGCAAGTTACTCTTTTGGTGTTACTTTACACTTGCAGTGTAAGTCTATGACTAGTAACTTCTCCACCAGTAACTTTACTTTATACATAGTCACTTGTTAACATAGTAACTTTGTGAGTAGTAAGTAACTCCTAACATTTCAAAAAGAGTTACTGTTACTACTAGTTAGGTACTACTCACATATACTGGTAATAACTATGAGAGCAAACTTACACCAAAGTGTAACTTTACCTTTGTGCACTAGTACTACCTGGGACAGACATTGCTCCAACTAAGACTCTGCACTATGATGATGATGTTCTTTTCATGCCTGGGTGGGGGTAGTAGGACTGGCTATTGTTTAAACGATCTGTAACAGTGAGTTGGGGTCACTTTCACCACATTCGCCCCATAAAGTGTGTGATTCATTTATGGTGTAAATTATTAAGTCACATCTCAATGGATCACACAACCTGGGGAAGAGGGTTAGGAGTTTATTGAATAGATGGGAAGGGAGAGTTAGGGAAAGGTGAGACAAAGACAAACACAGCATTCATCAAGTCAATGAGCGGCACACCATCACATCTGTTGGGGATGGAATGACACAGTTAAGTTACCAAATGTATTGCAAACAGTCCTTCAGCCCCCTAGTCTAAAGTTATCTAATTGTTATGTTATCTAGGGTTGAAGAAGTATAAAATAGGGAGGACCCATACAGTTCTACAAAATGAACTGTATATAAATGCCAAAATGGACAGTGTAACTTCATTCTATCTCTCGGAATGTCAATCTTAGATGCAGAGCTGAACTGGTCCAGTAAGCAGGAGTGTTAGTAGCTTTCATGCAGAAGAGAAAGCCTGTGGGATGCAAAAAAGCAAATGTCACGGAGAAGGTAACCTTCATGGTGGATGAGGATCAAGAGGGCAGAGTATAGGCTGGTGCAGTCATGTGTGGTTAACTCAGAAGTGAGAACAATCTTTTGCCACCAATCCCAGACAAGTAACTGATCAATCTCACAATTGTCCATTGTATGTATCCATCATGTGACATGTGCCTAGTGACAGTGCCCCAGACCACAACTCCTTAATTAGAGTTTGATTGACATTTGAGCCAGCACAGTACTCAGCATTTTCCAAATTAGCGCATCTCTCTCCACTGCACAGCAGTAGACCTTGTTGAATCATTTTGCTTGTTTCTCATAGACATTGTTCGTAACTTCCTTCTTCTGGCTGTTGGGGCAGACCCATAATGCCCCAACTCCATACCCTGACCCGAATGAGACAGATTTGTAGTTTTGATGAAGAAGAACAACAAAAGAATGTGAGAATGTTGTGCAGTTTTGTGAACTAAACTGACTGGTCTCTGAAGAACCTGAAAAAAAGAAGTACAGGAAAGGCCTGGAGTGGACCATGAATATAATTACAGTGAAATGTGAAAGCAAGGCAATCATTCAGGCAGAATCATTCATCAGGCCCCAAACATTACAAATCAAGTTCACAAACTAGTTACAGCACACTCCCAACCACCAGGTGAGTCATCAACCACTCAATAGATCACTCATTGGTGCAAAGCTACCTGTTCCAGGTGTGGTGCACTGCACATTTGCCTATTGTATCTTCTCTTTTCCCATGGAAGTAGAAAAAATTGAAGCCTTGGATTATTAATGATCTTTACTGGCAGGCAGTGAAGCTAGGGAGTGAAAAAAGGAATAGGGAAGGGAGGCATTTTTCATGTCCTTTAGGCAAATGGGGGGCATGTCTTCAGTGCACACTGGTCCACTCCAAATGTGTGAATAAATGGGGCTGCATAAGTCATATAGCAATTATATAAATGTTCTTCTATATCCCTCCTTTTTTATGCAAAGCAGTTGGACAAAAATATATGAAAGTACTGTTGTGGCCTGCCTACTCAGGGAAGCATAGTTTGTTCTGAAACTCAAGGATTGTGCCCAAAAGTTCATCAGCTAACACACTTGAGTCTGACCAATCGCCCTCAAACTCCTTCTATGCTGTTTCAGTAACAGTGCAATCTTATGGAATGAAGTGTTGCTTCATTTTTTATCATGGTCAATCTCTCCATGTTTTGAAGTGAAAGACAGGTCCTTCTGTCTGTGACAACTATACTGGCTGCAATGAACAAGCACTCAGAAGACACATTGGCTACCAGACAAGTCAGATACTTTATTGCCAGAGTGCTAATCTCTGGCCATTGTCGTCTCATCCCATTCCAAAAAACCAATGGGTTTTGATCCGGATAGATCTCTTTTAGGTCATCCAGATTGTCTTGGACCATCCTCAGAATGGTCATTCCACTTCATCATCTCTCTTGCTTTTGCCTCTGCACTTGACTCAAACCCTGCCACTTGAAACAAAGCCATTGCAGAGACAACAGCACTGCCCTCTCTGGAGGTTGAAGGCTGCATGTCAGAACTTCTGCCCAGGCTCTAATTTCCACCCATTGTTCTTCAAGGTCTCTCACTTGGTCAACAATCCAAGTCTTCGATTGTGAAACATCCCCTTCTGGAAAACAGAATGAAAGTGGACAGTAATTGTTTGTAGTGCTGCACATATGTACTCTTTGGGAGACACAATCTCTCTTGCAACCTTGTATTAACAGTGAAGCCAAGGATTAAGCTCTGAACCAACTCATATGATTCTTTGTTCACATCGGAGGACCATTGCGATGCTTTTTCATCTGATCCTGTATCAGATGCAACAACGGGATAGCTTGGTTCATCATTGATCCTTGCTGACTTCCCATGTGAAATCCTTAAAAGGAAGTAGCATTTTTGTTGAGCATTTGACTAGCCTCCATTTGTCCATCTCCATGGTCATGCTTTTCCCAGTTGCATCCCCTTTTCTTTGAAGGACATAGTGGGTGATTGGTCTTTACTGCTCAAATAGACATTACAACATGTAGTAGGTCGAGTTTCAATGTGTTGCCACCTCCTGTATGAGGGCTTTAACTATTAGCAGCCTGAATGATCCGCAACTGCTTTTGGGCTATAAAAGAATGACTGAAATGAGAGCAGATTCTTCAGCAGGTGGCCAGTATGTTACTGACTATGTCTTCTTTTTTGAGAAAGTCCTGCACAATCAGGTGATGCTATGCACCAAACACAAATCCTTGAAATATCCACCATGTGCCATGGCCTAGACTATATTACTGCCATTGTCCATGGCGCAAAGCCGATTCTGAGACCTCTGGGTCGAAGCCATTCCACACTCTTGGGTTGAACTCTTCCAAGATGTTTGCAGTGTATGGGATTTCTCCATGGCAGACATCACTACTGTTGCATGCTGCAGAATTCCATTAAAACTTTCTTCAGCTCTGAGACCTAGCTGTTGCCTAAACCCCATAAAAGAGATCCAGTGTGCAGTGATACACATTTAATCAGTTGTTTGCCAACTGGTTCACATGTCTGTCATCAGGAGGATAGTGTGAACAACGCTGCATAGTTTGGCGAACCAATTGCAGCACATCATGATGGAGCACTGCAACAGCAACTCTGGCAAAATAGGTGTGGCTGAGAACCTTCAATTTTGGGAAGATGGTCACCAAAAATCCTAAAAACTCCACTCCTTCCACAAAAGAAAAAAGGAGGTGGTCCAGTGCTAACATTTTAGCCAGCTTCCTGTTGTACAAAAGTGCTGTAGTGTGATTGCAGTCATAGGGCCCCTTCTTACTACACATACCTGTAATAGTAGCTTGGATGTTTTTCTTTTGTGGTGCCACTGACACAGGGGACTTCTGGAGAGAATCAGGAGGTAGTGGACTCAATGTGCATCTTGGGGTAATCACTGTATGTGGCAGAGGTGTCTGCATCTGAGTCTTGTGCCATTTGGAGTTTGCTGATGCAGGTGATGCTAGCACACTACAGGGGGCAGGGCTGCTTTATGTAATGCCGTCATCCTCGTCTTCCTTATGGCCAGCTTCTTCTTTTATCACTTTGCACTCAGCTGCTTCCCCTCTCTCATCACCACCTCCTTGTGTAGCTATCTTTTTAAGGTATACCTCCCAATAGATTTTGTGATGTTTTCTCAGATGGGACACTTGGCCTCCAATACCATAGTGCAAACCTGGCATACATCAACAAACACTCCAGTGGCAAACAGAGCATATTACAAAGTTATCCTCCTGTTTACTAATCATAAAGAAGCCCCAAACTGGGGAGGAGAACTTTTAAAGTTTGCCACTGCCAATGCCTGTAGAACTGGAGGTAGTTCGCTGTGTCATTTGCCTCTCTGTAGGGCATACTTCGACTGTTGTAGTGGTGGATGCAGGTCTTGATGTGGGTTTTACAAATATTGAAGTCGGCGCTGGTGATGGTGGAACTGCATCCTTCTGAGCAGGTTGAATATGAGGGTTCATCTTGGTGTCCTCTGAGCCACCCTCTATACTGACAATCACTGGCTCATCCTCATCACTGTCACTTTCCATAATTTTAAGGCTTTCAAAAACTTTCCTTTTCTTTCGTCTCTCAGAGCCAGTCTTGGACTCGGCGGGGGTCCAAGCAATGTCCAGATCACCATAAGGGGGGCTTTGAGAAGATGATGGAGCACCCATTCTTTTTCTGGCTGGCGATTGTGAAGTCAGTGATTGAAGTGATTGTTTTTTTCAGTGAATTTATAAGTTTTGTTTTATTCCATTTCCTAACTATAACTTCCCTGTAACATTTGTTTTTTTCAGTGAATTTCTAGAGTTTTTTAAGTTCTATTTCCTAACTATAACATCCCTGTAACCTTTGTTTTTTTCAGTGAATTTCTAAGGCTTTTCAGATTCTATTTCCTAACTATAACGTCCATGCAACCTATCATTTTTTATTGAATTTTTAAGGTTTTTAAATTGTTTTTTCTAACTATAATGTCTCTATGACGTCTATTTTTATAACCTTGTATTTTCTTTAGTGGATTCAACATTCAACCACCACATTAAGAAAATATAACTTAAAAAATTCATTCTAACTATTACAATACACACATTACTAACTTAAAGAACATGGTTGTACACATATATTTGTAATAACTTTTTTTAAAAGTGTGTTGGAACCCGACGTCCTGTTTTCGCGAGGACGCTGAGAGTTGCAATGCCTTTGGTAACCGTGATGATTGCACCTTTTTTAAGAGGTGTAAAACACATATATGCACACATTTTACAGTATTTTAGACACTAGGGATTTATTACTGCAATGTTAAAAGTCATATTTTGTAGAGAGTTTGCATAAAAACAATCATTTAAACCGATTTTCCGATTTTGCTGTGACACAGGGTGTTACGATGATATCAGTAGCCGTGATCGCAGCAAATACATCTCCAAATGACAAAACAAATGCAGACATTCAATAGCCACCACCACATTCAAAGCTTATAACTGCAAAATGGATTATAACCAAAGGAGTAAACTCATTACTATTTCAATGACTGTATAATAGCATGTACAACTCTCTTAATAGCTCTATAACACAGTGCATAACTTTTTCAGTGTAATCTATAACTGTATGCATCACTGTATCAGTAACTCTCTCATTCACTGTATAAGTATTTCAGTGAATCAGTAAGACGTGCATTAGTCTATCAATGCTTCTGTAATGAACTGCATGACTGCCTCAGTGCATCTATGAGTGGGTGCATCAGTGTTGCAAATGGGTTTGTGATTGGTTGCATAAGTCTCTAACTCACTCAATCTGTGAGTAGGTGCATGAGTGCCTTTGTGCATTTGTAAGGAAGTTTATAACTATCTGACTGGACCAAGTGGGTGTCTGAGTGAGTAGGTGCATGAGTGTCTGAGTGGGAATGTGAGGGAGTGCATAAGTCTCTCAGTGGGTCTATCACTGGCAGCATGAATGTCTGACTGGTTCTCTCAGGGGGTGTGTGGGTCTCTGAGTGCGACTGTGAGTGGGTACATGAGTCTCTGAGTGTATAACTGACTGGGTGCATAAGTCTCTAAGTGGGTCTATGAGGGGGGATGTGAGTGACTGTATGGATGTGCGAGTGACTGTATGGGTGTGTGAGTATCTGAGTGGGTCTGTGAGTAGATGTATGAGTGGATCTGTGAGTGGGTGTATGATTGTCTTAATGGGTCTGTGAGTGAGAGCATGAGTCTCTGAGTGGGTGAGTGAATGGGTACATGCATGAGTGTCTGAGTGGATCTGTGACTGGGAGGATGATCGTCTGGGTGGGTCTGTGAGTGGATGCATGAGCCTTGAGTGGGTGAGTCAGTGGGTGCGTGCATATCTGAGTGATTTTGTGAGTGGGTGTGTGAGTTTCTGAGTGTATGAGTGAGTGACTGACTCCATAAGTCCCTGAGAGTGTGGGAGTGACTGTATGGGTGTGTGAGTGGGTGTATAAGTATCTGAGTGGATCTGTAAGTGGGTGTATGAGTATCTCAGAGGGTCTGTGAGTACATACATGAGTGTGTCCATAAGTGGGTGCATGACTCTCTGAGTGGGTCTGTAAGTGGGTGCATGAGTATCTGAGTGGGTCTGTGAGTGGGTGCATGAATGCCCATGTGAGTCTGTGAGTGGGTGTAAAAGTCTCTAAGTGGGTATGAGACTGTACACATGAGTCTATGAGTGGGTCTCTAAGTAGGTGCATGAGTCTCTGAGTGGGTCTGTACATGTGTGCATCACTCTCCGAATGAGTCTGTAAGTGGGTGCATTAGTACCTGAATGGGTATGTGAGTGGGTGCATGAGTATCTGTGTGGGCATTTGACTGAATGTATAAGTGTGTGAGTGGGTATGTGTATTGGCAAGGCTTTAAGTGTGATGAAAAAACTGGGGGGTCTCTCAAAGGGGCATTGCCAATCTAATTAAGGGCGTGGCTTAAAAACATGTAAGCTAAAAATCTGTGGTTAGTATAGTGTGCCACCCGACTAGTATTTTGCTGTTTCTGTCATTGCATCCAGACATATGATACAACAAGTAACATCATACCTACAACAAGTCAGGACTATTGGCTTTGTCAATGGTTGTTAGTTGCATAAGATAAATAAGCAGCAACTATGGCTTGTATATAATATTGAAAAAGCTTCCACTTAAAGCCCTGTTGACACCACCACAATGTTGCTGCTCCTGAGTTTCAAAAAGAGAAGGGAAATCCAGAGAGAAAATGACTCTCTTTAAAGGATTTCCCTTCCCCTACAACGCTCACCTGGCATGACGTCATGCCCTAACTTCTCCACTAGTGAGAAGTGAGCAGTGTGAGCACGCGCACATGATGTGCCTGCTGTCTCGAAACGGGTCTCTATCGGGCTCTGTTTTGTGCCCTGGCACAGGCGGTCCGTTTTTTTCCGGACTGCAGTGACAGCAGTCTGCTGTCACTGCAGTCCGGAAAAAAGTGCTGGGGCACAAAACAGAGCCCGATAGAGACCCGTTTCGAGGCCCCTTTTAAAAAACCGCCGGTGCTCAGCAACGGTGAGACCCGGCCCACTTAAAGCCCTGTGTATTGGTGTATAAGTGTCTGAGTGAGTTTGTAGGTGCATACATGAGTGTGTGATAGTGACCAGCAATTTTGTACAAATATATATTTTTTAAATATTTTCTCAAATATTCATGATGACGACGTGATATTTGCGATGTCCCCGCACCGGTACACGGGGGCCCATGCTGGCAATCACTGCGTCATCACAAATATTGCATGTAATTAAACAAATCAATTTTGGGCACATAGTTTGTGTCACTAATACTCCCATTTCTCAAACATGAGGTCAGAATACCTCTACTCTGAACCCTTATGTTAGCTTTCAGCCCCAAGGACCATTCCTAAGCAATAAAATGGCGGGTGCAACTTTCTGTTCATGTTGCGTCCAGCCAATCAGAGCATTCCCGTTGGTGTGCGCATTCATGATTAATCACGAAATATCAGTGGCCAGAGATATCACTATAAGTTTGGCTTACATTTCACAAAAAGTACTGAATGGATTTGCACCAAATAACAAAAAGCACAATCTATGTAACAATATCTACCTTTCTGCCAAATTTGATGAAATTCCGTCTAGCAGTTCGGGCTGTAGGTTGAAGAGTGCGTTCCTATGGGATACAACATTACAAACGCACCCTTATTTTGTGCCTCTATTTCTCGGTCCCCACTGCACGGATCACCCCCAAACTTCCCATGACACACAGAACCTACTTTGACACTTTTTTGGGGAAAGTTCATGCAGATTGGTCAAATGATGCCAACGTTATAGGCAAGTCAAAAAATGCTTTTCCCATGGAAACTAGGTCCTAACTATAACTACCTACTGGCGACTGCTTAATATATATAAATATATCCAATGCCTACTAATAATAGCTGGCTGACCGTGGCACATGGTGTAGGCAGACTAGGACTCACAATAGAATGAGCAAAATAATAGTGCAAAATTTCCAAACAACATACATGAAAATAGAGAAAAAGTACTTTAAAAGTTTTAAAACCAGTTGCCCAGCCCTCCTAAACCTGTGCCAACTTTTTCCCCTGGAAAAAAATAAAAAGGGTAATCAAAAATAGGCTCCGACTGCAACTTCTGGCCACCCACAATCAATGGAAGAAAAAACATAAAAGGTAAAATAAATACTGGTTCCTGTCCTCCATCAAACAACAAACATATCCAAAAGTTCTTTAACTTACGTGATTCCATGAAAAAAAATCCTTGAACATCCAATGCAGCCGGGATTAAAGACAAAGAAGAGAGTGATCCTTTCCCCTCAAAATCCAAATGCAAACTGACCAAGGGATGGACATAGCACTGGGAGGAGCCTTCTGGACAGGAAGAGGAAATTGGAGGCTCTGCTGCACTTCATTCCTCTTTAAAAAAAGGTAAAATGAAACAAAGCTTTTTCTGCTAAAAACTACTTGAAAACCATCCATTTGGGTTGAAAGGTTACTTGAAAATCCAATTTCAATTGATCTTGCTGCTTCTCGAGTGGAAAATCACATTATAGGTCCTTATCCAGGTCAGCAACAAACATTAAAGGTCCCTTCTATGACGGACTACCTGTGTGTAAATGTCAGGCTGAGCTAGTCGGTTGTCTTATATGGTCAGCCCCCACACATGTGCAAATGCATGTGCATATATGGTCCCATGCATCCAGCGCAGAGGCTCCTACACTAGCTGCCCAGCAGAGGACCACATCTTTAAAAGGCAGACACTGCAGGTAGCATTCACATTCCATTATAACAGAGCTTAGACTGAATATGACTCAGGTAGTGAGACTCATAGCAGAAGTTCATAAATCAGGTGGTCCAAAAAGCAATAAATCCAGGGATTGACCCAATTGTCACAATGACTAAAGGTCGACTACACCAATGCCAACTCTTAGGACACCCTATGTAAAACATCATAATATTGACAACATAAATGTCAATTGAAAAACTATTTTATAAAGAAAACAAAGATATTCTTTACCAAACAACACAATGTGATTAATAAAACTGTCACAATCACCATTATCAACATCAAGAGTAATGATAAAATGAATGTAAAACAATCCTTATCACATCTATAGCCCATAAAACATAAGTATTTCAATATGAAAATTTTAAAAGGCAACACTTAAAACATTTTTACTGCATAAACACTAATTAAACAGTGGCATTCATGAGATTACACATAGCAAAATAAATTCAAAGATAAATGCTAAGTAAAGCAAATTCAAACCTACAACATTTAACAATTACAGAATCCCCATTAACTATTTGGTATAAATAAAACACAACACAATCATGGCTCATGCAAAACTTGTCTATGGGGAGAAGAGAATGTTACTCTGCATCACAGAAGCAATTAAAATAAACAAGATTTAAAAATACTACCAAGGAATAGAAATTATTGCTGACAGTACAAGTAAATAGAAGAATTAGAACAAAGGCGAACAATAAAAAGTAGGCACAAGAATGAATTATAGAATTTTTTTTAGAATTACTCTTGTTGCTAGGATATGAATTTACCTTAAATAAATTAAAAGAGAAGAGGCGTTTGACAAAATAGGAACAAGCTGGTTTAATTAAAAGCTGCAGCCGTGAAAGCCTGGACAGAATATGTCTGCTCAGAATATCTCAATGCACAAAGTTTTGGCCGCCAATTTATACAATTCATGAGGTACAATGAAATGTTCTCTACATTCCAAGCAAATTTGTGACTTGTTACTCAATAAGCATGGGCATGGGTCGCAGAACCTGCCTGACCATGGATCTCTGACTCTGGGTTGATGCAGAGGTCACCTTGGGTGAATCTAACAGCAATGATGTGAGTTCATTGGAACTCCTAAGAATAATATGGCAGCAACTGGTATCATTTTTATCGACATTACCAACATTGTGCATAACGTTTATCATCTTGCACATTGACATCGTTCTTACTGGTGTTGTCAAAGGTATGTTTGCTTTGGTCTGAATGTACATTGACATTGTTCTTGTTGGCAACAATAATATTAATGTACAAACACGGTCTATGACATACATTGGTATCATTATTGCTGATGCCAGTGCTACTGTGCGGGCGCATGTGACAGTATACGTTGACATTTCATTGACAAGCATTGATGAGGTTATGTGGGCACAGGCTGTGGCACAAGTTCACAATGCATTTACTGATATTGCAGTTGACATGCCTGCACATATCAAGACATTCATTGACAGCATATTCACCCATCCCAATATTCCCCCCTTTAGTTGATTCATCAACTATTCTATCCTCCTCGTTTGTCTTGACAGTTATTTTATTTGAAAGTGTGTCTGTGTGTGTGTGTGTGTAGTGTTGATTGCTTTTTCCATAGCTAACTGCATACTACCCAATTTGAGGACTGCTTTTTTGTAGCAAGAAAACTCCGCTTGTAGAAACCACATAACAGAAGTAAAGCAAGGAAAATAGGCATCACGTATGTCAGTAACTTGGACGCCCATAAGGGGATCCACAAAAAGATACTGTGCAACCAGTCCTGCTCAGGAGCACGGATGAGCTGGGTGTAGGCAAGGTCATTGAACTGCCAGTAGATATCCATCAGGATGGAGGCGCCCCATTGCAGGTCTGGTACATGCAGCATCATGCCACAATTCTCGTTGCCACCCAACAGTATGGTTCCTTTGCCTCTGAAACATAAAGAGTACAACGTAATTTTCCATACAATTAGGGCTTGCCCCTTCCCCTCCAACTAGGTGTACCTATTTATTTCACTATCCCAGATTTCCTGGCACTGGGTGTCTATGCTGGTGATGGCCCCTCCCATGGTACTCATTTCCCCCGTGTGATGAAGATGAGCGGCCCTGCACTGGAATTCCATGTCCTGGGTCCTTTTATCCTTAAACATATAAGCACTGGTGTAGTGGTCGTGCTACCCCCAAGAACCTTTTCTCTACGAAGTCCTGGAGCCAAACTGTGTCCTCCCCTATGGAGCCCTTTCAGCGCATCATGTCTACCTTGGATGAGATGTCATTCAGCTCAGTGAAGAGATATAGTGCAGTGGGGTTGGTCTCATACCGGGTGACATGGTTCTACTCTATTGAGTTGGATTTTTGCCTTGATACTACAGAGGTACAGATGGACGAGGCATTTTGCTCTTTCAGGGTCTATCTCTTGCGCTAAATAAAATCTGTCTGCGCCTGCGGCGTGAGGTATCAATAAACAGATGTAACATGATCTGTTCGTAGTTTGTGTGCCTACCTCAGACATATGAGTAGGTGTAGGAGTGTGCTGTGTAGAGCATGAGGAATATTAACATTTGGTTCAGTGCAGGTGTATGTGAGGTGGGAGAGGTCTCTGCACATGCGTCACAAGAATGTAGAAGTAGAGCTTATAAAATCATGTACATTTTTGGCACCAGAGGGGCTGGAAAGCACCGTCAGCTAAGGAGAGCGTGTTCAAAAATATAAGGGAACGTAACTTAGGAAGCATTCGTAGAGAGTAGGATTGTCTTCAGGAGAGATGTTTGTCATCCGAGCCTGTCTTTTGCTGTTCATTTTCCGTGGTCCAGTGTCGGATGGCTATAGTCTAGGCGCCCAGGGGTGTTTTTGTCTTGCTGTAGAAAGAGTCTCTTTAAAACAAAGGTACAAAGTCAATTGAACTCTTAAGTACTAGAGCGACTGGTCTTTTCAAAGTCTTTTGTGAGTCCTGGTTAGAGGAATGGCAGGCTGCTGCAACGTTGATGCACTTACAGTTCGATCGCTTACCCATAGGGTAAGAGCTGTGGGTCGAAGGTTAACTTGGAAAATACATTTGTTAGACAATTTATTGGAACATTCCAGTTTCAACTGTAAAATGATCCTGCTATATGGTTTTGCCCGGGGCTTTATGGTTTTACTGGGTTGTGAATTTTCTTATCGTGATTGGACGGAGGTGATAAACTTTTCAATGTTATTGTTGAGGTTTTTAAACTGATTTCAGTGAGCGATAGAATTTTGGGGACGACCAGGGATTTTGTAACTAATTTTAATGCATTCGAATTTTGGGGCTGACTGGGGATTTTTAAGCTAGTTTTAAAGCGATTCGTATTATGGGTTTTTCCCCCTCTCCTTGCTACAGCGGGGACAGTATTTTCTCTGCAGGCCATTCTGTTCAGAGCTCGTTTTTTTTACCTATCTGGGCTGTGTGCGATTGTGAGGAGAGGGGGGTGTTTACTTTTTTCAGTTTAAGTTTCTGTTGGCACGTGCATGCCCCTTAGGTCTTTGAACATGTCGTGGAACAAGGTTTCTCAAATTTGGCCAAATTTCCGGGGTCCTGCTCTTCTTCTGGTAGGGTCAAGAAGCTTTGGGCTCTTTTGTGTGGGTGCAGGCAGGCTGTTCCCTGTTCTGGGGCATTGCCTCTTCTAACAAAGAACCCTGAAGGTGGTTGAGACTTATATAGCCCACCCACAGTTGGGTTTGGGTGAGTGGTCCTGGGTGCCTACTTGTATGTACCGGTGGGGGCCGTCCTGCTCCCTCATCAGTCTGCCTTCCCCCTGTGGGCATGGTCAGTCAACCCCACTCCGGAGAATCAGTAGCAGAGGGGGCACTGGGTCCCCTGTGGGCTTCCGGATGGCAAACTCTAGCAAGGATTCCCGATCGACATGGGATGGTCGTCCTGAAGACTGGCTATAGGGGCAGGTAAGGGAGTGGGACTGGGAGTGATATGAAGAGGGTGTATTGTCTTGGGGAATGATTTTGGACTTCGGTGCATTTGTATTCTGGGATTGTATTAGGGCATTGCTGCCTCAGACCGTCAACCCACCTAGCCATGACTGCGGGTCTAGTTCCTGCTGGGATGAATTCCCTGGTTGTTGATGTTATTGCTGTGTGTTTTGCCACCCACCCGGTTCGTGGTGGCTGTGGCTGGAATTCCTTGGAGCTGATCAAGTGATGTGTGCGTGTTGTCCTGTGCTTGGTTTTGGGGTGGATGCGCTGTGGCTCATAATTCTAGTACAGCCTCCTGCTTAGCCTTCTTATGTCCTATATACCTGGTCAGTATGTGAGTCTTTGTGTGTTCTATGGTGTTGGTGTTGAACAGGCCCCATTCAGGTCAGGGGAATTGGTATGTCTTGGTATTGGTGTGCCACTCGTGGTAGTGCTTCTCTAGTTTCCTAGCCTGGGTGGGAAATCTTGCTTTCATGTGGTCCAACAGAGTCTCCATGATGGAGTGGGAAGCTTGTTTGTTTTAAGGGTATTCAAAATTCTGGTTATCTCGAGATTTTCTTAAAATTAGCTACCAATTCTACTCTTATTTGGGGTACTGTGTACACGGGGTGGTGCCAAAACTCAATTTACTGGTTATGAGCTCAAAAACAGCCTGATACATCAAGAAAAAATTGGTTAACATTAAAATAGAGACAATAATGCAATGAAGCAACAACAACCTGTAACAAAAGTGCAATTGTTAGTTCAGGGCAGTGTGGATTGATTTACAGCAGAAAAGTAGCAATCATTAAGTTGCGATTTGGAAAAAATGGTTATTATCACCTAAAAGCATAGATATATTAATGAGACATAACATTAAAACATGCAGCAAGATGTGCAAAATTCAACAGCACCACAGCATCAATAAATATAAAAAATGGAAAAGATCTAGAAGAGACTAAAATGGCTGACAGAAAAAAATATTTTGTCCAAAAAACTAAGCCCTCTCCTAGTGCCTGTAGCCCATGAAGAGGGGATGCTCTGCACAGTACACGGAGTTAGGTGAGCCTGATAGTCTGTCACTATTGGCTCGGCGGACAAAAATAGTAACAATTTGATTGGAAAAAAGGAATAACCTGAAACTTTCGGCCCTCTGCGGCCAGACTCAAGCTATTCCTGATTCACCCAGGCCCAAAATGTTTCCCTAACTTCCAAATTACACCCTATATTAAACCCAGGGGTTGTGTTTATCACTGCCTATGCCCAGTTAGCCAAGCGGAAGGAAAAAAGGGAACACCTCTTCCTTTTTTAAGGTGCCTTCAGTGTTGGAATAGACAGCCCTAGGAACGTTTGTAACTAAAAAACAACTCAAGTTTGAGATGTTGGCACACTCAGAGCCAATGCAAGCTGACTTGCCACCAAGCCCTGTGGTTAAAGCTATCCCTTGCTTACAACCGGGGATGAGGCAAACCCTGTTCCAAGCCCAAAGAAGGGCTATCCCTTGCTAACACCCATGGACATGGCGTACTTTGTGCTCTACGCCCAAAGTCAAGTAGCTACCTTTGATTTTTTCTAGCGTGCTCACTAGGGGAAAAACAAAAGTGGTCTACATGCATTTCCTAGTTTGCCATACACTACATGTTGGTACTAAGATTCAGATGTAGTCTCTTACCCTATGATGGCTGAATCTGGACGGACCTCTGCCCCGTGGATTCAGCAGACCTTCTAATCAATTATTGTGTCTGCCCACCAATCTTTTTTGCGCAGATGAATCTGTTCAGGCCGAGGTCCTTCCTTAGACAACAGTCGGGCTCGATGAACCAATCTCTCCTGGCTGCCTCATCAAAATGTTGCTCAGATATAAATTTACCTTAAATAAATGAAAAGACAAGAGGCATTTGGAAAAACAGGAACAAGTTCGTTTAATTAAACTCTGCGGCAGGGAGAGCATGGACAGAATGCGTCTGCTCAAAATCTCTTGATGTACAAAGTTTTGGCCACCAATTTATACAGTTCATTAGGTACAATAAAATGTTCTCTACATTCCAAAAGAACATCTTAGTCATAAATTAATCATATGTGTGCATCTGATAAGGACACAGATGGCTCTCGATCTTGGGGAGAGCTAATGTGGGCCAGTGTGCATGTGTCCAGATGTCCGGTGTGAGGAGCGCTTGATTGCTACGTCTGGTATGCATGTCATGTCCTGATTGGCTGAGTGTACCTATCTACATGTGGCATCTAGCTTTGTGGTATTACTGGGGAACACAAGCCTTTGACCAAATGGGTTTTACTGGGGCCAATTACCTCAGACTTGTTTGTGGTGCAACTATCGATCTGTGGAATCCATCAGGGTTTTCCCTGGGTGCGTGTTTGCCTGTAATTTATGGGGGACCCCACCTTTGTCTTGTTACTCGATAAGGATGGGCATGGGTCGCAGGACCTGCCTGACCACATATCTCTGACCTGGAGGTAACCTTGGGTGAATCCAACAGCAATGATATGAGTTTATTGAAACTCCTAAGAATAATATGGCATGCACTGGTATCATTTTTATCGACATTACCATCATTGTGCATACAGTTGTCGTCTTGCACATTGACATCGCTCTTACTGGTGTTGTCAAAGGTATGTTTGCTTTGGTCTGAACATACATTGAGATTGTTCTTATTGGCAACAATAATTTTATCGTAGAAGCATAGATTATGACATACATTGGTATCATTATTGCTGATGTCGGTGCTGCTGTGCGGGCACAAGTTACGGTATACATTGACATTCCATTGACAAGCATTGATGAGGTTATGTGGGCACAGGCTGTGGCAATTGCAGTTATCAGGCCTGCCCATATTGTGACATTCATTTACATCATATTCACCCATCCCAACACTCTAAATATCCCATAAAATATTTCTTATTTATATTTATATCCTTTTCAGATTGAAAATGTTAAGTTAACTGAATCCGAATCTTTGGTGTATCTATTTTTTCGTATTGTCATGCTTACTGGCATTAGTGTTATACTGTGTAATGGACAACACAATTCTCACCTCTCTCAGAGATTCTAACAACTGAAAAACTAGGAAGAGACTATAACAGAGTAAGTGTCAGCAAAATGTCATCAGAATATAAAAATGCCTTAATTGAACCCATCAGTGTTCATATGCCTATTATACTGGACAAGGTGTGCTTTGCAGCAGACAACGACTTCAGGGCAAGAGAGTAGAGGATGAGAAGAGAGTTCATCACTGTCTTGTGCCTTGCCGGATCTTGATCTGATGAGATATATGGCCCATACAATATATACATGTGGTTGAGGATTTGTGTAATCAACACACCTGGGGGCTTATTTACAAGCCCCTTGCGCCACTTTTGCATCACTTTTCCCATGTTAAAAATGACGCAAAAGTGGCGCAAGGGGCTTGTAAATCTGCCCCCTTGACTTTAAAGGCCCAGCCAGGTCTGGCCCTCTCAAGAGGCCACAAAAGGTAACTCCACTCCAAACTGTTTAAACCCTTCTCTGCATTTTGAAGAACTTTTTAAAATTCGTCAATATTTTTGGACTGAGCTTAATCTACTATTAAGAAAGTCTTCTTTAATAAGTGGGTTTTTGGCCTAGCCGATGATGTTCGAAGGGAGCACCCCACCAGCCTTCATGACCAAGTTTTTTGCAGCTTCTTCTCCAGTGATTATGACTGCCTGCGCTTCCCTTTATTCAGAGGTTTATCTGCTACTAGAAAAGGAGGATTTCACAGTAAGGGTCATGGAATGTTTTCCTTTCAACCCCTAAGCACAACAAGACTCCACCTCAGATAAGCTTTCCCCCCTCATTTCCACCTCCTCCACTCACCTCTCTCTCTGTAGGAGTTTGCATTGCCTATTTTTCCATATTGGGAAAATATTACAGTGGATCCCTTGATCCTTCAAACCGTCCAATGTTTCTTTACCGACTTCCTTGAATTTCCTTCCACCTTCCCCCTTCCATTCCTTCTCTTCAGAGCACCTCCTTTTGCAGATCAAGACGTCCAAGAAATGCTGCTGAAAATACCCATCACCCGGCCTTTCTTCAGGGAAATACATAGGCTCCATTTTCTTGATTCACAGAAAAACTCAAAGGTTTTAGGCAAGTGATATAATAAAATCTCTGAACTCCTTCATCTCCTATTGCTGGAAGTCATCCACCTCCTCCAGTACACTCCTGCCTGCTGATGGGATAGTCCACCTCAATCTCAAAGATGCTTACTTTTCCATTCTAATGCATCCCCTTCACCAGCATCTCCTGAAATTCCAATGGAAATGATGACTTCCGGTGTCTCCACTGTGGTACTTTCTCAGCCCCTTGGTGTTTCACCAAGCTCCATCACCCTCTTGTCTCTTTTCTTAGGATGCAAGGCATCCACCTAATTATCTATCAAAATGATGTTTTCCTGATAGCCCAATGCTCGCAGCCTCTTCACCCACACCTCTCCCTCACAACCAATCTCCTCCATTCACTGGGATTAATAGAGAATGTTGAGAAGTCAGCTTGCACTCCGACCCAGTTGATCGACTTTCTGGTCTTTAAAATAAACTCATGTTCATACCTCCAAAAGCTCACAAGGGATAAACTCCATCACAGTCAGAAGGAACTTCATCAGGCCCTAACCTACATCTCACTATCCCTCAAACTGAAGTTTATTTGGGTAGGTCTCCTTTCCTCTTCAATCCAAGCAATGTTCCCAGTCCCCTTGCAGAACAGGGCTCTTTGAGGAGGAAACCACTTCACCTCCGGTCCGGCCTACCTTTCTCCCCTCATATCTCCCTAGACAAGGCTTGTTGTATGGAACTACAGTGGTGTCTGACAAATATGGCAGCCTGGAACAGCAAAACTATCTTTGGCCCAACTCTGGACCTCATTATTGAGTCCAACGCAAGTCATCTTGTTTGGGGCACCAACCTTCAAGGCCAGTCTACTAATGGCCCTTGTCCATTGAAATTAGTTCTTGAGAACTCCGGGATGGCACCTTCCCCATCAAGAGCTTAATTTACCTCAAATTCCATTGCTTTTTTGAATGGACAGCATTTCTGCGGTTCACTATGTGACCAAACTTTCTGCCCTCTCTTTCCCTGGATCTTTGAAAATTCTATCTACTAAGAAACATCTCAACAAAAGTGGAATATCTTCCAGGTAACTCCAGTTCTTTAGTGGACTGGTTTTTCTCTCACCTTCATGACTCGACCGACTGGATGTTGAATTGTCAATTTTTTTCAGGGGCCTCAACAATCTTGGGTCTTTTAGAAGTAGACTGGTTTGCCTCACACTACAATCAACAGCTTCTGAAATTTTTGAATGAGTGCCCAGATCCGGACACCTTGGACAGTAGGCAATCTCCAAGGTTGGAGTCCTCTCATGGATTATGATTTTGCCCTGCTTGTCTGATTCCCATACCTCCAAAAGCTCACAGCTTCTGGGCATGGATGGTCCTTGTAAACTCTCTTCTGGCCCTCCCTTAAGATGGTTCAGCTTCCTCCTAGATTATGTCATTGATCTTTCTCACCTCCTTACATCATTCCCAACCCTCTTAACAAATCTAGACAGGAACCATCATCCTGTGTTCCAGAATAGCCATCTTTTTCCCAGAGTAAGTTTCAGTGGGAATGGAGCACAGAACTACCTTTCGAGTGTGGCTTCCTGCCTCCTGAAATCTCTTGGGTCCCAGGAATAAATAAAATGTAGTGCTTAGGCTGACATTCCTTGGTTCATTGGTTCATTTAAGGAGTAATGGACCCCCTTCATGACTCTCCTTTCACCCTGGTGTCACAAGGATGAGGGAACCGACATTCTACTGGAGGAAATCAGTGATAACTTACTCTGGGATATTACGGGCGGAGTCTGCCCCAACGTTGAACCCCTGTTCTCTATTCGTTGCACCCTCCGCCAAGACAGGCAATTGAACTTGGGACACCGGGAAAACTAGGCTGGATTCGGAACTGGCAGGAGGGTGAAACATTCTATGCAGGACATGGTCCCTTTAAGAGTGAGCCGAACCTGGAACACCTGACCAGTGCCGAAGATGAGACAAGAAGAACGATGTGACTGGAGATGCGCGGAGTGGAAGGAGAAGTGGTATGGACCAACAGTGTGGGACTCGTGGAGCTCGAGACCAAGGAGGCAGAAGCTGAGCTGCAACAACTGCGGTCAAGGAGCAGAACAGGCACTGGAGGTGGAGAAGTCATTGAGGAGCCAGGAGGCCACCAGCAGGACGCAGCACCCGGCCTCGCTTCTGGAGGAGCTTGGCTTTCTCAGGTATGGCTTCGTCTCCTAGGGAAGCACAGGAGGAGGGATGGGGTCAGGGTGAGTCAGGAGGGGACTGAAAGGGACGCCCAACCTACCTTTGAGTAGTCTACTTGAAATAAAACACTAAAGAAAGCAGTTTTCCTGCACAGTACCATGTGCCGTTTCACTTATCACCACTGTGTTTTCAGACTATGGGGGATATTCACAAGAACGTGCGCTAAACACCCCGAAAAAATGTTAACGCAACTTTACACATCGCAGTCTATCGCGGGAAAATAACCCAGTGTTAACGTGGAGTTCACAACACGGCGATAGCATGCGATAGTCTCCCGAAAACGCGGACAATGTCCGCGATACAACAACCGCGACGGTGACAAAAACCCAAACCCCAACGCAAAAAAACATGCAATGTGCCAACCCGCGATGAGGAAATCAGCGATAAGCAGTGCCAGGCCTGCCATACACACACGGCAGGCGGGAAAATCACTACAAAAGTAGAAAAAACACACAAACACAAAATGACCAACACCGAAGCACCATGGAGGCAGCCGGAGCAGGCGCAGAGGACGAGCGGAACCCCACAAGCACCCCGGACGACCAGCCTGGGACCTCGGGGACAGGGAAGGGCAAGGACAAGAAGAAGAGGAAGACGAAGTTCAGTCCGCAGGAGAATAGGATCCTGGTCACGGAGGTGATAGAACACCATCAACAACTGTTCATCACCTCCAATGTGTCATTGGGCACCAAAAATGGAATATGGCGGTCCATCGTGGACAAGGTGAATGCCGTCGGAGAGCACAAGAGGTCAATGGACGAGGTCAAGAGGCGATGGATTGACATCAAGCGCAAAACCAAGGAGAATCTCGCAGGCAACCAGAAGGCAGCAATGCAGACTGGAGGTGGGAGCCCAGCGCCACAGCTGGAACTGGATGACATGGAGGAGCTGGTGTCGACAGTCATCAGTGTGGAGACCGTGGTAGGAGTCGGGGCACCGGACACTGCTCGACATGACACAACACAACAGCAACAGGGTGAGTAACCACCAGGTACTGGGGGGATGGGGGAGATGGCCACAATGGCACACATGCACAATCAAGCAGAGCACAGTGCACACCCACAATGACTCTGGATCATGGCCCTGATCTACAGACTGTCACAATGTACATTGCCATGCTGTCTGAATGTGAACATGTACCATGCGGCAACATACATGTGGACACATTGTAACACAGCATCTCCCCTTCACATTGCAGGGGCACCGTCAACACCTCCTGCAGAGCAGTCCCAGCCACTCTTCACTGATGACGAGGAGGACACAACCAGCATCGACACCCAAGCCCTCCAAGACATCATTGAACTCATCCACCAATCACCTCCAGGACCAGGACAGCCCAGCTGCATCGAGGAGACCACACCCACTCCACAAACCACCCAGCAGGAGGCACCCACAACCCCGGCTGTCTCCCAAGAACCCCCCGAACAACACATGGCCTTCCAACGCCGTGTGTTGGAGGGCCAGAGGGAGATGGCTGAGCAGGTGCGGGTGGGGTTCGACCTCATGGCTACCAAACTTGACGCCATCCATGGGTGTCTGAGTCCCATCAGGGACCACCTCCAGTCCCTAACGGACACCCACAGGCAGCTCCATGGTCTCCAACTAGCCCTGGATGACATCGCTGGAGTCATGACTCGGAGACAAGAACACCTGTCTGCTCAGAGTGACTCCAGCGATCTCAGCCGTGAGCTGGCACACATGCGGAGGCTCATGGAGGACATGGTGCGGATGGAGGTGGAAAGGATGGCAGCCACCACTGCACATTAGCAAAATGTAGCTGGGATGTACCATGACCTGCGTATGCTCATCATGGCATTGCTGCCCCAAGGCGTGGCGCAGATGAATGCTGCTGCCCCTACACCATCCACATCTCCACCCCCTGGTGTGTCGGTGCCTCACAGTGCGGCAGGCATTTCCACTCCGGCACCTGATGTGTCACTGCCACACAGTGCCGCAGCCGGAACTGCACCACCCACAGGTGGGGCAGAGCACACATCCGAGGACGAGGACATGGATGGGCTTGAGATCAGTAGGAGGCACTAGCATTCATGTCCGTCACCTGGCCTGTTGCTGCTTGGTGCCGCACATGGCCCCATGACCTTCCACTGACCCCCGATACACTCTGCTGCACTCACCTTGGACCGCGACATGGACTGCCATATCCTGTTTGGTGACCAATGACACGGCGACCAGACTGCGGACTGTACCCTTCCTCTTCCGCTGTACTTGTCATTCCCCGATGGACTCTGGCTGGCCCTCCACGGGCCCATATTGTGAAGTGGGGTTGGCATGGCCCTGTACTGCTCCAGCTGCAAAACTCCACTGGATGTGCATTAAACATTCAGAAATGCACTGCTGTGTCATGTCTTTCATCATTCATGTATGAATGTGTGGATGAATGTAGGGTCAGTGATTCCCCATAACGTCAATGATGCTCATCTAGTGGGATTCCAGTCACAGTGTGCTACATTG
This sequence comes from Calotriton arnoldi, assembly GCA_963921515.1. Taxonomy (NCBI): domain Eukaryota; kingdom Metazoa; phylum Chordata; class Amphibia; order Caudata; family Salamandridae; genus Calotriton; species Calotriton arnoldi. The sequence continues at coordinate 353,210 of CAWUFW010004677.1, forward strand.
CTGATTGCGTTCCGGGTGCTGTAGACACTACAACAGGGACACACGCATTAGTCACTTCCTTGTCCGGACATGGACTGAACCACGCCCAGAGCCCCCGAGTCATTGTTGCAAGCCCTGCGCTGGTCCGGCGTACGCCAGGCCATACCACTCCGCTTACGCTCTGAGGGGGCGGCCATATAGCGACAAGTCGCAGGTTTACACGCTAGTGGTCTGCAGCTCACTGGTCTAGTTGTCAGCATGTCACAGCCACTCCCTGAGGGCAGGTTTGCACACACACCACACCCATCCGGCACAGGCGTCACAGGCCATGTGACCCCACCAATATAAGGGGCCGACAACGTCACATTCCCCTCTGCTGGTGGTGACTGGATGACGGACGTTCCACGATTCTCAATCATAAAGGGCCCATGATTTGCTGCGCACAGGGTTAGAGGCACCGAAGCCTTGCGGCCGTCACAGGCCTACCACCACGTGGCGCTGACTGGGGTTGCACAGGGTTAGTGGCACCCGAAGCCTTGCAGCCGTCACGGGCCTACCATCACGTGGCGCTGACTGGGGTTGCACAGGGTTAGTGGCACCGAAATTGCTGAGCGGGTGTGCAGCCTGCGATGATGACATGTGCACTGATGTGGTCTCTGCCATTGATGCCTCAGGACTCAGCGTCATGTGTGGGACCTGCTGGGCCGCGGTGCGGGTCTGCTTGATGTGGAGCATGCCATGGTGGCGGAACCTGGGCCTGGAGCTTGCATGGGCACGTGGTGTGCCCACTGGTGGACACACCGTTGGTGGCAGGTGAGCAGTGGGGCCTGGGTGCGCAAGTGCTGACAGCCAGCGCTGGCCAGCGGGAGGGGGTAGGGTGCGGCTGCATGTGTGAGCAGGGACGGACACACATTGTTGCCGTGTGCAGTGAGATGGACTCTGCCCTGATTGACTCTGGCCTCGTTTACAGATTGCAGACCTGGTGGCTTGCAGTGTATACCGGCACTTGGTTGGAGACACACCAGTGGCAGCAGGTGAGCAGTGGCGCCTGGGTGCGCGGGGGCGGCAGTGTCCCTCCCTCTCTCTCTCTCTCTCTCCCTTCCTTTCCTTCTCTCTCTCTCTCACTCTCTCTCTTCCTTTCCTTCTCTCTCTCTCTCTCCCTTCCTTTCCTTCTCTCTCTCTCTCGCTCTCTCACCCTTCCTTTCCTTCTCTCTCGCTCTCTCTCCCTTCCTTTCCTTCTCTCTCTCTCTCTCCCTTCCTTTCCTTCTCTCTCTCTCTCTCCCTTTCTTTCTTTCTCTCTCTGCCCTTCTTTCATTCTCTGTTTCTCTGTGTCTCGCTCCTTTGATGTGCGCATGACACACGTTCTGATTTTGTGCTTTATTTTCCAGGCTGTGACATCAAGATTGTCCCGGACGGACCCGACAGAAGTCTTCCACATTGGTGTTTTGTGTTGTATTTCAATAAAGTTTTTGGTTGTTACTTCAATGATGAGTGACTGTTTCTCGTTCTTCTGACCACACATGTGTTTCTTGTTGTCATTGTGCGACATCATGCGCTTTTTGTGGCTCTTGTGTCGTGCACGGTATGTGTTTGTCCGGGGGGGGGCCTGGGAGGGGTGGCGGTGGGTGTTGCGGCCCTCATGGTTCTCCGAGCTGCATGATCATTGTCTCCATGGCATCTGTGGGTCTTCAGATGTGGCTCTGGGCTGGGCTCCCTTTCATACTGCAGGTAGTCGTCCTGCTTAACACCAGCAGAAGGCAGGTGTTAAATCCCTGTTGCTACTGCGGCTTATCCCCTGTTTTTGGTTCGCATCGCAGATCTGGCAATTCGTTGTGAATGTGGTGTGGTGGTGTTTTCGTGTGTTTTTGCACGGGAACGCCTACTCTGCATCGCATTAGGGTTAGTTGGTGGTGTCACCCGTGGTGGTAAATTTTGCGGCAGTTATCGCGGGAATACTGGCGATGTCTGCAGTTTGCACACGCTTGTGAATGGGGCGTTAAATCTATCTCCACTTTTGATGCGTTAATGTGGCGATAACTCAGAGATAAGTCCTTGTGAATATGCCCCTATGAGAGGATTGCCTAGTGTTGTTACCTAGGTTGAATTCCCAAATCCTTCTACCTATGAAAAACAAGGGTAGAAAACAGAGGATAAAACCATTGTGCACGACTGCTCACTGGGTAAAGGTATAACGCCGTTGAACTCCCCTCACATCCCCCTCCTGCACTAGCCTAATAATCTCTCGCAATCTCACTTACCTGTGGCCTTTCTCCTTTCCCTGAGAGAAGAGCGCTGTCCCGGTGGTCCCAGCTCTTCAGCAACCAGTAAGAAGAAGGCTAAGGACAACAAATAAACACCATAAAAGTGTGAAATTATACTTGATGATAAAGAAACCAAGTTTACCAGCAAAGGTAGTCTGTGCCCTAAATCCTGCAAACGTGACACATGGTAGAGAACACAGGCATTCCTCCATTAACAAACATGGAGACCATGATAAATCAATTGGTGCAAGGGCAAAAGAAGCTTGAATGGACTCTAGAGCAGCAAATGACATACACCAAAGCGGATCGTGAGATCTTCAGAGACGCCATGAAGTCACAGACAGATTGTTTATACAAGGTAGCTGAGGACCAAATCCACCTGACATCAAGCATCTCAAGGACTAGAAGTTCTGCCCCTCTGGGGTCCAATGTAGTCTTACAAAAGTACATAACAGGAGAAGGCCCAGATGCATTTTTTGTGAACTTTGAAAGGGCCTCCAGAGCCTGCGGTTATCCTTTGGAGAAATGGCCCTTCTTTCTAACCCCCCTTCTAACCGGGGAGGCAGAAGCAGCCTACAGAATTACCAATGATCAGGGGAGTACTACATATGAGGAAATCAAAATGCTTGTATTATATCACCTTGGTATGGATGCTGAGGCCTAATGTGTATGGTTCTGGAAAGAAAGAGGTTCACTAGGAGGTAATCACAAAACTATTTTTCTCAAGTTAAAAATGGCTGCCGACAAATGGTTGAGGCCCGGGGAGAGTAGCAAAGAGAACATAAGAAGCCAGATTTATCTGTAACAATATCTGGAAGCCCTACCTTTACTGATGCAAAAGTGGGTACGACAACACACTCCCCTAACTGTGGAACAAGCCATTGAAATGACCACTACCTACTTAAGGGCCCAACCCTGAATCTACTCATGAGAACTAGTTAAAACTCCGCGGAGTACATCCTTTTCTGGACCGGAAAGATTGAGTAGCAAAATAAACAAAATTCCCATAGAGATAAAGAAAAGCAGGGTAACCAAGCCTGAGAATCCCTCCTACAACGTCCACAATGTTTCAACTGCAGGAAGTGCAGCCATATCTTCCAGTTTTGTCACAGTAAAAAGCCATGGGAAGAACAAATTGAGATCAACTATGCTCTTACATCCATCCCGGAATTCGTACACTAATTTTATATACGTCTGCATATTAATGTGAAATGGGTTATGGCTCTTTTAGATTCTGGGTGCAAACAGTCTTTGGCAGAGTGTGATCTAATCTTCCCCACGCAAATACTATCAGGCAGGGTAGTAAGCATCTGATGCATAAATGGGGATGTCAAATGATATCCTGTTGCCCATTCACGGTTTATAACACATAGGGACAAATACAGAATATAGAGGTAGGCGTTCAACGTTCTCTCCCCGAGGACATCATTACAGGTACGGACATTCCAGACTTAATAGATATGTTTTTGGCTAATCTAAACCAGGTAGATCAGCAGAACAAAACAATACCAGGAGCCCCTCCCTAAAATGCCCTTCTTGTCCCGGGACCCAGGGAAATAGAGAACAATTTTAGACATGCACAAGTTAACGATGCAACCCTACAAAACACCTGGCAAGAGGCACAAGTGAATGAGGTTAACCCCAAACATAATTTCCCTCAGATTTTTATACAAAAAGGGTTGTGGTATCAGATAGGGAAGGCTGGAGAGAGCCCCCAGGTACTGGTACCCCACGAAGTCAGGGAACAGATAATGTTTTTTGCAAATTCCCACTTACTAGCAGGGCACACAGGAAGTAAAAAAAAACACCTAAATGATTCTGCCCCACTTTTACCGACCAGGTATCTTTTCCACCATACAGAATTATTGTCAGGAGGGTGGAGTCTGTCAGAGGAAAAGCCCATACAGAACCACACCTGCACCCTTCCAGCCCCTTCCCATTGTGGGGCCACCTTTGGAATATATTGGGATGGATCTGATTGGTCCTCTCCCTAGATCCAGTAAGGGAAACCAATATGTCCTAGTTCTTGTAGATTATGAAACACGGTACCCGGAGACCAAACCACATGAGGGCCCCCACCACCTAAAATATAGCCCAGAGCTAAGTGGACGTATTCTCTAGAGTGGGTTTTCCCAAAGAGATCCTGTCCGATCAAGGCACCCCATTTGTCTCTCAACTGATGAGCAAGTATGCAAATTGATAAACATCACTCATATCAAAACACCATTATATCACCCACAGACCGACAGTCTGGTGGAATAATATACCATCACACTAAAAATTATCCTGAAAAAAATGCTAACTGGTTAAGGGAAAAACTGGGACCAACTCCTACCACTGGCTCTCTTTCTCATTAGGAAACAAGTCCAGGGTAGCCTAGGATGTTCCTCATTCAACTTACTTTATGGTCGCCAACCCTGTAGTCTTCTCAAAATAACAAAAGAAGCATGGGAAAAGTACCAAGGAGAAGAGGCAGGTGGGCTTCTTGACTATGCCAACCAGCTCAAAGCCTGGATAGACAAACTTCGAAACCTAGCCCATACTAACCAGGAAAAAAATCAACAAAAGCAAAAAACTATCTATAACAAAGGAAAGAAATAGTGGTGTTTTCAGGAGGGAGACTGGGTTTTGGTTCTGCTTCCCTCTTCCCCCCCAAAAATGCATTAAGAGTGTAAAGGACCCTATAAAAGTGTAGCTAAGATAGATAAAGTCAACTATCGTCTCCAAATGCCCCAGAAGAAATAACAGAACCATCATGTGAAGCTCTTAAAAAAATGGTTAGGCCCTCTACCCAAAAATGTGTAGGTAAGGCATCTAGTGCTGTTAAGTCCCAGTACCCTAGAATAATTAAATGTAAATGAGAACCTAATAGTAGTACAGAGAGCTGAGTTTTTTTCTCCCCTACACTCCTTTTTCCCCTCTTTTCTCAGATAGTCCAGGTCGCACTCATTTGGCTGGACGAACTATCCTGGCCCAGGAAAAGGTAGTGGTCAAAGGAAAACCCTATAGAATCCCAGCTGCTCGGAGGGAAGCCATACAAAAAGAAATAGAGATGATGCAGCACATAGGGGTGATCCAGCCCTCACAAAGCAATTGGTCATCTCCCATTGTACTTGTCCAAAAACCAGACTGCTCAACTAGGTTTTGTATCGATTTTAGGGCAGTAAACCAAATATCAAAATTTGATGACCACCCCCTCTCCCGAATTGGTGAACTAATTGAAAAATTGGGAGAGGACAAGTACATCACTACAATAGACCTCTCTAAGGGGTCCTGGTAAGTACCCCTTAGGAATGAAGACCAGGAGAAAACTGCTTTTTTCCACCCCTGCAGGCCTCTTCGATTTCACTGTCTTGCCTTTTGGTCTACATGGGGCCCAGCCACATTCCAAACGTTATTGAACAAGGTCCTGAAGAATAACCAGACATATTACTCTGCCTATCTCAATGACCTTGTCATCATTAGTCCAACATGGGAACAACATCTTAGTCAAAACATCAGACAAGAACTACAGCAAGCCAATCTGCATACCAATGCAAAGAAATTCAGGGCAGGATACAATAAAGTCAAATACTTAGAATACATTCTGGGGAATGGACTTCTGGAACCCCAAAAAGAAAAAATATGGGCCATCCTGAATACCCACCCCAACCCAGAAGATAGGTTTGAGGCTTTTTAGGCCTGTTGGGTTACTATCGGATGTTCATTCCACAATACTCTGACATTGCAGGACCCCTAACCAACCTCCCAAAAAAAAGGAGCCACCAACAGGAACTACAGAACCCTATGGTTAAATTACAAGAAGCGTTCCAAAGGCTCAAATGTGCTATCACCAGCAATCCAATTGTATCCTCCCCCGACTTCAGTCGATTCTTCATCCTACAGACTGACGCTTCAGACTTCGGGATTGTTGCAGTCCTGTCCCAGAATAACAAGGAACGCTTAGAGGTTCTCATTTTATTCAGAAGTCGAAAGCTATTTCCCTGGGAAGAAAGATACCCTGTTATAGAAAAGGAGTCCCTAGAGGTAAGATTGGTAGTGTAAAAGCTTAGTTAATATCTAGAGGATAAACCTTTTATCCTCTACACCAATCATGCCCCTCTAATCTGGATGAGCTGAAACAAGTGTTTTGAGGTGGTTTCAGTCGCTCCAAAGCTTCTGTTTTAAGCTACAACACCAGAAGAGTAGTAAAAACGCTAACGTTTGTTTTTCTGTCCCGGCTCCCTCTTTTCCCTGAGCAAGAAGATCCCGGGGTGGGGATATGTCATGATGATGAGGGAACCGAAATTCTACTGAAGGAAATCAGTGATAACCGGGATATGATGGACTGGGTCTGCTCCAATGCTGATTCCCCAGTTCTCTATACGTTACAGCCTCTGCTAAGTGAGGCAATTGAACTCGGGACCACCAAAATACCAGGCTGGATCTGGAACTGGTAGGATGATGAAAGATTCTATGCGAGACGTGGTCCCTTTAAGAGTGAGCCAAACCTGGGACACATGACCAGCGCCATAGAGGAGGCAGGAAGAACGATGCGACTGGAAGGAGAAGTGGCGTGGACCGAAAGCGTTGGACTCGAGGGGCTCGAGACCAAGGATGTGGAAGCTGCTGCGACTGCAGTCAAGGAACAGAATGGGCACTGGAGGTGGAGGTGGAGGTGGAGAAGTCACAGAGGAGCCAGGAGGCCACTGGCAGGATGCTGCGCCCAGCCATGTTTCTGGAGAAGCGTGGCTTTCTCAGGTATTGCTTCATCTCCTGTGGAAGCAGGGGGTGGAGGGAAGGGGTAGAGAGGGGATTGACTGGCATGCCCGCCACTTTTCTTGCACTGTACCATGCGCCGTTTCACTAATCACCATTGTATTTTCAGACTATGCGAGGATTGCCTAGTTTTGTTAACTAGGTTGCATCTACAAATCCTTCTGTCTATGAAAAATGAGAATAGAAAGCGGAATGTAATCTGTTGTGCGCGACTGCTCACTGGGTGAAGGTATAACACTGGTGAACTCCTCTCACATCCCACTCCCACACTAGCCTAATAATCTCTCTCAATCTTTCTTACCTGTGGCCTTTCTACTTTCCCTGAGGGGCGAGCACTGTCCCTGTGGTCCCAGCTCTTCAGCAACCAGGAAGAAGGCTAAGGACAAAAAGAACACCATAAAAGTGTGAAATGATACTTGATAGTAAAGAAATCAAGTTCAACAGCAAAGTAGTTTGTGTGCTAAATCCCGCAAACATGACGCCTGGCCAAACTTCTTTGCCTCAATTTTCAACAAAGGCCTTTGTTACGGTACCATCAATTTCTTTCACTCTGTTGTTTCACAGGTCACCATCCTGCTAATTTGCTTCACTTGGGCAAAGACCCTCTCGTTTGTAAGCTCGTGAGAGGTATTTACTGCACGCATCTGCCTCATCCCCGCTACACTTCCCTTTGAATCCATCATAGGCCTCTCACCCTGACCTTTCTAACTCAGATTTATCCCTCAAAGAAATCCCCACCAAGTTAACAATCTTTTTTTGTCTGATCTCCATTAAACATGATTTGGATTGATCAAACCAATGTCTGTTCTCCAGCGTTACTTCACCCCTAAGTGGGGTGCCTTTTTCATCTCAGACAGAACCAATTCTGGCTGCTCATCAATCATGAACTCTTATTTCCACAAACACTTGCAACTAAAAATTGCTGGATGCCTCAAAGAACAAGATCCAACAGATCACCCTCCATCAGCCAAATCCTCATTTCCTTTACAAAACCCCATCATTGGGCTAGTTTCCCAACCTTTTAAGCAACCTACTGCAGACCAATTGATCAAATAGCCATCGCCATATTGTAAACTTCATATATGCCAGAGAATGCCGCCTCTTGTTTTTGAAATAAAATTGGGACTTCCAAGCTTGCAACAGGGAGATGAAGACAATGAGGTGAAAATTATATAAATGGATTCCCTTTCCATCCTTGGATCTCCTTGTTTATATCATTTGAACAAGAAGGGGGGCCACGCAGACCCCCTCTCGGGCCATATACGCCCCGGGGACCACCTCCCCATAGCCGGCCTGTGTACACGAAAGAAGGAGAGTCATGCCGCCCCCTTTTCTGGAGCCATTAATGGCCATGGGGACCACCGCATCCTGGGTTCGGCTCCCACTATGTCTCAGGGTGCCCAACCCTGGGACATAGCTGTTTGATTTTGCTTGGTGGGACATGTGACAGCTCCCGCCAAGCAAATGCAAACACTCCACTACCAGCAAGCTGGAGCTGTCAGACTGCTCCCGCTTGCTGGGAGTGGAGTTTTCATCTGTTTCTCTGCCCGCTGTTATGCGGGCAGGGAAGCAGATGAAAGATTGCTCCTGCACACAGGGAGCTGCATTTCTAGTGGCTCCCTATCTGCAAGAGCCATACCGGCACCCACAGAAGGCAAGGAGCTGTCTGGGACTGCAGGAGCCTTGAGGCTCCCCCGCAATCCCCAACATTTACACTCGGTGCCCTGGGTGGGCTCCAGGGCACCAAGGATGGAGAGGTGGGCCCCGGTGGATGAGGTGTCCGGGGCCGAAATCAGCCTGGGGAGGGGGCCACGCGGCCCCCTTCCACTAATGAATTATGGCTGGGCCGAAGGGATGAGGTCCCTGGGGCAAAAATCAGCCAGGGGAGGGAAGCAGTGTGGTTCCCTCCCCCATTTAATTATGGGCAGGGGATGTTGTCCCTGGAGCCGAAATTGCCACGGGGAGAGGGTTCCCCCTTACTTTATTTAAAAAAAATAAAAAGCTATCTTTTTGGGCTTGTGAAAGAAAAAGCAAGTGTGTTTCCTCTTGTATTCCCAGTGGTGGCTGCTTCCAATTCAAAGTGATGGTGCAACGCAGGTAAAATAATATAAAAAAACTTATATGCAGCTGCCAGGGTCCAGCTTCTTCCACAAGCGCAGATCTTGGATCACACTGCACAGATTTCCAGATTCCCCGCCCAAACCAGACACTGCTCTCATGCTATTACCCAGCATGAGAAAAGCACTGGGATTGGCCAGAGCTGGCTGGTTTGATGCTTGCTCAGAGACAGGGAGCCTGTGACTCTTCTCCAACCAGGCTGTGCAACACAGCAGGGTTGGAGAAATGTAAGTGCACATGTAAAATTGGCTGCCCTAAGACGGCCGGCCAAACTGACATGCGCACTGACAGTGCCCAACTCTCCTTCTCCCTGCTGCTGTCCCTAGAGGATGGCCCCACCCCTTGCTGGATTCAGGCCACTCGGCGGACTCAGCTCAGCAAGGGAAAAATAAAATGATAATAATTTTTTTATTTTTAATCTGCTGGCTCTGAGCAGTGTGGTGACGCTCCTCTGTCATAATGGAGGAGCCACCGCTGCGTATTCCATGTTGAAAAACAATCTGAAATCCTTAATGGAGGTGAATGCATCGCTCATCTATTGGAGTGCAATCTGATCTGGGGTGACTGTGATTAGTGATTTCTTTCTCGTTGTCTCCTGATGAGAGCAGAGTCCATGATTCTCCTTTTAATTACCCTGAATATGTAAATGCCCTAAATCATCTGCAAGCTCCTCCCATTTGGCAACGCCTGTTTTCCTTAGTAGTATGCAAAGGTCTTCCAACCTTTTCCTACGTTGATGGAGAGCTTAAAAAAAGCCCCCGAGCGCATTTCCAGCCGATTTTGGTGATTCATTATTGATGCAGAGGAATACGAGGACATCTCCACCAAACAAATAAGCACTTACTTCATTTAGTTAAGAGGACATACCCCTGTTTGATGGAGATTCACCTCTTTGTAGTCTCATCGACTTCTCTTGAAGAAGATTCACGTTATCACAGATTTGTGGATGAAGATGCTTGAGGAACACTCAGATTGCAGAAATTACATGTAGACAAGATCACTGGTAACATTACCTCGTGGTCCTTTATGCAGCTGTAGTGCAGAATATGCATGAGATATTTATCCAACGAGGTAGCACCTACTAATTAATCAGATGAAAGTACTCCAGTTGGTGAGATATTTTCAGCAAAACTTGGGACTCTTCTTGGAAAAAATGAGGTTCGATTCTGTACCTGGTGCTGATTTCACAGAAATTAAACCTCAATGGGAAGCACTTACAAATACAAACATAGCAGGTGCCCCAGTTGAAGCTCCACTTCAGTAAATCACAAATGTTCCTAACGTTTTGGGCTTGGCAAAGGCAAAGCAAGTGTGTTTCCTCTCATATTCCACGTTGAAAAACAATATGAAATCCATAATGGCGGTGAGTTCATTGTTGATCTACTGGAGCACAATCTGATGGGTAGTGACTGTGATGAGTTGTTTCTTTCTTGTCTCCTCCTGGTGAGAGCAGAGTCCATGGTTTCCCCTTTTTAATACCCTAAGAATGCAAATGCCCAAAACGCATAGCACCACTCGCTGACATACACAGGCATTCACATACCCACTCACAGACCCACCCAGGCACTCACACACACACTCATAACCCACACAGACCCACTCACAGAACCACACAGGCACTCACACACCCTCTCAGACACTCACACAGGCATTCACAGACCCACTCGCAGAACCACACAGGCACTCACGGACCCACTCACAGACCCACACAAGCACTCACAGACCCACTCACAGACACACACAGGCACTCATATACCCACCCACACAGGTACTCACAGACCCACACAGACACTCTCACAAACACAGGCACTCACACACCAACTCTCAAAGGTGACAGGTTACAGTTAGGATTTAAAATTTTAAAAAGCACTAAACTCACTGAAAAAACAAAGGTTACAGAGACGGTATAGTTAAACTCAGATTTCACCCGTACAAAACCAGTGAAATTCAGCAATTCAGCAAATTCTAACTATAACTTGCACACCTGCAATGCACTGCTTATGACCTCACATATTACATCACTCATGACATGGTCAGTGACATCACTGATGACATCACTGACGACATCTCAAATGAAATCTCTGATGACATCATTGACACACCCCCTCATAACCCACTCACACCCCTTGCAGTCTCTCATAAACCCACTCATAGGTCTACATAAGCACTCACATACCTATTCACAGACCATGTAAGTACTCACACACCCACTCACTCATCCACGTAGCCACTGACACACCCACTCACTCACCCATACAGCCACTCATACACCCACTCATTTACACATACAGGCATTCAGACACCCATTTACTCACCTACACATAAACTTACACACCCAAGCACACATATATAAAACCACTCACACACCCACTTACAAACCCATACAACTACTCACACATGCAGGTACACACCAACACAACCACTCACACACCCACACAACCACTCACTCACCCACTCATATACCCACACAACCACTTACACCCCCACTTACACACCGATACAACCACTCTCACACTCATTCACACCCCCACAACAACTCATACATCCACTCACACAGCCATACAATTACTCACACTCCTGATCACACATCCATACAGCCACTCACAGACCCGCTCACACCCCCAACCACTCACAAGATCACTCACACATCCATATAATCACACATGCTCCCACTCACACACAAAACCACTTACGAAACCACTCACACACTCATACAACCACTCACACAACCACTCACACACCCACACAGCTACTCAGAAACCCACTCACTCACCCATACACCATTCATACATCAACTCACATACCCATACAGGCACTCAGACAGTCACAGAGCTACTCAGATCACATATGTTAGAAATAGTATAACTCATTACTAGTACACCTAGTACACTAATCTAACTTATATATTAGATTAGCATATATGCTTAAAACTCATAAACTCTTCGAAAACACACTCGCTTGATGATGTCATCAGTGATGTCATCAGTGATATCATTTGAGATGTCATCAGTGATGTCACCGAACATGTCATGAGTAAGGTAATATGTGAGGTCATAAGTCATAAGCAGTGCATTGCTGGGTCATAAGTTCGGGTTAGCTCAAGTAACTATAACTGCTGAATTTCACTGGTTTTCTGTATATAGAGATAGATAGATAGATAGATAGAATGATATGATCACATTTCACTACTATGTTACATTACCATGCTGTTATGCACTGTTTTCTTACCTTACCATAGGGTATTCTTTTTGATCATCTTCCTTTCCTTTCAGCCTAATGATGTATCATCATCCAATAAAAGTTATCATTTGACCGTTCGTAGATGCCTGTCTTTGATAAATCCAACTCTTAATTTCTCAAGTTCCAAGTTTCAAGTTTTCAAGTTTCAAGTTTGATCGTCTACATTTTCTGTCAACCTATCACCAGATCAGCAATTTTAGGAGGAAGAGACAGGGACAAGGCCTATTATGTGTACTTACATCATAATGCTTTGTTGTTGATTCACGATTGCCGCTGAGACAGGCAATTAAAGGGATGTAGCCATATAATTTCAAACTCCTTGTCTTTATGAACATCTAGATTTCCTTGCTGCAAGCTAGGACAATCACTATTATTCTTGCTGATATGATCCTGTAGCTGGGTGGTGACTGCTTTCTCAATGGTTTCCCTATGAATGGAAGATGGGTAATAGGGTGGAAGTTGCTGAGGTCAGCTGGAACCGGGGAGGGTTTCTTTAGCAGGGGAAAGATTTGACCTGTCTTAAGCCCATCTGGGAACATCCCTTGGCTTAGACTGATATTGACAATGTGAAGAAGGTGAGTGAGGGCCACTCCTTGGAGGAATTTGACGATGGAAGAAGAAATGGTCCCATATAAATACGATGTTGCCTTGAAGGAGTTAACGATATTGAAGGGACCCATGTACTGGACTGGAGTGTAGGAAGTTTTTTTGTTGGTGAGATGAATGAAGGATGGCTAGGAGTGAGAGGGTTGAGGAAGTGGTAAAGATGTAGAATTTGATTTTCTCGATCCTTTCAGTGAAGAAGAGGTTGATAGCATAAAACGGGTTAAATGAAGTAGGCACTGTGGATTTTGGGAGGGCACTGGTTCATTGCTTGAGAACCATGAAGAGGGTATAAGTAATATAACCTCACATCTTTTAAAGGTGGTTATCAAAAAGAAAATTGTGTGCATCAGTAGATTGTGTGCCTGGGAAGCATTCATGTACATAACGCTACTGCTGCCATCTGTAACTTTTAACTATGATTGGAGGGAACTGATAGCTGCGGACCTAGATATTGAACAAACATTACCAAAATGGGTGTGCTTATATGAGCAAAAGTGTTTCTTTGCAGCTAGTTATGTTTGAATATAGGTGTATGAATGGTGAATCTGGGACTGAGTGGGAGGGTTGATGCAAAGATAGGTTGGGAAAGTTATGCCTTTTTAAGGTCAATGGTTCAGTGCCATTGTTCGGTCAATAAGTGAGTTTTAAAATACTGATCCAGCGCGATACTAGCAATGAGCATTCATACACCAGATACTCACTTGGGCCCATACATTCATACTACGCTAGCATTTCACACTGGGGTATCAGTTGTTACTCTTTGTCAAAATCCCTGCTACCAATTACCTTCTGATTGAAGAGTAATGACTTACCAATGAATCCTTTGCTAATTGGGAAATTTAAAATGAGTGACATTCATTACAGTTCATAATCCTGAAATAATCACAGAGTCAGGAAGTTTTAAAATGTTTATCTAAAGATTTAGCAGAGTAAATTACAGAGCTGCATGATACTCATTCGCATATCAAGGATGAAGCACAAGAAATCAATTTATCGATTAATGACGGTCCCTCAGAAAAGGAGAAGATAGAGACAGCAGCGCAACTAAAGGTTGCATATATTTACCTAAGTGCGAGAACCAAACCCCTTGGCCAAGGAGTTGCGAAAGATAGGACCCAGGAAGGATGAAGAGCAAGATCTCCTCCAGGTTCAGGACAGGACCGGTGACCTCTCTACCTACGACGCCTGCATCGTTCCCCTCTCTAATACTCCGCTTCTCCTCGATTCTCCCGTGTCTCCCTTCTAATGGACTCCGCCGACCCCTCCTCAGGACCTCTTCTGGACAGGGATCCAGACTCCAATCGATCAGCTTGGCGGTCTGGAGCTCTTCTGTGCGTGCTGAGAGTGTGCTCTCTAATTAACTAATTCTATATCTATTATACCCTTCTATGCCCATGTACCTCCCATTAATGTTGCAAAAATATGGGACCACTACTTCTGATTGGACAGGGACAGGGGGTTGATCCTCACACCATATGAATTTAGTTCGATTTCTGAAGACCATTGTTTTTAAAATACTGCCCATCAAATTTATACATTTGCTTTATTTCCCACCCATCTCACGACAAAAATGTATACATTCTCCATGTACAATGTTGCATTTTTAACAGGAAAGACATGGGTACCTCAGTGTCGGCCATCAGGTCGCGGCCTTGGACCTCGTCCAGGTTGACTTCATCCTTTTCTCTTGGCAGACATGCGAGACGCATGCGCAGAATCATTTGTCTCTCGAGTTTCAGTTCACTAACCCCAGGCCCAAGTTTCCGAACTAATAAAAGTCAAAGAAGAAAATATTAAAATCACAAATAAAATGTTTCACTGTATACCCACTCTTTCTATACTATTCCCATTTACTTATAAATTCTATCCCGCATTAATAGCGTTAAGAAAATGACAATTTTATTATAACACGAGAGCAAGCTGTAGCATGTGAAAACATTAAGCAGCCATTTTAGAACACACTGCGCAGAAGCAGAATTTTCCCACCAAGCAAAGAAAGACGTCACACCACGTGATATGGTTGAGACATGCGCAGTAGAGTTCCCGCGTTTTAGCGGCCATTTTAGAACAGACAAGCGTTATTTGTTAGTTAAAACACATAGGCAAGCTTCCTTACTATTTATATCGTGTATGCAAGAATTAGTATGAACAATACAAAGTTTAATAAATGAATACTGTGAGGAGATTGTCTCCGAGCAAGTCTCATTTGTGAGTCCTTGCTCCATCAATGCCCTCTCTGATGGCGTTTCTGAGCCATCAAATACTACCCACAACCAGATGCCAACTTTTAGAAGCTAATAATTTCATTTTCATTTTTACTTTTTCTATTTTTCACATCCCCTTTCAGCTTTTTGTATAATTCACTTCTTAAATCTTCAAGTTCAATTTCTTAAAACTTTCTCTTTTTTCCTGTTCCTGTCACATTATACGATTCATTCTGTCTACAACATTTGCACCATATTATTATTGACAGTACTATTATTGCTATCCCTGCTAAGGGTACTAATATTTTACCTATAAGTTCTTTCCCTATATTAGAAAACCAGGTACCAATTGACGCAATACTATTTGTCAATCTTTCCCATACACTATCAACTTCCAGTGGTTTCAATTCCTTCTCAAGTTTTGTAATGTTCTGTATATATGTTCCAATTTCTGCACTTTTATCAGGTATATAAGTGCAACAGTGTTTCGTCTTCAATAATTTACAGACTCCGCACTCTTTTGCCAATATAATATCAAGAGCAAGTCGATTTTGCATAACCATAGACCTAATCGCAACCATCTCCGCATTAATCATTAGAAATCCTCCAGCAGTATCCGTTGATAAACGATCAACCACTGTAGACAATTTACATATTTTCCTTGAGTTCAGAATTATTCCCACTGAAGGTATCAATGCACCAAATATATCACCTACAATTTCAGAAAAACTAGCTCTTTTGCTACGTGTTAATTCGCCATTATTTTCATTGTTCCCAGTGTTTCTTTTTACGTGGTATATTTTTGGAAACACTATTCCAAAATAACAACTTCCATACCACCGTGCAGGAAGCCTAAAGTAAGCCTTATTCCCACACACATAATAGATTCCAGGAAAAACTGAATCTGTTCCTCCTTTGAGTCCCCAACCTCCAAGAATTAAGAAATTGTGTTCACATTCACTGGTACCGATGAAAACATTGTTATAGTCAGTCCTTAACCTATGTAGACAAATTTTCCCTGTTTTTACAAAATCCAGAGCCATAGCAGCTTGAGCCTTGCCATGTGTGTAACTACCTTCTTTCTCAGCCCAAGGTGGCAAATGAGCCTTATGCTCAGAAGCTTTCTTTTGAAAATCTTGTCTTCTATCTTCTACTAAATTCAAAAATATCTTTTCTTCTTCGTGTAAAGAACATGTTAGATTGTTTCTATGTGCATGTGTTATGTCTATTGATTTCATTGTTAAGAAAAACTCTCCCATAAACTGTGCATCTTGACTACTAAGCACTGGGTTCATACTCTTGCGAATCGGAACCTCAGAAAATATCACATTTATGTTTGAATAATAATACTGAAGTCTCCCTGTTCTATAAAATAAACTAGCCAACACACTACATGAGATGCCATAGGTTAATGGCAAGTGATGATACGTTAACCCTTCTGCTACTGATTCGGGTAACTTCATACAGACATAACAGTTGCTAACTTCCATGGTATCTACATATTGAAATAGTAACTTAGTGAAAACATTTAAACTAGTGTCGTTATCAGTTATTTCATGATGAAATTCTTGTTCATTTTCTGCCATCAGTTCTACTCTATTACTTTTCAAGTTTGCTGTCCTTTCCTTAGTTTCGTTATTAATCTTTTTATCCATCATCATAAGGTAAGGGACTGCTACGATCAGAACTAACCATACTATAAGCACCATTACTAGACTACATATGCATACTGCACAGCATCTTTTACAACATTTCTGTTTTGATCTCCCAGTAACTCTATCGTCGGACATTTTGACAAGGAAGATTGCTCTTCTTATCTATTTTTCTTCAATTTTCTTTGCGCAGCTTCTTCACGTTATCAAGGTGGTCTTGTTTCTGTTTCATAGACCAGTTCTGCACTAGTTCCTTCGTCACCACTTTCACTTGATTCTGAGCTCTTGTAGTCTTCAAGAATTATGTAAGTCCAGTCAGGACCTTTAAACTTGTTGTTAATAAGTTTCAGTCTTTTACTTCTCCGATTCTCAGTTTTGCTTTCTTGTCCTGTTTGGCTTGTCACTTCGTTTACTTGTTCAGGATTTTCACTTCTGGTTCTTACGTGGTATTTCACTCTTTTAATGACACTAGGCCAATGATCACCTTTTCTTGTTTTCTGTGTTTGCACTGCCCTTTTGCTTTCTTCTTCTTCGGTAGTTCGTTTATTTTCAGGTTGTGTCACAGTCTTGTTTTCGACAATTACAGTTTCTTCTATCTGTTCTTTTTCAGGTCTGATTGGTTTTTCTTCAGCAGATCCACTGTGAGTTTCTAATGGCTGACTTTGCTCAGGATTTTCGTTTTCAGATTCAAGAATTTCGAGATCTTCTGATTGAATGTGTTTTCCTTGATCTAACTGGTCCTGATCAGGGCTTATTGCACTTTGTACTTCTGCAGCCTGACCGCATTCTTCTAGACCTGTCTGTCCCTGCTCAAAATTTCTTCGTTTTTCACTATTTTGAGCCCAGTTTTCTTTCCCTATCTGGTCCTGCTCAGGTTCTCTTATTGTTTCTTCTTCTTCTCTTTCCTGAGCTGCTTCTTCTTCACCTATCTGATCTTCTGTAACTTCTTTTAGATTTTCTTGACTTCTTGTTCTGTAGTAAACTTCAGGAATTTCCACCACTGGTATCCAGTCCTGACTTGTGCTCGGTTGTTCTTCATCAGCTTGCCTCGAATCTTGCTCCTGTGATTCTTCAGCTGGGCAACCTTCAGCTTCCTCAGTGATCGTTACTGTCTGAGGATTTTCTTCTTCAGGGTCTGGTACTCTTTTAGTGTGGCTTACATGAATCCAATTAGGAAATCCTGCACACTTCACAGCGGTGTTTGTAACTAATATGATCTGACAAGGTTC
This sequence comes from Calotriton arnoldi, assembly GCA_963921515.1. Taxonomy (NCBI): domain Eukaryota; kingdom Metazoa; phylum Chordata; class Amphibia; order Caudata; family Salamandridae; genus Calotriton; species Calotriton arnoldi. The sequence goes on from CAWUFW010004677.1 coordinate 371,257, forward strand.
GCTCCACCTGGGTGATAGACACGTTTCTCTGGTGTGATTCTTCACTACCACCCAGTCACCAGGATTCAGATCATGTTCTTGTTCAGGCTGCCTGGAAACTGCGTCTTCTCCAACCTGGTGAGAGACAGAACGCACTAGGTCAGCCAATCCTTTGCAATAATCCAGAACCATATCATCAGATATATTCAGCAGTTTGTTTATGGGAACATGTGCTTGTCTCATTGCTCTTCCCGTCATTATCTCGTGGGGACTCAATCCGGTATTTCTATCAGGAATGCTTCTGAGACCCATTAAGACAATGGGCAATGCATCCGGCCAACTTAATGATGTTGATGCACACATTTTTCCCAGTCTGGATTTTATTGTGCCATTCAATTGTTCAACCACTCCAGAGGCCTCTGGACGATATGCACAGTGCAATTTTTGTTCAATTTGGAATGCTTCACAGATTATCTTAATCACTTCACTGTTAAAGTGCTTTCCTCTATCCGACTCCAAAGTTACTGGAAAACCAAATCTAGGAATGAGTTCTCGTAGCAACAACTTTGCGACTGTAATACTGTCATTTCTCCTGGTAGGGTAAGCCTCCACCCACTTTGAAAACAGACACACTATGACAAGTACATATTTTAGCCCTCTGCATGGTGGTAACTGAATGAAATCAAGTTGGAGTCTTATAAATGCCTTTCCAATCTTTCCAAACCCGATTATTGTCTTCCTCCCTGGATTATGCATTTGGCAGGTTAAACATCTCTGGCAAAGACTCTCTGCTACAGCCCTGAATTTGGGATTGTACCAATTTTGTCTGAAGAGCCTAATCATTGCATCTCTCCCTATGTGTGTGCCTCCATGATACATCCTGGCCATTTGTGAGAGCAGACAGTCGGGCATGACTGGTCTGCCATCGGCACAAATCCACACCTCGTCATCCTCTCTTTGAGAACATCCCACTTTAATCCATATATTCTTTTCACTCTCATCAGCATCATCTTGCAATCGTTTTACATCATTCCATGTTTCAGGAGGTGCACACAGCAAAAGTTGGCAGCTGATTCCCATTCTTTCCACCCTTTTATTCACCGCCATTCTGTTTTTGGCACAATGTTGAGCCACAAGGTCTGCATATCGGTTGCCGACTACCACCCAGTCATCTCCTGACTGGTGTGCGGCACATTTCACCACAGCCAATTCTTTTGGTGATTGTATTGCTTCCAGCAATTCCCTTACAAACTGTCCATTTTTAATGGGGGATCCTGAAGAAGTCATGAAATCCCTCTGCATCCATAGTTGGCCAAAATCATGCACAACCCTGTAACCATATTGGCTATCTGTAAATATAGTTACTTTTTGATTCCTCCCAATTTTGCAAGCTTTTATCAAAGCAATCAATTCAGCTACTTGTGCAGAATGTACTCCTGGTAAATAGGATGCTTCGACTATTCCAGTTAATTCACATACTGCATATGCTGCAGTCAGTTTACCATCTTCATGCCTCTGGCATGAACCATCAACAAACAGCTCCCTGTCTGGCTTCCTTAGGGGCAATTCCTGAATGTCAGGACGTGGTTTTGTGCATAACTCTGTGATTTGTAAACAATCATGTTCTTCTTCGTCATCTTTAACTTCTTCATGGTATGGATCTGGTAGTAAGGTAGCAGGATTCACTATTGTGCACCTTACCATGGTCACATTTTCAGCACCCAAAATTATTCTCTCATACTTAGTCATCCGACTAGGAGTAAGATGCTGAGTTCGGGTTCTTGTCAATAGAATCACAACCGCATGTGGAACAAACACCTTTACTGGGTGTCCCATTACAATTGACTCACTTTGTTCAATGCTCAAACAGGTAGCCGCTACTGCTTTTAAGCAGCCTGGTAAAGCGGCCGCCACTGGGTCCAGTGTAGCAGAAAAGTATGCTATTGGACGTCTATCCAGACCATGTCTCTGAGTTAGGACTGATAGTGCACAATTTTCTGTCTCGTGACAGAATAGTGCAAAATCTTTATTATAATCGGGCATGCCTAAGGCAGGCGCTGCACACAAAGCATTTCTCAATTTTACAAAAGCTCCTACACTTTCGTCATCCCATTCAACTGGGTCCTTTGCCTTCTTTTTTGTCATTTGAATTAGGGGCTTTGCTAACAGGGAAAATCCTAGTATCCATTGTCGACAATAACCCACTACCCCAAGGAACATTCTCACTTCCCGTTGGGTGTTAGGCATTTGCATTTTCTTGATTAATTTTACTCTTTCAGAGGTTATTCTTCTTTTTCCCCTCTCAATTTGATGTCCTAGATACTTAACTGTTGTTGTGCAAAACTGCAGTTTTTCAGGTGAGACTTTATGCCCTTCTTCAGCTAAGTGATTCAATAATGCAATAGAGTCCACAACACAGTCTTCTCTGGTGTTAGATGCCACTAATAAGTCATCTATATACTGAACTAAAACTGAACTTCCTGGCATTACTAGTTTTTCTAAGCACTTTTTCAATATCTGATTGAAAATGGAAGGACTTTCTGTGTACCCCTGAGGAACACGATTCCATACATAGACCTTATTCTCGAATTTAAATGAGAAAAGATACTGGCTATCTGGGTGCAATGGTATTGAAAAGAACGCTTGGCATAAATCAATCACAGTGAACCATCCTGCACTCCAAGGGATCTGGTATAGAATTACTGCAGGATTTGGCACTATAGGACAACAAGGTTCCACAATCTTATTTATTTTTCTCAGGTCTTGAACAATCCTATATTTCCCACTAGGTTTCTTCAAACCCATTATTGGTGAATTACATGGACTACTCATTACTTCTTTTAGTATGTTTTGTTTTACCATTCGGTCGATTTCTTCAATGACTCCTGCTTTTACTTCTGCACTCATTTTGTATTGTCTGGTATTCGGGAAAATTGCACCTTCTTTTACAGTAATTTTAACTGGGTCTATATTGGCCATAAGTCCTACTTCTTTTCCCGTAAAATCCCACACTATGGGATTTACTGTAGTTTTTAATTCTTCTGGCAACTCGTCTTTTGTGATCAAAGAGAACATCTCATCTACCTCTGTACCTTGTTTCGCAATCATGAATTTATATACATGGTCTTCATCAGGGGTCTGAATTGCCACACCATCCGGTGTGCAGAATATTGTGCAGTTCATTTTACACAACAAATCTCTGCCCAATAAATTTACTGGACTAGAATCACACACTACAAATTGATGCATTTCTCTAAAATTTCCAATTTTAACTTCCATTGGTTCAGTAAGAGGTGTTCTAATCTTTCGATTAGCTACTCCCACTACTTGGATAGCTTCTCCAGAGAGAGGAAGGTCTGGGATGTCTGCTGTTCTTACAGTAGACCGGGTAGCACCAGTGTCCAAAAGAAAAGTAATATCATTACCCTTCACATTTCCTTCAACATATGGACCTGACTGATCTACCGCTAAGGATGCGCCAAGTACGCACTCCTTCTACCCCTCTCCTAGGCACCGTCATGAACTGTACTGACAAAAATCGTCCTGTAAAAGAAACTGTGATGTTACATAATCATTCTTACCACTTCCTCCTTGATATCCGACGTCTGTACCGTGCTTTGCTCTGCTTACATTACCCTGTATAGGTGCAGGTGGCAACTGACTCTGAGGATTTACACCCTGCTGTGAGTCATTCTGCGTCTGTGGATTTAAATTTTGATTTGGGCCATTATTATTCCGTATCTTTTTACATTCATCCTTCCAATGCCCCAATTTTCCGCATCCATGACAAGGAAATTTCTTTTTAGCCTCTTCTCTGCTCATTCGTCCTCTCACTTTTCCACCATTCCCAGTATCAGCATTCGATCCAGAATCTTTTCCCTGATTTTCACTTGGATTATCCAAATTAATCCCCTGTTTCTCGGCCATTTTTACCTGAGCCCACATCACTTTCTCTTGCAGTTTCTTGTGCCTATCCTCAATGTCATCTCCACAATATTTCGCATATTTCAAAATCTCGTCGATCGGTTTCCCTTGCCAACACAACATATGCTGCTTAATCATCTGACAAATTTCTGGCTTTAGACCATAAACAAATCGGTAAACAAACTGACTCATGTTCTTGTCTCCAATATCCTCAAAGCCACTATACTGTTTGAATACCTGCAATAAACGTTCATAGTAGGCGTGTACCGATTCACTGGCTTCTTGAGTAGTTCTGTCTATTTTCACCCAATCTGTCTCTTTTGGTGGTATCTTTCCTTTCAGGTAAGTTATTACCTGCTGATACTTTTTCATTACATCACTTGACGGGGCACCTGTCTTTGGATCTCTGGGATACTCTTCACTCGGCCAATCAACTGTGATTTTACAATCTGTCCATAAATCGGCAGGTACCACTATGTCGAACAAACCATCCAAGTCCTTCAACAATACCTTTGACACTTTCACAAACCTCTCAACCTGCTTGTACCATTCAATTGGTTTTTCTCTTAACTTTGGGAAATCATTCGTAAAGGATAAAATATCCTGTCTGCTCCATGGGACATGTACATATCCCCCTCCTGGAACTTCTCGCATCGGATACATTTGATCTGCTTTCCCTGTTTCCTTCATCAAATATTCAGAAGCTGCTCTACTGTATTGTGCTTCTTCCTTTTTCTTTGTCCATCTAACTTTCCATTTATCTAGGTCTCCCCATTTCTGTAAGACTGTCATTAATTCTTTTATTTGTAATTTTCTTCCAGAGACATTCATGTTTTCTAAATCTTTGTCTGAAAAATCTGCTCTATAGGGTTTCTGTAACACCTTCGACTTCCCTATTTCAATTCCCATCTGCAGGGCTAAATCTGATAATTTTTCATGGAATATTTTTACATTTCTTGTGATGCTTCTGCACACAAACAACAATTCTTCTTCATCGTAAGTATTTAGACGGTCTATCCCTACATTTCCTGCTATTATTTCTTCTAATTCGATTTTTAGTTTATAAATGTCCGTAATCTTTGGGGGCGTACACTGTTTGTCTGATCCTTGTGCCCACCTTTCTAAGTCTTCTGGAGTAACTACTGTGCCACTTTTAGTTCCTGATGAGGTTAATATGTTTACATCTTTTGAGCAACCAGGTGTAGCTCTTCTGGGAGTACTATTTACGGATTCTCGAATGGGCAAGTCCATTAATGAAATTATAGATTCACAATCACTAAAATGATCCTCAACCATTACTACTGCTTCAGGTTTCGGAATGTTCACAGTAGTAGGCGCAACTAGCGGCTGGGAATAGTTTACCTTGTCACTATATAATGGAACTACGGGACCAATTGTTACAGGTATGGTCAAAGAATCAGGATGTACTTTTATCTGTGTTATTTTCTGTATTAATTCTGCTCTAGTTTTTTCTAGGGCTTCCTTTTCTTTATCGTGAAGTACCCTACTAGGTGTGGAATCATGCAATACTTGCAGTACTAATGGTGTCTTTAATGGTGGTGCACTTGGGGTACATCCCTTTGTCCCTTCCTGATATGGTGGAGGATTCTTTAATAACTCTTCCATAAATTCATCTTCAGAATCTCCACACCTATTCAAGTGTTTTGTCTTTTCTGTGCATTTGCTCCCTAACAGCTCTTCTTCTGTCAATATTGGATACAGTCCCTCTGTAAGCATCGCTCTTCTCCACTGTTTCATTTGACCGTCCCTTGACTCATTGTGGTATCTCGGGAAAAATCCCCGATAACCCCTATTACTTCTGGATCGGTCACGTTCAAATGCCTCAGTTTCCCACTCTTCTAAGGCTTCGTATTGGGTTAATCTAGGTCTTGGTTCTAAATCATTCATCCTCAGTCTCAAATTTTGAAGAATTCTCCCATTAAAAGTACCATTCTCGGGAAATTTTAATATTCCATCATTTTTGGTATATTCTATCCAATTCTCTAACCATACGCAAGTATGATAACCTCTTTCCATCATCATGAATGAAGCGGGCGTTTTAGCTGGTGGAATAATAATTCCTTCTCTAGTTTTGATTGGTTTGTCCTTTTTAAAATAATTCTTAATCTTTTGTAGGAATGACATTTTCCTCTTCTCTCCGTACATTTTATCTAAACCTCGGTGTATAAAGTTATATTCTGCAAAATCTAGGAATCTCCTATCCGGACGAGTTCCTATTAAAGTTAGATCGCGTTTTAACATGCAATCTTCACTATCCACTAAGATTTCTGCTTCTATTTTAGCAACCAATCAAATTCCAGTTTACTTTTGTCTCTTAACCAATCCTAGCGCGGCCTTTCTGTGACGTTAGTCTGCCACCCCTCCTTTACAATCTGCGCTTTTCTGTCCCTCGCTGTTTCGACCAATCCCAGCGCGGCACCTTTGATGTCAATATTACTCTTGACTACTGACCCCTCCTTTACAAGAGTCTTCCACGCCCACGGTTTCAACCAATCCCAGCGCAGCGCTTTGTGACGTCAGCTCCCTCTCCGGCAGCTGACCCTCCCTTTACAAACTTGTACGCAAAACCTTATTTTCTCTACGATTTTAATTGAAATTCAGTAACAACATAAAACATTCGCTATCGTGCCAGTTTCTCTAATTTGAAAAAGATAGTTTTCGTCCACACTAGTAAACCCTTTCCGTTTACTAAACATACACTACGAGTAAAACCCTTCTGTTTACTCTTCACTTGAGCATCAAAAATACCTGTTACTTCTTCAATGTTACCCTTTCTAGGTGATATAACATCAAATTTTCACCAGCATATTCCTTTTGCTATTACTCACACGCATAGAGTCCCTAACAAGTACTGATAGCCCTGCTTAACTTTTCAGTACTATTTCTGCCTGACAGATAACCTCACTGCAGTATGGCTTCCACTTACCACCTGCTATTCAATTTTCCTCCCGGGGAATTCTGGACAACATAAAACAAAAACTTTGAAACAATAACAGGTGTTAGTTCATAAAAATATAATTCTCATTACCCAATTAACAAAGCGTAACCATCCTCTGATAACCAGAAAACTGATCCAGCGCGATACTAGCAACGAGCATTCATACACCAGATACTCACTTGGGCCCATACATTCATACTACGCTAGCATTTCACACTGGGGTATCAGTTGTTACTCTTTGTCAAAATCCCTGCTACCAATTACCTTCTGATTGAAGAGTAATGACTTACCAATGAATCCTTTGCTAATTGGGAAATTTAAAATGAGTGACATTCATTACAGTTCATAATCCTGAAATAATCACAGAGTCAGGAAGTTTTAAAATGTTTATCTAAAGATTTAGCAGAGTAAATTACAGAGCTGCATGATACTCATTCGCATATCAAGGATGAAGCACAAGAAATCAATTTATCGATTAATGACGGTCCCTCAGAAAAGGAGAAGATAGAGACAGTAGCGCAACTAAAGGTTGCATATATTTACCTAAGTGCGAGAACCAAACCCCTTGGCCAAGGAGTTGGGAAAGATAGGACCCAGGAAGGATGAAGAGCAAGATCTCCTCCAGGTTCAGGACAGGACCGGTGACCTCTCTACCTACGACGCCTGCATCGTTCCCCTCTCTGATACTCCGCTTCTCCTCTATTCTCCCGTGTCTCCCTTCTAATGGACTCTGCCGCCCCCTCCTCAGGACCTCTTCTGGACAGGGATTCAGTCTGCAATCGATCAGCTTGGCGGTCTGGAGCTCTTCTGTGCGTGCTGAGAGTGTGCTCTCTAATTAACTAATTCTATATCTATTATACCCTTCTACGCCCATGTACCTCCCATTAATGTTGCAAAAATATGGGACCACTACTTCTGATTGGACAGGGACAGGGGTTGATCCTCACACCATATGAATTTAGTTCGATTTCTGAAGACCATTGTTTTTAAAATACCGCCCATCAAATTTATACATTTGCTTTATTTCCCACCCGTCTCACAACAAAAATGTATACATTCTCCATGTACAATGTTGCATTTTTAACAGGAAAGACATGGGTACAGCAGTGTCGGCCATCAGGTCGCGGCCTTGGTCCTCGTCCAGGTTGACTTCATCCTTTTCTCTTGGCAGACATGCGAGACGCATGCGCAGAATAATTTGTCTCTCGAGTTTCAGTTCACTAACCCCAGGCCCAAGTTTCCGAACTAATAAAAGTCAAAGAAGAAAATATTAAAATCACAAATAAAATGTTTCACTGTATACCCACTCTTTCTACACTATTCCCATTTACTTATAAATTCTATCCCGCATTAATAGCGTTAAGAAAATGACAATTTTATTATAACACGAGAGCAAGCTGTAGCATGTGAAAACATTAAGCAGCCATTTTAGAACACACTGCGCAGAAGCAGAATTTTCCCACCAAGCAAAGAAAGACGTCACACCACGTGATATGGTTGAGACATGCGCAGTAGAGTTCCCGCGTTTTAGCGGCCATTTTAGAACAGACAAGCGTTATTTGTTTGTTAAAACACATAGGCAAGCTTCCTTACTATTTATGTTGTGTATGCAAGAATTAGTATGAACAATACAAAGTTTAATAAATTAATACTGTGAGGAGATTGCCTCCGAGCAAGTCTCATTTGTGAGTCCTTGCTCCATCAATACCTTTACTACGAACATTACAGGTGGTAATATTGTGTTGTGGCCACTCAATCTGTACATGGAAGAGGCATACAAGCAGTTTAATGATAAGTGCTACATGAAACTACTAATCAAGCAGTAAATCTCAGTGAATTAATAGAAAGGCGGAATATAGGCTTGTTAAAGCAAGAGGAATATATGTTTTTAAGGAAGGATGACCCTATGATGAACGTTTTGTATTTAATTCCTATATTTCACAGAAACATGACAAAACCTCCAGGTCGACCAATCATATCAGCAATTGATAGGATGTTTGGAACAATGAGGTGATTTTGTGGGTCATGTATATTGACGACCTCTTTGTTATTTGGCAAGGGTTAGAAGAAAGTGCTCAGGAGTTTGTGGGAAAAAACAAACTGTATCAATCTAAACCAGTTCGATTAGTAGGAAAGAAGCGGTCTTCAACGATCCAACTGTGTACATCAGGAATAATAAGCTAGAAACTACAATATTTAGGAAAGCCACATCAGGCAATACAGTTTTGCATGCAAGTAGTTTTCATCCAAGAAGTCTAATTGCTAGTATATCATATTGTGAAGCTTTGAGAGTGTGAAGAAATTGCAGAATAACCTACTAGGACAGGATTGTTAATAATACTCATTCTAAGTGCCAGACAATACTGAAGATGATTGGCCCACTTGGGTAAGATTGTTATGACCCACAGCACATCAACCAAAAGTCACATGCTAATCTGGGAGTAATGGTAATGAAAACAATACACGCTACCAAAAAACAATATAGCATAAAGGAATTCAGTAGGAATGATTCATATTTGTTTGTTTTGTTATCTGTAATGTAAAGCCTAATGGCATGATGAATTTTCATTACAAAAAAAGATATAGTGCTGCAATGAGGTATTTTTCTCAGTTTTATTATTTTATTTTATAAAGCTCTATGAGATGATGAAATGCGAAAAAGGCAAAAAAAAGTTGTATTTTTTTATGTTTATTGTGAAAGGAAGCATATGAGCGCTTTAAAAATGTCAGACAAGATGGGGGGGCTCCTTATGTGAGCAAGGCAGGGGATTGGCTGGAACGTGTAATGGCAGCGTCTCAATAAAATTCAATGCTTTTGAAGTGACCTTGAACTGTTGGCGACTGGTTTAGAAATGGTGGCCGGAATTTGGAGGGCATCAGCAATATAACTCCACATCCTTTAAAGGTGGTTATCAATAAGAAAATTGTGTGCATCAGTAGAATGTGTGTCTGACAAGCATTCATGTACACAAACCTAATGCTGCCATCTGTAAATTCTGTCTATGATTGTATTGTATTGTATTGATAGCTGCAGACCTAGAACCCGAACAAACATTGCCAAAAGGGGCGTTTTTGTATGGTCAAAAGTGTTTTGAATGCTGAATTTGGGACTGAGTGGGTGGGTTGATGCAAAGATGGGTTGGTGAAGATGTGCTTTTTCAAGGTCAGTGGTTCAGTACCACTGGACGATCAATAATTGGGTTTTAAAACAACTTTACTACAGACATAGTTGTTAGACAATGGAAGTTCTCCCATGAGGAATCTTTCAAACGTTTGGAAATAAGAAGCATATTTTGATTCAGATGGATCCAATGCATTACACTCAATTGCATTTCGTTATTGGGTTGAAAATGCCCTTCTCTTTCCCCAAATACATATGTGTTAAAAACATGGGAGGTGTAAAGTAGATGAAGCGTGATAAGGAAAAGGTTTGTTGGATGCACCTGAGAGAATCTAATTGCAGTTTTTGTGCATTCACAAATAAGGGACGCCATACATGACAAGAAAGACGACCACTTTCTTTTCTCACTTTTGAAACAGATTTGTTTTAGGCACTAACAGTATGACATTAATGGCTAAAACAGCACCTTCTTCCATTATATTTGAAGCAGGTTTCAATATGAATAAATAAAAAACATCAAAGAGTGCTGTGCTACATGACACGGTACTGCCCATGATGATACTGTGCTGCCAAATATGACACTTTTGTTTTCAATATTACAGAAAGGCTGCTGTTCTGCACACCACCGGTTATCCTGTATTAAATGAGGTTGCACAGTTTAGAACAGGGCAACCAATTATCACATGGGAGTCATCCATATGATATGGTGCTGCATAATTAGTTATTGTGCCGGAAAATGAAGTGCTCAGTCGCGGCTGGCATGGTTCACAGGTGGGGGGGGGGGCAGGGTTGGTGGAGATGGGCGAGTGGTTGCGAGGGAAGGGGGGGTCGTGCGGGGAGGGGGGTGTTAAATAATAATAAAAAATTAAAAACGTACCTTTACTGGGTCCTGCGTCTTCACTGCTGGGTCTGCTCCTGCTTTCCTGCCTCCGCAGGAACAGAAAGCAGGCAGCCTCCCCCTCCCCCCCCCAGGCCAATCACAATGCTGCAATGGCAGCGTTGTGATTGGTTGGGACGCCGACCACACAGGCCATTTTCTCCATGTAGGATGCATGCAGCTTTCAGAGTGCTTGCCTGTAACATAAATTCCTAGTAGAGCTCGAGGCTTTCTCTAAATATTCTAGCTATTGGAGATGGATCTATTCACTACCTAAGTCTCCTTCCCGCTTAAACCATTTGTCATCCAAATTAGTCTCCAACCAGATGCTCTGATGTTCAAAAGGTCTCTGAAGACAATTCTTCTCTTAATATCCCGATATGGCTGCGAGGACTCAAAAAATGGGCATAAAAATAATGTGCGGTCAATCCATTTGACACACTCTGGAGAGTTTTGTGGCTGTCAGATGACGCCCTCTTGATCTTTTCTGCTCCGCCTTTGAACATAAGCTCTCATTCTCCACCCTTTCCTTACTGTTGCTCTCCCTAATGGATGTCCCCTCCCTCCTTCTCTTTCTATCCCTCCCCCTCTTTTTTTTCTTATTTATAATTTATAATTGGTATGCCTACCATAACCCCCTCCAACGCCCTATTTGTTAGAGCTATTTTTATATGCTGTATTTCGCAAGCTCAATGTTGCCCATGCCATTGTAGGCCATCGCCACCTGGCTGCTGACAAGTTTGAATCAGTCTCTGTTTATCTATTTCCCCCTTTGTACAAGGTTGTAGAGGGAAGTAATATATATCTGTACTGACATTAGCGTATTCTTGTAGGCTTCATGTATTTATGTATGTATTACGTGCTTTCTGTTTCGAACTGTTTCTAAGAAAATAATAACATATTTTGAACATACAATCAAATGTGCAGCGCCACGTTATACTGGAGGGGGCAGTGATATTGTTATTCTGAATACCATCGACTAATATGATAGAGTGCTGCTCAATGTCACACAATTCTTCCTATAAAGATAGAGACGAAGTCACTTCCTGTAAACTGTGCACAGTAACTAACAGCTCGATGGATTCTTGACCATACCAACCCAGCTACCAATCAAATAGCAGACTGACACAGTTATATTCAGGTTTTCTTTAAATTATATTCTCTGAAGTTTTTATACCCTTGTTTTTATTGTATTTGAATGTTGCAACTTTCAAAGGATGTTCAATCGTTTTCCATTCATCATTTTATTAAAACGTTAGAATCCATGATACATTTTATCTTCTAATCTATTGCGGCGATCAATATATTTTTATAACAATGTATTTCACACATGCGTGCTTTTTCGGGTGAATTCATAAACATAGCTTGAAACAATAAAATATACTTTAATATTATAAACCTCTGAAATGTGTTCATCTCCTGGGTTAGAATACACTCTGATTTTAAAAAATAGCCCTATATTCATGCAATTATGTTAGTATCAAGTGATTTTCAAATATCAATGTGTCAGTTCTTGGCCTTAATTCAATCATTTTCAAATTGGACTAACACGTCATTCGGTGCAGTGTGAGGCTGACCTGTTGTCATTCCCTTCAACTTCAGCTTTGTTAATCGACAGACAAATACTACCCCTACATATTTTCACTGAGATCAATAACCATCAATCTATGTTTGTGATTTGACAGCCCAGTCATGTAGTTACCTGAATCTGAGCCACTTATTGAGCCTATTCATACCCTTTCCATATAATAGACAACATTTCCTGTAAACATGCCAATGTTTCAAAAAATCTCTTTTTGTGAATGCAGAAGCTACCATGCAGAGGTATGAGTGTGAGCAAGTATTTCTAAGTGTCAATAGAGAATGAATGAGCAACGGCGGATCTGAGTAACCGCACCTCCCTGCTTTATTCCTTTTCTTGTTTAAGAAATTGTAATGGATAGTATGATTGGGTGTGCACATACAGCTCCTGCACCTGCCGTTGTTGGATGCCAGCTGCCAAGCAGAGAGAAAACTGTGAAAATAGTGGAGCGGTGCACTACCAAAGAGTTTTCTTCAATAAATCCAAATGTTCATTTTGTATAGTGGTTTATCAATCCTTTATTTTCAATATCAAAATGTGCAAATTCCAGCCAACGCGTTTCGTTCATACATAAAATGAACTTCTTCAGGGCTGAAAGTTATAATACATAAAAGAAAACATAAGTATAAAAATATATATACATATGGTGTATTCACACAATATGCTTTTACTTTAAAAACGAGAGAGAAACTATATACAAAGGCAAAGGTTATTTCATTAGAAGGTGACTCTAAACACAAGAAAGGAAACCTAATGGGGGGTGGGAAAAATACAAAACAAAAATGGAAATTCATGGTCGACAATATGTCACTTCAAGTTGAAGAAAAAACATTTGGATTTATTGAAGAAAACTCTTTGGTAGTGCACCGCTCCACTATTTTCACATATTTCTAAGTGTCGTCATTGCTCAAACTGTATGCGCTCTGCTACTCTAGCATTCAAATTCTCTTTCTGTAATTCTCCTTGCAGGAATCTAATAATAATGTATGAACATTTTTAACTATTATGCTGTTTTGCACTATACGCTCAAAATACATTCAATAACTTCTCATCCCTTATCCTGTTGGAAACATGTGTGCAAACACTGCTAACTCCCAAACCAAAGTGATTCTTGTTCTGTCCCTGTTCAACTGGAAATATGGAAATAACTCCATTATCATTACCTCCCCCCCCCACCCCCTCCGGTCCCTCCAGTCCTCGTCCCATTCCTTACTAATTGGAGATGACCATCTCCACAACAGAAAAAAAGAACTGGGGAATGCTGGGACACCTAAACCCACCCCCTCCCACTGGGAGTACATAAGCAGTACCTACCCAGCATTCCGCCTGTTCTTTTTTCTGTCTGCCGACAGAATGGGACGTGGTTGCTGGTTGTACTTACCTGCTGATGTTTCATGCTGCAGTCTTCTCTGGATCCCGTCGGGCTTCTGGGCTGTCCTCGTTGTGCTCCTGCGCAGTGGCTCCTGGCCTGCTGAGCTTGCCGGGAGCCGCGATTGTTGGTGGCCAGCTCTTTGTGGCTGGGAAGCCGGTCCTACCGGTCTGTTCCGGGTTGAAGGGCGCGTCTTCCTGTGGCTGGGCCGGTCAGGAAGACGCACTACTACAGCTGTGGGGTGGCTCGGGCCGATCTTGGTGGTGACCCTGGAGTGCCTGGCAGGCCAGTATGGCCGTTTCCTGTTGCCTGGCGCTGGACTGGTGGAGGGCACCTGGGCTGGCTGGTGGGGGCAGGTGGTGTGTGATGGTGTCTGCCTGCCCCATGGGTGAGTACCGCATAGCATTGTTTTTACGGTCCTGGTTCTCTCACTGGCCTTTTGAGACCCCGGCTTCCGCTGCTTGGACTGTGTTTGGGTATCTGTTGTCTCTCTCTTTCAGGGGATGTTTCCAGATGGCCTACTGCCCGGCGCTGAGTTGGTTGTCAGTTCCTGGGCTGGCCGGTGGGGGCGGGCGGTGTGTTATGGTGTCTGCCTGCCTCAGGGGTGAGTACCACATAGCGGTTTTTCTCCTGTTCTCGTTCTCTGGTTATGGCCTTTGGAGTCCCTGGCCTCCCTGACGCTTGGAGTATATTTACTGTCTCTTCGCTCTTGGTGACTCTCTCTTTTGGGGGGATTTCCTGTCTGCCTGTTGTCCTGTGCTGCGTTGGTGGCCTGTGCCTGGGCTGGCTGGTGGGGGTTGACAGTGTTGTGTGGCATCTGCCTCCCCAGGGGTGAGTCCTGCTGGGCAGTTTTAATTCATCTTTTCCTTGCTCTTCTGTGTGTCTGTCGCATTTCTTGCAGCCTGGGTTGGGTCCTTGGGGTTCCCGGCCTCCCTACTTCTTGGGTTCTGTTCACACCTGGGGGTTGGTGTTGTGCCCTCTCTCTGGCCTGGCGTGGCCTTTGGCGCTGAGGTTCGCTGGTGCGCTGTGCCTCTCCTGCCTCTTGCTGGTCTCCCGCAGCTGTCCGTGGGTGGCTGATGGCTCAGGGGCTGCGCTGGTGGTGCCCCTGGTATGACTGGTTGCCTGTGTAGGTGTTTGCTTGTTGTCCAGCGCAGACTTGTGGGGTGCGCTTAGGATGGCTGGTGGGGGGGTGAGTGTTGTGTTGCAGTTTCTTCTCTCCGCTTTTGTTCCTTTCTGGGTGCCTTGCCTGTTTTTTGAGGTCCTCTGCCTCCCTGCTATCGGGTCATTTGCCGCCGGTGGGGGCTGGGTGTTGTGGGTCGTCCTTCGCATTTGACTCTGCGGCTCCTTTGTTTCTCCCCTGTTGCTTCTGCCTGGCTGGTGGGGGTGTTGGTGTGGCTGCCAGTATGGTCTGGTGTCTGCCTGCCCTAGGGGTGTGTGCCGAAAAAAAAAACATTGTGGCTTTTCTGCTGCTTGGCGGCCCTGTTGTTCCCCTTCTCCAGACTGTGTCTTTTCTATGGCCTAGCTTTGCCAATGTCCTGGGATGGTGGCGTCGCGGGGGCTGTGTTCAGATGTACCTGGTGTGCCTGGTTGCCGTTGGCCAGGTTTGTGGTGTGCCTGTGGTGTTGGCTTGGTCCTGTCGCTTTCCACTTGGGGTTGACATTTGGGCTTGGTCCTTTGGTGTTCTTGCGCGCCTTCCTGATGGGTTTTTCTAGCTTGTGCGTTCTGGTTTGGGGGCTGGTTTTGTGCCTGTGGTGTCCTTGGTCCCTGGTCTTTCTGGGCCTTTTGGTGACTCTGCTGTTGCTGGGTCTGCTGGGATCCGATTTCTACCCTGTCCCTTTTCCAGTCCCTGCCCCCTCAGTGGGCTGTGCACCTTTGGGTTCTCTGGGCTCGTTTCTCCTTGGGTTGTGGTGTTGCCACGTGTCTTCCGGTCTGGTGGTGGGGCCTTGGCTTTGCCTCTGTCTGTCTTGGCCTTGCTGTCCTTTTGTTTGACCCCTCGTTTGCCTGTACCGGAGGGGTTGGCAATGCCTTTACTGCCCTTGTCTCCTGGTTGTGTTCAGCTCCTACCATTTGGGCCTTGGTGCCTTGGGGGTCACCTTTGGGTGTCTTCCTGAGTCCCTTGCCTGGCTTTCCTTTCTCTGGAACTTTGCGCCTTGTTTGGGTGTGGGTCTTTCGGCCCCTTGGTGGTTGGCGGTCCTGTGCCTTGGCCTTTCCTCTGGCCTTTCCTCTGCACCTGCTGTCCACTGGTGCGTGCTGGGCCATGGCGTTGGCATGCCGGTGTGGGCTGCTTGGCTTCAACCTTGTCTTCCTGCCATTTTGGGTTCTCTGTGTGGCCTGGCTGTGGCTGGTTCCTGTGCCTTTCTCTGTGCCCTTGGTGGTTGGGGGTTTTGGGGTTGTGGCTGTTGGCCCTGTGCTGCTCCTTACGGGCCGGTGGAGGCGCCGTGTTGGTGGCCTCGTGTCTTGCTGGTATGTCTGTTGTTCAGTCTGCTGGATTCTCAGGTGTCTGTGGGGACATCTGCAGAGTTGGGCTGTGGCCCTCCCTGTTTGTCTCTCCTGTTTTTGCCCTTCTGTGGCTGGTCTTGGACTTGCTTGGGGAGGTTCCTTGGTGTCGTCCTTTGTCCTCCGGGCCAGTTGGTTGGCTGTTGGTTCGGTTGGGGGTTTCCTTCCTTCCGTGTTCCAGGTTCTTCTTCTGTGGCCATTGGCTTGGTCTTCCCTGGTCCTGTGTTTCTCACCTCTGTTCGGCCCGCAGGTTTTTGGTTGTGGGTGTCGCCCTTGGTGTGGGCTGTTTGGGAAGGTGTCCTCCCTGTTGATCCTGTTTGGTCTTTGGGTTCCCCTGGACTCGGTGGAATTGGTGGTTTTGCCTCTCCTTGCTCTTGGTGCTGTGCCCTGGTCAGGTTTGGAGTCTGCTGGGGTCCACCCCTTGCTTTACCTTGGGTGGGGTCCTGTTGTTGGCTTCATTTTAGGGTGGGGGTTTGTGCTTCTGGCCTCTCCCTTGCCTTTGTTGGGCGGGGTGCCGGGTTTGTGTGCTGGTGTCCCCTGAGTTCGGGGTGGTTGCCTTGGTCCCTGTTGGCCTGTCCCTGTGCCTCGAATCCTTCTCCGGGTTTGGGGGGTTTGGCTGTTGTCCGGTGTCTGTGCTGGTGGTTGGGGCTGGATGTTCCTGTTCTAGGGGCTGGTCCTTCTCTGGGGGGTTTCTGTGGCGGTGTCCTCTGGGCTCTTTGGTGGCTGGGTCTGTCAGGTTGGGGGGGCTGGCTATTGAGCACTGCTCCCTCGCTTCCTGGTTTTCTCTGTGTGGGCCTGCCCTTGGTTGGTCCTCTGGGTCGGTGCCTTGGCTCTTTCGGTGGGCCCTGTCCTCTTTTGTCTGGGCTGGTCTGCTGTGGGCCTCCCCAGGTGTTTTATGGTTGGTTTTGTGGTTGGCCGTGTCGCACTTTTTCTCCTGCCTTGGGCGGGGCCTGTTGGGTCTCTCCTTGGCAGCCCTCCCCCCCACGGACCATGCCCGAAACCTCTGCATCATACTCGACTCCTCCCTCTCCGACCCGACAGGTCAACGCCATTACCTCCAGCTGCTTCAACACCCTCTGCATCCTCCGAAAGACCTTCAAATGGATCCCCCCCGAATCAAGGAAGACCGTCACTCACACATTCCTAACCAGCAGACTGGACTACGGAAACGCCCTCTACGCAGGAATCAACAAATCCCTGCTCCGCAAACTCCAGACCATACAGAACACCGCAGCCAGACTCGTCCTCAGCATCCCTCGACACGAACACATCACCCAACACCTGCGTAACCTCCACTGGCTCCCCGTCGAGAAGAGAGTCACCTTCAAGATACTCACCCACGCCTACAAATGCCTCCACAACACCGGACCCCAATACGTCAATGAGAGAATCTCCTTCCACACACCCAAGAGAAACCTCCGATCCGCCGACCTCGCCGAAACCCCACGCATCCGAAGAGCCAGAACAGGTGGAAGAGCCTTCTCCTACATCGAGGCCAAAAACTGGCACAATCTCGATCGTCATCAGACATGCCCCCTCCCTGAACATCTTCAAGAAGACACTCAAGACCTGGCTCTTCAACTGAGCGGCGCTACCTACCCCCCCAGCGCCTTGAGGCCCTCACGGGTGAGTAGTGCGCTTACAGTTCCCTGATTGATCCTTGCTTCCCCTAGGCTTTCTGGTGGGGTCGTTGTGGATTTTTTCGGCGGTGTTAGGCGTTCTTCCCTTATCTGCTGGGGGTCACTCTCTGTCGTTTCTGCTGCTGAGTCTGTGGTGCTGCGTGGTGTTCCTGGACTTGGTGACTTTCTCGCAGGGTGGGTGCCCTTCCGGGCTTTTTGTGCCCTGTAATTGCTTCCGCTTCTTCTGGGCCACCTTGTGCTGGTTGTTTCGGGGGGCCTGGTTGCTTCGTCCTCTCGGGGGGTTCCCTTTGGGCTTGAGTCTCTGTGGTTTGCCTCCTTTTCGGCCTTAGCTGGTGGTCTTGTCTCCCTGTTGGTGTGGCACTGGCTTCCTGGTGTGTCTGGTCACCTTGAGTCTTCTTCTATGGGTGGCCTCGCTGCTGACCTTCTGGTGGGGATGGTCCCTGGTGCTCTCTTGCCGGGTTCTCCTCCTCTGTGGTTGGTTCGGGGGTGTTCCCGGTGCGGGTTGTCTGCCCTTTGGGTGGCGGCTCCATGGTTTGGCTTCTTGTTTTGTTCTTCTTGGTCATCTCCTGCATATTTTGGGGGGTTCGCCCCTGTTGTTGGGTTGGGGCGTTGTGGGTTGTGTGCTCTTGCCTGTGTTTTTTCCTGTGGCTCTCCCATTTGCTTTGCTTGGGATGCTGCTTTTCGGTGTGGTGTCCTTGGTGTTCTTGGGAGTTCGGAAGGCCAGGTTTCTGGCTTTGGTATGCTCCAATTAGTAAGGAATGGGACGAGGACTGGAGGGACTGGGGGCTAATGCCCTATTACTTACTGGTAATCTTCATTACTCCTGGTCCCGTTGTCCTCGCCCCATTCCTTACACCCCTCCCTCCCGGATGGCCGGCCTTCCTGTTGGTGGCTTGGTAGTTCAAGCGAAATGCTGGGTAGGTACTGCTTATGTACTCCCAGTGAGAGGGGGTGGGGTTAGGTGTCCCAGCATTCCCCTGTAATAACCGGTAAGTAATAGGGCATTTCTAACCCTCTGAGATCACTGGCCACCATTTCCAGGGCAGGTATTTCTAAATTCAGCGGGTGGCATCTAAGCCACGGCGATGGAGTAATTTACTCTTGCGGAGAAAGAGGCCACCAGCCAATAAATAAATCGCCCCTTAATCTAAAACCAGAACAATAATAAAAGTGAGTGTGATGCTAGAAATGCTGTTTGTTCAAACTCTGTATATTCTCAGAACAGAGTTTACTCTGAGTGTGAAGGAGCCTAGGCTCAACTCATAAATCTCCATCTGAAAGCATTATTATGTATTTTTTTAACTCACATTTCCAGGAGTACATCTGGAATGCTGCTCTATGCACAGGTTTTCAAGGCATGCTACTGGGAATGTCATGTGACATTTCCTGGGAACTCCTCTTACCCTTATGCAACTATTTACATAGAGTAGAGTTCAGAACCAGGGGAATGGTGCCCACTGTTCAGCTGCTGGTTTTTCTATTTTATTCTTCTCTGCAGGAAAAATATTTTTACATTTCCACCAAATGTGGGAGTTACCATTTGTCTTTCTTATCCTGGAAGAGGGTTACTCACACCCTGGGCTGGAGTAGCTTTGCAACCATTTCTAGAATGGCAAAGGGTCATATTGGAGTTTTGGAATAGCTACAAATGTGCATGTCTCTGGGCATTTATAATAAACTTACAAGGCAACCCAGGTCAGATAATGCTCGCCTCATACCCATCGCATGGAAATTTCCAGTCCATATTTCTCTGCACTCAAGGCAGAGAAATATGCAGTACTAAATATATTTATTCCTGCCAGGAATCCTTTTGGGAATACATGGCAGGCACAAATTTATACATTTTCAGTTGAAAACACATTTGTGAATGGGGCCCACTATTTGACCTGCAACTAACTGTGTACAATGGTCTCTCACTGGATATATTTTGTGTATGATAATATTAACAATGCCTGTGCTTGTCTGACAGTGTTCATTCTTACTGTTTGTACATATGATAGTATATGTGTGTGTGTGTGTGATAATAGTGTTCTTTTTGCCTGTCTCTGTGTGATAAGACTCAGGTTGCTTGTAAAGACTATCCTTCATAAGTGTGTGTGGAATACTTGCCACCCCACCAGAGAGACTGCCTTCTACCTGTATTTTTTAGCAACTAGCGAAGAACACAAAGTCTGTATTAGTGGTCTTCAATTTGAGACATTAGCCAGCCAGCTTTGGGTTATAGCAAAGCAGCCTTTCTCACAATTAATGTCATAGCCAGATAAGTGTTGTAGATGCAAGCCATTGTATACTGGCAACGTTTGACATACTAGTCTCTCAGCAGGATTCCCAATGCCACAAAATACAAATTGGTGATCACTGCAGACAGGAGGGATCCTTGGTAGATGTTACAGGTGACCTGGATCAGCTGTGCCTCAAATGAACTATCTGAACCAGCATGGTTCTGTTCTCCATGTGTCCCACAAACCATTGCATGATAACGCGGTTGAAGTTCATTTAGGATGTAAGGGTGTCAATAAGAGCTTGATGGTTCTTAGATAATGGGTGAGCAGGATAAGGAGACAGTTGCTCTCTTCTTATTACAGTAGAGGTTTGAACTGAGACTGATAGTTTTGAAGGAAGATATTGATTTTAAAATTATTATAATGTCTCAATGAGACATTATGGATTGTGGCTGGGCCCGCGATGCCTGAACAGTTATCCTCTAGTAGTCGCCATTTGATGGGGAGGCTGACCCCGCCCCTTTATGACAATTTTTAATATTACCATGTTCCTTTCTTGGGGGAGGGGCTGATCTGGTGCTGGCTCTTCTCGATCACCTCATGCTCCGAGAGAGGAAAATGGCAGACACCATTTTGTTCATTTAATGTTTGTGCCCAGGCACCTTGTGCCACCCCGGGGTGAATTCTAAGCGAAGAGGAGCACCACTGGCAAAGGGAGAATCTCTCCTTACCAATGGTGCTCCTTTCATCGGGATTCCTGCTGGGGGAGTTGTTGCTTGCCAGTGATCCCTTAGCAGGAATCACCACTAGCGACTGGGGATTATATTCGGGTGGCATAGGGGCAGACCACCTCTGAAGGCGAATTATAACTGACATTGTCATTATCCTGGCAGCCAATTTGCCATGGCCATCCACAATCAGCTCTGCCAGGGAAGTGAAATTGAAGTCTGCCATTTTGTTTTCTTTGTTTTATTCGCTGAGACCTTGTACTGTTCTCTGGGGATGCAGTGTAAAAATAATGGCACTACTGGAAAAGGGAACAATCTGACCTTTCCATTGGTGGCCCTCCTGAGTGTATTCCCTGTTCAGGGATTGCTGCTGTTGCGCCCTTCCCATTTTTAGAGAACACTTTATAAAAGAAGCTTCAACCCACACAAAGAAAGCAAAGTGAAATTTGGCATGTGAGTAATTAGTAAAGAAGAAAAACATGTAATGTCAGTAAAGCAAAGGCACGTTCACTTTCTAAGGCTCTAATTATTGTTGGTCGCAAACTGTGCATCTACAAATTTTCAAAAGTGCAGAATGCAAAATTCATTTCTGCATTTAAGAATATGGAATCACATGCAATTTGTACATGATAATACCTATTAATGGTTGTCCAAACTGCCTTATTACACGTTTCTCTCACATTTGCAACTTACTTTCCAGCTGTAAATTCTGTGTGCTAACTCCTGTGTCTAGTGAGTTTTGCCCATGAACTTCAATCCCATTCTGAAAGCACGAGAGTTTTGCCTTAATTGTTTATTGCAGTCCAATCACCAATCATCATCTGTACATTTTTATTGCTTCTTTTATGAATATTGTTATTGTAATTACATTACAGTTCACCTGGTTGAGGTGTGTATTGCAAGTTGAAATAACCTTTTACGTCATCTTCCCTAGTAGGTTATTCATTACCAATATGTAAAGCCTTTGCTCATGGAGTGGTTTGCATTTTGACTTAAATTCTTTGTCTGCTTTCAATGATTTTATGCCTATGTTTGCATTTTTCTGATTTTTAATACTTTTGAAGCCCCACCTTCACTTGAACTCATTACATTCTCATTTGTTACCCACATTACACTCCTTGTGAGCATTCTCAGGCAGCATAATAACAATCACAAAATCCAAAATATTGACTAATGAAAAAATTGACATTAAATATATACGCACATATAACAATATGTCAAAATAACACCAATATCTTTAAATAAATAACGAAAAGACTAATTAGAGTTTATCATAAATGGTGCCAAAACAAAATTCTTAGCTAGTCTCCAGCCAATCTATCAAATCATTCTTAAAACAGTTAAAACATGGAAATGCCTTTTCAATTAACAAATACTGCAAAAGCACCACCAAAACACATAAGAAAATGCTTCCTAAAAAGGAATGACAGCAGCGTAAGGCCACTCTGCCTTATTGTAAACCTATGCAAAAAAAGATCGCAATATTGATGAAACAATAAAACTATGTTGAGAAAACAAATTATTAAAACGATTATCAAATTACAAGTGCATCCTCTACAAAAAGTAAAAAATTGCAAAAGGAATATAAAATAAAAACACAGACACTGAATTGCTTGAAATTAAATAAAGAGCACATCAAATTTTATAACAACGAAAGCACAGAACTAAAATGGAACTAAAATAATACTTTAATATATTTAAAAATAAAATAAAACAAACAAACCCCTAACTAAATTTTACATTAAAAAACTGATTAAACGAACACATTTTTCCTCTCAACAGATCGCAACAAATGAATACTGTACCAAAACAACACCAAACAAAACTGAAAAACAAATTTCTACAACTAAAGCAAAGTAAAGATAGCACCAAAAAATGTAAGTTAAAATGTGCTCCTGTATTGTAAAAATGGTAAAATGGATATAACTTCACTTTTTTTTAATTAATGTTTATTTTCTACTCTCTAATCCCCACAGATAAAATGTCAGAAGTAGCAAATTACATCCAACCCCAAAACTTAAAGCTGTTATTAAATTAGAAGCTATACTTATAGTAAGGAGAGTGCCACCAGTGACAAAACACACGGGAAATGCACTAACTGTTATTCAAAAGCATGCTATGACCTGGCCACCACAAAAAATGTAATAGTTGAAAGCAGTAGGGAACATCAACATATCCCTAATAATCATGGAATCGAATAGAAGTCAGACATATTTTACAGGACCTAAAAGAGGCCAGTACAAGTTCACTAAAGCTACCAGGAAAAATACTTCCTGACAACCAGTCCTAAAAAGATTAATTGTTAAAACATGTAGAACACCCAGGGAAACACAAGTAGCACCCAAAAAAATATGAAGCTGTAGACACATCCCAACACTTACTAATCACACATAAAAATACACCTTTTTACTATATGACAACCACAATAAAAACAACAAAATAATCTTTTATGCTACCAATAACAATTTACTAACCATAACTCAATTTAACCTATGGATGGTGAATGGCACTTTTAAGTTGTTACCTCCACCATTCAGTTAAATATACACAATACATGATCAATATCAAAATACAAACATACCATTCGAACATGGACTATTATTTAACAAACAAAGGGCAACTTACAATGAAATGCTAACACAGTTAAAACAACAAACTAACAACTATAACCAACAAAAAATATTTAAGATTTTGAATGGGCAACAATTTTGAAGACACCTAAAATCTACCCACACCCTGCAATCCGTGGTTGCTAGAATCCCTTTAACCAGAGAATATGGAGGCAGTGTCAAAAACCCACTCTGTAGTGACATATGCAACTACCCTTGCACTTGCATGTGAAATAATAAGGCTGATGATAGCTTTGTCGTACGCCTATCTTACAGAAGAACTAAACATTATGATATGCTATTTGAATCCCGCTTTACCAATAACATGAAACAAAACTAGTTCCACTAATGGATTATTGTGTTGATTGATTCTTGGGTTGGTCACCTATACAGATTAGCCCTCTCACACACCAACCCAAGTATCACATTACAATGTGGAATGTATATGAAATCACTCTGTCCCAAGAAGTAAAATTATATTATGCAGAGGAACAATGGCACAATTCTTTTCTAGGAACACTTGGAAGAAGTCAACCTACACTCTACCAATGCCAAGAAATGCTTAAAAAAGAACAAAGCTACCAGAAGTTTAGAATGGAACAAACCCTAACCCAGTATGAACCAAAACTCTCCAAACAAACAAATGCACAAAGACCTAGAATTCAAAGTAAAACTCTTTATGCACAATCTAGACCTACAATACCTACACTTAATAGAAAGAACTCTACTTTAAAAAGAAACATTAAACAATAACATCATTTAACCTCCCATTTAACCTCCTTTTCCGGTCCCCTGGTCTGACCACTTTTTAACCTATTTCTCTTGGGTTGTTGCCAACGCTGACCCGCCAGCTTGCTGCTATTGCAAACCAGCATTTAGCAAATTTGATCCGTTTGTGTTTAACTAGGCCTTGGCTGCTGCCAGGCCCGCCCTCCCGTGGGATCTTGAGGGGGACTTGCGGGGTTTACAAGTTGGGTTTCTAACACCATGGATACGCTATCCTCGACCCCCCCCCCTAGGTTTTCTAGGGAGTCATCTTCCAAACCATGGTTCACGCCCGACCTGAAAGTGCTTAAACATGAATGCAAGAAACTTGAGCGGGATTGGCGTCTTAGAGACTTCTGTCCATTGGCTAAGCATAAACTTAGGCTTAAACAAAAAATGTACTAAGCGGCAATAGCCCAGGCCAAAAGGCGATACGATTCGGCCCGCATTGATTCTGCCAAAAACAACTCTAAGGAGATTTTCGCCATTGTCCAGAGCTTTACGTCCCCTACTGCACAATCGAGTACGTCTCCATCCACAGATGCCTGGTGCGATAATCTCTCCAGCTTCTTCATGGATAAAATCCGCATTATTCAGGCGGCCTTCACTTCCTGCCACAGTGCTACAGATGCCTCCTTGCCTCTGGTGTTACCACCTGTTAATCCTATTCACTTCATGCATGCCTTTATTCCCGTTGATCTGCCTAGCTCTCTTAAAATTCTGAAGGGCTTGAAATCAGGCTCGCCTTCTGACTAGAGGTGGGCGGAATTTGCGTAGTCGCGTTACGCAAAGTTCAGCGAAACGGTAAAAAAATCTCCGCGAGCTCCGCAGAATTCCGTGAGCACAGGGAATTGCTTGTTCCACCTGTTCGCGATGCGTTTTTCCTGTTCGGGGATGCTGTTTGCGTGCTCGGGGGGAAATATCTCGCGAACTTGCCCATGCGGTCGCCAATTGGCGCGGCCATCTTGTTTCACTTCTCCCGCCCGCTATGCGTGTTTCCTGTTCGCGAATGCGGATGTCCGATGGCGCGTCCGAATGACGTGTTCGCAATCGCACACTCTCGCGGGATCGCGCGGCCGGATAGGAAAACTCGTCGGCGAACGCAGGGATCCCGGTAAGTCGCTCCCAAGCGCGTGAACATGCATTTTGAAAGCGCGAACAAGGAAAAAATTCCGCTATGCCGCGGATCGCGGAATTTTCGGCAATTCCACGTTCTCCGCGGAACGCGGAATTGCCAAAATTCCACAAATTCCGCGAGCGGAGTGGAATTTACTGCCCAGGCCTTCTTCTGACCCCTGTGCAGCCAGATTGCTGGCAGCTGCTGCAGAGACCATCAACTTTGAGGTGAATAGCATCATTAATACGTCCCTTCAGGAGGCCCGCGTCCCAGAGGTCTGGAAGCAGGCCAAGATTCTTCCTCTTTTAAAAAAGCCTTCTCTCGATCCCCTTAGCCCAGGGAATTACCGTCCCATCTCCCTGCTGCCTAGTTTGGCTAAGGTGTGTGAAAAGGTGGTGAATAAACAACTCACAGAGTTCATCGAAAGCTCGGGCCTCTTGCACCCGGCCCAGTCAGGGTTTAGGGCTCCCATAGCACCGAGTCAGCCTTGGTTGAGGTCTCGGAAGCCATTCGGGAGTGTTTGGATGCCGGCGGGAGGGCGGCATTGATTTTGCTCGACCTGTCGGCGGCGTTCAACACGGTTCCTCACTCGCTGCTCCTCATTCGACTCGCCGAGATTGGTGTTTCTGGCACTGCCTGGGGCTGGCTCAGGTCCTTCCTAGAAGGTCGGGTGCAACAGGTCTGGCTTCCGCCGTCCTCTTAATCCCACCAGTCAGTGGCCACAGGTGTCCCCCAGGGGTCTTCCCTTAGCCCCCTTCTCTTTAACATCTATGTTACCCCTCTGGTCTATCTGGCCGAAGACTTGGGGGCTAAAGTCATTGCCTACGCCGATGACACTCAGCTCCTTTTCACATGGGGAAAAAATGTGGACTCCGTCTCCTCTGCTAAACACTGTTTGTCCTCTGTTTTTAAGTGGCTGGCTGCTGCTCAACTCAAGTGCAATGAAGAGAAGTCGGAGATTCTCCTCTACGGAAAATTCCCCCCCAATTTCAGAGAAATGCTCTGGCCACCCGAGTTCTCTATGCCGACTTCGAAAGGGAAACCCGTCAAGAACCTGGGGGTTTGGTTTGAAGAGAACCTCTCTTTCTTCACTCAGGTCAAGAAGCTTGCCGGCAATTGCTTTGGTCTTCTTAAAACCGTAAGGAAATTTCTCCCTCTCCTTCCTAAGGCTGCGAAAGAAACGGTCATCCGTGCTCTTATCTTATCTCGGCTGGACTATGCCAATGCTCTGTATGCTGGCATCCCTGGCTATTCGCTGAATAAGCTTCAGGAGGTCCAAAATGTGGTAGCCAGGCTTCTTCTTGACATTCCTATTAGAAGCAGTGTGAGACAACACCTGCGCTCACTCCACTGGCTTCCCGTGGCAGAACGGGTCAAGTTCAAATCCTTAGTCATCGCCCACCGCGCGCTCCATGGCCGGAGCCCTACCTACCTGCAGAAGCGGTTCTCCTTTTATGCCCCTTTGAGACATCTGCGCTCTACGTCTAAACTTCTAGCCCAGGTTCCCCGTTCCAACGACATAGGTTGGGTGATTGCTCTCTCGCCCTGAATGCTGCCTTGGCGTGGAACGCCCTTCCTTTTGCTTTACGGAACATCCAAGACCCCTTGGTTTTTAAGAAAACCCTGAAAACTTATCTCTTTGTCTAGTGTTAGCTGTTCTACCCCTCTTGGTTTGCGCCGGGACACTCTCTGGAGTATCTGTGCGCGCTACAAAATAAAATAACATAACATAACATAAAACACAGACACTCATACTTTATTAATATTTATTTGTAAATATTATTATAATAAATTTTAAATTCTGATTGCTAATTAAAGTATTCTGCAATAAATATGTACAAATATATAAATATACAATGTAAAATTCTTGCACGTCTTTCCATACCTGCTTCCAGGGTGTGATGGGTACTGACGTTTGGAGCGGTTATTGCGGTCAGAGATGAATGAGGACAAATCTTTTTTTTACAATTCTTGCATTATTTTAACTAAACAAATACTTTTCTACCACCTGTAAAAAAATGGTAACACCATTCAAAATCTTATATGTAGACAATAGACAATAAATAAACAAACATAAGACAAAATTATACCATTATCCACCTACTAAACTAAATAAATAAAATACCACACTTTTATAGTTGAAGTCCTGGCCAGTGATATTACGATCCACAAAATACATTTCCAAAAATATATTGATAAAGAGATCCAGAAAATGCAAAAATACCCCAGACAAAAATTGAACATCCAATATGAATTGAATAATCCAGCTAATTCATCCAAAGCCCAAAATATTAGAAAAACATGAATAAATGCTCCAAAAACCTTAAAAATCAAGAAAAAAGTACAAAATAATTTTGGTTAAGAGATAAAGAAAACTTTTTTCCTTGAAGAAAAAAGAATGCATCCAGGTTAACAATACACTCCAATGTCCGAAAATAAAAACTGTAGAGGAAAAAACATATAAACCTACCCAAGCAATACTTACAACTTTAGTACAAACCCAAGCAGAGTAAAAAAAATCATCAAATTCAATGTCATACACATAGAACTTCTGTATAAAATACAACTAAATAGTTCATTTCAAAATAAGTCCTACAGCAATACAATAAACTAATTTATAGTAAAATAAAAGAAATACACTAACACAACATCCAATTACAAAGACTTGCCTAACTAAGCGCCTGATTTAGAGTTCGGCAGACGGGTTATTCTGTCACAAACGTGGCAAATATGCCATCCGCCACATTACAAATACATTATATTTAATGACACTTGTATGACGGCAGGCAGGATAGTCGTCACATTTGTGACAGAGTAACTTGTCCACAAACTGTAAATCAGGCCCTAAGGCTAAATTCCTCCTCAACCACTAATCCTTTATAAGATAAGCTTAAAATAGTCTAACATAAATTGGATACCACTAACTGGAAATCATTAACACATACTCCATGAACAGTGCAAAATGATGATGACTTCAAAATCAGTGAAAAAGGAAAAAATGATGAAAAAATGACAAAAAAACCTTCTATCCCTTAACAATCAAAGTTAATGCTTTCTTTATTAATGTTTATAAAATAATACACGCCATGTTAAAAATGTATAAATAAATTCTGTTAAAAATGTTTAAACATTTTTTTCAGTAGTTTTATATATATAAAACAATTTGTAGGAAATATTAGTTATATAAAATGCATTAAAAAAACTTGTTCTCTGAGCTCTCGAGGCAAGATGGCGGCCGTGAGTACGGTTGTGCGAGCTTGAGCTCCCGGAGCTTCCCCCCCTGCTCCGCTTACCATGCTAAGGGCGCTTCAATGACCGGGTTTCTGTGTATCATGCTCTCCCCGAAGTGAAGTGCAGGTGGAGCGGCTATGCTGTGGAGTGCCTGTTACTTTCCCCGTATTGCTGTCTGCCGGTTCCTGGTGTTGGCGAGGCGGACTTCCGGGTGTGCGTACGCCGCCTGGTGTGGAGAGCGGATGGTGCCGGCGAAGGGAAGGCTTAACGCTGAACTGAACGCGGAACTGAACTGCGCTCCAATGCCCCCGAAGGCCGGCCGCGGTAGAGCGCGAAACAACATGGATACATCAGACATTATGGAGGGTAAAAAGCTGATTTCAACTGTGGGGAAAAAGGACGCTGTTCGCGTGGATGGCGGTAAGAAATCTGTCCCTGCTTTATTTTTGACTGGGAAAATAAAGAAAAATGTGCCTACTACACCTGCTAACCTTGAGCCGGCGCTAAGCATAGATGAAGATCTACAGGGGGAGGATTACTCTTTGAACTCTTTGGCGCATGAGGACGGGGCTACTGGTGGTACCCCCAAGGCTCTTTAAAGGACGGGCAGAATGGTGGAAAAAAATCAGAAAGGGCTGGAGTAGGTGACACTTCTCGAGGCCCAGCCAAGAAGGCGCAGAGGGGAGTAAACAGCGTAGAGTTTGCCCCTGAAAAAGGGGATAAGGCAATTGAAAAGAAAATGGTTGAGCCGGATTCAAGGAAAGAGAATGACTCTGGCGACCCTCCCTTTTTCTCAATGTCTGATCCCTCGGATACCTCCGGGGATGATTCTGATCCAGATATGCGCAAGGGAATCAACAGTCCAAAAACTGTGCGCAAGCAGGGGAATATAGGTCTGGGCGCAGCTTATCATTCGGCTGAGAGCGTAGATTCCGTTCAATGGGATTATTCGTTTATGGCAGAGACTGAAATGGTCTGTGGGATGCAAACTAACTCCGAAACTGTTGCGAAACCTGAGGATATCTCCCTGGTGGTTATCTATCAGACCATTATGGCCCATAGGGAGGAGACCCGAACAGAGAGCCTGCGCACCCAAGGGGCTTGTCGCAAACTTCAGAATTCGGTACGGAGGAATGCGAAAGCTTGTTCGGAGTTTTCTGTCCGGTTTAATGAGGCCGAGACCTGCATATCAAATCTGGAGGATGAGCTTGCGGCGCAGAAGGCAACAACAGAGGTCCTACGCTCTGCTAAGGATGATACCCTCTGGAAAATCATCGATTTGGAAAATCGTCTCCGGCGCAATAATCTCCGAGTACTGGATATTCCCGAGGGGGCCGAGGGGCAAGATACACGAAAATTCATCATCGAACTTTTCTCTGAAGCCTTTCCCGGGCTAACCCAATGGGATTGGAGCCAGGAGATCCAGAGGGCACACAGATTCCCATTTGTTCAGCGTAATAGACCGGGCCAGAACTCTCCCAAACCAAGGGCGATTTTAATAGCAGTAAACAACTTTCTGGCAAGAGAAGCAGTATACGATTTGGCACGCCCATACAGAAAGAAAACCGGGAAGGGGATAGAGTTTTTGTGCGCCCTGATTACTGCCCTTTAACTGTAGAAAAGAGATGGCAATTACGCCAACTCATTACACCATTTCATGACAAAGGGGCACAAGCCTTTTTGCTGAATCCAGCTAAGCTCAAAATCATTCACAAAGAGCATGTGCGTTTTTTACAGCTGAATCAGCTGCTAAAGAGTATCTGCAATCCTTGTAAGGGCTGAAGGGGAAAAAAAAAAAAGGGGGAAGGATGCTACGTGGAGCCCCTTTGTTTATTCATCTATGGATTGCAATGTTGTTGTTTTTTTAGCTCTGGTTTTTTTTTTCTCTGACTATATTGTATTGTGGTGGGTGGTGAATATTCTTGTGGTTTAAACACTGGGTGGGGTAGGGGGATCCGGGGCACGGATAGCTCGACCCATCTCGGAGACTCTGTGTCTCCAAGCCTCCAGTTTGGGATTGGGTGGGGGTGGGTCACGCCTCCGGCTGGAGCCGTGTAGGGGAGGGGAGGGGGGCTGGGGGAAGTGGGTTGGTGGGGGGTATTAGTAAAAATAGTCCATGATGGTTTTGTGAAGAGAAACAGGAAATTCAATGGTTTGAGGCACACAGTCCATAAGCATAAAGATACTGGGAAAACAGATGGGGGATAGTGGCATATTTCGAGGTATTCGGTTTTGCACCCTGAATGTAAGCGGTTTGAATGATCATAATAAGAGGCAACGGGTCGCGAATGAGCTACGGTTGCTTCAGACTGACCTGGTATGCCTACAGGAAACTCATGTCTCATGGGTTAATAGAAAACTATTGGCGGAACTAGGTCTCACAGTATTAATTTGCACCGAGCAAACCACCACTACACGGGGAGTAGCAATTCTGGCTAAGAATCATATACAAGGGACAGGTAGAGCATTGGCAGATAAACAAGGGCGGTGGGCCATTGTGGAATGTACGATTAGCAGTCAGAAGTGTACTATTTGTTCTATATACGGTTCAAACTTTGATGAGGCCCTAATAATTGAAGGGCTAAATGTGGAACTTGCACTATGGCCCACTCCTGTGATTGTGTGTGGTGACTTAAATATACACCTTGAGCATAATGCTCTACAGGATGACAGCAAACCTTACAAAGGGAGGAAACCGAGGGTATTTAAGGCGCTGCAGTCTTTGCTGGATGATCACGGACTGGTGGATGCGTGGGCTACTCTAAGGGGTGCGGATCCAGGCTATACCTTCTACTCATGTCCGCACCAGAAATTAGTAAGACTTGATTATTTTTTTTATCGGGTCTTTTGCTCTCTGGAGCTAAAATACAGGTGTACCCACGAGTTTCCTCAGATCATGGACCCTTAGTGTTAAACCTTAGTATGCTCAGAACTGGAATCAAACCGCGATCATTTTCTTTTGATAGGAAGTTATTATTAGATGAAAGCTACGTGGCTCATATGAAGGTATGGGTTGAGCAGTTTTTCCTCATAAATCGGAATACTGCAGGGATTGGATATGTATGGGATGCTTTTAAAGCGGGTTTTAGGGGTGAGACCCTTAGCTTCGGTTTATATAAGCAAAAACAAATGCGAGCAGTGCTACAGGAACTATATGCTGGTCTTATTGTAGCAGAAGAAAAACGTATGCAGGGCATATGTGCGGGCCAGGAGTTTACTGCTCTGCAAACGGAAGTAGCCCGGGGCAAGGCTAAAATAAATCTCCACTGGAGCAAAGAGATAGCCAAGAAATATTCTATTAATAGGAAACTAAACTATGAATATGGGGAGGCAACTGGGCGATGTTTGGCACAGAGGCTTAGATCCAAAGAGGCGGCTCAGAGGATCAGCTCAGTGGTAGATTCTAGGGGCACTCTTATAGAAACTGACGTTGGGATTCTAAATGTGTTTCACGATTTTTATGAGGCACTCTATACTGGGGAGGGTTATGATGCACAGGCTGGGGAATCCCTGTTACAGAACCTCAATGGTAAAAATTTGGATACGCAAGATGCAGAGCTGTTAGAGGCCCCTATCACTATTGAGGAGTTGGAAAGAGCTATTAACAGCTTAGCCTCGGGCAAGGCAGCAGGGCCCGATAAACTTCCACTGGAAATATATAAAAGTTTTTTCGGAGTATTAAAAATTGATATGCTTGCCACCTTTCAACAGGCCCAGGCTGGTGCTGCCCCCTCAACATGGGATGAGGCCAGTATTATTGTTTTAAAAAAAAAGGATAAACCCGCTGAACAACCAGGCTCATACCGTCCCATTTCGCTTTTGAATTCAGATGGCAAAATTTATGCCAAAATCCTAGCGACCCGGCTCGCTGAAGTAATAACCCCGTTGGTATCAATCCGGCAGCACGGGTTTATTCCCAAGAGGGGAACAACGAATCATATCAATAGGGTTGTAACTCTCTTAGACGTAGCTAGTGCCACGGGGAGTGAACTCGGTTTGATTTTATTAGACGCCGAAAAGGCGTTCGACCGGTTCGCTTGGGAATTTTTATGGGCTCTACTACGCTGTATAGGTTTTAAACAAAGCTTTATTACTGCCATACAAGTTTTATATCGCCGTCCAATGGCTAAGATTTGTATTATGGGCCTTGAATCTACCCCAGTACATATCACACGGGGAACAAGGCAGGGATGCCCCTTCTCTCCCTTGCTGTTCTCACTATATATAGACCCGTTTTTAAAAATGTTAGAACAAAGTGCAGAGATAGAGTCTGTAACTTGGAGGCAAGAGCATTATCGTGTGTTTGCATATGCAGACGATGTGGCAGTGGTAACGTCGAATCCCATCACAGCTATGCCAGAAATAGAGCAAGTGGCGTTAAAATTTGGAGCCGTGTCAGGATATAAACTCAATGTGGCAAAAACACAAATTTTATGTTCTAACATTACTGTATTTGACGACCAGCGAGTTTTGAGTGAGGTAACTTACTTGGGGGTCACACTGAGGACATGCTTAAAATCATTGGTGGAGGTCAATTGGCGTAATATTTTGAATGATGTTCGGAAGCAATTGGAACGGTGTGAATGCCTACATTTTTCACTCGTGGGACGATGTAATATTCTCAAAATGTTGATACTACCTAAAATTTTATATTTTTTTAGATCTGTACCACTGGAAATCCCTCGTCCCCAACTTGTAGCATTACAGTCAATCTGTGCTAGATTTTTGTGGGCTCATGGCAAGCCCCGCAGAGCTATGCGCTATATGACCCTCCCTCGGGAGAAAGGCGGTTGGCTGTGTCCGATTTTACTTTATATTACTTTGTATGTATGCTGCAGCATATGAATATACTCCTAACAGGGGCAGAACCAATTTGCACTGCCGAAGCCCCATCGATATATCAAATGCTGCTGGGCAGTGATGCCAAAAATCGGCTGTTTGTTAATTTAGAGCCAAGTTACTACAAGAAAACCA
Organism: Calotriton arnoldi; assembly: GCA_963921515.1. Lineage (NCBI taxonomy): Eukaryota > Metazoa > Chordata > Amphibia > Caudata > Salamandridae > Calotriton > Calotriton arnoldi. The sequence continues at coordinate 404,850 of CAWUFW010004677.1, forward strand.
GGTTTAAGGTTTTAAATACTGCCTATAAGGTGTGGAAAGCTGTGCGAAAGCTTTATAGATTAGAGAGGGTATCTCAGTATACCCCCTTTACAGCTACGACACTCCTTCCACCGATATTCTGGGACAGAATCATAGATAGATGGCGTACTAAAGGGATTCAATATATTGGTGATTTATATGCTAATGGGGAGCTGATGTCTTTTGAAATGCTAACTGATAAATATCACCTCTCCAGGTTTGAATTTCTTTAAATATTTGCAAGTTCGCGATTATTTATGTAAACATCAATCGAATATCAAAGTAAACCCTGTGATTGAAGCCGTGAGGAAAAATGCACGTATTGGTACACTCTATAACTTATTATTGGACACTAAGGGCGGTGATCTAGAGATGCATAATACAAAATGAGACAATAGGCTAGGGTGCTTGGGCACTCAGGTAGAAGTGTCCATTGAATTGGCGGGTAGACTGTTAATATCTGCTAATCTCCGGGCACAACATTACAAGACCGTGTTTAACCTTTATTATACTCCAGCCAAACTGTCTAAATGGGGTGGGACAAATGATGGAAAATGTTTCCGGTGTGGGACAGAGGACGCCGACATTGTACACATTTTTTTTACATGTAGGTACTTAAGCAACTTTTTGGGCATATAGAGACATTTTTGGCAGAAATTTTGGGGGGTCCAGTCAGATTGTCAGCTGCTCATGTTCTGCTGGGGGTAGCTGAGAGAGAGGGTACTGATCAATTGGCTTATAAATATCGGTATCTGTTGTTCTTAGCTACAGCTGTCGCCAGGTTATGTATTGGCTCAATGTGGCTCCAGAAGGATGTACCAACTTTTGAATTATGGAGGGCTAGATTTTTATCCATGTTTAACATAGAATATAATTTATATGCAGTGAAAGGTATCCGGAAAAAGAAATTAGGCATGGAGATTTGGGGGCCAGTGTTGTCTTATATGGATGAATGAGGTGTGAGTGGGGATACATTTTTTTATGGTTCAACGCACATGCACTTTCAGGAACTCTCATGTATTGAGATCAGTAATATAAATCTATGTATCGCAAACTGCTTTTTTTTTTTGCTTTTTTTTTAATCTATGTATTGTTTTCCTTATCTTTTCTTTTCCTTTTTTTCCCCATTGAACAATCTTTGTCTTAATGTATTATAATGTATTGGATCTATCATGGATGAAATAAAAAATTAAAAAAAATATTTAAAAAAAACTTGTTCTAAATATTGAAAACTAATGCACAGTAAAAATGGTATATATTAAAAAAAGTTTAGAAAATGTATATGACAATAGATGTAATAAAGAATGCTTCATAAGAACTACATTAAAAGCAAACAAACAATTTAGGGGCCGATTCCGATTCCGGCCGGAAATCTCTCCAACCGAGCCGGACCCGGAGAGAATTCCGACCGAATCGGACCCTAGCAGTCCGACCGAACGAGTACGATGCGCACGCATGCCATCGGACTCGAGTCGGTCGGACTCCCGTTGAAGTCAATGGGAGCCTGTCGTACAACGCGTACGTGGGCTCCCATTGACTCAATGGGTGCGAGGCGGACAAGGGCGCCCCCTACAGCGTGTACGCGTCCACGCGCATCGCGGCGTACATGCACAAGTAGGGGGGACCCATGGGTCCCCCCTGTGTGCGACTCGCGCGCCTACGCCGTACAGGGGTCCGACGCGGACCCCCAAAGTTCGGCTCCGACAGCTTTTTCGAGCCGGACGGCGCGAGTCGGTCGGACTGCTCGCGGCGCGCATCGTACTTACCCGGCCGGGAAACGTCTCCATAGCGCGGTGCGAGTCGTGTCCATGCGAGTCGGTCGGAGCGTGTTGAAGCCGCGTTCGAGTCGGTCGGCGATTTCGCGGGTGCTTGCATCGTACTCGCTCGGCCGGACCCGCGTACGATTCGGTCGGGAAACAGGGCTCCGAATCGGATCCGGTGAATCCGAATCTGATTCGGAGTACTACCGGCCGAGATCGGAATCGACCCCTTATTCTATAAATGAGCATGAATCTTTAATACACAAATTTAAAAATACAAATGAATACTAGAAGTTTATTGATATCACAATTACTATTCTACATAAAAAATGAGGGTGCAATTTAGAGTAAAGGCAGTTAGCGTGGCAGAGAGCTTTATGTCTAGCACACTGCCTTTACTACACCCACCAAATTTAGAGATCACCACTGGCCCTGCAGTGAATGTTTTGAGTTTGTTTGAACCCTCTCACTGCAGTTCTTAGAAAGCCATCTAAAAGTTTGTTGTGCATCCTTCATTGGTGGCACTTACATCATACTTTTCAAGTTTTTTTTTCTTTTCCAAAAACAAACTCTCAAAGTAGTGGGGATATGTTTTCAGAATAAAAACTAATGGTCCCAACACCACAGCAGTCTTCTCCCATGGTGTGGGGTAAATTTTTTAATTGTTACTGTCCCTCGCTACCAAGAATCTGGTGGTGACAGACAGTAAAAAAAAGCCTAATAGCCTATACACTGTCAGGCCATCAAAGAAAAGCTTACGTCGACAAAGTAAATGTTACTTTGTCCTTGTAAATCAGACCGTCTGTCTGACTCAAAATTGGGTGGACAACCAAGCAGTTTGAAAGACAGGGTACTCTGTTTCCGTTGCAGTGTTAAATTTGGGGAAAGTCTAATTTCCTACTCCCACTCAAAGCTTAACCACATTGGGGAAATAGGGAATAGTGTTGGACTTTGAGGGTTCAGATTTAATACTCCCACTCCAAATTTAACCACATTGAGTAAAGTGTTAGACTTGGGGAGTTCATATTTAATATATCAACTATAAACTTCACCACATTGGAGAAAGAGTTGGATTTTGGAGGGCGATCACATTTACTATTCTCTCTCCAATATAACAACATTAAAGAAAGAGTTGGATTTTGGAGTGGGGTCAAATTTACTATTCCTACTCCAAACTTAACCACATTACTAAAAGTTTTGAACTTTAGGCAGTTCAAATTTGTTATTCCAAAACCACACCGAACCACATTGAGGAAAGTGTTGGACTTTGGGCGGGGGGTGCAAATTTACTACTTCCAACGCAACCTAACAACATTGGGGAAATTGTTTGACTTAAGGAGTGGGTTGAATTTACTATTTCCTCTCCAAACTTAACTACATTGGGAAAAGTGTTGGACTTTAAGGGAATCAAATTTACAATTCCCGCTCCAAACCTAATGATATTACAGGTCTTTTTGCACTGGGGGGGCGATGAACCTTACTATTCCTAGCACAAACTTAAACTCATCAGGGAAAATGCTGCACTATTAAATTTCAAAGTTAACTATAACTACACATTTATAATGAACATAACAGTAAAAAGAATACATTAAACAACTGTGGGGCCTATTACTATGTTGATCGCACGAGCGTCAGACTGACAACGTAGCAGGATGGAATCAGCCTGACTATTAGTCGGCGGTACCACCTGCAGAATTAGGATGTGACCCCCCCTATGGGAGGTCAGCCACATCCATTTTTCCACTGAAGCATGTGCAGTGGCAGCAAAAGGGCAGCAGCACAAGCTGCAATAGAAAAATAAATGTTTTCAAACATCCATGCATCTTGTGGCAGGCCCATGCGGTGCGTGCCATACGATGCATGGATGTTTGGGGGTGCCACAGGTGCCCCCTAGGCCGTATAATGGGGGCGGTGGGTGGACGGAGTCCTTGCTAGGGACCCCCAAAGTCCCTTTCCGACAGCCTTTCTATGGCGGTCGGACCAGCATAGAAAGGCTGTGAGAAACGTGAATCGTAATTCCCCCAGCGGTGTCTGAGCAGGCACTGCCTCCATTCTGGGGATTATGATCCACCCTCCACCTCGATGGGCTACATGAGCCTGTCGAAAGTGGAGCTGTATTTCCCCATGGGTTTCCCTCCGACCACCAGTATCGTAATACTGCGGTTGGACAGAAACCTCTGATGTCAGGTGGAAAGCCTCCGACGAGCTGTCGGATGGCTTTCCGCCCGACATCATAATGCCGTCCTCTATTTTAATTATCCTCTAAAAACACATACACAACATAAAAAGTTAATTAAAAATACTACTAAAATGTTGTTTAAAAAATAAATATTTCCAAGACCTTTCAAATAATAAATATAGATATTGTTTTAAAAGATCCATATTTTTAAAAAAAATACAGTTTAAAAAAATTGTCAAATTAAATAAAATAACACCCAATTTTAAAAAATGACACAAATTACAATGCATTAATTTAAAACTAATTAACATATTAAAACTAATTAAATTCAAATACTGAAATTATTTATCAAAAACATTGACTAGAATTTTTAAAAAGTAAAATCATTAATACTTTACATATAAAACCAAACTTTTCATAAATAAATAACATAAAAAATAGTTCAAGATATATTTTGATTGAAATAATTATTATATGTATTTTATTAAAAATTAAAAATTGCAAAGACCAATTACAAAAATAACACATTTGAAAGACTTTTTAAAAATTAATCCTCACTCTGTTCCCCTATACATCCAACATTCTCCTCCTACAATTATTTTTAAAAAAATACAAATATTTAAAAACAAACACAATATTTAAAAATACACCAAACACTTAAAAATGATATAAATTACTATAGCATACAACAATATTAAAATGTATTAAAAAATGATAATCCTGCCTGCTGTATTTTGATCCACGATCAAAATACAGCAGGCAAGATTATCAGGGAAGAGGTGTGGTGCAGTGGCCAGGCCGGCTGATTCCGGAACACTGGGGCTCACGGTTCGATCCCTGGCGGCAGGTTAGCCCCGCACCATGTGACTCTGGGCAATAGCTTGCTTAATCTTCCCGATGGCCCCCAGCGCCTTGACACCCTCGGGTAATTGTTCGCGCTTTACAAATACTGGATTTCATTTCACGATATTTTTCACACCACAATATTTAAGACAAGATATTTGTGTCTCACAATATTCTTTCCATGATATTTTGACAGAACACATTCTTAGTGCTGCTTAATTCATTTCTACAAGTATCTTTGCAACCTACCTAGCACACAGTATTTTAGGAAAAACATTTTAGATAAGAAACAGACATGATACCTTTTTTTTGGACTGCTAAACAGGCATTAAGAAAAACATGGAGGAGATCTCTGCAGCCAGTTCTGATACTAAGACTGTATCTAAGGGAGAGGATCATGGATCAGTATATGGAAGTGATTTTTCAGTTTAGGGAGTGCCATCAGATGATGACTCCTCCTAAAGTGAGGCTGGAGAAAATGTCCAAGCAGCCCAGGAACAGGGTTGTGATGTCTCTTCACAAGCACTACCTGTGCTGTTGCAAGACAGTGGGAGTGGGGAACAATCAGGAGTGCACACATGTTTAATACAGAGTACAACAAGGGTACTTACCTGGCAATCCACTAAAAGATTTCAGCCTGAAATCACTATTTGACTAGAGATAATGGCTGTAAAGTCAAAACTGCAAATGTTCATCCAGTTGACTACTTCCAACTGGTTGTGGATGACGTGATCCTTAAGGACATTGTGTAAAAAAACACATTTGCTTGCATTTTGAGGAATGGATTCAGGCACCTCATTCAAGGGTACATTTGTGAACCCCTACCTCATTTTGGAAAGTTGAAACATTTTTAGAACCTTACATTTTTCATTGGAATATAACACAAACCATCAATATAGTCTTATTGTTTATCACAACATTCAGTCTTTCATCTGTCATGAACTCATGAGCAGAGATGTTCTTTTGATTCTGCAGTGCTTACTACATTTTAATGATAACTCTAAAGGTACTGGCATGGAACTATCCAGACTATGACACTTTTTTCAAAATTAATTCTGCAAAGTTTCCATATCATATTGAGGCCGGTCACCTGAAATTTCAATGTTGGACTGCTGAGTTCTTTTCAAACTAATGCAATTTTCGGAATGCCTTTTTCACCAGGTGAGATGTGCTAGCTATACAGCTTTAGGTACTTCTACTACTTTATGTAGAGGGGTAGAGCACAACCATGTTAACCTCATGTCCTTGAAGGATCCCAGAGCTCCGCCTGTACTTGGGAATGCAAAAAATACCCGCAAGTAGGATCCATGTCTATCACATTATATATACTGTAAGGAGACCCTGTCCCTCAGCTCTGTCCAACAATTCCCGTGCCAATATTAAACTGTTTAACTTCCCCCATTTCTCTCCCACCTCTCTACATCCGTGCCAAATACCTTGTGTCTCTGCCAGATTGTATTGTTTATGTGCATCCTAGATATCCCAGGGTGCCCTATTTTCTACCTACCAGCTACCATCCATCAATTAGTGCCTTAGGGGTATTCACGTCTCCTGTTCATTCGCAGATTCAGGCTCACCCGGGACCTACGGTTCCCGTAGATCAGGCAGTATAGATGCCCATGCCCTGAGATTGCCTTCAAGTTTTTCATAATTTTGGACATGTTTCATTTGGACCGCTTCTGCAGTCGATCACTTACACGTCTTTCAGCCATGCCTCAGCTAGCAGGGGCATAGGGGTGCAACCACATTATCGCAATGCGCCTTTTTGCTAGTACCAACCCCAAAAGGACAAATCTTATGCTCAGCTTCTTATTTTTGGGAGCAGAGAGTAGCCCCAGCAACACTGTTCGAACCTCCCTGGGGACCACCCAACCTGTAGCTCCTTTCAAGCGTGCAAGTATAGTTTCCCAGTAGGGTACAGGGGTTGAACAGGCCCATATCATATGCAGAAATTCAACCTCCGTTGCTCCACACCGGGGACATGCTCCCGAGTAGTCCGGGTAAATCCCGCTTAGCATCTGCGGGGTAAGGTATGTCTGATGTACAAAATTGTATTGAATGAGTTTAAACCGCGCATTAGAGCTTACACCCCGGACACCCTCATGGACTCTCAGCCACTCCTGCTCTGCTTCTCAACTATAGCATCCCACTTTGCTTGCACAAGAAGAGTCCCACCCAGAATGTCACCTCGGAGGGCTCGGTATAGATGAGACACTAATCTTCACCCCTGGGCCATATAGAGCATGGCCTTCAGTACATTGGTGCAAGGGGGTTCCTCAGGGAAGCACAGCCAGACCTCCCATGCAACTTTTGAGACCACCCAAAAATGGCATATCCGGGGCATAGGGTGCATGGTGAGCCACCCTCCAGACTGCGGACTTCCGTACAGCAGTCATATGGTGTATAATGTAAGGAAAGGAAGTGGGAACTCCAGTTCCAAGCATCAGGAGTTCTGGTAAGGATCGGACACCATGCATGCCTGCCAGAAGTTGCTTTTCCCAGTTATCATCACCGTCCAACCAGTGGACTGCTTGTTAAAGTTGTGAAGCCATGTAATAGAGCTCTAGGCAGGGAACCTCAAGCCCCCCTCTTCTCTGTGTTCTCTGTAGTGTTGTTAGACGTACCCGTTTGTGCTTGAAGCCCCACAGGAGATCCACCAGCAGCCCATCTAGCATCTGGAAATAGTGTCTGCGGACTATATACAGAGAGTGTTGTAGTGCGTATAGGCACCAGGTCAGAATAATCATTTTTGAATTGCTATTCAACCCATAATGGACAGAGGTAAGTCTTCAAAACCGTGTGGAACCACGTATACCTTCCACTACTCTCCCCACATTGAGATCCAGATATGAGGAGGCCGTAGTTGCCAGTCAGATCCTCAGGCATTTAGTCCCCTCAGTCACCCATGGGAACCTCCCTCCAGGCATCACATCCGTCGGTCTCACTGCCAATCTCCCCAATGGGACCAGTTTCGATTTCCCTGGGTTTATACGGAGACCCGAGACGCCACCACAACTCTGCAGCACCATGAGTAAGATAGGCACTGAATGTGCTGCTTGACTGAGGTACACCAGTATATCATCAGCATATAGGGAGACCACATGTTTGGTCTCCCCGAGAGTTATACCCTATGTATCCATCTGTCCACGCAAGGTAGCTGCAAGAGGCTCCATAACAGCTGCGAAAATCAGTGGTGATAAAGAGCAGCCCTGACTGGTGCTCAAGTCTAGTGCAAATAAATTAGATACCAATCCCCTGGCTCGTATTTGGGCTACAGGGGCAGTATAGAGCAGTTGGACCCATTTAAGGAAACCAGAGCCCACTCTGAGCCACTGCAAAACCAGCCAGATATATACCATTCCACAGAGTCAAAGGCTTGCTCTATGTCGAGCAGTACCAGAGCATAATCATCTTCCATGAAGCATGGAGCATGCCAGACATGTGCCAAGCATCCTAGGTTATGAGTGGTGCTATGCCTCGGGATAAATACGGCCTGATCTGTGTGTATAAGGTGAGGCATATGTGGAAGGAGGTGGGTCGCCAGGATCCCACTAAGGCTTTTCACATCCAAATTCAAAATCTGCCTGTAAGAAATAGGCAGCAAGGGGTCTCTGTCAGGTTTTGATATCATAGCCACGACTGCTTCCTGCATGGAGGCCGATAGAGACCGAACCTCCAATGCCTCCTTATCGATCTCTAAGAGGTAGCTAGCAAGCAGAGGAGCAAACCATTGATAAAACTCCATTGGCAGGCCGGCACTCCCAGGGATCTTAGCCGTTTTGAGACACCGAATGGCCGCCAGTAGTTCCTCCATAGTGATCGGGACACCAAATGCAGCCTCTGCCTCCGGTTCTAACCTTGGAAGTGCCACAGAAGTTAGGAAGTCCTGTATAACCTCCTGTGGTGGAGTCACTTGTTTCCCAAACATGTCGGCCAGATGCACAGCCAGGATAGCCAGCTGCGTATACACTATTGGCCCGAATCTGTAGTATAGATGTCACAGGTGCCTCTCGTTTTATGAGTCGGGCAAGCATAGCCCCTGTTTGTCTCCATCCATGTGCAGGCGCTGTCGGTACACAGTATATGTAAATTTTTCTAATCTATGCCAATTCTCCAGTAAAGCCTCTCGGACCACACACCACTCCCACATAAGATGGGGGGGTTGTGGGAAGTTCTGTCTCTAACTTGTCCAGCTTCCGTTTCTGAGTTCTTATATCTTGTTCCAGCTGTCGTCGTACTGCGTAAGTTGTTTTTATGCAGGCCCCGGTAAGGACCACCTTCCTGGCCTCCCATTTGAGTGTAGAGCTCGAAGCGGACCCTCAATTTTCTTCAAAGTAGCAAGACAAGGTATCCGAGACCATGACTGCAAAGGGGGGATCTGACAACGCCTCTGCTCTACGGCACTATAGGGGTATTACCGGGTGTTCCCAGGCTCCCCCGAAACTTAGCAGGACAGGCAAATGGTCTGAAAGGTATCTGGGTAAATAAGTTATCCCTTCCACCTCAGGAGAAAGTACCATTCTCCGGGGTATGACAAGAAAACAATCTTTTTGTAGGGTAACAGTCCCTCCATTCATCGCACAACTGCATGTCCTGTAAGAAGTCCTTTAGAGTCCCAGACATTTGGGGTTTTGGGCCAGATGTACGACCCATTTTTGCATGCGCAAACGGGTTAGCGACCCGTTTGCGCATGCAAAAACTAATAGGGCCATGTACAAACCCTATTTAGCGAGTCGCAATTTATTTGCGACTCACAATTAGGAAAGGGGGCGTTCCAAGGGCGTCCCTTCCTAATTGCGACTTGCTACCCTATGTAAGAACACTCTCAATTGTAATGCACTCGCAAATGGGAAGGGGTCCCCAGGGGACCCCTTAGCCTTTGCAAATGCAGGGGAAAATATTTTTTAGGGCCAGGCAGTGGTCCCAGGGACCACTACCTGCCCTTAAAAAATGAAACGAAAACTTCGCTTTTTTTTTTCTCTTAATGCATCCTGTTTCCTTTAAGGAAAACGGGCTGCATTGAAGAAAAAAAACTGCTTTATTAAAAAGCAGTCCCAGACATGGAGGTCTGCTGAGCCCAGCAGGCCACCATACCTGGGAGGGCCAGCCATTTCCAATGGGGTCACAAATTGCGAATGCCTCATTAATATTCATGAGGCATGCAATTTGCTACCCCATTGGGAATCGCAAACAGTGTCTGAGACACTGTTGTATATTGTGATTTGCGACTCGCAAATTGTGACTCGAATTTCTTGCAATTTGCGACTCGCAAATCACAATGGTCGTACATCTGGCCCTTAGTATGCACTCGGGGTGGGGGTTCATGGTCCAATCACCCATCCAGAACACAGTTAATGTCACACACCATTATTATTGCTGGGCCTAGGTAAGGGGTTGCAGCCACCATCCTGGCCAGAATGAAGGCAGGGTAGTCGTATTAGGGGCATACACGTTAGAATACATATTTCTTTTCCCTCAAATTTTCCATGTAAAATAACATATCTCCCCCTGGATCTGCCATATGATGTAGGTACTGAAAAGGAACCCCCGAAGCAACCCATATGAGGGACCACCACGCAAAGCCCGAATAAGAGGTGGCAAAGAGCTGCCCTCTCCATCTCCACCATATACATGGCAGTGAGACCCCCATAAATGTGTCTCCTGCAGGCATGAGACGGCCACCCTATAGCGTTTCCGTTAAGCAAATTTCCACCTGCCTTTTTCCAATGCTGCTATACCAGGGACATTCCAGGTGATCAACTTTTTTACAGAGGAAGCCATGAGTTATAGTGCATTGGCACTCCCTTCCATCCCATCCAACCCACCTTTTGCATTCCCATCACCCAGGGGGACCCCTCCAGCAATGCAAACATGATAAGCAGACACAAAGGCAATAGAAACAACTCAGACCATATCAAAACAAGTATATCATGGTCAAACCCAACATCCCCCCTCCCCTTGGGCAGTAACACCAACCCTTCCACCATGACACCAGAGAGAGCAAGGATTCACATGTGCCGCCCCATAGCCCATCCAAATCCCAAACAGGAAGATAACATAAAACCTCATCACCATATTCCCGAGTTTGTGTTTTTTTCTGATGTTTCCAGTGGTGTGTGATGTAACAATCCCCAAACGTTGTTGCTACGCTAGTGGTTGGGTAACCATTGTGGTGCGAGGCCGAGACCTCCAGCTCCCCACTCAGGTATCAACTTCTAGGGAGAAGCCCCCCATCAACAGCGTTCCACTATATGGTGGAGGAATAAACCCCCTATATAGCACCTCATGCAACAGTTCCCCTCCCTTAATATATCCAGCACATCCTCCCACTAACATCAAGACCCAGCATTGCACTTATCTGAGCCACCCAGGCATGTCATGTGCTGCTGCAAAGCATTAACTGGTTGCATCATCGGTCGAGCTTGGATCTATCACTTGGTCTTGGGTTGCCCAATCCGAGTCCGGCACGGTCTCTGAAGCCTGCAACGTCCCATCAAGGCAGACTCGGATCCACCCCGGGCTCCCATATTTGTTGCAGGATTTCCAGTGGTTCGGTCGCTTCCGGTCATGGGCGGACGTGCCCGACACCAATGATCGGGATGACTCAGTCGAGGGCACCAAACAGGCACCCGGATGTCCACGGGAATTTAGCCAGTTGCTCACCTCCGCAGCTGATAAAAAGAACAAAGCTTTTCCGTTACATTCAACTTGTAGTTTAGCTGGGAAGAGAAGGCTGTACTTGAGATTAAGGCCCCGGAGATGTTGTTTGACCTTCGAGGAATGTTTTCTGTTGATCCTGAACTCATTGTGTGCAGTCAGGATAGATTGAAATGGGGTGTCCCTCAAACAGCAAAGGCCCCCTGGTATGGGTGGCATGCAGGATAGCATCCTGGTCCTGGTAATTAAAAAGCTGGGCAATAATAGCTCTTGGCAGTGCACCAGGTTTGGGGGGGGAGTGCCCTGTGCGCTCTTTCAGTATTAAAACATTTTGAGAGTCTTCTGGGGGCCAGGACGGTTACAATCCAGTCTTCTTAAACCAACTCAGCTGAAGGCCCTTGCGCCTTCTCAGGGAAGCCTACAAACCGTAAATTGTTCCTAGGGGACCTCCCTTCAGAGTCCTTTGCCTGGTCATTGAGCCTCACCACCCATTTCTGGAGTTCTGGGACAGTGTCCCTGAGAGAGCAGACCTCCATTTGTAATGTATCCAAGATTTTTCAGTGGTGGTCACTCGTTCTGATACTTTACCCAGTTACTAGCGCAGTAAGTTGACCTCAATGGCCACGGAGTCAATTTTGTGCACCATTTCATCCCGGGTAGTTTGGATCTGCGCCAGCACATCCACTAAGGAGGTGGACTTTGTCACACGAGGGTAGGTCGTCCAGAGAGCCGATCCTGACCAAACTCACACAAACGGCGTGCTATTGTGCACAACTCGAGGAGGCACCAATTTTTACCCAATTTGGGACATCGCTAAATAAATCACAAATCACTACTGAAACCAATGTATGTGTGATTGGGAGAACATCATTAAACCCATACATTAAAACTCCAATCATTAAGTAGATTAGGTTGATATTGGCCCTGATGAATAGCTACTAGATCATTGTTATGACTACAAGGAAGCTAGAAACATGTTGACCTAAAGTTATCCAAGATAATTAAAGACAAATAGATAGCACCACACATTTTTAATATAGGTAAGAGAACTTGTTTGTTAAAGTTTTTCCGGAGAAGTACCTCTTTCCCTATTTTTAACCTTACACCTCAACACCAATCTACTCCTTAAGGCCACACACCCGCACTTCACAAAACGGCGGACAAGAAGATCTCTGGCAAAGAGCCCCCATTGAGGGTGCCCATTGGGCATTGCAGCGCCGGCCCGACGAGGAGCAAACGCCCTGTGATAAAGCACAACACCTATCCAGGTGTGTGAGGGCATTTGATTCTTTTCACGGTCACGCCCACTGTGTACCCTACAGAATAGTCGTTGACCCACATAGACACTCATTCTTCTTTAGGAACTGCATATTCAAAAGTGTCCTTGAGTCGAAATGGGCATATGCTTTTTGCACCCCTGGGGCACTTTGGTATTACAGAAGAAGGGACTGCAGATGCTTGTGTGGCCCCTTCGGTAATACAGATGGCGCTGGCATACATACAGCGCCAGTGCAATCCTAAGGGGCACTTCCCTCATTTGAATTGGAGCATGGTTCGAAGCCAATTAGCAAACACTTTGCAGAGGCAAAGAGGCTATTGGGAGGTGCAACAGCTGTGTGACACATAAAGATGGCCCACAATCAGTGTGTCTGATAGGGCGAACCATTGGAAGGGGGAAAAGAGGCTCCTTTAGACCTTCCCAGACTAACCCATTCAGACAATTCCAGCCCTCACCGCACCTGCCTGCAGGAGGGATCTCTGCCCCTCTTTCAAAAGCAGACAGGTGAAAGACAAACTGGCTGCTTCAAACAGCTGGCCTGGCTTTCACCGATGCACTACCTGCAGGACAAGCACAGGTTGGCGATTGCACTGGGGGAGCAAATTCATTGTGATAGAGTGTACAGAACTGGTCTTCATCCACCACAGACCAGGGTAGTGTACTCTCTCTATAATATAGGCCCTGCTGGCTGTGATGAATTTTATTTGACATTGATATGGGTTATAATGTAAAATATCACAATTTGTTTCCAGTGGGATCGCTCTTACATTTGCAACACATTTCTTACTTGTATTGGATCCTTTACCAAACCCAGGAAAACACCTCAAAATCTACACTGGTCTTGGATTCCCAGCAGTACTCATCTGAGTAAAATTAGTGTGCCCTATTCACAAAGAGACATTTGGTTGTAAAATTAAGTTTACAAATAGATTTACCTTTTTATATCTGCCAGGAATTCACAAAGGATTCCTGACAGATTTGAGCCCATTATTAAGTGTGGAGATCTTCACAATGAGTGCAGAATATTTTACACTCATGATCCTGTTCAAGGGGTGGAAAAATGAGTTACAAAACACTCAAGGGCTTGGTTAGACTTAGAAGTTTGTGAAAACCCACAAACAAATATGTTTGTGGGCATCACAAAATTCTCTTTCTCCCTCCCATCAAGGAAATTATAGGACCCCTGGCACGGTGCTTGATTACATCCCACTCCATGATGGGAAGAATGGATCTTCCTGAGATTTGCTATGGATGTAGAGGAAGGACGTTCTCCAAGGGAATGTTATATATCCCCATGAAGAAAAAAAGTGTGTTTGCACAGGGGATTTTATTCCTCCAGGTTCGATTCTCCGCAATGACAATCTTGCCAATGTCATGTGAAGAACATAGGCCTATAAAAGTGCTTACTGGCCGAGTTGGAGATCTACACCTGTACTTTTCTGACTTTATATGTGACTAGGACACTTTATATGCAGGATTTCCATCTGATTGTAAATTATGCCTTGTTAGACTTAGCATCTTTTGGCGTGTTTCCCCTTTCTTTTTGCTTTCTGACCTCCCGGTTTTGACTCTGTTTTTGCTGGTTTAGTGTCTCTGCGCACTTTCTCACTGCTGTGCAGTGTTAAAGTGCAAGTGCTCCTGTTGTAAATTATGTTATGGATTGGTGTTTCCATGATTGGCATATTTGATTTACTGGTGAGGCCCTAGTAAAGTTCACTGAGAGTGCCAGGGCTGGTAAATCAAATGCTACTAGTGGGCTTGCAGCATTAGTTGTGCCACCCACAGAAGTATCCCTGAAAAGGTAACTCAGACCTGCCACCGCAGAGTCTGTGCACAGTTTGTAACTGCCATGTCGACCTGGCAAGTGCACCCTCTTGCCAGGCCCCAACCTTCCCTTTTTCTACATGTCAGTCACCCCTAAGGTAGGTCCAAGGTACCCCTGTGGGCAGGGTGCTGTGTATGTTAAAGGTAGGATATGTACTGATGAGTATGACATGTCCTGGTGGTGAATCACAGTGTATTTCGTTTTTCACCATTGCAAGGCTGCCTTTTCCCATAGGACAGAATGGGGAGTTTGTTTATAACATCTTATAAACCTAACTGCCCCTGGGAACAAGGTAGAGAAATAAAGTTTAGTATGTCTGGACTCAGAATGTTAAAATGCATCTTTTAGTGAAGATGATTATTACATTCTGTGTTTGAAAATATCACTTTTAGAAAGTAGGTATTTTCTTGCTTAGCCATCCTGTGTGCCTCTGCTGGGGTTGTGGATTGACTGTCTGTCTTTGGGATGACAGGGGCTGGAGAGGGGCAGTGGCTCCAGAGAGCCTGATGGGTCAGGGCTGGGCTGAATAGATTTGGGCTGCATTTAGAGCAGTGGGAGGAGATTTCCTTGCACCTGAATGGGCCTGGTCTGCCTGACAGAATGCCGTCTCCACCCCCTGCCAGGAAGCTGCACCAGTGAGGACCAAACTGGTTTGGGCTGGGTACAGACACTCTCTGCCTTCAGAGAACAAAGGATTTGGTGGTATAAATATTGGGGCCCAGACCCCAGAACTTTAGGATTCTTTTGGACCAAGAAGACTGCCAAGAAGAAGAGCTGGAGAAGTTGTGTGGAGGAACTACCACTTTGCTGTGTGCTTTACTGTGCTGGCCTGCAGTGGCTGCTTCTGTCTTGGGCAGTGAAAGGACTGGACTTGAACTTTCTGCAATCTCTTTTCGTGAGTTTCTCCAAGGGCTTGAGTTAGAGCTTGCCCCCTGTTCAAGAAGTCTCAGGAACAGCAAAGAATTCAAGTTCTTCTGCCCTCAGCTGTGTGTGTGTTTTGTGCTGCAACAGAAGAAAAAGCAACCCTACGCCGTCTATGACGCCGCTGCCTACTCCGTGTCCTGAAGGCACTGCAGAGGGCACCGTCACAATGCCACACCTCAACCCTGGTCTCACTGATGCCGACTGTTGACGCTGCCACCGAGCCACTGCTTGCACCGCGGCCTGTGGGCACCGCACTCCGCACCACCTTGCTTCACACTGTCGCCCTGATATCCCCGACAACGCCGCTTCACGCCAACATCGACGCCGCTGCTTGCACCGTGGTTTGAGGGCACCGCTCATAAGTCACACAACGCACCGCCCTCATCCCGCACCGCAGCCTTGGCCTGCCCACGCCATCGACTCCAGTTCGTCAGCCGACATCAGCGCTTCAGCAACGAAGATGCCGCTGCTTGCAACGTGACCTGCCAGCACTGCGACGAGCACCGTATCACTTTGCACCGCAGCCCTGGTCTCACCGACGCCGCTGGACGACCATCACCGAGCCGCTGCCTGCACCGCGACCTGAGGGCACCGCATGCCGCACCGCTGCACTTCGCCCCACAGCACCTGACGCCTGCCGACGCCAGCGATCCTGACTTCAACCGCGAGGAGTTCGATCTGCAACGCGTGTGACTTCAAGGGCTCACCGATTCCTGCACCGACCTCCGGAACCGACGCCTGCGAACGTCGTGCTTTCGGTGCTCAACGAGAGGCCGCCGACGCCCTGCATTTCTAAAGGTACTGTTTTGCGGGTCTTCCCGACATCGTAGCTGGCCCGCGATGCCGCGGTCAGCCAGAACTGTTTGGATTTGTTGTTCACAACGCCATGAAAAGCCCCAGACGGAGCTATCGACTTCAAGGAACTTTATTTCAAGTTTAATTTGACACCTGAAAATTTCTAAGTACTGTATTGTGGATTTTAATCGTTTTTGGTCTTATCTTAAGTATATAAAAATATTGGATATGTTTCTAAACTGGTGTGGTGTCCTTTTGTAGTGCTTTCACTGTGTTACTGTTGGTTATGTGCAAATGCTTTACACACTGCCTCTAAGATAAGCATGACTGCTCGTGCCAACCTATCAAGGGGGTGAGCAGGGGTTATTTTAGGAGTGTAACTCCCTTATCCTGACTAGAAGGAAGGGTCCCTACTTGGACAAGGTGCAAACCATTGCCAACTAGAGACCCCCATTTATAACATGCCTGTGTACATTTGACAAAAATTACACATTTTTATCTCATTGCACAAACCTCATGCAAAACACCTCCTTTGAGTATATGGATTCTCACTTCACATTTTGACTCTGGAAAGCTGAAAATGGTGCATTGGTGGATTTGTCGTGATTTTGTGAATCAGAGTTCAGATTTTATGTGTGCAAAGCAAAGCTTTTGCACACCTAAATTTGACTTTAATGTGCAAAAAAGGGGACCGACGTCCTCTATAATGTAAGCCAATTATAAATAAAATTACTTGAATAAGCTGAAAAGCGTGTACAAAAACAATTACAAAAAAAGATTTAACTACCACCAAATGTAATGGTGCTCAATTACAAATACAGAAAGCATGAAGAATTAGTCAGCCTTTCCCAGAATTAAACTTCAGACCCACATATCACACTAGAAATTAGCCACAAACGCTCGGTTTCTTAGTCCCCTTTCCAGTTATGCAATTAATTGCCCACGAAAAAGGATACGAGAGTGCTCTATAATGAGTTATAAAATGATCGGTCTCTGAATGTTGGGAGTAGTACTCCGCACAAATAGGCTTATGTTTGATTTTTTGATGTATACATGACAACCTATTGAGCCACTGATCTCTTATCCCTATATGGATATTGCACAGGTGTGAAATGACAGATCGACCAAATAGAATGAGGTTTGGCATACATTATAGGCCTACCTACCCATGTAGCAGATGTTCTCCGGCCATGTTAACAGATCAGACATTCTGTTCTATTAAATGGAAGTTGGCCACACGGATGCACTAAAAGCTAATGAGCCAAATTCATACAGCCAAATGTTTTTGGCTGAAGTTCTAAATGTAATAGGTTACGTGGACCTATTTCTCAGCCATCAGCTGGCTAGGAGTGTTACCACGAATTAAGACAATGAAGCACATTTTCGGGAAATGGGATGGCAAGTGCAGTTAGAACATTCAATGCAATGATAGGAACGTCTTTCTTTTCGAAAAGAATAGACTGGGTTTACTGCTTGTAGGTCAATGTTCCTAGTTTTCAATTTTTACTACATTTTACAGATGCATAGTAAAAGAAAGCAATGTTTCCCGGCTTGTATTTCTTAAAAAGAAAACAGAAAAATACAAAAGTTAGATTTACCTCGATTGACTCTTCATTTTGTCAATTAAGATTGCCACACCACAGATTCAAAGCTTTGAGAATTCTACAAGGGATTCTATATTTCAGTCATTTATATCTCTTCTGGAGTAGTGAGATGGTTAGAGTGTGCTATTCTGACGAATATAGAATGTGCTTTCTGTGACAAATAAGCGTAACAGACTTCCAGCAAATTGGCAAGTTGTGTTGATTTGAAATAATAGGCTTATGTAGGTGTCTACGACAGCATGCCAGTTCACATAATTTATGAAATGCCCTTAATACGAAAACCGATTTGCTGCATCCTGTACACTTTCGATACAAAACGGCCACATGTCATATCATGATCGTTTCATGGATTTATAATGCAGGCGTAAAAACAGAGTAAAGCGTTGTGTTTTCTTTGCTGAATTTTTATTTAATTTTTAAATAATATTTCGGCAGTGCAATTATGCACATGGGCAAAATTAAACGTTGCCCACTCTGACCGAGGTTTTATGAGGCCAAACGATCTGCAGACTAAAAACACGCTTCCAGCAAAAATGTCATAAATGAGCACAGAATTGCTGCAATATGTTTGTTGCACTTATTTTGCACTTTCACTGTATTGGTATAGATATGCCGCCAGATTATTGCTGCAATATGCTTGTCGCACTTATTTTGCACTTTCACTGTATTGGTTTTATCCATGTCTTGTATGTTTCGATTAAATGCTGTTTTTTAAATCCCCTGTTATCTATCATTATTGTTATGCCGCTGATGCTCTGCTCAATAAAAAAAAAAAGAAATGAGCACAGAAAAAATGGGCAACAAAAGCAAAATCACTTTATGCAGGAATATATAGACATAAATAATGGAAACGTGCGTAAATACAAAGGTATGGCATGACATGCATCTGAATATGGATACTTAGGGGCATATTTATGGGCGGCTCTCAATCGCTGGTATGAGCTTGGGCGCTACCACTCCTTGCCTTGCATGTTGGGATTTTCTTTGCATCGACTATGGTGGCAATTTCACTAATGGAAACCTACATGCAGAGAGCTCTGCACAAGTAGATTTCTGTGTATGATCAGTCTGTGCCTGGATGGTATTCACCAAATGCAGGCAGAAACATGATTTATGAGTCACCACGTGTGCATACCAAGGGTTGGAGCCTCCTACAATTGATGTTATGACTGTGTAATAAATTTATGGTCACATTTCTACCTTATAACAGTTGTGGAGTTCTCCGCCCAGAAGGTGAAAATCTCCACCACCAGGGAAATGAACTCCAAAAGGAAGAGAATGGAAAAAACGTCACATACTTGACCAAAATCACAAACACATGACACACATTAACACTCCAACACATAAATACAGCACATATGCTGAACTCTGCCCACTTCGCCTTGGAAGGCCTACATATTGCAGATGCAAGCCGTGCCACTGAAAACTAAGAAGAACCACACTGTGGAGAAAAACAGACCTTATTGTGACCTTTGTTGGTAATCTTTACTAGTAAGTATATATTCTGCCTCCATACACCCTCAGTGGAGCAGGGAAGGTTTTCACATGGTAAGAGTGGACAGACTATGTCAATGCATTGGTGGTGAAGGCACCCATAGTTGTGGAGTTCCAAAAAATTGACCAGATAATAGGAGGCAGGTGAAGGTGAGTTTCTCCAGCATACAGGGGGCAAATCCTCTTTCTGGAGGTGGACCTAGATTCTGCCTCTATTTCATCCCCCACAAGGAGCATGTCCTAGCCATAATGCACCCCGACCTTCCATTGGCCTTCCTGTTCCAGTTAACCCCAACATAAAGACATCACCCCTCTCTCTCCTCCCACCCTTCATAGGTAAACATACATCACACGTTTGCCGCTCTAACAACACTGCACTTACTAAGAGCATATTACATTTAAAATGTATTAAGCTACACCTAACCAGCTTATTTAGTAACACATATGTTAGTAAATGATCTATCTTCTCCCCTTTTTTCTCTCTTGCCTCCTAAAATATGTATTCCTCAAAATTAGGAGCAAATCAACAATATTTGCCAAAATACGGAAACAACTATTTCTTGGTATGTGATTTGCTATTTTATGTAGACAGCCTATGAGTGATTGGCTGCTGTTGTAATGAGTGTAGTATCCTACCCAGTCCGGGGACTCACCAATGACTACATCACACATGGAGAGTAGTTATACACGTCATTATTCTTCAGTGTGTAAGCAAGAACTCAACGTTCAAAATCTGCCTTCACTTCTGTCATTCTTAATATACATGACACTACATCTCCCCCTTTGTTAAATAAAAGTTAAAATTTTGTTTTAAATAAATAAGTAAATAAATGAATAAATACATACATAAATAATTACAAATACATATACACCTATAGCTCTTCCATGAGCATTCGTGACGCTTAGATCACACAGCCTGATCGGGTCATTGGAAACCAGAAGCTGCTAGTCGAAGTGTCAGTGATAAGCACAGGTGAGGTGGAGACAACAGCAGTCACAGGATCATCCACTATATGTCCAGACCCAGGCTCTACAGTGACATTGATGTTTGGTGAGTGATGGGCCACATGTCTGTAGTGAGAAGAATCTCTCAGGAGGGACTTCCCAGGACATTGGGCAGTCACGATGTGTCCTTTGGTGGTTGTGCCAGTAAAGGGCTAAGCCTCAAAAGGGTCATCAGATTTTCACTTTCTGGATTGTCGAAGTAGTACTCAATCTCCTCTCTTGAAAGTGATATCTTTCACATGACATCGCTTGACAGCATAGATTTTCATTTGTTGTTTGCGACCAGAATCATCTGTGTAAATGTCTTTCTCAGTCTTTGATCCGAGATTGGTCCATTTGGGTAACTTGATCGTCATGGCTCTCCCAAACATTAAAGTTGCAGCGCTTTCGCCTGTAGTCGAATGAGGGGTTGATCGGTAAGCTCGAAGAGTGGTATTCAAAGCAACCTTGAAGTTGGGCTTCTCTAATGCATCACCCTCCACAGCTTTCTTTAGAGTACTCGTGAATCGTTCTACCAGGCCATTGGCTTGAGGCCAAAGAGACTACTTTTCTGATGCGTTACATTGAAATGGCTGAGAAAGTCTCTGAACTCTTGACTATTGAAGGGTGGGCCGTTGTCAGATTTCAAGATCACAGAGACACCCTATGTCACAAATATACCATCTAATCTTTCAATACATTTTTCATGAGTGATGGATGAAAGATCTTCTACCAATGCAAATCGGGAGTATTCATCAACAATGACAATTAAATGATGTCCATTCTCAAGAGGACCAAAGAAATCAACAACAATTCTCTCCTAAGCATGGTTAGGCAACTCTGACATGTTTAAAGGGTGCTGAGTAATGTGAGATGAGAAAAAATTGCATAAATGACAGGCCTTTAACTCTCTTTCAACCCTTTCATTGAGATGAGGAAACCAGTCTGTCTCAAAGAGCTCTCTTTGTGGCAACTATTCTTCAAAGTCACTCATGGGCTACTTCAATAATTTGTTGTCATAGACTCTCTGGAATGACAATATGTGTACCTCACAAGATGAGGCCTTCCTGAGTCACAGACAGTTCATCTTTGACATTTCTGAATTTTTTTATACTCACTGGTCACTGGTGCGAGGTTGAGAGTGCTGGTTCCAATATTCGTGAGCAATAATGTCTTTCAATTTCAGCATGGCACTGTCTTGGTGTGTGCCAATGACAATTTGTTCTACTGACAGGGCAGATGGTGTGTTCAATTTTATAATTAAATGTATATAGGCTTCAGCTGTCTTAGATGGGGTACCAGGGCATTGTATGGTCACTCTTGAAAAATAATCAGCAGGATTTTGATCTTTCCCTGGACGATGAGCGATGGAGTAGTTGTATTCCTGTAATCTCAAACCCCAATGTTCAATCCGAGGAGGCATCTTGGCTTTTGGATTGCCAAATATTGTCGTTAGTGCTTGATGATCAGTCACTACTGTGAAAGGTTTCCCATATAAGAACACATGGAAATATTCACAAGCCCACACCAATGCTAAGCTTTCTTTCTCAGTTTGTGAATAAGAATGTTCAGTTGGTTACAAGCTTTTACTGACATATGCCACAATATGCCTCCAAGCATTTGGCTGTCCATTGTGCTGTGCAAGGATTGCACCTAGCTCAACAGGGCTAGCATCAACTATAACCTCTGTATGAAGCTTGGTATCAACGTAGGCCATTTCATTGGCATTTTTGATGGCTTTCTTGATTCTCTTAAAACTGTCCTTGCACTCATGTGACCAATGAAACACAACATTCTTTATCTCAGTTCTCGTAACGGTGCACTGACTGTAGCAAAGTCTTGTATGTATCTAGAACAGTAACTGGCCATCTCAAGGAATGAACGTAACATGAAAAGGTCCTGTGGGGGATTAGCAGCAGATAGCGCTTGCACTTTAAATGGTATCATACCCCCATCAAAAAAATGTGGCCTAAGAATGTCAAACTGGTCTTATGAAATTCACAATTGTCAGTTTTCAAAATTAATCCAGCATCTTTTAGCAAATGACATACCTGGTGATAGCTTTGTCATGCTCCTTCTGAGTAGCTCAGAAAACCAATATGTCATCACTATAGTTGAAGGCATTCACAACAGGATGTATGATACGTCGAATGACACCTTGGAAAAATTCACCAAAACTCAGTCGCTTATAGCGAAATAGGCCAATGTGTGTAGAAAAGGTTGTTATGTATCTGCAATTTTCTTTAAGTTCCAACTGGTGATTCCTTTGTTTAAGTCAAGTCGAGAGAAAACCTTTGCACAGTTCAAATGATTTATCATATCACCAATGTGCAGACCTGGATGTCATTCTCTCTCGATTGCCCTGTAGGCCTGATGCATGTCAATGTAAAGGCGTACAGCTCCTTCATTGTCTCTTTTAGGCATTACTACGATGGGAGAAACCCAAGGTGTTGGACTAGTGGAGTGTTCAATGATATCATGTTTGAGCAATGAGTTAAGTTTTCCTTCAGCAGCTTCTTGCAAGTGAAATGCAGTTTTTCTGTCTTTGAGCAACAGGACAAACATCTTCATTTATATGTAACTGTACTTTCATAGTCTTGAGTTTTCCTAACACATAAAATAATTAAGGAAATTGGCTTATTATTTCATGATGAGCAATCATATTGTCGTTCACTGATATCAGTCCCATTTCAGCAGCGGCATTGAAACTGAGAAAACAGGCACTTGAAGCCGTAACATGAAGTATATGAATAGGAGCACGTACCACAGTTTTCTTGTGTTCTTTGGTGCTATTTCATGTCGATTTTCCTTTAGTCTGTGGTGTTTCTCACATTCGACTAGACCCACATGCACATGCGTCTCTGAAGTATACATCGACATTGCGCAATTATCATTGTCACTTTCACTGGAAACCGACACTCAGGAACTCTTTGACATGATTTAGATGACAATTGACTTCGTTTGGTGTCGATTTGCCTCAGTTGATGTGGACACTTAGGGCCTGATTCTGATGTCGGACGGACCGGAGTCTGTCCGACATCGGTTTGGAACTGGAACCGAACGACCTCCTGTCGTCGGTTCCAGCCCAGGAATTAGGATGCGACCGAAGCCTGTTCGGTCGCATGCCTATTCTTTACAATGGGAAGCATGCATTCCAAACAGAATGCATGCTCTCATTGAAAAGAGCAGAGGTGCAGTTCATCCATGCATCCTGTGGCAGGCACATCAAGTGCAGGGATGAACAGGGGGGCACGGCCGCCATTCGGTGGCCATGCACCCATAGGGGCCCTGTGGGGGCCCCCAAAGACAGTTTCCTAAGGCCTTTCTTTGTCAGAAAGGCCGGCACAGAAAGGCAGTGGGAAGCTACCATCGTATTCCCTCGGCCGTAAAGAGCCATCCGAGGGATTACTGAAGGCCTTCCGTAAGCCATTCGGAACTCCTGTTTGGAATATTTCCCGACCGACTCCATCAAAATGGGTCAGTCGGAAATTATTTCAAACAGGAGATTACGATGCGGTAAGAATGGCTCCGACCGACGGTCGGAGCCATTTCTTACTGCATCGTAATCGGGCCCCCTAGCCTTGTGGGAGCGAGTCGAACGTCATTAATGCATCAACATTTTGTCTTCATGCTGTGACACACTCACTTTTCCTTTTGCATTGTACACTGTCACAAAATGGTTTGCTTTGCAACAGCCTTTGCAAATCTGCCCAATGGTGGGACATCTACTGTCATGTGGAAAGACAATCCACATCTGAAACATATTTTTTTTTCTGTGGAGACATCACTTTGCATCCCTCAGCTTGAGGCTTTGGCCTACTTTTCATGTTCATGACTGATGTACTCTGGGCACCTCCGGCCTCCATGTCAGCTGCTTGTCAATTAGCACGCTCCTCAACTCGGGGAGCTGTGAGGACTTGCTCTAAGCTCAGAGTTTCCTTTAGCATTCATCGTCAAATGGAATCTGACAGAAATTCATTTATAACTCTGAAGCTGGTAGCTTCCTCATCATTAAATTAATTGAACTTACAGTGCTTTATTAAGATATCCAGTCTCTCAACAAATTCATCGATGGTTTCACCTACTCTCTGGCTTTCTTGACTGAAGATGTATCATTTGTAATCTACATTTGGCACTGGACTGAACTTGACATTCAAGGCTGCTTTGATTTGATTGTACGTCACTTTGTCATCATGCGGTAACTTTTTTATAGATTCCTGTACACCTTCACCAGCCATGTTCTTCAGATACTTTAAAATAGTTTTATCATCTGTTTCATCTATTGCATCTATGAAATCCTCAAAATGCCCTATCCAGGCAATCCATCTATTGCCAATATGGTTTTTTTGGCAGTATTAAATGCTGATGGCGGTTTTTAGAAAGCAGCAGAAGTATAACTATTGGTGGACAGCAGTGGTCTATCTAACACTTCTTGGGGAGCTGGCTCACACAAACTATCTCTAGAGCTTTACCACGTGCTGGCTGCAAGGTCAACATTGACAGTTGTAGGAACTTCGACCTCGCCCTGGCTCTCCATTGGGGCTTTTTATTTTGATGTTGATCTGTGGAGTTGTTCAGAGCCCCAAAATGGCAGCTTTGGTGGTGAGCCACTTCGTTTATGGACAGCTTCGCAAGCACCACCCCAGTCTGGTCTCTGGGGCCACTTCACAGCAGGGCATAGAATGGTGACTCTCTTGAGTTGTTTCGGTAAGTAGACAAATCTTTTTCACATTCAAATAACTTGATAAGCAGATAATGGTATGATATTCAATTTGCTTTGCACTTAAATGTCTCTTCGTAAACACCTAGTTAATCTCTGCTTCAGAGCACACCAGATCACAGCTCAACTCTCACTGGATCATCTCGATATGCTGTCTTTCAAAACCTGGTTGCATCCGCCTTTAGCATTATCACTCAGTATGACAAATATAAATAACTTGCATAGCAGCACAGTACTTCTGTTTGCTGCCTTTTCATTTGCTTCTCGGATACTGATGTGTAGATTTTCAATGATGCTTTCTTTATCCTTGGAAGCTTTGCACAGACTGGCGTTGCACTGAGACTCCACAGGTGCCAGCGTCGATTCTGCACTTCAACTGCAGCACACGTGGCACCCACAAGAAGTTTGCTGGACCACTGCAAATGCTCTGGGAGAGCAGTTATACATGTCTTTATTCTGCAACGTGTAAGCAAGAACTCAATGTTCTAAACCTGCCTTCACTTCATTACTCTCCAGCGCCTATGTCACAGTTCTAAGGAGTCCATCAGGAACCAAAAGAGTTTTGTCATTCTTTATTGACACTGCACTACAATGAGTTTTGCTGGTGACGGTTGTCAGAGTCCTGACTGTTCACTCCTTCCGTCCCCTGCAATAGCATGTGTGTTGCATGTGGTTAAAGCATTGATGGAATAAGTGATTTCTTACACCATAAAGAATATTTTGTTTAAATGATCAAAACTTTGTAAAAATCCTAAAAAATATACAATTATAAACTATATTTTTTGAATTTCAAACATATTTTTCCTTTTCTTTTTCTATTTTCCCTGTGCTGTTACTGTTATTATTTGCCTCTATTGATTTATGTGAGAGCATGGTGCAAAAAAGACGCCAAGAGTGCTGGATGAACATGCCTAGTACTATCAAGGTGCTGCTGAAGAAGCACCCTCTGAGGAAGCAGTCACTAAGAGTAGGTGAGTGTTGCGTCAATATTTTCTTAAAAACCGTTTCTCTGAATCAGGCCCTAAGAGCCCCTAAAGAAGGATGCTAACTCACAGATCAGGAGGATGGGTGTGGGTGCAAATCCTCTATCATGGATGTCAGCTATGAAGCTACAGAAGTCTTGCCACATCTCAACATGTGACATTTGGGGGGAGGAAATCATAGTACTCACATGCTATCTTAAATGTAATGGCAGATGATATTGCTGAATATCCATGCTGGAGAGGACTGGGCAATTGTAGAAACATGTCTTCCCAGGACATTTAGCAAGTGACTTTAGTTGATATGGACAAGAGTCTTAAAACACATGGTGGCTGAATACGATGTCGGTGTCGGACCCACCAACATCTGCCCCTGTGGTCCGCCTGCTGCATTACGATGCGACGGGCGGAGGCATCAGGCGGAGGGACCGCCCACGGTGTTTCTGACAGGCTCAAGGAGCGTGTCGGTGCGTCGGAAAGACACCATAATCCCCTAATGACGGCGGCTTCACTGTCGGGATTATGATGTCATTGTCCGACAGCCTTTCCATGTCGGCCTTTTTGACATGGAAAGGCTGTCAGAAAATGACTTTGGGGGCCCCTTGCAGGGTCCACTTCCCCCCTAGCCTCCCCGCTATGTGGCCTGGGGGTGCAACTATGATGCCCCCCTAAACATCCCTGCACCATGTTGCAGGCACCGTGGAGTGCCTGCCACATTGGTGCAGGGATGTTTACAAACATCCATTTCACTATGACAGCTTGTGCTGCGGGTCTTTTCCGCCCGCCGCACATGCTGCCATAAAGAAAGGGATGTTTCCGACTGCCTATGGGCGGTCGCATCCAAATTGCCAGGTCGGAACCGCCGACCTATAGTCAGGCAGTTCCAGATCGTAATCAGCCCCTAAGTATCATTAAGTCAGTGACACAAAATGGTACTGTTGAAGTCTTCTTTTTCAGGGGAAGTGAAACAAAACAGGAACTTTTCAACCTGCTAGCCAACCAAAACTTTTATTCAGAAATGGAACATACACTACCTTTTTAGCTTCTTACCCCTGATAGAGACCGCCAAAGGATTGCGGTACAATCAATAAATATGTAACAGGGACTAGCAGAGACACCAGGCAGTAACCAGTGATCAGGTCCAGTGTCACAGCAAGGTCTACATGCTAAATCAATTCAGCCTTTTATGGGAGTAGAGTTCAGTAGGTGTATGAATATTTGTCTATATACCTGCTAATCACCGATCAGGAACTAATTTAATATCTGACAGCATGTAAATGTCTATTGTTCCAGACACAGGTCTACCCCTACCCTTTACCTCGAAATTCTCCAAACACAAAAGTATAAAGGAAATTCTTATTACCCAGAGATATCTCCTGCCTCTTGCGCCATGCTCTAGTACCATAACAAGCACTGTGCTAAACTGGACAGAAGAATAATGCAGCATTTTAGGGCATTTGTCATTGGCTGCAAATGGCAGTGTTTACAGCATGTGATTTTGAGGAAAGAGTGAATACTAGAAAGTTTGATGTTTCAAGAGCAGTATGGGTACAAAAAAGTGACATAATGCAAGCAAGCTCACCTCCATGAAATTTCCCGATTTCACTGAATTGTCGCTGGTTGGTAGGTTCCCCTTGGTGGTTGGCTAGCCTGGGGGTAAGAACTGCAGACTGGGGATAAGAACTGCAGACATACCACTTAGGGGCTTATTATGATATCGGTCAGAGTTGCCTCCGACCGACAACATCTCGTACTCGGGACCGACAGACCTGAGGTCGGCGGTTCCGATCGCCTGATTACGATGCGACTGAACACTGTTCGGTCGGATTCCCACTGTTCTCTATGGGAGCTTGTGTTACGGCCATCAACCGTCCGTAATACAGGCTCCTATGGAGAAATGGGTGTGTGTGTAAAACCCTGCACCCTGTGGCAGGCACCCTATGGTGCCTGCCACACAGTGCAGGGTTGGTACACTCTCGACTACCAACCGTAGGGCATGGAGGCAAGGGGGCCCTGCTAGGGGCCCCCAAAGTTGCCTTCTAACAGCCTTTTCATGACGGAAAGGCCGGCATGGAAAGGCTGTGAGAAACCGACATCGTAATCCCGACTGCGGAAACGCCGTCCATGGGGGATTACGGTGCAGTTCTGACTGACAGGAATACTCCGAGAGCCGGTCGGAACCAAGTCGGAATGACCGGCCGGTTTACGTTCCGACCGCCGACATTGTAATCGGTCAGTCGGACTGCAAACCGACTGAGTCAGTCGGAAAGCCTCGGACCGCAGTTGGAAAGTCTCCAGCTAGCGGTCAGAGGCTTTACGACCAACATCGTAATCGGCCCCTAAGTGATAAAGCGTGAGTCCAAAATATCCTTCATATTGAAACATTTTTTGCCTTTTCCTACTAATTGGGGTTTACACCCACATAAATAATCCCATTTAAATAGAGTCAAGGGTGGGATAGGTCAGTTTTAGTTGTAGGGGGAACTAATAATTGGTCTAGCTGGTCCGCTCCAACAAAGTTCCATTGTGAAATCATCCCTTGGGGTAAATAAATGTCTACTTTCCTAAACCACCGGGAGGGATCTCCTGATCAGCCCTCCAAGAATGCGTGAAAAGGCTTATAGTGAATGGTTTCCAAAGGTGAGAGAGCTTTTCTGCTGAAGTGGGGGGGGGGGGTACCTTAATTCAAAATCCCTGGTGGTCTATAGGAAATATCCTTCTAACGATCGTGCTTCTTGAGTAATCATTTTGGGGTAACAATTGGGGAACAGAAAGTCTCTTCTTTCCAATAGTATTTCTCCCATAATTTTCCTGCCTGTGAGTCATGATCAAGGCCCCTTTGATTGGTGATGTATGGTGCCAAATATTACCTGATGCCCAAGGAGTTTCACCTCCCTGACGGAAGACATATCATGAGCTAAGGCCGCAAACTGGCTCTCTCATGTTTGGGGAGATACAGTTTGTGGCTAAGAACTTTAAAAAGTTAGGCTCCGTGCCAAAGTGGAGATGTCTCCTATTTCCATTTCCTGGTGGCCTAGTGAAAGGTTTCTTTCTTGTCATTTGCAATAACCCAGAAGCAGAAGATGTTTAGGTTACTGTTTCCTCCTGCTTAAAAGTCAACTATATCCCTTTTCAAATGTTGAATAAGAAGGTGAAAGTTGTTCTAGATAATAATATGTAATTTGATCTGATTTTGTAGGATTGGCCTCAAATTACAAGTGTGTGAAATTCACTTAATTTGGTTTTGAGTAATTGTCTGAGATTTTGGCAAAATAGTTGCAATTATGTAGAATGCAAATCCATCATTTAGGATTGTATTTTTGTGTGAAATTCATCCTTGCATCAGTTTTGATGCAAGAACATATTTTGTGCAAAACAACAAAAGACCCACAAACAACATCCACTTGCATTCTATTGTTCCTGTGCGTTTGCATACATTTTTACAGGGGATGGCACAATCACTGTAACCATTTACCAGAATTGTCATAAAATTAAGTGAGGTGGCATAATGGTGTAATTTTGGGAAGTTATGTAATAACTATAAACAGAGCTATTTGCAGGATGAATCAGCTAATCCCCTCCACCCATTACCCTCTACCTTTTGGTCCATTAACCCATAGCCAACAGAGCAACCAACATTGCCTCACATAACAATTGCAGCAGCAGCAAATAAGGTTTGCAACAAAAGCAAGTGGAAAGGAGAAGACAAGATGCCAAGAGTTCCCAAGTTATTCTTGTCTGTTTTGTAACACACTCTCCTCCAAAAGCTGGCAAGCTCCTGCACTGTTGATCTTTAGAAAGGAACTGAACACCCTTGTCTTGAAGCACTACCTCATTCATATCTAACCTCCAAACAAAGGATCCAAGTAGGAAATCCCCCTTGTGTTGCCCCCATCCCCTTTCAAATTCTCATTCACTTTACTTCTCCACTAAACACCCACCTGTATACAGTGGAACATTGTTTATAAGCTATGTAAGAAAATGGGTTATTAGTTGTGGAGGATGTTTGTCCTTTCCAAGTAATAAGTTCAAAATCTTGTCAACATCAACACACAAGTTCAATAAATAAACATGGGATCAACTGCTGGTAGCTATGGCACAGAGCAGATAGGCTTCACTGAAGGAAAAGTCCAAACAGAACGCAATAAAAATCCCACAACCAATTTCTAAAACTAGATAAAATTGTGATTAGAAAAATGATTATAAAATGATAAAAATCCAATAAGAGCAACCAGAGATAACATTTTAGGGAACAAAAACAAAAGAAAAAGTAAAGTGTTAATGAAGAATCATTGTTCACTGATGACCGGAGCATAGGTGATATTTCCAGCTGACCACGATGGAATCGAGGTCGGATACACCCAGCAGGTCATCCTGGTCACAGTTTTTACCTTCTGACTAAGTATTTCGCCTATGGGGCAAGGTTGAGGACAGTACATCGTGAAGTCATTGGACGAGGGTAGAAAAGGCCCTGAACAGGAAAATTCAAATTTCACACCTCACTTAAGTCCCCACATCGGTCAGATACTGTTCATGCCTTTTCCTGGTCAAGCTTTCTTTCTTCAGACTAAGGACTTGATTACGAGTTGGGCTTTTTAACCACCGTCCTGCCGCTGCATCAGGAGTGAGCACTCAACTGAGCAGCCGCCCTTCCAACCTGCCGTATTAGGAGTTACCTGCAGTGCTGGTGGGTGAACAGCAGTGGAGTAATGACAGCGGTACCCTTCATGCAGGAAATGAGCCAGTGGATGTTATTTTTCTCACACTTCCGACTGCTGTACACACCCGGAACGGAGGAAAGGTAGTTTGTAATTAGCCTGGTGAAAAAATGGATGGACTGCCTGTCAGTCGTTGAGGCGGTATACCCACCCTGCTCCTAATCTGGCAGTCGGACCGCCCAGAAAGTGAGAGGTCCGACTGCCGAAAATAGTCCGTGGTTTCCTTAACGCCAACATTGTATTCAGTCTCAATTATTTTTTTTGCAGCTCAAAATCCTCCAGCAGGGCAAGCTTACGGTATATTGATGTCATCTTGAAATCACATTCCTTTGCTGCAAGGTCCCACTGGAGCTCCAGAGGACATGTAAGCCAAAAAATTGTCCCATCTTTTAAGAGTCCATCTGCTTGGTCATTTCTAAGGCTGAGGGAAAGTACTTACAGACCAGGACTCACTCCAGCAGAGGCCACCAACAGGGTCCAGTCCAGGTCTAGTTGTAATTTGTCAGCTGATCATGATGCACACATTTCTAAAATGTAAATGATATTTGTTACATTAGACTGATACTAATATATTTCACTTCCAAAAATGTATTTACTTTCAACAGTATTTGTTGGACTAGATAGAGTGAGAATTTCAAAATACACTCTCTCACCACCACATTTATGAGCTTTAACCAGTGTTTGTGATACTGGAAAAATAAATGTAAATAGTGCCCCCATTATATTATTAACTTTCCACAATCATTGCTGTATTGTAGCTGGAATACTAAGGGTGTTATTTATGAAGGGTTGTATGATGCTTCACAGTTTTGAGCTGCACCTGGAGGCCTTCTTAATTGTAAGTAAATCAATGCAGCACTATTTGTCACTTTGTACCACATTGCATCACATTATGACATGTGCTAAATCTTGGTAAAAAAAATACCTACATCTCATCCACTTTATTAATGCACTCTCCTCAGGTTTAGTAGGATTGGAGTTATGGAAGTGACTCTCACTCCCTCAATGTATGCACTTTCCCAAAGGTTTGTAGGACTGGGGCTAAAGCTCACACTCTTTGATCTATGTTTTTATCTCAATTTATTGTTATACTGGACTTAAATAGTGAATCACACTTAGTTATGCACTTTTCACAATTTTATTTGGCTTGTAGTTAGAAAAACAAATCTCACCCTCTAGTTTTATTCACTCTCTTCAATGTTTGTAAGACTGGAGTTGGAGTAGTGAATTTCACCCCATTCATTTATGCATGTTTCCTATTTTCAGTTGGATTGCAGTAACAATAGTAAATTGTACCCCACCAATATATGTACTTTCCTCAAAATGTGTTCAATCAAATTTAGAATAGTAGATTTCACCTCCTTTATTATATGCATGTTCTCAAATTATTGTTAAACCAGGAGTTTGAGTAATACATTTTATCCCTTTTATTTATGCATTTTTCCAATTTTATTTGAATTGGAGTTAGAATAGTAATTCTCGCCCCTCCGATTTACACACTTAGCCATATGTTTGTGAGATTTGGAGTTAGAATAGTAAATCTCATCCCTTTTGTTTTATGCACTTTCTGCAATTTCTGGTTGGACTGGATTGGAATAGTAAATCTCACTATTTTATTAATGCACTTTTCATTTTTTTATTTTGATTGGTGTTAGGATAGTAAATTCTGCACATTTTATTTAAATGACTTTTCTAATATTTGTGGGTCCAGTTATATTTAAAAATAAAACATTATTTTTCTCTTTATATATGTCTACCAATGTTTATGGAATGGCAATTATTACTATAAATTATCAGCTTGTACTTTAATTTTAGTTCTGATTTGAATTGTTTTAATTATTTGTGTGTTTTATGCAAAGAAATGCAAAATGTTGGTCGAATTAATAAACAGTTGTTTCAGTTCTAATAATTTTTAGCACTGCATATATTTTCATGTATAACTGTATATTTAAATTGCTATATTTATCACACATTAAATATTTAAAAATTAATGTGAAATGTATTCATTAAATGAACATTGTTTCATGCAGATATATTTTTAAAAGGGTTTTATATTTATGTATACATTTATTGTGAAATATTTATATAACTTATATTTTAAGATAAAAATAAACATTGTATTCAAAATAACCTTTCATTAAAATATTCATAATAAAAAGGTTTAACACATGATCTATAATTTGTAATTTGTAGATATACTCCGTATAATTAGTATTGCAAGGAACTATTTTATTTTTATAGAAAAAATGAAACATTTTTAGATTATATTTTTAAATGTAATCTTTTACATTTAAAGACTACTTTTTCTCTCACTTAGGGGCCTATTAGGATGGCGGGTGGATCGCCACCGCCGGCCCGGCGGTGGCGATCCGCCCGCCATCTGTTCCTGTTTTACCCCCGCCATATTAGTATGGCGAGGGGTACCGCGGCGGACGGAAAGACCGTCCGCCGGTCGGCAATCGTTACGATTGCCGGCCGGGCGGAAAAAGCCCATAATATGGTGGTGGTGCCTTGCAGGCACCGCCATCCATAATATGATGCCTGCGGTGGGAATGCCTTTCCATGGCGGAGACTCCGCCATGGAAAGGCATGCAGGAAATTACTTCGGGGGCCCATTGCGGGCCCCCGGGGGGTTGGGGGGTGGGTGGCTGCACTGGGGGGTACCTATGGTACCCCCCTTCATTGCCATGCACAAGGTGGCAGGCACCGCGTGGTGCCTGTCACGTTGTGCATGGCAATGCACAACATGGACTTTAACATTGCAGCGGGTGCTGCTTACAGCACCGCCTGCCGCAATGTTAAAGTCGAGGATGCGCCCGCCAGCGTGGCGGGCGCATCCTAATTGGCCTGGTGGGACCGCTGCACCTCTGGCGGTCGGTCCCGTATTCCGTTACGGTCCGCCCGCCATCGTAATGGGGCCCTTAGTTTTTTCTCTCTTTCTCCGTCTAAAGTGACATTATAGTTAGGTGTTGAAATGAGATAAAAACCAAACGTTTGAAAAACAAAAAATACACAGAAATTCACAAGCTACAGTGTACTAAGCTAACTATACCTTGCACCCCTGTCGTGCTCGGCGTATGACCTCACATATTATATCACTCACGTGTTAAATTACCTCATTGATGACATGATATCAGTGATGACATCATTCATTCATTGTGACAGTGTGCTTTGTGTTTGGTTTTTGTTTCTCCTGGAAAAATAATACGATTCAATCTATACACCTGGTGTCGATGTCAGTCTGATCTTTTCTATGCTTTTATGGCAAGAATTGGAAAAATATTTTTTTTAGAAATTATGTTTTCACTGCCCTCTTAGAATAATAATTGTTTTGTGTCTGATCAGTTATTTAAATTGCCTATATGTTCTTGACTATATGTTCATAAGCAATGTTCTAATCTTAAGCAATTCAGGGGGATATTCTCAAGAACGTGTGATAATTATCGCAAAATTAGCTTAACGCAACTTTGCACATCGCAGTCTATCGCGGGAAAATAACACTGTGTTAACGTTGTATTCTCAACCCGGCGACACCATGCGATAGTCTCACGATAACGCGCCAAATGACCGCGTTAAAATTAACTCGACGCCGAAAAAATGCGAAACACGAACGCAAAAAAGTTGCGATGCCCCAAATCGCGATACAAAAATCAGCGATACCCAGCGACAGGCCTGCAATTCCCACGCGTCATGCGGGAAAATGCACAATAAAAGCAGAAAACAAAGCCCAAAAAAAATAAACTGCGTAGCACCATGGATGCACCAGGACCGAGTGCAGAGGACAACGCAAACCCCACAAGCCCCACAGACGACCAGCAAGGAACCTCGGGGTCGGGGAAGGCCAAGGAGAAGAGGAAGAGGAATACGCGGTTCAGTCCGCAGGAAAACAGGATCATCGTTACAGAGGTGATAGAACACTACCAACAACTGTTCGTCACCTCCAACGTGTCATTGGCAACGAAGACGCAAACATGGCAGACTATCTTGGACCATGTGAATGCAGTTGCAGCATTGAGGAGGACAATGGAAGAGGTCAAGAGGCGCTGGAATGATGTGAAGGGCAAAACCAAAAAGAAACTCGATGCCAACATGAAAGCAGCAACACAGATTGGAGGTGGGGGTCCAGCGGCACACCAGGAGCTGGATGACATGGAGAAAATGGTGGCCAAAGTCATCAGTCGGGATACGGTGCCAGGAGTAGTGGATCCGGACACTGCTCAACATGACCTGACACAACATCAACAGGGTGAGTACCGACCAGGGACTGGGGGGACGGGGGGAGATGGGCACAATGGCACACATGCACAATTAAGTAGAGCACACTGCACACCCACAATGACTCTGGATCATGTCCCTGATCTCCTTGGCATACTGCAGCACACATAGAAACAGCAAGTAGGCCCCCGTCCACAATGTGCCCGGAGGGGGCCCTCCCCACACATCACTAATCTCACAACAAACCCATACACATGTGCTGAACCCAGCAAAGCTGCGGGTCCGTGAGCCACATTGACAATGCAAGTGACACTGCATGACGATTAGCATGGCTGCAGTCCAATTATCATGACATGGTGCATGCCACGACACTGAGGTGACTGAGTGTGGACCACATCCGGAAAGGAGCAGGTCACACTCTGACACATCCACGTGCACAAACAACCCCTGACGTCAACAACACATCTGCGGACAAACCATGCCCAAGAGTCACAACTCGACCAAGAGCCCAATTTACCCAAGTCCGCAACGTCTCAGCACTGTAGAAGCACAGAAGTCAAAGGCACACCGCCTGAAAGGGATAAGGGGCAGCCAAATCAGAGCTGCAGGGGCGACTCACCCACAATGCAGCACACACACATAAGAATAAGAGCACCTTAACATTGACAACAATTTGGTACAAACTGCAACACTTTCACAACAGAACACAGGACACAACTGGAGCCGCATGTGTGTACAAAATGGCCAATCACATCTGGCATAGCAGGAAACTGTGAGATGACAATGTCCGAGTACAACCTCACATCTGTGATGTAGTACAAATGCCCACTGTCCCGCATCAAATAGGCATATTCTCACAAACAGTCACAATGTACATTGTCAGTCAGTCTGTATGTAAACTCCGCCAATGCGTCAACATACATGGAACACACTGTGAAACTGCATCTCCCCTTTACATTGCAGAGGGACAATCAACACCTTCTGCAGAGCAGACCCTACATCACGTCAGTGATGATGGAGACGACCCCCAGGACATCGACTACGATGAACTCCAATGGTTCATGGACAACCTCCGCTCCCCACCTCCAGTAGCAGGGCAGCCCAGCACCATCGAGGTGATCCCACCCCCTGCACAGACCACACAGCAGGAAGCACCCACCACCACATCTGGCTCCCAGCACCTCACCGAAGAACACATGGCGTTCCAACGCCGTGTGTTAGACTGCCAGAAGGAGCTGGCTGAACAGGTGCGGGTGGGCTTCGACCTCATGTCAGTCAAACTAGATGCCATACGTGGGTGTCTAAGTCCCATCAGGGACCACTTACACTCCCTAACGGACACCCACAGTCCGCCCCATGCCCTCCAACAATCCATGGCTGGCATCGCTGGAGTCATGACTCGGAGACAACAACAACTGTCTAGTCAGAGTGGCTACAGCAATGTCATCCGTGATTTGGGAAACATAAGGAGGGTCATGGAGAACATGGAGCGGATGCAGGCGCAAAGAATGGCTACCACGGCTGCACACGAGAAAGCTGTAGATGGGATCTTCCATGCCCTGCAGATCCTCATCATGGGAGTGATGCCACAAGACATTGCGCAGATGAATGCTGCTGCTACTTCTACATCCACATCTCCGGCCCCTGATGTTTCAGTGTCACACAGTGCTGCAAACAAAACACCACCACACACGTGAGGCACATGAAACGTCAGAGGACGAAGATGAGGATTAATCTGCCTTAGTGATAAGGAGGAAGCAGTAGTATTCATCTCCGCCATATGGCTTGTTTCTGATTGGGTCTGCCCTCTGCATCATGCCCTGGAATAACACCTTCCACTGTCCCCCGACACACTCTGCGACACTAACCTTGGACCTCGACATGGACTGCCATATTTTGTATGCTCAACAATGACACAGCAATCAGCCTGCGGACTGGACTCTTCCTCTTCCGAGTAACTTGTCAATCCCTGAAGGACTCTGGCTGGCCCTCCATGGGGCAACATTGTAGAGAGTTGTCTGAATGGCCCAGTACTAAGACAGCTTCAACACTCCACTGAACGTGAATAATACATTCCAATACACACAGATGTGTCATGTCTATGATTAATCAAGTATGAAAGCATGGACGAATGTAGGGGCAGTGATTCCCCCTTACATCCATGTAGCTCATGTTGTGGGACTTGAGTCACAGGGTGCATCCCTGCATCATGGTGGTACATATTTGACCCCAAAGAAGCCCTGTTGTCAATTGTAGGTCACAAATGACAGCCTATATGTAATGATTTGGGACACATGTGAAACGCTGATGAGTGGGATTCCGTACTATCTTTGACACACAGAAATGGCATTTCGAATACGTGACACCCTAAACAGCCTCTCTGTACAGAGGTGACACACCCACCATCTATTTCCAATTTGTGAGATTGTTAGCACTACATGTTGCACTTACACTTGTCAGAGTGATGTGCTTGTACAGAGGAGTAACATGCACACAGGGAATGTGTGTTGTAATGAATTAATTTGCACATGCTGTGCCTGTTGTCATTTTGTACTGTCCCATGATTGCTAAGGACTGTGACAATGTGACGTGCTCATTTGAAGAAATTGTCAATGATGGTGTTCCTACGGGCTATTCCTGCTGCTGCTGCAGTGGGGTGTGGTCCACCTGCCTCATCTTCCTCGTCATCGTCCGGTGCATCTGTCACTTGTAGCCATGGGGCATTGGTGCGTACACATATGTTGTGCAACACACAACATGCAACGATCATCTTGCACACGATGCCTGGGCTGTACAGGAGCCTTCCACCTGTGATGTCCAGGCACATGAAACGTGACTTCAACACGCCAAATGTGCATTCCCCGATGCCCCTGGTGCGTTTGTGGGCCGCATTGTACTGCCTCTGGGCCTGTGTGTTCGGGGCTCGGAGGGGTGTAATCATCCAAGGGCAGAGTGCATATCCTTGATCACCTGTGACAGTGCAGAGAGACATGAGTCAAAAGTTGGTTCTGCATGATGTGTTGGCAGGCTCACTAGTTCATTGGTGTGTGATATGTGTGACTTAGTGATTCCTGTTTGACAGGAACTGCATGTAGCAAATGAGCGGCATCAATGTGTATTACGTAGCCTCACTGCTGCTCCTCCCTCCCCCCGAGCCTATTTACTAGTGTGCGCAGCGCGGTTGCATCACTTGCACTCCTACGGCACAGCATTGTCATGCCTGTCTGCGCATGTCCACAAGCCTGACAACGACACTGTGATGTTGTGCGTTGAAGGTGGGCGGCCACGTGTGTGTAGGCCTATGGTAAGGATAGGGCGGACACAGATGTAGAGTTCATGGCTGGCTGAACTCGCGATGCGGTTGAGGGTAGACCTTTGGCCTATGCTGCGGTAATAGCGACACACACAACAGTTGGCATGTATGATCCCGGACCCCGAGCGGGCTTGCTCTCCTTCATTTATCCCTTCGGCCGAGCCCGCACTCCGGGGGCATGCTACATCACAACATTGTCCATTGAGGGACGGGTGGCGCCGACACTACAACAGAGACACACGCATTAGTTACTTCCTTGGCAAGGCCAACACTTAGCAACGCCCAGAGCCCCGGGCTGATTATCCACACCCCTACGCTGGACTGTCGTATGCCAGCCCACTCTGCTTACGCTTACAGGTGGGTACGACACAGCTACATGTCCCAGGTCTTCCCCACTGCCTGAGGTGACATAGTTGCGTCCGCTGTACACAGCACAATGTAATGTGGTAGGGCCCGGGGCCCTCATGCATACATAATGACCACACAGACACACTTAGATAGTTTGTGGAACTGGCTATGGGCACGTGCGCCCGGCCCCTTTTATGTGCTGGATGGGTGTGGGGTGAGTGTAAGCCAGCCCTCAGGGAGTGGTTGGTGCTGGCAACAACTACAACAGTGATCAGACAATCAGAAGTTCAAAGTTCAAATAGCAAGGGTCCATGACTTGAGCTGCACAGAGTTAGTGGCCCCGGATGCACTGCGGCCGGCACAGGCACACCGCCATGGGACGGTGACTTGCAGTGCACTGAGGTAGGGCCACGAGAGCTGAGCGGGTCCTCGTCGATGTCGAAGCTGAATGTCGCGGAGTGTTTCAGGGGACAGTGGAAGGTGTTCTACCAGGGCATGATGCAGAGGGCATAACCAAGCTGAAACAGGCAATTTGGAGGAGATGAATGCTACAGACTCATGTTTAACACCAAGTCAGTACCAGCCACATGATGATGAAGACAACCCCCAGGCCATAGACTCAGACGCCACCAAAGTTCAACCAGTGAGTGTCCATGATTTTCGGTGCACAGAGTTAGTGGCACCAGAGCTGAAAGGGGATGCAGTCTGCGATGAGGCATGTACAATGGTATGAACTCTGCCATTAACAGATCAAGACTCAGTTCCAAATGTGTGACCTACTTGACCGCAGTGTAGGCCGAAGGCAGTAGTCAGCAAGGGCCCACAGACACGTGTCGTTGGCTTGCGATGCACAGAGTTGGTGGCACCAGATCGAAGGGAGTACAGTGATATAAATGCTGCCATTAACATATGAACTCGGCCGTCATGAAATCAAGACTCAGTTCCAAATGTGTGAACTACTTGACCGCAGTGTAGGCCGAAGGCAGTAGTCAGCAAGGGCCCACAGACACGTGTCGTTGGCTTGCGATGCACAGAGTTGGTGGCACCAGATCGAAGGGAGTACAGTGATATAAATGCTGCCATTAACATATGAACTTGGCCATCATGAAATCAAGACTCAGTTCCAAATGTGTGACCTACTGGACCACAGTGTAGGCCGGAGGCAGCGGTGGAGTATGTCAACGAGAAAGGAGTGCTGGGGGCCTGTGTCGCGGAGGCCGTGATGGTCTGAGGAGGCTGCCAAGGTCGCGGGCCTCTGGCTTGGAGCTTGCACCAGCACGTGGTTGGCCCTCTTTGACACACGCCGGTGTCGGCAGGTGAGCAGTGAGGCCTGGTGGCGCAGGGGTGGCCTAGACGGGTCTGGGGACCAGCGGCCTGGGGTGCAGCAGGCGCACAGGATCACAGGCACCACCGCTCAGGGCGTCGGCCTCGTGGCGGGCTGAGAGGCGCCACCCTGGCAGACACGTTGGCCAATCCGGAAGAGAACCACGCCCAGAGCAACTAGCTTTTTATTCACACCCCTATGCTGGCCTGGCATACGCCGGGCCAGCCCACTCCGCTCACGTTTACAGGGGGGGACGTAACAAGCTACATTTCCGCGATCTTCCCCACTGCCTGTGGTAACATGGTTGCGTCCACTGTCCACGACACTCCAAACACCAGCAGTATATGTCGACATGGACATGTCTGTGGTCTGCATACTGCAGTCTGGCCAGCACATCCACGCCACACTTGGCATTGTGTACATTCTCATTCATGGGTCACTTGCCTCCTTCGCACATGCCTGGTTCCCACCTCTCCCCATATTCTGCTATTGTGTGGCTGAGGTGCCATGCTGTGGCGTTGATGGCTTGTGTACATGGCTAGCCCAGGTTACCACAGTTGTGCTTTTGTTTATAGTGACCCCTGACGAAGGGCGTTTGGCCCGAAATGCATTGGGTTTTTATTGAATCAAATGCTGCCTCAGATGAACTTTTGCTTCAGCAGTGTTCTTTCAAGAGGTCCGGATGGACACAGTGAGAACATTAGAAAATACGAAAATGGCAATTCACACTCCACGTGTGGACTCAGAAAGTGGTCGAAGAAAAGTTTAAAAAAGTGATGAATGAACATGAGGAAATATGAGGAATATATGGATTACTAAGAAGGAACATTATTGCCAAAGCGGCGTAATTTAGCTGTGCAATTGGTTGGGGTGTAATGTCACACCCCATGTTTGGTAGAAGTTTAAGATCACAGTGCCTTTTGAGCATGGCACAATACCAGTTTGCACGCACTCAATGAACAACCAAGATTACACTGACCTATGAACTTTTGGTGTGCATCCCACTCCTTTATCTGATGATGTATCAATGTATGCCCAGTACAGGGATTGCACCCGTTGGTTAAAAATTGGATAAATAAGTAAGATTAATGAATAAATGTTTCAGTCCACACGATTGGGATAACAACGTGATTCATCAAAGGACGGCGTGAAAACAATATGAAAATGAACTCTATAACGTTCAGGATATGAACAGATAACAATCAATGGTTGACAGATGGACATAAAGTTTTTTATATATTCAGACAAACAAGATTGTGTTTGGTACCAATGAAGTGAATTATGGGAAATTGAGTTCTTTAATGCAAAGCAGTGGGTGTAATGAATCGCGGTACTGAGATGGCGGGAAAATTCAATTGGTTAGCCAATCAGGAGATTAGAGCGATAGTTCAAAAGTGGGAGGGAGAGTGAAGTGATTAATGGCTCGCTGAAATCTACAGATGAAGGCAGATTGTTTTAACGTTTCACGGCAGGTACGAAAAGAGTTGGCAGGCAGTTCACTGTTGGGGAAAGTTAAATGTATGAGATATGTATGAGACATTTATGAGGAAACGATATTAATAATACGCGGGCAAACAAATGGAAAAACAGA
Organism: Calotriton arnoldi; assembly: GCA_963921515.1. Lineage (NCBI taxonomy): Eukaryota > Metazoa > Chordata > Amphibia > Caudata > Salamandridae > Calotriton > Calotriton arnoldi. The sequence goes on from CAWUFW010004677.1 coordinate 446,421, forward strand.
GATGTAATACTATTGTAGTGAGCGGATCAGCATTTGATAAGTGGTAAGAATTAATGCGCGTAAATATATGGAGAAATGAATCGAAGAGCAATGTGTTGCAAAATGGATAACAAATGAAGGTTAAAAGAACATAGATTTCCTTTATAGTGAGTAGATTAACATCCGATAAGCGGCAGGAGTCAATGCGCGTAAATAACAGGAAAAATGGAAAATTGATCAATATGATGGAAAATGAGGATAATAGACGAAGGTTATAGGATTTGTAAAACTACAGCAGTGAGCTGATCAATATTTGATAAGGGGGTGAAACGGAGGGTAAGGAAGTAAGATGAGCATACAACATAATGCAATGACATGTATACTGGCAGTGAGTAGAGATGGGGGAGAACAGCATGAAATTTAGGTAAGCAGAGGAGAATGGTGTGATTAACACATTGGTTTGTTATGCGCACAGTGGGGTAATAGTGGCTTTGCATTTAAAAAGAAGGGGCGGACTACATGTAAAATGTTTGGGACATAAAATAAGACAACATGTTTGTTAGTGTCATATGTACTTCAAAAGTCCAACCACAGCTAATATAATAATTGGTGATTGTTTTTATTGTTTATAGTGACCCCTGACGAAGGGCGTTTGGTCCGAAATGCATTGGGTTTTTATTGAATAAAATGCTGCCTCAGATGAACTTTTGCTTCAGCCGTGTTCTTTCAAGAGGTCCGGATGGACACAGTGAGAACATTAGAAAATACGAAAATGGCAATTCACACTCCACGTGTGGACTCAGAAAGTGGTCGAAGAAAAGTTGAAAAAAGTGATGAATGAACATGAGGAAATATGAGGAATATATGGATTACTAAGAAGGAACATTATTGCCAAAGCGGCGTAATTTAGCTGTGCAATTGGTTGGGGTGTAATGTCACACTCCATGTTTGGTAGCAGTTTATGATCACAGTGCCTTTTGGGCATGGCACAATACCAGTTTGCACGCACTCAATGAACAACCAAGATTACACTGACCTATGAACTTTTGGTGTGCATCCCACTCCTTTATCTGATGATGTATCAATGTATGCCCAGTACAGGGATTGCACCCGTTTGTTAAAAATTGGATAAATAAGTAAGATTAATGAATAAATGTTTGAGTCCACACGATTGGGATAACAACGTGATTCATCAAAGGACGGCGTGAAAACAATATGAAAATGAACTCTAAACGTTCAGGATATGAACAGATAACAATCAATGGTTGACAGATGGACATAAAGTTTTTATATATTCAGACAAACAAGATTGTGTTTGGTACCAATGAAGTGAATTATGGGAAATTGAGTTCTTTAATGCAAAGCAGTGGGTGTAATGAATCGCGGTACTGAGATGGCGGGAAAATTCAATTGGTTAGCCAATCAGGAGATTAGAGCGATAGTTCAAAAGTGGGAGGGAGAGTGAAGTGATTAATGGCTCGCTGAAATCTACAGATGAAGGCAGATTGTTTTAACGTTTCACGGCAGGTACGAAAAGAGTTGGCAGGCAGTTCACTGTTGGGGAAAGTTAAATGTATGAGATATGTATGAGACATTTATGAGGAAACGATATTAATAATACGCGGGCAAACAAATGGAAAAACAGAGATGTAATACTATTGTAGTGAGCGGATCAGCATTTGATAAGTGGTAAGAATTAATGCGCGTAAATATATGGAGAAATGAATCGAAGAGCAATGTGTTGCAAAATGGATAACAAATGAAGGTTAAAAGAACATAGATTTCCTTTATAGTGAGTAGATTAACATCCGATAAGCGGCAGGAGTCGATGCACGTAAATAACAGGAAAAATGGAAAATTGATCAATATGATGGAAAATGAGGATAATAGACGAAGGTTATAGGATTTGTAAAACTACAGCAGTGAGCTGATCAATATTTGATAAGGGGGGTGAAACGGAGGGTAAGGAAGTAAGATGAGCATACAACATAATGCAATGACATGTATACTGGCAGTGAGTAGAGATGGGGGAGAACAGCATGAAATTTAGGTAAGCAGAGGAGAATGGTGTGATTAACACATTGGTTTGTTATGCGCACAGTGGGGTAATAGTGGCTTTGCATTTAAAAAGAAGGGGCGGACTACATGTAAAATGTTTGGGACATAAAATAAGACAACATGTTTGTTAGTGTCATATGTACTTCAGAAGTCCAACCACAGCTAATATAATAATTGGTGATTGTTTTTATTGTTTATAGTGACCCCTGACGAAAGGCGTTTGGCCCGAAATGCATTGGGTTTTTATTGAATAAAATGCTGCCTCAGATGAACTTTTGCTTCAGCCGTGTTCTTTCAAGAGGTCCGGATGGACACAGTGAGAACATTAGAAAATACGAAAATGGCAATTCACACTCCACGTGTGGACTCAGAAAGTGGTCGAAGAAAAGTTGAAAAAAGTGATGAATGAACATGAGGAAATATGAGGAATATATGGATTACTAAGAAGGAACATTATTGCCAAAGCGGCGTAATTTAGCTGTGCAATTGGTTGGGGTGTAATGTCACACCCCATGTTTGGTAGCAGTGTCTGGTAGGTGGGCATGTTGTTTGGCATGTTGTATTTGAGTTTGTAACGTGTGCATTCCCAGAGTCGTGAGTTGCATGACTGTGGAGTTGAGGTGTGTGGTGTGTTCTTTTGGTACTTACCAACGAGCAATGCATTCCCATAGGTGCCAGCCTCAAAGAGCTGGTTGATGATGGACTGTCGGAAGATGAAGGAATCATGCACACTGCCTGGGTAGTTGGTGACGACATTGGTGAAGAGTCCCAGGTGGTCCACTATTGCCTGCACATTGATGGAACGCGTGTGCTTCCTGTTGCGGTAATTGTGTGCAGTGGCGGCAGGGGCACGAGGAGTACATGTGTGCAGTCGATTGCCCCCAACACGTGCGGGAAGCCAGCTATGGCGTAGAAGCCTTGCTTGGTCTCCAGCTGTTCCTGAGCAGTGTGTGGGAAGAAAAGGTGCTGGGGTACCAAGCTGATGATGGCATCCAAGACAGGTGTGAGGAACTTGGATAGGGCTGGCTGTGAGACTCCTCTGACTCTGGCAGTTGTTGGTTGGAAGGTACCAGAGGCCAACAGGTGCAGCACAGCCAGCAGCTTTGTCTGCGGAGGGATGTTGGTTGTCCGCTGTGTTGGTACCGTCAGCCTGTGGGCAATGATGGTCAGGATGCGGAGGATGGTTGTCCTTTTGAGCCTGTAGTGGGCAATGACATCCTCTGGTGTTAAGTCTGTGAGGCTGGTGCGTTTTCTGAAGGTCCACTGTCTTTGTCTGCGCTGCCTCTGTGGTAGTCCGGGGGTGGGTGGGGGGGGGCGGGCCTGGGTGTGGTGGCAGTGGGTGTTGTGGCCCTCTTGGGGCTCCGAGCTGCATGATCAGTAGCTCCATGGCATCTGTTGTTCTTCTGGTGTGGCTGTGGGCTGGGCTCCCATTTCTGGTGCAGGTTATCGTCCGACTTAATACCAGGAAAGAGCAGGTGTTAATTCCCTGCTGCTAACGCGCCTTATCGCATGTTTTGTGATCTTATCGCTGATCTGGCTGGTTGTTGAGAATGTTGCGAAGTGGTGTTGTCGCGGGTTTTTGCACGGGAACGCCTACTCTGCATCTCATTAGCGTTAGTTGCCGGTGTCATCCGTGGCGATATTTTTTGCGGCTGCTATCGCAGGAAAACTGGCGATATCGGCTGTTAGCACCAGCTTGTGAATAGGGCGATAAATCTAACGCCACTTTGGCTGCGATAAAGTGCTGCTAACTCGGCGATAAGTCCTTGAGAACATGCCCCTAAGTGTATCATTCAAATTAGCAAGGTCTGGCAGGGAATTACCTGAATGAAAAGTGCTCATCCTCTTACGTTTTCAATCGGCCAGTTCTATTTAAACAATCACTTCTGGAAAGTGTTGAAAGATAATTGTTATTTTGATACTCTGATAAAATATGCGGATCTTATCAAAGAAGTGATCTGTGCGTCTTTTTTACACCACTCGATAATTCTGAAATAAAGTTAAACTGTACCGCAAAATGTAAGCCTCGAAAAAGTATGTTATGCAAGTGTGAAACACACGTTGACTGAAGTGTGATATCCACACATCATTGAAGTAAATAAAAAGATGATTTCCTTTATTGTGTTTCTGCCTTTTTTGAGTTGCATACTACTATGCAATTTTATGGTGCCTCCTGTGTATAGGATAACTCGTCATTCCACCGTTTTTAAATAAATACCAGAAATAATACAGATAAGGCACTTGTGTTCCTGCAGGCAATGTTTGAAGGCAATGATCACCTGGTGAGTTTTACGTCTGAAAAATATAGATATTCCCCCTGTCAATGTCCAATTAAATAGATGAAAGCTCTTAAGTATTTCCAGGTTTAAGACATGTTTAAAATAGTCTCAGATTTACACGTATAAAAATACAGTTGGAAACTTTAATTCCAATGAGGTTCGGGCTAAAGCTTTAAAAGTAGACTCTTGATTCAATTTTACAATATGAGTCTGAGTGGAGCCATTTCCATTTACTGCACACCTCTTTTTGATAATCATTGGCATTTAAAAGTTGTCCCAGATATCACATCCTACATTATATTAGGGAAAATGACAGCAGAGCTAAATATAATTACAGAGACCTGAAGACATTCACTATTTGGTTAAAAAGTGATTGTCTAAAACATTATAGATATGTTAATATAAGTAAAACATTACATCTAGTATGTCCCGAAGATATCAAAAACAGGGGTATCAAATAAACCATTCGTTGGCAGTAGCATAATGCATTCTGTAAGGGCTACCTTGTAGTACCCATAAAAGTCTAGGAGGGCCCACCCCTGAATCTTTGAAAGTTGAGGACAGTAAATGATATTATATGTATTTGGATGAAGGCTATTTAGCAGGGTAAGTTTCGAGAAGAACGAACTTTTTATGTACAACGGAAAAACCCTAAAAAGGTAGAGGAATCTACAGGCATGTTCAACTCACTTAAATGCACTTGTCCCATTTGAGAAAGTGAAATATGCTCCCATTGTTTCAAAATTACTGGAGGATGTCAGAATAACAGCAACTCCTCAATAATTATCGATTAGGGTAACTCGCAGGTCAGACCATTGTAGAATCACAGATGTCAATATCTGATCTTTGCTCGCCTTCTTTTAATAATAAGAATGTTGCCTGAATTTTTGAGCTGTGTTTTCCTAGCCTGTGCTGCTTTTTGCAAAAGTTGTGTACACATGGCTATATTGTCTGCATATACTATAACTCTACCCCACAATACATGTAACAGTGGCGGCTGGCTCAGAGCGCGGGTGGTGGGCGGGAGGGGAGGGGTGGAAATGGATTAAAAAATAATAATAATAAAAAAATAATAATTTTACCTTTTCCTTCGCTGCCGCACCGCCGCCGCCTCTCCTCCGTCCTCTTCAGGTCTGCTACAGCACCGAAAGCACTGATGCTTCCGGGATCTCCCAGCCGACAAAGACGCTGCATAAGCAGCGTCCTTGGTCTGAATGTCCTGTTTGGACGCTCCGGCGCAGGACGCTCAGGCGGTGCCTGGGGAGGCTGGGAATGTTCCCCATGGAGCTGTGCAACACAACCCAATGGAGAACATGCGAAGTACGCATGACATGGGCCCTTAGAGGAGTGCAAACCAATCCTTACTCTGCTTGGCGTCACAGAGCCCTGCCCCGTCCCCACTTGGCTCCGAGTGCCGCATAGAAAAAAAAATGATAATAACGTCCTGTTATTATAATTTTCTTTTTCTTTTGTGCACTGCTTAAAAAACTTTGGGGCAATGCTCCTCCACCTTAGTGGAGGAGCCACTGCTGACAAGTAGAATTTGTGAATGTGAAGGCATGAGTGACAGTAAGGGCTTCAACTGCAAATTAGAAAAGGGCATAAGAGGCAGCCTTGTTTGGAGCCATGCTGTCTTGATAGGCTATATGACTTTTGCAATCAAAAAACAGGGGGAGGCAGAGGTTAAGGTCAGGTTCACCCTCCTTACTGAATGTAGTTATACAAAATCCGGAATTCCGAAATTAGAAACCTAACCTATGCGGGAATGAGAGAAATAGGATTCCACAGCAATTATATGATAACCCTCTTTCCAGAAAGAAAAATTCTTTTCTAGAGTCCCCTCACCTACCCGGGTTGCCCCTTGGTGGCATGCTTCATCATTGGGGTCCTCTCAATTCGCTACGGTTTAAGGCGTGCTGCAACTTGTGAGCTACTTTGGAGCACTTAAGTTGTGAAATTATGTGTGGTGCGGTGAAGTGGAGTGGAAAAAATTACTTAAAAATACCTAGCTAGTGAGCTATTGTTTTATTCTTGCTCCTAGTCGGTATACTTAAAATCAGGGGTTAATACCAGGGAAAACCTAACTATAATGAGTGCGGTTTGCCTAGTATAGGGTCAACTAGTTTCGAGCTGCCCCCTAACAAGCTCTTCTTCAGGACCACACGGGGGTCCGCCCCGTGCGTACCAGTCCTAACGAATCCTGTGTTGTGGAAATAGTGAAAGACACACCTAATGTGTGTGCTGAAAATACATACGGTTATTCAATGATACGCCGTATCTGTAGAAATAAAACAGAGGATGATTACCATGTCAGCCCACCAGCAAGGCTGGTAGGCTATATATACATGTGGCAGCTTGCCTCGATCAATGTGCTCCTCTATAGTGAGTGTCCATATCATCTATGTTAATTGATCATCAAACGTAGAGAATAAAATCACACCCGATGTCCATGATGAAGTGGAAAATACTAAAAAAACAAAACACTTGTGAAAGTGTCGTGTAGTTCCTATAGTACCCATGCAGGACCTGCGCGTTTGTATAACATAAGCTGTGGGCTTGGTGGCAGACTGACTCTGTGCACTCTCAACGTGTATGTTAGATTGTTTTGCATTAGCTAGCTCACAGTGCCACTAGAATCTCCTCTTATCGGGGAGAGATTAGTTTCTGGCAACCTTAGACCATGACAACCCAAATTCCTCAGAATCGTGGAAACAATGTACTACCTTTCGCTCAGTCACTCGTGCTTACTTATTCGGTTTGTCTCAGAGAGTTACACAGAATAAACAGTCGGACGTTTCAATAAGTATTTATTGAACAGTTGTTATTCTAGTGTAAAATATATGTTCTGCGGCAACCAGCAGACAATAGCAGAGATATATTATCAGCAGTACGATAAAAGCAAAGGGATAGAACAGTTCTACCATATTGCAATAATCATGGATACATACATGAATATAAAAAGCATTATGAAATGTGCGCGTACTCCTACGATGCCTAACTAGATGTACCTGAGTGTACCTAGCATATGTGTAGGTCTAAAAGCCTAAGAGCCAAGAATCCTTCTAGGATTTAGTCGAACCCCCATACCTGAATAGAGAGAGTGTGGGACCCCGTCCTGGTCTCAAGTTGTACACCCCGCAAGGGCTGTGTCAGACCGCTGTTAGCTGGAGCGACTGCATGCAGGAGCCTCAGCGTCTCCGGTCAGTGTGTCAGCATAGAAGTCTCGGTTCCCTCTATCTTACCGGGGCAAGATGTGGTGTATTTATACCCTAAAGAGTCTCGGTCCTCAGTATGGTTTGTATTGGTCTGTCGTTAGACATGAGGAAGACGTCAGGGGTGAACTTTGTACATACATATTATGCAGGTGGTGTATTCCTAGAGAGCCATGCATAATTGATGAGTACAGTGTGGGCCTGTGTTTGGGAAAAACCCTGCTATATTCAAAACCACAGGATAGATAACGTTCAGCCCTCAGAGCACGTTGTGTACTAGTGAGGACCAATGTAGGTGAAAGATCATGCCTATATAAGGAATCATGATTATAATAGGACATGTACAGTTATGACCGTAATAGGGCATATGCGGCTTTGACCATAATAGGGCAAGTACGAATATGACCGTATTAGGGCAAATATGAATACGTCCATTTTAGGGCATGTATGAACGGGTCTACATTAGGGCCTCTATACGGGACATAACAAAAGAGACACCACGTGACTTACAACATACAACACATAATTGCATTCCGTTTGTTGAGACATACTTCAATATTGGCAAGGTTCTGCCTCATGGTCTGTAGGGGTAGAGGGGCTTGTAGTCACACTCTGAAACAGTAAATGGGATATAATACTGATCGTTAATGTACCTGTAAGGAAAAAGCCTAGGAGACGGATTATCTCCCGGTGTCCGGGCGAGTCCTTGAAAAATGAAAGGAGACTCGTGGTTCCCAAAAATATTGTAAACGGGAGCGAAAGAGGCCGGTAAGACTTACTTCGTCAAAGCTCTCCTCTTGGTGATTCACCTACTGCCATCCCCGGAGACCGCATATTAATGCGTGTGTCTCCCGGGGATCTAGATATAGCAACCCGGAAGCACTTAGTCATCCGGGAGGACCACTAGACCGTGCTTCAACAAAGATGGCCGCCGCTCACGGGGTAATCGCGGGCCATACTGAATGTATGATACCGTTTTCGCCTACCTTGGCTGAAGTGTCAGGCCGCTCGCCGTTCAATGGGGCAGTTAAATGGCCATCTGGGAGAGATGGAATTACCCAAAAACTGTTAAAAATTATTAGGATATATAACCACAATTTGTAACAACTAACTAATTCACGTGGAACAACGTGCACTCTGCCGGTTGATGGTGGCTGAAGTGGATGTAAGGGTAATCAATCACGATTAATGTGCTGAGCGTAGTATAAAATGAATATAGTTTAGTGGGCCAACCATAAGGGCCGCTTCTGAGTAAAGCGTGGTACTAGATATAGACAGTAACGCGTTATCTATGGTGGCAGATATTGTCGATGAAGTTATAATAGTGCTACTGTTAATGTGGTTTATCATGTTGCCTGGGATAAAGAGGTAATCACCACCGAGTGGTTACGGAATGTGAATCTCTACCTTAATTCAGGTGTTATAGGTAAGGTAGCAGATGGTTTCACCTATCAAGATACTGAACTGTACAGGTGTCGCGCTGGAGAGTTAGTCAAACAAACTGCCCCCACGGAATATTATCATTCAGACCCTCTGTGTCTGTGCACAGTTTATACACCCATCGTTGCTCTTTCTCTAGCAATTGGTGTTCTAAGTTGTCAATTTGTTTTAAATGTTCCAACACCACCCATTTCAGATCGTTAGGGGTGTGTTTCAATTCCATGAAATGTGATGTGCGGTGTTCTCAGTACCATCAGGTGCCAACGCAGTACCACACAAATGACATCACATTTCATGGAATTGATACACACCCCTAACGATCTGAAATGGGTGGTGTTTCATCAATAAATGTGTGTAAAAAATAGGAATATGGCATAGATGTTATATATAGCTATGAATGTTGCCTGTATTAAGACATTTAACAGAAGTATGCACACAAACTCAAAGAACTATCACACTACTAATTTGAACATTCAAAAGTTTTAACACTACACGTTCCACAATGCATTGAGGAGAGGAGAAGAGTGTCTAGCATTGAGTAAAAAGAATGAAAAAGGACTGTTTCAAATTCAGTCATATCTGTGACAAAGACTGAGACTGAGAGGTTGAAAATCATTGGTTGTGTGAGTACATGTATGTATATGTATGTATATATATATATATATATATATATATATATATGTGCATGTATCTTTCTATCTATCTATCTATCTATCTATATATCTATATCTATATATCTATATATATCTATATACATATATATATATATATATATCAAAACAATACCCTTTCAGGCATAGAGTGATGCATAAAAAAACAGAGCACTCTGGGTAGTTCTGAAGTTTAGGTGGAAAGCAGCTCCAGTATAGAGCACTCTCAACACTAGCGACACTCTAAATCTGCTCACCTCAAATGTCTGCTTTTCTATCAAAGTCTTTAAGCGTAGGATTAGCACAGTGCCATACACGCTGAGATAGAAAGGGACAAAGTCTTCTGCCATTTCTTCAGCAAAGTCTTTAAGCATAGGACTAGCACAGTGCTATCCAGGCCGAGCTGTAAAATGGCCAAAGCCTTTTACCACTCCAGGCACAGTATTACAGTTTTGGATTGGTAAAATACCATCCAAGCCAACCTGAAATGAATAAAAGCAACCCCTGACAGTGTTAGCAAAGCAAACTTGCACCCCCGCCATGCACAGCTTGTGACCACATATATTACATCACTCATAAAAAGTTCTATGACATCATTCATGACAGCACTGATGACATCTCAAATGACATAACTGATTACATCACTGTTTACATCATCCAAGCGACTTTTGTACACATTGCTCTATAAATGGATATGGCATTAGAGCTGTGAAAGTAAGAGCAAAATAGCTCAGAAATAATATGAAGCATTATTACTGCCATCATACATGAAACCCCCATAGATAAAGCAAGCTTGTGTTATTGGCAACATTGACCCTATACCACAGACTTCATAGACAGCCAAGTTCATGTTGACTATGTATAGTTTTGTGGAAGAACTGGCCTATTCCTGTATAAAACTACCCTTTGAGGCTTTCTCCTCAAAGAAAAAGATATTTCTCCTTGTTACGGCAGTCTCAGACAAGTGCTGGATTTTGCTGCAAATCCATGTTTACAAGTCTTTGTATTTGCATCCCCAGCTTTATTGAAAAAAATAATACTGTTAACCCTTCTCAATCAGGTTTTCATTATGGTTTCAGCACAGTCTGCTCTTCTGTGGGTAACTGAGCTTATAAGATGCAAACTTGACTTAGGGAAAACGTTGCTTGTCATTTTGTTAGATCTGTCTGCCGCATTCGATACGGTGTCCCACAAAATACTCCTGCAGAGGCTTGTGGAGGCTGGTACTGTAGATAAGGCCCTGAACTGGCTAAGCTCTTATCTTTCTGGAAGGCAGCAAGCAGTGTTCCTATCACCCTACATCTGACTGTATAGAGAGTTGCGTTGTGGGTTACCTCATTGCTCGGCTTTAAGGCCTACATTGTTTAATATCTATATAGCCCCCCTTGCTTCCATTGCACAAAGCTGGGGATTTAACATTGTCTCTTATGCAGATGATACTCAACTTATGTTATCCTTTCCTTTCAACAGATGGATGAAACCACGGTTGACAATTTTCAGGGCTGCCTCTCTGCCATTGCCAGCTGGAAGCATAGCAGCTGTATAAAGCTAAATTCGGAAAAATCTGGAATTTTAAGGCTTCATTTATGGGTTTTTTGCTGTAGGGCAGAGCAGCAGGCCTTGCTGCTGTGCTGCCCGACGGCAAAAAAAAGGGCAGGAATGCACCGTATCTATTAGATACAGCGCATTACTGTCCTTTTTTCCTGCGCCGGCGCACAATGGGCTGCCATGCGCCAATGCAGACACCTTTGCACCCTGGTGCAAAGGTGCCTGCGTTGCAGGGTTGATTATTTTTGTGCAGGAAAGGAAACCTTCTTGCACAAAAACAATCACAAGAGGCTTTTTCCTCTTTCTATGTGCGCTGCAGAATGCAGCACACATAGAAAGATGAAAAACGAGGAGAAATAAAGATATTTCTCCTCGTTGTGCCTCCCTTATGCCTCGCCTGGGGAGGCATAAGTTTTTGGCGCTGCCTCAGACTTACGATTTCTCGTAAATCTGGGGCAGTGTCAAAAAGCCATGGATGTTGCTGGGAATGCCCCCAGCAACACCCATAATACACCCCCTTCACGCAGTTTTCTGTGTGAAAGGGGCACATATTTATAAGGCCATGAAAAGCCACATAACATGGCTTAACGTGGCCTTATAAATATGCCAGTGGCACATTGCGCAACCAGAACGACAAAAAAAAAAGTGACATTCCGGTGGCACAAAGGTGCCGGTAGGGCCTCATAAATGAGGCCCTTCGTTTTTGGTACATGCTCCCCCTTAGATCTCTCAAGACTGTAGCCAAGGGAACTTGGAGCTGCCACTTTACCGATCTCTACTGCTAAGAATCTAGGGGTTTCTTTGGATACCTCTCTTGCTTCTAATGCATACAGGTAGGCAACTTCTACCATCTGTTTTCTCCTTCTTAAATCTCTTTGGAATACTCTGAATTATCTCCCATCTACCACCCTGAAAGATATTGTACATGTGATGATTACATCTGTATTAGACTATGCCAATGCTCTGTACCTCAGAGCTTCACAAAACGTGATAAATCATCTGCAGCGTATTCAGAATGCAGTGGCATGTCTGGACTTGAACATTCCCAAGAGACAATCGCTCCAACAAGGCATGACACAACTTCACTGGTTGCCAGTCGGTCTGAGAATCAAATTTAACACCTTGCTGTTTAGTTATATGGCTTTACATAGAGCTGGTCCACTTTATATTCACAAAAACATTATTAGATACTCTCCCTAGAGGTTCTGCATTCAGCTAATTTAAATTTGCTACGTTTTCCAAAAGTGTATACAACAGAGCAGGTGGTAGATCCTTTTCTTTTCTTGCCCCTAGGCTATGGAAGTCCTTACCTGCGCTGTTCAAATGGAAAGTCTCTTCAAGGCTCACCTGAAGACTTTCCTCTTCCGTGAAATGTAACTTGGTCACTCTTCGTCCTATCCCAGCTTAGCCCCGGGATGCTTCATTTGAAGCATCCGTTTTGCACTCTATGAATTGCTTTCCATTCATTCATTCATTAGATTTGTATCAAAAAGCAAGGGTGGATGCACAGAAATGCCCATGCATCACCCATGGACACCTTCATCAGACAAAAGGGCCGATTTAAATGTTGGCGGGATGTATATTCCATCGCAACGGCAATGGAGTACACACACTACCAGCATAATGGTCTGCCTGTCCGCTATAATTGCGGGAGGATCATACGTTGGATTACGGCAGTGACTACTCCATCATCATCGTGGCCAAACCTCTCAAACAGCACAACAGAGGCAAGGCTGTTGAAGAAATAGCTACATGTCCGCACGCCCAATTTAGATGGGTATACTTGTAGCCATTTTTTTTACTATCCGACACCGCCAGGCAAACCCTGGGGGTGAGGGACAGTAAAATGTAAATAACCTCACCATGAGAGATGAGTCCCATGGCGAGGGGAGCATTGCTTTTTTTATTTTAAAAAAAAATCCCGTTTTGGAATTTTCTTTTTCAAAATAAAAAAATAAAACTGTTTGGTGCGGGTTGTGTTGTACTGTTGCAATTCTGCACCAAACAGTGATGTACATTGACAGGAACTGCCGTTATGGTGGTTCCTGCCAATGCTTTGTAAATAATCACCAGTTTGGAGGTCATTTATAAATTTGGCGGGGGGGTCTTTCCATCAGGGGGACGGAGTGATCTACAGGACGTCTGCTGAAAGATAAACTGGCCAAAAGTAACATGAGGCTGCACAATGTACTTTCATTTTTTTAAATATATTATTTTGTGCCACTAGGGTGGTTGGCTGATTTCTGAGGGGGTGTTAACCCCAAAAAACACACAAACTTTCTAACCACGTGCCACGATTTTGTTTTCCCCTGGGAGCGAGATTGCGACCTCCTTGGGGGTGTGATCATGCCCCCTATGAAAAAACATACATTTTAATAATTTATTTTTGCCCTCAGTGGAAGTCGGCTGATTTTGCTGCGCATTTACACGCCAGACGCTGGCTGCCGGATGTCTGCATGCTGAACACGGCATAGCATGGACGGCTGTCTCCCAAAGACTTTGGATGTTTGAAAATTGCCCCTAATTCTGATTTCGATCTATGGCGAATTATACTGTGTTACTCTTATAAGTGTCATGGCCATTTCCTAGATTCTCAGCGTTCGAGTGGGGGTTTACTACTACTTTCACGACTGAGTCAAATTGAGTCTTAAAAGAAGTACACCTTGAATGAATATCTGTCCTTTTGCGACACTGTTCTATTTTAGAATTGCCGACAATGCCATAGCATAATTTTCTGCCCTAAGGAATCCTGTAACAAGGCGAAATGTGTTGGCTGCATGTGTGTATATTCTCTGAAGAAGAATCTGATTAAAAAATCCAAACACTAGCAAAGGACCTACTCGTCTTATTGTCTTCTGCAGTTTCATTTACTATATTCCTCATGTGTACTCTGCTTTGTTGCCTCTCAACTGTGTCTAAATATATCTAATGTGGGGTCAGCTGATTTCTAAGCGGGGGGCAACCCACCCAAAAAATACAGAAAATTTGAAATTATCTGGTGCTATTTTGTTTTCCCCTGGTGGGACACAATCATGCCCTCCTTGAAGTGTGATTGAGCACCCAGGGAAAAGCATACCTTTATTTAATGTTTTGCCCCCACGGGGGTTAGCTAAGCAGGTAAGTTGTTGAGGAAGGCATTCTTGGAAAAGGGAGCCTCTTTCCTTTCCAAGGATGCTTCACTCAACCGCTGATGTCTGTTTTTGGCACAAATTTTGCACCAGATCAGAAGAAATCACTCACCTGCTGTTCCTCATCCCTCTGTGACGTCAGCATGTCTCGCAGTGTACTGATGTCGCAGGTAAGCTGGAGGGGGCTCGGGCTGAATCAGAAGTGACTCCGCTTCGCCACCATCCTTTTAAAAAAAAAGGCTTCCTCCCATGCAAGCACCGGAGGATCCTTTTAATGCCTCCCCAGTGTCTGCCAAAAGCCCACTGATGGATTGGGGAGGTAGTGCGGGCATCGACCATTGGTCCATTGACCATTGATGCCTGCACTTAACAGGTTATCCAACCCCTCCTTTCTAACCCCTAGCTAAACTGTCTTGGCAGCAAAAGGGCCTGTCTGAGTTTCTTCCGGTGGTCTCTAGCCACATACCTTACATGAACAACACACCTGTTGTTCTTGTTCTGTTCTTTCAGAAGGTCGTTATCTGTCTATCTGTCTCAGGGGCATATTCACAAGGACCTACCGCCGATTTATCCCCACCTTAACCCATCAAAAGTGGAGATAGATTTAACACCCCATTCACAAGCGGGTGCAAACTGCAGACATCGCCAGTATTCCCGCGATAACTGCCCCAAAACTTATCCCCACGGTGGACACCACCAACTAACCCTAATGAGATGCAGAGTAGGTGTTCCCATGCAAAAACACACGAAAACACCACAACACCACTTTCACAATGAACTGCCAGATCTGCGATGCGAGTCAAAACCACGCGATAAGCCGCGGTAGCAGCAGGTATTTAACACCTGCCTCCTGCAGGTGTAAAGCCAGATGACTACCTGCAGTAGGCAACGGAGCCCCGCACACAGCCACACCCGAAGAACAAACGACGCCATGGAGCTACTCATCATGCAGCTCGGAGCCCCAACAGGGCCACAACACCCACCGCCACCACCCCCAGGACCGCCACCACCCCCAGGACCCGGACATGCATCAATCACGCATTCCATCAATGTGCAGGCAATAGTGGACCACCGGGGAATGTTCACCAATGTTGTCGCAAACTACCCCGGCAGTGTGCACGAGTCCTACATCTTCCGACAGTCCATCATCAACCAGCGCTTCCAGGATGGCACATATGGAACTGGACTACTCGTTGGTAAGTGCCAAATCAACACACCACACACCTCAAAGCCACCATCACACAATGCACAACTGTGGGAATGCACACGTGACCAAACCACATACAACATGTCAATCAACATGCCCACCTACCAGACACGACAACACAACTCCATGGTGATCCTGGGCTTCCCCTGCACACAATACAGCTACATCATGGCACCACAGCCACACAACAGCTGAACTTGTGGAGATGTGGAATGCAGCCATGAGCGAAGGATGCAAGTGACCCATGAATGGGAATGTACACAACGACAAGTGAGGCGTGGATGTGCAGGACAGACATGGGTATGCAAACAACAGATATGTCCATGCAGACATCAACTGCTGGAGAGTAGTGAACAGTGGACGCAACCATGTCATCCCAGGCCGTGGGTCAGATCGCGGAAATGTCTCTCGCTGCGTCCCCCATGTGCGTGAGTGTAGTGGTTTGGCCCTGAGTACGCCAGGGCTGCGCAGGGGTGTGGACAAAAACCCAGTGGCGCAGAGCGTGGTTCTCTCCCGGAAATGCCAACGTCACTGCCAGGGCGGCGCCTCGCAGTCCACCATGAGGCCGACGCTGTGTGCAGCGGGGCCTGCGACCCTGTGCGCCTGCTGCACCCCACGACGCTGATACCCAGACCAGGCCTGCCCGCCCCAGCGCTCCAAGGCCGCACTGCTCACCTGCCGACACCGACGTGTGTCAAAGAGGGCCCACCACGTGCCGGTGCAAGCTCCAAGCCCCAGGCCTGCGACCTCTGCAGCCTCTGCAGACCATCGCTGGCCCCCACGACGCTGGCCCACATTTCTCCTTTCTCATTGACATACTCCACCGGCGTCCTCTTCGTCCCAGTAGGTCTCACATGTGGAACTGTGTCCTGAGTCTTGAATGGCAGTGATCCCAAGTCAGTGGCAGCGGCCACAGCACCAGACTCCCTTCGATCAGTGAAGCATAATTCCGCATCGCAAGCCGGCGACACGTGGTGCCACTAACCCTGTTCAATGCAAGCCGGCGACACGTGGTGCCACTAACCCTGTTCAACGCAAGCCGGTGACACGTGGTGCCACTAACCCTGTTCAACGCAAGCCGGCGACACGTGGCGCCACTAACCCTGTTCAACGCAAGCCAGCGACACGTGGTGCCACTAACCCTGTGCGCCGTGAGTGACCGTCAGCCTCCGACGGAACATCGTTGGTGTCTGAGCCTGTTGCCTGGGGTTGTCATCAGCAACGGGCAGGTACGGACTTGGTGTCTGGCATGAGTCTGTGGCATTCATATCCGCCATGTTGCCGGGCACAGCTGGCATGTGCCCTCTGCATCATGCTGTGGGGGTAGACCTCCCATTGTCCCCCGAGACACTCCGCGGAAGGCACCTATGAGACATACGAGACCCTGCTCTGCCCTCATGACCCTACCCCAGTCTCCCGCAGGTCAGCGTCCCGTGGCGGTAGGCCCGTGTCTGCCGCTGTGCATCCGGGGCCACTAACCCTGTGCGACTCAAGTCATGCTCCCTTGTTGTTCTGACATTGCATTTCTGAGTGCCTGATGACTGTTGGAGTTGTTGCCAGCGCCAGCTACTCCCTGAGGGCTGGCTTACACTCACCCCACACACAGCCAGCACAGGCGTCACTGGATTAGTGGGCCTGCCATCACATCCTGCCGAACCAAGTATTGACGCTTTACTCTCTGCACTGTCACAGGTGAACAAGGATATGCACTCTGCCCTTGGATGATGACACCCCTCCGAGACCCGAACACACCCGCCCAGAGGCAGTACAATGCGGCCCACATACGCACCAGGGGCAACGTTGAACGCACATTTGGCGTGTTGAAGTCACGTTTTAGGTGCCTGCACGGCACAGGTGGAAAGCTCCTGTACAGCCCGGGCATCGTGTGCAAGATGATCATTGCATGTTGTGTGTTGCACAACATCTGTGTACGCACCAATGCCCCATGGATCCCAGTTCCAGAAGTACCGGACGATGATGGGGGCGATGGGGCAGGTGGCCCACATCCCACTGCAGCTGCGGCAGGAATGGTCCGTAGGAACACCATCATTAACAATTTCTTCTCATGAGCACGTCACATTGTGGCCATCCCTGGCAATCATGGGACAGTACAAAATGTCCACAAGCACAGCATGTGTGAATAAAACATATGTGCAGGTTACAGGTTGTACTTGTACATTGTCATGTCACAGTTTCCTGCTGTGCCAGATGTGATTTGCCATGTTGTGCACATTTGCGGCACCAGTTGTGTCCTGTGTTCTGTTGTGGAGGTGTTGCTGTTTGTACCGGGATGTTGTCAATGTCGAGGTGCACTTATACTTATGTGCGTATGCTGCACGGTGGGTGATTCGCTCCTGCGGCTCTGATTTGTCTGCCACTGGTACCTTTCATGAGGTGTGCCTGTCAGTTCTGTGCTTCCACGGTGCTGAGATGTTGCAGACTTGGGTAACTTGTGCTCTTTGTCCAGTTGTGACTCTTGGGCATGGTTTGTCCGCAGATGTGTCGTTGACGTCAGGGGTTGTTTGTGCAGGTAGTTGTGTCCAAGTGTTACCTGCTCCTTTTCGGGTGTTGTCCGCACTCAGCCACCTCAGTGTCGTGCCGTGTACATTGCCATGATGATAGGACTGCAGCCAAGCTACTCGTCATGTGGTGTCTCTTGCATTGTCAGTGTGGCTGACGTATATGCATGTTTGCTGTGTTTCGCACGTGGGCATGTGTTGGTTGTGTGAATGTTGATGTGTTGGGTGGGTGCCCCTTTGGGCACATGGTGTTCGTGGGACTACTTGGTGTTTGTGTATGTGCTGAAGTGTTCCCGTGGGATCAGGAACATGATCCAGAGTCATTGTGGGTGTGCAGTGTGCCCTGCTTGATTGTGCATGTGTGCCATCGTGCCCATCTCCCCCCGTCCCCCCACTCCCAGGTCGCTACGCACCATGTTGATGTAATGTTGGGTCATGTTGGGCAGTGTCCAGATCCCCAACTCATGTCACTGTCTCCCGACTGGTGACTGTGGCCACCATCTTCTCCATGTCATTCAGCTCCTGGTGTTCTGCTGGCCCCCCTCCTCCGGGGTGCGTTGCTGCTTTCGTGTTGGCAGCGAGTTTCTGCTTGGTTTTGCCATTCACATCAGTCCAGAGCCTCTTGTGCTCTTCCATTGTCCTCCTCTGCCATGCGACGGCATTCACATGGTCCGAGGTGGTGTGCTATCTTTGCCTCTTTGTTGCCAATGACACGTTGGAGGTGACGTACAGTTGGTGGTGGTGTTCTGGCTCATCCGTGGCGATAATCGGGTTTTCCTGCCGACTGTACCCCGTCTTCCTCTTCCTCTTCTCATTGCCCTTCCATGAGCCCTGTATTCCTGGGTGTTCCTCCGTGGGGATTGTGGGGTTCATGTTGTCCTCTGCAGTCGGTCAGGGTGCATCCGTGGTACTCCACAGTTGATGTCGTTTTTTAGTGGCATTTTCCGTATGCTGTTCTTGTGCTTTTTCCCGCATTACGCGTGGGTATTGCTGGCCTCTCGCTGGTTGTCACTGTTTTCTTATCGCGTTTGGGCACATCGCGTCTTTTTACGCGTTGGGGTTTGTGTTTTTATCTCCGTCGCAGTGGTTGTATCGCGGACATTGGCCGCGTTTTCGGCGAACTATCACATGGTACCGCCGTGTTGTGAATTCCATGTTGACACGGGGTTATTTTCCCGCAATAGGCTACGATGTGTAAAGTTGCGTTAACATTTTTGGGTGATGTTTAGCACACGTTCTTGTGAATATCCCCCTTAGTTTTGTCATGTCTGAGCTGATAAGGCAGAGCTGGCTCTGAGAAGCCAGTGGGCTTCGCTTGGTATGTTTGCAGCTCAGCCCGACTGAACCAATCTCCCAGGAATTACGCAAGTCTACACCAGGCCTAAATACACTTTTTTACCTGTTTTGAAAGGGGCAGGCCTATAATGAATGATGTAAAATGCAAGAATTAGCATATTAATCCTGTTGCACTTTCACTAAATTCTATCACAGCTTATGAATTATATTAATACATATATATGAATAACTGGTGCTCTATCAAATTATAGTGAAACTGTGTTATTTGCTGTAAACATGCCATCAATACTAAATGTAGTACGCATTTCTAAATGAAAAGCGCACACTTCGATACTTGAATATACAAATATATGACATGCAATGAGGGTATATATATGCAGAAAAATGCAAAGGTTACATAACACCAAAAATATCTACAATCCCGCCCCCTCCCCTTCCCCACTTTCGAATGCAGCAATTCTGCCATTGTGGTAGAATTTTTAGATCATTAGCTAGACGCTCCAAAAGTAAAAGATCACCATCAAACTTGATTATGGGAATGAGGACTGGGAATTTACCTTCCAAAATTTCTTTTTTGCACCCCCACGCTTTACTTAGGTACGCACAAAATACTTTCGGAATCCAACCACTGGAACTTGCTGAAAATATTGCTAGTTAATCTGGGGATGTTAAATAATTTTGCAATTGCAGCAACCACCTTGCTTGATGCTTCTCATCTTAAATGATTAGATTGTTGTCTTGCATAACATAAATATACTAATAATAGATGGCAAATATGTTTGCTTATATCCTTTGCTTTCAACCTGATTTCAAATGCTAATTTCACTCTAGTTGAATAATTATGGTTTATAAAAATAAGAAATAGAGGACACAGAATCAGAAATCTTTTGAAATGTATGATGCAAGATGTTAATTTCCCTGGGCGTTAGATAAAAGATCATCCAGAATGAATCACCAAAAGGAAAATATTGTTCAAACGCTTTCATCAGTGCTTTTTTGCAGATGTTGCGGCACAGATATTCAGTTAAATTGCATAAGCCGACATAAATATAGGGACATTTCATTTAAAATATAAACACTTTCTTTTGCAAGCTTAAAACAGAACCCTGAAGAATACCTACCATGAAGTAAAACTACAAGGAAGTCTATTTTAAAATCACCAAACCTTGTTGTGCAGGCTTCCAATCTTTTCCCCCAAAAATATGTTTCTGTCATTAAACCATCTACGTCTGCTCCTCTTACAACTAAAAGCCATGCCTACCACTGCAAATGCTGCAATTGCAAAGACATGCATTTTTGGAGCACAAAAAGTTGCACGGTTTCGCCGCTTGTAATTTCAGAATCTGAATTTTTACCTTTGCAAATGAGGCATAACATGTGGAATCGGTATTTAACATAACACATTTTGCATGCCTTGCCTTTTTTACAGGTTTTTCCTGAGACAAATTTGTCAGGCTCATCCTGATGGAATTTATCAGGGGAAAACTGTGAGGGTGTGATAATTATCACACAACTCGTAATTCCGATTCCTGTGCAAAACATGTTTCATCAGGGATTGGAATTTAGTCCTGCACTTGAAGTTAGGGCCAAGGTACTCAATCAGCAAGAAATGCAGACCTCCCAACCCATATTCACTTTTCCAGATAGAAGTGCTGGAGAGTTCCAAGGCCTAGATCAAAGCAGGAATTGTGCGGGGAGTATGGAGAGAGTGCAATGAAGATGTGAATGTCAAGCCACTTATGGGATTTGGCAAACACTAAAAATACAATGTACTATAACAATGGTATGCAACAATATCCAGGGTATCTGGCTACACACACTTTTTCCCTTCTGACCACTAAATGATTGTGAACACTGGGTTGCTCCTGGAAACGAGAAAACAAAATACATGAGAAACAAAAACACAATCAGTTACAGTATTGCTAAAATACTCCAAACAATGATTGCAAACATGTAACATCTGCCCTGTTACCGTTATCAGAACCTTTCTATCAGTTCTACAAACCTTAACCCTCATAATACTATTGAGTGTGAACAACAACGAAATAAAACAAGAGAAAAACTATTGTAATAAGTGAACAGTGCTTCAGTTGCCAGTTAGCAAAATGGAACATGTTTTTTGGTGTTTGGGAAGTCGAGTAACAGGGTCCAGTACATAAACGAGCCCATCTTCTAGGTGCAGGTTGTTCAGAACCTTTAAAATGCGCATATCTCGTGACTTGCAACCCTAATGCTTCCAGGTAAGCAGCTCCTCTCTCATGGAAGAGAAACCTGTTGATGAACAGGACAAACCAAAGCCTGGACCTAGGATGCAAGGATCAAGTCCATAGGCAGAAGCGCCGACGCTGAACCATACAGATGACCCCTTACTGGCAAGCACTTTGCTTGATCTCTGCAACAAAGAAGGGCTTATAGATGAACAACAACAAATGTTGATGCAGGAAGGGGGTGTGGTAGACAAGCAGAGTCACCACACAGCTCACCTGCATTTTTAGCAGTGGTTTCTTGAGGCACCCTCCTCGGTTCTCTTGTGAGCGACTGATAAGGTTTCCAGGTGCTGTCCGTGTTTTTGGACTTCGTGGGCTGGCCGCCAGCTTCCACACAGGCCTATGTCTACAGGGCCCCTTCTCCTGTGTCTTATCTTAATTGGAGCAAGAGAGGGCCTGGTGCAGGTGGGCACACAGTCACGTGCATCCATTTGTAAAGCAGACGTATACACCATACTCTACGCCGAGCCATAGGCCTATGTGGAGTTGTTATGCTTTCCCTCCACTTTATGGATGCACAGTGTAATTAATGCAACAGAAAATTTGCGAATTCTTTAGCATGCAAAATTCAACTGCTCCCAGCCATGTGCGCATTTGGAACCTTCAGTTTGGAAAATGCTCTTGGGAATGTTCCAGATCACCTACCACACTGTTACTTTATGCCGATGAGCGCTTCTCTCAACACGCCAAGCTTCTTCTATCGGAGCAGGAGACTAGCATGGCAAATATTTTAAAAAATAAAACAGCATGCTTGTGGGTTAAGTTGATATACGAGAAGTTTTCTCAGCAACATAGCGCAACCTAATTTCAGGCAGAGATGAGGAAGATCGGAATGGCCGTTCTGCTACTCCTCCATTTTACTGATGGGCGGCAGGCTAAGGTCTGCTTTTAGAAATGAGAGGGCTAGAGAGCATCAAAGACCAATGGCCTATTTTAGTCAAGCCCTGCAGCAATGTGGGTTGTTTTAAAAAATGTTACCAGGGCTAATTTTGGTTTTAGTTCCGGTACTGTACTTTGGCCTACCTTTTTGTAGCTGTATGGACTTGGGTCCGCTTTCTTCAAGGCTTCCACCAGTTGCAGATTTGATTATAATTATGTCCTTAATAAGTGTGTATAAAATGGACAGGCATGGCTTTAAAACCGTAGACTAATAATTTCACTGACTGTTGGAACTAGAGTTAAAAGAAGAGTGTTTACCAGTTAACTGGTGAATGGAGCTCATCTAATGGCTGCAATGAGGACGCACAGAAGGCACCAACCTAACACGTATCTTCTCAGTCTCCGGGCATATTGGGATACCTCTTGCTCACATTCCTGCCCCAAATTAACGAGGTACTGTTGCACATATAACAATGAATTATATTAATGATCACTACTGTAGCAAATTCGCCTTTTCTGCATAGTCGTCCCACATTTGTTAACTGTTTTTTTGGACCACAATTGTGCTTGCTTTAGTACTCTGTCCACTTTATCAATGAAAATTAGTATTGCAGTGCCTCTGCTCCTCCCGTTTAACATCTGATGTATATTTGTACTCTGCATTTGTACATTATGAATGGTGCCTAAAGTACACCTATGCTGCAGCAACAAATGATGGATGGAATGCTGAATAAGGCAAACATTTACCCCCAGTCAAGAGATCTGGGTTAAATCCATCGTTCTTTAGCTCCCTTCGCCACCCCAGTTTGGACTCAGTCATATGCAAATCAGTCTTGACCCTGCTCCTCATGGGAACAGTCCAGCCTGAATTGCCAAGCCAGGTCCTCCCTGGATCAGAAACAAGCATCCTGGGACCGGGTTCGGGGTATCACCCCTCATCAGCCAGGCTAGCATTAATCCAGCGGCACAGTGAGCAAGGGACCCACGTGTAAAGTACACCTATGGCATGGGTAAATAAACGTCTTATGCAGGCTGCAGTGTGCATTTACACTACCCACTTATATGAAAAAATATATGTCTGCCAGAAGCACCACTGTGCTCTGGCTTGAATGTAGCTTAAGTGCACTGCAGTAACACATGATAGGTGCACATGCATTTTCTATCCAGGAGAAGCCAATTTTTATAGATTCATAAGTTGCCCTTGAAGTGTGCCTTGTACTTCCACAAGGCACGGTGTTAATGTATAAAGAAAAAAAGGGTCCAGTACATGTTGGGGATAAGTGTGCCGTTACTGTAAAAAAAAAGGCCTAGAGATATTTCATTGTGTGGGCCTTGTAGACTTTTCCCTAAGTAAGCTTAGATGGAATTTTCTTATCTCTGGTTAGGAAAAGGCTATGCAAATGCTACAAAGTTATTTCCTGTTTAATTTTTTACACTCTGATTTGATGGTGAAGTCAGATATTTGATAACTTAGCAGAAAAGCAACTTAATAAAAATATACTTTTGGTTACCTGAGCCAGAACTAGCTTAAAGCTTTTCAACTCTAAAAACCACTGAAATTCATCTGTTATAACAAAAACAAACAACTATAATTTGCACCCTCACCATGCACAGTGTTGTCAAAAATGTAATTTCAGATGTCATCAGTGATTTTATCAATGATATGATAAGACGTCATGATAGGTGAGGTCATAAGCAGTGCTTGGCGAGGGTGCGAGTTATAGTTACTTTTGTTAACTACAACTAGTGAATTTCAGTCAGTTTTAGAGCAAAAACTGTTAGATTTCACCTAACTATAGTGTCACTCTAACCTTTGGCTTTTTCAGTGGATTTCTGAGGTTTGTGTAAATGTAAAGTGAGATATTATCACCAGACCTCACTATAACATCACTTTAACTTTAGTTTTTTTTAGTGAATTTCTGAGGTATTTTCTTAACCTAAACTAACAATATAGAAACTGGTCTTCGTCAAAGGGTCAGAAGCCTAAAATATAAAAGGGAGGCCTCTTGACTTTATCAAGGGGTCAGCAAATCAACATATTTAAGGCAGACCTATTGGCTTTGTCAATAAATCACCTCAATATTTTATCAATAACTATAATACAATGAAATATACAATGTATTCCCATGTACATGGCTATAATTAAGAATCATTACTGTCACAAATATATTTTAAATAAAGCTTTTCTTTTCAAAGCAACCATAAACATGTGTTGAGCCTTTTTATCACTCTCTTCAGGCCACAAAATGTAGCCATAGTACCAACCACAAGGGGTTCCCGCACTCCAGCTGAAGAGCATACGGTTCTAGCTTGGTTTGCTTTAAAAAAATATGGTAAGCTGTCCTGGGGTCGTGCACTGAATGACCTAGGAGACTTACAGTGTATTTTTCTAATGTTATTAGGGGGCTGCTGCTCTCCCTGCAGGCTTCCACAACATTAGAAAAATGGTTGGGGATGCCCCTGCCCTATCTTGGGGCACCACAAGGAACCAAAAATATCTATTACCAGCCCTCACAGTGGTGCTCCACTGGCAGAAGTAGTGAATATAAAAAGATCAGCTACCTTGCTCATTTCATATCAACTGCATTTAAAAAAAAATGTTTGCGGGTTCCCTGATCCCACCCAGGGCACCCACAGCACTTCAGGCAGTTTAAGGCCATTGGGAGGCCCCTGGCCCCTGCGACCACGCCAGCTCCCCAGTCAGCACACATCTTGAGTTTCAGTGGGAGTCAGCTTTGCTCCCATCTGGTTGACATCAGCTTTTCTTTCTGCTCTAGCCCCAGGGGATGGGATTCCCCAAGCCATTAGAAGGCTTGAAGTGAGGGGTGACCCCTCCCCCAAAAGTGCTTCGACCCCAGAGGATTGTCGTTCATGAGGTCATTCAATGGTTATGGGAGGGGGGCCCGATTGTATCAGAGTATGGGGTCCCTGGGGCCATAATATGGCTTGGGAAAGGGAGTTGCATGTCCCTCTCTTTTTTTTTAACATGTGGTGACCCGTTGGGCAATGGCACACCCCGGGAGGCTTAAAACTGAAAAGGGCAGGAGCCCGTTCTTTTTTTTAAAAATGACACATTTTATATATTATACATATATTATACCACTACATTTTTTTTTTACATTTTTGGCCTAGGGGAGGGGGGGGCATTCAGGCCAAGAGGGTCAGGGTATCCCTATCCTGCCAGCCTATATGATTTTTTCCCCAGAGTCCAAAAATGGGATTGGAAAAGAAATCCTGCCACAGAACACACTGATCAAATGATAAGATCTGATTGGCTGCTACAACATCAACAAAGATGTTGTGGCAGCCAATTAAATCTTATCATTTGATCTGTGCAGTCCGCGGATCCTCTGTGGTGTGAAATATGCATACATTTTTAACCTAAATTTACCAAACGGGCTTACATCAAATTACAAAAAGCATGTTTTCTGTATCAGGATCTAGCTTTATGTCAAATTTGGTGTAATTCCATTCTGCTGTTTTTACAGTATCGTGGTTCAATTTTACTATGGTAAATTGCATGGGGAAAACGTGTTTTGGGACCCTTCTTTTTCTTGGACCCCGCTTGAAGGATCATCCTGAAACCTTCCAAGAAGAAGCTGAGGTGGATGAGGTTTGTTTTTGGAAAATGTGTCAAGCTGTGTCAAAATTATTAGCAATATGTATATATGTATTTGTATATATATATCGCATTATGAGAACAATGTGCATAGTAGAGTGCCGAGTTATAGTTAATGCAGTGTGGCTAGCGAGAGCGCAATGCAGTGGTGTAGAGTGCAGTGGCGTAGAGTGGTGCAGAGTAAAGTGGTACACAGTTCAGTAGCATAGAGTGCAGTAGCATGGAGTGCAGTTGCATAGAGTGCAGTGGAGTACAGTAGAGTAGTGCAGAGTAGTGCACAATGGTGTAGAGTGCAGTAGTGTAGAGTACAGTGGCGCAGACTAGAGTAGAGTGGCGTAGAGTGCAGTGGCATAGAGTGTTGTGGAGTGGCATTGAGTGCATTAGAATGGCATAGAGTGCATTAGAATGGCATGGAGTGGAGAAGAGTGACTTGTAGTGGTATAGAGTAGAGTGGCATAGAGTAGAGAGGTGTATAGTAGAGTGGGTAGAGTGAAGTGGGGTAGAGTAGAGTGGTGTAGAGTAGAGTGGCATAGAGTAGAGTGGTGGACAGTAGTGTGGCATGGAGGAGAGTAGCATTGTGGGGATTGCAGTGGGGTAGAGTGGTATAGAGAGGCGCTGTGTGGAGTGGGGTGGAATGGCATGACGTACAGTGGCATAGAGTAGAATAGTGAAGACTAGAGGAGAGTTGTGTAGACACAGTGGAATACAGTAGAGTGGAGTACAGTGGCATACAGTGGAGTGGAATAGAGTGGCTTGGACTAGAGTAGAATAGAGCAGAGTGGCCTAGAGTACAATGGTCTATAGTTGAGAGGGGTAGAGTGAAGTGGAATAGACAGAAATGGGTAGAGAAGAGTGGTATAGAGTAGAGTGGTTGAACAGTAGGGTGGCATAGAGTAGAGTGGCACTGTGTGTAGTAGAGTGTAGTAGAGTGGTGTAGAGTGGCACTGCATGAAGTGGAGTGGCATGGCATACAGTAGAGTGGCGTAGAGTAGAGTGATGCAGACTAGAGTAGAGTGATGTAGAGTGCATTAGCATAGAGTGCAGTGGCCTACAGTGCAGTGGTGCAAAGTAGAGTAGAGTGGCATAGAATGCAGATTACAGTGCAATGGCGTAGATTGCAAAGGCATGGAGTGCAGTGGCATAGAGTAGAGTGGTACAGAGTACATAGGCATAGAGTAAAGTGGTGCAGAGTAGAGTACAGTGGAGTGGAGTGCAGTGGCATAGAGTAGACTGGTGCAGAGTAGAGTGCAGTGGCATAGAGGGTAGTGGCGTAGAGTAGAGTGGTGCAGGGTAGAGTGGTAAAGAGTAGAGTGGTGCAGAGTACAGTGACGTAGAGTGCTGTGGCATACAGTATGGTGGTGCAGAGTAGAGTGCAGTGGCACAGAGTACAGTGGCATAGGGTGTAGTGACAGAGAGTGGTGCAGAGTAGAGTGGAATGTCGTACAGTGCAGTGGTGTAGAGTGCAGTGCCATACTTTTTAAAAACATTTTAATAGTACCATCGTACTTTCTTGATAATTTGAGGTAGTACCGCTGTACATCATAAACATTCTTCAACATATATACATCACTACAAATAATCTTCCCTACCTCTGCACAATATGCTGAATGGCTTCATGTCTTCCTAGAAATAACAAAAATATAACTAATCTAGATTTCACTGTAAAACAGAGAACACACACAACCTGTAGTCTAGACAATGTGGCTGCCTTTCAATTTTGTTAGGGCTGTCATGAACATTATCCTGTTTTGTCATCACCACATCCCACGGTATACCATAGCCCAATATATCACTAAGTTTTTGTCCCTTATAACTTTAAAACTACTGAACCAATTTAGATAAAATAACATAAAGGGTCCTTTCCACACCATAATCTATATTCCTGTCAAATTTCATGTTAATATGTTCATCCATTTTGCAGCTAAAAACATCTATGAAAAATGCATTGGTAGAAAAACATGTTTTGGGACACCCCTTTTTCCTTTGCACATCCCTTAACTATTCACCACAAAACTTTGCATCATCAGCAAATGTAGAAAAAGGAATCGGTCTGCAAAACTTTGTGGAGATTCGTCAAGCGATGGCAAAGTTACTTATAACATGGCACTCTACTATGCACATTGTTCACACAAATTATATCATTTGAGATATCATAAGTGTTGTTATGAATGGTATGATTTCATTTGGTATAAGTTATGTATTCTGAAATAGTATAAGCAGTGCGTCGTGAAGGCGCGAGTTGTAGTTCATGTAGTGTGGCTAGCGAGTTGACAACACTGTATGGAAATTCTGAATTTATATTAATTTTAAGGTGGTGAGTAAAGTATAAATGTAAGTTATAACTATAACCTTAGAACTTATAATGTTTGTGTAGCTTAAGTTGGTTTTGTATGGAAGTAATAATATATATATAGAGCACTACGATCACGCCCTGCTGTGGTTAAAAGCCATATTAAGTATATCTTGGCAACCCTGGGAGGGTTGGGCACAGGTACTGGCCACACAGCGGTAAGTCACTCTTGAAACTAGAAACATTTCTACACATCAATGTTATTTATTTATTTATTTATTTATTTATGTATCTGTTTAAAGAGTTCCTCTCAGAAAGAGTCCATTCCAGCCTTTGAATACCAGGATGATATCACCCAAACCACATGACTCTGAAGGTCAATAGGATTGTGTCTACCCTCTTTTTATACCTGTGTACAGGACCTAGTTGCATATTAGAATGTACCATAGACCTAACCTTGGCTTAAACTAGTCTTAATTCAATGACGTGGTAGACTGTGCAATCCCCCTCTTTAGGCACTGAAAATATTTCCTTCCCAGGGAGGCCTGTGCTGAAATGGCACCATGCTATAGAGAATAAACCCATACCCATTGGCTTGCCCTAAACCAGGGGGTTTATACCGATTATTCCGAGACAAGCCATGTGGCTAGGCAATAAATAATTCCCCAAGGCAAACAGAAACCCTCCCATCAACATTGCACATACATTTAAATATGTATGTGTTAGACCTAGCATCTTTTGGTGTGGTTTCCATTCTCTTTTTGCCTCCAACCTCCTGTTTTCTGACAGTGTGCTGGCTTTCGCTTTTGCTGGCTTTAGGACTCTGAATACTTTACCCCTGCTGATCAGTGCTAAAGTGCAAGTGCTCCCTAAAATGTAATGGTATTTGGTCTCTCCATGATCGGATTTACTAGTAAGTCCCTAGTACAGTGCACCAGGTGTGCCCAGGGTCTGTAAGTAAAATGCTACTAGTGGGCATGCAGCACTGATTGTGCCACCCAATTGAGTAGCTCTGCAAACATGTCTCAGACCTACTACTGCAGTGTTTGTGTGTGCAATTTAAACTGCCATTTTGACCTGGCAAGTACACCCAGTTGCCAGGCCCAAACCTTCCCTTTTATTACATGTAAGGCACCCCTACATTAGGCCCAAGGTAACCCCATGGGCAGAGTGCAATCTATTTAAAAGGTAGGATCTATACTTTTGGGGCCTTATTTACAAGACCCTTGCGCCACTTTTCCCATGTTAAAAATGACGCAAAAGTGACGCAAGGGCTTGTAAATAAGCCCCTTGATGTTTACATGCTCTGGTAGTGAAAATCTGCTTAATTCATTTTTCACTACAGCAAGGACTATCTTTCCCATAGGTAGCATTGGAGCTACCTTGTAACATCCTAAAGTGTATCTTCCAATTGGGAGCTGATAGAAAATTGGAGTTTGGTGTCTCTGGACTCACAATTTAAAAACACATCTTTTAGTGAAATTGTTTTTTAAATTACAGGTCTGAAAATACCACTTTTAGAAAGTTGGCATTTTCTTCCTATAGCCCCTTCGGTGATCTGTCTGGGATCACCGCACTGGCACAAATGTCCTACCACCCAGCGTTCCCCTTGGTCTTCCGATAAAAATGAGACCTCACTTGTGTGGGTGTCTAATCCAGAGTCAGCCTAAAAACGCATATTTAAAGAATATAGCGCTTACAGCACGCTGTGCTATCTCCTCAATCCCTATGTTTTTGGCCCTTCTCTGCCGCAGGCCCTTGGCCCACACACACAAGTGAGGTATCATTTTACTCGGGACACCAAGAGAAACGCTGTGTGGTAGGTATTTTGTGCCGGCACTGTAATCCAAGACAGAAATGGAAAGAAAATGTGATTTGTTAGTTAAATTTTAAGTTTGCAGGAGATTCTGGGTAAGAAAACATTGGGGGATCTACGCAAGCCACACCTCACTGGACTACCCCAGGTGTCTAGTTTTCAGAAATGTGTGGGTTGTTAGGTTTCCCTGATGGCTGCCGAGCCCGGGACCAAAAATGCATGTGACCCCTTGCAAATCCAGGTCGTTTTGTGATAGGTAATTTTGATGTCTTCTCAATACGTTTTAGGCCCTTGCCTGTCGCGGGTACTTGGCCCACCCACACAAGTGAGGTACCATTTTTATCGGGTGATCTGGGGAAATGCTCCATGATAGGAAATTTGTGTCAGACCAGTGATCCCACAAGTTTCCCACACAGAAATATGAGAAAAATTTGATTTTTGTTTTGCTGAATTTAAGGTTTGTAGGGGATTGAGGGTAGGAAAACATTGGGGGATCCAGACAAGTCACACTTCCCTGGACTCCCCCGGGTGTCTAGTTTTCAGAAATGTCTG
The DNA here is from genome assembly GCA_963921515.1 of Calotriton arnoldi. Taxonomy (NCBI): domain Eukaryota; kingdom Metazoa; phylum Chordata; class Amphibia; order Caudata; family Salamandridae; genus Calotriton; species Calotriton arnoldi. Next base: position 477,160 of record CAWUFW010004677.1, read on the forward strand.
GGGTTGGTAGATTTCCCTAGATGGCCAAAGCGCAGATGACTCCCTCGCAAAACAACGTTTTTTGTAATCGATAATTTTGATGTCTCAACAGTATGATGGGCCATTTCCTGTCGCGGGCACTAGGCTTACCCACACAAGTGAGGTATCATTTTTTTCGGGAGACTTAGAGGAATGCTGGGATGGTGGAAGTTTGTTGCTCCCTTTAGATTCCAGAACTTTCCATTACAGAAATGTGAGGAATTATTTTATTTTTTTCACCCAGTTTAAGGTTTGAAAGGGACTCTGGCTAACAGAACCTGGTGGGAGCCACACAAGTCACCCGATGCTGGATCCCCCTGGGTGTCTAATTTTTAAAAATGTACAGGTTTGCTATGTTTCTCTAGATGCCGGCTGGGCTAGAGCCCAAAATTCACAGCTAGGCACATTGCAAAGAAAGGGTGAGTTTTCTGTGGAAAAATGTGATGTGTCCACGTTGCGTTTTGGGCTGTTTCCTGTCACGGGCACTAGTCCTACCCACACAAGTGAGGTACCATTTTTATTGGGAGACTAGGGGTAATGCTGGGTGTGTGGAAATTTGTGGCTTCATGCAGATTCCAGAACTTTTCATCACAGAAATGTGAGGAAAATGTGTTTTTTTTACAAAGTTTGAGGTTTGCAAGAGATTTTGGGTAACAGAACCTGGTGAGAGCCACACAAGTCACCCCATCCTGGATTTCCCTGGATGTCTAGTTTTCAAAAATGTAAAAGTTTGCTAGGTTTCCTTAGGTGCCGGCAGAACTAGGGTCCAAAATCCACAGCTAGGCACATTGCAAAAAAAGTGTCAGTTGTCACTGGAAAAATGTGATGTGTCCACGTTGCGTTTTGGGCTGTTTCCTCTCACGGGTACTAAGCCTACCCACAAAAGTGAGGTACCATTTTTATTGGGAGACTAGGGGGAATGCTGGATGGGTGGAAGTTTGTGGCTCCCCACAGATTCCAGAACTTCCCATCACAGAAATGTGAGGAAAATGTGTTTTACTTTTACAAAGTTTGAGGTTTGAAGGGATTCTGGGTAACAAAACCTAGTGAGAGCCACACAAGTCACCCCATCATGGATTCCCCTGAGTATCTAGTTTTCAAAAATGTATGGGTTTGATAGGTTTACCTAGGAGCTGGCTGAGCTAGGGTCCAAATTCCACAGCTAGGCACATTGCAAAACAAGGGTCAGTTTTCACTGGAAAAATGTGATGTGTCCACGTTGCTTGTTGGGCCGTTTCCTGTCGCAGGCCCTAGGCCTACCCACACAAGTGAGGTACCATTTTTATCAGGAGACTTAGGGGAACACAGAATAGTAGAACAAGTGTTATTATCAATTGGCTTTCTTTACATTTCTGCCTTCCAAATGTAAGACAATGTGTAAAAAAGAAGTCATTTTGAAAAATGTCCTCTAATTCACATGCTTGTACGGCTACCCACAATTTCAGAGATGTGCAAATAACCACTGCTTGTAAACTCTATATTTTTTTACCATTTTGGAAATATATAGGTTTCCTTGGTACCTATTTTTCACTTTTTATACTTTACCAAATGAATTGCTATGTACCCGGTACACAATGAAAACCCTTAGCAAGACGCAGCTCAGTTATTGGCTCTGGGTACCTCGGATTCTTGCTGAACCTACAAGTCCTATATATTTCCACAACCAGAAGGGGCCAGCAGACATAAAGATATATTGCTTTCAAAAATCTGCCATACTTACAAGAAGTTGCAGTTGAACGCGTTGGCGCAAATGGCTGTTTTTTTAACTCAACTCAATTTCAATATTTTTTTATTTCAATTGTTAGTTTCAATAGAAAAACCTTGAAAGATCTACACAAATGACCCCTTGCTAAATTTAGAATGTTGTCTTCTTTTCAGAAATGTATAGTTTTCTGGTATCCGTCATCGCTTTTACACCCATTGTTACCATTAACTGGAAGCAGATTGAAAGCACAAAAAAAAGGAAAAATAGGCTATGTCCTAGTAAAATGCCAAGACTGTGTAGAAAATTTTGGTTTTCTGACAAAAGTCTGCCTGTTCCTAAAAGCTGGGAAGATGGTGATGTTAGCACCACAAACCCATTGTTGATACCTTTTGCAGGGAAACAAACAGATACTTTCTTATGCAGCACTTTTTTCCCATTTAAAAAAAAGCTTATTTTGGGCGATTTCTCGATTCCCTCCAGGGGAATCCACAAACCCTGGGTACTTTTAGAATCCTCAAGATGTTGGAAGAAAAAGACGCAAATTTGGCATTGATACCTTATGTGGACAAAAAGTTACAGAGGCTGAAGCGCAAACTACCCCAAATAGCCAAAAAATGGCTTAGCATGGGGGGGTGGCCTCCACTTGTCACTAGAATACACATCTGGGTTGGATGACAATTGGGCTTTGTGAATTCACTCTAGACAGTCACAGACAAAGAGAGCTGAGGTGTGCCCTGCATATCCTGATGGCCCATCACCAGACTGATGAGCCTTCCAGAGCTAGAGTGGTGGGAGGATTTTACACTTGCACCTAAATAGGGCTGTGCTTGTCCCCGCACAAAGATATCTAAATTCCCCTGTAGTGTGTCTGGAGCCAGGGCCAGGAAGGACAGGGTATTGTGCACTACAAAGACTAACCTTTGTAGTTTGCCTACTTCAAAGGCTGAATTGGGTATAAGAACTGGACACTGTATTCTCTGCCAGGAAGAAGAGCTGGATTGCTGTCAGGAAGGACTGCCATTTTGCTGTTTGCTTTGCTGTGCTGGCCTGCTCCTTGCTTCTTCTGCCCTAGAAGCAAGATTACTGGACTTTGCTTTCTACATCCTGCTTTCTAAAGTTTCTCTAAGAGCTTGAGTTGAGCTTGCCTCCTGCTGGAAGTCTCAGGGCCATCAAAGACTTCACCTGTAGCACCTGGGCTCCTCTACTGAGGGGGCTACTTACCAAGTGGTGCCAAATTCAGTTTCTGGGTCCTTGGAAGTGATTTTCAGTGCTACAAGAAGAACCTGACATCAAGCAACTTCTGAACAGGTGCCTGTCTGCAACTTTGACACAGTGCTGCTGCTTTTACTGAAGCTGTGCTTCCCCCTCGACGTAACGACCGCTACTTACAATGCAGGCTCTGACAATACTGCAGCATCTCCGAAGAACCACCACTGCTGGCGTCTCGAGCACCATGCCACCGAAGTCCGTGGCGCACCACTCCGACACCGCACCTGTGGTCCTGTGGTTCGATATCGCAGAATCAAATTCTCAGGGCTTGACCTGCAATGCCTCATCGATGTCACCCAGCAGTAAGGAATCAAGGGTCCCATCGGCAGTCACCGCATCACCTCCCCTGTGCTTCGCAATGTCCCCAGGCATCAGCGACTACACGACTCTGCACCACTGCCAGGAACCGATGCCTCACTTGCATCAGTGACACCTCACCTCCTTCATGCATCTCATTGTCCTCGAGTGCCAACGTGCTAACGACCTGCATGTCAATAAGGAACTGATGCTGCACTTGCCTCCCCAGTACCTAACCTCCTTTATGTCTTGCAACGTCTTTGATTTCCTAGGCCTACAAGGTAATGTACTGGGTCCACGTGACTCCTGACACTGGCCCATGCTCCATTGAGAACAGGCTAACTTTGCAAAGTCGTTGACGTCAAGCATGACCATATAGCCCCATTGGAGCTATTGTTTTCTAAGAGCTATATTTGATTTTATATTTGAAAATTCATAATTTGACTTGCATATGCTAGATTTTTGTTGTTGCAGTCTTGTTTTAATCAGATAAAAATTGACTATTTTTCTAAACTGATGTGGAGTCATTTTGTATTTTTTCCACTGTGTTACTGTGTGTGTGTGTATATACAAATACTTTACATATTGCCTCTGGGGATAAGCCTGACTGCTCTTGCCAACTACCAAGGGTGTGAGCACGGGTTACTCTTAGGGTGTAACTTACTTATCCTGACTAGAGTGAGGGTCCCTGCTTGGACAGTGTGCAAACTACTGCAAGAGACCCCATTTCTAACACTATGGATGTTTGTCCTGCTTAACCTATGCAGGACCCTTGTGCCTCATGCACTTCTTTACTACAGAGTTTCCTAATCTGCCCTGGCAATATGCACAGTAATGGTGCCTCCTGTATGCCTTCAAGAATGCTCCTCTCCAGGGTCAATGTTGGGACAGACTTGAAGGTCCGAGGAACATGTCTACAGGGCCCCAGTGACCCCCATTGGTTTAACTAGGCCCCTAGCATGCCCTAGAATTGAAGAGACAGGATCAGGCAGGGTGAGCAGGTGGGTACAGGAAGTCCCACCAAGCCTCCCTGGCAAGAACAGTGACTATGGCCTGCTCCTTTGTTTGGGCCGGGTCTGGAGTGTGGGGTGCATGATCCTGACCTCCACAGATCTGGATCTGCACTGGAGAGGAGGTTTACGATTTCACTGGGGGACTGAGTTCTTGCTCTGCCCAGGAGCACCCCTACCACGGCAGTCTTTTTAATGTGAGCTCTACCGAAGAACTTGGCTCTCCTGCCCTTCTTATATGGAAAAGTATGTTTCTAGAACAGAGACTGAAAGTGATAATATTCCTTTTGCTGCAGTATAAAAATAAAACCAGTTTTTAATCAGGCATCTGACCTACCTGGAGGGAATAATATACTGCTTTCCTCGGTTGCTCACGCATCCTAGGGCTAACTTGCTGAAGTGTTAGCTGATTTTAATGTTTTCGCTTAATGCATTATCACCTTTAAACCTCTTCCGGGCCAGTTACTCCATCGAAATACAATAAGTACTTGGACGTTATAAAAAAATGGAAAGCCACTGATGTACATGTACTGCAGGCGATGATGTTTCAAATCTTTGCATCAGAACTTTGATTCTGCTGCCTTTTTCGATTTCACTCGTTTTGAGGCTGGCCTTAACTGCAAAGCACGGGTGAAAACATTAAATTGCGAAACATTTTAGGCCTAAAGAACAAACTTTCAGTCCTACTGAAGTAGGTAACTGTTACTTTTCAAGGAATTCAGTGGTAATCTCATTATATGGCAAGGCAAGTTCTGACAACAATTAGCGGTAAGCACAACACAAAAGGCGCTGATTGGTGCTGATGGGTGGCTATTGTTTCTAATCAATAATAAGCTAATATATCAATTGGTCTCATTGTATAATTTGACAGTGATTTGGCGCGTAATGCTCAAATTGCCGATCATTATTAAGGAGCGTGCATTAGAGTCATTGTTATTTAAATATCTCCTTGTTGCAAGCTCATGTTTCCTTGAAAAGTAATTATTTAAGGGCTTTGTTTTCATTGCTACTTAAGATATCTTTGTAATCAATTCACTGGCACGCTGGTACTTTAAACCCATTCTTCCATCATTACTGTTTTTATTCTCGATTATGTTGGTGGGATTTGCAGGGCTGTTGACAAAGAGACAGAAACGGCAACAGGATTCATTATGTGCGACTTCAGGGGTCTCAATTAGAGCTTGGTGGAGTGTGAGGAATCTGTGGTTCCCTGGCCATTTAGAGTTGCCAACCTCTGGTTTACGGTCAGTGGAGCTTTAGCTGGCTCTGCCGATGGTAACTCCTGATCCGGCGGTCCTTCTGCTACAGGACGTTGGGTCGTAGTGGTGGTCACCTTGCCTTATTGAAGGCTAAGCAGCCATCACTGATTTTTCATGCCAATATCCTCCATGCTAGGCATTGCAGAAATCGGTAGAGAAAATGCCCAGTTAGTTTCCGGTAATCTTCATTACCTCCTCGTCCGTCTACCCGTCCCATTCCTTCACATGAGCTCATACCCAAGTGTATGGTGATTGATTCGCACACAAACAAAGGATGATGCAATACACTTGACTCTTTAATGCAAAAAATAGCACCAATCACAGAATATGTACAGCTGATAAAACACATGAACCAAAGTCCGATGATGCAGCCATTCCCAACTGAAGCCGGTAATATGAGACAATTGTGTTAGGAGAAACCCATGTTGCTGCATTACAAATGTCTCAGAGAGAAGCCCCCTTAAACATTGCCCAGGACCAGGATATACTGCTTGTAGACTGACCCTGAACAGAAGAAGGGAGAGAATGATCAGCAGCATCATAGGAAAGAAGGATATCACACTTCACCCACTTGTTCAAATTGAACAAAGAGGGCTTAAGACCCTTCCCAGAGAGACCTTAGGTGACAGACAAAGAATCCACCTTCTGAAATTAAATGGTGTGGTCCAGGTAGATTTGAAAGGCCCTCAAACCATCAAGGGAATTAAGCTTTTTCTCCTCGGCAGAAGAAGGGTCTGGACAAAAGATCGGGATGACAATATCCTCCTGACAGTGGAAATCCAACAAGACCTTATGCAGGAAAAACTAGCTAGGATGCACAATCACTCTGTCGGTACAAAAATGCAAAAAAAGGGGAGAAGCCAGCAAAACCCTAATCTCACTGACCCTGCGACCTGACGAAATAGCCACCAAAAACAAAACCTTCGCAGAAAGACACTTAAGGTCAACTGAAGAAAGATGCTCAAAGGGAGGACCAGTCAATGCCTGAAGCACTAAAGGAAATTCCCGGGGGGCGGTGGGGGCAGAAGAGCATGAAAGAGGTTATTGAGGAAGAAAACTTCTCAAGGGACGTGCCACCAGCAGAGAAGCTGGAATCATACCAAAACCTCTAAAGGCTAGAATGGCTGCCCATTGTGCATGGAGAGTAGAGACCACCAGGCCCAATATAAAACCATCCCTTAAAAAATCAAAGACCTTGACAGGATCACAGGAACCGGGAGACAAACCCTTGTCCTTGCACCATGAATCAAAATGTGATGACTGTAAGGTTTAAAGATGGATGGCCTATGAGAAAGCTGAATACTCTGAGAACCTCAACAGAACACCCCTGTGCCAACAAGTTCAACCTCTCAAGTGCCATAACCCCAGCCTGAGGCAGAGAAGAGAGGCCATGCTGAGGAGAAGCTCCCATAATAGAGATGGATGAATGGGGAACTGCCACTGGGGGATCACTGCCAAATCCAGAAGAAGGAGAAACGAAGGCCTCCTGGACCATTTTGGTGTCATCAGAAGAACCTCCACATGATCCACCCAAGTCTTTCTGAGAAACCTGGGAATCAAGGGAAACGGGGCAAACAACAGGAGACCCCAGGGCCAAGGGATGGAGAAGGTGCCTGTCTCCCAGGCTGTCTGGCAGGGATGAGACTGCAAAACTGAGCGAGAAGGGAAATTTCTTCTGAGGAAAAATGATCCATCCAGGGAGGCCGAATCAGGAGAGAATTTGCTGAAAAAGAATGGACGAAAGTCATATGATCACAGAAGAGGGAAACACCCTGCTCAGGGAGTCCACAAGCCCATTATCCCTCCCCGGAAGATAGAATGCTGAGAGAGAAAGGAGATTGGTCTCTGCCCACAGGCCGATCTTCCAGGAGAGGAGAAGATAAGCATGCCGAATACCCTCATGCCGTTTGACAAAGGCTCGCACAACCTGGCTGTCCATCTGTAAACTGACTGCATGGTCTCGTAGGAGAGGAGCAAACCAAAGAAGTGCCTGCCATACCGTCTTCAACTCCTCCAGTTCGAAGACTCAAGTGTCTCGAGATGTTACCACTTGCCCTGGGCATTTGATTCTCCACCTTATTATCCACAGGGTCGAAGGGAAGGGTGTCTTCAGAGAGTACCATACCCTGTTAGGATAGGCCAGCCATCAGGTTATCCACTTTGACAGAATGTGGGAATTCAGAAAAAACATCCAAGAAATAGTGCTTGCTAAGAAACCAAGAAATGGCTGATTTATCAATGTCCCTCCAATCATGTGAAAGTAATTTGCGTATCGCACTGTGTAAAGGCAAAGAGTATGGGCCAGGGCAGTGGTACGGCATAAAGAAATCTTCCTCCATCTCATTGTCAACTGGAGTAAGGAAACCCAGATTGTCTCTAACATGAGTGAAAATATTGGAAAGCTCTGCTCCTTCCACAAATTGACCCCGTCTTCCTTCCTCCTCATCTGGATCATGCAGATCATCCAGGAAATTAGGCCATGTAACCTTTGGAGGAGGCCCTTCAGATTCCCTGGCTCTGAGCACTGCCTCCACAGCCTCATTAATCAGAGAGCGCAGCGCATCAACAGTGGGGACCCCCGCAGCATTGGAAGAGGCAGCTGACTCCATTTTCATAAAATGCCAACATGGGCGCTTCCTGCATCGATTCCATTTCTATAGGAACCAAATCACACAGCTCCTGAGATCTCATGGGAGCCACCCTGAAACATAGGAAGTGCCTGTGTCCTGAAAATGGAGATCGCAAGCGTGCAGCAGCTCCTAACCAGAGCGAATGCTGAAGAAGCAGGACTCCAACTTTGAAAAACGCCAGCAGCGGTGGCTTTGTTGAACAATGGAGACCGGAAGCCTGGAGGGGTTTTACAGCAGGTGAAAAGACTCTCCGTGTCATAGCCCTAAAAACGGCTAATTCAACCTGTGCAGTGCGGCCAGGTTGATACTAAAAGCAGACTGCTATGGCAAGTCACACTGTAAGAAAAACATACAATTAACAACCAAAGCATGATCAACTTACCTGACCTCTGCTAGGAAAATACTTATGCAGCGCAGAAAGAAAAGAACACGGGGGCTTATTTACAAGCCCCTTGCGCCACCCGTACGTCACTTTTCCCATGTTAAAAATGACGCAAAAGTGGCGCAAGGGGCTTGTAAATAAGCCCCAGGATGTCTACATGACGCACTTCCCCCTTAATTTAAGGCGTGTTGGATAGTTTGGCACCATATTGGGGAAAGCTTTTGACCTCAGCTAGATAATAGGTTCTAAGGAGAAGGAGAACTGCTCATGTGTGCAGGAATGAGATGGAAAGATGGATGAGGAGGTAATGTAGAGGGTCCCAAACATGCAGCGAGTAACCTTCCTGCACAACGGGCCATTTGTTTTTTTCTTATGCTCCCCATCAAGAGAATGTTTTCTCTAAACCAAAGTTTGGCGAGCACCTACTTTAAACATAGCACCCACACAGCAAACCTGCAGTGCTGTGACGGGATTTGCCGTCCTGAACTGCTCCTGCTCAATGATTGCTCCACATTGAGCAGTCAAATTCAGTTGCTTAAGGCAATGGGTCTTACTGCTGTCATGGTGCTGCTGCACTGGAAGGAAGATAAGAAGGTACTAAGGCCAGCATCTGGAGATTTGCGGGCACCTTGGTGAAATGTGCACAGTGCAAATATTGTTACTACAGTGGTTTTGTGAGTTGTCCTAGGTAATTTAGAATATGATGAAGGTTTTCGGTAGCAGAGGGAAAACCATCATTCTGATCAAACTGTAGCGTGTGTAGCACTATCACATTTGTGTGCCTAAGCACCATAGCATAGCATGACCCGATGTGCAAGGTTCAATTTGGCTGGTAGCTGGCAGTTGGCTGCTAGCAATTTGATAAGAAAGGTCTTCAAAGCTTCACAACACTGTTGGAACAACACTAGCACACCTCTGCACAGATGGCCTTATACTTTGGGAAAGTTGGAGAACAAAAAAGAACCACCTTCCCACTGCATACTTTCAGCATTCCTCTCCTAGAGGTTTTTTTTTTACATACACATACCTGGTCCACTTGTGACACCACCAAGACGCCTGCAGCTAAGATGAAAAAAGTCTTTGTAACATAATCACAGACACCAGGGAGTCTTGGGAAAGGCAATGATGGAGGCATGTGCTGATTCTGGTCTATTGTTGGCATCTATTGTTCAGAGAATTTATATCTTCGGTTACCTGGAACATTTCTCACATTTTGCGTATTGCGTCTGTGAAATTTACAAAGCATATGTGTTAATGGGACAATTGACTTATTTACCTAGCAGCCACCTCTTCTGGTCAGGGTTAGTTTGACGTACACTGTTTTGGAGGACCATAAAGTCATATGCTAAGTAATAAAATGTGGTACACATATGTATATGATAAACCCGCATTGATGATCATCTGAATATTTATAGAATAGGTAATCTTGCTAATTTTGTAACCTCCTTCCTGTTCCTTTATGGCAACATCAGGAAGTGACTGCAGACGATAGCAACAACAGCATTTGGTAAGCTGCAGTGGTATGAATCAGGCTTACATGGAAACTGCAGGGTGCCAGTCTGTGGAAAGTGATGTGATGTCCCACTTGTCTTAATTGGCTATCCATGACCTGCTAGTAAATTGGGAAAAAGATGGTTGAGAAATGCTGCGTGCCAGGGAAACAATGTACTGACAGATGCCTTTGGCGCTGCCAGAAACATCACAAGCCACAATAAGGTTTTCCTTGAACTTAGTTAGTTTGTGGGTCCTCGTTTAAGAGGAGGACATTTTGCTGACTGTAGTTAGTTCACTGGACACTGTAGGGTTATTGACCAAGTTCTTTTATTCCATCAGGAGAAAACCCTGTCACACCATCCCAAGTCAGACACAGCCAACAACTGCCTTGGCACATTTCAAATGCAAAAACAAAAATTGATGGACAGAATTCAGAACAATGTCATACATTCACCCCAGTACAGAGATCTGGGCCTAAATCCATCGTTTTTTTGCTCACCATGCCACTCCAGTTTGAACCCAGCCATATACAAATCAGTCTTGATCCTGTGCCCAATGGGAACAGTCCAGCCTTAACTGCCAGGCCAGGTCCTCCCTGGACTGGAAACAAGCATCCTAGGACCGGTTTCGGGGTTTTACCTCTCATCAGCCAGGATAGCTTGACTCCAGTGGCATGGAGAGCACGGGACCCACGTCTGGGCATACCCGTCCCACTCGGGTGACAAATGCTCACTACACCACTGGATTCAAGCTAGTCTGGCTGATGAAGGGTGATGCCCTGAAACTGATCCCAGGATGATTGTATCCGGTCCAGGGAGGACTTGGCTTGGCAGTTCGGGCTGGACTGTTCCCACAAGGAACAGGGTCAAGACTGATTTGCATATGGCTGGGTCCGAACTGGGGTGGTGAGCAAAAGAATGATGGATTTAACCCAGATCCTTGTGTCTGGGGGTGAATGTTTGCATTGTCCAGCATTCCGTCCATCAATTGTTTCTTTTGCATATGTCGCCCTAAGTGGGAAGGGTATGCCCAGACGTGGGTCCCGTGCTCACTACACCACCGGATTCAAGCTAGCCTGGCTGATGAAGGGTGATGCCCTGAAACCGGTCCCAGGATGCTTGCATCCGGTCCAGGGAGGACTTGGCTTGCAGTTCGGGCTGGACTGTTCCCACAAGGAACAGGGTCAAGACTGATTTGCATATGGCTGGGTCCAAACTGGGGTGGTGTGGTGAGCAAAAGAATGATGGATTTAACCCAGATCCTTGTGACTGGGGGTGAATGTTTGCATTGTCCAGCATCCCGTCCATCAATTGTTTCTTTTGCAATTGGCACATTTCAAGCCCCCAGAATCTCATAATGTCATAAGTACTCCACATCGCAAACATTCTATCAGCCCAGTGGCTGTGCTGCGCAGAGCTCAGAAGATTATACTAGATCCACACTACAACACATCCCCTTCTCTTCACAGAACAACACTAAAATAGATAACATATTTCCCCTTTTCTCAACCGCACGCCCTGACACCCACCCTAAAATTAACACAATACACACTCAAAATGATGCAACAGAGACTACAAACACCAACAAATAATCCCGTCAATGTTCACAGACAAAAGGCATAGAAATTGCACGCCCAGGAAAAAATCCCTAGATTTCACAACACGTCAGACCGTAAGGGTCACCTACAGAGATAATCCCCAGGAAAACCAGGTGGTCTCTGTGACCTTACTGACCTCGCAACTGACAAACGCACACCACCAACACCCGCTCCAACCAGTTCACTGTTATCCTCACCTCTCTGAAACTCACAGTCATTCATAAGTAACCATCCAGAGCATTTGTGTTCGACTCCAGGGGATAAGTTCAAGGTACCACCCTGCTGACACAGTGCAACCCTTTTCAGGTTCCATGTTTGACCATTCTTCAACCTGATCCAATTACTTCCCACCTCCAGCACCTTAAATGGGCCATGAAATCAGGACAAGCCCTGTGCCACCTTGTTGCTACCAACCACCCCCATCCAAGAGGGAACCAATTTTGTACCAGGCTGTCTCCTCCGCATCATTTCAAAAGGAGTTTTGCCTGTGCTAGCATTTACCGCAGTACGATGAGCCCACAACATATTTTTAATAACATCCTGAATTGGAAATCCTGCACTGAACGCCACCTCCATAGTTCCCTTCACCAACCGGTTGACCCTTTCCACCAAACCGTTACTTTGGGGATTGTACAAGGAGGTACACATGTGCTTAACACCCAGATTATCCTGAAATAACCTAATTTCCAAGTAAGTTAGATGGGTGCCATTGTCTGTACGTAAGACTGAAGGGATACCTTACCTTCCGAAGACCTCAGCTAAGACAGCTACTGTGGATCTAGTGCTGATGGACCTCATAAAAAGTACCTCCACCCATCTGGCTATGACATCCATCATGACTGTGGCAAACTTTTTCTGATCAGGGAAGAAAACAAACGGACCAATGAAATCCAAACAGATCTTCTCCCAGACCTCCCTCACATCAGCCACACACTGTTCCTGAGCAGGGGCCCCAAAGCCCACTATCAAAAGCTTCTCTGATTCTTTACACACCCCACAGTCCTGCACCTCTGTTTTCACCTGGGCATCCATTGGAGGCCACCATCATTTTTCTCTCAAACTCTTAAGCATAAATGTCTGACCCAGATGACCCTCATGCGCTAAATGTACCAACTTTTGCCACACCAAACTAGGAGGCACAAATTTACTACCTCTCATAACAATGCCCTTGCCTTGTAAAGATAACTCTTCTACAATCTTTTGGAAAGGCCTGACCACCTCAGGTGAAGTGCTTTATCTCCTCACACCTCCTCTGACCAACTCAACTACTGCCTTCAGTGGGCTATCACTCTCCATAGCCTCTATCCTCTCTGTCTTGGAGACACAACTCTCCAACCCTTCCCTGGCATCCATCACACTAGCCACCACCTCCTCTGTGTATAAGTCACCTTCTTCAGCAGCTTTATCGGGTAGCCTTGACAAACAAGCCACCACTTTGATCTTCCATTCTGGTACGTATTTCACTCTACAATCAAAGTCCTGCAACCTCACCGCAAACCTGGACAACTGCCCAAGCAATTTATTGTCCCCCCTGCTGGACCCAGAACCTTGAGTAAAGGGTTGTGATCTGTCCTCAAAACTATTCTGCTTCCCCAGATAAAGGTGCAAAAATATGATGTAGCCCTAGCCACAGTCAATGCCTCCCTCTCTATGATGGAACTGTTCCTCTCAGTCCCTGACAAGGAAAGGAAAGCCACAGTCTTCTCCACTCACCCATGCACCTGCGACAGCACTGCACCTATAACAACCGCGTTGGCATCCACAGTGATAATTGTTTTGAAGCTGGTCTGGAATGGCACAAGGACTTCTGCACTGGCAATGTCATTCTTGATTTGTGTGAAAGCTGTTTGCTGTTTCTCACCCCAAGAAAATGTTCTTCCTTTCCTAAACAGTACCCTCAACATTTCTGTTTTGTGCGTGAAGTCATGGACAAGCTTATAGTAATACTCAACCAAACCCAATAAAAGATCTTAGTTTGTCTTTGTCATTGGGTACTTCTGAATTCACTATCACTCTTACTAAATCAATTTGGGCTTCACTCCTTCTCTGGTTATCAAATAATCCAGGTGCTCCATCTCCTGCACTAAAAACTTAAGCTTTTCCCTTCATAATGTTAGCCTTGCCTTACCAACCCCAGATAATATTTCACCCATAACCCTGCTATGTGCAGCAATCCTTTCCCAAAACACCATAATGTCATCTTGAAAAAACTCAACATTTGAAATTCCAGACAACAAATTCGAAATTAGTAGTTGGAAAACACTTGTGGTAGAACATAGGCCAAAAGGCAGTCTTTTAAATTGAAAAGTGCCCTCTGACGTTATGAACACAGTAAAGTGTCTGGAATCTGGGTGAAGTGGCACCTCCTTATATGCACATCTCAGGTCTAATTTTGAAAAGTATTTCCCCCCTGACAACTTCAAGATCAGTTAATTGATGTTTATAAGTAGAAACAAGCCCATCACTACATTTTTATTAGGACTGGGTAAGTCCACACAGAACATAAGAGAATCATCCAATTTCTTCACGATGACCACTGGTGAAAACCATTTGGTGGCCTCCACAGCCTCTATTACATCTTCCTTGATCCTCTGCTCCAGTGTCTCCTTCACTTTATGCCTCACTGCAACAGGCACCTTCCTTGCCATGTGCTTCATTGGCACTGCATTTTCTTGACTTTAATTTCATGCATGTAGTCCTTAGTGACCCCCAACCTGTTCTCAAATACTTTATCAAGTTGTTTCAAAATCTTGTCCAAGTCTACATCGTCCTCTACCATCACCTGGTTGTCTGCTCTGGGTTGACCACTATATGCGTCATACTGGTGTGTCCACCCAAGTACTGGTAGCCCCTCAGCTTCAACATACACCTTCCCTTTGGTCATTCTGGGACCCAAACTTGATGACTGCTTGTAATGTAACCTACCACACCGATGTTCACTCCTTTGTAAGCTTTTAAGACCACACTGATGGTTTGCAACAACTCATGCGGCCACACCATGTCATATAGTTTTTTGGGTATTATGGTTTATGATGACCCAGAATCCACCATCCAGGATATCACTTCACTGTTTATGTTAAAGTCAGCTTTGGGGAGTGTTTTCCACTTCCAGTCATTGCTCCCTTTCTCAGGTTGATTGTCTATGACCAGTACTTTGTGTTCCTAGACGTCATCCTCCACAGAAGCAATCTTCTTGATATAGGCTGGACACATCCATGCGAAGTGCCCTTTCTTTACACACTTGCAACAGTCCTTAAAAACTACAAAGCAATTTTTTGAATCTCCCAAATTATATGTGCTTCGGCATCTGTAGCACATACGAGACAAGCTCTTTACAGAATAAGCCGTTGTGCCTCCCGTTCTCACTCCACTAGTTTTGCTGCTATTCAAATTGGTGGCAGATAACTTCTTCCTCACTATATTGACTGAATCAGGATCTTCTTCTACCTCTGCCACCTCAAAAGTTGGGTTATTTTCCCTGTCATTTTTCTGCAGTTCCCCATACATGTTTCTGATTCCTCAATGCCTTTAACTATGGTTAGAGCATCTTATAAAGAGGGATTGCTGGCTGCCCACAATTGTTCTTGCTGCTGCATTGTACAATTAACTGATCACGTATTAACTCATTTGACCCGAATGACACTAGGCAGCTAGTTCATGTAACCTGGCCCCAAAATCATCCCATGACTCCACTGGACACTGGGATTGGGTATAAAACTAGTGCTGTCTCATTACAATATTAACAGTCTTGGCCAAGCAGTTGTATTTTGGCCTCCTTGTATATGTCTTCAAAGTCATTCCCTTGGTTATCACGAACCGGTGGTAGATATTTAAATATGTGTTGGCCTTCCTTATCCAGAGAAACTTTCAAAAGTGCCTTTTTTCTTATTGCAGAAACATCGGTTCCTTCCAAGACTAACAGATAATTTTCAAAAGTGTCTATCCAATCCTCCCATTCAAAAGGTGGATCGCAAGGAAGCATTAGAAATGGTGGAGGTGTGACTATGGAGTGACTTATATTCATATTGTGGCTGGTGTCGCTGTCCTGATGTATCCTGAATAAAGCAAGTCTTAACACTGTGATTATGAATAATATATTGAACTTTGTGGCAAAGCTGTGATACAAAATGAATTAATGACTGCAATACCCGTAAAACACAACTAGGTGACAAGCTGACAATATGAAACTACAGAGCTCCAGAAACTACTTGTCGTCGCAAAGTTCCAGAAATTTAACTGACGTAAAATTAGTTGAAAATGAGCAGAGCGGAGCGGGCAGCCAGTGAAGTCTATGTAAGTGGCACTTACTTGAGCGTTAGATTTTCGCGCTGTGATGAGGCTAGACTGGCTGCTAGCGCTCGATATGACACTCGATGCACTGAAGGGAGCGGCTGCTAGTCCATATGGGCTTCTCGAGCTTGATATACCGCTTGTTGTAGCAGGCCCAAATCTCGGTGCGGTGCTGGCCCAAAGAGCGCTGCTTTAAGAGCAGCACCACTGCTGATGCGCCTGCAGCTCGAGGCAATATTTTAATTAGCTGCCTGGCCCATTTTACATGTGCATGGGGGCTGGGTAAAACGGGGCTGGCAGCAAACAGGGCACAGCACGGCCTACAGTGAGGAAGTGCTTATCAGCAAACAACTCATAGTAAGCTTTACACATGCATGGTATCAGCACAGCAAATGAGGCACTTTCTTCTCTGTGTTCTTCTCTGGGACAGTCTCTGGGATTCTACTGATGGTCAGACTGGTGCCTGACGAAGTCTTCGCAAAAGAAATGTAATAAGTTTACTGGACACTGTAGGGTTATTGACCAAGTTCTTTTAGTCCGTCAGGAGAAAACCCCTTCACACCATCCCAAGCGAGGGACAGCCAACAACTGCCTTGGCAGATTTCAAACCCGCCAGAACCCCATGATGCATAAGGACTCCACATGGCAAACATTCTATCAGCCCAGGGGCTAACCTACGCAGAGCTCAGAATATTATACTAGCTACACCCTATAACACTGACCATATCAAATCTATATATGCATGAGAATGCATGCTGCATTATGATTGAATCTTGTGCTGGGCCCTTACCACCATCTTCCTCCTGATTAAGTAAGCATGCATCAGTTGTTGCTGTTGCTCTAGTTGCTCTAATTCCTGATCTAATACACAGACCAATAATAGAGGTAAATCCGGCAAGGTAATAATTTGAACTGCAGCCCATGGTGAGTGATTCAGCTTAATCTCAGTGACCGTCAGGTAATTATTGCGCAAAATAAATAAATACAAAATACATATGATTGTTTTTGCATTCATTATTGTTGTAATATGGATCCTTCTGGCACACATCATCCACTGCATGATGGGACACTGATCCAGAGGCATGTAAACCTCCAAGTCACAAGGCATCCTCATTTTAAGTTACTGGTCTAATCTTACTCTCTTAACCCAATGACTTTTAACTGTGAATCGTGAGACACTTGGGGCCTATGTACACGGAAATGACGGAGTGCGGAGCCGTGGCAAATTTTGCAGCACCACATTCCGCCATTTCCAAAATGCAGGAATAATATATTTACAACAATACGGCTCAGACCTGTGTTTTCCCTAGTGCTGGTGCTAAAAATAGCTGCCTAGCGCCAACTCAGAGACCCTTGTGCCATAGTGCAAGGGTGCCTGCATTGCAGGGAAGGATTGTTTATGTGCCGGAAGGTGTCCCTGCACATAAACAAAAATAATGTTGAGTTGTTACTTCTATGTGTGCTGCATTCTGCAGCACACATAGAAGTAGCAAATCACAATTATTTAATGGTTGTTTATGAGCAGGAAGGTACACCTTGGCATTAGTTTTTGGCGCTGCCTCAGATTTACACCGCCTTGTAAATCTGGGTCAGCGTCAAAAAGCAATGGGTGTTGCGGTGGAACACCCAAAGCAACACCCATTGCCATTGCATGCCCCTTTCATGCAGATACCTACGTGAAAGGGTACCATATTTGCAAAGCGTTCTTAGGCCACAAAAAGTGGCTTAACGCCACTTTGTAAATATGGTGCAGGGCATTGTGCCACCGAAAAGTCAAAAAAATGACGTTCCGGTGGCGCTATCCCCTTGTAAATATGCCCCTAGATTCCACTAAAAAAAACACCATTTGCATTCTGTATTGTCAAATATAATATGTTGTCCATGATCCATTACTGACTGTGCTTAGTGTGTATAGAGGTAGTGTGTTTTGGTATAAGATTCGCTATTCGATGTGTTCTTTTTTGCTTGCAAGCAGCACACAGCGGTTTAACTCAATTTATTTCTGCAAGTTTGTTACCTGGTTCAATATTTGTTATATGGATAAACTGGTTACTGTTTACCCTGCATGTATGTGTATATATTTTGAGGTATTATTAAAGCATAGATTTTTTAAATACAAAATACCGCTTACTGGACATTCACCTCTTTTTTAAATTGATAATTGTGCCTTTCTATACCTAGACATAGTAGATATGGCGCTATTCTCTCAGTTTCACTCAATGCAATCCTGCACTGCGTTTCGTGACTTCTTAGTAAATCGGGCCTCAGTATAACCTTGCATCGGTTTGTGGGGACACCTGTAATCTTACCTTTCTCTTTGCTCGGTTGTCCTGGTCAGTGCATGGTTCAGGGGAAAAAACTGCAATTCAGTGTACAACAATGTATTGTTGCTTTCATTCAGTGTGCTGCAATTTGCAACTCAGGGGCAGATTTACAAGAAACGGACGCATCTGTACAGATGCGTCAGTTTCCCTGCGCCTCCATACAAAACCCTTGCGCCACCATAGATGCGCCACCATGGCGCAAGGATTGACAGATGCGTCAGAAATTCTGGCGCATCTGTTGGCGCAAAAGTGACGCATTGCTGGAGTTGCTCATGAAAGTGACACAACTCCAGCAATGCCCTGCAACAGATAGGTGAGTCCCATTTAAAAAGCCCTGCGTCATTCCTTACGCTTGGTCTAAGCAGGCGAAGGAATTTTGATGCAGTGAAGGCGTAGAGTGATGCAGTGAAATGTTGTAAATTTCACTGCGTCAGTTCTACATGGATTTATGCGTGGGAACGCCCACCCTGCATACATTATACCTGATGCAGGTATAATGTGGCACAGGGCTTTACAAGGTGATGCATCTCCCTGGATGCGTCACATAGTAAATTGTCCGCAACGTGACGCATTGTTTACACCCCTGCTGCGTCCTAAAAAGTGACACAACGGCGGCGCAAAAGTGTCGCAAGCGGCTTGTAAATCTGCTCCTCAATCTCTCCCCACGTAGGCGCTCATTACAAGTGGCCCTTTAATTCTATTCTGACTGTTAACAGGAGTTACTGGTCCAATTGCAATTATAAGATCTGGGGTAAATCTGTGGTTCTTTTCTGCCTCGCCCAGGCTTTTGCTGAGAGTCTCGTGGTAAAAGATTGGAGAAATGAGAATTAACTTTGAGAACTGGGACTGGAATTACCATTTCTCTGGGTGTTCCTCACTTCTAATGGGGCCCTCAGGGTTTAATATGCAATAGGCCACCTTCATTTTAGTTTTATTGCAATGGAAAATGTAGAATTCTCTCAGACTTTACTTTTGTGTATTGCCCATTTGAAAAGTGCAAAATGTTTTAATCTTGGCTTTCCACTCCGGAGGCGCTATTATCAAAAAGTAATAAAGCACCTCTCCTGCGCCACAGAGGAGCAACATAAACACTGGACAATTACTGAACAGCAACTCAAAGATTTACATCAAGGTAAAGCGTGGCGACTCGAAAGAGCCGCACAGCACCATGAACTGCCTGGCATCATATAATCTTGCAAGACACTGGAGGTAAGCATGCTCTTTTGTGTCGCTGTTTATGTCACTTTTCCCAATGAAAGGTGATTATTAGTATGAGGAGTCAGCTGTCATCTGATTTTTTTCTTTTGTTGAGCTCTAACATTGCTGCCACAGGCTTCTTCCATTTTTGAACCGTGAAGAAAATGTCACCATCGCACTCTATTATGTTGTCTAACCTTTATTGCTTTGGAATGCTTTTTGTTTCCCTACTGTTGACATTTTTGTAGTGATTTCATCTTTCATATTTTGTGTAGAAAATGCAATTTTTTTCTGTTACGCATCATAACTGCAAGAATTCATTCAGCGATAAGCAATTATTGTATGCACGGCATCGAATTGATAAATACACTTGATAGCTATAGTGAGTAGTGCAAAAGAATTGCAGATATTTTGAGAAACGCACAAAGTGTGCTATTACTTGCAACTGCAGCAGCAAAAAAAATGTGGTAAAACGACAAACACAACCCGTAACAGAAGTAATGGTTTGACTACAAGGTGCCCCATTTCTCCTACTCCAGTAACTCAAACGATAGCTCAGGAGGCACATCTGGTCACCACATGTGGTTATGTTTCAGTGCCCACATATATAGTTTCTCTAGTATGCTCCGACGTGGTTCCAAGCACAGATACTGTAATTTATACTGTTTGTGAATGCAACTGCATTGGATCAAATTCTAAGTTTGCATTGGTTCTATTGAAGTTACAATACTTCTGTTCTGCAGTGGTAAAGTGTAACTGCACAATGATGCCAAATAGCACTGAATACAGATGTGTTCTTTACATTCGCCACAAATGCCACTGCTTACTTAATAACCAATGAAGTACTTGGGAATGTAATAAACTATCATAAAAATTGTTGACTGGTGAAAAAGCTATCACCACCATGATTTTAATGGCTTCAACTGAGGTAAGCCCTGGCTGGCTGCTCAAAATTTTATATACTAACGTTAACGCATTTCGATAATCATGATTGTACCCCTGTTTCAGCACAGTGATACAATGACCGTGACCTTCTTTTTTTCTATGCAAAAAAATGCAGGGCTCCATCCAGACAGGATACATTTCCATTGGCAACACCCGGAGTCCATATATACTTATCCTCATTCACAGCGGTTACCATCAATCAACTTTTCAAGTTAGCAAGAATAATGTATGAGTTGCATATGCCAATTAATCGTTGGTCAGAACAGTTGGAAAGCACATAACCACCTAAGACTCAGACCTCAATAAGGTGACCAGGGCATCCTTCCACATCAACTTTATCACAAAAAGCATAAGCATGTAATAATAACAAATCTGCAGCAACAAAAAAAATGTAAAATCAGACACTTATGACCTTGCTAATTATGGACCAATGTCAGTCATACACTTACAGAGCAAGATAATAGATGGTGAGATAATTTGCCAACTCTAAGGCCTCGCGGAATTGATGAAATCCTCAAAGACTGACAGTTAGGTATCAAACCTAGGAGGGGTGCAGAAGCAACAGTAGCTGACATCACAGATTAAATTGACTCTGGTCACCAGAAATCATAATCCCGCTTGAGTTGTCAGTGGAATATAACACAGTGGACTGTGGCATCCAACTTCATCAACCGAAATACTAGACCAGCATCTCAGGCAATATTTCCAAAGGGTATGATGCTTTCTGTCAGACAATAGCTAACATATTAAATGGGTTCTTCCACCTCATCTTAAAGAACATTTAATGTGTCATCCCACAATGATCCTCACTGTCTTCTCACCTTCTGAACATCTCCATGCGTGCCCTTACAGAGTTAATGTTCCTGTACCAGCTACATTGCCAATGTATGCAGTTGCGATCTTAACTACTGGTGTTTCAGCAAACCTCACAATACTATTTCAATGGCTTCAAGAACTTAAAGCAACCCCCAGCACAGAACATTAAAGACCCTTGAGTGTGGCTTGATCACAATATGTATTTTGAACAACTAATCCTAGATGTCACAAGAAATGCTAATATTCAGTTTATGATTAAAGGAATGGCCCTCCTGCTGAGTCAGACAAAACATTGGATCATGTTTACAAGAAATGTAATTCTTTCACAAATGGATTGTTATGAAAAAGTGCATGCCCAAGCACCAGTGAAAGACATCCAGAAGCTGAAAAACATCTAAAATCAAGCAGCAATGTCCTGAATATGAAACAAAATAGATAATTTCATTAAAGGTATAAAAGAGCTCTACTGGTTTCCACTAGACAAATAATCAAATTAAAATCTTCTGCATTGCCAAAACCTTCATAAAACAAGGTCCAAAGTATCTACACAATCTAACACCTTGCCATATCCGTCGTTGTTTCTTAAGATTAGGGGGCATATTAGCAAGACCGGCGATAAAATTATCGCTAATATGCGTTATAGAATTCCAATAGAAGCCCAGGTTAGATGTGCAGGACATCTAACCTGGGCTTCTATTGGAATTCTATAACGCATATTAGCAAGGCCATTATCGCCGTTTTAGCGGCAGTTTCCTGCCGCTAAAACGGCGATAATTTTATCGCCGGTCTTGCTAATATGCCCCTTAGTTTCTTACAGCATGTTGTCCAATTGAGTTTCAATTGCTAGAAATAAGGAGGGATTTTGAACATTGTCATCACACTTCCAAGTAACCAATTCTGCCTTAGTGCTTTGAAGAGCTCTTTTTTCAAATGTTCTTTTTGAATCACATTTTTCTATTCCTGGGGCTTCCTCCCCTTCGTAAAAGGATTGTGCCCATGTTATGGCAGAGACCTGTTGCAGTTAACACCACAGGATGACCAATTCCATTATTTGATTTAATATCATTTTGAATTGATACTTTACAAAGCTGATAATAATAAAGAAGCATGAGTAAAATTAATTGTTTGAACTACAGCTCATATAATGCCTTGGGAGGTTGGTGCAACAATCTGCACACAGGGAAAACAGAAATAATGCTGGGTACTCAGTCAAGCTAATGAACCTGAAACTAGAGGTTCAGCATGCTGAAAGGAAATGGAGAAGCAATGACTCCAACCCAGATAAAGTGGTGCACCACTCTCTCTTGCTCTTATACAAATCAAACACTAAAACTGAGGAAATGTCCTTCTTCTCTGCAATGATACATCATTCTATCAACCTTCCTAATGAACCTTTTGCATTGTCTCTGAACTTCAACACCCCCCTACCATAAAGTTCACAATACCACTATCGCAAGTGCACTAGTGACAATACTGCCAGTTTTTTGCTAGAAAGTTTCTAATATTCTGGACTCCATCACTAATGATTCAAATCTGATGCCCACTTTACCATTGAAATCTATATTGGAGACAAGAAGCTGTCTAGACTCCTTCACACAAATTATATAAGAGGAACTCTTGCAGACCAAAACAGCTACCATTCAAGTTCTTCAAATGATCCTGTTCCAGCATGGCATCTAAAGCCACTCCTTTTAGCCACAAGTCAGACCAACTCGGGAGGATATCGCCAACCTCAGAAGCCACACTGGGCTGAGCTCTGGGTCTGAATCCTTGTTCCCCCAATAATCTGGGGCACACAGGGACCCTTAACATGCATCCGAGATCAGAGCACCCTTTGCTGGAAATAAGGGGGTGAAATTGCACCTGGATCTGGAAGACGCCTTTTGTTGTTGTATTTGGTGCGTGGTGGCCTGGAGGTAAAATGGCACCTACAGAGTGCATATGTGGGGAAGTATGCCTATGAAGGCGTATGTTGCATTGAGGCACGGCGTCGGCCTGGGCCAGGAGAGTTTGCAGTTGGAGAGGAGGGTGCAGTTGCGGAAACCTACAACAAAGATAAATCTTGCAGAGGAATCCATCTATATGTATCAGGGCACTGCTGTGAGGGAAGAATGGCAGCCTAAAATATAGTCAGTGACACAATGAATTTGTTTACCGTACTGGAATGTCTGGTTTGAGTTGAGGGGTGCCATTTGACATGGGGATGCAGATGGAAAAAGGAATAGTCTCAGGTGCAAGTGAATATTGGACCTCCTTTTCTTTATATCCTGCTGAACACATAGTACAGTTAAGAACACACCACACTGAGGGGCCGGTAAATTTTTGTCTGCCTCTTGGGCCCTACCATATAATGAATACAGGACACATGAGTCATGGATCACAGGCCCTGAATTGTGACTGAAGTACCCAGGGAGCGGGGGCATGTCCTGGCACCAGCTAAGATGGCTGCCTAAAATGAGAGCTCCGCCGGGGCCGTGCCCAAAACCTCAAATATCCGGCATAATTCCTGCATTGGTAGTGCCGGATTGCCCTCAGCGCCTGCGGAACATCAGCTGAGCCGGTCGAGGCTAAAAAACCCCGAGAGAAACGCCTTGGAACTGTCGCTGCCCCGAGCTGCGGGGTGGAGCGTGTGGAGCTGCCGGAGGCCATTTGCAGAGAGCGGTGCCCGGACTGCTGATCCTCTTCTCCATGGCGCCGCCGCTGCGGGGATTCCTTGAAGGTATGGCAGGGCTGGTCTCCCCTTCCCTCCCCCCGCCTCTGCCTGTGGCCCTCCGCTGATCGCCAGCCCTAATTTCTTGCAACGCAGTGATCGCGGAGTGGGGTGGGGGCCAGCGGCATCACCGGGATCCTCCCTCGGTGACGGCGGGGGGCCACCTCCATTCCGACTGCCCTTCTGCCAGGAAAGATCAGAGCCGTCCGTGAACGGACATCAGGTGGTTACAGTCAGCTAGACCGGGGTGCACAGACAGGGGCTGTCAGACGGAAGGCGCCGCCCAACACAGTACAGAACTTTCTCCCTGGGGCACGCCACTTAACCCTACTAGGTAGTGGCGCTGGAAGGCGCGCCGCCACTGCAGACAAGACGCCTCCCTCCCGATATGGAGCATTTGTTACATCGGACCCCCTGTGAGGCCTGATTGTAGTGGTTGAGGTGTGGAAGGTGCGGAACTTTGCACAGCGGGCCTCAACACATGCGGACACAGCAAGTTCTTGGTGACCACCGGAGGATTGGACCAGGGGCGAAGCCATTCAGCGCGCTGTGGGATCCCCAGCTGCGGACTTGTTTCTAAGGCCTGCACTGCTAATCCGGCGGGGCGGCCTGGCGCCTGGTGGCAGATACGGCACAACGCTAGAGGTGGTCGAGGGCCGCAGGTTCCCGGACACCGCTGGACCCAGCACTTTCCCGAGGGGCATAGCTACTCACGAGGTGGCTCCATAGGAGGTATAAGGTGACAAAGACAGTCGCGCGGCTGCAAGAGGAGTGGAACGACTGTTATCCTACTCGGATCCCAGGTCTGTTGTGTGGGGACGGTGCAGGAACGGTGTTGGATCGGGGGGCCATCCTACTCGTAGGATATAATCAGCGAGCGCCCCGGCAGGATGAAACCCAAAAGTGGCGCGTCGGTGCAAACTAACAAACTTGACAAGTACGCAGTCCCTAAACAATCGCTGCACGTCTTCAGGGGGATCTCCACTATGAGAACACCACTGTGCGATTCTTCCCAGACTTTACTCTTAAAGTCCAACAAGAGCAACGCTCTTTTGAGGGAGTGAAACGGGCGTTAAGAGACAAAGGCATCAAGCATATGATGTTCTTCCCAGCGAAGCTCAAGATCATCGCCGATGGGAAGTCGTGGTTCTTCACAGCCCCGTCGGAGGTGCAGGCATGGCTGGACAAAGAGACCACACGGAGGGCGAGACCGCCTCCAGGGGACAGTTGGAGAGACAATCGTGCCCGCTCACCGGGCTCCCTGGACGGCAGGTCGGAATCGGACAGGAGAAGCCAGCGATCCTGGAGGTCGAGATCTGTGAGCCCAACGATACTGGAGGCCGGCGGAGACTGATCGGGTCCCCCCTGATGTCAGACTCATAGAACAGTTCCAGTAATCAGTAATGTATAATGTTTGATGGTGTGGCATGGGGGATGATACCCGCTGCTGGGGGTTGGCGCTGCGGGACTGCTGGCGCTTCACAATGACACTCTCCTGAGGTGGGCGGGGGTCGGGCCCCGGTGGCCAGAGTCGGTGTCACCCTATACCCCCCGCAATTGTTGATTTGTTCACGGGGCGACAGGCGCTCTGCTAGTTGGGGATGTGGGTAGTTTCAAACCTACGCAGCAGGGTAGCAGGGAGGGGGGAAGGGTACACGGGGAAACTTCATTGAAATTCTAGTTAACTGTTCGTTGGGGTTCTGGGAGGTGGGTTGTTGGGGGGGTAATCGGCGGTCACGCTTCAATCGCTATTATCTGTTTGGACTGGCTTACACGCAGGGCCGGCTTTAGCGCTGGTGGCGCCCAGTGCGACAATCACTTTTGGCGCCCCCACACACCCAATGACCGCCTCCTCAGATTCTCTCACTACCACCGGGCAAAAGTTCCCCTCATCTCTCCAATCATAAGATATGGCTAAACACAGCGCCCCCCCCCTGAGGTCAGCGCCCCCTCCACAGGTCAGCCACCAGTGCGACCGCACCAGTCGCACTGCCCTAAAGCCGGCTCTGCTTGCACGTCTAGAGCACACAGCACATGTTGTCTTTACACAAATGAGTACGCACTGGGACAAGAGCCTTAAGCTCCTTAGTTGGAACATCAATGGGTTGGGGTACAAGATAAAACGCAGTGTTTTGCTCCAATACATAAAACTGCAGGCTCCAGACATCGCACTGCTCCAGGAGACACACTTTGTTGGTAACTCCTGTAAGGCTTTGAATAGATGGGGATACAAACTCGTTGCACACACCGGCTTCACGTCAGGTTCGAGAGGGGTTGGCATTCTCCTTAAACAATCATTCCCATTTAGTATACAACACACTTGGACCGACGCATTGGGACGTTACTCGGCGGTCTCGGGGCAATGGGAGGGACACACCCTTACGGTGATAGCAGTTTACATTCCGCCGGGTCTGCAGAACCAGTCCTTTAAGGACCTGGGGGCTCTCACTTCCAGATGGCCACCTGATGGTGGGAGGAGATTTCAACTCCATTGTATCGGGCCACCTTGATCGATATCTGTCCCGTGACATTGGCACTGCGAGCAGTTGGCTCACTAATTTCCTAGAGGCTCTTGGCCTCACGGATCTCTGGAGAGCGCACCACCCAGAACTCAAGCACTATACGTTCTACGCGGGGTCACACCGCACTTTTTCCAGAATAGACTACATACTCATGCCCGTGTCACAGACAACGACAGTGCGGGAAATCAGACATCTGGCAAGAGGAATCTCGGACCACTCTCCGATATGGGCACACTTGACACTCGGCGACGGGAGGGTGGGTTGTGTAGTGCCCCTTAACCCGTGGTATTTCCGGAATCCCATAGTTAAAGCCTCACTCACAAAAGCTCTTGATCATTACTTTCAGGAGAATGAAGGGCCGGTTAGCTCTTCCACGACTCTCTGGGAAGCATTTAAGTCCATAATTAGGGGGAACGCATTGTCAGCCATTGCTGGGTCACGCAAAGAAAAGTTCAAAGACATGGCTCGTCTAGAGCACAACCTCCCCCGCCTTGAGGAAGAAATGGAGGAAGGAGAGGAGCATGACACTCTCCATCAACTGAAACTAAAAACAACTGAGTATAAAGCCGTTGCGACAGACATGGCCAAAACCCTGGCGAGAGATAGGGACGGCAGACTGTATGACCAGGGGGACAAAGCGGGTAAATTAATAGCTTGGTTAGATCGAAAGAGAGAGCACATCGGCTGGTCCCCGAGCTAAATAGCAGCTCCGGCGCCATACTAAAAGACCCCTAGGACATAGTTAATGAGTTCGCAGACCACTATAAAAAGGTGTACCAGAGCGGCTCGGACTTGCTGGAGGAAGACTCATCTGCACTCCTCGCAGACATCGCTCTGCCTACCCTTACAGCCGAAGAACGGCAATCACTAGACAGTGCACTAACAAATGACGAGATAGCACAGGCAATCAGGAACCTCCAACCGGGGAAAGCTCTTGGCCCTAATGGACTACCAATTGAGCTGTATAAGCTTAAACCTGACAAACTGGCCCCGCATCTCAAAAACATGTTTGAGGAGAGTAAGGACCGCGGCCAACTTCCACATGATCAGCGTATAGCAACGTTGGTCACCATACATAAGGAAGGGAAACCAAGGCACGAATGCTCATCCTATAGGCACATCTCCCTGTTGAACGCGGAACACAAAATCCTAGCTAAGTTGTTGGCCGGCCGGCTAAAACAGGTTATATGTAAGTTGGTACATCCTGACCAATCAGGCTTCATGCCTCATCGTAACACAGCCCTAAATCTAAGACGGTTGCACGGTGTATTGGGGCGACTGGCCACTATTCGAGAGGATGTGGTAGTGGTCTCACTGAACGCCACCATGGCGTTCGACACGCTCGAATGGCCATACCTCATTGCGGTTCTCAAAAAAGAGGGCTTTGGCCCCAACTTCATTGGATGGGTAAAGCTCCTCTACTCAGACCCCCTGGCTCAAGTTGTAGTAAACAACAAGATATCTGAGACATTTCACCTCAGCCGAAGGACTCGACAGGGCTGTCCACTCTCGCCCTTCCTCTTCACTCTCTCCCTCAAACCTCTGGTGGCTTGGATACGCAAAGATCCTTTCATCAGAGGACTCAAGTGGGCGGAGGGTTGGGAGGACCGCATCTCCCTGTATGCGGACGACATTCTTCTATATCTCGCATCTCCCCAAAAGTCACTCAGTGTCGTTCTTGATATCTTCACAAACTTTGGGAGAAACTCTGGATTTAGAATTAACTGGAGAAAGTCGTTGCTGTACGTCCTCCATGGAGACCCCCCTGCCCCACCACGGGCTGCCCCATGCAAGTGGCACCAGAGGGATTTAAATACTTGGGCATTTTTATTACATCTGACAACAAACTTCGCTATGAGCGTAATCTTCTCCCCCCATTACAGAAGTTCAGGCGCGACGCCGCGACCCGGAAGACGCTGCCGTTGTCACTGTTGGGACGAGCGGCATTATTCAAAATGATGTCCCTTCCGAGGTTCCTGTACGCCCTGCAGAACTTCCCAGACCTGGTTCCGACTAGGTTCTTCAACGAAATTGAGAACATCCAGAGGGACTTACTGTGGGAGGGTAGACCGCGTATTGCGCTACACAAGCTCATACTCGGGTGGTACGACGGAGGCATAGGGCTCCCGGACATTAAAAAATACTACTGGGCGGCCCATTTGGGAGCTGTGAATCACTGCACGTATCGTGTCGGGGATGACCCAGGTTACAGAATGGACAGGTGGCTACTCCCCGGGGGTAACTTCAACAGAGCGCTCTACTCCAGACCCAACAGGTATTCATTGACAGGACCCACAAAACACTCTGTCCAACTCTGACACATAGTTATTCGTAAACTGGGTTGGGCCCAGAAACTCACACTAGCCACTCCACTATGGGACGCGGAACAACTAGGCTTCCTCGGGAGGACAAGAGGGTTTGACAAATGGGACCTCATTGGGCTGTCACGAATTGGTGACCTCTGGGGGGCAGGGGGGTGGTTTCATTTGCATCACTTCAACAATCGCATCAGTTAGCGGACACGGAATATTTCAGATACTTGCAGGTCCGACACTCCCTCCAAGCTAACCTTCCAGCAGGGTCGCCCCCACCAGAATCCTCCCCTTTGGAGGACAGACTGCTTGATGGCTACCTGCCAGACAAAGTAATCTCCCTTACTTATAAAAAACTCATCAATAACACTCCGGATCACCTTGTACCCCTGCGGGAGCGATGGGAGAGAGATGGGCTAGAACTAGATGATGAAGAATGGCAGGAGGCAGTGGCCTCCCCACGGGAAGTCGTAATCTCATCCAGATTACGCCTAGTCCAATTTAAAATTCTCCACAGAATCTATGTCTCAGGTTCTAGACTGGTACACATGGGTAGGGCCAGCGAAGGGCTATGCAGGAGACAATGTGGCCTAGAGAGCTCCTTACTACACATTATATGGGAGTGCGGGCTGATTCAGGAATATTGGAGGAAGGTGCATGAGTGCATGAGTACAGTCTGGGCAGTTGTGATTAGGCCCGAAGCCAAGCGGTGTCTATTGAACGTGTGGGAACCCACGGACCTCAACAACAAGGGCAAGCTATGGGCGACCTTGGGTCAAATGGTGGCCAAAAGAAACATTGCTCGTTTGTGGGGAGCGACAGCACCGCCCACACTGGCAGCCTGGAAGGCGGACATGGACTGATGCATGGTTAGGGAAAAAACTGTTTATGTTGCACGCGGTTGCCCCCAAAAGTGGATAGCTTTCTGGGGAAGATGGAATGTGTATCGTGGTAATATTTGTGACCCCCCTGTTCTTCCCTCCCTTGATGATCCAACATCGCCATAATTGTCAAATCACTATGTCTTGCTGTGTGAAGAGTGCTATGACGTGTATTGGTCCAGTCCTCAGAACTGTGCTGCTGGGGCTAATTTGTCTCATGTGACCTCAAC
Source organism: Calotriton arnoldi (assembly GCA_963921515.1). NCBI lineage: Eukaryota > Metazoa > Chordata > Amphibia > Caudata > Salamandridae > Calotriton > Calotriton arnoldi. Next base: position 507,048 of record CAWUFW010004677.1, read on the forward strand.
GGTTAATAAAAACAGATTTAAAAAATAAAATAAAAAAGTACCCACGGAGCTGGAGATGGCATCTAATGAGTCTAATGGCCCCAGTGGTGCGGGTTGAAAAGTGAATGGTCTCTTGAGTGCAGCAATTCTGATATGACACTCCAGGACACGAGTGGCCTGCCAAGAGCCTAGAGTGTATGGGCAAAAGATGGGGCAGGATCTGACAAGTGTGAGAAATTGAGTGAGTTGCTACTTGGAAAACATGTTGATAATGTGTCCATTCAAATAATATGGCACTGATTGAAAGCTCTGAAAACCTAATTGGCATTCCTAACTGTTGGTGAGTTTGGCAGTGAACCCTCTATAACAGTAAGTGGCATAGTGAACGCTTAGAGTTACTGGGTAACTGAACTCAGATCTGATTACCACCTTGGATGCACCCAAGGAGGTTTCAGTGAGCAGAAGTGCAGTGTGAAGACATTGTGCTTTGACATTGGCATTATGGGGAAACCCAAGGCAAGTAAGGATTACAATGCCCAGGGTGGTCAAGTCACCCAGGAGAAGGGCCAGGCGACAGAATACCTTCGCTTCCCTTCACGTCAACAGAGAACATTATCTCACAAAATAAACTTGATAAAATACTGGAGGTAATATTGCTTTCCAGGATAGCTAAAATTGTGACTGTATCAGTTGATGTTGGCATCCTGCATAATGATCAATGGATGCTCACCGGCAGTTTTAAATACACGGAGGTTGCTTTAAAGGAACTCCTCTCTTATGATAAAGTTGGTCAGCAACAGATCTCAAACCTCACTGAGAGAACCCACGTCCTGGAATATAGGGAAGATGACACAGAGGGCAGAAGTTGTCACAATAACATTAGAGTGGTGGACCTGTCAAAAGGCATTGAAGGCACGGACATGGTCTGATATTTGAAAAAGTGATTGTTGACAGGGTTGGCCTCTAGAGGGCTCTCAAACTTCTATGCCCTGGAAAGGCCATACAGTGTTCTTGAGAAAGGGGGCCCCCAGGCCTGTGGTGGCCTGCCTCCATCATTACAGGGACAAGGGTGCCTGGTCCACACAAAGTGGAGAATTGTACATTATGCTTGTTCCTAGATGGCACTGCAGCCATGCAAGTCAAGAGGGCCTCCTTTAACAAATTTAAAAAAAGCCCTCAGTAAGGCAGACATCCATTATTCTTTATTGTTCCTGGCCAAGCATAAGGTGATGCTTGTTAGCAAGTCCTTATACTTCACAGAACTATTGAGGCTTGAAATTGGCTAGAGCTGCATAAACCTGGGAAGGATGAAGAAGATTCGACTAAGCAATCGCTTCCAAGAAAAAGCAAAGGAAGAAGAAGCAACCATAATTTTGGGGTGTCAAATGACCAGCCAGATGCCAAATTGAAAAGGAGAGAGCTGTTTGGTGGTTACTGCGTACACAATCTATCACCATTGATATCTGGATATAGACAGCAGTGGGAACACTGGTCTTCCTGTCTCGGTCTCAGAATCTCAAGTTCTGTCTTTTGAGCAGAATAGGCCTCCACAGCCTCAGTCCAGATGGGAGATGATCTCCCAGTAGGGTGAAGGGAGTGACACAAGGGGAGGGCCAATAACAACAACAACAACAGAGGTACTAACATTGGGTGCTTTGTACTAAGATGTAAAAGCCTTTCAGGGTATTTTAGGATGGGGTGCTCAAGATTCACTATGAATCGTGTCTCTGTGGTGCCTATTCATGATAATGTTGCAGTCCAAAATGTTATGTTGAGATTTAGTAGGGGAAGGGTTCTCAGCTGAACACTTTGAAATTTAAAGGGATGCTTCCCCAATACACATTCAACTCTGCTTTAAAGGATGAAGATGTAGTATGATAACTGAAGTTGCTATGTTTGGGAGAAGAGCTGTCGCTGCTTTACTCTGGGATAGGGGAGTTGGGTAGTGGTGATTGCAGTTGATCGCATGTCCCTTTTTTTGATAATCAATTTTATTGGTTTTGCAAAACAGGAAAAGTCAGTAATAATCAAATGCAGTATTTCACAGCAACTGTAGGACGTCATCATGTTACATACACAGAAAATGCACCTGAGATACATAGTTTCGTAAATCGCACACACAGCTCATATTCCCAAAGTGAGGTTCTTACTCTATTTGCCCCAGCCATTTGCCCCAGACTTTACGGTGTTTCGCGGGGCACTCCCTGGCCTCATACATAGGTTTCTCTAGTGCTGCGCTCCAGTCCACCCCCCTGCGCCATTTTGTTATAGTGGGTGGGGCAGGGTTTATCCAGTTGGCAGCAATGTCCCTCTTGGCCACTATCAAAGCTGTGTTCAGGAATAGTTTGTTGAGTCTCGATCTGTGTAAGCCATCTGTGATTCCCAGGAGCACGTTTAGTGAATTATGGGGGACCTCCTTCCCAGAACCTCTGTCAGTTCCCTCTCTATGGAGTTCCAGTATCGTGCGATGATGGGGCAGGTCCATACCATGTCGAAGAAATCTGCTTGGTCTTGCGCGCAACGTGTACATGATGCAGTTGGCTTCGGGCCTGCACTATGAAGGCGCTTTGGTGTTAGATATGCGGCGTGTAAGTAATATAATTGGACCAGACGGAATTTGGCGGACGTGGGGACTGTTTTGGGTGCCATCAGTGCATCTCTCCAGTCTTCCTCCTCGAAAGGCCAAAATCCCTCCCATTGGCTCCTAAGTTGATCTAGCGTGTTTGGGGTGTTATTTGTTAGGGATCGGTAAATGCAAGAGATCCCTCCCTTTCCCAGATTACCTGTCATGATTTACGCCTCGGGCGGACCATACTCTGGCAGTGAGGTGCCATTTGGTATGTGGCTGTCGAGGGCATGATGTAATTGTAGGTACTTGTAGAATTGGGAGGAGTGTAAGGAGTACCTGGCCAGCAAGTCTTGAAAAGTGTGCATGCAGTCGCCTACCCATATGTCCCCGAGCTGTGAGTTGCCTATAACCCAGGCCCTAAATCCCTCTAAGTTGCTGACCTCTCGGAGCCGGGAACCCCGCCAGAGCGGCGTGTATTGGGTCAGCTTGTTTGACCATTGGGTGTGGCGCAAGGAGGCGCACCAGGCCAGGAGAACCCCCCGTGTCACCATGGGCAAAGATCTGGGGATAGATCCCCCATACAGCATCGCTTGGATCCTGGGTAGGCCCAAATCCTTCAACTCTACTCTATACGCCGGATCAGACCAGCCTCCATTGAACCAGTCATGTAGCGTGAGCAAGCGGGTTGCCAAATAGTACAAATATAAATTAGTCATGCCCATACCCCCATCGAAGGTTGAGATCCGGCACTGGGACAGGGCCATATGAGGTCTCCGTCCGCCCCATAGGAATTTAGTGGTCAGGCTGTCCAGTTCTTTGAACCAGGTCCGTGGGAACTGTAATGGGGTATTTTGAATTATGTAGAGGAATTTGGGAAGTATCATGATTTTGAAGAGGGCGACTCGCCCCAGAGGCTTAAGCGGTAGCGTCTGCCATTTGTGGAGGTCCTCCCGGGTTCTCTTCACCAATGGGGTAATATTGAGTGACCACGCGAGGTCAGGAAGCAGGGCCACCCAGATTCTGAGATATTTAAAGCATTGCCTTCTAATGGGTATTGTGGATTGCCAATCAAAGCAGTCTCTCGAGATATGAAGAGGAACTAAGACAGATTTCGTGGGGTTTAATTGCAGACCGGAAGCTTGTCCGAAAGAGTGCAGGGCCCGAAGACAGTGGGACCAGATTGGGCCGGCTTGGCCAGAAAGAGCAGGACGTCATCCGCGTATAGAGCGATTTTGTCCTCGGCAGAACCTGGCCACTCCCATCCCCTAATTCGGACGTCAGATCGTATAAGGCAAGCTAAAGGCTCCATTGCCAGGGCGAACAGGAGCGGTGAGAGGGCACAACCTTGCCTCGTCCCCCTCCTAATAGGAAACGGCGCCGATAGTGCCCCGTTGACAAGTACTCGCGCCTGTGGTCTAGCGTATAGCACCTTAACCAGGGCGCAGAAGTGCTGACCCAGACCCATCGCCGCCAGTACATCCTCCAGGTACCGCCAGTCCACGGAATCAAAGGCCTTCTCAAAATCAATGAGGAGAAGTGCTAAGTAGGGGGTCAGTGATTGGCGATTCGCTAAGGCTAGGTGGAGGCGTCTGAGGCAATGTCTGGTACCCCGAGACGGCATGAACCCACATTGGTCAGGATGGACCAATTTAGCAAGATAGGGCCGCAGTCGGTTAGCTAGGATCGATGCAAATACTTTAACTTCCGCATTAATGAGAGAGATTGGGCGATATTCGGCGCAGTTTATTGAGGGAGGTTGTGTTTTAGGGATCACCACGATGGTGGCAGCATCTGTTTCTGGCCGAAATGAGCCATTTTCGACAGCTTCGGCGTACACGTCCATGAAACGTGGAACAAGTGTCTCTCGATAGGCCGCATAGTATTCCTGTGGGAATCCATCGGGGCCCGGAGTTTTACCCGATGCGGTACGTGATATGGCGTCGTTGATTTCCTCCTGCGTAATAGGGTGGTCAAGGTCTGCCCTATCGATGTCACTGAGGCGAGGCGTTCCTGACTGACTAGCTCTGGGAGGGAGAGTCCAGGGCGCTGTTCAAAGTAAAGTTCGGAATAATAAGCAGTGAAACTCTGAGCAATCGCCGAGGGTGAGCAATGGACAATACCGTCCAAGTCTTTAATCTCTCAGATTATGCGATTAACCATGGGGTATGAGGCCAGTCGATGCAGGATTTTCCCATTTATGTCCCCCCCCCATCCATACACCCTAGCTACAGAGGATCTTAGCGGCTTCCATGGAGGTCTGCCTGATTTCGTCCCTTAGAAGTGCAAGCCGTCTATCTTGTGGATCGTCTTGCTGCCCCGGCATTTGGCTCCCAAGAAGGGTTGCCCTGGCCTCCAAGAGAGTGACCTGGGAGTTCTAGGTTAGGCGTTTGAGTCTGAGCTGGCCCTTGGCAAAGCCATGAATAGTGGCCTTGCCTGCTTCCCACAGAGTGCCCGGGGAGGAGACAGATTCCTTGTTAATGAGAAAGTATTGCTGGAGTTCTGCCCCTACAGTTTCTTTAAAGTCTTTGTCCTGGAGGAACCACGCATTCATCCTCCAGATCGGGTGGAGTGTGTCAGGGGGGTCTCCCACTCTCAGAAGTATGGGTGAATGGTCAGATATACCTCTGGGGAGGATGGTAACATCCCTGGTTTTCTGACAGTCTAGGGCGGGCATAAAGACATAGTCAATTTGTGCATGCGTGTGGTGCACTGCAGAGGTATGTGTGAATTGTTTGCAATGGGGGTGCCAGACTTTCCAGGTGTTGCAGATACATAGGGTGTTTGCCCAGTTTGTTAAAAGTTTAGCATGGGTGGATCTTGTGGCAGATGGGGCATTTGCGGTATTCAAGTCTGGGTGCATAACTGCATTAAAGTTGCCCCCGAATATTGTCAACCCAGGGGGTAGAGAGGCGATAAGGTCTGTGGTGCGTTTTAGGGTGGAAGCAGGCAGCGATGGAGGGGAATATATGGAAACTATGTTAAGGGCGTTACCTCCTATGGTTCCTCTCAGGTCCATGAAGCATCCTTGAGGGTCATTGGTGGCCTTTGCAAGCACAAAAGGAAGATTACATTGCATAAGGATTGCCACACCCCTTGATCCCCGGGTGAATCCTGAGTGCCAAACTCTGTTGTAGCCGTATCTCGCCAGAAAGGGACAGTTATTACCTATGAGGTGGGTTTCTTGGAGTAGTATTATATCAGTCACATGGCGCTGAGCATATCGCAGGACTGCAGTCCGCTTAATTCTGTCTAGCAGCCAATTGGTATTCCACAATAGTACACGGAGCAGGTCTCCGCCATTACCTGAGCCTGTCACAATGGGTAGAAGTGTGGATGGGGGCCTGTGAGATTTGAGTTGGGTGCAAAATGTATTGCGGTGTGTGTAGACTGTAGGGTTGCAGGTGCTTCTCCGCCGTGTGGATATTGCGTGTGAATGTTGTGCTGCTGTAGAAGAGTGCTGGTGTGGTAAACAAGGTACAGTAACAAAAACTCGGGACAAAGGTCCCCCCTCCCTACCCTACCCCCTCCCCTGCCCTATACTTCAAGAACAGAAGCATCTGTCATCCCCTATGAACAAGGCAAAATACCAAACTAAAACGCTTGGGTGTGGAGATTCGTGGAGGACCCCTCCTTACATAAGGATACTTCATCATTGCAATAAGGAAGAACTTGTGTTGCGGTGAGATGCATCTATTCGAGAATGACCCACCCACTGTGCCCGAGCAGTCCGCCGCTGGTCGGTTTTATCATCCCAGGATTGCCAGACTCCGAGAGAGGTCGGAGTCCGCCAAGTCTATTTAAGGGGTTTTAGGCGAGGCATTCCCAGGGTCAGAGGGGGCCGTTGAACCAGATCTTTGTGAGGAGCGGGAGCTGTTCAGAGGCTCCTGATTTCTTGGGTGCAGTCCGAGGCCCGTGGGTGAATCCGACCTGGCCCGGCGCCTTCCCCGCCCCCTGCGTGAACGTGTGCATCTTCTGTTTGGTTTGGGCGATCCTGCTTGGGCACCCTCGGTTCGGGCCTTCGGGGACGGGGCCGGAGCATTTGATCGTAGAGGACGCTCCTCAGTTAGCCATGTCCAGGCCACTTCAGGGGAGTCAAAGAAGAGAGTTTTGTTCTGGAACACCACTCGAAGGCAAACCGGAAAAAGCAACCTATACTGGAGGTCCAATGCCCGGAGTTTCTGTTTAACCTAGACGAATGATCGTCTCTGAGGCTGGACCTCCCGTGTGTAATCTGGGAAGATCATTATTAGTTGACCTTGATACGTTAGGGATTTTTGGCTGCGTGCTTCGGCGAGGAAGGAGTCCCTGTCATTGAAGTTAAGGATCCGAGCAATAACAGCCTGTGTGGTGCTCCGGGTGGAGGTCTTGGGGCCAGAGAGCGGTGGGCCCGCTCGATCGCGAACCAGGCGGAGAGGGAGTCTCTGGGCATCCATGATTTTATTCATTGCTCAATGAAGGTGCTCATCTGCCCCTGCTCTGAGCCCTCCGGGAAACACACCAGACGGAGATTATTACGCCTCGATCTATTTTCCGCATCTTCTGCTCTTTTATGCAGTTCCTTGGTGTGGGTTTGCAGACACGCGACTTGTTCTTTCAACTGATGAACGTCGTCCTCAACTGTGGAGATACGGGAATCGGTTTCCTTGATCCGGGCCGTCGCGTTGCGGAGGTCTTGTCGGAGGAGAGCCATGTCCACTCGGACTTCGCCGATCTTGTTCTCGACTGAGGTTTGCGAGGCACTAATTGCTTGAAGAATTGTGTTGAGGTTGGTGACAGCGGGGGTGCTGTGGGCCCACTCGCCGCCCCGGTCTCAGGAACCGTGTACTGGTCCATTTTGGTCTGCGTTGGGGAAGGTTTAGGCCCTCGATCCTTCTCCATGGCAGCGTTCGGGTGTTCGCCCCGTCCGGGTTCAGCACCTCCAGGGGTTCCAGGTGACTAAGTCAGGCGTAGGGCGGGAATGGTCCCAACCCCTCCTGTGGGGCATCTGAAGGGAGGTACATCTCTCTCCCTACTGTCTGGTCCTGAGGTCACGGGTCCCGGGGCTTTGCTGAGGCTGCAAGCTATGCAGCTTGAGAAGACCGCCACGGATGGAGAGTGGCAGTGGGAGGCAGACTCAGGGGAGATAATGCACGGATTCGCCCCCTTCAGGGTCTGGGGCTCGAGGATGGCGTTCCAGGGGTTCGTGAGGTCCGTATGGGATCCCAGACACGGCCGTGTCGCAACCGCAAGGGGGGGCCCGTGTCCGCTCCATCAGGCAGACGCTGCTAGGCTTCCAGTGGGGTCTCAGGGTGCAGCAGGTTGGGCCAGGTAGAGGTGTTGGAGGCCAAAAGCAGGTGAACATTGGAGCCTCATATTTACCCCCCGGTCACGCAGAGACTCCCCCTCTCAGGTACATCAGTCATGGTACAACCAGTCCAGATCCTCCTGGAGTAGATCTGATGAACACCTGCCACCCCGGGAAGGCTGCTGTGTTAAGGGTGAGGAGTTTGAAGTGGGAGTGGGTACAGTTCCCAGTGGGCAGATGGTCTCGTATAGGATCGCCGCCGCCGAGGGAACAGGGCACAAGTGAGGGTCAGCTCCAGCGTCTTATGCTCCCGGGGGGAGATATAGTTGCAAAGACCTGAGGGTCAGGTGCGGCACCCCGCAGGGCTGGGCCTCGATCGGCGTCAGAGTGACTGACTTACCAGAGGCAAGGGGGCCCACTCCGCACCACAGCTGGCCTCCGCTCCATCAGGCAAGGTTCCAAGAGGCCGGCCCGATCCGGGGCCTCCCGCTGCCGGTGTAGGTCTCCTGGTAGCCTCCCGCTGCGCAAAATCGTGAGGGAGGTAGGGATCACTAAGCACACCCGGGACCAGGCACGGGTCTTCCCAATGCCGAAGGCCACCCAGACACCTCGAATAGGGCAGCAGGGCCCTCGCCGTCATCCAGGCTCAACCTGCAATCGAGGGTATCCCTCGAGCCATGCACAGGGGTGGGGTCAGCTCAGACCCCCGTGTGGACTTACTGCCGGCCACTGGCTGGGGGAGGGGTGTAACGCAGTGTTCCCCCGCCACACTACTCCAGGCCCTGAGTGATAGGCTGCTCCGGAGTCTCCTCACCGAAGCCGAAGGCACCCGGGCAAATCTCAGCACCGCGCGAGCCCAGGAGGAAGGCAGAGGCCGCCGGGTGCACCAGGATCTCGCAGCGGACCCAGGGCTTCTTTCTGCCGCGGCCGACAAAGTTCCTGTGGACGGACTAGCTCCAGGCCCCCGGCCAGTGCCACCGGCCGCTCGATGGATTTGCTGCAGAGCGGGCTCGGGGGAGCAACCTCAACCGCAGGGCCCAGCAGAGTTCAGGCACAGACCTTCTTGGCCTCAGAGGACGTCCGAGTCACACAGGTAGGGCGATTGGGTCAGTGCTGCAGTTCGGCCCCAGACTCCCAGCGGGGGTTGCCCTCAGGCGCTCGGATCTTCATGGGAGCGGGGGCTGGGTCCACCATTTTGTTTAGCCCCGTTGTAGGCCGCAAATTGGGAGGACGGCGTTTCTCAGCGGGCAGGCTCTCTCAGCTCAGTTCTCCCCTCGGTCCGAGGTTTCCATATCAGGGAAGGGAGAGTAGCCGCAGGATGCAAACAATAGACTTCCGAATAGTGCAGGATTCAGAGCGGATGACGGAGGGGTCCGGAGCACTCTTAGAGTGCGACCGCCATCTTGACGCTCCAAGCCATGCCCCCATGTCCCTTTTTTATACTAGTAAGATTGCTGGGCAGTGGTGTACATCTGGGTGTGATGATACAGCTTTTGGGAGTTGGAGAGCCCCCATGATTGCACAAAACATAGGCTACCTTTATTGCCTGTGATCAAACAACTATAATGCCTCTTACCAATAATGCCTTCTAGTACCTTACATTGAACATGAGAGGGATGGGGTCGGCTGCTAAGCTCTTGTTGCGGGGATTCTGCACAAATACAGAACTATGCACAGGAAATGGGACCTTGGTGCATAGGGTCTTTCTACCACCTTAGTACCCACGAACCCAGGACCGGCTAGCTATAGTGTCGCACTTGCTCTCCTACTCAACAAATCATTGGACACCCCACAACACAACACTCCCAGATCTCTCAGGATTCGCGGTAACAAGACACACCTTTTCGCTCACTCTCTTGTACTCGTCCACAATAAGATCTGACGGAGACACGAAACAGTTTAAAATATTTATTATAGCTAACGTGCCCTAACATGCAGTATACGTGCCACAACAAGCAGGAAAATGCATAGTACAAATATTGTCAGCATAGCAGTCAGTTCATAAATCATGAAGGGAGATGTCATCGTAAAAAGACAATGGAGAAAGGACTATAGTGCCTAACCTCCCTCCCCTTGCTAAGAAGAAGTATTAATATATAATAGAAGATCTCTGGGCTTTGTCAGCAGACCCCATACCTTAGCCTATAGATGGTAGATCTACATCATGGGTGCTCGTCTCCCTGGAAAGGTCCCTCTCCAAGTGTGTGTTACCTATTTGTGCACCCCACTAAAAACCCAAGTATGTTGTCCAAACAACAGCTGCATCAGTATGTTTTGTCTAAGGGCTAAGGACTGGCCAGAGCAAAATAACAAGGGGCATTGTTGTTCGACCTTGCACATAATGTTCAGTCAGAATCCCAGGAACATGCAGAGAGCAAACACAGCGATGAGTTCTCATGTGAAAGCAGTCTTTGAAAATATTGCAAAAAATAAAGACATGTTGTAACGTGTGCAAAGCAGCAGGCAAGCTGCAACGAGCTCATGCTAAGTTAGTGAAAAACGACAATGTCCCTATGGGCCACGTAACACTCTACAAAATGTATTCAAACTACAACTTTGAGGGGTCCATGTAGTGTTCCTCCAGGAGATGCACTTCACAATAAGAAAACTGTCCACTACAGTGTAGATGAAGAGGATGGGTGTTTGTGACTGGGTACCCTACTTACTCTAAAAGGGCCCTCATATGGGTCAGGCTAGAAGTGCCTTTTGAATCCTTGCAGGCCCAGATAGATAAGGAGGGCTGCTAATTTTTTGTTAAAGGGAAGCTGAATGACTCAAACATTTATTGGGAACTAAATACAAACATAACTATGCACCTAACCATGATCAGTTGGGGTGTTTCATCTCTCTTTCGGTGCAACTGGGTTGTAAAATGTACTGCACTATTGTTTTGGGTGACATCAGTGATATTGACTGAGCCCGTTCAACCAGACCACTGTATAATTCTCAATCTTTCAAAGTAGTTTAAGTTTTTGTTAAATGGATGTATTATAGGGGCTTGGTAGATATCTGAATAATACAGCACAGCTTTGACAGGGACCACTCTTTTTATTCTTCTTTTTATGATGTCCATGTGCAACTAGATGAGGTAGTTTGTACTAGGGGGCACACAATCTATCCTGTCCTGGAAATTGAATCACTAACAGATGTCCCATTTAGGGAATCGCTAGGAGAAGTAATTAAAGAATACTTTGCAGCCAAACATGACATCGCTTCTAGAGTAATCTTAGAATGGGAAACATTTAAAGTAGTGGTCAGGGGATATTGCATCAGCAAGATAGTGGGCTTTAGAAGGTCCCTGGAGAGGAAGCTGAGGAGTTTGGACAAGTCCATCCATGAAGCAGTACGTGATCCAACTAAGAAAAAAACACGTGTCCTGGTGGGAGAAATATGCCCAACTTATTGAAAAGTTACGATGTCATCATATAAAAAGATATGTGGCTAGAGCGCATAAAGAGGATGGAAAAGTAGGTGACTGTTGGCTTGGTTTGTTCGACCAGAAACCAGGGGACTCCGATCAGTATGGAACCCAGCCGGCCAATTGGTGTATTCCCAATCAGACATAAATGAGATTTTCCTGGACCATCTATGGCAAAACCAGCATGACATCAGCAGAAGACATTGAAGCCTATCTGGATAGAGTGACCCTACATCATTTAGTGAGTAGGAGAAGTAGTGTTTAGGGGCCCTCCCTGTGAAAATTAGGTTAAAGGGTCAATCAAGAAACTGGCTAATAGCAGAACTCCAATCACTGACAGGCTGCCTGCAGAGTTCAAACAGACCTATGAATCTCTCCTTGTACCTCAACCTGATAAGATGTATGAGGACACTCTGGAATGTGGACACTCCCCTCTTCAACTAGAGAGGCCCTAATCATATATTTGCGCAGGTCAGGCAGGGCAATCTAGGAGGTAGCCTCTTAAAGGCCGCTGTCCATGCGCTACTTGGATTTTAGAATATTTAGAGCCTGATTATGAGTCTAGCGGTCCATGGGCTGCCAGACTCATGGTAGCGCAGCAGTGGCGGTCCAGCCACCACCGCACCGGTGGTCCAACCGCCCCATTACAAGTTAGGTGGTCGGACCGCCATTGCACCGCCGCAGCCGTGGTGGCGCGGCGGTCTTGAGGCCACAATATGCTTGGCGGGATCGTAGCGGTCCTGCCAAGCATATTATGAATTTCCTCTCTGCCACTGTTTTCATAGCAGTTCCTCCTCCCTGAAAACTGTGCCGGAGAGAAAACAAAGGGGGCCCTATAGAGCCTCCTGTTGCCTCAGGGCCATGGGGTGCATGCAGGGGGCACATGTTCTGCCTCCCTGTGTGCATGCACCCCAGTACCTGCAAGGTATGGACTGCAGCAGTCCATGCCATGCAGGTACTGCCTTTGACGTTCCCATTGCAGTGCCTATTTCATAGGCACTGCCCTGGGACCGCCAAAGAACCACCCGCCAGTGACTAAAAAAGTCATAATCTGGCGGGTAGTGTGCACACGGGTTTGGTGGTGTGGGATTGCAGTGACTCACGCTCGCCAAACTCATAATCAGGCCAATAGCAAAATACTAACTTACAGCCTACATGCCCACTTCCCCATCCTAATAGATTAGGGCCAAAACAAGTTGATCTCCGCATGCAAAATGTCTAACAATCTCAGGAGGCTTTATAGGATCCTTGATGAGACCGCAGCTAATAAACAGTATGGGGTAGAAAAGACATTTGACTCTCTGCAGTGGGGTTACCTCAGTTTGATAATGTGTCATATGGGGATGAGGATATGATAGGCCAGGTGGATTGCATTACTATATTCTAAACCGGTGACCAGAGTAAAAGTGGAAATTATATTTCTAGACAAATACCATATTTCTAAGTGTATGATACAGGGATGCCCACTGTCCCCACTGCTTTTTGCAGTAGCCATTGAAATCTTTGTTGCAGTGGTCAGGGCTGAGGGGCAAAAGAGGGGTATGTCATTGTGTGATGGAGTTCATACAATCTCTCTGTATGTAGATGACCTGTTAATGGTGAAGAGGGCCTTGCACCACCCTTACATATCCTACTAGATTTTGGGCCAATATTAGGCCTTAACACCAATTGCTTAAAAACATGTGTATTCCAGTTCATACCACATGATGACGAACAAGCTTTGGAACACTATGGTGTGACGTGGGCACCCCACACCTTAAAACATTTAGTGATAAACATTTATCATAATGAGGAAAACTTCAGGGAGGGGATCTTAAGCATCCTTCTGTGGTCACTGAAGGGAAATGTAGCATTGTGGACATCCCTTAGGTTACCTATTGTGCCAGATTGGCACTCGTGAAAATGTTTATTCTTCACAGACTACTTGATTGCTCCATAAACCTACCATTTTGGCTGCTGCCGAATTGGTATAAACAGGTAGATTCACTGGTCAAAGAATTGATATGGGACAGGCAATATATACTGGGAAGTATATATGTACATACCTATGCACCTAACCATTGGGAAGTATATATGCACATAACTATACTGCTAACTATGATCAGTTGGTGCGTTTAAAAAAAATTATTTTTCACAAAAGTAACTTACTCTTGTGAGTGAATTACTACTTTTGGCTATGCATTAAATATGAGTGTAACCTTACTCAAAAGTGTAGATCTGTACATCCATCCTCTCAGAAACAAGGGGGTGAAGTCAGAATTAGAAGTCTAGGGGCCTAATTACGATGTTTGCGGTTGGACCACTGGACCACTATTGAGGCGGTCAGGAGACCATTGACAAGCATGTGGTGGTTCGACCGCCGAATTTTGTTAGGGCTATCGGGCTGGCGGTCGGACCTTGACAGTACCAAGGCAGGGGCATGCTGCGGCCACAGGAAAGTGCCGCAGCAGATGATGCTATCGTGAAGCACATTCAGCACATCAGTGCACTGTGTGCCATGCACTATGTTGTGCATGGCACACGGTGCACATACAACAGTGCAAATGTAAGGGGGCACTACATGTGCCCCCGGCACATTTTACTCCGGGCTCCAAAGCCCAAGGGCCCTGTTTGAGACCCCTTTGAAATTTTTCTGACAAGCTTTACATGGCAGTCTCCCCTCCATGTAAAGGTTGTGGGAAAGGGATATCATAATCCTGAAGGCAGTGCCTGCCTCTGCACTGCTGCCATTCAGAGATGCACTTCCGACCGCCGCATCATCAGGATGCTGGATCCTGGTGGTGTCGGCAGTGTTGCGTCCGACTGGAGTCGATCTGACTGCCAGTATTGTAATATGGTGGTCGGACGGAAGGGCTGTTAGCGGTCGGACTGCCATATGGGATGGTCAGCGGTCCAACGGCCAACATCATAATCAGGCCCTAAGTTACTACTGCCAAAAAATAAACAGTAAAAAGTCCAGCACCACACATGGTGAACCAGTGGTAGTGCATCATATTCCTAAAGAAAATGATGGAGGTATAGACTTAAAACAAAAAACCCGTCATAAATAATGTTAAATAAAATTAATTTATTTAAAATTGTTAAACATATAAATACATATAATGTAATGTTAAAAAAAATCTAAGAATAAAACATTTATAAACAAAATATTTGAACAAAATTTTTGTATTTATAAATTAATGTCACAGTTATTTTATTAAAAATAATATTTAGGGGGTGTGGCCAAGATGGCACTGAGGTGAGGCAAGCCTCACTGTCTCTCCTGCCCGCCACCGGCCTAGAAAGTGCCCCGGGACCCATCTGGTGACAAGACAGGGTCAGAAACACACGGGGCGAAGTCACGTGGCTTGAGGCAGCAGAGGGTCTGTGCGAGGACCACAGAGGAGGCAATAGCGGGCTCCTGCTGAGCCTTCCAGAGTGGCACAGAATAGAGGACCACTGAAAGACCGCACTCGCCCGGGCGGAGCTGGAGAGGCCCAGGCGCCCTACGACACCTGGACAAGCGCTGCGGCTGCTCGACGGACGGTGCACGAGTGGCTGGGCTGCAGCGGACAGCGAGCCCGAGCCCCCTACATGGAAGAGTTGAACTTGGCCCCAGGTGAGGTGCAGCGGTGGAGCAGTGTATACAGCGGTATGCCTGAGTGGTGGCAGGGGGCCCCTTACTGCTGGGTGGGGCCAGGGCCCCCCTCTCCAGTCCTATTGGAGCCCTGAGGATCGGCCCGGGCCCCCGCGACCGGGGGTAGCACGATCACTGAGGCCGGGAGCTACGAGAGGCCCATGAGGGACAAGCCTGGACCAGATAGGGCGGGAGGCCTCAGGAGGGGCGGAGGCCTACCACGAGAAACGGAGACACATTAGAGAGGCAGCATCCAAGGTCTGGGCCCCAGCAATTGCCTCCACTAAACAACCCCACAGAGGAACCTGGCCCCACCACCTTTGAGGCCCGAGGGGACCCGGTGGGCTCGACCACTGGGGGTTAACCGGGTCTCGGTGGGGGAAATGTCGCTCCCAGCAGCTCAAAGGGGGGCAAACTGATCAAATAGGATGGCAGAATAGAGGGCACAACTCGTCTCAGCCAACTATCCTAATCATAGCCCACTCTGGATAGACAATCCCCGGCAATACGAGGCCAGCCCACTCCTACGGCCTGGGTGCTGATATATGATTGCCAAGCTGCTGCAACTCTCAGACCAGCACTCACTCACAGCACTTTTCAACACGTGGGCACAAAGCATCTGCCAAGTCTGCCTCTCAACCACATAACAAGAAGCGAGGGCCCCTGGGACGGCTGCGCCACAACTCGGAGGGGAGGCCCCAGGCTCTGGTTGCTCCCGAAAGCGGATAGAGCAGACAGTCGCATCTTCAAAGCCGCCAGGCTAACACAGAGGCTACAAGAAGATAGCCCATAAGAATACGAGCGAGGGGGGGCTCTCCTCGCCCTTGCCTGACGGTCAGCAAAGGGGGTACGCCCACCAAGATATACGCGGGGATGGCATCCACCAGTCCCAAAAAGGACCGTACTCTCGAGAATATGCTCACTCGCCCCTCCATGGGTCTGGCGGGAGATACCGGCCCACAAACGGATCAAATTTAGGATCCCCCGACCAGGCTGCCGAGGAACCGGTTACCCGCACCTTTCTGGAGGCTCTCTTCACCACTCTTAGAGAAGATCTCCATTCACTCAAGCGGGAACTCTCACAGGACATTAAAGAAATCCAGAGAGACGTCGACGATCTAGGGGACCGAGTCGCGGAATTGGAGGAGAAGGAAGGAGGCCAAGAGGAAGAGACAACAAGAGGTCCTGAGACTCCGAGAGCAACACATAGACCTACAGTCTCACCTGGAGGACTTAGAGAATGGGTCCCGGCAGGATAACATCCGAATCAGGGGAGTGAAGTCTAAAGCGGAAGGCAACAACATCTTTGACTATGTCAGAGACCTGTTCCACCATGTCCTCGGCGGGCCCCCAGACACTGCTATCCAGATCGACCGGGCACACCAGGTGGGCCTACCAAGGCCAAACTCAGGAACCCCCCGGACATTGTAGTTTGTGTACATGACTTCCAAGTCAAGGAAGCAATCCTACGTAAAGCTCGCACTATGCACCCCATCACCTTTCAGGGTCAAATGCCTACCTTTTTTCAAGACCTAGCCGCCCTTACACTACAGAAATGGAGGGATTTCCGCCTGGCCACCGCCCACCTCCACAGCCAAGGGATATCCTACTCTTGGGGCCACCCCTTTCGCCTAATCTTCCGGAAAGATGGGCGACTGTACCAACTTCGCTCCATATCAAAAACTTGCCGATTGCTGGGGCTGGATCCGCCAGGGGAACAGCAGGACCAGGAGTCTTCCTCTCCCCTACAGAAAGAGCAATCGTTGGGCTGGCAGGGGAGAGGAAGATGCCGGGGGGTGGCCCGGCCTGACCCGGAGGAAATCGCAAAAGGCCGGCAGGCGGCTCTGAAGGCAGTGCCATCAATTTCTGTGAAGCAAGATGAGTCTTGAACCCTGTGGCACTCTACATCATTTCACAGAGACTACGGGCTGGGCGGCGGGTGGGGGCAGACGGGCCCAATGGCCAAAAGATGGTCCTCTTCGAACTGACCATGCAGCCATATCTGGCTGTGGGAATATACGTAGGCAGTTATTCCATGTTTCATGTTACTTTTGTTACCTCTTTTTTTCATGTAATGTTTGGGGCGGGTACTCACCTCCACGGGGGACATGATGATTAATATACAAAGGAGCAGTGGTAGCTACAACAGAATACATTGAGGGTGTTAAAGTTCAGGAGCAATGACGATGCAGGGCTCTCCTTGTTTCTCCTGACCGCCATGCCTAACACAACTCTTAGAGTACTCACACTGAACATGAGAGGCCTCAATAACACGATTAAACTCAGGGCGGGCGGTTCTCTAATATCTAGATAACTCAGGGGGGGATATCTGTCTCTTGCAAGAGACCCACCAGCTAGTGGGGGACTTTTTCCGTCTTGGATCCCGCGCCTTTCCCAAACAATTTTTCTTGTCGTCACCCTCCAAGACGGCCGGAGTAACCATATTGGTGGAAAACACATTCCGAGGGCGGGTGGACCATAAGGTGGACGAAATCAGAGGTAGACTTCTCATATACCGCTTTACAGTGGCAGGCAGGCCGCTGGTGATAGGCACACCATACGTCCCGAATGAGGGACAGGAGATGTTTTTGCATAAGGCATTAGAGAGGGCAGTGCAGACCGATGACAAACTAATACTCTTGGGAGGGGATCTCAAGCTAGTGTTTGATAACACCTTAGACCGGTCAGCTCAGAGGCACGGGCAGGCTGGAGCACTGTCAGGGGAGGGGCATGAATGGATGAGGGACCTGGGATGGGAAGACCTATGGAGGTGTAATCACCCACACTCTAGGGAATATTCCTATTATTCCAATTCACATAAGACCTATGCTAGACTGGACTACTTCCTGGGCATGAGGGAAACAAGGATGCTCACAAAGGCCACCGAAATACATACAGTGGCACTCTCAGACCATGGGGCCATAATGATTGCACTATCCCTTCCCCCGACAAATTCCCCCACCAAACATTGGTGCTTACGCGACACCTTGCTACATCGCCAGGAGGTTAAGATGCAGATCCAGGAAGCAATTCAAGACTATTTAACATACAATGACACCCCAGGGGTCTCACTGGCTGTGTTGTGGGAGGCGCTCAAGGCTGTAATCCGGGGAGAGCTAATTGTGATCTCAGCAGCAGATAACAAAGCTCATAAGGAGAAGAGGAATGACCTTACACAACAGATTAGGGAGTTGGAAAGAATGCACCAGCACACAGGCGCTCCAAGAGTGTGGCGCCAGCTTTCTAATATTCGCTCCCAATTGGCAGCCATAGGCCTATATAGAGCGGAGTACGCCGCCCTTCGCCTGAGGCACTCCTTCTACGTAAGTGGGGACAGATGTGGCCGACTTTTGGCCAACAGACTACGTGCCAAAAGACAGGAGCAGGGAATTCATTCAATCCACACGGCAATGGGCGACCTAGTCTCAGGCGACACGGCCATAGCCGACGCCTTGAAAGACTTTTACTCACACTTATATTCGGATCAACCCCTAGACCCTGAGGCCGGAGCCCACTATCTACATTCGGCACAAACGACACCCCTTACCCCGGACCAGGCGGCATCCCTCAATGAGGAGATCCACATAGAGGAAGTCATATCGGCCATTTCTAGGCTGCAACTCGCAAAGTCCCCGGGCCCAGACGGATACTCTGCAGCTTTTTAGAAATCCTTTTGTCCCCTCCTGGCGCCTATACTGGTACGCCTATTCAACTCCTTTGCGGACCCGGGTGCGATTCCGGCCTCGATGCTGGCGGCCTCTATAATTGGCTTTTTCAAAACCTGTGGAAGGCAGTCATAATGGGATCTCAGCTAAAGAAGTTAGCTCTGGGAGTCCTCCGAACAAATTTAGACCTATCTCATTGCTCCTTTACTAGTCAGACTTCTGGAAAACTGTTTCTGCATCAGCCTAAGGATTCTGCAGAACCTAACGACCTGGTGGACGGGCAACAAGCAGGTTTTTGTTCTGGCCATAACTCCAAGTGGGTGGTCACATGAACTTATTGATAAGGGAGGCGCTGGCATGCTGGTCCTCTCAGATGCATTTAATATCAATAACCACAATATCCTGCTTAAGATCCTGAAAGCAGCGGGTATCATTGGAATAGTCCTGAAGTGGATAAAATCTTTCACTTCAGGGAGATTGCAAATGGTCACTCTACCTCCATGCTCTTAGGAAACATGTAACATCAACTATAAGGTCCTGCAGAGGTTCATCTTTTCACCCTTTCTATTTAACAAGTACATTCCGACCCTTACCAAATTACTCCATCAAGCAAGGCTACCCTTTTACATAGAAACTGACGATACTCAGTTAATCTTTAACCTAGTGGGCAAGAATCTCTAAGTCAAAGGACGAGCTTGGTGGCACTGCACCCACCATATGTGCTTGAAAATTCTATGCGTCCCTTGCCTATTTCTCAGGGGAGGTATTCCCATAACAGGAATTGTAACTGGAGTGTTAAAATTGCTAATGAAGGAGGTGCTGTCATCAGCAGATTTCTTTGGAATCATAACTGTGCGTCAGGGGGATTTCCAACTCTGTTACCTGGTTTAACAAGCAGTGCGCTCTTATCTAGTCACCTCAAGGTCTTCTCTGACCATTGCATATATAGGATTAACATTGAATTCTTGTCACAATGAAATTTGGGTGAAAATGCTGTCACGCAGCTTGCTGGCAATAATCCTCCAAACTCCTATCTGAAGGAAAACGGGATGCAATGAATTATAAAGGTCGGGAGAGAGAGGGAGAGAGAGAGAAGGGGGAGAGAGAGAGAAAGAGAGAGAGAGAGAGAGCAATGTTGTATATTGCACACAGGCTCAATCTTAAATTGGCTCTCATCAAACCTCCAGTAACTTCTCGCACCACTCGTATTGGACGCTGTCAGGATTCAAAGTAGTGGACCTTCTAGAAGCTCCTGCTGTCTCTGAGTCTCTGTATTGCTGAACAGAACAGTACATATCACCAGAGAAATCAAAAGATAAACAAGCAAGAGAACATGGACAAGGAGGGGATTAACGAAGGGACTGAGGGAACTGATTGGTAAAAACAACAATTCATTGCCAGGCACAGACCTAAGATCCCAAATAGGCCAAATAGAGCTGCACCTCTTTTGACTTGTAAATTACCCCAACCCAGAGAGTGAGTATGCGTTCATTCCCAGGATGTTAGCAGTCTAGTGTTCCCACTCATCTAAGCTTCTACATTCTGGTTCTCCATCATTTCCATCCCCTGTGTGCCTGTAGCCTTACCCGATTCATGACAGTCTGCCCTTTCCCAAAGAATGTGCCCTGGGAACATTGTGTGGTTCTGTTTTTAAAGAGTGCTGTCTACGGAATTGTGTCAGCAACTTGATGGCATGAATGAAATCTGCAGGGTTCCATGATCTTTCTGAAATACCACACCACTTTCAGGCCTCAAGATATTACATGTGGCCTCTGAATATATAGAAATGCATAATTTCCTCAACTTCGTAGTTTGGTGACCTCTCTACTATGATTGGATGAGACTTATTGGATACATCTGCAACCATGGGTTTAACTCAGGAAATGTGAAACATAGGATGAATGTTCTAATGAGAAGGGAGTGTTAACAGTAAAATTTACTTTATAATCTTTCTAATGATATGATATGGTCCCACAAATTAAGCAACAAACTTAGAGTGGGTCCCAGGAATCATTAGGTTTTTAGTCAACCAACTGCTAATCAATGAAACGCTTGTAATTAGCTATTTGTTTTCCGAAATTCTGATGAGAAGTTTTCTGTATGGCATGGAGTTTTTGCAGCAGTGAGGTTACTGAAGGGGCTGTGAACTGAGACACTTTCTGAGGAAATATTTTGGGTGGAATCCAAATGAGCGAAATAAAAAAGGGGATCTTCCCAGGGAGGAGTGCAAAGAGTTGTTATAAGCAAATTCTGCTTATGCAATCCATTGGTACCAGGCAGTGGATGCTGCATCAAAAAACAACACTGGTCACTGTTCCAGGGACGATTTACACATTCAGTTTGACCATCAGTAAGCGGATAATTACTAGTAGATATGACGTGCTTGGTACCAACGCTTTTCATTAACTCAGTCCAGAATATTGATGTGAACTCTATTCCTCTGTCAGTAACAATATTTTTTAAACCATTTTATTGGGTTTTCCACATTACAGAATCATTATTCATTGTTGTCGATTAGGAATACATGCGTAGTACTGAATCACATTCCATGAAGTTTGAATCATGGTTACAGGAGAGCAAGAATTGAGGTTGGTAATAAGATAGGGTCTTGAGCGTGTGACAGTTGAACTTCCTTTTCCCCTGGGAGGCGGGGGGTGGGGGGGGTTGTCCTTCCTGTAGTGTGTTCGAAAGGTGGAAAAAGTGGGAATAGCTAATTGTTTGCTAACTTGGGGTCGAACTGGGGGTGAGTGGTTGGGAGTGGGGGTGGAAGTGTGCAGGCAGGTACACATTATTTAGAGCTATGATGGGGGCGGGCGTGCATGCCCAGTCGGGGTGCGGGACGGATCTGTCCTAGTGGGGACTGATGGGGCGTGCGTGTATGCGTGGTGTGGGAGGGACTCCCCGATGGCGGGGGCCTACTTGGAACCTCAGCAGGGGGCCCCAGGTCTGGCATCTCAGTTGGGGTTGGTGATGCCGAGGCTGTTTGGGCTTCCTCCATCTGTTGCCGGAAGCGCTGAAGGAGTGTGGCCCAGTCTGTGGAGATGCGACAACGGTGCACTCTCGCACCTCCTTATACCTGATCGCGCCCTCCTCCCCTGCACGCTAATTGCTGACTGCACCCGTCCAGGCCGCCAGTGGGGGTCCCACAGGAGCTCGCCAGTGCATTGTGATTTCTCATTTCACCAGCAGGAGGGCTAGCAACGCAAAACCACATCTGGACTTTGCATTGTTTCTGGCACCAGAACACTCCTAGCGTGCAGGCTTCCCATGTGGCAATCTCAGTGAGCCCCGTGACCTCCCCTAGTGTACTGTGAACTGTGTTCCAATAAGATTGTAAGGTGGGGCAGTTCCAGACCATATACTGGAGTGTTGCGCTGGGGGCCTAGCAACAGGAAACGAGGAACTGTGTCTCTGCGTAGAAGCATTAGACTCTCGCTGGCGTTAGGTATGCCCAGCATAGACGTAGAATTGTATATTTTTAAACCACAAGTTTCGGGATATTTTTTTGGGGTACTCTAGGGCATGCTCTCTTTGTCGTGTAGTGGTTGCTCAAATTCTTCCTCCACTTTTGTCTTAGTTGGGTAAGCGATGTGGCCGTGAGTTCTCGAATGGCCTTGTATGACCAGGTAATTAAGTGACTACCAGGGCCCATGTGTAATATTGTGTGAAGTTCTGGGTGTTATCTTGGGTTTCCTTCGGATAGGTCTCATATTTGTCGGCAGTCCGAGATAATTTGTCTGTGCAGGAGGAATTGCACATGTGGGAGTCCATTTTCCTCCACTAACTGGTCAAATGAGTGAAGTTGACCATCCGCAAACAGGAACTCCATCTCGAGGAGTGAGTGGTCTGTCCAGGTCTGCATGGCTTGGGCAATATAGTGACAACTACCCCGGGGCAGGCCGGCCAGTGGTAGCAGGGGATGTACAGCTGAGCTCCACGGGACAGGTGGTGAACCCGCAGCATGCAGGACCTACCTACTGCTACCTGGAGTGGATGCGTCGAGACAGGGCGGGCTCCTGGCAGGAGTAGGCGGCGGAGTGCCGTTATCGACATGGGTCCCATCTCCGAACTTGTCTCCCTAGATAGCGCCCGCCATCCTGTACGACTGGAGCTGCACCACCAGGATATATGCTTCGAAGGAGGGGTCCCTAGTCCTCCCTGATCGATTGGTAGTTGTATCTTGATCAGGGCAACTCTTCGACGACCGTTGCCCCAGATGAGGGAATTAAGCAGGAGTCGAGTTCCTGAAAAAAGGAGCAGGGGAATAACCGGCAGATTTGCAAAGTGGTAGAGGAGATGGGGTACTATGACCATTTTCACCAGGTCTATTCTTCCTACGGGGCCAGAGGTATGGTCCTCCAGAAGCCTACTTGGGCTTGTATGCCTGCCAGCGCTTTGCGGTGATTGCCCTCAAAAAGATCATTAGGAGAGTGATAGAGTCTAACTCCTAAGTAACAAGGGCCCACTCACTCCAGGTAAACCTGGCGTATCCAACATATATCTCTCGCAGGGGAGGTCAGGGCTCAGGGGACATATAGTGGATTTCGCCCAATTGACTCTTAACTCGGCTGCCGCCGCAAAATCTGCGCGCGTGATACAGAGGGGTACAAGATTCATCGTGATGTCCCGTACATATAGCAACAAGTGATCAGCATACAGGGACATGCTGTGGGTAGTGCCTGCTAATGGAATGCTCCAGTCCCTCCCCTCCCCTCAGAGGCGAATCACCGGGGGTTCCATTGCTAAGGCAGAGACTAGAGGGGAGAGTGGGCATCCATGACGCCTGCCCGGAAGGGGGCTGATATATGGCGGATGAGGCGTATTCGGGATGTGAGCTTCGTATATAGCAACCTAATGTATGCCATGAGTGTGGGACCCACTCCCATGCGCTGAAGCACTGCAAAAAGGTACAGGCAGGTCACAGTATTGAATCCCTTCTCCAGGTCCAGGTCCAGGTCCAGGACCAGGCAAGCAGCACGGGGAAATCAGCACTTTGACTGTTCCTGGATGTTGAACAACCGACGGCTATTATTGGAGGTATTCCTGCCCAGAACAAACCTGCATTGGTCTGGGTGTACCAATGCTGGGAGGACCTGAGCGTATCGATCCGCTAGGTTCTTACTGAGGATCTTACAATCTGTTGATAACAATGTAATTAGTCGATAAGAGGACAGTAGTGTAGGATCTCGGTCTGGCTTCAGAAACGATACCAGGAGAAATTCGCTCATCGAACCTGGGAGTTCCCCACCCTTCACCGCTACCCTGTACATGTCTTCCAACCTAGGCACCAGCTGTGTGGAGAACATACTATAATATTCTAATAGTAGGCCATCCAGACCCGGGCCTCTCCGTCAGTACCAATGTCCTCCGGTGGACCATGAATGAAAAGATATTCACACTAAAGAATCCAGCTATTTCTACAGCTAAGGCCAACTTTTTAATGGATTGAAATGTCCCATTTTGGTGAAATAATTTATTACCCCTACTATTCTGTACCCTTGTGATGGAGTTAACTCAATAATAAATTCCATAGAGATCATGTCCTAGGGGAAATGAGGTCTGAGCAAATATTGTAACATTTCAGCAGTGGTAATGTGCGAGACATACAGAACACTTGGTAATTCAACTGTGAATGATCTTCCTAATACCACAACACCCACAGTCTCTGGTGAGTAGTTCTGTCCTCCTTTTTGACCAGGGTGACCTGCTGCAGAAGAGTTGTGATACTATTTAAGACACGTAGGGCCTGATTAAGAGTTTACCAGTGTGGCACCGGGCCTGCCCTGCCACCGCACCACCAGATCCATGATCAGGCCGCCTCCGCCAGATTACAAGTGTTTCTCGGGATTTTTTTTAACGTTCCCATGGCGGTGCCTCAGAAAATGTTCACCGCAATGGGAATGCCAAAATCAGTTCCTGAACAGCATGCACTGTAAAGTCCGTGCCCTGCAGGAACTCGTGTGCATGCACACAGGGGGGCACATGTGGGCCCCCCTGTGTGCATCCACATGGCATGAGGCATGTTTTTCATGAAGGAGGAACCGCCATGAAACTGTGGCAGAAAGGAAATTTGTAAAATGCTTGGTGGGACAGCAGCTACCTCTACACTGCCGCACGAATCACTGACTAAATATCGAAGGTCAGAATATCGACCTACAAAAATATCGCAGCAAAATTATCGAAGACAAGAATATTGACATCCTATCTACATTAAGGTAAGTACAAAAATATCGAAAGAAAAATATCGATGACAAAAATATCGTTGTTAAAAATATCATTTTTAATATAAGTTAAAAAAATTTGTAAAATAAAGTAAATAATACATATAATTAAAAGAAACATAGTTAAAAATATTTTAAAATGCTTAAAAATTATAAGTAATATATATAATTTAAAAATACATTAAACATATACATATAATATATAATATATATACTTATTAATATGTTTTAATATTTATTTTAATAACTTATAAATTGTTTAATTTATGTTTTATAAATTATAAATACATCTATACACATAAAACAATAATATAAATAAAAATGAAATAAATATATGTAACAAATTAAAAAAATTAAAATTATTTTAAATCTTTTAAAAATAATTATACAGTACATTAGCTAAAAAAATACAAAATATTAGATAGCGGAGAAACTCAAATTACTATTCCCACTCCAGTGAGTGCAACAGTAGGGAAAGTGTTGGATAGCGTAGGGGTAAAAATTACTATTCCCACTCCAGTGAGTGCAACAGTAGGGAAAGTGTTGGATAGCGTAGGGGTTAAAATTACTATTCCCACTCCAGTGAGTGCAATAGTAGGGAAAGTGTTGGATAGCGGGGGGGTAAAAATTACTATTCCCACTCCAGTGAGTGCAACAGTAGGGAAAGCGTTGGATAGCGTAGGGGTAAAAATTACTATTCCCACTCCAGTGAGTGCAACAGTAGGGAAAGTGTTGGATAGCGTAGGGGTAAAAATTACTATTCCCACTCCAGTGAGTGCAACAGTAGGGAAAGTGTTGGATAGCGTAGGGGTAGAAATTACTATTCCCACTCCAGTGAGTGCAACAGTAGGGAAAATGTAGGATCGCGTATGGGTTAAATTACTATTCCCACTCCAGTGAGTGCAACAGTAGGGAAAGTGTTGGATAGCGTAGGGGTAAAAATTACTATTCCCACTCCAGTGAGTGCAACAGTAGGGAAAGTGTTGGATAGCGGAGGGGTAAAAATTACTATTCCCACTCCAGTGAGTGCAACAGTAGGGAAAGTGTTGGATAGTGTAGGGGTAAAAATTACTATTCCCACCCCAGTGAGTGCAACAGTAGGGAAAGTGTTGGATAGCGTAGGGGTAAAAATTACTATTCCCACTCCAGTGAGTGCAACAGTAGGGAAAATGTAGGATCGCGTAGGGGTTAAATTAACATACATATAAATTATTTATTTTTTAAATAAATAACATATTAATATATATTTAACAAAATAATTATTAATAAATACCTATTAAATTAAATTAATATTTAATTAAATAACATTAAGGGGCACATTACGATACCCGGCGTAAAAAAATCCGCCAGGCATGGAAGCGGCAAAAATCCGCCCGCACACACCGCCTGAACACCGACCACGCCATTATGAGTACACAAACTGAAAACCGCCATCGGCGGAAAAATCATACAAAATACCGCCCGCCATCGTCCGAGTCGGAGTCAAACCGCCCGCCACGGACGGAAACACGCACGACAACACAAAACCGCCCGCCCTCACGGCCGACACACCGCACGTGAAATTACGATCGCACCGCCATGAGCGCGGAAAACAACAAAAATACCGCCCGCCAGCGCAAACAACGCCGATGAGAATCGACACGGCAGAAGCCATGGCGCCCACGTACCTGCACAGAAACCATCCGCACACAAAACCAATAGCACACAACATGGCCAACAAGTCCACACAGCAAGGCACGCACAAATACACAAGCACAGTACACATCCCGAAAACACCCCCCGGACAAACAAAAAATACAAAGGCCAGAACCCCAGACACAACACACCTGAAAACAACAGACCATGAGGACACACCCACATAGGTGAGTACAAAAGCAGCACTCCCACAGACCACAACCCCTTGCTACATTGCAAACCAGAGAGGAGAGGAGAGGACACAGTGACACAGCAAGGACAGCAGCACACCACAGAAACGCACACATCACAACCACCACCACCACCACCACCACCAAACACCGGCACCACAAACCCCCTGCACATTACACAACACACACCGCACCAGCACCACAAACACCATGGCACCACAAAGGATGCCCAAGTTCACGCCCATGGAGCTGACGGTCATGGTCGACGAGATCATCAAGGTGTACCCACAAATCTATGGGAACATGGTCCAGCACACACCACTAGCCACCAGAAACAGAATGTGGACCCGGATCGTAGACCAGGTCAATGCAGTCGGGACCCTGCCCAGGAACAGAACCGAGATAAACAAACGTTGGAATGACGTAAAGAGCCTGGTCAAGAAGAAGGAGGGCAAAAACAGAGAGCTGGCTGCCGTCACTGGCGGAGGGAATCCCGCGCTCTTTAAGACCTTCAAAGCGTGGGAGGAGAAGGTGCGAGTCGTAATCCATCCGGAGATCCTCGCCGGATTAGCAGGGGGAGTGGAGGCTGGTAAGTACAAACTAATGTATACCAGCACACCGCTATGTACACACATGCGCAACCACCATGCCACAGCTCCCAGGGACAAACACCCCCATGTCCAGCACACAATACACAACACATCACACGCACATGCAACAGACACTACCACACACAGGCCAAACCGAACAACTGTAAGATGCGTGGGGACATGTGTACACTAAGCCAGCCACGTAACCACCAACAGGTCCACAAATATGCCAGAAGCGCCACAACGAGCACCCGCCACACCCATGTGTCCGCCACAGCTGCACCAACTGACAAGTAACAGGTAAGTGGCAGGAACACAAAGTGCAGTGGGTCGGAGGGGGACAGCTGAAGTACAACACCCACCAGGCCCCCACTCCCACAGACCAGCAAGGTGGAGCACTCCCCACACCCATGTGTCCGCCACAGCTGCACCAACTGACAAGTAACAGGTAAGTGGCAGGAACACAAAGTGCAGTGGGTCGGAGGGGGACAGCTAAAGTACAACACCCACCAGGCCCCCACTCCCACAGACCAGCAAGGTGGAGCACTCCCCACACCCATGTGTCAGGCACAGCTGCACCAACTGACAAGTAACAGGTAAGTGGCAGGAACACAAAGTGCAGTGGGTGGGACGGTGGACAGCCCAAGTACAACACACACCAGGCCCCAGTCCCACAGCACAGCAAGGAGGAGCATCCCCCACACCCCACACCCACGTGTCAGCCACCGCAGTGCACAACGACAGCCGAAAGGCAGACATCACGGTCCACAGCAATCGGTGTCAGTGGGTGTACAGCCACCCCCACGACCCACTACACCCCCCCACCCCCACAGACCTGCAACATGGAGCACCCCCCGCTAAGAGCCATGTGGCATCCAGTACAGTGCACGCACGAACAACTTGCAGGTGGGAAACTGGACAGGGCTGGATTACTGGAGGCATGAGGACCATAACACCACCAACACATGGGACATGTCACGTAGCACACGAACACGCAGCACCGCCCACCGTCACGAACAAGTGAACAATGTGCACACGGACATGAACAGCAGACTCACACCCCACATGACCCATCACAGACATAGCAACACCCAAGGAGCCACGTCTGCATGCACAAGCCACACTGAATATAGTCCCACACGGCAGCCACTGTGCAACTCATCACACACAACCGAAACACCATTGAAGTCCTGTCCATGTAGCCCCTACTGCCTGTCAACCACACACCCCACAACTACGCCTATGTAAGACAAACAACACTAGACGCAACAGAGCGGAACAACAGAAATGCACACGAACACCACTGAACCCATCAAACACACAGACACACCATGCACATACAACATACCATCCATCCATCCATCCCATCCGTCAGCCCCGGTCTCATGAAAGGCATGTCATCCGCACAGCTGCCACACATACAGCAGTCACGCTAAGACACATGCCCATGACCAACCATGTGCCAGAAGTCAATTAAGCGCACGACACACTGTGAGCAACAACACACAACATGGGCCACACCCCCCCGAGCACTGCAGTGATGCACATGGCACAGGGCAGCACGCACACCAAGGAGATGGGACAACTGCAATACGTTGGCTGGCACACAACTATCACTCACTCATAACGATGCGTCCAATGCCATGTCCAGTAACCACAACAGACAGCAAATATGCAGGGCATGTCAGGCATGCACACACCTCAGACCATGCACTGTCATGCTGCCACAACACATGTCACGTTCGGCACCCATGGCTCACAGCATGTACCCCAAAAGCATATACCCTCCCAAATGCGAATCTGGGGCATGGCCCCCATGTTGCCATATGCGTTCCTAAGCGTTCCATTTGAACTCCAAAAGCAAAGTACAAACCAGACCCAGGATGGGCCAGGAGCCCGCATACACCAGAGTCACAATGAGTAGGGGCAAAGCAACACACCCATCGGCATGGCCAATCCGTCCCATGCCACATGTGCACAGCACACAGTCCCATTGCCTAGCACACACACCTACAGATGCCACAGCCACACACTCGCCTCCGGGAAACCCATGTACGAGATTGCACGAACTGCCAATGTCAGACGACTAATACATACTTCGCCAGGTGCAACACAATAACAAATCTCATTCTCTCCACAGGTGACGAACTGCTGGACGCTGGGGATGGAGACAGCAGCCAGCACAGCCAGCCTACAAGCCCCCAACGAGGACACACGGATCTGGAGGATCTGTCCACCTCTTCGGACACGGACCACCAAGCTGGCCCATCTGGCGTGGCAGGGCCCAGCCGCTCCCCAGGACCCCTCCTACCCACCAACCCATCATCCAGGGATGCTGAACAGTCCCAGTCCCCTGCTGCCACTGTCGTTGCGGCCACACCCACGGTCATTGCGGCCACTACCACTGCCGCAACCGCCACCATCGCCGCACCGACCACCACCGCCTCCACCACCACCACGTCTTCGCTGGCACCAGCCCCAGCGCAGGTGGTGGCCCGGCCGACTGGATCCACCCTGGGAGCCACAGCGAGGACCGTGGTGAGCAATGTGGCTAGTGGGCAGGCCGGTGGCAGCAGGACTGGTAGGAGGAGCAGGGTCAGGGAAACGCCAGCCTCCCCTGGGAGCCATGCCCTGCCTCAAATGGACAGAGTCCTTGGGGCCTATGAAGAGGCCCAAGGACAATGGGCCAGGTCTGCTACTGACACGCGGGAGGTGCTGGGGGTGCTGAGGTCCATGGACGCCCATATGGGCCAATTCGTGTCCCGTATGGACCAACTCGTGGACCTCATGGGCCAGCTGGTGGTGGCGGTGGGGTCACAGGCAAGGCCAGCAACACCACCTCCGCCACCACCTGCTAGGGCGCAGGCTCGGGCAGCAGTGTCCACTTCCCCTGCGTCCACAGCCAGTGAGCACACCTCACCCACCACCAGCAGGTCGCCACCACACACCCCCTCCCAAACGTGGAAGGGGCCGTCCGAAGAGGAAACAGATCTCCCGGGAGGACTTCGCACGCTCCAGTCGCAAGTGAGGCAGCCAGCCAGCCTTCCGCCAGCCTTCCTTGACCAGCCACTGCATTGACTTGCTCTACGATCCCACTCCACACAGCCATCTGGATGGCATGTGTGTGTTGGACTATGGACATAGAACCAGTGGGTACACCCTGATCATCACGCAGCCATGACCGACAGCTCATTGTCACTGCACGCACCACTTTTGTCATCACCTTACACACAATCACATGTCACAGTTTGTAATAAATGCACCTTTTTCACTAACTGCTGTTTGTGCCCTGTGTCTTTATTGTACGGAATACAACGGCCACCTTGGGCGGAAAGGCACCTGATGCGTGGCATGGAAATGGAATCCGGAGGGCCTGTAGGGACCTAGGGGTGGGAGACAGAACAGGAGCACATTCAATGAGTGTGTCACACACCCATCACACAGTACATGTCAACAACTACAAGCAATGTACACACATCGCACAGAGCAATAGGGCACAATGCCACAGCCACCAACAGTGGCATACTACCCTGGCCATGGAGCGTTGACACACTGCACGCAGTGAACATACGGCCACCCTGACACAGCACACACACACCTGCATAGATACAGACACATCATCCGTCGTACATGGACACTCACCGTCAAGTGAAGTAGCGGGCGATGAGCTGCTGGCGCACATTCCCAGCTTCCTCCTCTCCGCTGTCCACCTCACTCGAGCTGTCCTGGTCTGCGGGCTGGGGCCCTGGTTGATCTCCGTCATCCACAATGAGGGGGATCTGCTTCCGAATGGCCAGATTGTGCAGCATGCAGCACGCCACCACTATCTGGCACACCTTCTGTGGGGAGTACGCCAGTGCACCCCCGGTGCGGTCCAGGCACCTGAACCTGGACTTGAGGAGGCCAAAGGTACGCTCGACCACACGTCTGGTCCTCCCATGTGCCTCATTGTATCGATCGTCTGCTGGGGTGCGAGGATTCCTCAATGGACTGAGCAGCCATGCCCCATTCGGATACGCAGAGTCACCTGGGTGTGAGGGACACAGAGAACCGTTGCTATTCCAACTGGACAGGGGACAGCATCGCACAACCAGCACGCTACACCACTCCACATACTCACCGACAATACAGCCACGATCCTGTTGCAGATTGGCCATCAGTCGTGGCAAGATGCTGTTGCGCATTATGTGTGCGTCATGGGCCGAGCCTGGAAACTTTGCACACACGTGGGTGATCACCATGTCCGCAAGGCACACCACTTGCACATTCAGGGAGTGCGTGTGCTTCCTGTTGCGGTACAGGTGCTCAGTGGCCTGTGGTGGAACAAGGCCAACATGAGTGCAGTCAATGGCTCCCACGACGTGTGGGATTCTGCCAAGGGCATAGAATGCACCCTTCACTGCCGCCAATTCACGAGCCCTGGGGAATCTGATGTACCTGTTCCGGCACAGCATCATGGCTGCCAGTACATCCCTCAGCACCTTGCTGAACATGGGCTGGGACATCCCTCCTCCACTGCCCACTGTGTGCTGGAATGACCCAGTGGCGAAGAAATGCATGGCGGCCATCACCTTAGCCGTGGGGGTGACAGCAGTCGGATACACCCTGCGGGGACGGAGATGGGGCTCTAACATGGCACACAGTCGATGCAGAGTTGGCCTGTCCAGCCGAAACTTCCTGATTACCTCTGTATCGTCCATGTCCGCCAGCAATTGGTATGGGCGGTCAATGTTCGGTCTCCGCCTGGGTTAAATGGCAGAGGACACATGTCAAAGCAACACGGCACATAGCAATTTCGCATACACATCACTGACATGACTGAGCAAGCACATGAGCCACAGCCCAGCTGTCAAGCTGGGACGGCACGGCCACAATACACTTACACAGGTCTCCCAACAATGGCAATGGCAAGTGAGACATACCACTGCCATGTGCATGCACATGGGGATCTAGGCCCCAATGACTTGCGGGGCGTGCTGATGGGGACTGACTGCATATTCGTCAAGCGGCAACGCCACGGCAACATGAGTGTCTGCTGAGCATGGTACTGCTTCCGAGGCTGGATGAGTATGGCACACGACGACGATGATGTGGGCACGGGCTGAGCGGCCAATACAAGTGGGACCTGTGGCACGAGGGGATATGAGACAGTAGTAGGTGTCAGCACTGCACCCTATGTACAGCACTGTACGGATCACAGCTCCCGAAACATTGACTGGTGTCCACATTGACAGCCCCATGCCAAGACGGCTGTGTGCTTGCAGTCACACGTCACAGGTGAGAGGTTACATTGCACGTGCCAGGTGGCAGTCGTACATAGTGGGAGCTGGCATGTGTGTGCATGTGTCTCCTGTTCAGGATCCACCAGATGGGCGCTGACTCTGTACTGACCATTGGACACAGCATGTTCCGTGGAAGGCTTGTGTGTGTGGGATGGTGGCACTGGATGTGCCTCCGTTGGGGGGGGCCATGCACAGGGCGGGTACGTCGATGATTGCGCATTGTTGGTCACGGTGGGTGCACCAGCTAAGATGTGTTGCCCTGTGTTCAATTCCTATGTCCGCATGATGATGGACTGTGGATGTGGGCAGACTACACATTGGTCGATGTGCTGTCTATATGCATGTGCCTTCACACCAGGCACAGCTGCCCCTGCACATGTGACCCCTGCTGGACTCGCTGCTGGGTCTGTGGAGCTGATGCACCTTCTGCGCGTGGGGCGGACAGCTCTCCTCACTTCCCTCATTGCGCATGTCATGTCTTTGCCGCAGGTGACATGGATCATGGAGGGCCCACATGTACGCGTGGGTAGGCTACACATGATTGTTCACTGGTCGCCACCCCCAGTCAGTGTTTCGAATGGGAAGGTTGTCGTGCTGGTGGCATGTTCGATGTGGCGGATGGGCGGGCCTAGGTGCGGGCTTACATTCCGGACATGGGGGGGTAGTTGGATTGGCGACTAGTTGCAGTACACACGGGACACGTCTCTTCCTTTCCACATCTGGGTCATCCCTTGTACTAACTGACAGTGATACAGTCATCTTCGCCCCAGCCCTCATGTCCTCCCCTCGCCCCCCAATATGCATGCTCACCTGCGAGGCTAGCGCTTGCACAGGCAGCCCCAAGCTTGCACCAGAGAGGGCAAGGAGTGTATGTGTGGGTCCAGTTGCACGAGTGGGCTGTCTCAGGGTATGATGTGTGGCGGGACGCCGTCCACCTGCGTGGTGCCCCAAATGGAGACCCGGCCTGCATGGACTATGCATCACAGTCTTCGCCTTCCGGATCCGCCACCTGCGACACCCAGTGGCTGTGGCTGCCCTTGCGGCCATGCCGCGTCCGTCTGTGGCTGATGGCCCACACATTCACTCTTTGGCCTCTCTGGGGAGGGCTCAGGGGTGGTGGCGCACGCGCTTGCACTTAGTCGCAATGGCATGTGTCGTGGTTGGTATGATGGGCAATGGATGGGATGGTGCGAGCCACCTCCCGTGACGTCAGTGCTGCTCGTGCTGTGGTGCGTCCCCCTACACTTCCATTTGACTTTTTGCCATGCTGGACGTTGAGGTTCTATTGCCTGCGTGATATGAGCAGGAGGAGCGCGAGGAGACCTCTCACACACCATGCTCCACTGCCATCCCGTGCCCTGTATCGCCTGTGCGGATTGACTATGTTGGGGTTACACCTGGTCGACTGGGGCTGTGTGTGCCTTGTCAAGGGGCATGGCGGGCGCACAACAGGATCCAGCTCGTCCACAGAGGGTGGGCTGAGGTGCGCCTGGTACCGCTTTGTACGTGTGCCCGGCTGCTGTGCACACACGTGTTCACTCCCCCCGACAGGTGTCCTCTCACAATGCCCAGGGAAGCGGTGGTGTACTGTTCATGAGCCCTCCCAACACGGCGTGCTCCAACTTGGCATGTGCGCATCTACCCGTCGCACCCACCCACCTGAGCACTGCGTCCATACGACTTCACACGACACATGTGTGTCTTCCACAGTAGTGCTACTCATTTGCGTTGACATCCAATACCAGTGGACTACATGGTCATGTCACGACTGCCGTGTACTTCACATACTCTCATCCTCTCTCATTCGTACTTGTGAAATGAGTCAGCGGAGACAGTTCTGGTTTCAAACATTATATTGAGTCTTCTGTCCTCTGTGATGCAGTATAGTGGACACTACTGGCAGCGGAATACATATTGAGGATATACTGAGCATGATTACAAATGGGATAGGGTGTGGGGTTACATCTGCTTGGCCAAGGCTGTGCTAATGTACATTTACGTATAGCTGCGGAGCTGCGGACTTTGACACAGACGGTATACATGTAGCCTACCAGACCGCTCGGCATCATGGGCACAGTCCATCTCAGTTCCATGTGACAGGTTTGCTGCGGTTGTTCCTCATGCACGCGTGCATGTGAGATGACATCAGGGCATGTGCTTGCGTGCATGCAGCGGCGTGCCACTTGTTGTTGCACTGTGGTGGTTACTGGACATGTCACAGTCACTGGGGTCGTGTTGTTGTTGTATGCACTTGTCGTCCATGCAAAGGTCCTGGTATGGGATTCCCGGGGCGGGGGTGGGAGGGGTGCAGCACCCACAGACTCCAGGCGACCTATTCATGTCCACTGAGCGGTGTGTGTGTCCATGTGCGCTGGATCCATGTCGTGTCCTGGTTGTTCGTGCAGTTCCGTCCATGTGGGTGCGATGCACAGAGCCCATGCCACTGCCTCCCACGATGCATGCGGTGTTCCTGGATGTGATGGGGAACAGTGTGCATGTCCCGGTCATATCCGATGTCATGGCGATGTCGTTGATGGTGTGGTTACAGTTGCCGGTCGTTTGGTATGGCTGTTGTGGTGGTGACTGGCCAGTCCGTGCGGAAGCTGAGCATGGGTGCGGGGTTGGACTTCATAGGTCACTCGGGGAACCTGCGTTGTGGTCCGACGTATTTACAGGTTGTCAGGTATGCGATGCCGTCCAGCAGGGCTTCCATGTCATTGGTGGTGTACATGTTTGCCAGCCAATGAAGCGGATGGTGGCTGTCAAGGTGTTGTTCGTAGGTTGTCCCTTGGAGGACCATGATGGGGCATGCTGGGTGACATTCGATGTAGCTGTTCTCGATGATCCGTCGTGTGGAGGCACAGTGGTTCCATTTCAGTGCGCGTGCGATGTTGGCCACATACGCCATGCCCCCATAGGCAGAGCAGGCCCTGTCGTGTGCGTCCAGAGGGAGGAGTAGTGGTAGCAGGTCCGCCTTCAGACATGCCGGGTTGGAGAGGCATATCTCGACGGGATGCTGGTAGGGACACCTCCGACAGTAGAAGACGGGCATGACGCAGCTGAACAATGTGATGCGGTAAGTCAGTCGGTAACTTACGTTCAGCAGGGACAGGAGATCGCATCCCAATGTATGTATCGTGCTGGTTTGGTACAGCTTGAGCTCTTCGGCGTAGTTGGGTAGGTGTGTTGCGGTTGCCATTTCGCAGCGGTGCGTTGTGGTGGCGTGCTCCGGCTGTGTGTGCAGTCTGCAATGTGCACACTCCGGGGTTGCTGTGAGCTCTGTGTAGTCGTGGGGAGACAGGACTTGTGTTCTGTTGGCTTGTTTGGAGGACACGGGCCCTCTTCCCACATGCTTCTCAGACAGTTCAAGGTCAGTGCTGTGTGACTCCTTCCAATTAACTTGCATGTGGCCGACATGGGGGAGTGTTTTCTTCTTTCTTCCCCGTCCGTTGTGTGCTTCTGTG
Organism: Calotriton arnoldi; assembly: GCA_963921515.1. Classification (NCBI taxonomy): domain Eukaryota; kingdom Metazoa; phylum Chordata; class Amphibia; order Caudata; family Salamandridae; genus Calotriton; species Calotriton arnoldi. Next base: position 543,001 of record CAWUFW010004677.1, read on the forward strand.
ATATGCGCTATCTGCCGTGTGGTCGGTCTCCTCGGCATGCCTGTGTTGGTCTATTCTTGGACAATGGCTGTATTCACCGGCTTCTGTCATAGGGCTGTGGTTTCGGTGTTGGAATGGAAGGTCATTCAGTGCTGTCTGCTCTCCCTTGTGTGGGCGGCAGCCTGCCTTTCCGCTCTGCGTTGGGCCTTGTGTGTGGATGTAATTCTTGGGCCACCTGTTGTCGGTCACCGGGCTCTTTGGTGTTCCGTTTCATGTGTCTTGTTCATATGTGCAGGGTGGTATGGGTTTTTCAGTGTGGTACTGGCGTTCCTCTTCCCGAAGGGGCCCTGCTTCTCCTAGTTGGTGTTGCCGCCGCTGTGTGCTTCGCCATGTTTGTTACACTGGGGTGTGTCCTGCTGTTGCGTGACTTCACTGACATGTGTGCGTCGGTTGTGTGGCGTTGGGTGTTGTCCGTGAATTGGGCGTTGGGGACATGTCTGTGGCCGGCCTGTCACGTGTCATGTGCGTTCGGGGTGGGGCTGATGTGTGTGCTGCTTGGTTGTGTCCCTGTCCCTGTGTGCGACGCATGCATGGCGCTGCGGTTGGCCTCTGCGTAGTGCGCATGTGTGGCGGCGTCATCGGCGCTTTGGGGCCGTGACGGGGTGGTTGGTTCCTAGTCCCAGGTGGTGTGTACACATGTGTTCTGCGATGTTAGGATTTGGCCTGTGTGTCATATGTGGATGCAATGGTGGATGTGTAGTGTGCACGCGCTGGTGGGGGGTTGTCCGCTTTTTCCGCCCTTGCACTGTGTGCGCTGTTTGCGTGCACTTGTTGTGTGTGTGCCTACCTGCGTCTCCGCGGTACGTTGCGTCCTTGGTGGTGCATCAGCAGAAACATGGGAAGGGCCTGCAGTGCTGGATTCATGCCCGGGGTGCCGCTTCTTCGTTGTCCGTGCTCTGCGTCCGTGTTTCCGCCTCTCTTTCACGTGCGGTGTCTCTTTGCCGTGGGAGCCGTTTGTTTGCGGCATCGTAATTTATGCGCCGGGCGGGACGTGTTTCGTCGGACGGTGTGTGTCAGTTGTGCTGCGCCGCTACGTGTGCGGGCGCACTTTGATGGCGGACGGTGTTGCTGGCTTGCCGGCGGTGTTTGGCCTGCTTTTCGCATCGTAATTTGGCGGGCGTGTGGGCTGCGGCATGCGGGCCGTAACTGGTGGTTTTTGCATCCGCCAGCACGGCGGTAGTGCTTCCGCCCGCCATCGTAATGGGCCCCTAAATTACTTCCCACCCTATTCCCTATAAACACACAATACGCTACACAAAAAAATAACACAATTAATTTAATTATCAATTAATCAATTAATAAAAATTAATTACCAACTAATAATTAATTAACAATACATTAATTAACAATAACAATAAATAAAAAATAATAATAAATTAATTATCATTAATATACTTTTTAATTAACCAATTAATAAAAATGTATTACCCATTAATAATTAATTAACAATAAATTAATAATCAATAACAATAAATATACACATATTAACTAATTAATTATATTTAAATTACTTCCCACCCTATTCACCTATAAACCCACAACCCGCTACACATTAAAAATAACATAATTAATTTAATTACCAATTAATCAATGAATTAAAATTAATTACCAATTAATAATTAATTTACAATAAATTAATTAACAATAACAATAAATAAAAATTAATAATAAATTAATTATAATTAATATAATTATACATTAACCAATTAATATAAATTAATTACCAAATAATAATTAATTAACAATAAATTAACAATGAATAACAATAAATAAAAACATATTAATTAATTAATTATAATTAAATTACTTCTTTCGTAGTAGAGCGGCCCTCCTCTGGAACGCACTTCCTGCTCACATCCGGGGCCTTAACAACTACCTAGAATTCACGAAGGCCATTAAAACTCACCTTTTCCCTGCACCGTTGTCCTTTTATCTGTTCCACCCGCACGTGTCAGTTGCTCTGCTGTCAGCGCCGGGACGCCCCTTTGCTGGGGCAGCTGTTGCGCTTTACAAGTTGTGGTAACATAACATAACATAACATAACTTCCCACTCTATTCCCCTATAACCCCACAACCCGCTCTGATACTAAAACGCAAAATTTCCTTTAAAAAAAATTACTATTTTCTAAACATTTAATACATATATTTAAAAATAATGTAAAAACTTTAAAAAAAATTTAAACATACATATAAAATACATAACACTAAAAAAAAAATCGATATTATTTACAACTATATTTTTGCTAACGATATTAATGACTTCGATATTACTTACTTCGATATTAAAAAATCGATATTACTTACCTTAAAGTCGATATTCTGGTCAACGATATTCTTGACTTCGATATTCTGTCCCTACGATATCAAAAACTCGATATTAGTGTAGGTCGATATTTAAAATTCGATATTTTGAATGCCCACCCTGCCGCACCACTACCAGGGAACGGCGGTTGTGGCAGGGCAATGGCAGTCTGATTGCCCTAATTGTAATAGGGGGGGCGGGAGACCGCAGTGCACCCGCGAGTCTGGTGGACCATGGACCGCCAGACTCGCAATCAAGTCCCTAGACTTCTTCACTCTGTTAGAAAGATACTGTAGCCTCAAGTGAACTGATCTTCACAAAGGATCCTGTTTCCACTGTGTGTTTTTTAGCCGTTCTTGTCATAGGTGATAGGTCCACTCACTAATGTGGTGTACTATTTTCATTGGGGGAAGTGTGAGAACACTGGATGGTAAAGGTTAGTCATTCTTAGAAGATGCTGGAACTGGCCCTCACAAAAACATAAGAAACGTCTTTATTTGCCCCTAAGATGTTCAGATATTCAAGGTAAGAAAAAGTGGTGTGATCCACGCAAAGCACTGCGGCATGGACTTGGCACATCTGTACATTTCAGAAATGTGTGGTATTAGTATTGTTATTTGGATGCAGGCAGGTCCTGGGCCCAAATGAGGCAGGCAACCACCACTATAAATGTCTATGTTATCCGAATACCATTTCCTCTCTTCACACTGTCCCATTCCTAGGCCTTTCCTGGCCCATCCACACCATTTTATTGGACTAAGTGTGGGAATGCAGAATGGTAGGACATTTGTTATGATATCCTAAATATCTTATATATAATATATTTAAGCTTTCAATAATTTTTAGCTTGCAATTACACAAAAACACATTTTTTTAAAATGCCCTGATATTAACTTGGTGTTATGGGCAATACAAAATTCGGAGTGGTACAAATAACCCCTATCCCCAATTTCTTGGGTATGTTTCATAAATGCTGAGTTTTCCGCATTCCATTTTTTGTCTAAGATTATTCCTTTAGAAGGGATGCATGGTTTGTACACAATGAACATACATCCTAAACCAGAGCTTGGTTGATGGCTCTGGTTATCATTGTTTTTTATAACTGATAAAATGTATATGTGCTTGCAACTAGAAGAGTCTGATGAGTGTAACAGTATTACTTTCATAAATCTGCCTTATTTCTCTTTTTCCCCCATTCAAATTAACTATTTCTTGATTTCAAAGATTAGTTTCTTCGGAAAAAGTCTCAATGATTTACTTAAACGACAACTTGCTAAATTAAGAATTTTGTCCAATTTTCATACATACATAGCTTAGTTGGTTCGCAACTGGGCTAGACATCTCTTCCCACACCACCAGCAAGAAGGTAGACACCATACAAATTGGAAATACTGACTCCTACTAAGATAAATGCAAAAAATGTAGTAAAAAATGCATTACTTTCAGAAGAGTACCTTACACAGCAAAACTTTAGCTCGTGCGATTTTTTGGAGAAAAAAATAAACATTGTTGCACATGACGTAATGTTTTTTTCACATTTGGGCTATTTTGTCAGGTCACTCCATGGAACATGAACCCATACAATCCCCAATATGTTTGTAGGAAAGTATGCACATTTAGCCTGGACCTCTTTATAGTAAAATGTTATGAAACACAGCCTGTCCCCAAATATAAAAAAGGGTTAACACTGGGGAGGGAAAGACTTCTTATAGAAGCAATTCATTTGCAATGAATTTTCAAATATATAGATTTTACAGAGTATAAAATCATCATTATTATTGAGATCAATTGATTTCTTAATATAAGAAACAGGATAGTCAATACTAATGGCCTGATTTATGGTTGTTAAACCTGGGGGTCTCTAATTAGCAGAGGTAGCTACCTTTGTCCAAGTAGGGACCATTGCTTCTAGTCAGTGTAAGAGGGATACACACTTTAGATACCCCCTGCTCACCCCCTTGGTAGCTTGGCACAAGCAGACAGGCTTATCACAAAGGAAATGTGTAAAGTATTAGTACTCAAAACACACAGTAATACAGTGATAACACCACAAATGGACACCACACCAGTTTAGAAAAATAACGTATCTTTATCTAAACTCAATAATATCAAAATGACAAATATCCGACATACATGTTTAAAATAGCCCTTCAAAACAGTTATTACCCAAATAAAGCTTGAAGAAAACAAATACCTCCGCCTGGGGCTATTAGGATGTCGTGACAGCAATAAATCCAAAGTACGGTGCCGACCGCGAGGTGCGCGGGGTCAGGCACTGAGTCACACGGACACCCACACAAATAGTACCTTTGGAAATTAAGGGGCCGATTCCGATTCGGGCCGGAAATCTCTCCGACCGAGCCGGACTCGGAGACATTTCCGACCGAATCGGACCCTGGCAGCCCGACCGAACGAGTACGATGCTCACGTATGCCATCGGACTCGATTCGGTCGGACTCCCATTGAAGTCAATGGGAGCCAGTCGTACGACGTGTACACAGGCTCCCATTGACTCAATGGGCACGACGCGAACAAGGGCGCCCCCTACAGCGTGTTCGCGTCGATGCGGGTCGCGCCGTACATGCACGTGTAGGGGGGACCCATGGCTCCCCCCTGTGTGCGACTCGCGTGCCTACGCTTCCAGGGGGGTCCGACACGGACCCCCAAAGTGCGGCTCCGACAGCTCCTTGGAGCCGGACTGCGCGAGTCGGTCGGAGCGGTCGAGGTGCGCATCGTACTTACCCGGCCGGGGAACGTCTCCATTGCGCGGTGCGAGTCGTCCCCGTGCGGGACTCCCCGATGGCGGGGGCCTACTTGGAACCTCAGCAGGGGGCCCCAGGTCTGGCATCTCAGTTGGGGTTGGTGATGCCGAGGCTGTTTGGGCTTCCTCCATCTGTTGCCGGAAGCGCTGAAGGAGTGTGGCCCAGTCTGTGGAGATGCGACAACGGTGCACTCCTCGCACCTCCTTATACCTGATCGCGCCCTCCTCCCCTGCACGCTAATTGCTGACTGCACCCGTCCAGGCCGCCAGTGGGGGTCCCACAGGAGCTCGCCAGTGCATTGTGATTTCTCATTTCACCAGCAGGAGGGCTAGCAACGCAAACCACATCTGGACTTTGCATTGTTTCTGGCACCAGAACACTCCTAGCGTGCAGGCTTCCCATGTGGCAATCTCAGTGAGCCCCGTGACCTCCCCTAGTGTACTGTGAACTGTGTTCCAATAAGATTGTAAGGTGGGGCAGTTCCAGACCATATACTGGAGTGTTGCGCTGGGGGCCTAGCAACAGGAAACGAGGAACTGTGTCTCTGCGTAGAAGCATTAGACTCTCGCTGGCGTTAGGTATGCCCAGCATAGACGTAGAATTGTATATTTTTAAACCACAAGTTTCGGGATATTTTTTGGGGTACTCTAGGGCATGCTCTCTTTGTCGTGTAGTGGTTGCTCAAATTCTTCCTCCACTTTTGTCTTAGTTGGGTAAGCGATGTGGCCGTGAGTTCTCGAATGGCCTTGTATGACCAGGTAATTAAGTGACTACCAGGGCCCATGTGTAATATTGTGTGAAGTTCTGGGTGTTATCTTGGGTTTCCCTTCGGATAGGTCTCATATTTGTCGGCAGTCCGAGATAATTTGTCTGTGCAGGAGGAATTGCACATGTGGGAGTCCATTTTCCTCCACTAACTGGTCAAATGAGTGAAGTTGACCATCCGCAAACAGGAACTCCATCTCGAGGAGTGAGTGGTCTGTCCAGGTCTGCATGGCTTGGGCAATATAGTGACAACTACCCCGGGGCAGGCCGGCCAGTGGTAGCAGGGGATGTACAGCTGAGCTCCACGGGACAGGTGGTGAACCCGCAGCATGCAGGACCTACCTACTGCTACCTGGAGTGGATGCGTCGAGACAGGGCGGGCTCCTGGCAGGAGTAGGCGGCGGAGTGCCGTTATCGACATGGGTCCCATCTCCGAACTTGTCTCCCCTAGATAGCGCCCGCCATCCTGTACGACTGGAGCTGCACCACCAGGATATATGCTTCGAAGGAGGGGTCCCTAGTCCTCCCTGATCGATTGGTAGTTGTATCTTGATCAGGGCAACTCTTCGACGACCGTTGCCCCAGATGAGGGAATTAAGCAGGGAGTCGAGTTCCTGAAAAAAGGAGCAGGGGAATAACCGGCAGATTTGCAAAGTGGTAGAGGAGATGGGGTACTATGACCATTTTCACCAGGTCTATTCTTCCTACGGGGCCAGAGGTATGGTCCTCCAGAAGCCTACTTGGGCTTGTATGCCTGCCAGCGCTTTGCGGTGATTGCCCTCAAAAAGATCATTAGGAGAGTGATAGAGTCTAACTCCTAAGTAACAAGGGGCCCACTCACTCCAGGTAAACCTGGCGTATCCAACATATATCTCTCGCAGGGGAGGTCAGGGCTCAGGGGACATATAGTGGATTTCGCCCAATTGACTCTTAACCCGGCTGCCGCCGCAAAATCTGCGCGCGTGATACAGAGGGGTACAAGATTCATCGTGATGTCCCGTACATATAGCAACAAGTGATCAGCATACAGGGACATGCTGTGGGTAGTGCCTGCTAATGGAATGCTCCAGTCCCTCCCCTCCCCTCAGAGGCGAATCACCGGGGGTTCCATTGCTAAGGCAGAGACTAGAGGGGAGAGTGGGCATCCATGACGCCTGCCCGGAAGGGGGCTGATATATGGCGGATGAGGCGTATTCGGGATGTGAGCTTCGTATATAGCAACCTAATGTATGCCATGAGTGTGGGACCCACTCCCATGCGCTGAAGCACTGCAAAAGGTACAGGCAGGTCACAGTATTGAATCCCTTCTCCAGGTCCAGGTCCAGGACCAGGCAAGCAGCACGGGGAAATCAGCACTTTGACTGTTCCTGGATGTTGAACAACCGACGGCTATTATTGGAGGTATTCCTGCCCAGAACAAACCTGCATTGGTCTGGGTGTACCAATGCTGGGAGGACCTGAGCGTATCGATCCGCTAGGTTCTTACTTAGGATCTTACAATCTGTTGATAACAATGTAATTAGTCGATAAGAGGACAGTAGTGTAGGATCTCGGTCTGGCTTCAGAAACGATACCAGGAGAAATTTGCTCATCGAACCTGGGAGTTCCCCACCCTTCACCGCTACCCTGTACATGTCTTCCAACCTAGGCACCAGCTGTGTGGAGAACATACTGTAATATTCTAATAGTAGGCCATCCAGACCCGGGCCTCTCCGTCAGTACCAATGTCCTCCGGTGGACCATGAATGAAAAAGATATTCACACTAAAGAATCCAGCTATTTCTACAGCTAAGGCCAACTTTTTTAATGGATTGAAATGTCCCATTTTGGTGAAATAATTTATTACCCCTACTATTCTGTACCCTTGTGATGGAGTTAACTCAATAATAAATTCCATAGAGATCATGTCCTAGGGGAAATGAGGTCTGAGCAAATATTGTAACATTTCAGCAGTGGTAATGTGCGAGACATACAGAACACTTGGTAATTCAACTGTGAATGATCTTCCTAATACCACAACACCCACAGTCTCTGGTGAGTAGTTCTGTCCTCCTTTTTGACCAGGGTGACCTGCTGCAGAAGAGTTGTGATACTATTTAAGACATGTAGGGCCTGATTAAGAGTTTACCAGTGTGGCACCGGGCCTGCCCTGCCACCGCACCACCAGATCCATGATCAGGCCGCCTCCGCCAGATTACAAGTGTTTCTCGGGATTTTTTTTTACGTTCCCATGGCGGTGCCTCAGAAAATGGGCACCGCAATGGGAATGCCAAAATCAGTTCCTGAACAGCATGCACTGTAAAGTCCGTGCCCTGCAGGAACTCGTGTGCATGCACACAGGGGGGCACATGTGGGCCCCCCTGTGTGCATCCACATGGCATGAGGCATGTTTTTCATGAAGGAGGAACCGCCATGAAACTGTGGCAGAAAGGAAATTTGTAAAATGCTTGGTGGGACAGCAGCTACCTCTACACTGCCGCACGAATCACTGACTAAATATCGAAGGTCAGAATATCGACCTACAAAAATATCGCAGCAAAATTATCGAAGACAAGAATATCGACATCCTATCTACATTAAGGTAAGTACAAAAATATCGAAAGAAAAATATCGATGACAAAAATATCGTTGTTAAAAATATCGTTTTTAATATAAGTTAAAAAAATTGTAAAATAAAGTAAATAATACATATAATTAAAAGAAACATAGTTAAAAATATTTTAAAATGCTTAAAAATTATAAGTAATATATATAATTTAAAAATACATTAAACATATACATATAATATATAATATATATACTTATTAATATGTTTTAATATTTATTTTAATAACTTATAAATTGTTTAATTTATGTTTTATAAATTATAAATACATCTATACACATAAAACAATAATATAAATAAAAATTAAATAAATATATGTAACAAATTTAAAAAAATTAAAATTATTTTAAATCTTTTTAAAAATAATTATACAGTACATTAGCTAAAAAAATACAAAATATTAGATAGCGGAGAAACTCAAATTACTATTCCCACTCCAGTGAGTGCAACAGTAGGGAAAGTGTTGGATAGCGTAGGGGTAAAAATTACTATTCCCACTCCAGTGAGTGCAACAGTAGGGAAAGTGTTGGATAGCGTAGGGTTAAAATTACTATTCCCACTCCAGTGAGTGCAATAGTAGGGAAAGTGTTGGATAGCGGGGGGGTAAAAATTACTATTCCCACTCCAGTGAGTGCAACAGTAGGGAAAGCGTTGGATAGCGTAGGGGTAAAAAGTACTATTCCCACTCCAGTGAGTGCAACAGTAGGGAAAGTGTTGGATAGCGTAGGGGTAAAAATTACTATTCCCACTCCAGTGAGTGCAACAGTAGGGAAAGTGTTGGATAGCGTAGGGGTAGAAATTACTATTCCCACTCCAGTGAGTGCAACAGTAGGGAAAATGTAGGATCGCGTAGGGGTTAAATTACTATTCCCACTCCAGTGAGTGCAACAGTAGGGAAAGTGTTGGATAGCGTAGGGGTAAAAATTACTATTCCCACTCCAGTGAGTGCAACAGTAGGGAAAGTGTTGGATAGCGGAGGGGTAAAAATTACTATTCCCACTCCAGTGAGTGCAACAGTAGGGAAAGTGTTGGATAGTGTAGGGGTAAAAATTACTATTCCCACCCCAGTGAGTGCAACAGTAGGGAAAGTGTTGGATAGCGTAGGGGTAAAAATTACTATTCCCACTCCAGTGAGTGCAACAGTAGGGAAAATGTAGGATCGCGTAGGGGTTAAATTAACATACATATAAATTATTTATTTTTTAAATAAATAACATATTAATATATATTTAACAAAATAATTATTAATAAATACCTATTAAATTAAATTAATATTTAATTAAATAACATTAAATTACTTCCCACCCTATTCCCCTATAAACACACAATACGCTACACAAAAAAATAACACAATTAATTTAATTATCAATTAATCAATTAATAAAAATTAATTACCAACTAATAATTAATTAACAATACATTAATTAACAATAACAATAAATAAAAAGAATAATAAATTAATTATCATTAATATACTTTTTAATTAACCAATTAATAAAAATGTATTACCCATTAATAATTAATTAACAATAAATTAATAATCAATAACAATAAATATACACATATTAACTAATTAATTATATTTAAATTACTTCCCACCCTATTCACCTATAAACCCACAACCCGCTACACATTAAAAATAACATAATTAATTTAATTACCAATTAATCAATGAATTAAAATTAATTACCAATTAATAATTAATTTACAATAAATTAATTAACAATAACAATAAATAAAAATTAATTTAAATTGATTATAATTAATATAATTATACATTAACCAATTAATATAAATTAATTTCCAATTAATAATTAATTAACAATGAATAACAATAAATAAAATAATATTAATTAATTATAATTAAATTACTTCCCACCCTATTCCCTATAAACCCACAGCCCGCTACACATTAAAAATAACATAATTAATTTAATTACCAATTAATCAATGAATTAAAATTAATTACTAATTAATAATTAATTTACAATAAAATATTTAACAATAACAATAAATAAAAATTAATAATAAATTAATTATAATTAATATAATTATAAATTAACCAATTAATATAAATTAATTACCAAATAATAATTAATTAACAATAAATTAACAATGAATAACAATAAATAAAAACATATTAATTAATTAATTATAATTAAATTACTTCTTTCGTAGTAGAGCGGCCCTCCTCTGGAACGCACTTCCTGCTCACATCCGGGGCCTTAACAACTACCTAGAATTCACGAAGGTCATTAAAACTCACCTTTTCCCTGCACCGTTGTCCTTTTATCTGTTCCACCCGCACGTGTCAGTTGCTCTGCTGTCAGCGCCGGGATGCCCCTTTGCTGGGGCAGCTGTTGCGCTTTACAAGTTGTGGTAACATAACATAACATAACATAACTTCCCACTCTATTCCCCTATAACCCCACAACCCGCTCTGATACTAAAACGCAAAATTTCCTTTAAAAAAATTACTATTTTCTAAACATTTAATACATATATTTAAAAATAATGTAAAAACTTTAAAAAAAATTTAAACATACATATAAAATACATAACACTAAAAAAAAAATCGATATTATTTACAACTATATTTTTGCTAACGATATTAATGACTTCGATATTACTTACTTCGATATTAAAAAAATCGATATTACTTACCTTAAAGTCGATATTCTGGTCAACGATATTCTTGACTTCGATATTCTGTCCCTACGATATCAAAAACTCGATATTAGTGTAGGTCGATATTTAAAATTCGATATTTTGAATGCCCACCCTGCCGCACCACTACCAGGGAACGGCGGTTGTGGCAGGGCAATGGCAGTCTGATTGCCCTAATTGTAATAGGGGGCGGGGAGACCGCAGTGCACCCGCGAGTCTGGTGGACCATGGACCGCCAGACTCGCAATCAAGTCCCTAGACTTCTTCACTCTGTTAGAAAGATACTGTAGCCTCAAGTGAACTGATCTTCACAAAGGATCCTGTTTCCACTGTGTGTTTTTTAGCCGTTCTTGTCATAGGTGATAGGTCCACTCACTAATGTGGTGTACTATTTTCATTGGGGGAAGTGTGAGAACACTGGATGGTAAAGGTTAGTCATTCTTAGAAGATGCTGGAACTGGCCCTCACAAAAACATAAGAAACGTCTTTATTTGCCCCTAAGATGTTCAGATATTCAAGGTAAGAAAAGTGGTGTGATCCACGCAAAGCACTGCGGCATGGACTTGGCACATCTGTACATTTCAGAAATGTGTGGTATTAGTATTGTTATTTGGATGCAGGCAGGTCCTGGGCCCAAATGAGGCAGGCAACCACCACTATAAATGTCTATGTTATCCGAATACCATTTCCTCTCTTCACACTGTCCCATTCCTAGGCCTTTCCTGGCCCATCCACACCATTTTATTGGACTAAGTGTGGGAATGCAGAATGGTAGGACATTTGTTATGATATCCTAAATATCTTATATATAATATATTTAAGCTTTCAATAATTTTTAGCTTGCAATTACACAAAAACACATTTTTTTAAAATGCCCTGATATTAACTTGGTGTTATGGGCAATACAAAATTCGGAGTGGTACAAATAACCCCTATCCCCAATTTCTTGGGTATGTTTCATAAATGCTGAGTTTTCCGCATTCCATTTTTTGTCTAAGATTATTCCTTTAGAAGGGATGCATGGTTTGTACACAATGAACATACATCCTAAACCAGAGCTTAGTTGATGGCTCTGGTTATCATTGTTTTTTATAACTGATAAAATGTATATGTGCTTGCAACTAGAAGAGTCTGATGAGTGTAACAGTATTACTTTCATAAATCTGCCTTATTTCTCTTTTTCCCCATTCAAATTAACTATTTCTTGATTTCAAAGATTAGCTTCTTCGGAAAAAGTCTCAATGATTTACTTAAACGACAACTTGCTAAATTAAGAATTTTGTCCAATTTTCATACATACATAGCTTAGTTGGTTCGCAACTGGGCTAGACATCTCTTCCCACACCACCAGCAAGAAGGTAGACACCATACAAATTGGAAATACTGACTCCTACTAAGATAAATGCAAAAAATGTAGTAAAAAAATGCATTACTTTCAGAAGAGTACCTTACACAGCAAAACTTTAGCTCGTGCGATTTTTTGGAGAAAAAAAATAAACATTGTTGCACATGACGTAATGTTTTTTTCACATTTGGGCTATTTTGTCAGGTCACTCCATGGAACATGAACCCATACAATCCCCAATATGTTTGTAGGAAAGTATGCACATTTAGCCTGGACCTCTTTTATAGTAAAATGTTATGAAACACAGCCTGTCCCCAAATATAAAAAAGGGTTAACACTGGGGAGGGAAAGACTTCGTTGTGAAGCAATTCATTTGCAATGAATTTTCAAATATATAGATTTTACAGAGTATAAAATCATCATTATTATTGAGATCAATTGATTTCTTAATATAAGAAACAGGATAGTCAATACTAATGGCCTGATTTATGGTTGTTAAACCTGGGGGTCTCTAATTAGCAGAGGTAGCTACCTTTGTCCAAGTAGGGACCATTGCTTCTAGTCAGTGTAAGAGGGATACACACTTTAGATACCCCCTGCTCACCCCCTTGGTAGCTTGGCACAAGCAGACAGGCTTATCACAAAGGAAATGTGTAAAGTATTAGTACTCAAAACACACAGTAATACAGTGATAACACCACAAATGGACACCACACCAGTTTAGAAAAATAACGTATCTTTATCTAAACTCAATAATATCAAAATGACAAATATCCGACATACATGTTTAAAATAGCCCTTCAAAACAGTTATTACCCAAATAAAGCTTGAAGAAAACAAATACCTCCGCCTGGGGCTATTAGGATGTCGTGACAGCAATAAATCCAAAGTACGGTGCCGACCGCGAGGTGCGCGGGGTCAGGCACTGAGTCACACGGACACCCACACAAATAGTACCTTTGGAAATTAAGGGGCCGATTCCGATTCGGGCCGGAAATCTCTCCGACCGAGCCGGACTCGGAGAGATTTCCGACCGAATCGGACCTCTAGCAGCCCGACCGAACGAGTACGATGCTCACGTATGCCATCGGACTCGATTCGGTCGGACTCCCATTGAAGTCAATGGGAGCCAGTCGTACGGCGTGTACACAGGCTCCCATTGACTCAATGGGCGACGACGCGAACAAGGGCGCCCCCTACAGCGTGTTCGCGTCGATGCGGGTCGCGCCGTACATGCGACGTGTAGGGGGACCCATGGCTCCCCCTGTGTGCGACTCGCGTGCCTACGCTTCCAGGGGGTCCGACACGGACCCCCAAAGTGCGGCTCCGACAGCTCCTTGGAGCCGGACTGCGCGAGTCGGTCGGAGCGGTCGAGGTGCGCATCGTACTTACCCGGCCGGGGAACGTCTCCATTGCGCGGTGCGAGTCGTCCCCGTGCGAGTCGGTCGGAGCGGTCGGGTCCTGCGAACGAGTCGGTCGGAGAATTCGCGAGCGCACGCATCGTACTCGTTCGCCCGGTCGCACGTACGATTCGGTCGGGAAATAGGGCTCCGAATCGGATCCGGTAAAGCCAAATCCGATTCGGAGCCCTAACGGCCGAGATCGGAATCGGCCCCAAAGTCTTTGATGATGCACGGTGTCGTGGAGGTGAGGCGGCGGTGCCGAGGTCGACTCCCTGCCTGCCATGGGGGATGTGAGGCATGGTGTCCGTGAGGAGGCGACGTGTCGAATCCAGGACAGGGGAAGTCGGTTGCATCGGTGGTGAGGCGTAGGTTCTGGTGATGCAAAGTCGATGAGTTTGTGGAGTCACCCTCGACGGTTATCAGTGCTGTGATAACAGGATGCAGGCACTGGCGATGATGGAGTCGGTGTGAGCGCTGGCGTCAGGAATGCCTATAACTGCATGTGTCGAAGGGTGTCAGAGCTGCGGTGCAGGCCGGGCGGTGCATCGTGCACTTTACGAGCGGTGCCTCTGGCCTCAGTGCAGGTCATGGCAGCACGGTGGCATCACTGTTGGCGTTGGAGATTGCTTTTCTTGCTCCTTTTAATTTCTTCCAGATCCCAACAGCAGGAACAACCTCCAGAGGCCCAAACCTGGAACCGGCACCTCCTGGAAGGCCAGAACTCTCAGCAGTAGAACTCAGGGGAGCTGGGGGTGAAGTCTTTGTGTCCCTGAGACTTCAGAACGGGAGGCCTGCACACACCGGCCCTTGGAGATTCTTCTTCAAGCAGGTTCCTTAGTAAGGTTCCAGTCTTTGTACTTTCCTTGGCAGAAGCAGCAACTGCAGGCCATCCGCACACAGCAAAGGGGCTGTACTTCTCCTCACAGCTCTCCAGCTCTTCTCCTTGGCAAAGGTTCCTGTTGAGTACAGAAGTGATCTAAAGTTCTGGGGTTTAAGGTCCACTACTTATACCTCAATTTGTCTTTGTTCTTCTTTGTGCCAGGGTCTCGGAACCCCCAGTCCAAACCAGTTCTGTCCTCACTTGTGCAATATGACCACAGGGGGTGGAGCCAGCATTGTGCAAGGAAGAAAGGCCCTATTCAGGAGCAAGGAAAACTCCTCCCACTACTCTAAATGCAGCCAAGGTCTATTCAGCTCATCTCTGAGTCATCCAGGAAGGTCCAGGCACACCTCAACCCCCCCCCCAGTGGCTGGCTACAGTGAATGCACATCCCCAGCCCCTGTCACTCCAAAACCAGACAGTCAACCCACAAACATGCAGAGGCACACAGAATGGTTAAACAAGAAAATGCCTACTTTCGAAAACTGGCATTTTCAAACAAACAATAAAAAAACATCTTTACTAAAATATGTGTTATTAAATTCTGAGTTCACAGAGCCTAAAACTTATCCCTTTATCTTCTCCCAATGGGAATTTATACTTGTAAGATGTTACAAAGTATCTCCCATGTTATCCTATGGGACAGACAGCCTTTCAATAGTGAAAAACCAAATTCGCAGTATTTCACTATCAGGACATGTTACACAACCTAGTATATGTCCTACCTCTCACATACACTGAACCGTGCCCATGGGGGTCCCGTGAATCTTCCTGAGGGATACCTTACATGTAAGAATTTGGAAGGTTAGGGCCTGGCAAGTGGGTGCACTTGCCAGGTCGACATGGCAGTTAAAAACTGCGCACAGACACTGCAGTGGCAGGTCTGAGATACCATTTTAGGGTGTACTCATGTGGGTGTCACAATCAGTGCTGCAGGCCCACTAGTAGCATTTTATTTACAGGCCCTGGCACATCCAGTGCACTTTACTAGGGTCTTAACAGTAAATCAAATTTGCCAATCAAGGAGAACCAATTGCAATAACAATTTACACAGAGAGCATATGTACTTTAGCACTGATTAGCAGTGGTAAAGTGCCCAGAGTCCTATAGCAAACAAATACAGGTCAGGAAAAAATAGGAGGAAAAAGCAACATTTTTGGGCTAATCCTGCAAAAAGGGCCATTTCTTACAATGGTTTAATGTATGGTACTCCGTCCATAAGGGTAGGGGGAGGAAATTACCTAAGCCTCCCTGACTGCTCCTTTGAAAGTACATAAAGTTGGTGGATGGCCGCCGTGGGTTTTGAGGACCATACACCAAATTTTACCAATGTTGTTGTTTCTCATAAACAAACTCCCAAAGCAAGAGTTTGTTTCTGGAAAAGGAAAAAAATAAATAAACAATGACCCCCTGATCCTTGGGAACTTTCTCCAAGGGTATGGGGTCATAAAAAATGTCAGTCCCTCTCTGACAGGCTTTTGCTGGTGGTGATAAACAGAAAAAAGACCTAAATAGGTCGGGCTATGTAATGTTATGTTATGTTATGTTATGTTATTGGTATTTCTAAAGCGCAAACGGTTACCCAAGGGTGTCCTGGCGCTAACTGCTTTCCTCTGGGCATTAGGATATAGACACGAGTTATAAGTTAAAAAGCCATGTTTTCAGTTGCTTCCTAAAAATTAGCAGATCAGTGGAGTTTCTCAAGTAAAAGGGGAGATCATTCCAGGCTCTTGCTGCACAAGCTATAAAGCTTCTTCCACCCCATGAAGCTTTTTTTGTGGCTGGTACTGATACCAACTTTGCCCCCAAGGAGCGTAGTGTTCTTATGGGTTGGTACCATTGCAGCCGCTGCTTAAGCTATTCTGGGCCAGTGCCCTGCAGAGCCTTGTACACTGTACACAGGGCCTTAAAGCGCACCCTTTTTCTCACAGGCAGCCAGTGGAGTTTTTTTATTTCATTAGCAATAGGCATACATTTGGG
This sequence comes from Calotriton arnoldi, assembly GCA_963921515.1. Taxonomy (NCBI): domain Eukaryota; kingdom Metazoa; phylum Chordata; class Amphibia; order Caudata; family Salamandridae; genus Calotriton; species Calotriton arnoldi. The sequence continues at coordinate 559,749 of CAWUFW010004677.1, forward strand.
AGTGTCAGTAAGCAATTTAGCGGCTGCATTTTGCAGCAGTTGCAGCTTATTCATAATGTCCTTTCTCTGATGGCCCCTGCAAAACTGGGCCATCTGAGGATTTTTTCCTTCAACAAGGTTAACGGGGGAATGGTTGACGAAAATCTTAAGCCCCTAAATGAGGCACAAGGGCCTTGGGTTTGGCACATAGGATACTCCATCATGTTTGCCATGTAGTACCCTGTCAGACTCTAAATCAGGCCCTTATTTAGGCTAACTTCAGTCTTGTGAGGACAGCCTACAGATATTTTAGAGTATCGCAACAGTTTTTTCAAGGTTGTAAATAGAGCAAAGTAAAAAGAAAACAAATATATGAAACAACTATTTCATAAGACATTCAACATCGAAGTCATCCCTCTTACTGAACTCATTAGATCATTCGGTTTTGAATTAACATCATATGCTGACAACGCCCAAATTGTTGTCTCACTTGCAACAGCAGACAGGGCGGTCACTGAAACATTCTGTGATTGCATCAGAGCAGTGGGGAACTGGATGGTGAAAAATTGCCTCAAATTGAACTCCTCCAAAATGGAGGTGATGGTGTTTGGAGCCCAGCCGTCGTTCTGGATGCCCTACTGGTGGCCTGCCGAGCTTGGCCTACTCTGACGCCTGTTAGATGTGTAAGGAACTTAAGAGTTCTACTAAATAATAAACTCTCCTATTCTGATCACTTAAATGGTGTAACTTCGGCTGCTTTTTTCACTTTGAAAATGATTTTTAAAAATCTACATTTCTTACCCGCTCACCTCTACAAAACAGTGGTCACCTCCTTAGTCATCTCAAAAATTAACTACTGTAATGGGCTTTATCTTAATGCCCATAATCAGCTCCTGAATAAACTACAAACACCACAGAATGCAGCAGTGCAACTGCTGTGCAAAATCCCTAAACGCCAACCAGTATCCCATTTAATCGCCAAGCTACACTGGCTTCCGGTGAAACAGAGAATCACATTCAAAGCATTATGTACTGTATACAACGCTCTGCATGAGACTGGTCCTCACTTTTGGAAAAAGTGCTTTCTTTGGTACTCACCTACTCGCTCCCTCAGATCTGTATCAGCCAAACTTGTCTCAGTCCCTAGATTTAAATTTTCTAACTGGGAAAGAAGAAGTTTTGTGCTGGAAGCCTCTAAGGCTTGGAACAATCTCCCCTGGCACATTAAAGCTCAACCGAATCTTCTGGCCCTAAGGAAGGCCCTCAAACCCTGGCTTTTTGACTCCTTTAAATGATCTGGTCTATTCATTTCTCTCACTCAGCTAGTGCCAAGACACCCTTGGAGGCATACGAGCGCTTCATAAAAACATAAAACATAGGGGCATGTTAGCAAGAACGGCGTTAAAATTATCGCCGCTTTAGCGGCAGGAAACTGCCGCTAAAGCGGCGATAATAGGCTTGATAATATGCCCTTGAGAATACCAATAGAAGCCCATGTTCTGCTGTGATCCTGGGCTTCTATTGGAATTCTCAAGGGCATATTATCAAGCCCATTATCGCCGCTTTAGCGGCAGTTTCTTGCCGCTAAAACTGCGATAATTTTAACGCCGTTCTTGCTAATATGCCCCATAATATTATATGTAGAAATTTTAACTACTTGTTAAGAAAATTCCACATGTATCCATCAGGATATTCCTGAGTAGTTAATACATTACAGTCAACACTTAGGGGCCGATTCCAATCTCGGTCGGTAGGGCTCCGAATCGGATTCGGCTTAACCGGATCCGATTCGGAGCCCTATTTCCCGACCGATTCGTACTCGCGTCCGGGCGAGCGAGTACGATGCAAATTCGCCGACCGACTCGTCCGGGCGTCCCGACCGCTCCGACCGACTCGTTCCCGGGTCGAACCGCACCGACCGACTCCGGCTCGGACTCGATTCGCACCGCGCAATGGAGACGTTCCCCGGCCGGGTGAGTACGATGCGCGCCCGCGAGCAGTCCGACCGAGCCGCGCACTCCGGCTCCAAAGAGCAGTCGGAGACGTACTTTGGGGTCCGTGTCGGACTCCCTGTACGCGTAGCCACGCGAGTCGCACACAGGGGGGACCCATGGGTCCCCCTACCTGTGCGTGTACGGCGCGAGTCGCTTCGCCGCGTACCCGCTGTAGGGCGCCCTTGACCGCCTCGCACCCATTGAGGCAATGGGAGCCCGCGTACGCGTTGTACGACCAGCTCCCATTGACTTCAATGGGAGTCCGACCGACTCGAGTCCGATGGCATACGTGCGCATCGTACTCGTTCGGTCGGGCTGCCAGAGTCCGATTCGGTCGGAAATCTCTCCGAGTCCGGCTCGGTCGGAGAGATTTCCGGCCCGAATCGGAATCGGCCCCTTATTATCTACAATAAATACTTGTGTTTAATAAAGTGTTAATGAAATATTTAATTTGTTATTTAAGGAAATGCGAATAAGAATCCCTATACCATTTCTTTTTTCTGCCAAGCTTATGTCTTGGCCCTCAAGAAATGGATAAGACCAATGTGCCTCTTGCTGGGTGTTTGTATAATCGAACATGCCTTGCGACAATGAGTTCGGACACTGATGAAAAGATCTATATCAGTGTCTCCAAATATTTGGCCTCTGCATGGCTGATCCACAAAAAGACTATGATGCCACAGCCATTATAATATACATTGCTGCGGGGGCATTTTGTAGGTTTAATGTTCTAGTTAGCCCCTTGCACTTGATTTTAAAACGCTGTTATATGTTTTCTTTGATTCAGCTTTTTGTACATCCGTGGACACGTGAGCAGTCCTGTTATGGTCTACCTTACTTTGAAATGTTGTTGAGGTGTACCGAGGTTTATACTCTTATAGATTGTTACTAGCATTTTATTGTGTATAGCTGCTATGTGTCGTGAACTTTTTACACAAATTTTTAAGACTAGTGTTTATCTACCGAAATATTCTTTGACCTGTATCATTCGCAAAGGCACTGTAGTTGCCATTATTTTCTGCTTTTCATCATGATGCTATTTTTACAAATTTTCAATGTGTTTTAATGAATAATGGAACTGTACTGTATGTGGTTTTGAGGGTTTTAAATCTGAAATAAACGTGAAAGTAAAGTATTTAAGGATAACGCTAGAAAGAAGCCACAGTTTCAGAGATTCAAGTATCATTTACAATGGTTCAATTTCTGTTCTGTAACATATAAAGGCTCATAGAATCACTGAATCTCATGTACAACCAGATCTATTCTTACTTTTTGTGCATATATGTCAATATCCACTTCATAGAAAGAGTTTATCTAAATATACTATGTGAGAATGCAGAATCCAAAGTCCAAAAGGTAGAAAACATATTCTCTTGCAGGATAAGCCCAAGTAGTTCTTTAAACATTGCATGCTACGATTCATCAGAGAAAATAATAAAGATCATCAAACTTTCAAAAAATCACTGCGAAAAATCTCAAACTCAGAAACAGATCTGAAGCTTTAATGACTATGGGGCTGATTCCGATCTCGGTCGGAAGCTCTCCGAACGGGATCCAGCCGGAAAAAGTACGAGCCGTACGCGTTTTGTCCGACCGACCCGTACAGCTGTCCGACCGAGCGAGTACGATGCGAATGTACGCGTGTGTTCCGACCGAACGGTTTCCGGATCCGAACCGCTCCGACCGACTCGTACGGAAACGAATCGCACTACGCAATGGAGACGTTATCCGACCGAGCGAGTACGATGTACGCGTCGGACAGCCGGATCGAGTCGGAGAGTCCGGCTCGAAAAAGCTCCCGGAGCCAGACTTGGGGGGTCCGTGCCGGACCCCCCTTCACCCGTAGCCTTATGAGTCGAACACAGGGGGACCCAAGGGTCCCCCCTAAACATGCATGTACGGTGCGGGTTGCACCGACGCGTACACACTGTAGGGGGCGCACTTGTTCGCGACGTACCCATTCAGTCAATGGGTGTCAGGCATTGATCCATCGGCGCGCCTACCTAGAGTGTAGGACTACATCTCCCAGAAGGCCGTCCTTCTGGGAGGGATTAAATATCACGTACAACGCAGGGAGAATTGTACGTGATTCTTCTTGGATCGGGAAGTAGTTAGAGGCAGAGCGGCTGCTCTGCGAGGATCCAGCTGGTACCGCCGAATCGGGCGCTCCCCGTCCGAAGCGCCAAACTTTTGATCCCCCCGTCTGGATTGTGGCAAAGATCGGGGTGAAGGTGTCGGAACGTTTCCGCCGCAAACGCTCGGAGGAGCGCTGAACATTCACACTGTTGTTTTCCCCGCCCGCGGCTGCAGCGGGAAGAACGACGAGACTCTGAGGGAGGTGCCTCTGAGAGAGTACTACTCCCTGAACTTACTGCGGACTGACGACTGCTGGTCTGTTTTCTGTTCTTCTTCCCTTTGAGTCTAAGAGGGAAGAGGTGTGCTGGAGTTTAATGGTATCCAGTGCCAGAATCATCTAAAAGAGGTACCGCCTGTTCTTTTCCTCTTCGTTTATTTTTTCCTTTGTGACATTGGTGAAACTCACCTGAGTGCTGTCATCCTGTATCCCGTCTGGGTTTCAGTAGGAGAAGTTTATGCCGGGATTGCTTGCAGCATCTTAATAGACTGATCTGATTCTTCACCAAGTGTCGTTTTTACTGCCTTCTATTACCGGAGTTGGCTGTTTCTTTTCTTCTTGTATCCGGGGTGAGTGGTAGAGGGTACGTATGTGAAAAGTACTCATTTTTCTTGGTTTATCTAAAAGAAGAAGTGAACGGTGTACTAACTGGAATGTGCTTGGTTTTCTAGGTGCTTATGTTTTGTTGCCTGCGGGAGAGAAGTATCTTCCCAGACAGAGAGGCTCTATACAGTGGGGGATTAACTCTAACAGGTACTGAGACAGCACTAGCGAGATTTTATGAGAGTAGTTCGCATTGTATATCCTAATAATCATGTACTTATTTTTGTTACAGGTTTTCCTTTTCCCACGCTGCACCTACCCTATCCCTATCCCTCGCTTGATCGCCTCAATACTCTGGGTATCATTTAATCAGAGTTTGGGGATGTCAGGAGGTGGACCCCTTTGAGCGTCGTCCAGATCCTGAGGAGTGCTTGTAATCGTGACAATGGGAGCCCGTGTACGCGTCGTATGACCGGCTCCCATTGACTTAAATGGGAGTCCAACCGAATTGAGTCCGGCAGCATGCGGCCGCATCGTACTCGCTCAGTCGGACTGCAGGAGTCCGGCTCGGTCGGAAATCTCTCCGGATCCGGCTCGGTCTGAGAGTTTTCCGGCCCAGATCGGAATCGGCCCCTTAGTTTTTAAATTAGAGTGTACTACGTCCAAACGCAATGGAGTACCTGGCCAGTACCCTTGTTCTGACCACCTCATTCAGAGTCTGGCGGAGCGTAGCAATTCTGTTGACGGAGCCCTCGTTGGCTGATGTTAAAGTCCCTCAAACTTTTCTTACATTGGCAAGAACTTCCATGACCATGGTTCCTGTCAATTCATAGAGTTGTCTACAGGGCCAATGGACAACATTGATTTTAGCCGACCCAGGTCCCTTGAGGTGGTGGTGGTATTGTCCTCGACCAACAGAATGTAGTAAATTCTTTCCACCAAACTATAATATAAGCCCTTAATCAAATTACAAAATATTAGAAGTACTGACTTGCAGAGTATAAGATGGTGGCAGAGATCCCCTTATGTGCATATTAATTACTGGGCATCACATCCTGAGGTAGCAAACAAATGGCCTTTCTCCTCCAAGCAGGAACCATTGCTCCAAAGTGAGAGACAAGCACTATATGACCCCGGCTACCCAGCAGCACTGTAGGCTGTTACTCCAGTTAAACTACTATTAAAACATACAGCGATTTTTATCATCACATCAAGAGTGGACACAAAAAAGCTGGGATGGGAAAGAACCCTGAAAGTTTATGGAGAAATAATGGACTGAGAGAGTTGAGGGGTGCACAGGGATTTTACTGCCAGGACACATTAAGAATTTCTGTCCTAGGAGATATGTAAGGCCTGAACCATTTCAAAACTTTTGAAAATATGAGAATTGCACATATCTTGTTGCAGTTGGAATCATTTCGATATGTGCAGCATGACCATGCACATAATATTTGGCCATGTACTCGGAGTTCTTGTTTTGAGTGGTAGACAAATCTCAGGGTGTACTCATTTGAACAGAAGATGCTCTCGAGAAAAAAGGGGGTCCCAAAACACATTTTCCCCATTGAATTGTTAGGCAGCATTTCAGAAAAATTGACCAAACATAATTTCATTAAATTTAGTTGGAAACTAGATGTTTACTCAGAAAGTGTGCTTTTTTAGAATTGGTGTAGATCCGTTATGTCATTTCTTGTGAAATTAAAATATTAGTGATATCTGGGCTGGAGATATGCTCCAATTGGCCACTGTAAAGAGGAGTAGTCAATCCTGATTGGTTGATCACAATCTGAAAAATATGTTATGGCAGCCATTACAGAACTTACGGACAAGGTCTCTGTGTCCTGAAAATTAATTAAAAATATATAAGTGGCAGGGTGAGCACCATTGATTGGCTCGCCACAACATGGTCAACATGTTGTGGCAGCCATTACAGAACTCTAGGACATGGTTCCCTTTCAAATGCATTGTAGAGAAAGCCTGTTTTTGAAGGTCAAAAAAGAGCACATAACAGGGGTGATTCTAGCCGCAATACATATCACTTGTTGTTAGTAACATACTAATTTTATGAGTTATGATGTATTTTAAGGTTATTTTACCCTGTGTAAAATGCTGATCCTCTGCTGGGATTTGATGAACCATGTTTGATACAAAACTGTTATCGCTCATGATTTTCTCATAGAGGATATGGAAGGTGCTCCAGAAGGTAAAATGAAAGCATATTTTCTGTAAATTCACAGTATCTTGCTCAGCCATGTGGAAATAAAGTCAGATGTAAAACATGACTTCCAACAGCAGTAGTCTGTCACTTGCTTCCTCAGTGTTCTACTGCAGCCTCCCACAGTGTTTAAATGAATAACTAGAGTGTTAACATTCTTATATATGACATACGTGGGGCATGCCTGAGGCCATCTTGATAGAATCAAAATTGTAAAGTTAAAACATTTCCTACAGAAATTAACAAAATGAGGGGTTTGTTTTGTCATAGAAATTATGATTAGTGCTGTAGAAAACAAAATTGGGACACATTTTCTATGGTTCCTCAATTGTTTTTCTCATACATTTTAGGAACGCAGTGTGACATGCAGTCTAAAACATGTACTTTCAACACCAGCAGCAGCCTGCTATTAACTCCCTGGTAATCAACTGCAGTTTTACCAGTGTTCTAATGAACAACTAGAATGCTGACATTCTATATTTATGACAAAAGTGTGGTACTACTGAACACTATCTTGAGGAACTCAAAGCTGTAATACTAAAAGCATTACCTACAGAGGAGAGGGCAGTAAATGAAAAAAGGAAAGAGCTTGATAACAAAAAAGTCCCCCAAGATGGGTGCACGAGAAAAAAGAACCCAAATGTAGCCCAAATATTCCCCGATGACAGAAGTGTGCAAAATGTTTAAGTAACTTGTGCAAGAAATAATTAAGTGATTTGATCCAGCGTTTTATGGGCCCACTTGCTTACCATTAGTCCTCCAATGGGCCTTTTCGTCTGTCTGAAAGGTGATAAGAGTTAGTATTAAAAGTCAATCAAATTTCAGTTCACAGTGCAACCATTTGGAAACACAATGAGGACCAGGTATCAGTAGCCAACTTCAAAAGGTTTATTCCAAGTTAATTATCAAATTCAAATAAACAACTCTCAGTACCATGCTAAAAAGATATAGAATGACAACAGGGATCCCCAGACGTCGAAAGACATTTCTTGACTCTCTTGATATCTATGTCTCTGTCTCAAATGAGCCACATGTTCCCAAGCATTAAGTGCTTTGAATTCCGTAGGTCTAGGAGGCAGCATAATTTCATACAGAGTCCTCCTTAAATTTTCAATAATTCTCCAATTAAATGTCCCATAACGAGGAAATTGCAATGCACCATTTTTCTCAGAAATTCTATGCAATTCTTTGAGACAAATACACATGTGAAAACTGTCTTCTACTGCTATAGTATGACCTGGTGTACCTTCAGGTGGTGCATCTATTTCTTTTCTAAAAGGCACAGTCACATATCCCCTTATCATGCTTTGTAATGCTTTAAAGAAATTCATTTTTCAATCCATAATATGCAATATTCACAAATGACTTTCCATTGAAACCAGGAAATTATTTTTAACACACAATTCTCAGTTTGGCAATCACAACCAATCCCAGCGATTCTCTCTATGACATATTCAAACAATACTAGCGTGTCTCTACACCAACTGACCTATACCTGTGCGGCACACTGTGACGTCAATTTCACTCCTTGCAGCAGTTCACCATCCTTTACAATTTCTCTCGAGCGTGTTCTCTAAGCAATTCAAACAAGCCAATGCAAACAACTAACTCTGTCTGCTCCTCTGAAGAAATTCACGATTAGTCATACACACAAGAGGCAAATCAGAACAATACTTTCCGACCTATTCTAACATTCACTTCAAGTGAAACTCCAACCAGCAGGATTCACTCTGATTGATACAGTTATCCCCGGTGCACAGAGATCAACTATACCAACCATGTCTAACAATCACACAAAGTAAAGTCCCTATCTCAATAATGCTGTTGATGACATCTCACGAGAAGCACTACAGCACAGCAGACAACACCCAGTGTCTTCTACACTGATATTTACCACGTAGGTATATATCCCTGGAACTTAGGCCACGATGGACCTGATAAACCACTTCAACTTCTCTGCATCAAATGCCACATCAACTCAAATTAGCTGCACATAACACCACACAGCCATTTCAAAATAACGCAATCTAAGCATAAGCAATAGCAACGTGCAACCCTATGGATACTCACAGTCCTCCGCTGCTACAAGTCGTTGCTGAACCAATCAAACTCAATCAATTCTTCGACCGAACCATGGGCTGTTGGGGTTTGGACTGGGCTTGAGTAATTTCTTGATAGGACACCCTAAGTCCCTCACGTCAGTGGAAAACCATCTGACGGGCTATCAGATTTGATCTAACAACCTTTTTGTCCATCTGAGAGGTGATAGGAGTTAGCATTAACAGTCAATCAAATTTCGGTTAACGGTTCAAACCATTTGGCTACAAAATGAGGATCAGGAATCAGTTGCCAAGTTCAAAAAGGTTTAATACAAGTTAATAATCAAATTCAATTAAACAACTCTCAGTACCATGCTATAAAGATATAGAACAACAACAGGGATCTCCAGACGCTGAAAGAAATTAAGGCAAATTAGTTTCAAGCAAACAAGTAGTTCTGTCACTGCGATACAGAACAATAACATTAAGATTTGATGCTCAGAGAATAAGGTTCTCTCTCCTATACATTAGTAATCTAGAATTCAGAGTGCAGAGGATAGTTTGGGGAAAAATGGTTCCAGCAATCAGGGAAACTCCCTAAAGGAAGTCAGGTCAAGACAAAAGAAATCAAAATAGGAAAGCGTTAGCATCTTAGAAGCTCGGTCAAGAGTTTCCTATGGGTCAAGTGTAAGTGTCCGCCTAAGCCACACTTTAAGCAAAAATCGGAAAAAATATTGGGGCATGAAACCTCTCAAAGTCCATTAAGCTAACAATGTCTCCAGGAAGGAGTGAATCAAGGAAAGGTGTCTGCAGGAATCTGATCAGCATCGGGGCAAAGTCGAAAAACGGATCTGAATAGTCTGAATAAAGTCCAAGGGGAACAGTATTTTATACCATATAAAGTCCATTGGGCGACACCCCTCGATCACAGCATCCAGATTCCATTGATATCCATAAATCATCATGTTGCAGACTGCTACATTTCTAGTTTGTCCCAGTCTGGACATGGGAACAACATCTTTCCCTCTAACACACGTAGGTTGTGACTTTTGGACACTAGTTCATTCAGTTAGAGCTCTGTTTCTCCGTGTACCTTCTGTCAAGGTCCTTTTCTCAGGCTCCTGTTCCCCCTATCTCTAGTACAGTAATGTATCTGGTATAAACTAACAATGCATGTGAATATCTGCAACAAATGTCGAGCTAGCAGAAAAATGAAATCAGCTCTATGCAGCATGGTGAAATGCAGGCTTACTCATGTTGAGATTAGCATTAACTTCAATGGTGCATATTTAACATGCATGTGCACATTTAAACACAAATTAATATATGTTTCTAATGCATTAAGTTCATACTACATGTAATATTCAATAAATCATCATAATACTCAATGATAACTATGATTGAAAACTACATTTAAATCAAATATATGAAATATTAATGCACACAGTACATGAATCGATTACCATTTCCAGTAGGATTACATTCTACATATGTATGCAAGTTTTTAATCACAGTTTCAATTTGTTATATGTTATTCACATGAAGTAGCACACACATTTAGAAGAAGTTCTTTATTGATCACACTTAATTAAAGAAAGACGTTTATGTAAATAAGTTCTCTAATACTAGAGTGAAGGCACTTTTAATATATGTCAAGTGCAACACTTACATGAATTCATTAAACCATACATGAATTATGTGCCAACTGCACTTTCTTACTGTGAGTTTCTCAAGTGTCCATGACATTTGTGACGTATTAACGGTGGGCAATCTTTGCACGGCGCCATGATCAAATGACATAAAAATACCAAATTTGAGAACTCAGAAAGAGTGTTCTTATTTTAGCTTTCTAGTGCACTAATAATAATTTCTATGAGAAAAAGATACCCCTTAATTTGTTAATTTCTAAACTAAATGCATTAAGTTGTACAATTTTGATTCCATCAAGATGACTTCAGGTGTGCCACACTTTTGTCATAAATACAAAATGTTAGTGCTCTGGTTGTTCATGAGAACACAGTGGGTGGATGCAGGGACACGGACGTAGACAAGGGAGGGTAGGGGGAAGCGATCAGAGGCGGAGGCAGCAAACAGACTATGCTGGGTAGGTGGGAAAGGCAGCAGCAGTACAAGAGACCACACAGGGCAAGCAGGAGGAGCAGAACAACGGACCATGGAGGACAGGGTGGAGAGAGGCTTGGGAAGCACACCAACCATACAGCACAGGCTGGCGAAGCTATGGCTGCACAACAAACCATGGAGGGAAGGAGGGAGGGACAGTTGCAGCACATGGATCATGGAGGGCAGGAGGGATGGGGTAGGGCCATGGACTTCGACAATGGAGGGCAGGAGGTGGAAGTCAGGGGCAGCAAGCTAAACAACCAACGCAGATGGCAGGGGTAGTGGCAGCACAATAAACCACAAGGTGCAGGTGGCAAGGCAGTGGTAGAACAACAACCATGGATGAGAAGAAGGAGGGTGCAGGGGCATGCACCCTGACAAAGGAAGGCAGGGGGTATTGGGGCAGCAAGCTGACCACACAGGGCAGGTGGGAGGGGCAGTGGCAACCCAATGGACCATGAAAAGCAGGAGGGAGGCGATAGTGGCATGCACACGGACAATGAAGGGCCGGGGAGGGAGGTAAAGGCAGTAAGTTGACCATGCGGGGCAGGCAGGAAGGACAGTGGCACCACAACATACCATGAGGGGCAGGAGAGAGGGGGCAGGGGCATGCCAGTGGACCATGGAGGGAAAGACAAAGGGGAGGGTCAAGGACTTAGAAAACGGAGGGCAGGGTGAAGGGATACAAGCTAAATACACAGGAAGGAGGGACAGCACAACTGGCTATGGAAGGCAGGAGGAAGGTGCAGGGGCCTGCACATGGGAAACAGAAGGCAGGGAGAGGGGGCAGTGGCAGGAGCAGCAAGCTGATCATACAGGGCAGATGGGAGAGGTAGTGAAAGCAAAACATATAATGGAGGGCAGAAAGGAGGTGATAGGGGTACACATACAGACAACGGAGTGAAGGCAGGAGGAGGGTAGAGGCAGCAAGCTGGTTACACAGGGCAATTGGGAGGGCAGTGGCAGCACACCAGACCACTCATGTCAGATGGGAGGGTCAGTGACACCACAATGGACCATAGTGGGCTAGAGGGAGAGGGAAGGGGCATGCACGAAGGGCCATGGAGGGCAGAAGGGAGGGGGTAGGAGCAGAATTCGGACAACAGAGGGCAGGAGGAATGGGGCAGAGGCAGAAAACCTACCATGCAGGGCAGGCAGGAGGTGCAGTGGCAGCACAACAGATTAGACAGGAGGTCCATGGAGGGAGGATCTGTCCAAAGGATCTTGGAGTGCAGGAGGCAAGGGGTCAGGCTAGCACTTAGTGATGGAGGGCAGGGGGAGGGTGCGGGGGCAGCAAGCTGACCATGATAGGCAGGTGGGAGGGGCAGTGGCAGCACAATCAACTGTGCAGGGCAGGTAGGTGGGGCAGTAGCAGGTCAATGCACCATAGAGGGCAGGAGGGAGGGGGCAGGGGTACACACACAGATAGCAGAGGGCATAGAAGAGCAGGGAAGGGGCAGTAAACTAACCACAAAGCGCAGATGAGAGGAGGAGTGGCAGCACAGCGACCGTCCAGGGCTGGAGTCATGGGACAGGTGCATGGATTCAAGCAACAGAGGGAAGGGAGGCGCAGTGGCAGGGACAACAAGATGAGCAAGGAAGGTAAGCGGGAGGGGCAGTGGCAGCACATCAGACCATGCAGGGCAGGATGGAGGGGACAGGGGCATGGACATTTACAACAAAAGGCAGGGATGGTGCAGCAAATTAAGCACAGAGGCAGCACAAAAGACCATGCAGGACAGGAGAGAGGAAGCAGGACCAGTAGCATAACAAAACATGAGGGGACCTGCTGCAAACTACCTGGAAGGGCCCCCCTCTGGACTCAATCAGGAGCTCTCAGGCCAGGGTACTCTACTGAGATGGCCCCCTGGAGTTCGGACACCCCTACACTGAGGGGGCTTCTCGGGCTTCGGTGGCCTTTGCTACACCACTGAGCAGGACACAGATGAGGTCAACAGAGGGTAGGGAGAGGGGGAGCAGGAAAAGCAAGCTGACCACAGAGAAAAGACCTGCAGAGGCAGCAAAACAGAAGATGGAGGGCCGGAGGGAGGCAGCAGGGGCAAGCACATGTGGCACGATCAAGCAGGAGTCATGACAATCCTCTCCACCCCATCTAAGAAAATATACCTAATGAATAGTACAGGCACAAATGAGGAATGGGAATGAGAAGAAAACAAAGAGATTGGCCCAGACTGGGTTGCTGAACTTTGTAATTTATAGGGTTCTCTCTCTCTCTGCTTAAATTGTTTTGATTTCTAAACTTAAGGGAGTGATTTAGTAAAGCTAATGCTGTTCTCTGTTCATGAAAATAGGCAACATATTATTTAGTTTCAACTAAATTCAGTTTTACAGGCACTGGAAAGCTGTTAGAGCAAAATCGTGAATTTTCTAAACATTGTACTAAAGCTTTGAAATTTCTACTTTTCACTGTTTTTAAATATATGTATTATTTCAGTAAACTTGCATACAGATTTTCCGAGTTGTCACTGATTTAACAGATCAACAAGGTTCTAGTTATTCAAAGACTCCCTGGAAATAAAAAACTCCTTAAAGACAAAGGGGCCGATTCCGATCTCGGCTGGTAGGGCTCCGAATCGGATTCGGCTTAACCGGATCCGATTCGGAGCCCTATTTCCCGACCGATCCGTACGCGCGTCCGGACGAGCGAGTACGATGCGAAATCGCCGACCGACTCGTTTGGGCGTCCCAACCGCTCCGACCGACTCGTCCCCGGGTCGAACCGCACCGACCGACTCGCTCGGACACGACTCGCACCGCGCAATGGAGACGTTCACCGGCCGGGTAAGTACGATGCGCGCCGCGAGCAGTCCGACCGACACGCGCCGTCCGGCTCGAAAGAGCAGTCGGAGCCGTACTTCGGGGGTCCGTGTCGGACCCCCCTGTACGCGTAGCCGCGTGAGTCGCACACAGGGGGACCCATGGGTCCCCCTACTTGTGCGTGTACGGCGCGAGTCGCTTTGCCGCGTACCGCGCTGTAGGGGTGCCCTTGTTCGCCTCGCACCCATTGAGGCAATGGGAGCCCGCGTACGCGTTGTGACGACCGGCTCCCATTGACTTCATGGGAGTCCGACCGACTCGAGTACGATAGCATACGGACGCATCGTACTCGTTCGGTCGGGCTGCACGGGTCCGATTCGGTCGGAAATCTCTCCGGGTCAGGCTCGGTCGGAGAGATTTCCGGCCTGAATCGGAATCGGCCCCAAAGACTCCAACAAAGATATTGGAGTACAAAAAATGAAGTTAAATTGGACAACGTCACTAGACTCTCCACCCTTCACCTGGTTTTGATTGTCTAGCTGGGCATGTAGAGATTGGGCTTAGTTTACATATTCAGGCCAATAAAAATGGTGGATTAAATGTGATAGTTGTGCAGATCTCAGGTGATCTGGCTAGATCTCCTTTACAACATTCATCCACCTTTTCTGGCATATAAGAGTGAGGGCATTACACCTGAAAATGAATGAGGTGTGCCCCTAAGCAGAGGGACCTAAGCTCCTCAGTAATCCATACACATACCTTGTTAGCCTAAACTGCAATCAGGGTTCCTTACTAGACAACTCTGGGAACATGAAGCTGTCTAATTTTCTAGTGACACTGTGGGGCTTATTTACAAGGCCCTTGCGCCACTTTCGCGTCATTTTTAACATGGGAAAAGTGACGTACTAGTGGCACAGGGGGCTTGTAAATTTTCCCCTGTATTTTTACTGTTTGTGACCAAGGTTGTGACATGTTACATGTAATAATATTTGATGGTGCGTATTTTGACATATGATGTTGGTTGCCTAGATCTATAATGGTGGGTGTGTTGGCATAAGATAATATCAGTGGCCTGGTGTATTTTGGTTGGTGTTTTGATGTATGCACTGCAGTATGATAGTGGTTGTGATCCCACACCCTGCTCCTCTTCTTTGGTGACTTCCTCATCCATTGAACCCCCCACTGTGTTTTACAGGCCTACTCTGCATCCCTTTTTTGTCCCCCACATCCCTGCAGCCTCTATGTATGCTCCTGTTCCCCTGCAGCTCCTGTGTGCAGCCATGCCCTGACCATAATGGAGCTCTGTGTTGCACTCCAACCCATGCAGTCCCTTTGTGTTCCACAGCTCTGCAGACCCTCTTTATGCTCCCTTCAACCCCTTGTGTGCCTCTTTTCCTCACCACTACAGTGCCTCTATGAACTCCCTGCTTCTTCTGCATCCCTTCTGTGGATACCATACCTCCCCTCTATGTGCCCTTAGTGCAGGCAGCTTCTATGTTTGTTCCCACTCTATAACACTGCGTGCTACCCTGCCCTGTCTGTGCTGCTTCTATATGTGCCAATCTGCAGCTCTTCTGTGGGCACTCTACCTCTCCTCTATGTGGGCCCGGTGAAGGCAGCTCCTATGTGTGTCCCCACCCAATAGCTGAGTGTGCTACCCTGCTTTGTCCCTGCTGCTTCTATATGTGCCCTTGTTTCTTCACGGTCCTTATTTTCCAGCCTGTTCAGTTCCTGCAGTCCATTTTAGTGCTCTTATATTCTGTGCAGCCCCTCTGTGTGGCCTGCCCCCTGCATCTTCTTTATGTTCAATTTACATTGGTCTTGCAATCCCTCTGTGTGCACCCAGTCTATATTACTGGCAAAGCCATTAGGTCTGTCTTAGAATTTAGAATGCAAGTCAGGCCTATTGGCTTTGTCAATGTTTTAAAGCCTATCCCAATGTTCTAAGACATTTTGTGGCATTTTTCTTTAAATGAAATCACCCTGGGGATAGATGTAGTGTTACTTTAACAGCACCCAATCACCGGACTCAATTAAAAAAAAAGTTGCAAATATCCTAAGAGGTTTTTTTAATTAGGAAAACATGCTGCAGGGGAGCACAATTAATATTAATACCCCCTTGGGAAAAAGACCACTGGAAGCCTCTTCCCCTGCCTTGACCAATAGGAAGCAAGTCTGTAAATAATACCTATCTGTGCCTTGCCAAGGACAGGGGTTGTGTGTGCCACCGAGGCCTCTCTCGAGTTGGTCAAAAAGGATGAGGGGTTTAACAACAACAACCCCCTTTGCCCAAGGAAGGGGAGATGACCTCCCTCTCCTTGCCCAAAGGTGATAAGGGGACTTAAAAAAGAAAACATTTTTGGAGAGTGGGATAATCCTATCTAGATTTAGTTGATATATGCTTTCTATGTTTGCACTTTTTGTCCTGACCTACAAAATTAAGGGTTTTGATGTCATCAGTAGTGATTACCTTCATCTGTGGAACAACTTGTGTTATGAGCCCTAATGTACTGCAATATAGGCCTAGGTATCTGCATGACCTTTCTACCTACATTTGTCCTACTTTGCCCTACATAACGGTTCTGGTGCTGACCTTTTACCTAGTTATGTGCCGAATAAATGTAATGTGGTTTTCTTTGAAAACTAGCCTCATTTATTATGCATGAGGATTCTTAGTATCATATCTTAATCCCCTGCCTAGTACATGCACAGCAGGATTACCATCTTCTATATAATAACTCTGTACAAAAGTCACCGCTATCGTCATCCTTGAGCGACAGACCCACAGTACCATTACACTTCTAGGTAGAACCCCTGAGGGTACTTTTCGGGTATAAAAGAACCACATCTTCACTGCGCAACCAGAGGAGAAGCTTTCATGTTGACACTAGACCCTAAGGTCCTGGCTTGCAGAAGAGCCAGAACGCAGTGGTCTGACATCCCTTGCAGGGTGTCCAACTCAAGACCAAGACGGGGTCCTTCATTCTCTCCCATCAGGTAATGGGGTTGGATCTTTCTTAGGGTATTCTTGGCTTTACACCCATATACATGCTAGGTACACTTAGGTAGAGTTTGCATCTTAGGAGTACGCCCGATTACTGTCATGTTTATATGCCTGCATATATTCACTGTTTTAGCACCATGGAAAAATTCTACCTTTTATTTACTCAGTAGGTGCTTGTAATCTTATACATCTGTTTCTTTCTAATGGTTATCGCAGCACATATGTTTTATACTAGAATGACGCTGGTTCAATAAATGCTTTTTTTTAATTGAAAATGCCCCCATTGTTTATTCTTTGTATTTCTGAGACTAAGGGGCCGATTCCGATCTCGGTCGGAGGCGCACCCAATACTATTCGGTCGGGAAAAAAGCCATGCGAAAGCCAGTTTCCCGACCGATCCGTACAGCACACCGAACGAGCAAGTACGATGCGCACAACAGCAAAAATTCTCGGCCGAGCCGTACTCACCCAAACCAGGTCCTGTTCTCCGACCGAGGCGAATCCGGAAACGCCGAATCGAGTCGCACGGAAGGGAAAATGCAGCCCCGTCCGGCCGGACAAGTACGATGCGCTTCCGTACGCGCCGAACCCGTCGCTACGCACGGCACGTCAAAGCATCCGGGAGAGGCGCACATAAGCTCCGAATCGCGCCACAACACGATCCACGGCTACGAGACGAACACAGCACAGACGAGGACGACGCGAAGCGACGAGGACGAAGCCAAGCGACGAGGACGACGCGAAGCAACGAGAAGGACGAACGACACGAACCAACCATGAATCCCTTCGTCCCGATCATACCAATATTCTACATCTACTACCGGAACAGGCACGGACGCGTACGGCGCAGAAGGTAAGTCAGACACCAACCACAAAACACATACAACACGTACACGACACATCACACACATACACTGGGAATCTGAATATACTTGCAACAGCAGCACCATAGGGGCGGGATGCCCATCACCAATGCCACATATGCACACAGGGGCCTGAATGCGCGCCACCACCCCAACCCAGGGGGGGCTGGATGCCAACCACCACAACCACCCTTAGCCAGGGGGCAGGATGCCTACCACTACTACCACCCTCACCCACGGGGGCAGGATGCCTACCACTACTACCACCCTCACCCAGGGGGGGCAGGATGCCCACCACTACTACCACCCTTAGCCAGGGGGGCAGGATGCCCACCACTACTACCACCCTCACCCAGGGGGGGCAGGATGCCCACCACTACTACCACCCTCACCCAGGGGGGCAGGATGCCCACCACTACTACCACCCTTAGCCAGGGGGGCAGGATGCCTACCACTACTACCACCCTCACCCACGGGGGGCAGGATGCCTACCACTACTACCACCCTCACCCAGGGGGGGCAGGATGCCCACCACTACTACCACCCTTAGCCAGGGGGGGCAGGATGCCTACCACTACTACCACCCTCACCCAGGGGGGCAGGATGCCCACCACTACTACCACCCTTAGCCAGGGGGCAGGATGCCTACCACTACTACCACCCGTAACCAGGGGGCAGGATGCCTACCACTACTACCACCCTCACCCAGGGGGCAGGATGCCTACCACTACTACCACCCTTAGCCATGGGGGCAGGATGCCTACCACTACTACCACCCTCACCCACGGGGGGCAGGATGCCTACCACTACTACCACCCTTAGCCATGGGGGCAGGATGCCTACCACTACTACCACCCTTAGCCAGGGGGCAGGATGCCCACCACTACTACCACCCTTAGCCAGGGGGCAGGATGCCTACCACTACTACCACCCTCACCCAGGGGGGCAGGATGCCCACCACTACTACCACCCTTAGCCAGGGGGGCAGGATGCCTACCACTACTACCACCCTCACCCAGGGGGGCAGGATGCCCACCACTACTACCACCCTTAGCCAGGGGGCAGGATGCCCACCACTACTACCACCCTCACCCACGGGGGGCAGGATGCCTACCACTACTACCACCCTCACCCAGGGGGGGCAGGATGCCCACCACTACTACCACCCTTAGCCAGGGGGGCAGGATGCCCACCACTACTACCACCCTTAGCCAGGGGGGCAGGATGCCTACCACTACTACCACCCTCACCCAGGGGGGGCAGGATGCCCACCACTACTACCACCCTTAGCCAGGGGGGCAGGATGCCTACCACTACTACCACCCTTAGCCAGGGGGCAGGATGCCTACCACTACTACCACCCTTAGCCATGGGGGCAGGATGCCTACCACTACTACCACCCTCACCCACGGGGGGCAGGATGCCCACCACTACTACCACCCTTAGCCATGGGGGCAGGATGCCTACCACTACTACCACCCTTAGCCAGGGGGCAGGATGCCCACCACTACTACCACCCTTAGCCAGGGGGCAGGATGCCTACCACTACTACCACCCTTAGCCAGGGGGCAGGATGCCTACCACTACTACCACCCTTAGCCAGGGGGGCAGGATGCCTACCACTACTACCACCCTCACCCAGGGGGCAGGATGCCCACCACTACTACCACCCTCACCCAGGGGGGCAGGATGCCCACCACTACTACCACCCTTAGCCAGGGGGCTGGATGCCTACCACTACTACCACCCTTAGCCAGGGGGCAGGATGCCTACCACTACTACCACCCTCACCCAGGGGGGCAGGATGCCCACCACTACTACCACCCTTAGCCAGGGGGCAGGAAGCCTACCACTACTACCACCCTTAGCCAGGGGGCTGGATGCCTACCACTACTACCACCCCCACTCATAGGATGGACAATGCATGACACAACAAGCACACCACAACCTAGGGAATGCAAGATTAAGACATCCCCCCACCACCATGACAAGCGTGTGAGCAGGCTGTGTCAAATGCCTACAACACCGAACATGACATTGAACATACAATGTGACCCCCTAGCACATGTGCCACACATATATGTGTGTGGCACCCACAATGCAAGCAGCCCATGACCATTGTGGCAATGGGGCCTAAACCCCCATCATCACAGTGACCAAAAGGCAAGTGTGGGGTCCATAGCTGAAGCACATTTTGACCATTGTGGCAATGGGGTCTAAACCCCCATCATCACAGTGACCAAAAGGCAAGTGTGGGGTCCATAGCTGAAGCACATTTTGACCATTGTGGCAATGGGGTCTAAACCCCCATCATCACAGTGACCAAAAGGCAAGTGTGGGGTCCATAGCTGAAGCACATTTTGACCATTGTGGCAATGGGGTCTAAACCCCCATCATCACAGTGACCAAAAGGTAAGTGTGGGGTCCATAGCTGAAGCACATTTTGACCATTGTGGCAATGGGGTCTACACCCTCATCATCACAGTGACCAAAAGGTAATTGTTGACAAAGAAAGAGCTGCAACTGCCAAACTGCATGGATCATTCCTGGTCACAGAACCAAAAACTCATCTGTGGCAAAGTAGTGTATGTGTCCCATTGCAACATAAATTGGGGGAGCCAAATACTGCAGTGCAAATGAAACATTCCTTTGGCCATGTGCAGACAAACAACACCCATGGGGGCTGAGACCGTCAACAGTCATCAATGACACAATGACAGAAGTGACCATCAGAATGCAGAACCACATATTTGCACCAATGGGCACACAAATGCAGATACCCTGTGGAGACAGCAGATGTGAGGTGAACAGATACCATACCATGGCAGCAATGGGACACACAAACCATGATCACTGTGCTGACCGATGACCTAGGAGTCCCAGGGACAGCAGGGGAAACACACCAAACAACATACAGCCAATGGCACACCCAAGATATGCCAATGCAGTGGTGCAGATGCACAAACACAAACAGGCAGACCAACACTGTCATCATACACAGCAGGTGAGGGGTGTGGGTGCCAGTGTCCCCAGGCAACAACACAACACATGAGGAGAGCTGAATACCAATCATACAGATGTGCATACACTGCCACACTAAGGTAACTCATGGATCCAAATCCCCTATGTGGGCAAGCAGGCATTGACAGGTGAGAGGGAGCACAAAACACACATGTCACACAGGCACGTAGGAACAACAACTGACACAGCAAGTCACAGACACACCACAGCACCACCCCCAGGGCCCCCACAATGTGGTGACCCTGGGCTGAATAAAAATACCACTGTGATGACAAAGCTAAATGTCGTTCACACTGTGAACCACAGTCAGGTGTCCTGAGCAACTAACTACCATCACACCTACACAAGCACAAATCAATCAGCATGGCCAGTAAGCCAAGGCCAACATGGAGGCAGGGGACTAGCCGGGCAACAACTCTCATCTGCACACACTCAAGACCACACCCCTCGACCTCCAACAATGTGCAGCAGTGAAGTACACATGCACTGGTGACATTGCACATGCACCCATGACTATTCCAGGGTGGTGGGTGGGAACCAAGGTGTAGAAACACATCACACATGGACACTCAACAAGACTCCTGAATGTCTGACACACTGCACACTACGCTGTACATGGACATGACGGCAATACCACACCGACCAATGGGATCCCAGCCACAGTCACACACCAATGAAGAAGCCAAGGTCACCCACAAAGAACACACATAGACAACAACCAACATTGCAGCCCGGACCCTAAGGAGTGCCAGCAGTCACACACACAACGTGTCACAATCACTGAAAGATAACACAAACTGGAAATCACATGACAGGGGCAAACAACAAGTGCCAAAGGGAAACCTGACTGTGACCCATCTGCGTCAGCACACAAACTCTGCCCTGACAGCAAACACACCTATGGGTGACACCCTGATGACCAGTAATGTGCCATGCACCCACATCACAGAGAACACAGGGAGAAGACTTTGGGGGAACATAGCTCAAGTCAGCAAGCATCACAAACAGGTACAACACTAGGGATCACAGCATGCGCAGATGAATGAAAGTGAACACACAGACATGCACATACAACACACACCTTGGGCGCAGGCAATGTCACACGTGTACACACTGCCATGAGGGGACTCCACTCCTGTGTGAGGAAAGCTGTGCCATATGTTGCCTCAGTAGGGCCCCATCATGTCAGCTGAGCACTTGGTCACACAATCAACAATTAGCACCAAATGAGGGCTCCCATCACATCAGCCTGGTCATGGATGTGCCAACGGAATCATCAGCACAGATCCAACACACTTGTATAGCAATGTTGCACTGACTACACGGATGAGTCCCTCCCCATTGATGCCCAAACCTGCATGTCCACTGGAGATGGCAACACGGTCAGGGAAGTAGACAAATGCAACGATGGCAGGCACAACAGATGTGCAGGGGTGGAAGCCACAGATATGAAATTGCCAATGTAAGTAGGAAACCCATTGCCAAATACTGAACACATGACACCCTCAGATGCTGCTATTGATGACATGGATACACCACATGATAGGACACATTCCCCCTGGACCACATGGGTTCCTGCACAGTAACACTTCATAATCATGAGACCAGATATCACCATCACTGCAGCAAGGGCATGGTTAGCTGCACCAACAACATGTACATCTGAAGCATGAGCACTAGAGAAAAGAAAGTTGCTTTATTCAGCATATGTGTTGTTTGATAACGACGTCCAGAAGAAATTAGAGCAAAGGCCAATGGCCAGTCCATTGTCAAAGTTCAAACAGGGTGACACTGGCAGATGTCACCCTACGCATGCCTGCACAATACCAGGGACAATCCACTAGGAGGGGCAACCGGGGGGCAGGCCAGGCACCGCAGGGACAGGATCAGGGCTCACCAGGGGGAGTCAGGGAAGGGGTGGTGGGTGCTGGAGAGCCACTGACAACTGCAGTGGAGGTGTCTGACATGGTGTGTGCCGGCACAACTGGGGGGCATGACACAGATGTCGTGGGTGCCGGCACAACTGCAGTGGACCCTGCAGATGGGGTGGACAGGTCCGCCACTGCAGTGCCCAAGTCAGACAGGGCGGTAGTGGACTCCACTGCAGTGCCTACCTCCAGGGGAGGAGAATGGGGAACAGGCAAGGTGGGTTGGACAGAGGGGGAGGACACCCTCACCACATCAGTGGCACAGACAAGCGCAGCGGGGGGTGTGGTGCTGGGAGAGCAAGTGGCAGGGGGAGAAGGCCGGAGCATCTTGGGGATGGTATATCTGTGGGTGGGGGAACCTGGGGCAGGGTGTGGTGGGGGCACCTGTGCAGTGGGGGCCTGAGGGATGGAGGACGGAGACCTTGTGCCTGAGCTGCAGGGCGGTGGCGGGGTCTTGCTCTTAGCACTCCGGGGGACTTGCGGGTGGGGTCCTCAGTCCGTCTGCGCCTGGGGGAGGGGTGTCCGGGGGCGAGGGGCACTCTGCTCCGTGTGGGTGGGCTTCCTCTTCCCCCGGGATGCTGGAGCAGCTTCATCGGTGGGGAAGAGGCCGAGGTCACAGAGGAAGAGCTGCTGTGACTTTGGGGTTGCAGGTGAGGCAAGGGAGGGTGCTTTGGAGGGAGAGGGAACTGAGGACTGCGCAGTGCATGTGGATGCGTGTGTGTGTTCCAGGGCCCCATCCCCTGTGAGTCTGGCTTCAGTCCCCTGAATGTGCGTGCGTGTGCGTTTTGTCATTGGCGTGTGTGTCAGTGTGCTGGATGTGTGTGTGCTGGTGTGTGCCTGTGCCAGTGTGTGTGTGCCTGGGATGGGTAAGGTGCTGGGGAGTGTGGATGGAGCAGAGGCAGGAGGGGTGAGGGACCGTTTGAGGAGGGACACTGCTGCCGTCAGGGAGGAGTCCATGGACCTATTGCCCCTCTGTAGGTCAGACATGCCCGATGAGATGCCCTCCATGAACGACACCAGCTGAGTCAACAGCGCGGTGTGCGCATGGAGGACACTCAGCATGGCTGTCTGCCCTACATGGAGCTGGCGAAGGAGGTACACAGACTCCTCACTCAGGGCAGCAGGGGACACAGGGGCAGGGGGTGCGGTGCCTGGCCCAAAGGAGACACGCTCCCGGACATGGGAGCCTCCACGGACCTGGGGAATGGGAGCCGATGGGAGGGCGGTGGTGGTGCTGGTGGTGGCGGGGACAGCAACACTAGCTGGGGTGTGGTGGCTGCTGACACCCGCCTCCACAAGGGAGTCATCCTCCGAGTTGCTCTGGTCCTCAGCTGAGGTGGATGCTGCTGAGGACTCCTCGGTGTGGCTCCCCTCGCCCTCCGTGCCACTGGGTCCCTCCGACCACTCCTCGGCTGCTGACCCAGTCTGGCTCTCCGGCTCCTCCTGGTCCGTGGAGCTGTCCCCTTCCGTGGCCGTGGATGTATCTGCAAACAATGGGGAAACAGACAGACATCAGTCACCTGCACATAACGCACACACCACTGTGAGCACAGCACATCACAGAGCAAGCCCTGGCATCATTAGTTGTACATTGCTAAAAGTGCACTAATTGAACAGGAGAAGTCAATTGTCAGTCTGATGCCAAGCATGGCACTCACATCCCACATGGCCTTGCACCCATCTGTCTGGTGTCTGTTGGATTGCAACACCCCAGTGTTGACACATGCACCAAGTACACAGTAGTTGGACAGTGCAGAGGACACGGTGTGGACACATCACAGCTCTTGCCACTGAGTCAGTACAGGTTTACGGATGTAAGGGATGCCCAGAGTCAAATAGGAAATGCATGTGATGCATACCAGCGACAGACACCATGATGCACCCATGTCCTGATAGCCAGCGCCACTATGGTGTGCATGTAGCACATGTCACTCCCCTGCAGGATCACCAATCAGTAGACACATGCCATGGCGGAGGCATGACTGCAAAGTCATACATCACTGTCTCAGTGATGTATGACTTTGCAGCCAGACAACAACACTCTGCACTGTGTCACAATAGTAGGTCATGGGGAATGCAAGTCCTGGAGCTGCACAAGTGCACATGTACATCCCCCCACAACACATCCTCTTAACCCTCATCTGTCCAGGTCATACCTATTGGACATATGGGAGACCTGTGACACTACCCTCTGAACCTGAGCCCTCACACTCTGCTGTGCATGGGGAACAGCTGCCTGAACTTCACATTTACATGCCCCAGTCTGCATGGGCAGCTGATCAGACACCTATGTGTCACACAAGTATCGTCTCCTATGGTCACATCTCCAGTGGCATGCTGAGCCCCTACCAAGAAACTCCACAGCAGTCCTGGCGACTAATCCACAGCACACTGACACAGAGGCAGACACCTGAGGGGTCAAATCACTGTGCACAATGTGTCCTCTGATACACGGGAGTGGGAGTACAGAGTGTATTGTATGGCCTGGAGTAGGCATGACTGTCCAGCCCCACATGAATGAGGGATGAGCCCTGGACTGTAGGCAGCTGGCTAAGTATGTGTGACACACGTCATATACATACTCCTGGGGCCCAAACATTGTTCCCACCCGCAGCATGGGTGTGTGCCAGGTACCCCAGCCACATGTGGTGGATCAGCTCAGCAATTGGACCACAGATCAAAGTAACACGCTGAATACATGTCAGAATACAGGCATTGTGTAAGCAATGGACCCACCCATGATGCCCACCACAGAGTCAGGGAAACAGATGCTGTCTCCCACCTTGAGTCAAGCAAACTGCAAGGACACAGTCCTAAGTGACAGAATTCCCTGCATGTAAGGGCCACACCTGGGTATCAGATGAGGAGTGGGCAGTGCACAATAGAGGGACATGGCTCCTGGACAACATGACTGCTGTACTGTGGCAGTTCAACCTGGCCCGAGGAGGGCACATAGCATGTTAGACAGAGTACACAGTGCAGTCTTTGACTCACCCCTCCTTGCTGCTCTCTGGCCTTCAGCTGCCCATCCAGGTCTGGAAAGACCACCGCCAGGATCCTGAGCATGTGGGGGTCAGGGTCCGTGTTCCGCCCTCCTGCGAGGAGGCGACAGCTTCAGCTGGACCCGTGCAATCCTCCGGGTCCAGCCCCGAAGGTCCTGCCACCTCTTTTGGCAGTTGCGGATCCGGCGCTTGTAGACCCCCACGGACCGGACAGCCCGGACGATGTCCTTCCAGATCTCATGCTTCCGATGGGCAGAAGCCTGTCAGGATGACAAAGTGATAAGGCCATTACTACACATGCAACATATCCGTGCATGACACAGTTGCATATACATGTCGCAATCACAGGGGCACATGGTGTACCCAGGCAGTGCACGGCTGCCCATGGACAGTTTTCCAGAAGTCACTACATGGTATCATTGCATGGGGAGTAAAACCCTGTTCAGAAGCACTGTCACTGCACCATACCTGTCCAGTGCAAGTCACTACACACTATGGGGGGTGACAACTACTCAGTGAGCCTGCTAGCCAGTGGTGTGCTGACTCTCAGCCTTGCTAGTCAGACAAAATGCACATTCAGAAAGGCAGTGCACAGAACACTCACCTGCTCCCCTGGTGTCCCATACAGCTTGCTGTACTGTGGAAGTAGGCTGTCCAGCAGGGCCTGGTTCTCTTCAAGGCTGAAGGCTGGGGCTCTCTCCACAGTACGTGCCATTGCAGGGTCCAGAGGGGCAGAGACAGCAGCAGTGCAGTGGCAGATGTCGTCCTGGAGCATGTAGTGCAGGCAAGTGGGCTCTCAGGGGAACATGCAGCAATATATATGTGCTGGAGAGGCAGATACTGTCCCTTGTGTCCAAAGTGATAGGTCCAAGTCGTTTGCATCTTCTGAATCTGGCCAATCCATGGAATAGCAGCACCAAAACACGCCCACAGCATCCTTCAAAATTTCAACTTCATGACATACATGATTTTGCAACATTGTTGTGGGTGACCAACTGATTTTCCAGCAACCGACTCGTTCGAATATTCGAAAACGCGTCCGTTGCCAGGCAAGCCCATTGTCAATGGGTGCGCACCGATCGGTCCATTGAGGTACAACGCGCACAGGGGTACAACGCGTACCCGACACATTGAATGCAATGGGCCGGCCGGAGGCACCGAGCGGTCCATTGCTGTTCAACGCGCACAGGGGTACAACGCGTACTCGCACACATTGAATGCAATGGGCCGGCCGGAGGCACCGATCGGTCCATTGCAGTACAACGCGCACAGGGGTACAACGCGCACCCGCACACATTGAAAGCAATGGGCCGGCCGGAGGCACCGATCGGTCCATTGCTGTTCAACGCGCACAGGGGTACAACGCGTACCCGCACACATTGAATGCAATGGGCCGGCCGGAGGCACCGATCGGTCCATTGCAGTACAACGCGCACAGGGGTACAACGCTGCACCCGCGACACATTGAAAGCAATGGGCCGGCCGGAGGCACCGATCGGTCCATTGCTGTTCAACGCGCACAGGGTACAACGCGTACCCGCACACATTCAATGCAATGGGCCGGCCGGAGGCACCGATCGGTCCATTGCTGTTCAACGCGCACAGGGGTACAACGCGTACCCGCACACATTGAAAGCAATGGGCCGGCCGGAGGCACCGATCGGTCCATTGCTGTTCAACGCGCACAGGGGTACAACGCTGTACCCGACACATTGAATGCAATGGGCCGGCCGGAGGCACCGATCGGTCCATTGCTGTTCAACGCGCACAGGGGTACAACGCGTACCCGCACACATTGAATGCAATGGGCCGGCCGGAGGCACCGATCGGTCCATTGCAGTACAACGCGCACAGGGGTACAACGCGTACCCGCACACATTGAATGCAATGGGCCGGCCGGAGGCACCGATCGGTCCATTGCAGTACAACGCGCACAGGGGTACAACGCGTACCCGACACATTGAAAGCAATGGGCCGGCCTGAGGCACCGATCGGTCCATTGCTGTTCAACGCATCACTGTACATGTGACTGGCATATGTCAGCATGCCTGTCTCAGATGGACATATGCCAGCCACAGATAGCTCCCAGGGAGTGAGGGGCACACCTACATCACGACAGCCTGTCCAAACCTTATCATAAGGCATGTAAGGCTGCATTTCCTATTGTGTGTATGTTGGTGTACATGTTGTCCTGTGGGTGTCACCTGTGGGCAGCCACCCCCAGGCTGTGCACGTGTTAATGGGGACAGGATCCTGGGTGTTACGTGTACGTGACCACTGTGATGTGCAACTGTTCATATCTGTGCATGTGCCATGGTCACATTTCACAGTGGTGTTTGTGTATGTCATGTCACATACCCCGTGAGTCCCATGTGGGACGGTATGTTTGAGCCAGGGTGTCCCAGTGGCACAATAGTGATGGCCCTCCACAGTCTTTGTGCATGTAGTGTTTACAATGTCTCTGATTTCATGTGCACAATGGGAGACAGTCTCCACATCCACGTTGTGTGTGCATGGACTCTGATGTTGTGCGTGTGTGTCACAGACGTCCATGGCTCTCCTGCCATGGCAAGTGTGGCCACTACCTGTGGGGGTCATGTTTGTTTTGTTGTGGTGTACACATGATACTCCAGGTGATGCCAGTGTCCATGTGGCATTACAGGGTCCCTGGGAATGTGCCTGTCGTTGAGCTGTGGTGCCTGGGGCACATCTGTCCTCACATGTCACTGGGGGTGACTGTGACACAGCATCATGATATCCAATGGGCCAACCTGGGACAAATTGATGCCACCTGTAGGACCGTGTTGACAGATGTTGGCCATGTATGTACCATACATGTCGTTCCGGTACTGCACACTTCATGTAGTTGTGCCTCATGATGATGTATGTTGGGATCTTGAGTGTGTTCAATGCCGCATATGTGGGGTGACTGACGATCTTGCTTACTTCTCCTCTGCACTGCAGGGCTCCTGCTGTCCATCGGCCATTCCCAGACCTGGCAACGATGGTGGAACGGGACAGCATCCGACGGTACCGCTTCACCAGGCAGCTGATTGAGGATTTGGCAGTGCAGTTGTCCCCACATTTGCAGCCTGGCCGGCCGTATCCTACAGCGCTGACCCCCAAGGTGAAGGTGATGGCGGCCCTACACTTCTTTGCCACCGGTACCTTCCAACATACTGTGGCGTCTGCTGGTGGGATGTCACAGACCATGTTCAGCCGTGTGCTCCGCGATTTCTTGGCGGCAATGTTGCTCTTCCTGAACCGGTACATATATTTCCCTAGACTGCGACGACTCACTGACGTGAAGAGTGACTTTTATGCCCTGGGGAGGATGCCGCATGTCATTGGCTCCATTGATGGGACACATGTGGCTTTGGTACCACCACAGGCCCAGGAGCAGGCCTACAGGAACCGCAAGCACTACCACTCGGTCAATGCACTGGTGGTGTGTCTTGCAGACATGACCATCACACACGTGTGTGCCCGTTTCCCTGGTTCAGCACACGATGCCTTTGTGATGAGGAGTAGTCGCATCCCCAGGTTGATGGCACAGATGCAGAACCAGCGTGCCTGGCTTGTCGGTGTGTACTGACTTTGTGCCATTGTGTGTGATCTGATCTGTAGTATTCCGCCCACTTTTCCAAGTCAGCTGATGTGCACTTGTCTGTCCGTAGGTGACTCGGGATACCCCAACATGCCGTGGTTGCTGACACCCCTCAGGAACCCTGTGACACCTGCCCAGATGCGCTACAATGAGGCACATGGTCGGACCAGGAGAGTGATTGAGCGGACCTTTGGTCTCCTGAAGAGCCGCTTCCGCTGCCTGGACAAGACCGGAGGGTCCCTCCCATATGCCCCTGCGAAAGTGTGCAAGATTATCATCGTCTGCTGCATGCTCCACAACCTGGCAGTGCGGAAGGAGTTGCCTCTCATCCAGGATGACGATGACCAACATCCGCCACCTGTGGAGGATCCTGGCCTGGACCACGATGCCAGTGACGATGATGATGATGATGATGATGGTGATGGTGATGTCCGCACACAGCTCATCACCAACTTCTTTAGCTGAATGTGAGTATCCTGAGGTGTCATGTCAATGATGGGAGTTGGCATGATGTGTGGGTGGTGCTCTGGTGCTGTTGGAGTGTGTCCATGGGCTACTTGACTGGATGTGTGTTGCGATGTGTGCTTACAGGTGGGCTGTACTCCCCAACAGTGTTGACATGCTAACTTGGTTCTGGGTGGGTATCTTGTAACATGTATTGTGCATGAGTTTTGCTGTTCTGTCCTGTACTCCATTGCTTTTGACTGTGTGTCATTTCTGTCCTTCACAGGGTACTTTCAGATTCGTTTGGTCAACTGTGTCCACCGACGACGTGATTGCACATCCAGGCTGGTAGCTGTTGTGTCCCTACAGGTGATGTGCGCCACACCCATGGACTTCCTTCTGTCTACAGTTGTTGACTGTGTGCCCGCTACCAGGTGGGGTTACCTTGCATCTGTAGTGGTTACGGCATGTTGCTACTGTGTAATAAACCTGTGCTTCACTTAGTGATGTGCGTTGTCTGTGGTCACACATTTGACTGCCATTTGCTTACTGCACCTGTGGGCTACTTGACTACAACTGGGAATGGGTGTGGTGTCTGTGCATTGCACCGTCTTCCCTGGCAACATCAGTGTAGGCAATGAGTCAGATGGCCTAGGTGTGTATGTGTTGTGTAGCCCTGGTGGTGTGTCTCCCTCATATGTGTCACGTTGCCTGTACTCACATGCCTGTGTTGTCCTTGCTGTTGCAGTTCGCATACACAGTGTAATTTTGTTGTTCATCATCCCCATAACAGCACCCACGTTGGAATCACGACAGAGGCAAGTATGGTGTATTATTGTGTTTATTGTGATACATCTGTGATAATAGTGCATAGGATGGATTGTGCTGTACATGAATCTTGCAATCCCAAGTTCCTAGATGAATAGAAAGTCCAGGTAGACAGGATCCCCAGTATCGGGGCCACAGTTGTCTGACACATTGTTCCAACTTGTACTCCCCATGCAATGTGTGGGAGTAGTGTTGCCATCAACAGGGTGAACAGTCTGTGCACAAAGGCGAAAATCCAGAACAGGTTCAGGCTTCCTGGGAGTTGCGCTTGGCCATCAGCCTCTCACTTTCCCCTCCTCGGACGACCCCTCTTCTTGGGGGGGGCCCTCAAGTGCAGGCTGCTGCGGTGCAGGGGACTCTCCGCCAGAGTCCTCCTCCCTCCCTGTGGCAGTTGCAGTTTGTTCGGTACCAGATGTTGTTGGCACACAGGGAGGTGTGGACTGGTTGCTGTTCATCTGGCGGAGGCATTGTAAAATGTCCCTGTGCACCGCCGTCATCTCATGTAGTACATCCCACTTGGACTCCACGCGGGTCATGTGGGAGTCCACACGTGACATGTGTGACTCCACGTGGGACATGTGGGAGTCCAAGCGGGCATGATGGGCAGCCTGCTGCTGTTTGATGTCTCTGAGGAGCCCCACTACCTGGCTGAGCTCTCCGGTGCTGGACTGGTACGCATCAGCTATGCGTACCAGTTGTGGGTCTTCATGCACACCAGCAACGTCTGCAAGCAGCGACCTCTGTCTCCCACCCCTCCCACCACCCCTGCTGACATGTGCAGTGTGTGCAGTTGCACGCACAGATAACCCTGGTCCACCTTGGGGGTTGGTGGTGGTGGTGGTGTCCATGGCCCCAGGTTGGTCCAGGGTCACTGCGCTGGTGTTGTTCCTTATTCTGTCCATGTCGGCAGGGATGGTATTCGTGGTGACAGTCGTTGGAGGGGTGGGTGCAGGGGTGCAGCTGGTGGACCTGCTGGTGCTGCAGCTGGTGGTCCTGCTGGTGCAGCATGTTGACTTGCACCGGATGTGCCAGGTTGTTCTTCATCGTCCGAGGAGGACAGAGGCTGTACGACGCCAGTGAGCTCGGCATCCTCTTGAGCCTGGGACTGGGACTCCTCAGCGTCTGCTGCTGTGTCCCTATCATCACCTGTTTTTGGGAGACACAAACAATGTATGTCATGTTTCTGCAGGCATCAGTGGTTGACACACCTGACAGTTGTGACTGTGCCTCGGGGTGCGGGCCTGTACATTGTATTGTCCTAAGTCGTCACAGTCAGGGGTTGATATTGGTGTGGCACATTGTCCTGCATTATTTGGGCATTTCTATGTATTCTCTGGGGTGTGAACATGGTCTGCATTGATTGTGTTTGGTTGACAGCCAGACCTCCTTCCCACCCACCCACCCACCCAGTCAGTTATCCCACCATGGAACGTGCTTGCATTGCAGGGAGTGTAAGTTGTCTCTCTGGATGTCAGTCAGTGGTGTCCTGCTGTTTGTTGGTGCACAGTTGGCAGCAGGGCCTTGTGCTCCCCACAGCAGTAGCCAGTGTCAGCCATCTTGTGAGTCCTTCTCCACTCCCTGTGATGTGAGCATGGTTCAGGGTGGTGTTGATGGGCCAGTTGTGAGGCTGAGCAATGTCTGTGACTACGACTCCCATCATGCTATTGCCTCCACCCCCTTCCCAGCATGCCCATGCTTCCTTCCTTTGACTCTGCTTCCCTGTGGGGTGGGCTGGCTGTGCTGACAGGATGGCTGGGAGTGTTGTCCTGGCAGTTGTTTGGCTAAGAGTCCCAAGAGTGTCCCTGTGCTTCACACAACATAACCCAGGGTGGTGGTGCTTTGTGGGATCTTGTGTTAGGATGGAGGGCATTGCATTCTACCAGGTGGGTACTGTGGAGTTTGTGTTGGGGGGGTGTGAGGGGAGGTGCTGGTGACTATGGTCAGTGCTGCAAGTCCCCCTTCCCACCCAGCCAGCCAGATATCCCACCATGGACTGTGCTTGCATTGCAGGGAGTGGAAGTTGTCTCTCAGGATGTCAGTCAGTGGTGTCCTGCTGTTTGTTGGTGCACAGTTGCCAGCAGGGCCTTGTGCTCCCCACAGCAGTAGCCAGTGTCAGCCATCTTGTGAGTCCTTCTCCACTCCCTGTGATGTGAGCATGGTTCAGGGTGGTGTTGATGGGACAGTTGTGGGGGTGAGCTATGTCTGTGACTGTGACTCCCATCATGCTATTGCCTCCACCCCACTTCCCAGCATTCCCATACTTACTTGCTTTTGTGGGGAGTTCAGTGTGTGTGGGTGTGAGGGCAATGGCAAGATGGCTGACAGTGGTGTCCTGCTGTTGGTTGGTGTGCAGTTCCCAGCATGCCCTTGTGCTCCCCACAGCAGTAGCCAGTGTCAGCCATCTTGTGTGTCCTTCTCCACTCCCTGTGATGTGAGCATGGTTCAGGGTGGTGTTGATGGGCCAGTTGTGAGGCTGAGCAATGTCTGTGACTACGACTCCCATCATGCTATTGCCTCCACCCCCTTCCCAGCATGCCCATGCTTCCTTCCTTTTGACTCTGCTTCCCTGTGGGGTGGGCTGGCTGTGCTGACAGGATGGCTGGGAGTGTTGTCCTGGCAGTTGTTTGGCTAAGAGTCCCAAGAGTGTCCCTGTGCTTCACACAACATAACCCAGGGTGGTGGTGCTTTGTGGGATCTTGTGTTAGGATGGAGGGCATTGCATTCTACCAGGTGGGTACTGTGGAGTTTGTGTTGGGGGGGTGTGAGGGGAGGTGCTGGTGACTATGGTCAGTGCTGCAAGTACCCCTTCCCACCCAGCCAGCCAGATATCCCACCATGGAATGTGCTTGCATTGCAGGGAGTGTAAGTTGTCTCTCAGGATGTCAGTCAGTGGTGTCCTGCTGTTTGTTGGTGCACAGTTGGCAGCAGGGCCTTGTGCTCCCCACAGCAGTAGCCAGTGTCAGCCATCTTGTGAGTCCTTCTCCACTCCCTGTGATGTGAGCATGGTTCAGGGTGGTGTTGATGGGCCAGTTGTGAGGCTGAGCAATGTCTGTGACTACGACTCCCATCATGCTATTGCCTCCACCCCCCTTCCCAGCATGCCCATGCTTCCTTCCTTTGACTCTGCTTCCCTGTGGGGTGGGCTGGCTGTGCTGACAGGATGGCTGGGAGTGTTGTCCTGGCAGTTGTTTGGCTAAGAGTCCCAAGAGTGTCCCTGTGCTTCACACAACATAACCCAGGGTGGTGGTGCTTTGTGGGATCTTGTGTTAGGATGGAGGGCATTGCATTCTACCAGGTGGGTACTGTGGAGTTTGTGTTGGGGGGGGTGTGAGGGGAGGTGCTGGTGACTATGGTCAGTGCTGCAAGTCCCCCTTCCCACCCAGCCAGCCAGATATCCCACCATGGACTGTGCTTGCATTGCAGGGAGTGGAAGTTGTCTCTCAGGATGTCAGTCAGTGGTGTCCTGCTGTTTGTTGGTGCACAGTTGCCAGCAGGGCCTTGTGCTCCTCACAGCAGTAGCCAGTGTCAGCCATCTTGTGAGTCCTTCTCCACTCCCTGTGATGTGCGCATGGTTCATGGTGGTGTTGATGGGACAGTTGTGGGGGGGCAATATGTGTGACTGCGACTCCCATGATGCTATTGGCTACACTGACTTGGCCAGCATACACAGAATTCCTTCCTTTGAGTGGTCTTCACTGTGTGTTGGTGTTGTTGTGGTGGCTACATGTGTGGATGTGTGTGTTAGTTCTATTTGTGCCACTGCCTAGCTGTAGTTGTGGTTGTGTTTGTACATGTGTTGGCACAGTTGGATGTGACTTTTTTGATGGCATGTGTTGTGTTTATCTGACTGACATACACATTTTGGGATGATTCTGTTCTAGTTGCTGTGTAATTGCTATGAGTGCATGGTTTGACTCTCCCCTTGACAGTGATGTGTGTGTTTTGTGGCAGTATATTGTGTACATTTGTTGTGTACTCACCAGGCTCTGGGATGTCCTCTAGTCCATATATGCTCACTGGCGGTAGGATGGCCCGCACCTTCTCCTCCCAGGGCCTGAGGTATATTGGCTTGGCAGGAGGGCCACTGCCGGTGTGTTGGCTGTTGATGTAGTCTTGCTTCAGCAGTTTCCGTACCCTCCTGCGCACGTCATACCACCTGTTCTGGATGTCGGTCTTTGTGCGCCGACATGGTGATTGGGCGTTCACCCTGTTGATGATCCTCTCCCACATCTTGGTTTTCTGCGACATGGGGGTCTGTTGGACCAATGTGCCAAACAGCTGTGGCTCTACCCTGAGGATCTCGTCTACCAGGACTTCCAATTCACAATCTAGGAACTTGTGATTCTTCTTGGGGGGCATGGTGATGGGTGGTGATGGTGGGTGATGTGTGTGTTGGTGTGCAGGTGAGGGTGTGTGGGTGTGTGTTGTGCTGGGTGTATGTGAGGTAGGTATTTGTTGGTGTGCTGCTGGTGTGTGGCTTGTGTGAGGGATGAGCTGTGGGTGTGTGGTTGCTTTCTCTTGGGTGCTGGCAGTGGAATGGCATTTGCAAAGGCTCATGGTAGTGATTTGTGTCCTTTATATAGGTGGAGTTGTGGGTGTGTCTTTGTTCTCTGTCCCCACCCCCCCCCAGTATTTATTGGCTTGGTAATTGCTTGTTTGGCCTTTTTTTGGTTGATTTTTCCTTTGTGCTGTTTGTGTATGTTGGAAACGTTCTTGTGACCGAGTCGGACCCTGCATTGGTCTCGTACGGTGTTTTCCGTTTCGTTCACGCTGTGTTTGTGCAGTTTTGTATGCTGCGTACGCGTCGGTCGCGGTGTATTGTGTTGTTTCGGTTCGGTTTTGTATGCGTGTCGGTCGTACGGCTTGTCCTCCGTCCGACTCGGTCGTGTTTTTCGCGCCTTGCATCGTACTTTGCGGGTTGGAGTTGGCGGGTACGATTCGGTCGGATTTGTTCCGGGTGCGTGTCGGTCGGTTGGATTCGCGTGTTTTTCCGGCCGGATTGCTATTTTCCGAGCGGCTCGGTCGGTCGGCTTGGTTTCCTGACGTGTCGGTCGGATTTATCGCGGCTTGCATCGTACTTGGCGTGTCGGGCGCCACTGGTACGTGTCGGTCGGTAATTTTTCCGGCTCCGAGTCGGTCGGTGCTTTTTCCGGCCCGAATCGGAATCGACCTCTAAGTGAGTAAGATTGACTGAGCGAAAAGTACTCCACTGTTTCCAAGATCCCTGAAGGATCAAGGGTTGTCATGTTCGATAGTTGCCAGAGACTATTTGCTCCTTGGTAAAGTTAGGGGGCTTATGGTAGCTGTAAGAAATGGGATTTCTGGTTGGCTAGGGCATATGCCTAAGCCAGGCAGAAACCACCACTCTAGTGAGGGCAAGGGAGTTACACGCTGAAGATAACCCCTGCTCACCCCTTTGGTAGCGTGGCACAGCAGCCAGGCTTATTCCAGAGGCAATGTGTAAAGCGTTTGCGCAACACACTCACACAGCAGCGACACACTAGACACACCACAAAAGAAACTCCACACAAGGTTAAATAAAAATAGCCTTTGTATTATCCATAAAACACATTAGCACATAATCACATATATAAACTGTGCCACCAGGCACTTGTCATGACTTTACAGGGATTGCATAAATCATTAGGCCAATCGGGCCACTGTCATAATAAGCACATAAATCACAGTTAGTGAGGACAACCAGCAACTACTGGTAAGAGTGCGCTTAGCACACCACATTAGGCCTACAGATAATACCGGCACCTAACATAGCACAATATGCATATATATAATCCCCCGTGCACCTTCGTACACACTTATCAGAGTGCACCCATCAATAAAATCACCATAGTGATGCGTAGGGTATAAACTTTGGCCATGTAACCCCAAGGCCTAATCACATCAGGGTATAACATACAACACTCACCTTGCAGTATATACCACAATGTAGCATAAGCAGGGCACGATATGAGGCATAACCAAAATAATGGTACTTAGCAATAGGTATGAATCATAGCCATATTGCGCCACAATAACCTCACAGCGTAATCAGGGCCTGAACATGCCTGCCCCAAATACATTCCGGAGAGTCAAATTGCCCCCCAACAGCAGGCACAAGTGCAGCTGCCCACGCCCATGCGGCACAGCTGTGACAATGTCAGGAATGCGTCGGACTCTCGCAGGGAATCGGGGACCTCCGTCGAGGTTCCACCCCGTCCCAATAGTCCAGCAGAAATGCCTCAGGTGCGTCAAAACTGAGGAGGGAGGCACCCGCTCTGCCCACGCCCGATGGCAGGCCCTCAACTCCGAAAGGCTGGTTCCCACGACCATGTGGTGCGGCTGCCACAATGCGGAGCATTTCACCACCGTGGCCCGGGTTTAAAGATATACCTGGTTGCGTCCGCCTGCACGGGCTAAGAGAGGGAGGGTGCGGCCACACCTCCGCTCTCCTCTCCCGCTCCTACTCTGACAGGATAAGGGCTGCTGCGGTAGGACCTGGAGCGAAGTCCCTGTCGAGTCCGCTCTGCTCCACGCAGCCTCTCTGGACTCCTCCGCTTACTTCGTGGGACACGGCCCCATTCGCCATGCGCACAACCAGGCTTGGCCACGCAGTCTTTAACTGCCTGGCTTCTGGCGGCTCTCCTTGCTCTGGGCTTCCAGCACGGGTGGGTCACGCCCCTCCTGCCGACGTCAGCCTTGCCCGGGAGATGCTGAGGCACTCTCAGCCTGGATTCCTTGCTGCTGGAGTTCAGCCTGGTGCCACGTAGCAGAGCCCTGGCTTCCAATATCTATTCCAGCAGGATACAGGGAGCACAGCTTCTCTTCTCTTTGTGAGAGCCCCCGCCCTCAGCCAGGCTCAACCCTTGCCTGGCCTCCGCTAAGCTGGGAGGGTCCGCCACGCTCTTTTGAGACCCCAGCAATGAAAGAAGGCAATCCTGTGCTTTACAAGCGCTTCCTGCCAGTCAGCACACAAGCGCTCACCAGGCACTCGAGTCGAGACCAGGGGCAGCCACCAGCACTCCCCCTGAACAGGAACTCCTGGGAGGACGCTGGCAGCACCACCCCAGGGCGCAGGCAGGCCAGCACGAAGGCTTTTGGTAGTAGAAGTTGCAGTCCTTCCCCCCCCCAAAGTAGTCCAATGGCGGTTCCTCCTGGCGCACTGCTGTCCACGCTGTGTCTTCTTTTTCCAAGCGAGCTCACCAGACATGGGGTCAGCCCTAATATTTATAGTGCACCAAGTCTTGGTTCTGCCCTGTACAGGGCCCTGGACCCAGTTTGAACCAGTTCTGGGGGCACTTAAAAAGTACACCACACTCCCCATGTTAAGTGTAAGCCCTGGCCCCAGAAACACCACAGGGGGGCGGAGCCATCATTGTGGAAGGAAGGCACAACCCTATTCAGGTGCAGGTGCTACTCCTCCCACCACTCCAAATGCAGACCAGGCCTATTCAGCCTAGCGCTGACTCATCCAGACTCTCAGGAGCCACTGCACCTCCCCAGCCCATGTCACTCCAAGGCCAGACAGTCAATACACAAAAAGGAAGGCACAAAGACACATAGCACACAGAAATGCCTACTTCTAAAAGTGGCATTTCTAAAATAGTGATAATAAATCTGCGAACATCAATATGCAGCATTTATCACCACTAATCAAAACATACCAAACTTGATCACGCTACCCCTCTCAGATCAGGAATTACCACTGAAGCACATATCAGGAAATCCCCAATGCATCCCTATGAGAGGGCAGCGTCACATCAGTGAGAAACCAAATATGCTGTTTGCACTACCAGGACATGCCACACAGTTAAGGCACATGTCCTACCTTTTACCTACACCGCACCCTGCCCATAGGGCTAGCTAGGGCCTACCTTAGGGGTGACTGATATGTAGTAAAAGGGGAGTCACAGACATGGCAACCACTTTATGTGCCACGTCACAGCGGCAGTAAATTGTGCATGCAGGCTCTGCAGTGGCAGAGGCCTGAGACAGGTTTGAAAGGCTACTTTGGTGGGTGGCGCAAGCAGCGCTCCAAGCCCACCAGTAGCATTTAATTAACTGGTCCTGGGTATATGAGATACAACTGTACAGGGGACTATTAGGTAATTTAAATATGCCAAACAAGTGTAGACCAATCTTACCAAGTTTACAATAGAGAGCAGATGCACTTTAGCACTGATCAGTGCCCAGAGTCTTAAAACAACCAACAACAGGTCAGAAAAAATGCAGGAGGAAGGCAAAAAGATCTGGGATTACCCTTCAAAAAGGGCCGAGTCCAACAGTGGCATAGTGTTCTATCACTGCCATATCTTTCAAAAAAAGGCCGGAACCGAACATCAAGTAGAACATAATCAATTTAGCTAACGTTGTTGACACAATTATATTTGTGTTTTCCAGCTAGATCTGATGGTGTTAGGCCATTACAAGCTCTAAGGCCCAAATTTAATGTAACCCCCATTAGCTGGATAGCCTGCCTTGTCCAAATGCTAATTGGTGCTAAATCGGGCTTTGGAATTCCCCATTTCTTGTCTTCCTCTTCAGTAATAATGTACTCTGAAATATCCAGTGACTCCAATGTTGTATTAAAATCCAAGTCCAACAGTGGCACTGTGAGCTAGCTGGTCTAAAGGCTAACATATCCTTTGGGGGTGCCTGGAATCAGTCTGGACACTAATCCCTTAGTTTATGTTATCTAAACGTGCAGATCCTATGTATGTTTAGGAACTACACAAAATTTGAAGAAGACAAATACTCAAGCCCAGTTTACCAGAGGGTCCTATCTGTAACTTTAAAATTATGGGAAATAATCATAGACTCAATGCTATTGTGACAGTTGGATTTAAATACATGATAGAACCATTTTTAGAAAATACAGTTTGGTTAGGCCGAGTTTCATTACTCCCCTTATCATTTGTTGCTAATTTACTTTCACAATATCTTTTATCAAGAGCTAGTGCCAAATCTATTGAGTGTGTTGGGTAATTCCTTATAGTGTTGAATGGAGCAATTTCCAGATTAGTTTGTGGGGTATGAATCCCCTGCTGTGAAACAGCAGAGGATGATTGAAAAAGAACTAGGTTATAACATTAGTTTCTAGTTCTGCAGTAACTTTCTTTTACCAATGTAAGACACTCCTTAGCCTTTTGTTATACATCTCTCTGCAAAATATTCGCTGGATTCCAAGAGAGCAAAATAATTAATGCAAATACTTGAGATAGTGGATAGCTTGTGCTAATAGATCTACAGTGTTTCTCATCGCTATTGGATCTGAACTGATCTGCAGATCTGGAAGCCCAGGCCATTGTATTTTTTTACATCATTAATTGTCCCTAACTGGATAGGGGGAGGAATGTTAGATACACGTACTAAGTAGCCTTAGAGAGTGAGATGTAGAGATTTATGCTCACTATCTGAGTGTTCTATCACTGCCATATCTTTAAAAAAAAAGGCCGGAACCGAACATCAAGTTGAATTTAATCAATTTAGCTAGTGCCGTTGACACAATTATATTTGTGTCTTCCAGCTAGATCTGATGGCGTTAGGCCATTACATGCTCTAAGGCCCAAATTAATTGTAACCCCATTAGCTGGATAGCCTGCCTTGTCCAAATGCTAATTGGTGCTAAATCGGGCTTTGGAATTCCCCATTTCTCATCTTCCTCTTCAGTATTAATGTACTCTGAAATATCCAGTGACTCAAATGTTGTATTAAAATCTCCTGCAACTATCAACAGAATCTTGTGAGAATCAGCTTCTATAACAGACTCTGACAATGACAGAATTGGAGAATCTATATTTTTTCCTGTGCCACAATTATATATATTTCCTAAATGGGCCAACCCTCCCCTTGAACTACATTTCAAAACAAATATGTCAGGTAAATCAATTGTCCATTGCTTTATATGATAGGTTAGCGAAACTCTGTCCCATAACATTAGACCCCCCAAAAGATCTACCGTGACCAGTTGAAACTCCATTCACATAATAACTGGTATAATGTGATATCTAGAGTGGATTAATATATCATGTTTCTTGGAATAAGCATAGATCAAAGGAGTCAATAAGTAGTCCCCATTCCGGATCCTGTTGTTTTGCCTGTAGGCCTGCAATATTCCAGGATAGCAGGTTCCATTCCCCCTTGGATTTGATTACTGGAGCATCGAAACAAAGTGAAAATCCTTGTTTGCCAAGTCATGTCTCCTTGTCCTTGGTCGGGGCGGCTCTCCTTTGCATTGTTAATAGGTCGGCTGTAGGGAATCTGATTTCCAGAACTTTAAGATGAGGTGGATTATATTTCAGACAGATCACAAATGTGCTAGAAGGATTAAAGCGTAGTTCACGGGTGACCAATCCATCACACAAATCCTTTGAGGTCAGCCAAATTCAATATAATCAAATTTTTCTTCAGAGGGAAAAAAACTTCTGGCTTTAACAATATCATATCGTATCACTGCACAACAATTGCGTGCTTTGCAAATTCAATAAATGATCTTATTAATGAGTGATGATTTGTCCTCTCTCATGCCAACTAGTTTTTGGATGTTGTGCGTGTATATTTTATAATTTGCTGAGTTTAACTTGGCCAAACTCTCAATAGAATCCCCAATATGAGGCTTTTGGCTGCGGATAGTGTATTTTGCATTATTGTTGACCCGGCTTTCTAGCAGTTGATAACGAATCTCAGCTGACTGATGGAGCATTTATGAACTAGTGGAAAATTGATCGCTTGTACGAGAGATACTGCTCATTCTCCCATTTCTTGAATACCGACTTTCAACGGAAGCAACAACAGGGCTGGGAGCGAATGTCTGAAGCGACCGATTTCTGGGGGCAGATCCAATCCTACCTTGTAGGTTGGTACAACAATTCCAAAGCTCTCAGTATGCCTACTTTACCTAAATTGTCCACTTTGTTCTCTCTGCTGGACTTAATTCGATTTTTTGTAAATTCACTTACTATTGATCTTAGAGCTACTATTTCGACCTTTAAATCATTGATGCTTTCAGCAATTTCAG
Organism: Calotriton arnoldi; assembly: GCA_963921515.1. Taxonomy (NCBI): domain Eukaryota; kingdom Metazoa; phylum Chordata; class Amphibia; order Caudata; family Salamandridae; genus Calotriton; species Calotriton arnoldi. Next base: position 601,263 of record CAWUFW010004677.1, read on the forward strand.
GGATATTGGCAATCCTGGATTCGAGTGATGATTCAGGTTTTTGGTCTATGCAGCCTTCAGTCATAATATATTTCTTTAGCTGGACTCTCATGGGTCAAGGGATCAAATCTATTTCTGTAAGAAACAATTATCTAATTTGCAGGAATAATCAGAGATGTTGTGTCATGTGGGGAGTGAATTTCGGCATGAACCTTAGCCTTAGTTTGATTTTTGTTACCTTAGGAGGGATTGGCATCATATAGTTTGGTGGCTTTCTTTTGGGGTCTGCAAAAGAACGTTCCAATTGGTTTATTACATGGGGGACAACTGCAAGTGTCTGAGGTTTTACCATTGTCTCCACTTCCTTTATTATATCGTCAATTGCACTCAAAGAACAATGATTTGATCCTTTTAGGTCTAGTTGGCCCCTGTGGAGTGTCAGCTGTCTTTCTTTTCCCATCATACGCCTTGAGGCAACAAGAACTATATTGGCTTGTGCTGGTCCTTAAAATATATGTTCTCAGTACAAGGAGATCAGAATAGGAAGATACACTTCAATAACAGCTCTTTATGAAGTTAAAATACAAAGTATTTATAAAAAGATCTCAGGCAATCGGAGCTTAGAGTGGGTTCTGATGGGTACAGAAGGGCCTGCTCCTGGCCCGGTCCCTCATGTATTTCAGGCCACGGTTCTCAAGGGCTTGTTTTATGCACCCATTGGTGCTGAGGCTGGAAGCTCTGCTCCTGTCCTGCAAGGGCTCCTGGAGTAGGTGGTCTGATGCCGCTCAGGCAATGAAGCTTGCGTGTCCCCTAGCATGGCATTCTTACGTTTAACCCTGCCTCTAAGGCTGCCCGTCTTACGCGTCCAGAAGGCCAAAAGGACATATATCTTTAATACACTCATACGTGTGCAGGTGATGGGTTTATTATTTCACGCTCCATTGCCGATGGAACATCCAGGTGACGGGCTGAGGGAAGGACCCAAAGGTGGATTTGTTCACAGCGTGAAAGGTGCAGCCCTGGGTGGCAGCATAGCTGCTTTTTGTTTGCCAGCCCGGGGCTGGGTATTCCATCATCACTCATTCTGGCCCAGTGGAATATGTTGCATACATCATAGGTAGGGGTGGGCATAACTTGGGTAATTTGCTGTAGCGTAATTATGCAAAATTACAGCAAAATTAGGTAAGATAAAATCATACAGAATTATGTGAAAAGCATAACTCCAGCATTTAGTGCTATTTTCTAAGCCAAAATACCCCTTACATCCAAAATAGATCTTAGGATGCATTTTGCACTAAGAAATTAGAGCTAGATGCAACAGATCATGAACAGCCGTAGCCAACAGTAACTCACCCTAAGTTCATTTTTCCTGTGCTCCTGCAGAAGGATTTTTGTGACACATTAGTGATAACTACCCAAAATGGTATAATCGCACCATTTTCTGTAATTCCACATCAAAAGAGTAAGCCAAAATTACTCTGATTGCGCCATTCTAAAGAACATGTCACCTAGAACTAAAAATGTGCTGTGATGGAGTTGTCAGAGTCCCCTTCTGCTGTAGCACCTATTAAGTTCAAAAGAGTCTCTGTCTGATTGTTATGCTTTGGACTTCAGCAGGGAATCTCAGTTCATTTGTTTGTTTTGAATGATCCTTAATAACACTAGTTTGTAATTTAATCCCAGTAGATTAGAGTTATACATTAACTATTGATGTAGTTCTTATAGGGGCTGGTTAATTACCTGCGTGGAACAAGTGAGCTGTCTGTTAGGCAAAACAAACGTAGTTCTACTATTAGATACATGGTATGAGAAGATACCTCTTTTTGCATGATCACCCCCCTTTCTTTGCTGACTGGTATTGCTTGTTTTTTTTAACTCCGCATACCGAAGCGCTCCAGTCCAGTTTCCAGTGTATGTGCTCTGGCCTCTAAAACATGGTACAGTTGGTGATTCCCCAAATTGAATCTTTTACTTTTCAGTAAGGCCTTAGTATATGGTTTAGAAAAATATGCCAACAGCATGGGAAGTTAAATGTTACCTATGAACTGTAGAACATGTTGCGCCATCCACTAGACTGATAAAGAAAACATGCCTATAGGCCACTTATGTAGCCTGACTGCTGCAGCTTTTAAACCTGCAGTTAAACTAACTGTGCATATAATACGTTTTGAAAGGAAAGAACCCTACTTTTTAATATTAAACTAGGCAAACCTAAGTAGGCTTTGAAGCCCACAAGAGAGGGTGTGTAGTATTTAAAAGTGGTACAATTATGAATTTAGTGTTGGCATGTACCTAGAGTGACTAGCCCCATAAAGCAATGTTCACTGTAAAGGGCTGTTGCGATTCCTATGAGAAAGACTTAAGTTCAGAATAAAATACTATTTCTGCTAACTGAGGTTTAAAATCAACTATAGAAAGGATTCAGCTATTGTTCTGAATATTTATCAAACATCCAGGTAACTAGTAAAGTTGAATTTTTGATAAATATTTAGAAAAGTAACTATTAAAACGTTAGACTTTGTCTACCTAAACTTCCAGGAGGCTAGTTAGCATTAACAAAATATTGATTACAGAGCACAACCAGAAGTTAGTCAACCGACCTTGTTGCCAGTTAATTTTAATGAACACCGCACCATGCAATATCTATAATATAAAATATGTAACCATATGAATACAAAAGGCAAAACACAAATGATCTAGATTGTGTTGTCGCGAAGTATGAAGTGTTGTTGAAGACAGCCGACACGTTTTTCGTCGTGTAGACGACTTTTTCAAGGCTTAATAGTAAAATGGTAAAGATGGTAAGAAATTTGTTTGGATCCCTAGGTTGTTCGGGACAAACGACAGCAATGGCGGTAGTCCAGCAATTCTGGTTATATTTCCAGTTTCAACTCCAGAACACTTTTCCCCGATTCGTAATCCTACGCAGACGGCGCATGTTGGGTAATGTTGTTTTTCAGTATATCCAATTTTCCTAAACAAGTACAGATACGTAATCTTGTAAATAGTAGAAAGTACAAAAACACTTGTTGAAGTAAGTCGAGGCTCAGAAGCAATGTTTATACACTTGTCGGTACAGCATAAGTAGTTACAGCTGTATTAGACCGGGCATGTGATAACGTGTCCCGCTACGTCCGGAGAAAAGTCCTCCTGTCTAGTACAGCTGTAACTACTTATGCTGTACCGACAAGTGTATAAACATTGCTTCTGAGCCTCGACTTACTTCAACAAGTGTTGCATAGGATTACGAATCCATTTTACTATTAAGCCTTGAAAAAGTCGTCTACACGACGAAACACGTGTCGGCTGTCTTCAACAACACTTCATACTTCGCGTCAACACAATCAAGATCATTTGTGTTTTGCCTTTTGTACTCATATGGTTACATATTTTATATTATAGATATTGCATGGTGCGGTGTTCATTAAAATTAACTGGCAACAAGGTCGGTTGACTAACTTGTGGTTGTGCTCTGTAATCAATATTTTGTTTTGAACTATATGGAGAGATCTGCCTTTCCTCTATATATGTTAACACTGGGTGAGTGGCACAGTGTTTTACATTGAGCACGCCTGTACATATTTACTGTAATACTGATTGGAAGATAACACAGAGGTGCTGACCTGTGCTATATTACCACTGCCATTTGTCCTTTAAATTGTGGCTAGTTAGCTTTAGCCTGCCAGCAGTTGGCTCCTGTCAGTGCTTCTCATTAAGGAAGTGTGACAACTGTTCTCAGGGCAGAAATTAGAAGGTAAAATCTTTTGACTGGATCTTTTGACCGGTATGACCCACTTGGGCTATCTGATCTCTTCATCGCAGTCTCCCTGAAATCAGGCATAGGCAGTCGAATGCATTTTGCTTATTGCTCAAATGTTTAATGCTAATATGCCAAATATCAGAATGTAGGCAATCAATTTCTGTATTTTTAGCACTTGAATATGCATAGAGTTTGAGAGGCACTGTGTTTCTGGTCTTATCCTTAACAGAGAACTCCAGTTTTCTAAATGTAAAATGGAAGGGCTAGAATGCATCTCCTAACCAGTAGGTGGTAAGTAATTAAAATTAAAAAGTGATGGTTGTCCAGCGGGTCACGCACCTGCTGCATGCATTAGACAGGAGAAATACCAATTGCACTGGTGAACGTCATGTGAAATAGCAGAATATTGCATAAAACATAATGTATACAATATTTCAGTAGACTTGGTATGAGGTCAAAAATTCTACAAAATACATTGATATTGCTTTTTTTGGCCTGTAATAGTGTTGATTTCCTTTGAAAAAAAATATCTATGAAAGAGGAATACAATATCAATGTGCTTTAGTTTGATTGCTATTGTTTACCTACAGTCCTTGATAGTGAACACATGTACGTTGACCCACACAACGGACTACAGCACATACAAACAGGAAACACTCACTTCCTATGAAAGAAAGCGACGGACAACAAACTGGCTGCATTTTTTGCATGACTTCACTGGGAGTTGCGTTAGAAAGCACCATGCTGTTTACAACTTGACAAGATGATATACACGCATGACTATGCTATAACACCTTTAGTGTACTGTTGCACTGTTGTTGACAATTATTCACAGAATTGGTCTTTGGGCTAAAATATACCATTATGAAATAGGTTGAGTGATTTTGAAAAGTTTACATTATTGATTGCCTACGTGTTTTTGAAATGATGTCCTTTACACTTTGTATATTGTTCTTTTTCATAATACAGAATGGCCTTATGTTTCCCCTGAAGAAGAGCTGGGTCCCGAAATGCATTGTTCTACAGGGGATCTCAGATGAAACAAAGAATGCTTATGAAATGAAAGAATGAAATATAACGGAACCATTGCGTTAAAATAAAGTCTATGGCAATTATATAATGAAGACTTTTAGTCAAGAGGGTCATTTTAACATCTGAACTTGACATAATCTTGGTTTGAGAGAACTAAGTACTGCAGTACTAAAAATATAGTGCACCGAGGGAGAAACAAACCAGGGCAAAGGGAAGTGTTAGCCATATGACTTCTTTCAATTATACCATCTGACTTTCTTCATTTTAACTTTGATGTTTACACAGTTTAGTGTTGAATTTGACAAACTCCATACATTTGACCTCTTCTGACCAGACTCTATTTCCACTTTCTTAACAGCTGAAATGTGTTCCTTACCTTGCTTTACCCCAAGAATGGAAGCTAAACTTGTATCCGTTTTATGAGCCTTTTCACCAAAGTGCTGCTTTTACCTTACAATCACTTTTTCAAACTGTTCCGGTGCAGGAGTATTTGACTGTCACTGTATATTTGTGAACTCTCAGAGCACTGTAATCTAGTTATATTCCTTGTGCAAATGTGTAACTTAATTCAGTTGCCTTTAATGCATTCCAAATACCTCTTGCCGTAAATTTGTGACACGCATTTATAGTGGAATATTCAATGACCTGTTCTATTAGCTCGACTTTGTAAAACTAATCTTTAAAAGGACTACGGTCAAAGTCCCAAGATCCACTGCTATAGCATAATTCATCAGTCTTCAACTCCTAGGCGATCAGAGCAGAGTCACTTTGGCCAATATTAATCAACATATCTGTTTTATAAGAGGGCATTGTGTGTTAGTATGTGAGCTGTAGAGGAATATGTCATATGTACATGGAAAGCAAATGTAAAATCTGAGTTTTTGTGGTGGAGTTCCATCCATACACCTTTCAACCGCTAGTCCTGCAATTGCTTGAGTAATGTTTTAGACATTATCCCTCATTAGGTTAATTGTCGTATTTGTCTGATTTACCCTGCAAAACAAGTTTAAAGTCTGTACCTTATATAATATGGCCCTCAGTTTTCTCTGCTATTGGTTCCGTCATGTCTGTGATAAGCTCGTGTTTGCCAGTGTTCGGAGGATATGAGATCATTAGTGTTATTAACTTGTCACCCAGGCAGCACTCAACCAAGGTAAAACTCCCACAACCCTAGTGTTTACCACTTCTGTCATGAGAAATTTCAAGACCTTTTTTGTCAAAAGGAGAATGCATTGTTTTTTTGTTTTTTTTTACTTGGCTGATGAAAATAATAATATAATTTTAATGACGATGAGTGAAAAATGTGTGTCCTTCCTGAGTAGGTGGCTCTTTGGCAGTGAGACCACATGCAGCTTTGTTCACAGGATACTTCATAATATATTGTGCCTCTTTATAGGGCAGATCAACTGTTAATATTGCGAAATAGAAACTTCACCATCAATAATATTTGTATTTGTTATCTCTACCTCTTTTAAACAGGGCTGAGGATCATCCAAGACAATGGCTTCTGCAACAAATTATTGTAACTAATTGTGATGTTCCTCTCCTCTCTGGAACACCCCAATATTGTAATCTTACAAAATTCGCTCCATAACAGTCCTAAAAGAAGTAATACTTCAGGGTGCTATGTAGGGGAGGAATCAGGTCTGAGTGTGTCTGGAGAAACTATGGCACACCTGCGGTCAATGATATATAGAAAAGTCACACACCCCAGGTCGAGCATCATCGGGTAGGGCTTAAGGATGCCAGGGGCCTATAATGTCACTCTTGAAATTCACTGATTTCAATTCTTAAGGCAATTGTGTCCACATCTTCATACTCCCCTGGTTGCCATCTAAGTAATTTGTCAATTATTGTTGGGAAGTTAATATGTCATTGCAGTCTTCAGTTACTTAAGTTATTTTTTCTCTCCGCAGTGATCTTCATTTTGTGGGAGATTGAGCCCAAATGTAAGTCCAGCCCACATGGAATCAGTCACCTATACGCATTCTGCCCTTTTGGAATCTGTTCATGACTTTGTACATTTCTCTTATTCTAAGCACTGTTTTGTGATAAGTCCTGGGAGTTCTAAACTTAATTTTTGAGAAGCAAAGGTGTTCCTGCTTTCTTGCCTCCCATATAATTTGACTTTTTAGCTTTTTTCACAAGTATGTTTTTTGTCAGCAGACCTTCCCCACTGTAAGTCGATCTGCCTTATGGGCCATCAGGATCTTGTTGTGAAGGGTTCTTCAAAAAGACTCTAAACAAAAGGGTGATACAGCAGATGGTAGATTACATGGCATATGCTACCAATCTAGAAAGCCCTGAAGAACTGCAGAATTCCAGTTCCTTGACACTAACCATATTCCCAATATCTACAAGAAGATGTTAAATAAATACAATCCAAGCTAACACTCCGCTATCCTTTTGGTAGCTTGGGAGAGTTCAAAGCATAACACCCAAGGTATACTGAGGTTGTCAGAAGCAAATCCCAGACTGCAAAACAGGTTTAGGATGCAGGCAAAGGTAGATCTAAAAAGAGTACAAATGTATGTCATATTTACCACTTCATCACAAGTTAGTTATGACAATACCACAAAATGTATAATAATTTGTTCAATATTAAATAGCTATGGATAAAAACAGGACCAATGGGGATACAATGTGTATACAATATATACAATGGATCCCATGCTGATTTAGATAAACATGTTGTTCCTCCAGTTTTGTGGTAGTTTAAAGGACTTCTAAAATATATTGCTTTTTTCTGTAATATTTGATTTTCTGCACCCTACTGTCAGACTCTTGGTTCAATTTTTCAAAGGTATGATTTCCCTGCCTGCTTATACTATGTGCTGTGCTAATTGCCATTATTAAAATTGTCAATTTCTCTGTCTACCTTTGGTCTTTGCCATTGAGAAATGTTTAGTTGTTGATATGTTATTGAAGCACAATGTTGTACAGTAAACCGTGAGCCTTACATGCGGTCCTTATTAACCTATATACCAGGCAAACTGCTTTGAAAAAGTACTTTTCAATCTATTCACAATGTATCCACCTATATAGTTTTGCTGGTGTTAGCACTCTGTGCACTTTAGCCCTGCTAGCCAGTGGTAAAGTGCTTGTGCGCTCCCTTTAAACATGGTGGAATTGGCATATTCCTAATTGATATATTTAGCTCACCTAAAAGTCCCTAATATGTGGTACAAAATGTACCTAGGTACTGTAACTTAAGTGTCACTAGTCGATTGCAGCACCTATTGTGCCATCCACTAGTGACAGTGTAAAACGGCATTCAGGTCTACCATTGTGACCTGATTGTAGCATGTAAAACACTACAATTTGACCTACTGAAATAAACCCTTTTTACAGATCAACACCTCTGTTTTAAATATCAATGTCGGCCCGATGTAGAGCTGTAGTCCACAAGGCAGGGTCCATGGTATTCACAAGCAGAACATGTAGAATTTTATGTTAACATGTCCTTAGAGTGAATAGCCTTGAAAAGCTATTTTAACTGTGGCAAGTCTAGCTGCTCTATGTAGAAAACTAGAGTACAGAATAAATCCTAATAATATATCTTGGAAGTGAGGCTAGCTTGAAATATAATTAAATAGGTATTTCAAAAAGTTATTAAAAATGCAATTCAATAGTGAAGTCAGACGGTTAATAAATATCAAAGAAATCTAAGTTTTAGAAAATTACCTTTTCCCTGCCTGAAGTTCCTGGAGGCAAATTAGCATTTGCTCACAAATGTCTTTCAGCCAGAAATTGCCATTTAAATGGGTGTGAAAAAGGAGTGAAATGCTTCCCAGGGACAAATAATAGGCTGACCTAAAGGGGTAGAGGTGACTCCTCTGAACCTCACAGAATAAGAAAGGTGGGGGCTACAGTCATCTTTTTGTTACTTTACAATGCCAAAAGCTTGAGGGTAAAATCTTGCTTGATAGGTCTGTTGGTTAACATATAACACTGGGGGTACACATGAAAGGAAGGGAAAAATGATTTCAATACATTTCTTGTATATCACTGTCTGATTGCTGGAAAACCCAGCTTTTGTTCTACCAGACTTCCGTATCTGGGTTTCAGTGTTAGATGTGGGAGTACACTAGGTTTAAAACTGTGAGGTTTTTCTTCCGAATCTCAAATAAATCACAATAATCTTCTCCAACAAAAAATCTTCTCCAACATATATTAATGATAGTTCATTAGTCTTTACTGTTGGTTTCACAACAATGATTTTTATACTTCAAAATCCTTCATTGTATATGTCAGAATATATTCATTTACTCGACGGTCCCGAAGAGAACGTTTACTGTTCCATGGTGGGAACGCGTTGAACCTAAACCATTCGGAACTGTATTCATGGACCCCTGATGAAGGGTCGAGGATGACCCGAAATGCATTGGGTTGTAAGATAACCACTGTGTATATTGTGACATATACAATGAAGGATTTTGAAGTATAAAAATCATTGTTGTGAAACCAACAGTAAAGACTAATGAACTATCATTGATATATGTTGGATAAGATTTTTTTGTTGGAGAAGATTATTGTGATTTATTTGAGATTTGGAAGAAAAACTTCGCAGTTTTAAAGCTAAGTGCGCCCGTCTGCCGGGAACAGTTCATCCAATCCTGACACTCTTATGCAGTTTATCATTTTAGCACTTGCAGACATGCGCTAACGACAGGGTCGCACATTGAGAAAATTAAAGAAAAAAAGAGGATAACATTGTAAACAAGAGTGCACCTAGGTACTATTTTGTGTGAGTACACTAGGTTTACCATAGTACATTCCCCCACACTGCCCCACAGTCCTCAGAGCCCAGGTTTTGTGGGGTAGGAAGGCTTTTGCCATTTTGAAAATGCCCAAAGTGGGTAGGGTTGGCCCTGGTATCTTTTATCCCATCGGTTAGGGCATGCCCAGGAGTCATTCCCACCTACTAGCTTGTACCAGGCATAAATATGGCACGTCTAGTCTTCCAATCCAAAACACTCCTGGACCTGAGTAAGAACAAAAGAGGACTGGGCCTGCTATCTTTGACCTGAGGCCTCAAGGACTGGACCTGCTCCCTCTTGTACTGTGGACAAAAAAGAGGTCTCCAAGTCTCATAAGATTGATCTCCTTTTCAAGCTACAGGGATACAACAGGCTACAAGAAAATGTTCCTTAAACTTCCCAACTGACAGGTGGCAACTGAACCAGTACTAGACCCTGCTGTTGGGCTCTGCCTGGCACCCTGTGAGTCTCTATCTGACTTCCCTGAGGTCCTGGGGGCTTTAGATGTGTATTCTTGTGGTGGAATGGGAGCTAAAGAACTAAATCAGAAGGTAAACTCTTTGACCAGGATGAAACTGGGTGGTGTATCTGATCTGTACTCCATTGCATTCAGCCTCAAATTGCACATAGCTCGCAGTGTACAGTGACCGTTGACAATCATTGCCAATTTGTGCTTTTTGGTGCTATTTTGACTTAAAATTTTGGAAATTAATATCTCCGGTTCCCTTTATTGGATTTTTGTCGTTTTGGTGTCATTTTATTTCTTAAATTTTACTCCACTTTTCTTTACAGATTAAGTTAGGTGAAGCCTGTCTTCTTTGTACCATTGGTACTAAGGGATTCAGCTCAGGTTAAATTAGTGATTTTAAGGATTCACACTGATGAGAGTTAGGATTATTCCTTGAGTTGCTGACCCACTAAATAATTCTACGGGCACTAAATAAATAATGGCAAAAGCACAAATGCTCATGTTCTGTTCGATCAAGTTGTTTCCATGCTCCGGCACTGTAATTTTGTCGCTCAATTATGTGATGTGGCATAATGGCGTAATTTCTGGAATTTCCCAAAACAGACATGTCAAATTTATGAAATTAAGCAATTTATGCCATTGCAATTTAAATTTTGTACATGTTTAATACATGGTATAGTTGAGGATGCATGATTCTTATTTATATCACAATAGGACTTGCTGGGTACATACAAATTAGGGTGACACCCTCACTACAGATCATTAAGGTAACTGTCTCCATGCCTGGAATTCTCACTTGCAAATTACTGATTTTGGTGTGTTAGTCGAATTAGTTAAACAGAAGCAAATTGAGACTAGAACACCCAGGGTGCATTGGGTTATCACATGAAAGTGCAGGACTGGAAACAGTGTTCATAGTGACCCAGAGTCATGCGGTTCCCCGAATACACATACACGAACACTCTGCTGCACAGCAGTTGCTTCAGCAACTGTGGTTAGGCAGATGTGAGTCCACGTCCTGGGCGTGGCGACATCTTCCCACTTGACTCGTTTTGAGTGGGTCCTCGTGTTTGGTACTCCAGTCAGCAGTTTGCTTGTTTAATCAAGCGGTATATTGAAAATGCCCTAGCAGTTTCCTTTTGAATCAGAAGAGGAATTGGTTTTCTGTACATAAACCGTGGAGTATTGTACCATCAATGGACTGAATGCACAAAATATAGCTCATGTGTGTATAAATTTAAAGCGCCCCCTGCCTTTTCCAGACGCTCTCTCTCCAAGATCCCTCACACTGTTATCTTTCATTAGCATGCCGATTCATTCCAAATGTATTATGATTGCCAGAATTAATCATTTACCATATGCTACGTTTTCTTTCCTCCGAAATCACTTCACAATATTTTTCTTGGCAACCTGTATAGTAGTTAGATAGAACATCACATGTGAACCATTCTTCATTTACTATGGGATTAGAATTGAACTACAGTATGCATCCAGTGAATTCATTTCTCTAATAGAAAAATTAGATAATTAAACAGGAGATGTTATGGGGCCCCAACATCCTAATTTCCATGGCTCCAATATTCCTTAATGTCTTTCATTTTGTATTTCTTTAGGGCTCGCATTACTGTCAAGCTTCCATTTTCCTGGGGTTAATTGGATTATTAACCCATATTTATAAAATGCAACTCTAATTTATCTTAAGAAATTATATTTACCAAGTGCAATCGCACCTTAGAATGTAAAATGTGCCATTCATTATCGGCTTTCTGTTTATAATTAAGAATGTTGCTAACCTATCCTGCTGTAAAACAATAGGTTATATTTAAATAGACAGAAATAAAAAATAAATTAGTAATAGTTTTCAGCCTCCTAATGTGTATGGCCCAGTATTATAAAATGGTTTACAAATAACAGACTTGTAGCACAAAAATAAGTTCAGCAGATGTAACTTTGTAAATGCAGTGTCCCTGATTCACAAATATATATTTTTTTAATTCTTCTAAATCTGCTCCTCATACATCTGGTACTATGATTTCAGTAGATGTACAAGTCTATGGAATTGACAAAAATACCACAACATACACATCTACATTTATGAAATCAGATTTATGTGCACATTCTTAAATTGGGAGCTATTTTACTGGTTGGGAATTTGTCTACTTGCATTTATTAATAAAGTCTACTTTAACGTCCTTTTTTGTTTTTTTCTTGTTGCGTTTTGTTTTTATCTTATTGTGTGCTTTATTGTGACATTGTGTAGTGTTGTTCTTGGGTTCGTGTGCTGTGTTCTGTAATTTGATTATTGCGTAATGTGAATTATTGAATTATTTTGCTGTTGTGCAGTTGTGTTGCGTTGTTTTGTAGAGTAATCAAGTTCTAATATTGTGCTGTTCTGTGGTATTCTTTCATTTTGTTGTTCTCTATTACTTGCTTTTCTATGTAGCTTCTTTACAAGTTGCCAAATGTTACTACCTTTCCAGCAAACAATCGCACATTCCATTGGAGTTCTAGGGTAAAAAAAAAAAAACAATGTCAAAGATGCTGTAAAAGGCTAACTCCAGCTTTGCTTCTTTACATGAACCATTCCGCCTACAATATGTCACAGACGCTGTCTTAAGATAGCATTCCCCAAACCCAGTTTTGTGATCTGACCCAAGATGTATATATATGTTAATTTTTCTATTCATGGTTTGTTCAGCATTTTCTCATCTTTGCAGGTTCTGCTTTGTTAGACCTGCCAGCCTTAGGGTGGTCTTACCCCAAATGTATTTGACTCTCCATTTTGCTGAACTTATTTATGTTGGCCTTAGGACTCGGCACACTTTACCACTTCTAACCAGTGCTAAAGTGCTTGTGTTCATTCCCCTACAACATGGTTAAATTTGCTTATGCCAAATTGGCATATTTAATTTACTTATAAGTCTCTTGTAGAGCGATATACCATATACCCAGGGCTTGTAAATTACATGCTACCAATGGGCCTGCAGCACTTATTGTGCCACCGACTTAATTAGCACCTTAAAACATGTCCTGTGCCTGTCACAGCAGCCTGAATGCATGTTTAATCTGCCATGTCGACTTGGCATTAAACCCCCCTTGCCAAGCTCTAAACTCCCCCTTTTCTACATATGTCACCTCTACAATAGGCCCTAGGGTACCTTGTAATTGAAAGGTTGGGCATGTCCTTTTTAGTTCTACATGTTCTGATATTGGAAAACTCCTAAATTCGTTTTATCACTACTGTGAGGCCTTCCCCTCTCATAGGATAACACTTGGGATTATTTATTATATTTAATTTAATAAACTGTAATTTCCTATTGGGAGCAGGCTGATATGTCATTTTGGTGTCTTTGGAACTGTAATGAAAAACCCTATTTAATGGTAAAGTTGGGTTTTTGATTACCATCTTATAAATGCCACTTTTAGAAAGTTGGTATTTTTCGACCCTTAACCCCTTTGTGTCTGCAGCCTGTCCTGGGTCACATGGCTGGGTGTAACTGACAGTTAGACTTTTTGAATTCCTCTCAAACAGTTACACATGAGAAGGATTAGGTGTGCCTGAATGGGCCATCAGCTGACAGGATGGGAGGGGCAGAGCTGAGCACAGCCCCACTTGCAACTGAATAGGGAATGCTTGGCCTTCACACAAAGGACATATCACCTCCATATTGTCACTGCAGCCAGCTTGGAGCCAGGGTAGGGAAGTCAGGACATTCAATGCTCTTCAAAGCCACTGTGTTGTAATAAATGTCTGGAAGCATAAATACATTCACAAGATACTACGCACTGTCTATAAGCTTCTCCAACCTTCCAGAAGGAGAGCACCAGAGTATAAAAATAGGACCTCAGACACCAACTCTTCAGTACACTTTTGGACCTGTGGATACTCTCCAGGAAGAAGGACTGCTGTGCTGCTGAAAGGACTGCCACTCTGATGGACTGCTGCTCTGAAGGACTGCTGTCCTGCTGTGCTGACCTGCTACCCTCTTGTCTGGGTGAGAAGGACTGGACCTGCATATGTTGAACCGAGGGACCCAAATTGACTCCAATGTCTAGTTGGCTGGTCTCTTGACTAGAGCCTCCAAGACAAAAGGCTGTAACAACCTTGAAGCCAGCACCCGGACTCTGCCATCTGTGAGTTCTACCCTGCAAAGTGGCGCCTCCCTGGTCCTGGACCCTTGGAAGTGGGTCTGAAGGTGCTCTGCCAGCGCATCTGAGGATCCATCAGAGCTGATGCATCTCCTCTACCCCACAGCACAAACCTGAGCAGAACCGATGCATCGTCTCTGCTGTGAGGGTTCTCCCAACGCAAAGGACTCCACATTGCCCCACAGCTGTATCGAAACCGACACCTTTGAGAAGCTTTACTGACGCAGACCCCAGCATCCCTCGTTGACAGCAGCCTCGATGGCACTGCAGGTCGCACATCGCATCCTCATAACTCCTTGGAACTGACACATCACCTCAGCTGTGATCCAGCGTCAATCAGGGGTCGATAACACAACAACGGGCCCAATACACACTTACCCCACATAACCCGCTGAAATAACGTTGTATATAAATATATCTCAATCAGTTTATCAAGACTAAATGAACACTAATGGAAATCAGCTGTTCATTATACAGGCTTATATTCAACACTCTAAATAAATTAACTGAGCCTGCATATCAAACTTCTTTCCTCTGGTCGATGGACCAAAAGTTGAGAAGTTGATGGTAATAATAGTACTACCTATCTATCTAACTATCTCACTAAATAAACCACAAACTCAGTGTAAGGTTAATAGTGTTTATCACCAAATAATGTAAATAAGAGCTCAAACATGTACAGATTCACAAGGCAAACAATGCATTAATACAGAGAAAGGAAACATACATCAATGCAAACTATGTCAAACTCATATCAAGTGAATAAATGCACATGCAGGAGTGGATAGGCGAAGAGACAAAAGTTTCAGAGAGACAATACATTTACAAATGATTATGCAAAGTAGAGTTCATTTAGCTAATACTAACCTAGGGAATTAGAGGGAATACCACTCCCTGGCCACGGAGATAGTAAGGGGTCCCCTGAGAAAGATTCAGGGAACAAAGATTAGATCAGGATACTGGATACGGGAACAGGAACAAGAAACAGGTAGGCCTCTATCAGCAAACCGACGGACAGCGACGATCTCCCACTACTCTCGAACAAAGCCTGCTCCTTACCACACCCTGGAGCACCCCAGTTATACTCTAAAACTTACATGTCCAACCCACAATAGTTGAAACATTTACGAAAACTCAGTCTTTCATTGGCTGATTCAGGGGGTGTTCTATCACACCACCATAGTCATGATCATATTTTCTTAGTGTTCTTTGTTTAATTCACTCTCCCATTACACTATCCACACATTTCCTCAAGAAGGCAATATGTTTCAGTTTTTCTACATCTTTATTATTCAGCAGTGCCGCTTTCGACGGAAGAAATTTGTACACTTCCTTTTAGTCCCATGGCCTTCTTTCCGTTACTTGGCAGACATTCTTTTCCGAAGGCCAACAACATTTGCCTCCACCACGTCTCTCCTCTCTTTGTCAGAGCTCGATTTTAAGCATTTATTTCATATTTGTTCATTTTTAACCCTTAACATTCATGCAGAAATATAGGCCCATGCTTGTTTCTAAAATGAATGAAAACACAGACATTATTTTTCACGAAATGTACCTCTCACTGTTTACCTCCCACCATTGTACTAACCCAATGTTATGTTTACCTAGCAAGAGCATTAATGTAAAAGCAGCATTATTTTATTAATTTTAGGAGCAGAAATAAAAATGCGGCCCTGTCTTTCATGCATTAGCCTTAGCTTTAGTGCACGCATGCGCAAAGCATTTTCCCAAATTATTTGTGTTGGTGCATATTATTTTTACATCACACGATTAGTAAATGTTACTGGGGCGTTAATTTGAGCAGGTTTTATATTCTCAAAAGCCTGCTCCATCAATTCCCCCTTTGATGGCATTTTTGAGCCATCACAAAATACCCATCATACCAATTTCCACCTTTGTTTTTATTTAAAGGTCTGTACTCTTTTCTCTCTTCATCATTCTCTCATCTAAATCTTTCATCGTTTCATAATATTTTCTTCTCATGTCTTCTAATTCTATCTCATCTCTCTTTCTCTTTCTGGCTTTCCGTTTATTGTCTGATTCTATCATCTTCTTCTTTCCACATCTACACTTACAATATTTATATGTCATTATTATTAACAATATTACTAAAGCTATTGAAATAATTGGTATTATTATGTTCCCTAATTAGCTACTTCCAAATGTAGAAAACCATTTACTTACAGAGGAAAAACTCTTACCAAGTTTCTCCCATACACCATCAACCTCTAGTTGGGTCAAATCCTCATGTAATTTCGTAATATTTTTAATATACCCCTCAAGATTTCTTACTTTTGTCAGGAATATAAGTACAGCAGTGTTGGATTTTCAACATGCCATAGACTCCACCCTCTTTTGCTAACAGAATATAAAGGGCAAGTCGATTTTGCAAAACCATTGATCTAATTGCAACCATTTCAGTATCAATTATTAAAAACCCACCAGCGGTGTCTGTTGATAAACGATCAACCACTGTGGACAATTTTCGAATTTTATGCGAATTTAGAACGACCCCAACTGAAGGAATCAGCGCACCAAAAATATCACCTACTATCTCTGAAAAACTTGCTCTCTTTTCGCGTATTAGTCCTTGCTTTATTTCATTGATTTTATTATTTCTATCTACATGGTACACCTTGGGAAATACAATCCCAAAGTAACAACTACCATACCAATGTGCAGGCAACCTATAATAGGCACTTTTACCACACACATAATAAACTCCTGGAAAAACAGGATCAGTTCCTCCTTTCAATCCCCATCCGCCAGTTATCAAGAAAGTATGTTCACATTCACTAGTACCATTGAAATAGTTATTATAGTCAGTTTTTAGTCTAAGCAAGCAAAGTTTCCTTTTATGATACCAATCCAGAGACATTTCAGTGTAAGTCTCACCCTTTTTGTAATTTCCCTGTCTAAAAACCCACGGTGGTACATGTGACTTCTGTTCAGCAGCTTCTCTATGAAAACCTTGTCTTCTGTCTTCTACCATATTAATAAAATCCTTTTCTACAGTTTGCAAACTACAAGTAAGATTATTTCTATGAGCATACACTATATCTAAAGTATGAGTAATATGGAAAAATTCTCCCATGTATTCTGCTCTTCTACCACTATACACTGTATTCATATCTTTTCTAATAGGAATTTCTGAAAATACTAAATCCATGTTAGAATAATAGTACTCCAACTTCCCCGTCACATAGAACAGGCTTGTTAATACACTACACGACACACCATACGTTAAGGGTAAGTGACGGTATGTAACTCCCTCCGAGACAGACGAAGGTAATTGCATGCACACGTAACAATCACTCACATCCATCGTGTCCACATACTCATAGAGCAATTTCGTAAAGACATTTAATGAGAAATCATTAATTGATTTATCCTGATGATAAATACTTTCATCTATCTGATCCATATTAGTATTAGGTGTCTCTTTAGTAACAACATTCGCTCTTTCACTTATTACATCATTAGTATTATTTTTGTTATTAGTCATCATTAGAACAGGAACAATGACAGTTAGTATTAACCACATTAACATTAATAATAGGACACTACATAAGCAAGCTTTAATACATCTACGTTTTAGACTATGTTTTGGATGTTCAGTCACTGTAGCTTCTGCCATTTCGTATACTATAACAAAATATATTAAAACTAGAAAAATATCAAAAATCTAAGAAAAAAACTCTAATAACTTTCTAGGGACTCAAAAATCCACCACCAATTTTGTGTATCCAAACACTTCAAGGCTTAGGCTTTCTTCTTTACCCTCCTCTTTTTATTTTTTATTTTTATTTGTATAAGTCTTTCTCAAGTGCTTTTCAAGTCTTCTTGATCTTTCGATTTATTTCTGATTGGATTTGTTGCACCTTAATCTTTCATATTTCTCTTTAAGGTGGCTTCAATTTGCTTTTATCAACTTGCTCAGTACCATTTCCAGCTCTTTTCTTTATTTGATCAGCGTTTTCAATTTCTTCCAGAATCACATAAGTCCACTCTGGAGCTGTATATCTTTTGCTCGGAATTCTTACTTTTTTTGTTTTTTGCACTAATTCTGTCTCTGATTCTTCTTGTTCAGTTTGACTGGTGACCTCATTTATCTGTTCTGGTTTTCTCTTTTCAACAGTGTATCTTAGTCTTTTTACTCCACTTGGCCAATTGTCTCCTTTTCTCGCTCTCTTAGCTTGAACTTTTTCTTCACCTTCTTTTTCAGATTCACAAGTTCTTTTATTCAACCTTTCTCTTTGTTGGCCTTGTTCTTTACTCTCAGAAACTTCCTCTTTTTCTTGTTCAACAGCAGTCTTATGAGACCCAGTAGCTGGTGCCCACTTTACTTGGCTTGTGCTTGGTTGTTCATCATCCAGAGGCTCATCAGAATCTATCAATCTAGATTCTTTGACTTCACAACCTCTAGCTTCTTGTTTCTTCTTTTCTTTGACCAGTTGCTGTTCACCTTCTTCAAGTGGACTTGGGACTCTTCTTGTATGACTTGCATGAATCCAGTTTGGCAAGCCACCACACTTCACTGCTGTCGTTGTCACCAGAATAATCTGATATGGTCCGTGCCACCTGGGTTCTAAACACGACTTCCTTACGTGTTTCTTGATAAGAACCCACTCTCCTGGACTCAATTCATGTGCTTGATCCGGCTGTGTTGTGGTTGCAATTTCTCCAACCTGGTGAGACACAGAACGCACCAGATCAGCCAATCCTTTGCAATAATCAAGCACTAGATCATCAGAAATATTCATCAGTTTGTTTGCTGGTATAATTGCTTGTCTCATTGCTCTTCCCATTAGGACTTCATGAGGACTCAATCCATTCTTTTTATCAGGAATACTTCTAAGACTCATCAATGCCAGTGGTAAAGCATCAGGCCATTTCAGTGTTGTGGATGAACACACCTTTCCCCACCTAGATGTTATTGTGCCATTTATTTGTTCCACTATTCCAGAAGCCTCTGGTCGATAGGCACAATGCAGCTTTTGCTCAATTTGTAATGCTGCACAAATCATCCGAATTATCTCATTATTGAAATGGGATCCCCTATCTGTTTCTAAAGTGACTGGAAATCCGTACCTTGGGATCAATTCTCTCAGAAGCAGTTTAGCTATAGTAAGGCTAACATTCCTTCTTGTGGGATAAGCCTCTACCCAACGAGAAAACAAACAGACAACAACCAACACGTATTTTAGTCCGTTACATGGTGGTAATTCGATAAAATCAAGTTGGAGCCTTGTAAATGGTCCTGCTGCTTTCCAAATTCGTCCCCAACTGACAACTGTCTTTCTACCTGGATTTTGCTGCTGACAGGTGACACACCTCTGGCACAGACTCTCTGCAATGACCCTGAATTTAGGGTTATACCATGACTGCTTGAAGAGCCTAATCATTGCATCTCTTCCGACATGTGCAATTCCATGGTATACCATTGCCATTTGGGAAAGTAAACAATCTGGCATGACTGGCCTCTCATTTGTGTACACCCATACTTCATCTTCTGCTCTCCTTGTACAGCCTGATTTTATCCAAAGCTCTTTCTCTTCATCACTTGCCTCATCCTGCAACTGCCTAATTTCATCCCAAGTTTCTAAAGAGGAAAACATCAAGTGGCAATTGGTATTTTTCTTTTCCACCCCTCTGTTGATGGCAATTGAATTTTGTGCACAGAAACGCGCTACTTGATCTGCGTATCTGTTACAGTTCGTTACATAATCATTTCCTGACTTATGTGCAGAACATTTGACCACTGCAATCCTTTTGGCAATTGCAAGGCATCCAATAGATCTTTCACATTTTTCCCATTTCTAATAGGAGAACCTGAAGAAGTCAGAAATCCCCTTTGCATCCCTAGCTGCCCAAAGTCGTGGACTACCCCAAAACCATATTGACTGTCCGTAAATATGGTTATTCTCACATTTTTGCCAATTTTGCAAGCTCTAATCAGAGCAATTAGTTCAGCAATTTGTGCAGATTTTACCCCAATTAGACAGGATGCTTCTAGAACTGCAGCCACTGTACATACTGCATAGGCAGAACTCAATACACCACTTTCATTTCTCAGACACGATCCATCAACAAACATCACGCTATCTGATTCTTCCAGTTGCGAATCTTTGATGTCCGGCCTTGGTTTCGTACACAACTCTGTCACATCCAAACAATTATGATCTGCTTCCTCTTTTACTTCCTCACAAAATGGACTAGGCAACAAGGTTGCTGGGTTTAGGGTCGTACATCTCACAACAGTCACATTTTCAGCACCCAAAATTACTCTCTCATACCTAGTCAGCCGACTATAAGTCATGTGCTGAGTATGCGTTCTTGTCAAAAGAATCTCAACTGAGTGTGGCACATATACTTTAACTGGATGTCCCATTACAATCACTCACTCTGTTCCAAACTCACACAAGTTGCAGCAACTGCTTTCAAACATCCTGGTAACGCTGCAGCTACTGAATCCAAAGTAGCAGAAAAATATGCCACTGGACGTCGTGCCATTCCATGTTTTTGAGTCAAAACTGATAATGCACACCCATCTCTCTCACAACAATATAATGCAAAATCCTTTCCATAGTCTGGCATTCCCAATGCAGGTGCTCGACAAAGACTGTCTCGCAACTCAATAAAGGCTTTCATACTCTCGTCATCCAACTCAATCGGATCAGTCACATCTTTATGTCAACCTCTGTAGAGGTTTTGCAATCAGTAAAAAGCCACTGATCCACTGTCGGCAGTATCCAACCATTCCCAAAAACATTTGTACTTCTTTCTGAGTCTTAGGAGGACTCATCTGCTGAATCACACTGATCCTTTCTGGTGTCGCTTTCCTGACTCCTTTCTCTATTTTATGTCCCAAATACTGGACATCCTGCTTACAAAATTGTAATTTTGCTGGTGATACTTTATGTCCACCTTTAGCCAAATGGTTCAGTAAGGCAATAGTATCTGTCACACATGCCTCTCGTGTTTTTGATGCCACCATTAGGTCATCAATGTACTGAACCAAAACTGATTTTCCTGGCATGATCAAAGTCTCCAAACACCTTTTCAAAATCTGATTAAAAATTGAAGGACTCTCTGTGTACCCTTGAGGAACTCGGCACCATGCCAAAACATGGTCTCCGAACCGGAAAGCGAATAAATACTGGCTATCCGGATATAAAGGAATTGAGAAAAATGCTTGACACAGATCAATTACAGTATACCATTCTGCATCACAGGGAATTTGATAAAGAATCACTGCTGGATTTGGCACTATTGGACAACATGGTATCACAATTTTATTTACTTTTTGTAAATCCTGTACTATTCTATATTTTCCATTTGGCTTTTTAATTCCCATAATAGGCGAATTACAAGGACTGCTTAGTATTTCTCTTAGAATACCCTGCTCAATCATTTGATCAATCACAGGAGAAACTCCTGCTATTATCTCGGGACTCATCTTATACTGAGGTGTGTTCGGATATGTTGCACCAGGTTTCACTGTAACCTGAATAGGATCCACAACTTTCATCAAACCAATTTCTTTTCCTGTAAAGTCCCATACATCGGACCTTACTGAATCTCTCAGCTCTGCAGGCAAATCTTGTTCAGTGAGAAGTGAAAACAACTCATCCACTTCTGTCCCTTGCTTCGCTAGCATCATCTTAAACGCAACATCCTCATCTGGTGTTTGGAAAGCAATACCATCAGGTGTACAATAGATGGTACACTTTATGTTACAGAGCAAGTCTCTCCCTAAAAGATTTACCGGACTCGTATCACATACCACGAACCGATGCATGTCTCTGAACCTTCCAATATGAACCTCTATTGGCATTGTGATTGGAGTCTTAATATGCTTATTAGATATGCCTACAACTTGGATAGTTTCTCCCGAGAGGGGTAGGTTAGGAATTTCTGCTGCTCTTACAGTAGAACGGGTAGCGCCAGTATCCACTAGGAATGTAATATCATTACCTTCCACTTTTCCATCAACAAATGGACCTGACTGATCTACCTCTAGAGTTGCGCCAAGCACGCACTCTTCCTCCCCCCTCAGGCACCGTCATTGAGATGAGTCTGAATCACTCTCATTGCATTGCAACAAGTATTGCGAAACCATTTGCACATTTTGATTCTTACCAACTTGTTCACCTGCGTGAAATCCAGTGTTCGCACTGTACCTCTGCACTTGAGCATTCACATTACTTGGCATAGCAGCTTGTGGCACCTGTAACTGCGGAGTAACTACCTGCTGCTGCTGCTGTTGCTGTTGTTGAGTCACAACCACCTCATTCTGCATCTGTGGATTTAAATTTTGATTCACCCCATTATTCTTTTGAACAGATCTACACTCGTTTTTCCAATGTCCAAACTTTCCGCACGCATGACAAGGATATTTCTTTTTCAAATCATCTTTATTCATTTTTCCTCTACCTCTGCCACCACCAGATACCTGACCATTCTGGTTCTGACCCTTCATCTGATATTCTGTTTGAGAACCATTATTTGCTTCTTGCTGTTCCGCTACCTTCACTTGTGCCCACATCATTTTCTCCTTTAACTTTTTATGTCTCGATTCAATATTATCACTACAATATTTAGCATATCTCAGAATCTCATCAATCATCTTGCTCTGCCAACAAATCAAATGTTGCTGTATCATGTTACTAATCTCTGGTTTCAAACCAAACACAAAATGATATACAAAATGTCCCATATCTTTATCACCAATATTCTCAAATCCACTGTACTGTTTGAACACCTGTAACAACCTTTCATAGTATGCATGTAATGACTCTTTTGGTTCTTGTGTCGTCCTGTCTATTTTAACCCAATCCGTTTCCTTTGGAGAAATTTTACTCTTCAGGTAAGTTATTACCTGATTGTACTTTTTCATCACCTCATCTGAAGGTGCACCTGATTTTGGATCTCTTGGGTATTCTTCTTTAGGCCAATCAACGGTAATTTTACATTCAGTCCACAAATGGGCTGTAACTACAATCTCAAACAAACCATCTAGATCTTTCAACAAAACCTTTGAAACTTTCACAAACCTCTCTACCTGTTTGTACCATTCAACTGGTTTTTCCCTCAGTCTAGGAAAGTCATTCGTAAAAGACAATATATCCTGTCTATTCCAAGGAACATGAACATATCCACCACCTGGAACTTCTCTCATCCGACACACCCTTTCAGCTTGTCCTGTCTCCCTCAACGGAAACAAAGACGCACTTTTATCAGTGTTCATTTCCTCTTTATTTTTCGCCTATCTACCTTTCCAACGTTCTACATCTCCCCATTTTTTCAAGATATTCATCAACTCTTTTATTTGCAGTCTTTTACCAGATGCATTCAAACTTTCCAAATCTTTTTCAGTAAAATCCAATCTATACGTTTACTGTAACACCTTTGATTTCTCTATATCTATTCCATATTCACATGCAGCCTCTGTCAATTTCTCATGAAGATTCCTTGCTCTCCAAGTAATATTTTTACACAGAAATAACAACTCCTCATCTCCGTAAGTACTCAATCTATCTGGACTTATTGTACCAATAATCATTTCTTCCAAATCCACTCTCTATTTACTCACATCTATACTCTGTGGTTGAGGTTTTCGCTTTTCCATTCCCCTTAACCAGTCATCTAACTCATCTGGCGAAGGACCCATTGAACTCTCTGATGCTGGAGTGACATTTGGCACTATTCTCCTTGACTCTATTTGTGCACCTCTCTTTGGTGTTTCAGTTATTAACTCACAAACCGGAAGATCAATCAATGAAGTATTTGTCTCAACTTGTTCAGCTTGATCAGCTACTGTTACCACCTCATTTCTAACACCATTCACTGGAACTGTCAATGCATGTACTCTCGATATATTCTGTTTATCTCCATACAATGGAACTATAGGACCAATTGTTACCGGTACTGTCAATTCTTCCACATTCAGACTCATTTGATAAATTTTCTGAGTCAACTCCTCTCTCACTTTGGTCAACAAATCCACTTCACTTTCTTGCACTTCTCTAGTAACTACCGGAACTTGTGGAACCTGCGAAGTCAGTGGAGTTCCCATTATTGGTGCATTCGGGACTGTCCTTTGGACTTTCTTGATATGGTGGAGGTCTTTTCGTTAAAATATCTTCTAATAATTCATCATCAGAATCATTTGGGTCAAAATTTAATGCTGCTGTCTCTACATTTTTCTTTTTCTCTTTACATTTGCCTCCAGTTGATTCTTCAGCAACTAAAACTGGATAAAAACCTTCTGTTACTACAGCTCTCCTCCATCTCTTTATTCTTTCTTGCCGACTTTCAAAAGGATATCTAGACATTATATTCCTGTATCTTCTTCCACCCCGATACTTCTCTCACTCAAACGCCTCATATTCCCATTCCTCAAGTGCTTCATACTGAGTGGGTCTAGGTCTTGGTTCTAAAGAAGTCATTTGATCTCTCAGATTCTGTAGAATCCTTACATTGAATGTACCATGCTCTGGAAAAGCCAAAACACGATCATTTTCTGTATATCTCACCCAATTCTCTAACCAAGTACACGTATGGTAGCCACATTCTAACATCATAAAAGAAGCAGGCGTTCCTGGAGGTGGGATAAGAATTCCCTCTCTAGTCACTATTGGTTTATCCTTTTTAAAGAAACTCTTCATCTTATTAATCAACTTCATTTTTCTGACTCTCCACGCTGAACACAATTCAATAAACCAACAACAAACTCTTCGTACTTCTGCAATTTCTATTTGTTAACGATCGTCCAATACCAGCGCGACTCACACCAACCGACCAATCAGAACACCACTACGTAAGCATTATCTCGACCAATACAAATGCAGCTCACAAGCATCAACCAATCACGGTTCTCTAAGCACCTGCTATCTGACCAATGCCAGCGTGGCTTTTTCTGACGTCAGTATTACTCCTTCTACTGACCCTCCCTTTACAAAATAATACGACAATATCTTTTCTAGGTTTTTCTTAACCAAAATCTTGTTAATAACATCATATAACAGTGCTACCTTGTCTGTTCCACTAAATAAAGAGATAGTTTTTCCACTTTAAACGAGATTCTTTCACTTTGAGTAAAACAACGACCAGCGCTATTCTACACCTAAGCAAGCTACAGGAGGACTTGGTACTCCTCTAGGGATACTAGCCAAAGTTTCGGAAGAGGACTTTCAGATGGAACGAGGTCTTGGTACTCCTTTGGTGATGTAAGGCCAGAGTTTCGGAAGTGGACCCTTCGCTATTTCAAGCAAAATCTACTCCCAAACAATAGTCCCTAATATAACACCTACAGCCTTTCGCTGTTCAGTATTATGACAACAGACAAAGTACTTCTCCAGTGTGATACTTTATCCACACTCTTCTTCTGCCTACTTCAGGCTAAATAACATTATTATCCTGGGATCTCATGTAACTCCGTACCCGCATTTCCAGACAACATAAAACAAAACACTAACGTTTCATGTTAGAAAACAAATAATCAATTATCAATAATTATCACCAAACTAATCAATAATTAACCATCAATCTGCTACCAAAGACTGATCCAGCGTCAATCAGGGGTCGATAACACAACACAACAACGGGCCCAATACACACTTACCCAACATAACCCGCTGAAATGACGCTGTATATAAATATATCTCAATCAGTTTATCAAGACTAAATGAACACTAATGGAAATCAGCTGTTCATTATACAGGCTTATATTCAACACTCTAAATAAACTAACTGAGCCTGCATATCAAACTTCTTTCCTCTGGTCGATGGACCAAAAGTTGAGAAGTTGATGGTAATAATAGTACTACCTATCTATCTAACTATCTCACTAAATAAACCACAAACTCATTGTAAGGTCAAGGGCGGTTCCTCCCTGTGGGCATTTGGGCGTCGCCCCCCTGATTATTTTGCCCTAGGCACTAGGCAGCCGTTAACAAAAACGTGTCAGAGTTGGTACTTTACTTACAACTAATCTCAGCCCGCGGCAGTCAGCTGTCTCAGCCGCAGGCCTGTTACATCACATGATGTCAGCTGGCTTAGGGGGATGGGCTGGGGTTAGGGCTCAGGAGGAGAACAGTCAGTCACACCAACAGCGCAATGCGCATGTTGGGTTGGCCGGGTGCCTTTCCATGGCCAGCCCAACATGCGCAATGTTCATCAGTCTCGCCTATACAATTAAGGAGCCGGGGGGATAGAAGCCGCAGTCGTCCGGTCTCCTAATGAGCGGCGAGTTGTCCTGCTGAGGCCAATCCAGGCGCTGCTTAGCAGAGCCTGGATTGGCTGCTTTAGCGTCTCTAGACAGAGAACAGGAGCCTGAGACTGGGCAAGTCCACGGAGCCTGGGGAGCATTTTCACTAATCACTGCATGGCTTTATTGTGAAGCCGTGCAGTGATTGGTTGTTGTAGCTGCCCTAGCTCAGCCTCTCTCTCCCCCTCCCCTCTTCCTGCGTGAATGCCATTACAGTGGAGAGAGAGAGAGAGAGTCGAGAGGAGAGCAGAGCTCCGTGACCTGGTGGCCCGGCCCCCTGAGCCTGATGCAGGCCTCCCTTGGGCACACAACTTCAATTAAGTTGGCAATGGATGTGAATGTCGGATGTCCTGAGAGCCTGCCTTTGAAATCTTATCACGGCTGAGAGCAGCAGAGTCAGACGCAGACAGGAGGATTCAGAGTGAGTACTGGTGTTGCTTGTGTTGGCCTTCTAGGCCGCCTAGTTGTATCGTGCGACGTGTGCAGTAATGGCCGTAATGGGCAGAGCAGAGCTGCCGAATTTGGAAGGGGTGTTGAGTCATCGACACCGATACTCGAACCTGGTTCACCTGGGGGAACCAGGTTCGAGTATTGGCGGCGTCGACTCAACATCCTGTGATTCTGGGCAAATCACTTAGGGCCATATGTATCAAAAAAGAGTTTTGCGATTCTCAAATTGCGATTTTTAGCAAATCGCAATTAGAGAATCGCAAATGCAATGTATGTAGGATTTGCTAAAAACTTTGCGAATCCTACATATTCCTTATTTGCGAATCGCAAATTGAGATTCGCAAATAAGGAATACCTTCCCATTCATTCCTATGGGCTAGGAGGCCCATAGGAATGAATGGGAAGACATTCTCAATTTGCGATTACCAATTAGAGAATCGCAAATTGAGAATGCAATTTCAAGGTTGCAAGAGTGCCAAAAGGACACCCTGTTGCACCCCTGAAATATGCATGTGTGCACATTTGCGCACATACATGCCCTAAGGGCATGTATGTGCGACATATGGAACTTTTAAAAAATTAAAAAAGGGCTTTTTAAAGAAAATCGCAAATTACCACCAACTTGAAGTTGGTGGTAATTTGCAATTCACTAAGGCCAAATAGCAAATTTCTGGTGCTTCCAGAATTGCATTTAAGGAATCGCAATTTGCAATTCCTTAATTGCATTTGCAAAATAGAGAATCGCAAATTTTGCAATTCGCTATTATGCGATGGCCTTTTGGGATGATACATCCCAACAGGCTTTTTCCAATTCGCAAACGGGCCGATTCTGAGAATCTGCCCGTTTGCAAACGGGAAAAAGGCTTGATACATATGGCCCTTAATCTCCCCGTGCTTAACAAAAAAGCTTGTGGGATGGATTTCCTCCTTGTGTACTGTAACTGGCGCGTGCTCATGTAAAGCTGCACTCTAATACCTTCGGGTCACGTTCCCGCCATATAAACACTCACGCACTTTGAAGTGCAGAGTGACTGCACTTAAAAGGGTGTGAGTGTTTATATAGCGGGAATGCAGAGTGCAGACAGAAATGCTGGCACGTACCTCCGAGAAGCATTGGCAGCAGCGTGTATGCTTCTCAGAGGTGCATGCCACGATGTCACGATATCTGAAGAGCACTGGTCTAGATAGACTGCTGCATGAGGGTGGAAAAAAATATTACATTCCTCCTTTTAATACAGAACACAATGCTGACATGAATAATTACATTTTTTATTCTTATCATTACACTTATTTCAAATGATGAGAACACGTACAGCAGCACCATATTACTCTGCCCCTCCCCTAAATTGGAACACAGTGAAGCAAGCATCATAATAATCTAAATTTCATGCCTCATCTTTGATCTCGTTTTCAAGTAATTTGTTCCTGTGTGCATCACAGAAGTTAAATAGGTCATAATTGTACTGGTGGATATGAGCTTGTGGATCACACAATGACGCTATCGCCATGCCCCTCCTTTTAAAATAAACAGCCCTATTAGCATGTTCTCTGCATTCTAGCAGAGCTCAGCCATTAATAAACCTTCCGAATAAAGATGGAAAGTTTGCCCTTGATTTTGTCCCTTCATCATTTGACAGGCTCGTTCTAAAACTCCAAAGTATTAGGGGTTGACATGTTCTGGTCTGGAAGGACTAAAAGTATACTTATGTAAAATGAAACACGTCACTGTCATCACATGCGCCTTCCACCGGCTTATAGTGCTTCAGCGTCCTTCTAGCTCCTTTAGCCACACGGAAGAAGCTGCAAATCAGATGCCTGCTTCAAGCATGCAGGCACTGCAGTAAGGTGCAGTGATGTTTGCTGAAACATATTCCGTTTGATTCCTCTGAAAAAACGAGTAAAGACCTGACAGTTTCATCAATTACATTTTCCCTCATGAATAATCAAACCTGAGGTTTTCCATGAGCAAGCTCAACTGGCCATTTTTTTTCAAAGCAAACACAAGGAGATGATGGACGGAGTGCTGAACCTTTTCAAACACTCAACCCCAGTCACAGATCTGGGTTGAATCACATCATCATTCTTTAGCTCACTTTGCCACCCCAGTTCAGACACAGCTATATGCAAATCAGTCTTGACCCTGTGCCTCATGGGAACAGTCCAGACCGAACTGCCAAGCCATGTCTTCCCTGGACCGGAATCAAGCATCCTGGGACCGGTTTCGGGCTAACAGCCCTCATCAGCCAGGCTAGCTTGAATCCAGTGGCAAAGTGAGCAAGGGACCCACGTCTGGGCATACCCTGCCAACTTAGGGTGAACAAAGCAAACACAAGGAGATGATGGACGGAGTGCTGAAACTTTTCAAACACTCATCCCCAGTTACAGATCTGGGATGAATCTATCATCATTCTTTAGCTCACTTTGCCACCCCAGTTCAGACACAGCTATATGCAAATCAGTCTTGACCCTGTGCCTCATGGGAACAGTCCAGACCGAACTTCCAAGCCATGTCTTCCCTGGACCGGTATCAAGCAATTTTTTTCAAAGGTCAGCCATCAACAGGAGACACTCTAATATCAGGCAGGCATAAGTAATGCGGACCTTGGAAGTCAGATCTATCATCTCATTCCATGTACATATTGGCAAATATTTGGAAAGGACTTTGTAAAATCTCTGCGTGCGAACTTACATTAAAAGGTCACTGTGACTGAGGTAAAGTGCTGTAGATCATCGGGTCCAGCCCTCGGCTCCACCAAGACGTAACCACTTTTAGAAGCTGCATCCATTTGGTACACCTTTCAAAATGCATTGAACGTAAGGTACCTTGTCCCATTTGTTCCTAATAACTTGGAGAGAGAACTGGCGATGTTCTACTGAAATTTATTGTTATAATAAAACATCATGAGTTTCCCGGCACATTTACATATGTAACATAAACAAATACTCAAGTGCACACCTGCACGTAAATTCCCAAATAGACCCGTCCACTAATAAATGTGCTTTAATGCATGTGGACACACGCACACATGACAGTGTTAGAACTACCCAGCCTTTTCCTGCTCCTCATACATTTGATTAGAATATGGCTCCACACTCACACAAGGGAGTGCACACCTGCATGTAAATACACAAATAGACACCCACCTACTAATAAACATGCTTGAATGCATGCGAACACACAAACAAACATGATCTTTACAGCGTTAGAACCACCTAGCCTTTTTCCTGCCCCTCACACATGTGATAAGAATAAGCCTTCTGAGGTATTGTTGGTGGCGCAGCCTGTCTATAATGTGGGTCTGATGTAGTGCAGTCAGAAAAGACTGCCATGGATAGGGTCTCTCGTCACCCTTATTGAAATGTGTTTCCTCTGCTGGCTTCAAAGAATTTCTTGAATGAAGGTCTTACTATTGCTTACCGGTGACAAAGGACCCACGTTACACATCTTTGTAATTTTGACCACAGTCTGCAAATTACTATTTTATAACACGTTAGAAGGAGTCATTAAGAAGCTTGCAGCTATTAAAGACAGACATGCTGATTTTGTCTACAAAAAGTGAACAATATGTTAATCCTAACATTTCTTGAACGCTGTTAGTTTGTGACCATCTCAGTCATTCGATAAATAAAAAAATCTGTGAGGTGCTCAGCATTGTTATCTCGAAGTCTGTTATGAAGCTCTCTGGTTATACTGAATAAGCAGCTAGCTACCTATGTTATTATATGACATCTCTTTATTAATGTAATAACTGCACTTTCACAATTGCTTTATCAACCTTCTTGCTTTCTCAAATTGCTTGAAATAGAATCATTTGCCCACTATTTTTTCAAAATTTTCTTGGAGGGAGAACCCCCCCAAACACCCCTTAGCTTGCTTGGGCTCGCTCGCTACGCTCGCTCGCCGCGGTGCACTCCACCACAAATTTTCGCCCCCACCACTTTCAAAAGTCACCAGCCGTCACTGTGTAAGGTTAATAGTTTTTATCACCAAATAATGTAAATAAGAGCTCAAACATGTACAGATTCACAAGGCAAACAATGCATTAATACAGAGAAAGGAAACATACATCAATGCAAACTGTATCAAACTCATATCAAGTGAATAAATGCACATGAAGGATTGGATAGGCGAAGAGACAAAAGTTTCAGAGAGACAATACATTTACAAATTATTATGCAAAGTAGAGTTCATTTAGCTAATACTAACCTAGGGAATTAGAGGGAATACCACTCCCAGGAACAAAAAACAGGTAGGCCTCTATCAGCAAACCGACGGACAGCGACGATCTCCCACTACTCTCGAACAAAGCCTCCTCCTTACCACACCCTGGAGCACCCCAGTTATACTCTAAAACTTACATGTCCAACCCACAATAGTTGAAACATTTACGAAAACTCAGGCTTTCATTGGCTGATTCAGGGGGTGTACTATCACACCACCATAGTCATGATCATGTTTTCTTAGTGTTCTTTGTTTAATTCACTCTCCCAATACACTATCCACACATTTCCTCGAGAAGGCAACATGTTTCAGTTTTTCTACATCTTTATTATTCAGCAGTGCCGCTTTCGACGGAAGAAATTTGTACACTTCCTTTTATTCCCATGGCCGTCTTTCTGTTACTTGGCAGACACGTAACATTCTTTTCCGAAGGTCAACAACATTTGCCTCCACCACGTCTCTCCTCTCTTTGTCAGAGCTCGATTATCAGCATTTATTTCATATTTGTTCATTTTTAACCCTTAACATTCATGCAGAAATATAGGCCCGTACTTGTTTCTAAAATGAATGAAAACACAGACATTATTTTTCACGAAATGTACCTCTCACTGTTTACCTCCCATCATTGTACTAACCCAATGTTATGTTTACCTAGCAAGAGCATTAATGTAGAAGCAGCGTTATTTTATTAATTTTAGGAGCAGAAATAAAAATGCGGCCCTGTCTCTCATGCATTAGTCTTAGCTTTAGTGCACGCTTGCGCAAAGCATTTTCCCAAAGTATTTGTGTTGGTGCATATTATTTTTACATCACACGATTATAAAATGTTACTGGGGCGTTGATTCGAGCAGGTTTTATATTCTCAAAACCCTGCTCCATCAGCTGTGCACTGCATCTTCGATTCCGGACTTCCAATCGCAAGCTATCGTCGATGGGATCCTCAACAATGATGCAACACCTTGCATCGCAGCTCCACTGCACCTCAGAACTGATGCACCGCCTCAGCGACACAACACAGCCTCTGCCTGGAACCCTGCAATGCTTCGCAGCCAGGACCTAAGGTACTTTGTTCAGTGGACCTAACTGGGTCCTTGTAGCCTGCCTGGATTCCACAGTGGTCACCCTGAACTTGTGACTTTGTCCCAGTCCGGTACGACCAGATATCCACATTTGGTGCTTTGTGCTATTTGGCACTATTTTCACTAAACTCTTTAAAAATTCATAACTCTGGTTTTACTGATTGAATTTCAGTTATTTTAGTGTCAAATAATATAATAAATTTTACTCTATTTTTGTAAATTGGTGTGGGATTTTTCTTCTGTTTTGTGCTCACATTATTAATGTTTGTATGCTGCATAAATACTTTACATATTGCTTCTAAGTTAAGACTAGCTGCTTCTCGTGCCAAGCTACCCAGGGTTAAGCACAGGCTAATTCTGTGACTTTTTGTAGTTCACCCTTCAAGGAATTGTGGCTGTTGTTTAAGACCAGGGCTCACACCCCAGTCAACCAACTACTCAATTTCTCACACAAAGTCAAGAAAAGAGGAGCTGGATCTCAGTGGACAGGAAATCGCTGCTGCTATACTTTGTGCACTCCTATTGATGGTGTTCTGCATTCTACTGCCCATTATTTAATCAGCTTTTCTATATTAAGAAAAGAGAGTTGCTGATGGCTGCTGATGGACCTGACCTTGCAGCTTGGTCCTAAATGGTCAAGCCTTTTTTACATTTCTGACTCAGTTATTTTTATTCCAAGAACATACAGGAAATACACTATTTGGCTATGTTCCCTGTTGGTCTTATTAAGGCAAGTTCAGGTAGCATAATACTCAAAATGTTGCCTTTAACAAAAGCAAAAAAATCAGCACTATCCCAACTCAGGGCTTTAATTGTTAAAATGATAACGGAACAGCACCAAACTTAAAGCTTTACTGTTGACACCATTATCTGTCAGGGTGGGATAGGCCGAAAGGGTAATCAGGCCGTGCCCGATGGGATGGCCATAAAGGAACGCGTGTGGGCCATTGCTTTGGCTGTTTGTGGTCCTATGGCCCGTTTTTTAGGTCGAGCCTAGACAGCGCATACGCTGTCAGGATGACATGTAGTAGGGGAAAAGGACTTGAAAAGGACTTATGTCCCGCCTGCTGCCTTCCCATTGGTTCAATCCACCAGTCGCTCATCTTTGCTGCTTGCTAAATGGTTAAAGCAGCGATAGCTCACTTCCGTCTTTCTAAGAGCAGCACCGACCAACTACAGTTACCTTCCCCTTCCAATCTTTATCTCTTGTTCCGGAGTACTCTTTTTCTTGTTATTTTAGTCACAATGGTGGCGGTGGCCGCCGCACACATCACTCGTGGGAGGCGCTCTGAGGTAGTGAACAGTCTTCTTCTAAAATGCACTTCTCATGTTCATTTTGTGCGTGCCGTGCGCGCTTTCACTTTTATTTTTTGGTCACAATGGCAGCTGTAGCCGCCGCACAGATCACTCACGGGAGGTGCTCTGCGGGAGTGAACGGTCTTCTAAAATGCACTTCTCATGTTCATTTTGTGCGTGCCAATGCGCGCTTTCACTTTTATTTTTTGGTCACAATGTCGGCGGTGGCCGCCGCACAGATCACTTGCGGGAGGAGCTCTGCGGGAGTGAACGGTCTTCTAAAATGCACTTCTCATTTTCATTTTGTGCGTGCCATACGCGCTTTCACTTTTATTTTTGGGTCACAATAGCGATGGTGGCCGCCGCACACATCACTCGCACAGTGCCCTCTGAGCTCACCCTGCACTATTAGTTCTGCAGTACTGCCCCTGGCATTGCCTCGCTGTCCTTCACAGGGACACTGTCCCCTACTTGGCACTGCAGCATCCAGTTTTCCACTCAGAATAGCCTTCATATGTTCACAGCATTATCCCTACTGCACAGCATCGCTTAACTCAGTTCTCTCCGTATCACGCCCGGCCCAAGCTCAGGTATAGGATGGAAATCTATTGGAATAGTGAAATTCTTATGTTATAGAGCTGTCCATTTCGAGATCTGTGGTAACGTGTGTCAGTCAGCTGTTAATATCTTAACACCCAAGACAGGCCACGCAGGAAACGCTGAAATAGAAGATGTCTGAGTAAAATGTGAAGAGACGTAGTATAATGTAAAACTCACAATAAGAACATAACAATCATTTGCAATGCAATAGATCTCGCATTTACGCGAGTTTGAGCTATTTCCATTGTAAATGGCAATGCCTTTATTTATGTTTTGGTTTTTAAAACAGAAATAAAAGGCATTGATTATTATAATGCAATAGCTTAAACTTTCACAAAGCGAGACCTATTGCATTGCAAATGCTTGTTTTTAATGTTGATCTCCCTGATATTAAAACAAACATTGCCTGCAGCAAGCTCAAATCCATGTAGTCTTCCATACCTTCCAAATGATCTATACAGTGTGTCTTTACAAGTACAAAACTGGCCAAATTTGCAAACAAAGGCCACTTTTATCGCTTTGTATTTCACTAACATGGGCCACTTTTATTGTGGTGCTCGGGCCTATTATCTGCCCAAGTCCGACCCTTACAGTTATCTGTTTAGATGCAGCTAAAGTGATTAAGGGAAAGTTTTATTTGCATAATTTGGAAATAGAGTTTAAAGAAATAAAATGCAAACTATCGCCCACAAGTACCCTGTCAAGTTGAAATGTTGACAGCTCTACATTGAAGACAACAAATGTAAAGACTGTCATTTAAGCATTGGTGGAGTGGGAACACTGCTGTGAATCCATAGCACCCAGCTCCACCAACTGCGTCATCAGAAACCTCTGACCAGACTTCCCATCTGCTAAAGCGCCCTCTGGTCATAGGGATGGCTGTCTACCCTAGGAAGGATATAGTGACCGTTGCTAGATTTGCCCCTCCAGGACCTCCATGTGAGGCATTGTGCCCTGTGCAGGGAAAATCCTCATCGGACCCACAGAAAGGGAGAAAATTCCCTGCACATCTGGGTCTTTGCTTTTCTGTTTTTCAAAAATAATCTCCTGTTTTGCCAGTTTATTCTTCAAAAACAAAAACAATTTGCCGAGGATGCAAATCATCAATGGAGCTCACTGCGAAAAGTTCCACTATTTTTAATGGAGCCATATTCTAAATACGGAGTAAAGTAGCATAACATATTACTTTACAAAAAAAATATGCCCACACAGGCTAGTTAGCTATTCGTGATCATGGTTTCGGTAAATCACAGCAAGCCTCTTTCTCCGGAGAGCCCAAATCAATTTCCTTCAAGTGTTAATATGCGAAAAAACCTGGAAAAGTCGATGTGATGGAGCTTAATTACTCTGCACTGTACAGCTCATTTAGAGTCTATTAATAATAAATAGATGTCCAGTTTGCAATTGCCACGATCTGTAATTTCCTCCGGACAGATAATTTGACACAACAAATATATCAGCCTGTAATGTCTCCAACCCTTCGTGCCTCTCCTGCATTGTCCAGAAAATCAATTTAGAAGTCGATCCATACTACACGCATATAAACAAGCGAACGCGCAAAAAGTGCCACGCCACGGCAGAACTGATCTCTTCCAAACCCAAGGGCCTGACGTTGACAACATTCCATTAACCGTGT
Organism: Calotriton arnoldi; assembly: GCA_963921515.1. Lineage (NCBI taxonomy): Eukaryota > Metazoa > Chordata > Amphibia > Caudata > Salamandridae > Calotriton > Calotriton arnoldi. The sequence goes on from CAWUFW010004677.1 coordinate 636,966, forward strand.
GAATGTTTTTGAAGGGGGGGTGGGGGTGTTGCTTGCCCCCTCTGTCCGTCATCCTGATTTCCACAGCCCCAGGGTGCGGTGTAGGTTTTCAAGACAGAAAATGTGTGGAAAATTAAACACGTATTTGCTGTATTCGTTTTTTTAATTTTTTTTTTATAAGAGCCATGTGTTTAATTCCCAGAAGGACTCCCCCAAACTACCTCCTTTTTCGTCCCTTCCATGGTGAATGCCATGCAGAGAATTAATTTATTTTCAGTTTCGGAGAACACCGCGGCTCATATTGAAGTTTGGCTGTTCATGCTAGCAATGCTAAATGTCTGGAAGCTGGAGGAGTGAGCGACAGTTACTGCTTGTTGCAAGTGAACGGTTTAAACGGTATCGATCTGTTGAGAAGGGCTTACAGTGGAGCGAGGTGGCCTATTATTTCAAGAGTAAACAACTCGTCTATTTTTGGTCACTCGCCAACATTCGTGGAAAGACTTTTACCTTTGTTAGGTTTGTTCTCCGAGGGCGCGCGCGTCTCATGGCGTCGTTCCTTTAATAAAAAGATGAACTTCTTGTGAAAAGGGGGGGGGTGTCCTTCCTGTGGACCGACGAACGACAGCTAAAATCGATGACAGTTTTCCTCCCATCTACAAAGCTGAGCCGGGCACTGGCAGAAGTCAGAACCACCCTAAGGAAAAACCTCACGCGTCTTCAAAGCAAGAAACATCTCTGTCGTTTTATAATACTCACTGGGGAGCTTCTAAATAAGGATCACACAGCTGCCATGATTTGCTCATAGGCATAATACCGAATACCACCTCCCACACCACTCTAAGGGGTATATTCACAAGAACGTGTGATAACTACCGCAGGAGTAGCGTAACGCAACTTTCAATAACGCAGCCTATCACGGGAAAATAACCCTGTGTCAACGTGGAATTCACAACAAGGCGGTACCATGCGATAGCCTGCCGAAACCGCAGACAAAGTCTGCGATACAACCACCACGATGGAGATAAAAACACAAACCACAACACCAAAAAACACGTGATGGGCCAAAGCGCGATGAGGAAACCAGCGACAAGCAGCGCCAGGCCTGCAACACACACCTGGCAGGCGTCAGAAACCTCCATAAAAGCAGAAAAAAAAACCCACACACAAACTGACCAACACACAAGCACCATGGAGGCAGCCGGAGCAGGTGCAGAGGACCAGCGCAACCCCACAAGCACCCCGGACGACCAGCCTGGGACCTCGGGGACAGGGAAGGGCAATGACAAGAAGACCAGGAAGACCAAGTTCAGTCCGCAGGCGAACAGGATCATAGTCACGGAGGTGATGGAACACCATCAACAACTCTTCGTCACCTCCAACGTGTCATTGGGCACCAAAAATGGAATATGGCGGGACATCGTCGACAAGGTGAATGCCGTCGGAGAGCACAAGCGGACAATGGACGGAGGTCAAGGCGATGGAATGACATCAAGCGGAAGACCAAGGATAAACTCTCCGCCAACCTGAAGGCAGCAACGCAGACCGGAGGTGGGGGCCCAGCACCACAGCTGGAGCTGGATGACATGGAGGAGCTGGTGTCGACAGTCATCAGTGTGGAGACTGTGGCCGGAGTCGGGGGACCGGACACTGCTCGACAGGACACAACACAACCGCAACAGGGTGAGTGACCACCAGGTACTGGGGGGAAAGGGGGAGATGGCCACAATGGCACACATGCACAAGCAAGCAGGGCCCTGGCACACCCACAGTCACTCTGGGTCCTCGCCCAGACCCACAGACTGTCACAATGTACAATGCCACGCTGTCTGAATGTCAACCTGTACCATGCGGCTACATACATGTGGACACATTGTAATACACCATCTCCCCTTCACATCGCAGGGGCATCGTCAACACCTCCTGCAGAGCAGTCACAGCCACTCTTGACTGATGACGAGGAGGAGGACAACACCAGCATCGACACCCAAACCATCCAAGACCTCATTGACCTCATCCGCAACTCACCTCCAGGATCAGGGCAGCCCAGCTACATCCATGAGACCCCACCCCCCACCCAAACCACCCAGCAGGAGGCACCCACAGCCCCGGCACCCTCCCAAGTCCCCCAGGAACAACAAATTGCCTTCCAACACCGTGTGCTGGAGGGCCAGAGGGAGACGGCCGAGCAGGTGAGGGTGGGGTTCGAGCTCATGGCTACCAAACTGGACGCCAACCTTGGGTGTCTATGTCTGCCCCATGGACTCCAGCGAGCCCTGACTGACATCTCTGGAGTCATGACGCGGAGGGAAGAATACCTGTCCGCTCAGAGTGGCCCCAGCGATGCCAGCCGTGAGCTGGCACACATGCGGAGGCTCATGGAGAACATGGTGCGGATGGAGGCGGAAAGGATGGTAGCCTCCGCTGCACATCAGCGAAATGTAGCTGGGATCTACCGTGCCCTGCATGTCCTCATCATGGCATTGCTGCCACAAGGCGTGGCGATGCTGAATGCTGCTGCCCCCACCCCATCCACATCTCCGGGCCCTGGTGTGTCAGCGCCTTCCAGTGCGGCAAGCGTATCCACTCCGGCACCTGATGTGTCACTGCCACACAGTGCGGCCGACAATCCTCCTCCGGCCCCTGATGAGTCAGTGGCACACAGTGCCGCAGCCGGCACTGTAACACCCACAGGTGGGGCAGGGCACACACCCGGGGACGAGGACGTGGATGGGACTGTGGTCAGGAAGGCCAGGCACTAGCATCCATTACCGCACCTTGCCTGTTTCTGCTTGGTGCTGCACATGGCCTCAAGACCTACCACTGACCCCCGATACACTCCGAGGCACTCACCTTGGACAGCGACATGGACTGCCACATCCTGTTTGATGACCAATGACACGGCGGACAGACTGCGGACTGTACCCTTCCTCTTCCGCAGTACAGGTCATCCCGGGATGGACACTGGCTGGCCCTCCACGGGCCCATATTGTGTGGTGTGCTCGGCATTGCCCTGTACCGCTCCAGCTGCATGACTGCACTGGATGTGCAAATAAACATCCAGTGACGCACTGCTGTGTAATGTCTTATGTCATTCCTGTGTGGATGTGTGGATGAATGTGGGGACAGTGCCTTCCCTTGCGTCAATGATGTTCATCCTGTGGGTTGCCAGTAAGGGGGTGCGACATTGCATCTTGTGTTGCGGGTTCCGTGAACACTGCAGCAGGGACACACGCATCAGTCACTTCCTTGTCCGGACATGGACAGGACCACGCCCAGAGCCCACGAGTCATTGTTGCAAGCCCTGCGCTGGTCCGGCGTACGGCAGGCCAGTCCACTCCGCTTACGCCCCGAGGGGGGGCCCTCATTGCTACCCGTCGCAGCCATACTCGCTGGTGGTGTGCAGGTCACTGGTCTAGTCATCAGCATGTCACAGCCACTCCCTGAGGGCAGGTTTTCACACACACCACACCCATCCGGCACAGGCGTCACAGGCCATGTGACTCCGCCAACATAAGGGTCCGACGACATCACATTCCCCTCTTCCGGTGGTGACTGTATGACGGATGCCCCACGGTTCGCACTCATATAGGGCCCATGAGTTGTTGTGCACAGGGTTAGGGGCATCCGAGGCCTTGAGTACGGCACGGGCCTACCGCCACGTGGCGCAGACTCGGGTTGCACAGGGTTAGTGGCATCCGAGGCCTTGAGTACGGCACGGGCCTACCGCCACATGGCGCAGACTGGGGTTGCACAGGGTTAGTGGCATCCAAGGCCTTGAGTACGGCACAGGCCTACCGCCAAGTGGTGCAGACTGGGGTTGCACAGGGTTAGTGGCACCAGAGGCCTTGCGGATGGCACAGGCACCCCGCCACGGGACGGTGACTTTGGGTGGTGCACTGAGTCAGTGGCACCTTGAGCTGCTGAGCGAGTGTGCAGCCTGCAATAATGCCCCGTCCCGGCGGTCCGGACGGCTCAGGTTTTGTGTGCCCTGCTGGACCGCAGTGTAGGCCAGAGCCAGCGAACAGTGCGGGCCTACCGCCACGTGGCGTCGCTTCCGGGATCCCAGAGTTGGTGGTACCCATTGGGCTGAGCGGGTGTGCAGCCTGCGATGGTGCCGGGTGCACTGGTATGTCCTCTGCCATGGAGTAATCAAGACCCAGCACCAAACGTGAGACCTGGTGGCCTGCGGAGCGGGGCTGCATGATGTGGAGGGTGCCATGTCCACGGGCCCCAGGCTTGTGGCTTGCAGCGGCATGTGGTGGGACCTCCTGTCTACGCGCTGGTGGCGGAAGGTGAGCATTGAGGCTTGGGTGTGCATGGGCGGGCATGCTCCGATGGGCGGCGGGAGGGGTTGGGGTGCCTCTGCCTGGGTGTGCATGGGCAGGCGATGTTGTCTTGTGCAAGTGTGTGTACTGTGCCAGTCATGTATCTGGGCTCTGTTTCAGCTGACGGCTCTGACTCAGATGTGTGACCTGGTGTCCTGCTATGCATACCGGCATGTGGTTGGGGACACACCGGTGGCAGCAGGTGAGCAGTGTGGCCTGGGTGCGCACGGGCGGCACATTCTCTCTCTCTCTCCCTCTCTTCCTCTCTCTCTCCTCTTCTCTTTCTCTCTTTCTCTCTCTCCCTCTCTTCCTCTCTCTCTCCTCTTCCTCTCTCTCTCTCTCCCTCTCTTCCTCTCTCTCTCCCTCCCTCTCTTCCTCTCTCTCTCCTTCGCTCTCTCTCTGTCCTCTGATGGGCACAGGACACACCTTCTCATCATGTTTTTTGTCTTATAGGCTGTGACCTACGTATTGTCTCGAGGGGAGCGGCCATGTGTCTTCATTTTATTTCGTTGTTCATTTTAATAAAGTTTCATTTGTTGCTTCGAAAGTGGATGTGTGCTGCTCATTTCTGTGACGACACATGCATGTCACCAGTTGTGATTGTGCGGCATCAAGCAGAATGTTCTGTACATGTTTAGGTGTGGCTGATGTGGCATGTCTTTGGTCGGGGGGGTGCCAGGGAGGGGTGGTCCTGGGGGTGGTGTCGGTGGGTGTTGTGGCCCTCTTGGGTGTCCGGGCCGCAGGATGGGTGGCTCCATGGCATCTGTTGCCCTTCGGATGTGGCCCTGGGCTGTGCTCCCTTTTGTGGTGCTGGCTGCCGTCCGACTTTACACCAGGTCAGAGCAGGTGTAGATTTCCTGGTGCTAACGCGCCTTATCGCCTGTTTTGTGTTTTTATCGCGGATGTGGCTGGTCGTTGTGAATGTTGAGGTGTGCTGTTGTCTCGGCTTTTGTCACGGGAACGCCTACTCTGCATCTCATTAAGCGATATTTGCGAGGGTCCTCTGTGGCGATGTTTTTGCGGCTGCTATCGCGGGTAAACTGGTGCTGTGGGCTGTTAACACCGGCTTGCGAATGGGGGGGTAAATTTATCACGACTTTGGCTGCGATAAAGTGCCGTTAATTCGGCGATAGCTCCTTGTGAATATGCCCCTAAATTGGACGACGTGGCAACAAATTCGGTACTGCTGAATTTACCTGAGGCCCTTTACATACTGTGTTATGTCGTTTTACGTTTTCAGCATTTGTACAGCACCCATTTAGGCCCTGATTAGGAATGTGTTGATTTCTAGTGTGGGGACACCGGAGTCCCAGATTTTAGCCAGTATCCTTGCACCAAAAGACAATGGTTAATAATTCGCTTCCTGGAATGGGGAATCACTTAACAGACCTGGAGATACTGGGTCCTTTTCTGTGTGTTTGCCTCCATTTCCAGGCAGAAAACTGCTGACATTTAAGTTTAAGCAAGTGTCAGACGGAGGGCTGGTGGGGATTTGTGAATTTAAGATCATGGGGTGTCATGGCAGGAGGTCAGGGCAGCTTGAGTCTGTCTGGGAGGCAGTGGCGGTACTGCTGCAGGGGCTGGGCAGGGCCATGCGGCTGTAATCCTTACATCAGCCCCTGCCCTGCAGCTTCTAACAAGATCCAATGTCTCCGGGCCTGTAACATAAGGCCTGGAATTTGGGGACCTGATAATTCCAGGTCGAGCCACTCAAAATTGCGGGTGCTGGAATTATCGTTTTCGGGGAAGTTCCACCACTTACAATAAGGATCTTGGACATATTCTGATTTTGTAGCTGCATTGGTAGTGATTAATAATGTTTATAAATCTTTGCCTATAAGGGCCCACAATACAGTTGTCAAAAATATCTGCATATCTTTAAGAAATGGTAGTATTATTTGAGGGGGGTAAGTACCCACCTCAAGTAATAATTTCAGTCTTTGTCAGGATGAATAACTAGAGTCACTAAAAAAGACAAGAAACTCAAGCCCCTGGTAATTAAGGTACAGAGGAGACAGGCTTAACTTAGAGGCAATGTATAAAGTTTTTATGCAGTACTAAAACAGTAATAAAGTCAATACACAACTATCTGTACTTTGTTTACCTTTCCCCGCACTGCTTGCATAGAGCTGGTCTGTGTGCCACTCCCGGCCGCCCCAGATGTGACACGGCACCTGCAGACTTCTACCATATGGTTTGTACGTGTAATGTCTTTACTACCTACTGGATAAGGGTGACTGGAGAATTAGCTAAGGTCTTGGAATGGGAGATCCTCATGTCGCCCACACTGATTTTACTTGAAGTGCTCAAGGGGTCAGGGGGCACTAGGGCGGAACAGACCTTCCTGGCTACGGCCCTATTGGTGGCCAAGCGAGATATCGCTTCACAATGGATGGCATGCAAACCCCCCACACTCTGCAAATGGAGGAGGGGGGTGGACTGGTGCACGCAACAGGAGCAGGTGGTCTACGAAGTACGTGGGTGTCCCCGGAAACATGTCAAAGTCTGGGGGAAATGGCTTGGGCAGTTTGTCCAATAGACTGCATCGATTCAGCAGCTGATGCGCTGTGCCCGGGCAATGTTTACTATGTGTCAACCGCGCTACTCCACGTAGACACTGGATTGTGCATGGTTTATGTCGTAATATGGTGTGTGTGTTCTATTCAATTGTTTTACCACTGAGTTGCTGTATCAAACAGAAAAACTCAATAAAACCGATTTATCAAAAAAATAAAGTCAATAAACAGCACAAGAAAGACCTAAACCAAATGAGAAAAATAGAGAATATTTTAATAAATAAAATGTCACCAAAACAACAAAAAACCAATACGGGGAACTGGCGATAGGAGTATGGACCCGATGGAGGCCCGGGACAAACGCCGGCAGGGGCGGGAAGCCCCCCCCCGGTCACAGAAGCCCGCGAAAAAGGGGGCGACCAGGATTGGTCTCCCCAAGGTAGCCCCCCAATCAGGGGTCGAGGCGGCAAGCAGCTGGGGGGGGTTAAATAGGGGCGCAATAGCCCCCCCTGCAAGAGGAACACGGAATCGCCGTCGGTTACCTGAGGCACCAGAGTAGTCGCCGCTGAGGAACATCACCGCGAAAAGAAGAGTCGCCGAGGACACCTATTAGACCGATGGCAGGAAAGAGGCCTCGCTTGCCCCCGAGGCTGCCAGGAACGAGTCAACAAAGTTCCTGTCGGCTTTACAAGAAGGAGCAGCTCGATGGGGAACCGGCTGCAACCGGCCGGGAGGAACTTTGCCTGAGCCAGGAGGGCAGGCCTCGCAGGGGAGCCCGGGACGACACCAATCCGATGGGAGCGGCACACAGCGGTGGTAGGGTAGTAAGCCCGGAATTGCTACTGGTTAAGGATACACTAGTGGTCGGTCGGTCGGGCGGCGGTGCCCCCGAGCCAGGGTTTTGGGAACATGAGGAAGGAGGTAAGCGCAGGGCTGGGGGATGGGCTGCGGGAATCCCAATCACGCGTCCTGTATCTTCAGCTTACGAAGCGAATGGGTTCGAGGCTGACGGGGGCTCAACAGTCTACGGTGCAAAAAGACATATGTTATGGTGTGAGGTAACCGGTGCTTGTGTAAAGCGCACCAATATCTTCCATGTTTTGTGCTATATAGAAGGGGTGGAAAAGTATCTCTTCAAATTACATAAAAGCAGAACCGGGTCCAGTAGCTCAGGGGTCTAATGCATCGAGTGTAAGGGGCTCTGTTTGACACAGGTTCAAATGCCGGCGGCGATTCTGAAGTCGGTACCTATGGGGAGCAATAAAAAACATCTTTGAGTACGATAACTTAGTGCAGAGGCCGGTGCACGGCTCTAACATCTGCAGGTGATCGGTTCAGAGCCTTTACCCTACAAAGGTGGGCAACATTGGGTGGTGTGACCATATTTTGAGCAGTACTCTCTTAATGCGTGTTGAATGTTCCTTCGTGAAGGCAACGAGAGGCCCTCCGCGGGAAACTGGCATCAATTCACAGGTATTATATCGACGGAACCCCGCTCTGTTTTATGGCTCAGGCATCACTCATTGTGAAGACACTGATTAGGAATAGCCGAAAGCTGGAGGAGGCCTGCTGGCCAATGGGAAAATATAAAACAGGAGATAGTCAAAGGGTCCATGTCTCCGAAAGGCCACCAGGCTTATAATGATGACGATTGGTAATTGATACTCAAGTTTTGCATAAATGCTGTGTGCAGTAGGCTAGAGCATTCCCCACTCTAAAAAGAACTCACATTATTACCTTGGTCGCTTAATCTCCCCGTGCTCTGAAGTTTTGGTTCAGAATAGCCGAAATGGAGAGAAATGCTACAGTTTAGAGCATCATTGGTTGGCATCGGCGGGTAGGTGGTCAAGCAACAGTGCTGTAGGTGGTCGGTTGCCAGGAGCTATAGCACAGAAGCAACGGCTGGTTCGTTGGTGCCACAGGCCCTTGCGTATGCAGAGGTTCGAGTCCCACTGCCGGTGGCAGAGTATCAGTTGGTCGGCTTGCCATAGTTATTATGAAGAGTATTGTTTGTTGAATAAGGCAACACGAGGCACCGGTAGGGTCTGGGAGACAAGTCGGTGTGTATGTAGTGATTGATACATAATCAGATTTAAACTCGGCATGCTGAATTCAATGGCTGATGGTATTGGGGGCGCTCATCTCGCTTTACATTATCTGGTGCTCACCAAGTAAACGGAAAGCTCACACAGTGTCCTTGGGATGCCTCACGGCAGGGGCACTGAGGGAGCCAAGGGCGGCATGCCGCCATAGAGGGAGTAGATGTGATGCTCCCGCAGGACCCTTGGGATGCCTCACGGCAGGGGTACCGAGGGAGCTAAATGAAAGGACTCAGCATCAGGAAGGATAGAGTAGATGCTCAAGCAAGGTCCTTGGGATGCCACACGGCAGGGACCCCTGGGAGCAGGGAGGGCCCATGAAAGGGTCCAGGGCGAGCGGGACGCCACTTGCAGCCCGGGCAGGTCCTGACGGACATCCTCCAAGTCGGTAGCAAGTTGAAGCCTAGACCCGTGATTCGGAAGCCCGGACAAGGGGCCCCTCCCTTCCCTGGAAAATGAGGAGGCTGGGTCCATACAGCGAGCAAGAATGATTGCAAAGATCAGGGGATGTGTAGCATGGACATTAAGTGAGCAGTTGATATGACCACAGGCAGAGTAGATGAAATGCTCACACAGGGTCCTTGGGATGCCACACGGCAGGGGCCCTGAGGAGCAGGCGAGTGGCCAACAAAGGGTCCAGGGCAAGCGGAACGGCACTTGCAGCCCGGGCAGGTCCTCATGGACGCCCACAAAATTCGGTAGCAAGGTGAAGCCTGGAGCCGCAGACAAAAAGGTCCAGCACAAGGGGCCCCTCGCAAAATATACTGTCTGTGAGCGAACAACAGCAATGAATGTACAAAGACAATGAAAAGGATGCAATAACATGGATGTTTATGAATGACCATATGATTTGCGAAATGTACAACTATGTTATGTTTGAATAAACTGCAACCTTTTAAGGCACCAAATCACGTTGTCAGTGGAATAATTAAAAGGTGAACAGGACGCAGTTATGGGCGCAGGGGGGGGTGAGGAGGACTCGCCCCTGGGAGGGGTTGAAACCCAGGCCGGGGAAGGCACAGCTGGACCCGATGGAGGCCCGGGACAAACGCCGCCCGGGGGCGGGAAGCTCTCCCCCCCGGTCACAGAAGCCCGTGAAAAAGGGGGCGACCAGGATTGGTCTCCCCAAGGTAGCCGACGGCCCCCCAATCAGGGGTTGAGGCGGCAAGCAGCTGGGGGCTTAAATAGGGGCGCAAGGTCCAGAGATAACACACAACCCCCCCCTACAAGAGGAACACGGAATCCCACCCACCCACACCAAAAGGAAGCGGGCGTCGCAGCCGCAAGCCAGAGGTGAGGCGGAAGAAACCCAGGAAAGATACACAAAAGAGAGAAAAATTACTAGAGGTAGATTGAAGGCTCACACAGTGTCCTTGGGATGCCTCACGGCAGGGGCACTGAGGGAGCCAAGGGCGGCGTGCCGCCATAGAAAGAGTAGATGTGATGCTCCCACAGGACCCTTGGGATGCCTCACGGCAGGGGTACCGAGGGAGCGAAATGAAAGGACTCAGCCTCAGGAAGGATAGAGTAGATGCTCAAGCAAGGTCCTTGGGATGCCACACGGCAGGGACCCCTGGGAGCAGGGAGGGCCCATGAAAGGACTCTACGATGTTGGCTGGCCGTTGGGCGAGGTCCTGGTGCCTCCAAGCAGGAGAAATTTGAATTTTGGGCCCAGAGAAAGTCTCTTGCTGGCTGCGTACTTTTGGCACTTATCCGGATGTGGGTTTCTACTTTTGGACGTAGTAATTTTTTTGGAGCTCGGATTCTTCCAGCGGGGCAAGGCTTCAGGCTGTAGCCAAAGAGGACTCCATGAGCTGGATAATTCTCCACAGTGTTCTGCTGAATTGAATTTGCTGCTGCGTAAAAGCTCTGAGACGGAGCAACCTGCACCTTCAGCCCAGCGGTAACACAATTTCGTCAAATCAGCTTGGCAGGTTTTTCCTGGTCCTCCACAGGTCTTTGAAGCCAAAATGCTTCTATGTCCCAAGATTGGCAGGACGTTAGGAGTACTACGCTTTGACAAAGACCAGAGTTCCAGGACTTCAGAAATAGTACTTGGGGGTTAAGACTCACTCCAGCAGAAGCCACCAGCAGGGTCCAGGGCATGTCCAGTTGGAACTGGTCATCTGGGAAGTTGCAGGGAAGGCCTTTTTAGGTCTCGCCTACGCAGCGCGCATGCACTGCATAGGCAAAAAGACCTTTTGGAATCGCTTCGGCTTTTCAGCCAAAAACGTGCACGCGTTCCATTGACTTCAATGGCAACGCGTGCACGTTTGGCGATTCACTTGCGAGAGCGAGCGGCACCATATGGTAGCAATTATCGCTCCTGGCGCCGCTCGCTCCCGCAAGGGAAACGCTTTCACTTTTGCCGACAGTTTTTTTTTTTTACTTCAGGCGCGCGCGCTTCTTTTTTCATGGCGCCCCGTTTCTAAGCCTCGAAGTAACAGGCGTTACAGCTGCCATGGACCAAAATGTATTCGAGGAAAAATGGTCCTGGTCCCGGGTTTTGTAGTAGACGGCTATATTTGTGGAGCTCTTGTGAGCCCCAGTGCCACTGCACGCTATGCACTAGTGATGGGTATGCCCCTTGTTAATGGCCCTCATTTGTATTATACTTTGTCTTAGGTGACTAGAGATGGACTACTTACTGCACAATACGCAGCACACTGTGCAACAAACAGGCTTGGGGCTGCAGGCACACATTGCCTCTTTATCGCCGCACATCGGGCCCATCGCGGATTAAGAGCTTCTCAATGGCTCACATATTCACGCAATTACATGCCGCATGCGAGCGGGGGCCGAGGCCAGAATGTGGCTGTCCACATCCACGGGTCACCTTTAACAGGCGCGTGCCGTCCTCAGGCCACCTTTTACAGGCCCGTGCTGTAGGGAAAGTGAGTCCATGGCGTATTTGGGAGGGTCCTTGATATGCTGTAAAGCTGGCTGCATGGCATAGAGTGCACTGGCTGGCAAACACGGGGCTTGAGTTTGCAAAGGCTGCTGTGTTTAAAGCGCACTGCTTTTCAGTTGCATGTGTCTGTTTATTTCGACGAAGTGTGCACGTGGGCTCCTCCGCCACCCACTGCCGAGTCTCTTGGATCAGTCCTTTTTGGTCAGCGGATGGAGAGGGATTGAGCACGTCACTTCCCGGAGGTCCCGAGGATGTTTAAAGTAACGAAGGGATCCTGTACCCCTATTTACAACACCATCATGAAAGTACCTCCTTGATGGATATTATACTGCTTTGCCAGCGCCCCGAGGCACTACATCTCGGGAGTCTTACTCCTGGTGCCCACTCTGCGGAAATGAAGGTCTTTAGACAGCCGGGTCGCGAGCCCTCCTGGGATACTGTTCTTAATGATCGTGGCTCTCCTAGGTCACTGTTGGGCAAGTACAACTAAAGTGCACCCGGATCACCTTTGCACAGCAGGAGTGTGGTACTCCTCATCACACCTGGATTTGAACACCAGCTTTTACACGGATCATCCATTTACTGCATGGCGTTATATCCTTGTTCCAAAAGAACAGACCTTCTTAAACCAGTGCAGAGCAGCCATGTTGAAACCAGAAGCATCTGTCCTCAGACTGCAGCCAGTTCAGCGTACTGCACAGTGCATCAAGGCAGCACACACTATTCTGTTTATGGTTTTCTACTCCACAAGAGCAACCAGGTATATCTTCAGAAAAGCTGGGCTCTGAAGACTGTACTTGGAATTTCATTCACATGGACTTTGACCCGGATGGGATTTAATCTACCTTGTTTCGTTATGGATTTACGCCGGGGGCTACAGGCTTTATTTACATAGTTCTTGCAAGTGATGCGTTTGTCTTAAGGATAAATTCTCAGCCCTGATTAACATGCATCAAATCTACCCCTGGGTCAAAAATTCCTTTTGGACAAATTACTCTGGCTCGTCTATTGGGACCAGGTTCAGTGCTTCCTCCAGTTCGATGTTGGCTCCCTCTGTCCAGGGGTACAGCAGCCACACTTCTCTACAGCACAGCTTAGAAACACTGGCAAAGTCAATAGCTCTACCTAAACACTTATAAGGCCCCTACAATGCATAGCCAATAGGTCTCGCCTTTGGGACATTATAAGTGTTTAGTTATCCAGCACAATATCCTTCATAAAACAACATCAAGTGTTGCATGGCTAATCACTTATAAGGACCCAAAAGCGAGACCTATTGGCTATGCCAATGCTTGTTTAGCTTGTTGTGTCCAAATAGCATGAACAAGAGTTCAGCCTTCTGACCTTGGAGTCCACCTCTTTGTCCTGAGCAAAAGCTGAAGAGCAGATCCAGTTTTTTTGGGCTCTTCTCACGTCTCAGACAATAGGTTCCATCCTCTCCTGATCTTCCACAGGTCCAGTAGTGTTCTGAGGAGGGTACTGGTGATGTCATATTTATGCCTGGCACTTGCCAATGGTTGGGGGAAACTCTTGGCTCATTCCTAACCAAGAGGGTAAAGGTTTCCAGGGGTAACCAGTCAACTTTGCAGTATTTCCTGTAACCTACTGCTGACAATTCCATAGTGCTCCTCTATACCTAAAACAATATGGCAAACCTTTCTTCCTGTCAAGGGTACAACACTACCCTCACACCTAAGGCCTTTGTGCTGTTTTGGGAGCAGTTTTTACACCTCCTCAAGGGGGCTATTCAACTGCCAGATGGCAGTTGGAGCTCATGCATATGAGCCTCAAGAGGCCTTAGGCAGGGAAAACTTTCTAAAATCACCTTTTCCTTATAGTTATTACAAATTCGATTTTACCATTAAATTAGATTTTGAATAACTCTTAAAAAGAGCCTTTGAATTATTTTTCTAGATGCTTCCCAACCAAAATTAGCATGCTGCTTTCCACTTCTCCCTTGTACTGCTGATGCACTGCCTGCAAGCTTAGAACCACAAAGGTCACTGGCCCCTGCTCAGTACACAAATGTACATGCGTTCCAAGTGGTATTATGCTTTTATCATATGCCATTGGCATGTCTCAGTAAATAAAACTGCTACTACTAATAACAATATAACAACAGCTTTCGATGAGGAGTCCTGTCTGGACTGTATTACTTACTGTCAGAACCCCTTTCAGGGGGCCACCGGGCAAACAGAGATACTGGGCCCAACCATGGGGGTTGAAGCCTTTTACTCCTGATGTCCTGGGGTCCAACTTACTATGGACCCTGCGAAACTGGGCCAAGTACCCCTTCAGCACTCGACTCTCAGTAGTAGCATGGGGGGAGCAGTCCAAGGTTTCCTGGGAGAGGTAGATTCAATGGGGGTGAACACAGGCTCACCACTCAAAATGCATTCAATAGCAGCAATAAATGATTGTCCAGTCAAATACTTGCTTTTATGAAAAAAGGAGAATTTATAGACAAACACAAAGTGAAATACAACATACAAAAAGACTACATACAGCCCCCTGAGATCAGGGCTCTAGTGTTCAATAAGCTAGTCTCTGAGTCCTACTACCCTCTCCTAATTGTAGTGGTTATTCCCCATTCACTGTAGGGGATATTCAGGTTAAGCCCCACTAGTAGTCTCAGTCGTCCGACTCTGACCCTTTTAATGCCAAACGTGTTCCAGTGCCCAAAGAGCTATGTGGCAGAACAAGTTTCATGGGAGCCTTCCAGTCCTGTCATCACTCTTACCCGCTTCTGTAGAGTTGTGCTACTGGAGACCCCAGGAGCGTTTCACTCGTAAGCATCGCAGAATGGCTACAGCAACTGCTGACGGTAAGTAGCACTTAGGGCTCTACTGGGGCAGTGGCTAGGCATCCACGGCACTTCCACAGGTGAGGCAGTAATTTCCTCTGAACCTCCTCACAGGCAGGGGGGATGATCACTTGGGTTCAGATCCTCAGTTGGGGTTCGGGTTACACAGATCACCAAGACATCCTCTCCCCTCGATGACGAACGAACCAGGAAATGCTCCTAGTTCTTCATGGTGAACTCCTTTGGCATTCGTGGTCACCGACCATACTCGGCACATTGGCAGCAGCCAATTGGCATGGAAATAAGTTCCTCTTCACGGAGGCCTCCTCTGGTATACAAGGTCGCTGACTTCACTCCGCACACAGGCTATAGCCCAATTGGCACAACAGTAATCATCACGGCAGCTCCATATAGCATATGGGGTCACTGACTTCACTATGCACATGGGATATAACTCGATCGGCATGACAGTAATCTTCACAGAGGCCTCTTGTGGCGTACAGGGTCACTGACTTCAATATGCACACATGCGATGGCCTGATTTGTGCAGCAGCCGTCTCATCACATCTTGCCGCAGGAATCCTCATGCCAGGATCCCCCACTGGATCTTGCTTCCTCCAAGCACTTTCCTCTTCCTCAAAGGGCACACTGGTCTTGGCAAACAGGCAGGCACTGGTACTCCAGGGGTAGGTGGTCTTGGATTTTCCTGGGTGATGTCCCCTCAACCAGCTGGGAGACTGACATGCCTTATCACCCAATCCTGGTCACAGGCAGAAGTCTTGCAGAGCTTCTCCTCCTTGCACAGCCCAACTGGCTGCTTGACAGTTGTCAACTTTGGAGGCCTTGAGCTCCCCTTCTCAAAGTCCATTTCCAGACACCAAATGTTATTTAGAGTCTGAGTCTTTGAAGTTTGTGTTGGGGTTCTGCCTCCTTTTGGTGTGTCCACTCCTCTATCCTGCTCTTCCTCCAGAAAGCACTCTGTCACAGCAGAAGTGACACCAAAGTTGATATTCCCACAACACAGTCGATGGGAATGACTAGATGTTCACACCTGGATGTAAGCCACAGTGATTTGTGCATCAAAAGGTTATGACAGGGCCCCAGCTCTACTCTTTACTATTCCCTTATCAGGCCCATCTTCTTCCTGAGATGTGTCTAGGCCCCTTACCAGTGACCTTTAACTTAATCAAAGAGTACCCTTTGAAATTTACTGAAGAGCCAGACTCTCCTTTCCCCAGCGTGTGTCCCACCACAGCTCACAGGAATGCAGCAATCCACAAATCAGTTTGTGCGGGTTCATCTACCTCCATATTTTACTCCAGTCAGCCCTGGGTCTCTTGAAATGGAACCCAGAATCTTGCATGTATTGTATCATTCACTGGCACACATACACACAGCACACAGCACACACATGCAACCACATGAGTGTTGCACAGCCCTACATATTGATTTGATGTAGGCCAAGGGTGAGTTAAGCACACAGCAATGGAACGTTACATGAGTGAGCCTGTAGGCCTCACTCCAGTGACACAGGTAGAAAGACCTGTTCACTTCTACTGATCACTACACAGCACTACACAGCATGCTCCCACCATCTCGCTCGTGCTACTTAACTCCTGCCAAAGGCAGTAGCCTTTCACCACTATGAGGATAGCGCTTTGGGTACCCCTCCTGGGCCAACAAAACCTCAATACGTGAGACAAGCCTATGTCATGTCACACACGCATGATCTGTGCTCCCCCATGACAACAAAAATCAGCACCAGGGGTCCAGACATCATTGCAGCTGGGGCACTTAAGGCAGGGCTACACGTCAGTCACCATGCGAGGTACTTTTCCATCCCAACAGACACTCCTCCCAGATCTAATCCAGAGAGGTCCTGTGGTCAAGTTGGTAAAAGTGGTTTCAAAGTCCATCAATATTCCCATGGCTAAATCTGACTCTGTGCTCCACTACAGAGTCTAACGCTTGCAGAGAAATAGAATATCTCAACAACTTTTTTATTTGCACCCTTCATAGCCATTAAACATATCAGTGACTTATGATCTGTTTACACCACAAACCTAGTGCCAAACAAATGAAAGTGGAACTTACGCAAGGCCCACACTATGACAAAGCACATGCGCTAAATAACCTGCCAGTTCTGGTTTCTCTGTAGTAACCTCCTACTAATAAACGATACAGGATGATTTCTACCCTTGTTATCCAGTTGAGCTAACACAGTTTCAACACCCTTGTCAGAGGCATCCGTCTATTGCATAAAAGGCTGATTGTAGTCAGGTGCTTCCAGTACAGGTGCAGTGCATAGTGTCTTCTTCAGTTCCTCAAATGCCATTTTACAATTCTCACTCCGTATCACTTTCTTGGGCTGCCTCTTGGAGGTCAAAGCAGTCAGTGAGGCAAGTATACTTCCATAGTTTGACACAAAGTTACTGTAATACCCGGTGAGTCCTAAAAAGGTTCATACTTTAGTCTGGGTAGTAGGTACCTTCCACTCCATCACAGACTGAATCTTGGCATCCAACAAGCAAATCTTCCCATTCTCCACCTGATGCCCAAGGTAAACTATAGAGGAATGCCCAACCTGACACTTGGTTGCCTTGATGGTCAATTTTGCCTTCATTATCCTAGCCAACACCTGTTCTAAGTGTCTCAGGTGGTCCTGCCATAAATTGCTGAACACTGCAATATCATCCAGGTAGGCCACACAGAACTCTTCCAGCCCTGTGAAAACATGGTTCACCAGGTGCTGAAAAGTGACAAGAGCATTCTTCAACCCAAAGGGCATCGCCTTTAATTGATTTAGGGCCATATGTATCAAACAAAATTGCGATCGCAAACGCTGAAATTCGCAGAATTTCAGCGTTTGCGATCGCAATTTGGCTTAGTGGTATGTATGAAGGAAAAACTGCCTTGCAAAATAAGGAATCGCAAAATTTGTGATTCCCTATTTTGCGAATGCATTTAAGGAATTGCAAATTGCGATTCCTTAAATGCAATGTAGAAAGCACCAAAAAAGTGCAATTTGGCCTTAAGGAATCGTAAATTACCACCAACTTCAAGTTTGTGGTAATATGCGATTTCTTAGAAAAATGCACTTTTTTGCATTTTCAAAGTGCAATGTGGCGCACATACATGCCCAAAATGTGCACACATGCATATTTCAGGGGTGCAACAGGGTGTCCTTTTGACACCCTTGCAACCTTGAAATTGCATTCTCAATTTGCGATTCTCTAATTGCTAATCGCAAATTGAGAATGTCTTCCCATTCATTCCCATGGGCCTCTAGGCCCATAGGAATGAATGGGGAGGGTTTCCTTAATTGCAAATCGCAATTCCCGATTCGCAATTAAGGAATATGTAGGATTCCCAAATTTTTTTGCAAATCCTACATACATCTCGTTTTACGATTCTCAAATATCGATTCTCAAAAATTCACTATTTGAGAATTGCAAAACCTAACTTTGGAACATATGGCCCATAGTCCCTCTGGTGTAGAAAATGCTGTCTTCTCCTTGGCATGTGGTGCTATTGCCATCTTCCAGGATCCACTGCTCAAGTTCTTTGCAGCAGCTAACCGATCCACAAGCTCATCCGCTCTGTGGATTGGATGGGCATTGGTTTTGGTTACCTCATTGAGGGCTCAATAGTCCACACAGAACCACAAATCAGTAGATTCTTGCTTTGATACCAGCACCATAGGACTAGACCACGGACTACGATATCTCTCAATGACCCTGAGGTCCAAAATTTTGACAACATGTTTTATTTAGTTACTTATTTATTTATTTGAATAGTTTTATATAGCGCTAACTAGACCCGGAGGTATCAGATCGCTTTACATGGATGTGGAGTAAGAAAACAGTTGTACTTATTACATCGGTTACAAGAGAACAAAAACACAAAAACAAGTCCCATGGAGCATAGAGGGTGATGGGGGAGTGGAATTGAGCCAGAAGCTGGAAATCAGACCAAGTCAGGCATACTGGCCATGGAGAAGGTTATACATCAGGGGACCCTCCAAAGTCAAAGTCAACGAGCCCACAGTCCGGTTGGGGTCACGGAATCCACAGCATCTGGGGCCGGACTCGCTCTCCGCGCCGGAGCACCTTGGCTGTAGAGAGGGCCAGAAGGAGGGGGCGAAAAGGATGTCTCGCAGTGACCATCCTTGCCGAAAGGGAGTAGGCGTCCCGAAGTGGGGGGTCGACGTGATGCAAAAGACAGACTGGTGACCCCAAGACATAGACCGGCCGCATGCGGCGATCTTTGCAACGGTCGACGCCATCAAGATGGAGGACCCAGGTCTCGGTCACCATATACCTCCAGCACAAAATGGAGGAAGTTGCAGATCCACAAAAACCCAATCAAAAAATCGGTGAGGAGACCAACCTCTGGGAGCTGGACTGGATGGGGGAGGCAGCCACGGGGTCGGGAGGGCGGAAGACAGAAAATCGCCGCTCTCACTTGGTTCGTCAAGGAAACACTCGGGAACACAAGGGCAGCAGAGTCTCGGCTTTCACTTGCTGCATTGTCAGGGGAAAGCGACTCAGGCGCCCAAGCAGCAGCCCCGGATGGGGGAGGCAGCCACAGGGTCAGGAGGGCGGAAGACAGGAAATCGCCGCTCTCACTCGGTTCGTCAAGGAAAACGCTCGGGGACACAAGGGCAGCAGCGTCGCAGCATTCACTTGCTGCTTTGTCAGGGGAAAGCGACTCTGGCTCCCAGGCAGCAGCCCCGGAAGGCGAGGGAAGAGGAAGTCGTAGCGGGATGCAGAGCAACCGTGGCCATGCCCGGAAGGTAGGTGACGGCCGGATGGGTGATCCCCAGCCCATCTCCTCTCAGCTACATAGGCAGCTCAACCGTGCATCGGCCATGGTGTTTGGGCTCCATTAGCGGCAGACTTTCCTGGTTACTCGGTAGGTGCTGTAGCCAGCCTCAAATTCAATTGGGGGTTGGAAAACCGCAGGAACACAGTCCACAGATCCCCGGGGGTGTAGGTGGTCCGAAGGGGGGTTGTTCCCAGGGAGTTATACCAAAAGGCAATCCCTAGCCAGGGAGCTCCCGGCCGGAGCTCCTTACCCATCGGCCATCTTGGATCTTCATGTGCCTTAATGCATCCCTGAACCTGGTCAGACACTCTCTCTGCTGCTCAGGCTTTAACTCAGGAGCAATCTGAACCCCTCCCACACAATTTGTCCTCCATAGTCCTGAGACAAATAGGCTTTAGCACCAATGCCTCATGACTTGCCTGATACCCAGTCAGTATAGCTTTCTGGTCATACCACTCCTTCATTAGTGCTTGACTAGCCTGAAAGTTTCTCTTTGCCTCACCCATGTACTGCCCAGTAACATCCTGAGGCCACTCACATAGTCCACCACATCCTTCTGTGAAGACTCTGAGGTTCCTTCCCACCATTACCTGTCTTTGGTACGTGGACCCCGCACTTGGTGTCCATACAGAAGCTCACAGAAGCTCAAAGGGACTGAACCCTACCCCATTCTGTGGAATCTCTCAATAGGCAAAAAAGAGACATGGCAAAAGGAGATCCGTGAAGTTCTCTGTCAGAGTTCCCATCATGCTCTTCAGTGTTTTGTTATCCGCTCCACCAAACCATTGGTTTTTGGGCGGTATGCTGTGGAGAAGTGGTATGTGCCACCAGTTTGCTCACACATTTCTCTCATGTAGGAGGAGATGAAATTGGTTCCCCTTGTCAAAAATGACTGATCTCTGAAACCCAACCCTAGAAAAGATCCCCAGGAGAGCTTACACTACCACTCATGCAGCCATGATCCTCAGAGATACAGCCTCCAGGTACCTGGTGGCATGATGCACCACAATCAAGATATACTTGTTGCCTGACTCTGGGGGCGGGGCAAATGGACCAACTATGTATATTCCCACCCGTTTGAATGGAACATCTATAACTGGTAGAGGCACTAAGAGTGCTTTCATCGTCCCTCCTGACTTACCACTCATCTGGCAAGTGTGACAGTTTCCACAGAACCTCTCTGAGTCTCCACGCATCCCTGGCCAGTAGAACAGAGGGTCCAAACTATCCTCAGCTTTTCTAATGCCCAAGTGTCCTGCAAAGGACACTTCATGGGCCAGTCACAACAGGAAATTCCTGTGCAGTAATGGAACCAGTAGCCTCCTGATAGTTCCTGGCAATCCTCCCAGCCAACATTGGGGCATATTCTCAAGGACTTATCGCCGAATTATCGGCACATTAGCGCCGCAAAAGTGGCGATAGACTTTTTGCCCTATTCACAAGCTGGTGCAAACTGCCCATATCGCCAGTTTACCAGCGATAGCTGCCACAAAAAACATTGCCACGGATGAGAGAGACAACTAACGCTAATGATATGCAGAGTAGGCGTTCCCGTGCAAAAACACCACTTCGCGACATTCCCAACGACCAGGCAGATCTGCGATGCGACCCAAAAACAGGCGATAAGGCATGCCTGCTGCTGGTGCTAAGCAGGACGACTACCTGCAGTATGAAAGGGAGCCCAGCCCAGAGCCACATCTGAAGACCCACAGATGCCATGGAGACAATTAACATGCAGCCCGGAGACCCAAGAGGGCCACAACACCCACCGCCACCACCCCCAGGACCACCCCCCCTCCGGATCCCCCCCGGGCTACCACAGAGACAGCGTAGGATAAGACAGCGGACCGTCTGAAAACGCCATGGCCCCTCAGCCACACAATTGCAGAATGTGGGGAGAGGTGGGAACCAAGTATGTGTGAAGGAGGCAACTCACCCATGAATAAGAATGTCCCCAATGCCAAGTGTGGCGGTGATGTGCTGGACAGATCACGGAATGCAGAGCACAGACATGTCCATGTGGACATATACTGCTGGTGTGTGTATTTTTGTAGACAGTGGACGCAACCATGCCACCTCAGGCAGTGGGGATGACCCTGGACATGTAGCTGTGCCGTCCCCCCCTGTAAGCGTAAGCGCAGTGGGCTGGGCCGGCGTACGCCACTCCAGCGTAGGAGTGCTGATAAAAAGGCCGGGGCCCTGGGCGTGGTTCTCTTCCGTGATGGGCAACGCGTCTGCCAGGGCGGCGCACCTCACCCTGCCATGAGTCTGCCGCCGTGACCTCCAGACTCCGCGACACAGGCCCCCAGCGCATCCAGCGGCACAGCAATACGGAGTCATGTGTGTGCTGGACACTGCCTTAGTCCTACACTGCGGCCAGCAGGTCCCAGAATTCAAATCGTGCCACATTTCTGTTAATGGAGGAAACCACCAGTCAACAGACATTGCCCCCAGTGCGGCTCGCTCGGATGACGCATCATCGTCGGCTGCACACCCGCTGAGCGCTCCAGGTGCCACTAACTCAGTGCACCACAAGTCATCGCCACATGGATGTGGGCCCTTGCTGACCGCTGCCTCCGGCCTACACTGCAGTCAGCAGGGCTCGCAAACCAAATTCAATCCTGACATGCAAGGACACGCCATCATCGCTGGCTGCACACCCGCCACCACCGCCAGGATCACCTCCAACCAACAACTGCCAGAGTCGGAGGAGTGTCACAGCCAGCCCATCTAAGTTGCTCACACCTGTCTTGGATGCCATCATCAGCTTGATCCCCTGCTCAGCTCTTCAGGTGCCACTAACTCAGTGCACCACAACACATGGACCCTTCATGATTGAGTTTTGTGCTGTGGACAGCGGACGCAACAATGTCACCTCAGGCAGTGGGGAAGACCTGGGACGATGATGATGAAGATGAGGCAGGTGTACCACACCCAACTGCAGCTGCAGCAGGAATATCCCGAAGGGACCAAATCATTAACAATTCCTTCACATGAGCACGCTCAGCTCTGGTGCCCCTACCTCAGTGCACTGCAAGTCATGGACCCTTTATGATTGAATCTGTGTGTGTGATCCGATGATCACTGTTCTAGTTGTTGCCAGCACCAACCACTCCCTGAGGGCTGGCTTCCACCCACCCCACACCCATCCAGCACAGGGGTCACTGGACATGTGACCCTGGTAATAAAAGGTGGCCGGGCGCATGTGCCCGTAGCCAGTTCAACTATCTATCTAAGTGTGTCCGTGTGGTCATTATGTATGCATGATGGGCCAGGGCCCTACCACATTGCATTGTGCTGTGGACAGCGGACGCAACCATGTCACCTCAGGCAGTGGGTACGACCTTGGACACTTAGCTTTGTCGTCCCCCCTGTAAGCGGAGTGGGTTGGGCCGGCGTACGCCAAGCCAGCGTAGGGGTGTGAAGGATTTGCCCGGGGCTCTGGGCGTGGTTCGGTTCTGGCCTGGACGAGGAAGTAACTTATGTGTGTGTCTCTGTTGTAGTGTCGGCGCCACCCAGTCCGCAATCGACAATGTTGCAATGTAGCATGCACCCGGAGGACGGGCTCGCACTAACGGGGAAATGAAGGAGCGCAAGACCGCTCGGGGTCTTGGCTCATACATGCCAAGTGTTGTGTGCATCTGTATTGCCGCAGCATGAGCCAAATGCCTAGCCTTAACCGCAGTGCGAGTTCAGCCAGGCATGAACACAACGTCTGTGTCCGCCCTATCCTTCCCACAGGCCTACACTCACGTGGCCACCCACCTCCAACGGCCAACATCACAGTGTCGTTGTCAGGCTTGTGGACATGCGCAGACAGGCATGACAATGGTGTGCCATAGGAGTGCCAGTGATGCAACCGCGCAGCGCACACAAGTAATTAGGCTCGGGGGGAGGAAGGAGCAGCTGTGAGGCAACGTTACACACAGTGATGCCGCTCATTTGCCACATGCAAGACATGTTGAACATGAATCCCAAAGTCGCACACATCCCACCCCACCCCCAACAAGCCACTTCACAGTACCTGAATGCAGGCAGATGAGAAACTAACATTAGGGATAAATGCTCCTTTGTCTGTGCTATCAGGCGGAAGCACATCTGCACCTCCGACCTGGGAATTTCATGTGCCCGGCACCCCCTGACAGATACTATGGCAGCTGATGACGACTCCCACACTACGCACAGCCTGATGAAAGGCCAACGTATACCCACCCCACATACAGAAGTCCTTGCTCAAAGTTATCTTGCATGGAATGGCCTTCACACCTACTCCCACATTAACCCAGGCGTACAACCGTTGCACCGAGCTGTGGCATTTCATCCACAGAACTGGCGCAGGTCAGAACAGTGCCGCTTCAACCAGAGCCACTAGCGCAATGGCAGACCATCACGGACACTTGCACAACCCCTGTCAGTTGGAATTGTACCGTGCACGTATGCTGCATTTACTGGGGGAACTGCCATTGGTAGTGCTGCGGATCAGTTACCGGCTGAGCTTCCGCCTTGCCAACGTCAGCCTGTGTTGCATTGTCGCTCGTGCATATTCGAGTGGCCCATGGATGTCTGCCTATCCAACAGGACGGTAGCCAAACTAGATTTCGACATGTGTGTGCGCCCCCTGTTGGCCCACGACCATGAGTGTCACCGTGACACCCGTCTATGGGATGCCTGGATACTTGGCATACATGCTGGCAGCTGGACCTGGGAGATTGCAGAACTCCTCGTGTGCAGTGAGCAAAGTGAGCCGCTCTCCTATTGGGCTGTAGTGCTAATTGGTGAAAGGGGGTGGACGCAGCACATCTGTCCGGACCTGCTAATGGTTAGCCTCGCCGTCCTGTTCGATGAACTCGACGACGACCTCATGTTGGAAATGATTGCCTACGAGGCTGTACTAGCTTTCATGGACGTGTAACTATGTACCTGCAGATACGACATTTTGGAACACATTGCACATGTCCCGACAACTTGTTGGAACTTGGGGTTCTGGTCACATCTCCCATGGCAACAGTGGACATGTCTGCATTCGCCTGGAATCCGAATACATGAGCGGACAACAACGCAGGTTAACACACACCTGTGAAAGGTGAGGCACTCCACCGGAGTGGACAGCGGCACTTGGCAACATTCCACGTTCTGACGTACTGCTGCATTGGTCTGCATGTTGTGGCACTTATCTTGGCCGTACTGACATGCATATGCTAATAAAGTCTACGCACCTTCACTTGTATTCAACTGTGATGAGTGTTGATTTGCATGACAATGTGTGTCTCACTGCCTATCTGGGTCACGGCCATACATGCATTACTGCACCATCAGGGATGTGGGGTTGTACTAGTACATTATCATCTCACAGTATCCTGCTGTGCCACATGCGAATGGCCATTTTCCGCACACGAGCGGCAGCAGTTGTGTCCTGTTCTATTGTGCTGGTGTTGCTGTTTGTTCAACATTGTTGTAAATGTTGAGGTGCTCTGGATCTTATGTGTGTGTGCTGCATTGTAGGTGAGTTGCCCCTTCAGCTCTGATTTGGCTGGCCCTTATCCCTTTCAGGCGGTGTGGCTTTCACTTCTGTGCTAATGCAGTGCTGTGATGTTGCAGACTTGGGTAAATTGGGCTCATGGTTGGTGTTGTGACTCTTGGGCATGGCTTGTCCGCAGATGTGCTCTACTTAATTGTGCATGTGTGCCATTGTGCCCATCTCCCCCCATCCCCCCAGTCCCTGGTGGTTACTCACCCTGTTGCTGTTGTGTCGGGGCATGTTGAGCAGTGTCCGGTCCCCCAACTCCTGCCACCGTCTACACACTGATGACTGTGGTCACCATTTCCTCCATCTCATCCAGCTTCACCTGTGGCGCTGGTCTCCCACCTCAAGTCTGCATTGCTGCCTTCTGGTTGTCTGCGAGTTTCTGCTTGGTCTTGCGCTTCACATCATTCCAGCGCCTCTTGAGCTCGTCCATTGTCCTCCTCAGCACTCCGACTGCATTCGCCTTGTCCAGGATGGACTCACATATTGTATTTTTTGTTGCCAATGACACAGTGGAGGTGACGTACATTTGTTGGTGGTGTTGTATCACCTCCATGATCAGGATCCTGTTTTCCTGCGGACTGAACCGCATCTTCCTCTTCTTCTTCTCCTTGCCCTTCCCTGACCCCGAGGTCCCAGGCTGGTCCTCCGTGGGGCTTGTGGGGTTCTGGTTGTCCTCTGTGCTTGCTCCGGCTACCTCCATGGTGCTTCACAGTTGTTTGTGTTTTGTTTGTGTTTTGTGTTGCCGCTTTTATTGTGCTTTTTGCAGCCTGACTTGTGGGACTTGCAGGCCTGGCGCTGCTTATCGCTGTATTTTTTATCGCAGTTGGGCCCATCGCAACTTTTTTCACGTTAGGCTTTGGATTTTTATCGCCGTCCCGGTGATTTTATCGCGGACATTTAACGCGTTATTGGGACACTATTGCATGTTACCACTGTGTTGAGAATACGACGTTAAACCGGAGTTATTTTCCCGCGATAGACGGCGATATGGAAACTTGCGTTAACCTATTTTGGCGATGTTTATCGCACGTTCTTGAGAATATCCCCCATAGTGTTTTCCAACCACTCCTTTTCTGACCTGTTCCTGGGCTTCCTTCCAAAGTACCTCAAGCATAGGGCATGCTTTCTGTGCCTTGAGGAAATCTTCCCAGGTAGGCCGTCCAGCAGTTAACAAACCCTGCATATCTGGAAGCGACCCAGACTCCAGCACCTGGTCTGGTTCAGGAGCCTCATCCTCCTCTCCCTTTGAAGCAGAAGCGATTACCTCCACA
The DNA here is from genome assembly GCA_963921515.1 of Calotriton arnoldi. NCBI lineage: Eukaryota > Metazoa > Chordata > Amphibia > Caudata > Salamandridae > Calotriton > Calotriton arnoldi. The sequence continues at coordinate 663,224 of CAWUFW010004677.1, forward strand.
GCCATCATCTTTCTGGAATCTGCCCTTACATGCAAACTACCTTGTTTAGGTCTGTGCAAATCAGGAATTATCCCAGTCTCACTCTGAGAATGATGGTCAGCCTGAAATGTTCACAGCCATAATACTTCCAGTTCTGGCACTTAGCCTGGGGCAATCAAGTCATCACCCAAGAGACAACCAGTACTTTGCTTTTCCCTTACCCCTATTAGCCACCATGGACACCTTGCCATTGCGCTATCTCAATCCTGGCAAGCGGGTACTTCATGCCCTCTCACTGGCTACTAAACATAAATTCTTGGTACCAGGTAGTATTTCCTCAGGCATAAGGCACTTTCTCTCAACCATTGTGCAAAAGGCTCCAGTATCTCTCAGGGAGACACCTTTCTCCCATTTTTACTAACTGCCTGCACAAACCCCACCATGTTAGGATGAATGTGCTTCACAGCATCTGGGTCCCTCTCCCAGATCTCCACAGCTACTAGGTTGAACACAATGAGCCCCCTGGGGGTCTCTTCACCCATGTTTAACATGTTTGTTATCACAGGTGCTGCTGGGTCATGATCTTTCACCCGACAATCCCACTTGAAGTGTCCCACTTGATGGCACTTGTAGCAAGTCTCCACCTTGAACTTGGGAGAACTTCCCTGTCCTCTCTTCTCATGATGTTCCTTCCTGGAAATGCCCTTACGATTGCTGTTTTGCCTGGTTCCTCCTCGAGTCCCGTAAGAATTACCTTGGCCCCTACCCTTCAGTTTGGAACTAGTCAGTGGAGAGTTCCTCTCCTCCTTTGGCTTACAACCATGCTGTTCCAACCCCTTGTGAACCCTGTTAGCTGACCACTTGTCAGCCAACACTGCAAGCGTCTCTGGATCCCTCTCTGTCAGATCTAATAGATATTGTCTATGTGAGGTAAAGCACTCCTCCTTGAGTTGCTCTGTTACCATCAACTATTTAAGGGACTGAAACTCCTAGGGCTCCATCGATCTCACTCACTCATTCCAATCACACAATACTTCACGAATTCAGGTCTCATACACACCATAATTTGCTCTCTTGCAGTCCCAAGACCTCTGATGGTACTGAGCTGGCTTAGCCCAAACCGCCTAATCAGAGCCTCCTTCATTCACTCACAGAGCATCTGGTCTGGTCTGCCAGAGGCATTCTTCCAATGACCATGATAACCAGCCATTAAACTTTTTTAAAGTTTTTTATTGTCCAAAAACAAACTCCCAAAGTGGGAGGTCATTTTTGAAAAATAACAATCTAATGCCCCCCACTCGCTAGGAGATTTCTCCCTTGATTGCATTTCCCACATCATATGACTTGCCCACCACCAGCGTATCAACCACGCTTTACTTTGCTAGTTGTGTGTTATGATTATCAAGTCAGGTGGTTCGGTGGTTAGCAAAGTTCATCTCTGAAGGCTGTTTCTATGTCTGAGTCAGATCAAACACAGCCACCTCTTCCATGACTCACCCTTATATGAGTATTCTTCTATATTTTGCTCTGATTCAGTAGACTACTCTAGTAAAGGAGTGTCAGCGGTCGAGGACTCCGTCCCCTGCATGCCTCCACCGTGTCACTGTTGGGGTTCGGATCTGTAACCACAGGCAGGTCTCTGGCCTTTTGGTTTAGTATACCTGACCTAGTTGCTGATTTTTCTTTGAGAATGGAGGTCTTCCCTCCACACACTTCCGCGCATGATTCAGTGTATCAAAGAAGAAAAAAAGAATGATTGATCTTGAAATATACCTTTCAGTTTAACAGGGAATAACAGCATGTATTAAAGTGATATCGTTCTTAATTTCTGTCTAACTTGGGCAAATGATTTGCATTGCTTTTGGATTAGTCCTGTATAATCTGGAAATATCAGGATGGTATGCAATTCATATGTTGCCCCATCCTTTAATCTAATAGCACGAAGGATCAGGTCTTTGATGTTAAGAAAGCAAGCTACTGTCAACAGGGCAGAAAAGGAGGTCTCACACCCAGGGCCCTATGGATTCACTCATTTACAAAGCATGGTGAGAGTTCTTCCTTCGGGATAATCATCAATAGCCAGGTGTTCAAGAAAGTGTTCCGGTGGTTGTCCTCGGCCCCTCTGGAAACCCACAGATCTTAGATTGTCCTTTGGGGGCAACCTGTTGCATATTTCGCTCGCTAGGTTACTTTCTTAGATGAGGTGACCACCTGGGCAAACGTAGATTTGAGTTCTTTAAAGGTGTCTTCTATATCTGATATCCACACTTCAGCTTTAGTGACTAACCCCCCTTCATTGCAAAGGTCTTGCCGAAGGAGAGGTACGTCTGAACCAACTTCACCAATTTTCATTTCTTTAGTCACTTTAGAGTCCTGCATTGCATGAAGACTGAAAGATGTTGATGCATGCATATAGGGGCAAATTCTCTGTACGCATTGTGGCTGGCATTGAGTCTTATGTAGCTTATTTGCAGGATGCCGCTTGTATATTTACCATCTTGCCTTGTTTTGAGATGAACTTGTACTGTCTCTGGTAGCAGACATCTGATTGTCAAATCTCAATAGTTTCTGTGGGTCATTGTTCCACAAACTGCAAATTCTAGACATGGCTTTGAGGGAGCAACTTTGTCTGTAGAGGACCACCTCCACCATCCCTAATCTAGCACCACTCACACCCTAGCACTGGTATCCCTCTTTTTTTATGTAGCCCTGGCCATAAAATCAGTGTTGAGGCCAATATTGGGGGTACTTACCAGCTTGGCTTGGCAGTGCCAGGCCACTTGTATTGCTTCTGTTGGTTCAGAACCTCCTCCTCCGGGACTTGGACTAGGATGTGCAGTTGCTTCTGGAGCCCAAGGCAGTGACAGTATGGTATAGGTGAAGCTGTTCAACGGGTCACCTGTCTTGCCCCACATGCCGGGTGGAGGGTGGCAGCACACAGGGTGTCCCCTCCGATGAGCGACCTTGCAGGCCCCAAGGTCAGGAAAACAATTGCCGTTATCATTTGGGGTTAAACCTGCACCCCAGATCCATCCACTCTAATGGCTACTGCTCCAAGGACACCATTGACAATCGAACTGCAGATAAAGAAGATGGCCTTGTGCCTCGCCCACAGTTGGCTCTGTGGCAGAAAAAAAGAAGATAGTCCATGCATTTTACGTAGTCTGACAATCATCAGTCTCTAAAATGAAACTTTTGCATAAAAATCGAACATAGCGCTAACAAATTTTGCCATAAAAAACAAAATGGTAGGAGTTTCAATCAGTCGAAAAACACATTTCTATCCTTTCAGCTAACCTCATTCTGTAAGTTTTTAGCACAAACTGACAATAAAATAGATGAAGTGGCATAACCTGAGGTTTTCAGCCGTGAAGATTAAACAGCTTTTTACTGCAGATGTTTGCCAAGTAACATTCCCTAGTGAAAGACTCTAAGCAGTTAAGATAGATTTGATGAGGTTTTTAATTGCCGATATGCAACTGGTAATGGAACCTTTTTATTAAATGTTGTACAAAACGCAATCATTATTCAAGGGCCTGAACGTGCTCTTGTGGTGCACGCTTCGGCTTTCGGAATTTTTGTTAGAAATGCAGAAAAGCATCTCCTTGCGTTTTTTTTATCCACCTGCTACTATGCATTAAAAAGCACTGGTGTTCACAGTGCAGCATGTTCAAAACATGTGACTACCTCTTTATGCACAATAAAATCAAACCAAAGACTGCATGCATAAGAGAGAAGCGCACACACTCAAATTGAAAGGCAAAAAGAAAAGACAATTGATAGGCGCCAGGTTATGAGGGCTTGGGTCCCACCAATAATTTATGATAAGTGCCTAATGGTTGGGTCAGGACCTTTCACATTGTTTGCGGGAGGGCTGAGAGCGTGATCAGCATTTATAAGGGGGTTTGAGTTGGGGTGTCAGAGATATTGGTTGCCACTCAAAACTACCTTTCATTTCTCATACATTTAGCACCGAAGCATTTAACATTCAAGGCATAACATTTACTTTGCCTCTTGTTTAAAAATGTCATTTTGACTCATTCGTAGGTTGAACTCCTCAATTTGTTGAAAATATGAATGTGATTTACATTAGTGAAATAACTTAAATGTTCTTTTCACATTTCCATTCGGAATAATATCTAGTTTGTTTTTATAGTGTATAAACAGTCAGGAGGTCTCTTCATGGCACCAATAAAAAACAAAAGATGATCATAAACCTCTGACATCCCTACATGTGGTTTATATGAAAGTAAGCACTATATTTCGGATTTGGTGCTACAGAACATGAAGAAATGATTTGCTTTATTATTGTTCTTGATGTAAGATGAGTTCTTTATCCCAGTGTCTTTTCCAAGGACCATCATGCTTGTGTGTAGGGGCATCCAGCGGGACACCCTCATCATCTGACCTCCCCCTGGAACTGCTTGCATGAACTGGGTCTCACCAATAATTTGGTGAGCCTGGCTCATATAGAAGACATTCAGGGCCTAGATTTACAAGCCCAATAGAAAGTCTTCTGCTGGGATGTACAAGCCAACCCAAATCAACACTTGTGTTACTTTGTGTCAAAGGGACGTTCCATGGGTGGTGAATGGGCTTTCCCATGCAGCCACCTATGGGTTTTGACACACATCTCAATTTACAAAGAATTGTAGAAAGGGATTTGCTCAAAATCCTGTGCCTCCCTGAGGCAGGCATAACGCAGAGAAATGTTTTAATTTCTCCTCGTTTGTTCCTCTTTGCAATAGAGGAAAATGCCTTAATACATAGTTGTTGTGTAGGAAGGGACTCCTTCCTGCTCACAAAAATCTACTGATTACAGCACAGACACACTTGCACTATGTTGCGAGAACACCTGCATTGGCGCATGGCAGCCACAAGTGCGCCAGCGCAGGGTGAGAGCAGAACTGCAGCACTTCTAAGTAGCTAGGGTGCAGCTCTGCTCTCTCCCATTCATGCAGCGCAGCACAGCATCTTTACTTATCATGGCGCGTTGTTGGATCTCTTTGGAAATATGCCCTTCAATGTTGCCAGCTAGGATGTTGATTGCTCTCAAGACACCCTGATATGGAAGAAAGAGGTTTATCACCCTAGGCTATTCACCATGAATAGACATTTCTAGAGTCCCGTGCAAAATCAAGAAGTAATACTCTTTCTCTGTGATAAAGTTACTGCTGGTGATCCCTTGTGAATTTGAGCTTTGCCCCAAAAAACAATAGAATAAACTTGTACCAACATTACAAAATGTTTTTGAGATACTCTTCCTTGAAGTGTAATCATCAGATTGTTGGCGTGAATACGGGACATGTTTTGCTGTGTTGGGATTCGGTATTTCCACATCACTGAGGCACCATATATGCATTACCCATTAGGTTTTGCTGCATAATCCAAACGTGAGCACATAGGGGAAATGTGCTGTATTTGGATTTCTGCACTTTTTTTTTTACCTTTGCACACTAATGAAAGGAGCTCCGCTGTTGCAAGTTTTGAGGTTGTATAATACATTTTGTTGAATTATTTTCTCTAAAGCTGTCTTTTTGAAATCCTTACCATTGCAAAAACGACCCAGATACTGGTGTGCGGTCACCCAAACATTAAATGAGTAGGATTGTGGTACTCTCTTTCCTACGGGTTATGATTTTGAAAGCTTTTCAAATTTTAAGGATAATTCGGTATGTGTGAAAGAACCTTTTCCATTCCTGTAAGAAGCTTTGCTAGTTTTGCTTTCTTGCGAAATTTCACACCCATGTAAGAACATTAGGAAGCTCATAAAAGTGGGCACTGGAAAATGAAATGTATACACAAAAAGCATGTGGTCTATTTCACATGTTTCAGACAGTCTGGGACCATGCGGTAGCAATAGCACTTGTAAGACTTGCTGCTTAAAGGAGAATTCCAGTCCTAAATATTTTCAGTGCTTGGTAGCACTTTCTAATGGGCTCAGGGGCCACCCCCTCATCTTTTGGCCACTATAAAGAGTTTCTGTCAGGCTGAGCAAAGGTCAGCCTGACAGGAGCTAGATGTTTTAAATGTGCATGGTTCTGGCTGCCTGAGTGGAAATTTACCAAGCTGTGGGCGTGACCTCTTCAGCCTGGCAAAGCACCTCAAGGCCCTTCCCCTCGTGATGAGATAGAGCGTTACTGATTAGGGCTGTGTCAATTGACACCTCGTCACAGGGTGAGGTGGGGTCAGCAGTCTCACTGACCCCATTCCACTCTGTGACAGTGAGGGACTGCTGCCTTCCCTCATTTGCTGACCTTAGGTCAGCCAGTGAGGGAAGGCAGAAGTCCCAACCCTCCTGGGATCTCCGAGGCAGAGCTGCGTAGGCAAGTATGATTTTATTTTTAATGTTTGGGGCGTGCATGCATGAATATTTGGGAGGGAGAGTTGTGAATGGATGTGTGTGTGTGTGTGTGAATGCATTAGTGTGAGTGAGTGTTTATGTGTGCATTTGTACCCTGACCGCCGCTCTCCCTGCAAAAAGTACAGGCTGCCATTGCTCCTGGTTTTGGTTCATTTTTGGGTTGTTTGAGGTCTGAGGGGATGTTTAAAAATGTACTTTTGAAAATGCTCAGAAAGTAGAGTCAGATCCTTTCTGCCTTTTTAACGGATCCATGATTTGTGAATATTCAGCAAATTCCTCTACTTTACGGTTTTCACAGTGGAGAACACAAAAAGTAGAGACAGGAGTTGCTAGTCATTTGTTAGTTTAAGGCTGTGTAACACAAGGACTCTGAATGGAGCTGACTAACACAGACAGTGAGAATGTTGACAATCTGGCCTCGATTTATCCCTCCAGGGCTTATTTTAGACGCCCATGGCCAAAGGAAATTGAAGAATTTTTGTTTCCTGGAGATAAATAGCTAATTTCAAAGGAAGACAGAACTACGAAAATCTGCCTTCTCAAGGGCTGTTTCAAAGGCACGAAAGGTTGTTTTTGGGGTAGACAAATGTGTACAAAAGACAAGTTAAGAAAACACTCGAGACAGAAATGCAGTTTCAACACGATTAAAGGCCATATTTACTAAAAAAAAAAAGTCACACAGCTCAGCAGAGTCATCTTCAGGATTATGGGGGCCCTGGGCAACAGATATTTCAGGGGCCCTTGTATGCAGCAATTTCATATTTTATTACCCATTTCTTGTAATGCATGTCCTCATGGTGACAAACAATACTAAATTATGTGTTAAACTTTAACAGGATCCCATAACAACAGTTGAAATATGTCTTGACTAGGACCCTAAAAAACCTTGAGATGACACAGGGTAGAGAGACAGAGTCAGTAGTAGCAGTAGGCAGAGAGAAACAGCTGTGTAAATAGAGACATGGAACAGACAGTGAACAAATAGAGATAAAGTTCACTTTTCTTAGAGGGGCCCTTCGAAGGGTAGGGGTCTGGGAAATTCCTCACGTTGCCCATTCTTTAAAATGTCTCTGCAGCGCTGTGTTGTGTCAAAGGGAGAGAGCAGAACAGCGTCATATCTATTAAGATGTGGTGCTGTTCTCTCTGTCTCTGTGCAGGCGCACTTTTGGCAGCAATGAGCCAACACAGACACCCTTGCTCCATAGTGGAAATGTGTCTGCGGTCTCTAAAGCATAGGTTTTGTACTGGCAGGGGTCCTTTAAAGTATAATAAATATGCTTTATGGCTTTTTCCGCTTTATATCTATGCTGTAGAATGTAGATTTACCACAGATCATGTCATTACAATGGAGCTAATAACTCCTGTTACCAGCCAGATCAGAATGAAATGGTCATTTGTAATGAGAGTCTATGTGGGGAGGAATTTAGTTGCAAAATGCAAAATAATGAATGTAAGTAAAACACATTCTTTTAAAATAATGAATAGGATTTTTTTCCATGTCTTAAGCAGTCACCAGGTGAAATGAGAAAGGTAAGATTATAGGTGTTGCCCACTAACCAGCGCATGGTTATACTCACGCCCAGCTTTACTAAGATTTATAGTTGCTGCGCTGCTTTGCGTAAATAGGAGAAAGCCGAACAGTATCAGATCTACCAAGAAGTGATGCTGGTCTCCTCTCTCCCTGCGCTGGCGCACCTCTGGTAGCCATGTGCCACCCCAAACGCCATTGCACTATAGGTCAAGGGTGACTGAATTCTCTAAAGCACAGGTTTTATTCTGGAAGTTACCCCTTCCAGTACAAAATTTACTCTTTAAGGCACCCGCCCCGCCAAACCACCGCCCAGGAAAGAACCCAACTACCTCAGATGCATCCTCCTCAACACCCGCTCCGCCCGCAAACACGCCATCGAACTCTGGGACCTTCTCTACTCAACCTCCCCAGACGTCGCATTCCTGACGGAGACCTGGCTGAATCCCGCTTCAGCCCCCGACATCGCCATTGCCATCCCGGACGGATACAAGATCACCCGCAGGGACCGCACCAACGGAGTCGGAGGAGGCATCGCCATCGTCCACAGGAACACCCTCAGAGTCTCAACCAACACCGACGACACCCTCAGCACCGCCGAACACATGCACTTCCAGATCCACACCGATCCCAACACCACCCTCAGAGGAACCCTCATCTACAGACCCCCGGACCCCGACCACAGTTCAGCGATTCCATCGCTGACTTCGTCAGCACACACGCCATCGCCTCCACGGACTACATCCTCCTCGGGGACCTGAACTTCCGCCTCGAGAACAACAAGGACACCAACTCCACCACCCTGATCTACAACCTCGCCACCCTCGGACTCAGACAGCTCGTGACTACACCCACCCACGCCGCCGGCCACACGCTAGACTCCATCTTTTCCGCAAGCCCACACGTCTCCTTCAACCACACCTCCGAACCCCACTGGACTGACCACCACTGCATCCACTTCACCTACAGGAAGCCCACCACGCACCACCGCACCGAACAAATGCCTCGCCGCTGCTGGAGCAGAGTCACGGAAGACCAGCTAACCACAACCTCGCCCTGAGCCCACCCGCCAAACCCTCCGACCCCGACACCGCCGCCCGCAACCTCAGACAGTGGATCGACGACTGCGCCAACACCCTCGCCCCGCTCAAGAATCCGCCCAACAGCCACACCAGCAAGAAAGCCACCTAGTTCACCGAAGACCTCCAGGCCTCCAAACGAACATGCCGAAAACTGGAGAAGATCTGGCTCCACGAACGGACAGCGGACAGCTACGCCGCCCACAAGAGTGCCACCCGCAATCACCATCACCTCATCAGATCCGCCAAAAGGGCCTCACTCAAAGACCGCCTAGACAACAACGCACACAACAGCAAAGAGCTCTTCAACATCGTGAAGGAACTCTCCAACCCCAGCTCCAACACCAACGACATCCAGCCGTCGCAAGACCTGTGCGACTCACTGGCCACCTCCTTCCACCGCAAAATCGCCGACATCCACGACAGCTTCAACACCACGACCGCCCCGGCAACCACCGAGACCACTGCCCCCACAACCACCAACCGCCTGCTCTCCTGGACCAACATCAACGACGAGGACACCAGCGAGATCATGAACACCATCCACTCCGGTTCACCGCTAGACCCGTGCCCTCACCACATCTTCAACAAAGCCAGTACAGCCATCGCGCCCCATCTCCGGAAAATAATCAACATCTCCTTCGAGACAGCAACCTTCCCGGAAAGCTGGAAGCACGCCGAGATCACCGCCTTACTCAAGAAACCCAAGGCAGACCCCAAGGACCTCAAGAACTTCCGACCCATCTCTCTGCTCCCGTTCCCTGCGAAGGTCACCGAGAAAATCGTCAACAAACAACTGACCCGCTACCTCGAGGAGAACAACATCCTGGACCCTTCCCAGTCCGGCTTCCGCAGCAACCACAGCACCGAAACCGCCCTCATCGCCGCCACCGATGACATCAGGACCCTGCTAGACAACGGAGAAACAGCAGCCCTCATCCTCCTGGACCTATCAGCCGCCTTCGACACGGTCTGCCACCACACACTACGAACACGCCTTCACGACGCCGGGATCCAAGAGAAGGCCCTGGACTGGACCACATCCTTCCTTTCCGGCAGAACACAAAGCGTCCGGCTCGCCCCTTCCGATCCAAGGCCACCAAGATCATCTGCGGCGTACCCCAAGGCTCCTCCCTCAGCCCAACGCTGTTCAACATCTACATGGCACCCCTCGCCCACGTCGCCCGACAGCACAACCTCAACATCATCTCCTACGCCGACGACACCCAGCTGATCCTCTCCCTCACCAAAGACCCTCACACCGCCAAAGCCCACCTCCACGAAGGAATGAAGGCCGTCGCCGAATGGATGAGGACCAGCCGCCTGAAGCTGAACTCGGAGAAGACGGAGGTCCTCATCCTTGGTTCCAACCCTTCAGCCTGGGACGACTCCTGGTGGCCAACATCACTGGGAACAGCCCCGCCACCCACCGACCACTTACGCAACCTAGGGGTCATCCTCGACCCCACCCTCTCCATGACTAAGCAGGTCAACGCCGTTTCCTCATCCTGCTTCAACATCCTCCGAATGCTCCGCAGGATCTTCAAGTGGATCCCCACCGAAACAAGAAAAACAGTCACCCAGGCCCTCGTCACCAGCAGGCTGGACTACGGAAACGCCCTCTACGCAGGAACGACGGCTAAGCTCCTGAGACGGCTGCAACGCATCCAGAACGCCTCTGCACGTCTTATCCTCGACATCCCCCGACGCAGCCACATCACACCCCACCTGAGAGACCTGCACTGGCTCCCTGTCAACAAGAGGATAACCTTCAAGCTCCTCACCCACGCACACAAAGCACTCCACAACTCCGGACCAGCCTACCTCAACAGACGACTCAGCTTCTACACCCCCACCCGCCAGCTCCGCTCGACCAGCCTCGCCCTCGCCACAGTCCCCCGCATCCGGAAACGACCGCCGGCGGCAGATCCTTCTCCCACCTCGCCGCCAAGACCTGGAACACCCTCCCCACCAACCTCCGACAGACCCAAGACCTACTGGCCTTCAGAAGACTCCTCAAGACCTGGCTCTTCGATCAGTAGCAGCACCACCCCCTCTTCCCCCAGCGCCTTGAGACCCTCGCGGGTATGTAGTGCGCTTTATAAGTGACATGATTGATTGATTGATTGATTGTTTCCCCTTTGTATGGGTGCTGTACATTGCACAAACATTCAAAGCAGGAAAAAAGAGGAAAAATGAAAAAAATTTCCTCGTGCCTACCTCAAGGAGGTGTAGGATTTTGGTGCAAATCCCTCTCTACGATTCTTTATAGATTGTGATGTGTGTCAAAACCCATGGGTAGTTGCATGCGAGCGCCTATGCATCATCCATGAACCAGCTGCTTAAGGAAAGAAAAGGCAAGGGAGCAAATTGTGCAACTTTAAGTTACTTTGGGATACCATCCAATGCAAAATCCAGATTTGCGTTGAACAGGAAATCCCACCTTAACACTTTGCGTAAGGTTTGAGTTACAAAAGTACCATTAGTAAATCTGGGCCTGAATTTCTGAACAGAACAAACAGGGATACTGGGAAGACTGGATAGTTTTCCAAATGAGGAGCCATTCCTTTTATGCTAAAATTGTTATCTGGTAAGCCTGAAAGTCACAGATATATACGCGCTGCCATAAAAATAACTCCTTTGTTTGGAAAAATTAAAAAGTGTTTAGTGTTTCATGAGAAAGCAAAGACATGATGGCAAAAGAACTTAGAGAAAAGAGTCCTCCTTCTGTTATCTGTGCCGGGATTGGAGCAAAACCACAAACATATCATACAAAGACTAGTGAGAAAATCGGTCAAGGCATATATATATATACCCATGCCTCCGATCTGGCACATTAAAATGCAGAAACATCAGAATTAACAACCAGTGACGAAGCCAAAAGACCTGACTTGCATCTCCAGTTATAAGCTAGATCCATTTACTTTTCTATAGCTGCCTGGTGCACTGAATTAGTATATTAGCAGCAGCTAGGAGCAGAGGAGCTAATGGGCATGCTGAATTTTATCCGAGGCCCTGCAGCTGAATGTGGCTGCTAAGGATGGCAATGGGCTGTTCCTCTAACAGATATAATTCGAGGAAAACTGTATGGAGTCCCTTGCAATTTATTTGTTAAATTGAACCAATGTGTCTTGCACTGAACACAATAACAGAAAAGGAATATTTTTGTATAAAATGCATGTATGAGATAAAGTACTGAATGTGACAAAAAGTGTGATGACTGTCTGCACTTGCAAATGTGTAGCAGTAGTGCATGCTTTCCAACTGAAGCACTTCTAAGAAGGTAGAAGGAGACAACCAAACAGCCAGTAGCTTGATGGCGATAGCAAAATATTCCTTTGGGCTGACCCAAGCTGTGATTGACAATGTCCATCCCAATGGCTAAAGTAGAATCACTGAAGCAAGCCTATGGCTTGAAGGGGCTGACTCAAGTCCACTCACTTTTTATTGGACACAAAAGGTTGCCTATACTAACCCTAAAAGTGGCAGAGGTAACTGTGGAGGCTATTGAAGCATGGTCAACAAAGGAAGAAATCACTAAGGGCCTGACTATGACTTTGGCAGTGCGGCACTGGGTCCACCCCGCCGCCGCACCGCCAAAGCCGTGGTCATACCGCCCGCCAGATTATTAGTTTCCTCCTGTCTGGTGGGCTGGTTTTTGGCGTTCCCACGGCGGTGTCTCAGAAAATGGGCACCGCAATGGGAACACCAAAAACAGTTCCTGCCATGGCATGGACTGAAATTCATCCCCATGCGGAGGGGTCACAGGGGGCCCTGCAGGACCCCCTTTGTTTCCTCTCCGCCACGGTGTTCATGGAGTAGGAACCTCCATGACACCGGCAGCGGAGAGGAAACTCGTAATATGCTTGGCGGGACCGCAGCAGTTCCACCAAGCATATTGCGGCCTCCTGACCACCACAACACCGCGAGGGAACGGCGATTCCCTGGCGGCTGTGGCGGGGCAATAGCTGTCCGACCACCCTAATTGTAATCAGGCAGTTGGGAGACCGCCACCACTGCGCTCCCACGAGTCTGGGGGTCCGTGGACTGCCAGACTCGTAATCGGCCCCTAAGTCAGCAACAACCAAGACCTACTGTTTGATGATTTTTAGGTGAAATGTTCGCTATTGTTATACCTACATCGAGCACTTAGTGATGCAATGTAATGATGAATACATAAAACACACATAACGGCTAAGATCATCGAGATCTGCCACCTTGCTAAGTATGAAAAAATAGAACTCAGTAGCGAGTTAGTGTCTCATCTAAGGTTCAAACCACTAGGGCTTCAAAGCACAGCAGTTACTTCCCCAGCCATTAAGGTTCACAGCATTCATACTGAGGCATCTATGGTGGGAGCCATTTTGGGAAAACAATCAATATTATCTAGCCAACAATGCCATGGCATTTCTCACAACCCTATATTTTTTGTTCAAAATGTAAAATTAATGTTGTGCTGTTATTTCTGTTCCTTGTGGGGGACACAGTGGTTCTGTTACCTCTAAGTGAGGAGGAGAAACCAGCAGTTGAATGGACTGGTTATATGCTGAGATTTGGCAGATGCCCCTTTACCAACCAGCTCTAAATGAGGCCCTGAGTTTGCTAACAGGATTCAACAAGATACCATAATGACCTAAACAGAATTAAGCAAAGTGCCACAGATAAAGCACATTTGCAAGAATGTTTGAGGAATTTGAAAGGACATCAAAAGGCAACATTCTTGAGGTTTCCTGGTGCATGTGTGAATAACTCATGTAGTCCAAGTCTTTTATATGTATTCTGGGGTTTGAAGTGTCAGAAAGCACATACACAATCTGCACTTGATGGGGGTGTGACATGGCTGCCAAAAATGGCAGTCATGTTTAAGTGAGCTCTGCGCAACCCAGCTGAATAATCAGTCAAACCGGCAATAATGGCTGGCCATCCACACCTGAGTCTCTCAGCACAAGACGTATGAGCACTTGCAGTGGATTCCCTGCTAAAAAAAGAAATTGCTTGAGGGCTCGGGCCGCTTGCAACTCAAACCGTCCTGTGCAGCAGGTGGTGATGGTGAGACGCAGGGCCTGAGTGGTGAAATGGCCTAGGAAGGGCTTTAAGTGGACCGGGTCTTGCTGGTGCTCAGCACCGGCAGTTCTAAAAAGCAGGTGCCGAAATGGGTCTCTATCGGGCTCTCGATTTTTACCCTCACCCTCGTGGTGAAAAAAATTCTTAACTCTGCAGCAGTGCCACCCTTCACTGCCTTTGATGTAACTTCAAAGAGACTCATTATAGTTCTTTCACAGCCTCATCATGTCAAAACTGAAGAATTTTCAATATTATATGCAATGAAGCCAATGTTGTTGCTTACGTATCTTATGCAACAGCCATTGACAAAGCCAATAGTCCAGGCTTGTTGTAGGTAATCTTACTTATTGTTTTATATATCTGCATTCAATCACAGAAGCAGCAAAATGCCAGTCAGGAGGCACACCATGCTAAGCACAGATTTTTAGCTTACGCGTTTTAAGCCAAGCCCTTAACTGTATCGGCGACGCCCCTGTGAGAGACCCCCCCAGTTTTTTCATTCCACTTAAAGCCCTGGGCCTAGGGGAATGATGGCCTTAAAGGTGAAGGCGATGAAGAAACACTGCTTCTTGGGCTTGACGCCTAGGCCCAAAAAAAAGAGCAACTCAGGAATAGATTGGCACACCTGTGGTGGCTGCTAGTTAAGAGGCGGGTAGTCATACACAGGTCCCCCCAGCCTCCTCTTCTGGACCGCCCATATGCATGAATAGACAGTGGGGGCGGAGTGCCGATTATGTCAGGTGCTAGTGGAAGCCAATGAGAGTGAGATCTGGGGCTTTGGTAGGAGATGATTGCCTGGCTGACTCAGGCTCCGTCAGACCCCCAATATAATAGTAGGTACCCAGAGTCAGGACTTTAAGTGGGCCGGGTCCTGTCGGTGCTTACAAGCAGGTGCTGATACGGGTCATCATGTCAGAACTGAAGCATTTTCAATATTCTATACAACGAAGCCATAGTTGCTGTTTATTTATTTCGTGCAACTAACAACCATTGACAAAGCCATTAGTCATGGCTTGTTGTAGTTATAATGTTACTTGTTGTATTTTATTTCTGGCTGCAATGACAGAAACAGCAAACTACCAGTCGGGCGGCACACTGCTAGCCACAGATTTTGAGCTTAGGTGTCTTTAATACCCTTAATTACATAGGCCACGCCCCTTTGAGAGACCCCCCCCCCCAGTTTTTTCATCCCACTTAAAGCCGTGCCCAGATTAATAATTCCTCAGAGAGTGGGAGATTGAACTGAGACGTGAATGAGTGGGTGAAGATGAAACCTTGAAAGTGGCGTGATGGAGGTAAAGAAAGATATTGACTGTCAGATGTTACAGGGCCTGGAAAATGTAAGAATTCTGATTATGTTTTTTGCCCCCTCTACTCCACAGAAAATGTTATGATGTTTCACTATGCTGATTTAATGATGTAAGCCCACTGATCTATGATACGGAGGCTGAGCTGAGTTTTATGCATGTATTGTATTACCCTGTTAATGGCAAAAATAAATACAAAATTAAAAAAGGGTGTGTATTAGGAATGTGCCTAGTTGTGTCTGTGTGTTTATGTTAGGTATGTGTGTTTGCCTGTGCTAGTGTTAGGACCGAGGGAGTAACAAATGTGCATTTTTGGAATGTGTGTCCTATTGTGTCTTACTGTGGGTCTTAGAATGTGTGACTAAACATGTGTGTCTAGTTGTCTATTTAAGGAAATTACACCTGGCTCTGTGTTTGGTGAATGGATAGTTGGCAATGTCATTTCTGATTGAATGTGCTACATGTGTGTATGTGTGTGTGTGTGTGTGTGCGTTTATGTGTGTGTGTAAAGAATGTGTGCCTAGTTGTGTGTTAAGAATAATTGCCCGCCTGCTAGGAGCATGTCCCTGGATTTGCATTTGGAGAAGTGAGTGGTGGCACAGTGCCTAAGGTGAAAGAGTCTGTGTGCATAGAAGTGCAACAGCAATTAGTACACCCAAGTAAGACGGTCCAGTGCAAACAGGTTAAAGGAGGCTTTGTGCCCAAATAGAGCACATGGTGCTTTCAGGGGAGTATGAGCACGTAGGCAAGATGAGCTCGGTGTACATAAAAGCATGTACACACAGGAAAAAGGGAGTAGCTACAAAAGGGACACAGAGGATTGACCACATACAAAATGAGTTGACAATGCACACAGTTCAGGGCTAAATACCCACATATGAAGGGAGGTTATGTGTACGTAGGTGAGTGGGAACTATGTCGGTTCAGGCGAGACTAGGATTAGATGCCGACATGAAAGATAAGGCTACCTGAGAGGGCTAGGTACGCTGAAAATCTCAAGTTGTCTATCTTAACTCTGAGGGGCAGATTTACAAGGACTTGCATTGTCCTTGAATCACGGAAAGGGACACAAGGCAAAGCAAACCCTTAACTCGGATTTACTAAGCCACGCAAAGCCACCTTACTTGGCTCTGGGTGGTTTAGTAATTCCAAAGTACCGCAAGGCAGCGCATTTCACTGCCTTGCTTTACCTTGTGGCAGGGAGGCATTCAATAGGTGATGTGCTGGCATTCCCACCCATCCATCCATGGGTTCAGACACATTCCTAGATTTACAAAGGTCTGTAAACTTGGGATTACACCAAAATGTTGGGCCTCTCTGACCTCGACATAGCAAGGAGAAATATTTCTCCTTGTTACTTCCTCTCTGTTTGCAAAGAGGAAAATGCCTTACCGGATAGTCTTTGCAGGAAGGTGCCCTTTCCTGCAGGAGTAGTGGGGATTTGGGACTATGTCTAGTTATATTATGGTTGTGCCTCGGCAAATGCTGGCTGTGGTTAGGAAATGACGGCTGTTGCTAGGGTATTTGAGACGGTGCCTGGGCATTTGAGGCTAAGTTTAGGAATATAATGACTGTTGTTTGCCTATGATGGTTTTGTTTCTATTTTATGATGGCTTTTCTCCTGACTTCATGTGATTATAATGCATTGTATTGTTTTGTGAATTTATATAGTGCGTATTACCCCTGACGAGGCGTTGAAACACTTTGCAGGCAGGCAGCAGCCCCTCTATGCTGTCCATAATTAATTACCAGTAGCAGTTGCAATTATTTCGGTTAGCCATACACTAAGCCACACTACTAGATATTGGTAGATTAATAGCATACTGTTTATAGTCTAGCGAAAGTTAGCTGTTATGGTTGTTAATTAAGGCAGCTATTTCAGTAATAAATAATAACACATTCTTTCTGGTGGCTTTGTGATTTAGAATAAGAATGAGAATGAGAAGAATTACTCTTTTCCGTATGAACCTCTTACCCTTAAATGATTTAATCGGAAATTGGTCATCTAATAGGGAAGGGTGGAAAAAACTGTAACTTTTGTAATCAGGCTACTCAGAATCTTGATCATGTCTTGTTTGTATGCCTGGCGCTGATTGTATTCCACTATAGGTGGCTACGTCCTATGTTTATCCAGAATGGCATTAAAAATGTTACAGCTGCTAGAGAATTTTTGCTTTGTCCAAAAAATGAAATTGTATGCACTAAACTTTTAAACTTTTTTAGGGAGTTTATGAATATATTTTAAATGGTTTTATTAGACCCGAGTATGGTTGGTTATACAACTTATTAATTTGTGCTTGTGCATTGATTTTTTCCATTTGTGGAAAATTACAAATATATGACTGTTGCTAATTCTCTGCTGTTCGCATTAATTAGGTATTTTTTCCCACCATAAAAAAGTCTTAAGGGAAATATCTTCGCTGCTTTTTTGATGCACTTTAGATAAAAATATATGATCCTGTTATGATAGGATTCTTTTCCTAATTGCAGTTAAAATTAACAGGACCTGATCTTTTATTGTTTTAGTACAGGAGATAATAGTTTGATTGCTGCTTCCCTATTGCCATTGTAAGATGCACTTTACATAATGAATTGTTATTATTGTTGCAACATGAATTACTTTATTCTACAATATGCCATCAGTTGAAATTGCTTTTTAATGTTAATCCATCTTTTGTACATGTCCTTTAATTCATCAAGGAGTGATTATTTTAGCTCTCCTATATTGTTGGGTTTTATTGATGTTTAAATAATATCCTAGTGGTCATTTTGGAAATTTTTTATGCTTTGTATGACTACCTTTGTATAAATTGATATCGTGGTGTAGATGGAATGGTTTTAGTGAAGTATTGTTTTAACGGTTGCTGGGTTTATGATATGATTATCCATGTATGTTTTAAGTGGACCTCATTAGAGATCCAAATGCTTAATAAATATATTGAATTGAATTGAGAAGAATGCAGGTCAGTATGTGTGCTCCACCAAAACTAGTTACTTATTGCACTGTGATATCAAATGGACATAGGGGCCGATTCTGATCTAGGCCGGAAGCGCACCTAACACTATTTGTCCAGAAAAAAAACAAGCCGAATGCGTGTTTCCCGACCGATTCGAACAGTCGTCCGAACGAGCAAGTACGATGCGCATAACAGCACAGATTCCGAGCGAGCCGTACTTACCCATTCCAGCTCCTGTTCCCCGCCCGAGCTGGATCCGTAAACGCCGAATCGAGTCGCACGGAAGCAAATACACAGCACCTTCCGGCCAAACTAGTACGATGCGCCTTCCGTACGCGCCGAACCCGTCGCTACGTCCGGCATGTCAGAGCATCCGGGAGAGCTGCACATAAGCTCCGATTCGCGCCACAAGACGATCCACGGCTACGAGACGAACAAGCCAGCGACGAGTACGAGTCGAAGCCACGAGAAACCCGAACGAGACGACCCAACCATGAATCCCATCGCGCAGGTCCTACCAATACTCTACATCTATTACCGGAACCGGTACGGACGCGTACGGCGCAGACGGTAAGTCAAACACCCACTACACAAACAAACGACACGTACCCGACATATATCACACACACATAGGGATGCAGAAATGACGTACACTAGCAACAGCAGAACCATAGGGGCGGGATGGCTATCACCAATGCCATACACACCCATAGGGGGATGGATGCCTACCACTACCACCACCCCTACACAGGGGGGCCTGGATGCCTATCACTACTACCATCCCCACTCATAGGGGGATGGATGCCTACCACTAACACCACCCCTACTCATTGGGGCCTGGATGCCTACCACTACCACCACCCCAACTCATGTGGGCCTGGATGCCTGTCACTACTACCATCCTCACTCATAGGGGGATGGATGCCTACCACTAACACCACCCCTACTCATGGGGGCCTGGATGCCTACCACTACCACCACCCCTACTCATGCGGGCCTGGATGCCTGTCACTACTACCATCCCCACTCATAGGGGGATGGATGCCTACCACTAACACCACCCCTACTCATGGGGGCCTGGATGCATACCTCTACCACCACCCCTACTCAGGGGGGCCTGGATGCCTACCACTACCACCACCCCTACTCATGGGGGCCTGGATGCCTACCACTACCACCACCCCTACTCAGGGGGGCCTGGATGCCTACCACTACCACCACCCCTACTCATGGGGGCCTGGATGCCTACCACTACCACCACCCCTACTCAGGGGGGCCTGGATGCCTATCACTAACACCACCCCTACTCATGTGGGCCTGGATGCCTACCACTACCACCACCCCTACTCAGGGGGGCCTGGATCCCTGTCACTACTACCATCCCCACTCATAGGGGGATGGATGCCTACCACTACCACCACCCCTACTCAGGGGGGCCTGGATGTCTACCACCACCCCTACTCATGGGGGCCTGGATGCCTGTCACTACTACCATCCCCACTCATAGGGGGATGGATGCCTACCACTACCACCACCCGTACTCAGGGGGGCCTGGATGCCTGTCACTACTACCATTCCCACTCATAGGGGGATGGAGGCCTACCACTAACATCACCCCTACTCATGGGGGCCTGGATGCCTACCACTACCACCACCCCTACTCATGTGGGCCTGGATGCCTGTCACTACTATCATCCCCACTCATAGGGGGATGGATGCCTACCACTAACACCACCCGTACTCATGGGGGCCTGGATGCCTACCACTACCACCACCCCTACTCATGGAGGTCTGGATGCCTACCACTACCACCACCACTACTCATGGGGGCCTGGATGCCTACCACTACCACCACCCCTACTCATGGGGGCCTGGATGCCTACCACCACTACCATCCCCACTCATAGGATGGGTAATGCATGACACAACCAGCATACTCCAACATAAGGAATGTCAGAAAAAGACATCACCCCAACATCATGACAAGCGTGTGTAGTCTGTGTCAAATGCCTACAACACTGAACATGACAATGAACATACAATGTGACCCCCTATCACATGTGTCACACATAAATGTGTGTGGCCTCCACAATGTAAGCAGACCATGACCACTGTGGCAATGGGGTCTAAACCCCCATCATCACAGTGACCAAAATATAAGTGTGGGGTCCATACCTGAAGCACATTTTGAACATTGTGGCAATGGGGTCTAAACCCCCATCATCACAGTGACCAAAATGTAAGTGTGGGATCCATAGCTGAAGCACATTTTGAACATTGTGGCAATGGGGTCTAAACCCCCATCATCACAGTGACCAAAATGTAAGTGTGGGGTCCATAGCTGAAGCACATTTTGAACATTTTGGCAATGGGGTCTAAACCCCCATCATCACAGTGACCAAAATGTAAGTGTGGGATCCATAGCTGAAGCACATTTTGAACATTGTGGCAATGGGGTCTAAACCCCCATCATCACAGTGACCAAAATGTAAGTGTGGGGTCCATAGCTGAAGCACATTTTGAACATTGTGGCAATGGGGTCTAAACCCCCATCATCACAGTGACCAAAATGTAAGTGTTGTCATGGAAAAGCTGCAACTGCCAAACAGCATGGATGATTCCTGGTCACACAACAACAAACACATCAGTGGCAAAGTAGTGCTTGTGTCCCATAGCAACATAGATTGGGTGAGGCAAAAGGTGCAGTGCAAATAAGACATACCTTTGGCCATGTGCAGACAAACATCACCCATGGGGGCTGACATTGTCAACATGTAACAATTACACAATGACAGAAGTGACCATCATAATGCAGACCCACATATCTGCACCAATGGACACACAAATGTAGATATCCTGTGGAGACTGTAGATGTGAGGTGAACAAATACCATACCATGGCAGCAATGGGACATACAAACCATGATTATTGTGCTGACTGATGACCTAGGAGTCCCAGGGACAGCAGGGGAAATCCACCAAACAACATACAGCCAATGGCACACTAAAGATATGCCAATGCAGTGGTGCAGATGCACAAACACAAACAGGCAGCCTCACACTGCATACCAAACACAACAGGGGATGGGGGTGTGTGCCAGTGTCCCCAGGCAACCACACAACACATGAGGAGGCCTGAATCCCAATTACACAGATGTGTATACAGTGCCACACAAAAGTAACTCATGGATCAGATTCCCCTATGTGGGCAATCAGGCATTGTTAGATGAGAGGGAGCCCAAATTACACATGTCACACAAGCTTGTAGGAACAGCAACTAACACAGCAAGAGGCAGACCCACCACAGCACTACTCCCAGGTACACCACATTGTGGTGACACTAGCCTGCATGATAATCCCACTGTGATGAAAACGGTAGATGTTGTTCACACAGTGAACCACAGCCATGTGTCCTGAGCAACTACCATCACACCTACACAAGCACAAATCAATCAGCACGGCCGGTCAGCCAAGGCCAATATGGAGGTAGGGGTATAGCCGTGCAACAACTCACATTTGCACACACTCAACACCACACACCTTGATCTCCACCAATGTGCAGCTGTGAAGCTCACATGGACTGGTGACATTGCACATGCACCCATGACAATCACAGGGGTGGTGGTGGGAACTAATGTGTGAAACCCATCACACATGGCCAGTCAACAAGACTCGTGAATGTCTGACACACTGCACAGTACGCCGTACATGGGCATGTCGTGAAATCCACCCCAATCAATGGGATCCCGGCCACAGTCACACACCAATGAAGAAGCCAAGGTGACACACAAAGAATACACATAGACAACTTCCAACATTGCAGCTCTGACCCTGAGGAGTGGCAGCAGTCACACACACAACGTGTCACAATCACTGAAAGCTACCACAAACTGTAAATTACATGACTTGTGTAACCAACAAGTGCCAAGGGAATCCTGACTGTGTCCCATCTGCGTTTGCCCACATCCCCAGCCCTGACAACAAAGACAACTAGGGATGACAACCGGATGAACATTAGTTTGCCATGCACCCACATCCCGGAGAAACCAGGTCCAAGATGCTGGATGAACACAGGACAACTCAGCAAGCATCACAAACAGGAACATCCCTAGGGACACAGCCTGTGTAGGAAAAGGGAAGGGAACACACACAGACATGCTCACACAACACACAACACGGGCCCAGGCAATGGCACAGGATTACACACTGCCATGAGGGCACTCCACTCCTGTGGAAGGTCCGCTGTGCCAAACCTTGTCTGTGCACGACTCAAACATGTCAGCAGAACACTCGGTCAGTGAGTCAACAACTACAACACACTGAAGGCTCTGCTCACATCAGCCTGGGTACGGGAGTGTCACGTCAGTCATCTGCATACACCCTAAACGTGTCAAGCAAGTTGCACTGTATACACAGATGAGTCCTTCAACATTGATGTGCTAAACTGCATGTCCAGTGGTGATGGGCACACAGTCAGGGAAATAGAAACATTGAACAGTGGTAAGCACACCAGATGTGCATCAGTGTAAGCCACAGATGTTAAATTACAAATGCAAAACGTACATCCCTGTGTCAAATGCTGAACATTACACCCTCAGACTGCAGCAAAGGATGCTATAGATCCAGACTACATTAGGACACATATCCCATGGACCACATGGAGTCCATCACAGCAACACTTCATTTTCCTGATCT
The DNA here is from genome assembly GCA_963921515.1 of Calotriton arnoldi. Lineage (NCBI taxonomy): Eukaryota > Metazoa > Chordata > Amphibia > Caudata > Salamandridae > Calotriton > Calotriton arnoldi. Next base: position 686,196 of record CAWUFW010004677.1, read on the forward strand.
GGACACTATTACAACTGCAAATGCATGATGATACTCATCTACATCATGTACATCTAAAGAAAATTACAATTAAACAAAAAGAGGCTTTATTCAGCAAATGTTAAATTAAAATTTGAAGTCCAAAAGAAACTAAGGCCAATGGCCAGTCCAAATACACAGTCCCAACAGGGTGATAGGTGACAACTTGTCACCCATTGCTTGCCTGCCCTGGTACGGACAGGGGACATCCCCCTCGGAGGGGCATACAAGGGGCAGGCCAGGCACCGCAGGGACAGGATCAGGGAATGCCAGAAGGAGGCAGTGAAGGGGTGGTGGGTGCAGGAGTGTCACTGGCAACTGCAGTGGAGGTGTCTGACTCAGTGGGGGCCGGCACCACTGTAGGGCACAACTCAGATGTTGTGGGTGCTGCAACCACTGCAGTGGGCCGGTCAGATGGAGTGGACTGGGGCCCCACTGCAGTGCCCGAGTCAAACGGGGTGGTTGTGGACTCCACTGCAGTGCATAACTCCAAGGGAGTGGAAGGGGGGGCAGATGAGGTGGGCAGGACATAGGTGGGGACCCGGTCTCCACACCAGTGGCACAAACAGGCAGAGCGTCTGGGTTGGAGGTGGAAGAGCAAGTGGTAAGGGGGAGGGCCGAAGCAGTTTGGGGATGCGGTATCGGTGTGTGGGGGAACCTGGGGCAGGGTGTGGCAGTGGAACCTGTGCAGTGGTGGCCTGGGGGATGGAGGAGAGAAACTGTGTGGTGGAGCTGCGTGGTGGTGGTTGTGGGGTCTTGCCCTTCCTGGTCTGGGGGGACTTTCGAATGGGGTCCTCTGTCTGCCTGTGCCTGGGGGAGGGTGTCCGGGTGTGAGGGGCACTCCCCTCTGTGTGTGGTGGTTGCCTCTTCCGCCTGGACTTCGTGTCAGGTGTATCTATGGGGAAGAGGCCAAGCTCACAGAGGAAGAGCTTCTGGGAGGGGGGGTTGCAGGTGAGGCAAGGGAAGGGCTTTTGGAGGGAGAGGTATCTGAGGACTGCGCAGTGCTCGTGGATGCGTGTGTGTGTGTCTGGGCCCCATCCCCTGTGAGTGAGGTATCAGTCCCCTGACTGTGCGTGCGTGTGCGTCTGGATTTTGGCTTGTGTGTCTGTGTGCTGCTTGTGTCTGTGCTGGTGCGTGCCGGTGCCGGAGTGTGTGTGCTTGGGACAGGTAGGGTGCTGGGGATTGCGGATGGGGCAGAGGTAGGAGGGGTGAGGGACTGTTGCAGGAGGGACACTGCTGCCGTCAGTGAGGAGGCCATGGACTGATTGGTCCGATGTAGGGCAGACATGCCAGATGACATGCCCTCCATGAATGACACCAGTTGTGTTAAAAGACCCGTGTGTGCATGGAGGACACTCAGCATTGATGTCTGCCCTACATGGATCTGCTTAAGTAAGTCCACAGACTCCACACTCAGGGCAGCAGGGGGGACAGAGGCAGGGGGTGCGGTGCCTGGCATGAAGGAGACACGCTCCCCTACACAGGAGCCTCCACGGACATGTGGGATAGGAGCAGATGGGAGGGTGGAGATGGTGGTGGTGGCGGGGACAGACTTGCTTGCCGTTGCCTCTGGTCTGCTGACACCCACCTCCACAAGGGAGTCCTCACTGGAAGTGCTGTTTTCCCCAGCCGAGGTGGTCGTAGCTGAGGTCTCCTCAGTGTGGCTCCCCTCACCCTCCGTGCCACTGGGTCCCTCGCTCTCCCCTGCAGTGGACCCAGTCTGGCTCTGCCGCTCCTCTTGGTCCGTGGAGCTGTCTCCTCCTGTGGCCGTGGATGTATCTGCAAACAATCAGGATAAACAGAGCCACATTAGTCACCTGTACTGACCACACACACCACAGTAAGTACAGCACATCACAGAGCAAGCCCTGCCATCATTTGCTAGACATTGCAATTAGTGCTGACACTGATTTGAAGAAGCCCATTGTCTGCCTGACAGTCAGTCATGCCACACATATCCTACCTGTCCATGCCCCCATCTGTCTGCTGCCTGTTGTATGCGACTAATCATATGTGCACACATGCACCACATACACAGTTGTTGGACATCCAAGAGTATATATGGAAATGTGTCACTCCAAACACATGCCATCTCCTGCCACTGACTCAGTACATGTGTCAGGAAAAGTGATGGGCAAAGTCTCTGTTGATATGCGGGTTTTGCTTCCATCACCAGACACAATGATGTCCTCATTTCCTGATAGACAATGCAACAATGGTGTGCATGCAGGACATATCACACTACTGCTGGATCACCCTTTGCAATTGGAATGTCATGGCACAGGCCTGTCTGGCAAGTCAGTCATAACTGTCTCCTGTCACAGGGGCAGTGCATACACACAACACCAGTCTGCACTGTGTCACAATCAGGGGAGTTTTAGAAATGTAAGCCCTGTAGCTGACAGGTGCACATGTGCACCCCTGGCCACCCACATCATGAGGACTGAGATGATCCCACGTCAATCAAATGAGACATTTGAGTGACTGCAAACACAAATCCATACACATGAGCACTTCACCGTCTGATGAGAATGAACCAAAGCTGCCTGCACCTCAATGTTTCATACACCATTGTGCACAGTCAAGGGATTAGAGACCTAAGCATTAACCAATGTGCAGATCCCATAGTCATAACTCAGATGGCTGGCCACCCCAACTTGTTAAACACTCCAGGAGTCCAAATAGCAAGGCCACACCACGGTGACACAGAGGCACACACCTGAGTGCACTCTTCACAATGCCCAATATGTATGCTGACACACGGGAGTGGGAGAACAGAGTGCCTTCGATGTACGGAGTAGGCATTACAGTCCTGGGCCATGTGCAACATGGTATTACCCTGAACACTAGGCAGGTGGCTATGCATGTGTCACACACATGATGTACATACTTCTGAGGCCCCTACCTTGGTCTCTGCAGCAGCGTGGGTGTGTGGCACATACCCCAGACATGTGGTGAGTCAGAGCAGCAATTGGAACTCATATTAAAGCCATACCCAGAGTACATGTCAGATCACAGGCAATGTGAGCAATTGTACCAGCCATGCAGCCCACCACAAAGTTCCTGTAACTGATGCTGTCCCCAACTTGAACCACAGGTAACTGCAAGTACACAGTACCGAAGTGACCTAAGTCACAGACTGTAAGGGCCACACCTGTGTATCAGATGAGGAGGGGGCATGACACAAGTGAGGGACATGAGTCCAGGACGACATGACAGTTGTACTGTGGAAGTGGAACCAGGCTAAAGGAGTGCATAGAGCATGTCAGTCATAGTACACAGTTGAGGCTAGCACTTACCCCCTCCTTGCTGCTGTCTGGCATTCAGCTGCCCATCCAGGTCAGGGAAGACCACCGCCAGGATCCTGAGCATGTGGGGGGTCAGGGTCCGGTGTCCGCCCCTCCTGCGAGGAGGCGACAGCTTCAGCAGTACCCTTGCGATCCTCCGGGTCCAGCCCCGAAGGTCCTGCCACCTCTTCTGGCAGTTGCGGATTCTGCGCCTGTAGACCCCCACAGATCGTACTGCCCGGACGATGGTCAGCCAGATCTCCTGCTTCTGGTGGGCATCAACCTGTGAGGATGACAAAGTGAAAAGGCCATTACTACACATGCAACATTTCCGTGCATCACACAGTTGGATATACATGTCTCAATCACAGGGGCATATGACCTACACAGGTAGTGCAACTATGGCTATGAACAGTTTGCCAGCAGTTACTACATGGTATCATTGCCTGGGAAGTAAAACCTTGTTGGAATGCACTGTTACTGCACTATACCTGTTCAGTGCATGTGACTACACACTTTGGGGGTGACAACTGCTCAGTGAGCATGCTACCCACTGGTGTACACACTGTACGTCTTGCTAGTCAGACAACATGCACAATTAGTAAGGCAGTGGACAGCACACTCACCTGCTCCCTGGTTTCCCATACAGCTTGCTGTACTGTGGAAGGAGGCTGTCCAGCAGGGCCTGGTTCTCCTCAGTGCTGAAGGCTGGGGCTCTATCCACAGTACGTGCCATTGCAGTAGCCAGAGGATGCAGAGACAGCAGCAGTGGTGGTGGCAGATGTCGTCCTGGAGCATGTAGTGCAGGCAAGTGAGCTCTCAGGGGAACAGCCAGCATTATATGTGTGCTGCAGAGGCAGATACTGTCCCATGTGTCCAAAGTGATAGGTCCAAGTCGTTTGCATCTTCTGAATCTGGCCAATCCATGGAATTGCACCACTTATACACGCCCACAGCATCCTTCAAAACTTGAACTTCATGACACCCATGAATTTGCAACATTGTTGTGGCTGGTCAACTGAATTCACTGCATCCGACTCGTACAAGCTTCGAAAACGCGTCCGTTACCATGTCAGGCCATAGCCAATGCGTGCGCCCCGATCGGTCCATTGCTGTACAACGCGTATTTCGAAAAACAACACGCATCCGTTCACATCATATGCAATGTCCAATGCGTGCGCACCGATCGGTCCATTGCTGTACAACGCGTATTTCCAAAAACAACACGCATCCGTCCACATCATATGCAATGGCCAATCCGTGCGCACCGATCGGTCCATTGCTGTACAACGCGTATCCGTTCACATCATATTCAATGTCCAATGCGTGCGCACCGATCGGTCCATTGCTGTACAACGCGTATTTCGAAAAACAACACGCATCCGTCCACATCATATGCAATGGCCAATGCGTGCGCACCGATCGGTCCATTGCTGTACAACGCGTATCCGTTCACATCATATGCAATGTCCAATGCGTGCGCACCGATCGGTCCATTGCTGTACAACGCGTATTTCGAAAAACAACACGCATCCGTCCACATCATATGCAATGGCCAATGCGTGCGCACCGATCGGTCCATTGCTGTACAACGCGTATCGGTTCACATCATATGCAACGGCCAATGCGTGCACATGGATCGGTCCATTGCTGTACGACGCGTCCCTGTACAAGTCACTCGCATATGTCACCATGGTTGTCACTGGTGAACGTATGCCAGCCACATTTACTTGCCAGGGACTCTGGGGCACACCTACAACACCACAGCCTGTCCACACTGTATCCTAAGGCATGTAAGGCTGCATTACCTTTTCTGTGTATGGGGGTCAACTTGTGGGTTTTTGGGTGGCACTTGGGGGCAGCCACTCCCAGGCTGTGCACGTGTTCATGGGGACAGAATCCTTTGTGTGTTGTGCACATGACCACTGTGGTGTGCAACAGTTCATTTCAGAGCATGTGGCATGGTCACATTTCCAGGTTGTGTATGTGTATGTCATGTCACATACCCCCTGAGTCCCATGTGGGAAGGTATGTACGTCACAGGGTGACCCATTGCCACAATAGTGATGGCCCTCCACAGTCTGTGTGCATGTTGTGTTTCCGATGTCTCTGATTCCATGTGCACAATGGGAGACAGTCTCCACATCCACATTGTTTGTGCATGGACTTTGATGTTGTGCGTGTGTGTGTCACAGACGTCCATGTCTGTCCTGCAGAGGCAACAGGGGCCACTACCTGTGGGAGTCATAGTTGTTTTGCTGATGTGTACATGATACGCCATGTCATGCCAGTGTCCATGTGGCAATACAGGGTCCCTGGGAATCTACCTGTCAATGAGCTGTGATGCCTGTGGCACATCTGTCCTCACATGTCACTGTGGTGTGTGTTTGGAACGTGACAGCAGTACATGGGTACTGTGACACAGCCTAATGATTTCACATTGCACAACCTGGAACTTGTTGTCAACACATGTTGAACTGTGATGTTAGATGTTGGCCATGTAGGTGCCATATATGTCCATACAGAACGGCACACACATCAGGTACTTGTGTCTCATAATGATGTATCATGTGATATTGAGTATGGTCTATGCCACATATGTGGGGTGACTGACAATCTTTCTTTCTTCACCTATGCACTGCAGGGCACCAGCTGTCCATAGACCATTCCCTGACCTTGCAACGATGGTTGAACGTGACTGCATCCGACGGTACCGCTTCAACAGGCCGCTGATTGAGGAATTGGCGGTGCGGTTGGCCCCACATTTGCTAGCTGGCCGGCCATACCCTACAGCGCTGACCCCCAAGGTGAAGGTGATGGCAGCCCTACACTTCTTTGCCACCGGTACCTTTCAACACACTGTGGCGTCTGCTGGTGGGATGTCACAGACCATGTTCAGCCGTGTGCTACGCGATGTTTTGGAGGCAATGTTGAGATACCTGAACCAGTACATCTATTTCCCTAAACGTCAACAACTCACTGACGTCAAGAGTGACTTCTATGCCCTGGGGAGGATGCCACATGTCATTGGCTCCATTGATGGGACACATGTGGCTTTGGTACCACCACAGGCACATGAGCAGGCATACACGAACAGGAAACATTACCATTCGATCAATGCTCTGGTGGTATGTCTTGCAGATATGAGCATCTCACACGTGTGTGCCCGTTTCCCCGGTTCTGCACACGATGCCTACGTGATGAGGAGTAATCGCATCCCGAGGATGATGTCACCGATGCAGAACCAGCGTGCCTGGCTTGTCGGTGTGTACTGACTTTGTACCATTGTGTGTGTTCTGCAATGTTGTATTCCGCCCTCTTTTCCAACTCAGCTAATGTGCAATTGTCTGTACGTAGGTGACTCCGGATACCCCAACATGCCGTGGTTGCTGACACCCCTCAGGAACCCTGTGACACCAGCCCAGATGCCCTACAATGAGGCACATGGTCGGACCAGGAGAGTGATCGCGCGGACATTTGGTCTCCTGAAGAGCCGCTTCCGCTGCCTAGACAAGACAGGAGGGGCCCTCCCATATGCCCCAGCAAAGGTGTGCAAGATTGTCATCGTCTGCTGCATGCTACACAACCTGGCAGTGCGGAAGGAGTTGCCTCTCATCCTGGATGACGATGACCAACATCCGCCACCTGTGGAGGATCCTGCCCTGGGCCACGATGCCAGTGATGATGATGATGATGAGGGTGATGTCCGCACACAGTTCATCACCAACTTCTTCAGCTGAATGTGAGTATCCAGAGATGTCATGTCAATGATGTGAGTTTGCATGATATGTGTGGGTGGTGCTCTGGTGCTGTTTGAGTGTGGCCATGTGCTACTTGACTGGATGCGTGCAGCGATGTGTCCTTACAGGTAGTCTGTACTCCCCAACAGTGTTGACATGCTAACTTGGTTTTGTGTAGGTATCTTGTGACATGTATTGGGCATGAGTATTGCAGTTCTGTCCTGTTCTTCAGTGCTTTTGACTGTGTGTCATGTCTGTCCTTCACAGGGTACTTTCAGAGTTGTTTGGTCAACTCGGATCCCCCGACACCATGATTCAGCTTTCAGGGTGGAAGCAGTCGTTTCCCTACAGGTGATGTGCCACACACCCCTGGACTTTATTTCTTCTACACTTGTTGACTGTGTGGCCACTGCCACGTGGGATTACCTTGCATTTGTAGTGGAAACAACATGTTACAAATGTGTAACAAACCTGTACTTCACTTTGGGATGTGTGTTGTCTGTGGTCACACATCTGACTGACATTTGCTTACTGCACCTGTGGGCTAGTTCACACAGACTCTGAATAGGTGTGGTGTCTGTGCATTCCACTGTATTTCCTGGCAACATCAGTGTAGGCGATGAGTCAGATGGCCCTGGTGTCTATGTGTTGTGTAGCCCTAGTGGTGTGTCTCCCTCATATGTGTCACGTCGCCATGACTCACATGACAGTGTTGAACTTGCTGTGGCAGTTAGGATGCACAGTGTCATTTAGCAGATCATCATCTCCATGACAAAAACAACGTTGGAATCACAACAGAGGCAAGTATGGTGTATTAGTGATTTTATTTACATACATGTGTGAGGATAGTGCACAGGATGGTGGGTACTGTACATTGGTATTGGAATCCAAACTTCCCAGATGAGTTGGAAGTGTTGGTAGCAGAAATGTCCCGAGTAAAGTCCACAGTCATCTGATACATTAGTCCAACTTAAACTCCCCATGTCATGTGGGAGAGTTGTGTTGCATTCGACAGGGTGAACAGTTTGCACACAAAGGAGAATTTCCAGAACAGGTGTTGGGTTCCTGGGGATGTACATGGCCATCGGCCTCTCAGTTGTCCTTCCTCGGACGACCCCTCTTCTTTCTGGGGGACCCTCACGTGCAGGCCGCTGCGGTGCAGAGGACTCTCCACCAGAGTCATCCTCCCTCCCTGTGGCAGTTGCAGTTGTTGCGGCACCAGATGTTGTGGGCACACAGGGAGGTGTGGACATGTTGGTGCTAATCTGGCGGAGGCATGTCAATATGTCCCTCTGCACCGCTGTCAGTTCTTCCAATGTGTCCCACTTGGACTCCATGCCAGACATGTGTGTCTCCACATGGGACATGTGTGTCTCCACACGGGACATGTGGGAGTCCAAGCGGGCATGATGGGCAGCCTGCTGCTGTTGAATGTCCTTGAGGATCCCCACTACCTGGCTGACCTCTCCGGTGCTATTCTGGTACGCATCAGCAATGCGTGCCAGTTGTGGGTCATCATGCAGTCCAGACCCTCTGCAAACAGCGACCTCTGCCTACCACCCCTCCCACCACCCCTGGCCACACGTGCGGGACCTGCGGTGGCACGCACAGGTGACCCCAGGCCCCTTTGGGGGTTGGTACTGGGGTTGTTGTCCATTGCTTCACGGTGGGCTGGGGTCCCTGTGCTGTTGTCATCCAGTGTCCTTGGTCTGTCCGTGTCGCGGGGGTGGTCTGTGTGTTGGCAGATGTTGGAGGAATGGGTGCAGGGGGTGCAGATGGTGGTCCTGCTGGTGCTGCATGATGACTCCCACCGGAGGTGCCAGGTTGGTCTTTGCCATCCGATGAGGGCAGAGGCTGTTCCACACCAGAGAGCTCAGGGTCCCCCGGAGCCTGGGACAGGGACTCCTCCTCATCTGCTGCTGTGTCCCCATCATCACCTGTTTTTGGAAGAGACACACAATGTATGTTATGTTTCTGCAGGCATCAATGGTTCAAACAAATGACAGTTGTGACTGTACCTCTGGATGCGGCCCTGTACATTGCATTGTCCTAAGTTGTCACAGTCAAAGGTTGATATTTGTGTGGCTCATTGTCCTGCCAACCTGATGCATTTCAATGTGGATGTTGAGGTGTGTGCATGACCAGCATTGGTGGTATTTGGTTGACATCCGGACCTCCTTCTCCCCCAGCCCAGTTCTCCCACCATGAAGCATGCCACCCTTGCAGTGGGTGCAGGTTGACTCTCAGGATGTCAGTCAGTGGTGTCCTGCTGTTGGTTGGTGCCCAGTTCCCAGCAGGGCCTGGTACTCCCCACAACAGAGCACCATTGTCAGACATCTTTGAAGTGGCTTTTCACTCCCTGTGAGGTGTGCATGCTTCAGTGTGAGCTTGCTGGGCCATGTGGGTGGGGGATGTTGAGCTGTGACTACCACTCCCATCATGCTATTTCCTACACCCCCTTCCCAGCATGCCCATACTTCCTTCCTTTTGAGTGGACTTCACTGTGTGTGAGTGTGACAGCAATGGCAAGATGGCTGACAGTGTGGTCCTGTTGTTTGTTGGTGCACAGTTCCCAGCAGGGCCTTGTGCTCCCACAACAGAGCACCATTGTCAGACATCTTTGAAGTGGCTTTTCAATCCCTGTGAGGTGTGCATGCTTCAGTGTGAGCTTGCTGGGCCATGTGGGTGGGGGATGTTGAGCTGTGACTACCACTCCCATCATGCTATTGCCTATACCCCCCTTCCCAGCATGCACATACTTCCTTCCTTTTGACTCTGCTTCCCTGTGGGGTAGTGTGCCTGTGCTGACAGGATGGCTGACAGTGTTGTCCTGGCATTTGTTTGGCTACAAGTCCCAAAAGTGTCCCTATGCTTCACACAGCATAACCCAGTGTGGTAGTTCTTTGTGGGATATTTAATTAGAGTGTGAGGCAATGCATTCTCCCAGGTGAGTTGTGTGGAGTTTGTGTTAAGGGGGTGTGTGAGAAAAGCTGCTGGTAACTATGGTCAGAGCTGTCAGTCCTCCTTCCCACCCAGCCAGATATCCCACCATGGAACGTGCTTCCATTGCAGGGAGTGCAAGTTGGCTTTCAGGATGTCAGTCAGTGGTGTCCTGCTGTTGGTTGTTGCACAGTTCCCAGCAGGGCCTTGTGCTCCCCACAGCAGTACCCAGTGTCAGCCATCTTGTCAGTTCTTTTCCACTCCCTGTGATGTGAGCATGGTTCAGAGTGGTGTTGATGGGCCAATTGTGAGGGTGAGCAGTATCTGTGACTACAACTCCCATCATGCTATTGGCTACACTCACTTCACCAGCATACACAGAATTCCTTCCTTTCAGTGAGCTTCCCTGTGAGGTGGTGTTCTAGTGGTGGCAAAATATCTGACTGTGTTTGTTGGTTAGATTTGTGCCACTGCCTTGCTCTATTTGTTGTTATGTTTGTACATGTCATGACACAGTTACATATCACTATGAGATGGCATGTATTGTGTTTATCTGACTAACATACACATCTTGGGATGAATATCTTTTGGTTGCTGTGGATTTGCTAAGGGTGCATGGTTTGACTATCCCCTTGACAGTGATGTGTGTGTATTGTCACACAATATTGGGTATATTGGTTGTGTACTCACCAGGCTCTGGGATGTTTGATAGTCCATGTACGCTCTCTGGTGGTAGGATGGCCCGCACCTTCTCCTCCCAGGGCCTGAGGTATACTGGTTTGGCAGGAGGGCCACTGCCGGTGCGATGAGTCAAGGCGTAATCCTTCTTGAGTAGGGCCTTGACCCTCCTGCGCACATCATACCACCTGTTCTGGAAGTCTTCCTTTGTGCGCAAACATGGTGATTGTGCGTTCACCCTGTTTACGATCCTCTCCCACATCTTGGTTTTCTGCGACATGGGGGTCTGTTGGACCAATGTACCAAACAACTGTGGCTCTACCTTGAGGATCTCATCTACCAGGACTTCCAATTCACTGTCTAGGAACTTTGGATTCTTCTTTGGGGGCATGGTGATGGGTGGTGGTGGGGATTGATGTGTGTGTGAGTGTGCAAGTGAGGGTGGGTGAGTGTCGATTTTGCTGGGTGTATGTGAGGGTGCTATTTGTGAGGTGCTAATGGTGTGTGGCTTGTGTGATGGATGAGTTGTGAGTGTGTCTGTGGTTGCTGACTGATGGTGTTCTGTGCTGGCAGGTCAGTTGAATTTGCAAAGGATCATGGTAGGGATTTGTGGCCTTTATATGGGTGGAGTTGTGGGTGTGTCTTTGTTCCATGTTTTTTTTCCCCAGTATTTATTGACCTTGTCATTGCTTGTTTGGCCCTTTTTTTTGTATTTTTCCCTTTGTATTTTTTGGGCATGTAGGAGACGTTCTTCTGACCGAGTCGGACGCTGCAGTTGTCTCGTGCGAGCTTCTCCGAGTCTTTCACGCTGTCTTTCTGCTGGGTTTCATGTGCGGCGTACGCGACGGTCGCAGAGTATTGGGTTGCTTCGGCTGGGTTTTGTATGCGTGTCGGTCTTACGGCTTGGGCTCCGTGCGACTCGGTCTGGTTTTACACGCATTGCATCGTACTGCGCGGGTCGGAGTTCGCGGGTACGTTTCTGTCGGGTTCAGTCCTGGTGTGTGTCGGTCGGTTCGATTCGCGTAGTTTCCCGGCCGGATAGCTTGTTTCCATGCGGTTCGGTCGTTCGGCTTGTGTTCCGTACGAGTCGGTCGTGATTCACATGCATTTCATCGTACTACGCAGGTCGGGCAGTGCCGGTACGTGTTGGTCGGACAACATTCATGTAACGAGTCGGTCGGTATGTTTTCCGGCCCGAATCGGAATCGGCCCCATAGTGTTTTTAGTGCTGCAGAGTATATTTCCACATTTTAGGACATGCTTATACATGCTGGGTTATTAAAACTAGGCGGGAGAGCTCAATAAGGTTCAGTTGAGAATTATTGTGCAGAGGAGATATGAACAGATGTGGGTTCTGTTACTCGGTGAGGAAAAACACAGTTTTGTGATTCTTTTGTGGTTTTGAAGTGGTTCACATACTGGATATGGTGTCATGTAATGAGTACAAGCACTAGAAAAAAATTATTTTGATATTTATTTTTAATCAGGAAAGTTGTACTCTTCAGACCTATTGGTTTACTTGGAGTTGTCAGATTTTCTATGGTGCTGTTCATTGTATCTGTAAATTGGGTCAATCGTGAGTCTGATGAATTGGACCATTATTTTCTTAACTGGACTAAGGGCTGTGCACAGGGGCAATTATTCCACAGCAGTTAATTGTGAGCTCTCTGCAGGATAAATAAACCTCAGAGGGTGGTTTTGGGCTGTACCCAGGATCCCACAAAAGTTAGTTATAAACTCTGACCATAAGCAGCTATTCTGCAGTAGTCATCTATGGGACGTTCATTGAGCAACTATTCCTTAGCACAGTGGTTCTTTACCTTTTGACTTCTGTGGACCCCTACTTAATCATTACTGGAATCCAGGGACCCCATTGAATCATTATAGGAATCTGGGAACCTCAATTGATTAATTATTGGAAGCCGGGGACCCTGGCCTAAGTATTTTTGATAATTTGAACCACAGAAAAATACATTAAAAATACAAAAACTAGCATTCATCAGACACATATACAATTGATGAAATATTTTATTTAATTAACAAATAAATGCAAAAAATTCAAATTCCTCTGCATGTACAGAATTTTTACAATTTTCAAATGGGCATTTTGCTTCTTAATGTATATACACTTTATTAATCTGTTAATATTATTTAATGTTCCAAGCAGTTGCAGACCCCCTGAGTAGGCTTTGAGAACACCAGGGGACCCCAGACCACAGGCTAAGAACCACTTCCCTAGCAGATTACCTGTTTTGGATGAAGGGAGGCTCTAACAGGACCAAACAGGAAATGCCCATAACATGTCATCCTTTACCTAGATGCCACGGCTGGACACACTATGGTCCCAGATTAAACATGTGAAAAAACAGCAATGAAGAAACCAGGAGAAAATTTGAGTCCTACATGTCACAGAATATGCAGGCTAGCTTAAGGCCAAACCACAGCCCGAATACACAGGCTCCGTGAATAAAGTCCTTTTGAATAGAAACCCCTAGTTGACTTTAGAGAGGATAAGGGCGAAAGCAGAAAGATGCATACAAGTTTTTTCAAATGATCTCAATGCTTTTTTGAAACTGGTGCAAAGATGTATCAATGCAATGAATATTTTTGTCAACAATAAATGGTTGTTTGGGACAGGAGACAGGAAGAAAATAGAAAGGCATTAGTGAGAGGAAAAGAGAGAACGTGGGGGCCAAGTGGAAGAAAAATGAGAAAAAACCAGAGAGAAATCATTCAATCTATCAAGCTGTATTCGTAGAGCACAACTTGTCACCCGAGAGGGTATCCAGGTGCTAGCTGCAGGTTTCAGTCGAAGAGTCAGGTCTTGAGCCCCTTCCTGAAGTCGGTCAGTGATGTTGAAGTGCGGAGGGGGAGGGTGTTCCAGGCTTTGACGGCAAAATGGGAGAAAGAGCATCTTCCAGCGCGGCAGCGGCGTATGAAAGGGACCTGTGAGAGGGCAAGGTGTGCAGAGCGGAGGTTCCTGGGGGTCAGTGGAAATTAAGGTGGTGATTCATGTTGGCGGGTCCTTGGTCATGGACGGCTTTGTAGGCATGGGTCAGGAGCTTGACTTGACATCCCTTCTGGACCGGGAGCCAGTGGAGGTCTTTTAGGTGTTGGATGATGCAGGTTCTCTTGGGCAGGTTGAGGATCAGTCTGGCTGCTGCACTCTGGATTGTCTGGAGTCTTTGCATGAGTTCGGTGGTGGTGCCTGCATAGAGTGCATTGCCGTAGTCCAGTCAGCTGGTGATTAGGGCCTGCGTTACTATCTTCTGGGTGTTGATGGGGAGCAACTGGAACATATTATGCAAATGTGGAGCATGTGGAAGCAGGCTGAGTAGGCAATATTGACATGACATTTCATGGAGAGTTTGTTATCGAGGATGATGCAGAGGTTGTGGGCGTGGTCTTTCGGTGTGGGGTAGGTCTGAGTTCTTATGGCCATAAGGAGTTGTTCCAGAGGACGGTGTGTATGTCGCAGATCAGGACTTCAGTCTTGTCAGATTTGAGCTTCAGGCAGTTGTCCTTCATCCAGACTGAGACGTTCTTCATACAGTTGTGGAAGCTGGTCTTAGTCGAGGTGGAGTCGGTTGAGACTGAGAGGATGAGCTGGGTGTCATCGACATAGGAGAAATGGAGAAATGAAGAGAGAGAGAGAAGAGGAAGCATAGGAGAGAAAGCAGAGAGAAAGAGATAAAGACAGTAAAAGGCTGGTAAAGAAGGGATAGGGAGAAAGCAAAAAAAAGACAGAAAGGAAGGGGAAGGGAGGAGAGAAAGAGAAGGAGAGAACAAGGAAAATTAGAGAAAGAGAGGCAAAGGGAAAAGCAGAGGAAAATGAGAGAAAGCAAAAAAGAAAGAAAGGGAGAGTAGCAAGGGAAAGAAGAAACGAGAGAACACAAAAAGGAGAAAGGAAGGGGAAGAAAGAAAAAAGGACAGAGCAGCGATAAAGAGACAACTGGAGGAAGGGAGCAGCAGAAGGGGGGCGAGTGGAGAGAAAGAGAGTGTCCTCCGTTATATTATGTCAGCACTCTAGTGAATATATGTTGGATAACTAAATGCACTTGTATCTACTTAAATATCCTTTTTCCATTATTAATTATACTAGGATTTGTTTTCCAGTGATGTATGTAATGTCAACAGGGTCAAATATCACATGAGGATGTCACCATGGTCAAAAATCATATGATGTAATTTCCTGTGTTGCCATCTGGGGGGCAAACAGCATGTGATGTTAGTTCTCCAACCCCCTACCATGTTGGTGAATTTAAGTCCATGAACATGTGGCATTTGAAACTTACAGTTTTATTGTGCCTCACCTGCTACAAGTAAGGAAATCTAAACTATTGACTCACCAGTGTGAGCCTTTCAGCTTAGTGAATTCTAGGTATTTAGGGAAAGATATACAAGGGAAGCAATATGTTATTTACACTGCAGGAGGATTTAGCACAGATTCTGCTTCCTTTCTCCCTTGGATCAAGCTTGCTTTCCTTAGTTGCCTATATTAAAGTGATGGGAAGGCACAGATCTGATGTGATCAGTGCTTCAAGTGAAGTTCAGAAATATTGACTCTTGGACAAACTTTTCCGATCGCTGAAATGAGTAAGTGACTACTAAAACATTTAGAATCCATCTAGTCATACAATTTAAGAATGTAAGTTAGCACTGTGGTAACATTTCTAAATCAAATACGCAAATATGTGATGGTGATGTGGGTTTGAACCAAATTTAGGCTCCAGGCTAAACCCAAAGAATAAAGAGTGTGCCTGTTAAACTGGACAAGGAAGTGTCAACCACATTTTGTGGCATGCTTCATCATTAATGCCCTCACCCCACCCTGGTAAGATACTATCAGGACAGACACAACCTCAATATGAGAATAAAAGCAGTATCCAGATAGTCTAATAATACCTTCAGGTAAACCTAAGAGAATGCCTTTAATAAGAGGTTCTTCAGGTATGACTAAAAAGTACAAGGAAGTGGATGATGATTAGGTGCAATGACCCATTCATCCAGTTAAAGCCAATATGTTTGTGTTCGTGTTAGGGCTGAAAAATTGTCAGAGGCATTCGTCCCCTGGAGGGTGGCTTAACAGTTCCAGTCAACCATTCAAACAAAATGCAAAAATCAGAAGTGGTTGTTGTGTGTCTCCAGCAAGAACTGAACCTGATAAGGAATCAGTTTTTGGATATGAGGTAGTACAGAAATAGTGAAATCTCATATAGAGGTCTTACTAGTTGTTATTTAATTATAGGTCGCTGCTCAAATAATGCACCTAATTGAAACACATGATGTTGCGGCAGATAAAACAAAGAAGATGCTATGCATTGAGGAAGTAGTGGGTTTGGTTACTTCGCCAAGTGTATATGTTCATTCACAACATGTTTGTTGGACTTGGCCCTTTCTCTACTGTCATCCCCAGACCTTTTGCCTTCCACATAATATTTTTTGCTGACTTTGTTTTTCTCAGCCTTAGGACTCTGTGCACTTTACCACTGCTAACAAGTGCTAAAGTGTTTTTGCTTTAAGCTTAAAACATGATAACATTGGCTTATACTCAATTGGCATATTTACTTTACTTATAAGTCTCTAGTAAAGTGGTATTACATGTACCCAGGGTATGTAAATTAAATCCTGCTAGTGTGGCTGCAGCACTGGTTGTGCCATACACATAAGTAGCCCTTTAAACATGTCTCAGGCCTGTGTGCACAGTTTTTAAATTGCCATGTCTACCTGGCAAAAGAAATCTTTTTTTCACAAAATGGCATCTAGCCTGGATAAAAAAAAGAAGCGGTCCTGGGAAAATCCAATGTTTTTGGAGTAGACACCTCACCCACTATATAGTGGCATGCTTCATCATCGGCGTCTATCTACACCCTGATAGGATGGTACAACCAGGGTGGCCTCAACCACTAGTGGGAGTTTTTATATAAATCGTTACTGGATTATTAAGCAGTGTTCCAGAAGAAATTGTTAAAAATGCCTCAGGGTATACCCGAGGGATTCCCTTTATTATTGGGTATCCCAGGCACTGATAAAAAGGACCAGATTTTCCTTTTTATCAGTGGAGCTTTTAAATTTCTATCTTGGCCTCTCAAACAGGAGCCATCAATAAACAGTGCATGATCTTATTCGGATAGTGGCACATCTTGTACGTCAGGTCTTGGCTTTGTGCATAGTTCAGTTACATCTAGGCAGTCAAGTTTCGCTTCATCACCCACCATCTCATTTCCAGGAAGTGTTAACAGAGTAGCAGGATTTAAAATAGTACACCTAAGGGTGATATTCTCAGCACCCAGGATGATTAGCTCATGCATGGTAAGCCGACTATTGGTCAGGTACTATGTCCAAGTATGGGTCAGCAACACCTCAAATGAGTGTGGTATGACTACATTCAAAGGGTGACCCATAACTATGTGCTCACATTGTTCTATACTTACACAGGTTGAAGCAACACCTTTAAGGCAGCCGGGCAATGCAGCAGCTACTGGATCAAGTGTGGCAAAAAAATAAGCCACCAGTCTTCAAACATTGCAGTGAATTTAGGTAAGCACTTAGAGAGTACAGCCATCTATTACCCTGCAAAACAAGGTAAAACGTTTATTATAATAAGGCATTCCCAGGGCTGGATCATGAGAGAGACATTCTCGCAGCTCTGAGAAGGCATGGATGCAGATGTCATCCCAAGGTACTGGATCTGACACGTCTTTGTGTACCAAACTCTGGAGGGGTCTGGCCATTAGAGAAAAGTTGGAAATCCTCTTTCGACAGTAGTCCACCAGTCCCAAGAACATTCAGACTTCCTTCTGAGTAGTTGGCGGATTCATTTTCAGAATCGCAGAGATTCTCTCTTGGGACACCTTCCTTGCTTCTTTCTCAATGTCGTGTCCTAGATACAGGACTTCCTTTTGTCAGATTTGGTCACAGATACTTTATGTCCATTCTCAGATAAGTGCTTCAGCAAAGCAATATTGTCACGTTTGCAAACTGCTTGCGCATTCAATGTCACCAATAGGTCGTCGATGTGTTGGACTAGGACTGAATGCTGAGGCATCACTAGGGACTCTAGATTCTTTTTAAGTATCTGATTAAAGATGGAGGGACTTTCCGTATACCCTTGTGGGACTTGGCACCATGTCAAGAAATGGCTACTGAAATGGAAAGTGAAGAGAAAGTATCCTCATCCAATGGTTTAGAAAAGAAGGCTTGGCACAAATCAGTGACAGAGAACCACTTAGTCTCACATGGAATCTGAAAAAATATCACAGCTGGATTCCGTACCACAGGACAACAGGGAACCACTATTGCATTTACCCGTCCTAAATCCTTCACTTTGCGGTACTTACCATTGGGCTTCTGCAAACCCATGATGAGTGAGTTAAATGGACTCCCCATAATCTCCTTCAGAATGCTTTGCTCAATCATTGAGTCAATCACAGGGGTAATCCCAGCAAAAGTTTCAGGAGTCAGATTGTATTGTGGGATTCTCGGATACTCAGATTTTGGCTTTACAGTAATGTGGGCTGGTTCAACATCAACGATAAGCCCAATATCTTTATCTGCAAAGTCCCAGACTTTAGGCAACACTGTGTCTCTCAACTCTGATTGCAAATCATCTTCCGTTAGTAAAGGGTACATTCCAATGTCTGATCTCTGTCTAGATGGCTTGAAGACAATGTCCTCATCATGAGTGTGGAGCTCAATACTATTTGGGGTATAGTAAATGGAACAATTTAGCTTACATAAAAGGTCTCGTCCAAGTATATTCACATGGCTCAAATCACATACCACAAATCAGTGATGAACCTGGAAAGACCCTATTTTGACAGGTACCGTTTCTGAAACTGGGCTAGGAGAGGTGTGGTGCAGCGGCCAGGGCAGCTGACTTCGGAGCACAGGGCTCACGGTTCGATCTCTGGGCAATAGCTCACTTAATTTCCATGACGGCCCCCAGCACCTTGAGACCCGTAAGGGTGAGTAGTTCGCGCTTTACAAATACGGATTTACATTTATATTTTTATTTTAGTTATTCGTTTATTGGCAACTCCTACAGCTTGGAGTCTTTCTCCCAAGAGGGGTAGGTTAGGAACCTCTGCTGTTCTCACAGTAGAGTGGGTAGCACCAGTGTCAACGAGGAATGAGATAGGATTCCCATTCAGTTTTCCATTCACATATGGCTGGGACTTGTTCTGATTCACAAAGGGATTAGTAGTCACATTGGGAACCTGATTCGTATTGTACCTCTGGGTAATTGTAACATCAGCATTTTGGTGTGGCATCGGGGCTTTTGGAATTTGCATTGTTTGGGCTTGGGGCACATTGGGATTCTGAACTCTTTGTACCTGCTGTGGTTGAACCATGTTATTACCCTGAGACAGCGCAAATCCACCATTCTGAACCTGAGTTCCATTAGCTATGTTACCAGCATTAAATTGGCATTCACGCTGCCAATGCCTCAGACTTGCCGCAGACGTGGCAAGGGTTAGTGTTCTTCAAAGTTGGCACATCAACATTTGTTCTTGGATCAATCAGAACACCTCATCTTCTACCTTGCATCAGAAACCATAGCTGCTGAAAACCATTAACACCTTGCATCATAGGGACCTGTTGATATCGTCCCTGCACGGAACCCACATTGTCAACAATTGGTTGGTTCTAACCTCTCTGTGCTGCTTTTATCTGAGCTATCATCAACTGTTCTTTCAACTTTTTGTGCTTCATTTCCAACTCATCGCTACAGTACTTTGAGTACCACAGAATTTCGTCAGTGGATTTACTCTGCCAACAAATCAAATGTTGCTGAATCATAGAACTATCCTCAAGTCTCAACCCATGCACATATCTGTAAACAAAATGTCCCATATCTTTTGCTAAGATATTTTCTGTCCCACTGAACTGTTTAAATGCTTGCAACAGTCTTTCATAGTAGGCATGAACTGACTCTTTGGATTCTTGAGTCGTCTTGTTGATCTTGATCCAATCGATCTCTTTAGGAGAGATTTTTTATTTCAAATGGTAATCACCTGATGATATTTCTTCATCACTAGTGGGGACGTAGCTTATGATTGTGGATGTCTCATCTGCTCTACTTCAGGTCAATCAACAGCAACCTTGCATTCAACCCACAAGTCGCTTGAATCAAAATCATTTGAAGCATACGAGAAGCTCCGTAAATGTGCTGCACACTAGCAACATCGATACTTGATGGTCAGAAAACAATCTCAGATTATCCCTCCTATACATTAGTAACCTAAACACAGGCACATGAAAATAGGATAAAATGGGTCAATAAGTTCAGAGAGCCTTACAAAATCAAAGAATTCCATGTCAACATTAAGGACAAGACAAATTAGGCTAATAAGACAAGTCTTAGCATATCATAAGTTCAGTCTAGAGTCTTAAGGGGAAATGGAATAAGTGTCAGCCTGAGCCACACTTAGGACGGTTGCCCAAAGGGATCATTGAGATCTAAACCTTTTCAAAGGGCAGTGGGGAATAATGGAAGGGGTCTGCAAGAGGCTCAAAGGAAATTCTGCATGGAGCTGCGGAATGGTTCGGCCAGGAATCCACAAGAGTAGGCATAGGAAAGTTTGGCAAAGTCACAGAAAAAGATCAGGAAGGGGCTCTTGCAAGAGCTCATTCCTTCAGCTGTCGATAGGTTACAGTCCATGAAATCTGCAGGTGACGCCCACTTAGGTGCATCATCAAAAGCAGTCCATTGTCCATAGTAGCCATACGTTGCAGGCTGCAACAGTAGAGAAAAATCCCATACTGGACATGAGAATGGCCCATCGTTCACATCCTCACGTCAACGCTGAATAGCCTTTTGTTAACCCCTTCGCTGCTAGGCCTTTCCCCCCCTGTGCTAAGCCTTTTTTTGGCTATTTGGGGTAGTGCGGGCTTAGGCCCCTGTAACTTTTTGACCACATAAGGTATCCATGCCAAATTTGCGTCCTTTTTTTCTAACATCATGGGGATTGTAAAGGTACCCAGGGTTTGTGTATTCCCCTGGAGGGGACCCAGAAATTTGCCAAAATACAGCAAAATTTAGTTTTTTTGGGGAAAAATGCGAAAAAAGGGCTACAGATGAAAGCGTCTTGTTTTTTCCCTGCAAATGGCATCAAAAAAGGGGTTGTGGTGCTGAAATCACCATCTTCCCAGATTTCAGGGACAAGCAGACTTTTGTCAGAAAACCAACTTTTTTTACACAGTTTTGGCATTTTTCTGTGACATAGCCTATTTTTGCTATTTTTTGTCCTTTCAACCTCCTTCCAGTTAATGGTAGAAATGGGTATGAAACCAATAATGGATCCTGAAAAACCATACATTTCTGAAAAGTAGACAAAATTCTGAATTCAGCAAGGGGTCATTTGTGTAGATCCTTAAAGTTTTCCTTATAGAAACTAACAGTTAAATGAAGGAAAAATTGAAAATTAGTTGAAAAAACAGCCATTTGTGTCAACGTTTTCACCTGTAACTTCTTCTAATTATGACAGCTATTTGAAATCAATATACCGTTATATCCGCTGGACCTTTCTGGTTGTGGGGATATATATGACTTGTAGGTTCACCAAGAACCCGACGACACGCAGAGCCAATAACTGAGCAGCATCTTGCAATGGTTTTTTATTATGTACCGGGTATACAGCAATTATTTTGGGAAAATGTATACATGGAAAAATTGTTATGAAAGACACCTATGTATTTCTGAAATGGGAACAAAATGTAGATTTTAGAAACAGTAGATATTTGCACATTTCCGAAATTGGGAGTACCCATACTAGCATGAGAATTATAGGTCATTTTTCAAAATGACTTATTTTTACACATTGTCTTTCATTTTGAAGGCAGAAATGCATCGAAAGTCAATAGGTAATAACAGTTGCTCTACAATTCTGTGTTACCCTAAGTCTCCCGATAAAAATGGTACCTCACTTGTGTGGGTAGCCCTTGTGCCCACAACAGGAAATGGCTCAAAATGCAACGTGGACGTACCACATTTTCACAATGAAAAATTACCCTTTTTTTGCAAAGTGCCTAGCTGTAGTTTTTGAACCCTAGCTCTGCGGGCACTTAGGGAAACCTAGCAAACCTATACATTTTTGAAAACTAGACACCCAGGGGAATTCAGGACGGGGTGACATGACTGGCTCTCACCAGGTTCTGTTACCCAACATCCCTATCAAACCTAAAAAAATTGGTTAAAAAAACAAATTTTCCTCACTTTTCTGTGGTGGAAAGTTCTGAAATCTGCGCGGATCCACAAAATTCTATGCACCCCTCGTTCCCCAAGGTCTTCTGAAAACAATGGTACCTCACTTGTGTGGGTAGGCCTAGCGCCCGCGACAGGAAGCAGCGCAAAACGCAACGTGGACGCACCACATTTTCACAGTGAAAAATGACCCTTTTTTTGCAACGTGCCTAGCTGTAGTTTTTGAACCCTAGCTCTGCTGGCACCTAGGGAAACCTAGCAAACCTATACATTTTTGGAAACTAGACACCCAGGGGAATCCAGGATGGGGTGACTTGACTGCCTCCCACCAGGTTCTGTTACCCAGAATTCCTCGCAAACCTAAAAAATTGTCAAAAAAAACACATTTTCCCCACATTTCTGTGGTGGAAAGTTCTGTAATCTGCGTGGATCCACAAATTTCCACCCACCCCGCGTTACCCAAAGTCTTATGAGAAAAATGGTACCTCACTTGTGTGGGTCGGCTTAGTGCCTGCGACAGGAAACGGCACAAAACGCAACGTGGTCACACTTCAATTTCGCAGTGAAAAATGACCCTTTTTTGGCAAAGTGCCTAGGTGTAGGTTTGAACCCTAGCTCTGTCGGCACCTACGGAAACCTAGCAGACCTATACATATTTGAAAACTAGACACCCAGGGGAATCCAGGATGGGGTGACTTGACTGCCTCCCACCAGGTTCTGTTACCCAGAATCCCTTGCAAACCTAAATAATTGTAAAAAAAAACACATTTTCCCCACATTTCTGTGGTGGAAAGTTCTGGAATCTGCGTGGATCCACAAATTTCTGCCCACCCCGCGTTCCCCAAAGTCTTACGAGAAAAATGGTACCTCACTTGTGTGGGTCGGCCTAATGCCTGCGACAGGAAACAGCGCAAAACGCAACGTGGTCACACCTCAATTTCGCAGTGAAAAATGACCCTTTTTGGCAAAGTGCCTAGCTGTAGTTTTTGAACCCTAGCTCTGCCGGCAACTAGGGAAACCTAGCAAACCTATACATTTTTGAAAACTAGACACCCAGGGGAATCCAGGATGGGGTGACTTGACTGCCTCCCACCAGGTTCTGTTACCCAGAATCCCTTGCAAACCTAAACAATTGTCCAAAAAAACACATTTTCCCCACATTTCTGTGGTGGAAAGTTCTGGAATCTGCGTGGATCAACAAATTTCCACCCACCACATGTTCCCCAAAGTCTTATGAGAAAAATGGTACCTCACTTGTGTGGGTCGGCCTAGTGCCTGCGACAGGAAACGACGCAAAACGCAACATGGTCACACTTCAATTTCGCAGTGAAAAATGACCTTTTTTGGCAAAGTGCCTAGGTGTAGGTTTGAACCCTAACTCTGCCGGCACCTAGGGAAACCTAGCAAACCTATACATATTTGAAAACTAGACACCCAGGGGAATCCAGGATGGGGTGACTTGACTGCCTCCCACCAGGTTCTGTTACCCAGAATCCCTTGCAAACCTAAATAATTGTAAAAAAAACACATTTTCCCCACATTTCTGTGGTGGAAAGTTCTGGAATCTGCGTGGATCCACAAATTTCTGCCCACCCCGCGTTCCCCAAAGTCTTACGAGAAAAATGGTACCTCACTTGTGTGGGTCGGCCTAGTGCCTGCGACAGGAAACGGCGCAAAACGCAACATGGTCACACCTCAATTTCGCAGTGAAAAATTACCCTTTTTGGCAAAGTGCCTAGCTGTAGTTTTTGAACCCTAGCTCTGCCGGCACCTAGGGAAACCTAGCAAACCTATACATTTTTGAAAACTAGACACCCAGGGGAATCCAGGATGGGGTGACTTGACTGCCTCCCACCAGGTTCTGTTACCCAGAATCCCTTGCAAACCTAAAAATTGTCCAAAAAACACATTTTCCCCACATTTCTGTGGTGGAAAGTTCTGGAATCTGCGTGGATCAACAAATTTCCACCCACCACATGTTTCCCAAAGTCTTATGAGAAAAATGGTACCTCACTTGTGTGGGTCGGCCTAGTGCCTGCGACAGGAAACGACGCAAAACGCAACATGGTCACACTTCAATTTCGCAGTGAAAAATGACCCTTTTTTGGCAAAGTGCCTAGGTGTAGGTTTGAACCCTAACTCTGCCGGCACCTAGGGAAACCTAGCAAACCTATACATATTTGAAAACTAGACACCCAGGGGAATCCAGGATGGGGTGACTTGACTGCCTCCCACCAGGTTCTGTTACCCAGAATCCCTTGCAAACCTAAATAATTGTAAAAAAAAACACATTTTCCCCACATTTCTGTGGTGGAAAGTTCTGGAATCTGCGTGGATCCACAAATTTCTGCCCACCCCGCGTTCCCCAAAGTCTTACGAGAAAAATGGTACCTCACTTGTGTGCGTCGGCCTAGTGCCTGCAACAGGAAACGGCGCAAAACGCAACGTGGTCACACCTCAATTTCGCAGTGAAAAATGGCCCTTATTTGGCAAAGTGCCTAGCTGTAGTTTTGAACCCTACCTCTGCCGGCACCTAGGGAAACCTAGCAAACCTATACATTTTTGAAAACTAGACACGCAGGGGAATCCAGGATGGGGTGACTTGACTGCCTCCCACCAGGTTCTGTTACCCAGAATCCCTTGCAAACCTAAAAAATTGTCCAAAAAAACACATTTTCCCCACATTTCTGTGGTGGAAAGTTCTGGAATCTGCGTGGATCCACAAATTTCTGCCCACCCCGTTCCCCAAAGTCTTATGAGAAAAATGGTACCTCACTTGTGTGGGTCGGCCTAGTGCCTGCGACAGGAAACGGCGCAAAACGCAACGTGGTCACACCTCACTTTCGCAGTGAAAAATGACCCTTTTTTGGCAAAGTGCCTAGCTGTAGTTTTGAACCCTACCTCTGCCGGCACCTAGGGAAACCTAGCAAACCTATACATTTTTGAAAACTAGACACCCAGTGGAATCCAGGATGGGGTGACTTGACTGCCTCCCACCAGGTTCTGTTACCCAGAATCCCTTGCAAACCTAAAAATTGTCAAAAAAACCACATTTTCCCCACATTTCTGTGGTGGAAAGTTCTGGAATCTGCGTGGATCCACAAATTTCCACCCACCCCGCGTTCCCCAAAGTCTTACGAGAAAAATGGTACCTCACTTGTGTGGGTCGGCCTAGTGCCTGCGACAGGAAACGGCGCAAAACACAACGTGGTCACACCTCAATTTCGCAGTGAAAAATGACCCTTTTTTGGCAACGTGCCTAGCTGTAGTTTTTGAACCCTAGCTCTGCCGGCACCTAGAGAAACCTAGCAAACCTATACATTTTTGAAAACTAGATACCCAGGGGAATCCAGGATGGGGTGACTTGACTGCCTCCCACCAGGTTCTGTTACCCAGAATCCCTTGCAAACCTAAACAATTGTCAAAAACCACATTTTTCCCACATTTCTGTGGTGGAAAGTTCTGGAATCTGCGTGGATCCACAAATTTCCACCCACCTCGCGTTCCTCAAAGTCTTACGAGAAAAATGGTACCTCACTTGTGTGGGTCGGCCTAGTGCCTGCGACAGGAAACGGCGCAAAACGCAACGTGGTCACACCTCAATTTCGCAGTGAAAAATTACCCTTTTGGCAAAGTGCCCAGCTGTAGTTTTTGAACCCTAGCTCTGCCGGCACCGAGGGAAACCTAGCAAACCTATACATTTTTGAAAACTAGACACCCAGGGGAATCCAGGATGGGGTGACTGGACTGCCTCCCACCAGGTTCTGTTACCCAGAATCCCTTGCAAACCTAAAGAATTGTCAAAAAAACCACATTTTCCCCACATTTCTGTGGTGGAAAGTTCTGGAATCTGCGTGGATCCACAAATTTCCACCCACCCCGCATTCCCCAAAGTATTCCGAGAAAAATGGTACCTCACTTGTGTGGGTCGGCCTAGTGCCCGCGACAGGAAACGGCGCAAAACGCAACGTGGTCACACCTCAATTTCGCAGTGAAAAATAACCCTTTTTTGGCAAAGTGCCTAGCTGTAGTTTGTGAACCCTAGCTCTGCCGGCACCTAGGGAAACCTACCAAACACACACAATTCTGAAAAGTAGACACCCGGGGGCTTCCAGGGAGGTATGGCTTGCATGGAACCCCCAACCTTTCCTTACCCAGAATCCCCTGCAAACCTCAATTTTAGCTGAAAAAAATCACTTTTTCACATATTTTTGTGGGAAAGTGTGGCATCACTGGCCTCACACAAATTTTCTACCACCCAGCGTTCCCCCAGGTCTCCCGATAAAAATGGTGCCTCACTTGTGTGGGAGGCCCAAGTACCAGCGACATGCAAGGGCCCAAAACGTAGTGAGGCGACATCAAAATTGCTCTATCTCAAAACCACCTGGTTTTGCAAGGGGGTCACCTGGGGTTTTGGCCCCGTGCTCGGCGGCCATCTAGGGAAACCTACCAAACTCACACATTTCTGAAAAGTAGACACCCGGGGGCTTCCAGGGAGGTATGGCTTGCGTGGATCCCCCAACGTTTCCTTACCCAGAATCCCTGCAAACCTCAATTTTAGCTGAAAAATCACTTTTTTCACACATTTTGTGTGGGAAAGTGTGGCATCACTGGCCTCACATAAATTTCCTACCACCCAGCGTTCCCCAGGTCTCCCGATAAAAATGGTGCCTCACTTGTGTGGGAGGCTCAAGTACCCACGACAGGCAAGGGCCCAAAACGTAGTGAGGCGACATCAAAATTGCCTATCTCAAAACCACCTGGTTTTACAAGGGGGTCACCTGGGTTTTTGGCCCGTGCTCGGCGGCCATCTAGGAAACCTACCAATCCCACACATTTCTGAAAAGTAGACACCCGGGGGCTTCCAGGGAGGTATAGCTTACGTGGATCCCCCAACGTTTCCTTACCCAGAATCCCCTGCAAACCTCAATTTTAGCTGAAAAAATCACTTTTTCACACATTTTTGTGTGGGAAAGTGTGGCATCACTGGCCTCACACAAATTTCCTACCACTCAGCGTTCCCCAGGTCTCCCGATAAAAATGGTGCCTCACTTGTGTGGGAGGCCCAAGTACCCGCGACAGGCAAGGGCCCAAAACGTAGTGAGGCGACATCAAAATTGCCTATCTCAAATCCACCTGGTTTTGCAAGGGGGTCACCTGGGTTTTTGGCCCCGTGCTCGGCGGCCATCTAAGGAAACCTACCAAACCCACACATTTCTGAAAAGTAGACACCCGGGGGCTTCCAGGAAGGTATAGCTACGTGGATCCCCAACGTTTCATTACCCAGAATCCCCTGCAAACCTCACTTTTGCTGAAAAAAATCACTTTTTCACACATTTTTGTGTGGTAAAGTTGTGGCATCACCTTGCTGACACAAATTTCCTACCACCCAGCGTTCCCCAGGTCTCCCGATAAAAATGGTGCCTCACTCGGGTGGGATGCCCAAGTACTCGCGACAGGCAAGGGCCCACAACGTATTGAGGCGACCTCAAATGGCCTATCACAAAACGACCTGGTTTTGCAAGGGGGTCCCATGACGTTTTGGCCCGGGGCTCGGCGGCCACCTAGGGAAACCTACCAAGCCCACACATTTCTGAAAAGTAGACACCCGGGGATTCAGGGAGGTATGGCTTGCGTGGATCCCCCAACGTTTTCTTACCCAGAATCCCCTGCAAACCTGACATTTTGCTGAAAAAATCCCTTTTTCACACATTTTTGTGTGGTAAAGTTGTGGCATCACCTCGCTGACACAAATTTCCTACCACCCAGCGTTCCCAGGTCTCCCGATAAAAATGGTGCTCACTCGGGTGGGAGGCCCAGTACTCGTGACAGGCAAGGCCCACAACGTATTGAGCAACCTCAAAATGGCCTACACAAACGACCTGGTTTTGCAAGGGGGTCCCATGACGTCTTAGCCCGGGGCTCGCTGCCACCTAGGAAACCTACCAAACCCACACATTTCTGAAAAGTAGACACCGGGGGATTCCAGGGAGGTATGGCTTGCGTGGATCCCCCAACGCTCTTACCCAGAATCCCCTGCAAACCTGACATTTTGCTGAACAAATCCCTTTTTCACACATTTTTGTGTGGTAAAGTTGCTGGCATCACCGGGCTGACACAAATTTCCTACCACCCAGCGATCCCCCAGGTCTCCCGATAAAAATGGTGCATCACTTGGGTGGGAGGCCCAAGTACCCGTGACAGGCAAGGTCCCACAACATTTTGTGATAGGCAATTTTAATGTTGCCTCAATACGATGTGGGCCCTTGTCTGTCGCGGGTACCTGGGCCTCCCACCCGAGTGAGGCACCATTTTTACTCGGGAGACTGGGGAACGCTGTGGTAGGAAATTTGTGTCAGCAAGGTGATGCCACAACTTTACCACACAAAAATGTTTGAAAAAGGGATTTTTTTCAGCAAAATGTCAGGTTCGCAGTGGATTCTGGGTAAGAAAACGTTGGGGATCCACGCAGCCATACCTCCCTGGAATCCCGGGTGTCTACTTTTCAGAAATGTGTGGGTTTGGTAGGTTTCCTAGGTGGCCACCAACCCGGGCCAAAGCGTCATGGGACCCCTTGCAAAACCAGGTCGCTTTTGTGGTAGGCCATTTTGAGGTTGCCTCAATACGTTGTGGGCCTTTGCTCTGTCGCGGGTACTTGGGCCTCCCACCCGAGTGAGGCACCATTTTGATCGGGAGACCTGGGGAACGCTGGGTGGTAGGAAATTTGTGGCAGCAAGGTGATGCCACAACTTACCACACAAAAATGTGTGAAAAAGGGATTTTTTCAGCAAATGTCAGGTTTGCAGGGGATTCTGGGTAAGAAAACGTTGGGGATCCACGCAAGCCATACCTCCCTGGAATCCCCTCGGGTGTCTACTTTTCAGAAATGTGGTGGGTTTGGCTGAGGTGGCCAGCTGAGCCCGGGCCAAAACGTCATGGGACCCCACTTGCAAAACCAGATGCGTTTTGTGGTAGGCCATTTTGAGGTTGCCTCTATACGTTGTGGGCCCTTGCCTGTTGCGGGTACTGGGCCTCCCACCGAGTGAGGCACCATTTTTATCGGGAGACCTGGGGAACGCTGGGTGGTAGGACATTTGTGTCAGCAAGGTGATGCCACAACTTTACCACACAAAAAATGTGTGAAAAAGGGATTTCTTTCAGCAAAATGTCGGTTTGCAGGGGATTCTGGTAAGAAAACATTGGGGATGCACGCAAGCCATACCTCCTGAATCCCCAGGTGTCTACTTTTCAGAAATGTGTGGGTTTGGTAGGTTTCCCTAGGTGGCCGCCGAGCCCCGGGCCAAAAGCGTCATGGGACCCCCTTGCAAAACCAGGTCGCTTGTGGTAGGCCATTTTGAGGTTGCCCTCAATACGCTAGGGCCCTGCCTGTCGCGGATACTTAGGCCTCCCACCCGAGCGAGGCACCACTTTTATCGGAGACCTGGGGAAACGCTGGTGGTAGGAAATTTGTGTCAGCAAGGTGATGCCACAACTTTACCACACAAAAATATGTGAAAAAGGGATTTTTTCAGCAAAATGTCAGGTTTGCAGGGGATTCTGGGTAAGAAACGTTGGGGGATCCACGCAAGCCATACCTCCCTGGAATCCCCAGGTGTCTACTTTACAGAAATGTGTGGGTTTGGTACGATTTCCCTAGGTGGCCGCCGAGTCCCGGCCAAAACGTCATGGGACCCCCTTGCAAAACCAGGTCGTTTTGTGATAGGCCATTTTGAGGTTGCCTCAATACGTTGTGGGCCCTTGCCTGTCGCGAGTGCTCTGGGCCTCCCACCCGAGTGAGGCACCATTTTATCGGAGACCTGGGGAACGCTGGGTGGTAGGAAATTTGTGTCAGCCCGGTGATGCCACAACTTACCACACAAAAATGTGTGAAAAAGGGATTTTTTCAGCAAATGTCAGGTTTGCAGGGGATTCTGGGTAAGAAAATGTTGGGGGATCCACACAAGCCATACTCCTGAATCCCCTGGGTGTCTACTTTCAGAAATGTGTGGGTGTGGTGGTTTTCCCTAGGTGGCTGCCGAGGCCTGCCAAAAACCCAGGTGACCCCCTTGCAAAACCAGGTCATTTTGAGATAATGTGTTGTTTATTTCTGCAGCGTGAAAATTTTGGCACTAATATTGCAAGGAAAATGTGACAGACATTTTGAGGTTTGCAGGACATTGTGGGTACCATAACTTGTTGGGATCCACAAGAGAGATATCACCATGTACTCCCAAGGGTGTTTACGTTTACGATAATATCTACAGTTGGTAGGTTATTCTTAGACGGAATGTACACCTTGGCAGACAGACTAAAAAGACAAAGATTACTGCACAGCCATCTATTCCTCAAGCACACACACATACTGGTTGGATTTGGCATGAGGGCAAGTGATGGTTCAGTATATACAATTTTATTAACAAGAGATTTCACAAAAATGAAATGCACTGTCAATAATTGAAAGGACAAAAACTGAACCAGTGACTCGCAGCTCGTGAGCTGTAAAGCCACGTCAAGGCCCCAACCGCTTTACAGGCCATTCACACACCTTTCATACGTGATACACACAAGACCATTCACACCACCAGGCACGAAACAAACACATTACAACATTCACAAAAAGGGACAAGGTACACCCTGCTTGAGAAAGACAAAAAAAATATTACTGCACAGCCATCTAATCCTCCACACACACATACTGGTTGGATTTGGCACGAGGGTGAGTGATGGTTCAGTATATACAATTGTATTAACAAGTGATTTCACAAAAATGAAATGCACTGTTAATAATTGAAAGGACGAGAAACTGAACCATTGACTCACAGCTCGTGAGCTGTAAAGCCACGACAAGGCACACACCTCTTTACAGGCCATTCATACACCTTTCATACGTGTGACAAATACAAAACCATTCACACCACCAGCCGCGGGCCCATCACATTACAACACTCACACCAGCAGGCAGCGCCATTCAAGGGCCCATCACTTTCACACGCCCACATTCCTAACACAGCAACCACACAAGCTGATGGATTGCGTGGAGTGTCGCTCGCTAGCAGTGTGTGTAGTGACCAGCAGCAAGTCACTACTACACACTGCCAGCCGAGCGCCACTCCACGCACACCGCCAGCCAAGTGCCACTCCACGCACACTGCCAGCCAAGTGCCACTCCACGCACACCGCCAGCCAAGCGCCACTCCACGCACACCGCCAGCCAAGCGCCACTCCACGCACACCGCCAGCCTAGTGCCACTCCACGCACACCGCCAGCCAAGCGCCACTACACGCACACCACCAGCCAAGAGCCACTCCACGCACACCGCCAGCCAAGCGCCACGCCACGCACGCCGCCAGCCAAGCGCCACTCCACGCACACCGCCAGCCAAGCGCCACTCCACGCACACCGCCAGCCAAGCACCACTCCACGCAAACCGCCAGCCAAGAGCCACTCCATGCACACCGCCAGCCAAGCGCCACTCCACGCACACCGCCAGCCAAGCGCCACCCACGCACACCGCCAGCCAAGCACCAGCCTACACACACCACCATCACATTTAGGATTTTTTTATACAAAAAGAAAACACAAAACAAATTGCAAATAGATACAAATCTACTAACACAAAATCAGAAACTAAATACATTGCACTAATGCCAACCTTGAAACAGAACAACAATTCTTAAACATTACAGACCAGGCAGTTCACTTTACCACTCATGGTTGCTCCCAATAATTCTTTTGCTTGTGGTACGCTCTATAACAAGCAGGCACACACAGCCCAGGGTTAGAAGGACACTCAGGGCAGTCCATACGAGTTTCCTTCCGCGTACCTCTTCGCCAACAGACTCTACATCTCCTAGTGGGAAAGTCTTTTGAGGGTGTAGGAGGAATGTGATCAGGAAAGTGGCGATCTTTCAATCGAGCCACATCCTCCACCACTCCAACTCTAGGAACACTTGCCTGTTCCACAACAACAAGGCTGCCTATGACAGACTGCTGAAACTGAACAAAAGTCAACTTTGACGCAGGAGAATACTCCTTGAACACAACAAAAGCATTGAAAGTTGCTAAATTGAAGAGATGGATGGCCAACTTCTTATACCAAATGTAAGCCTTACGAATAGCAGTGTAAGGTTCCAACCTCTGATCTACTCTATCAACACCACCCATGTGCTTATTGTAGTCTAAAATGCACACAGGTTTGCGCACTTCAGCAATCTGACCCCAAACAGCCACAGGTGAAGTACCTCATCATGGATGGTAGTCAGCATGTACACATCCCTCCTGTCCACAAATTTCACAGCTAGCAGTTCCTCACTCACGCAAGGCACTGCACTGTCCCCTCTGAAGTTTTTTGCAAACAAGCTCTTTTGGATAACCTTTACGGTTAGAGCGGATTGTGCCACAAGCAAAAGTGTCCACTTTGAACAATTCCTTAAACAATTGCACAGCAGTGTAGAAGTTATCAAGGTACAAATGGTGGCCTCTGTTAAACAGTCCTCTAGCAAGATCCCACACAATTTTCTCTGAAACTCCAAAAGTGGACGGACAACCAGGGGGGTCAATAGTGGAATCCCTACCAGTGTACACACGCAAATTAAAAACATATCCTGTCCTACTCTCAGACAACATATACAGCTTAATTCCATAGCGTGCCCTCTTGCTAGGAATGTACTGCCTAAAAACCAAATGGCCCTTGAAAAGGACCAAAGACTCATCAATAGATATTTCTTTCCCTGGAGTATAGATCTCTCAAAATCGATCTACAAAGTGATCAAGAACAGGCCGAATCTTAAAAAGACGGTCACATTCAGGGTGATCTCGTGCGCAACGCCAAACCATTATCAACAAAATGCAGCATCCGAAGCAAAAAGTAAATACCGATCACGAGTCATTACTGCAGGAAATATGGCCGTTGCCATCAAGGGACTGGTAGACCAATATGAACCCATGGACGGCTTCCTTATCAAACCCATCAAAAAAGTCAAACCCAAAAACTTCTTCATCTCTTCCAGATTTGTGGGACTCCACCGGGTAGCTCTAGAATGGGGCCTAAGTCTGGCACTGTTGTCCCTCAAAAACTGTTCAGCATACAAATTAGTCTGCTCAACAATCTCACCCAAAAATACATCATCCATAAACAACTGAAAATACTGTATAGGCAAATAATGTTCACAATCCACTCTACACCCTGCATAACCACTAAAGGCAGGCAACACCGGCTGCACCATGTTTGGATCAACCCAGAGTCCAGCACTTCCAGTAGGAAGCCTAGCAGCCCCAGGCTGCAATCCAGATGCCTCTTGCACCATCGGCACAGTAGTATCCTCCTCTAAAACAGGCACTTCATCTGCACTGAGAGTACCTTCATCATCCGATGATTCCATGTGGAGAGAAAACTCACTGCCTGAATCTTCCCTCCCTCCTCTCCCTCAGACCGCACTGTCAGTCTCATAATCCTGCTCAGAGGAAGATTCAAGAAGCAAACCAACCACCTGCTGAGCAGTCATTCTACGGCTAGCCATAATGCTTACTAATAAAGGTTACGTGTCAAACAAGTCAACAACAACAAACCCTTTGTAAAAAAAGAAATAAACAAAATGTAGCTTTATCACAAAGACCTATATACTCCAACACTATACCACTCACGTGACAGAAGCAGCTAGACTCACCACCACCTACTCTGCACAGACACAGTAAGGATCAACAATATCCCACTAAAAAAGAAGAAAAAAAAAATTACACATAAGACAATGCAAAACATCGCAAAGAATTTCATGCTCTGAACACTAACAAATATGCTGCCATTATGACACCACTTACAAAAAAATTCATTCATGCATGACAATAATACTCATTTGGAGTACACACAACAAAAATATTTTTTCTTACCAAATAAATGCAATTACGCAAAACTGCAGAACAACCACTGCCGAAACCGCAAACAGGAATCAAAAGCTTTACACTAGAATAAAAAGGAGAAAAAAACATTACAATCACTTATGCAAATAATGCACCAGTCCACACACAATCCACCAGCCAAGCTAAGGGGTAGGTGGGCCAAAGAGTATAAATAAAATATTCACCCCGTAAAGGGGAGCAACCCTTGCCCTTTTGGCCACTCCCCAACACAAAAATTAAAAAAAACCCTGGTGTCTAGTGGCTTCTGCCCTCCTTGGGGGCAGATGGGCCTAAAAACATACTGCTATTCTGCCACCCAAGGGGTCACTCTCCACAAATAAATGCCTGGTGGACTAGTGGGAAGATACCTTTATCTTCCGCACACGATCTCTCACTACTCAACTCTACTCTCAACTCTATTCACAACTGGATGTTAGCTCACCAACTCATTCTGAATCCCGCCAAAACTGAATTCCTCCTCCTCTCTACCTCTCTCTCACCTCCTCCTGTTCAATCTTGGATGGATCAGCTGAACCTACTCAACAACAAACCCATCATTGTCGACAGCGCTAAATCCTTAGGTGTCATTCTTGACAAAAGACTCAACCTAATCTCCCACATCAACTCTATTGCTAAGAACGCACGTTACCAGTTGCGCCTTCTATGGGGGATCCGTCGGTTCTTCCCGGAGAAAGACTTAAAAACCTTGGTACAATCTCTGGTTCTCTCAAGACTGGATTATTGCAATTCTCTTCTGACGGGCCTACCCAAATCCCACCTCTCCCCTCTCAAATCCATCCTCCATTCAGCAGCTCGCTTCATTTCAGGGTCTAAACGAAGCGACCACGTCACTCCTATCCTGTCCTCTCTTCGATGGCTTCCGATCGAGGCAAGATCTATTTACAAAACACAAAGACACTATACTTTCACTCTCAGCCCCCTCTAGGAAGTTCGCTCTTCATTGTGTTCTGAGTGACTGCCACTTATTGCAGTATACCTCTATTTGTATTTTGTATCTCATGTATCATGCACATGTGTGTGTGCCCGGAAGCTGTTTCAGCCCGGGCTGCCACACACGGGGGGGTGGTGTATGCACTGCCAGCAACCTGCCAGGCCAGTGCACAACACTTGCCATCACCCTCTCTCTGCCTGCCATTGCGCTCCATGCTTCTGAAGGGTAACCCGATTCAAGGCCCCATTCTCCCGATTTATTAAAAAAAAACTGCCCCGAAAACATATGGCCCTCAAAAGGGGAGCGACCCTTGCCCAAGGGGCCGCTCCCCAAAACAGTATTTTCACGGTTTAAAAAAAAATAAAAGAAATTCCCTGGTGTCTAGTGGGCATTCCTGCTGCACGATTGCATGATCGTGCAGCAGGAATGCATAAAAGAGGCATCGGGGGAAAGGAAAACCCTTTCCTTTCCCTCGATGCCTCTTTTGTTTCAAACCCCCCTCCCGGAGCCAAAACTCACCTTATTCCCGTTGCGCTGGAAGCAAATGGCTTCCAGCGCGTCGGGGAACAAAGGAAACCCCACGACGTCGAGCGCGCCTCGCGCGCTGACGTCATTGAGGAGTGCGGGGGAGGCAGGGGAAGCCCTTCCCCTGCCTTCCCCCCAAAAAAAACAACGATCGGATTCCCACGGGGGGAGCGCCAGCGCTTCCCCCGTGGGTGGGTCTTATGACGAGCTGGACTCGTCATGAGCACACGACCACTGTGTGCCATGACGAGTCCAGCTCGACATAAGCATCGAAGGGGTTAAGAATTCAGTTCTCGTGTGCTCATCATCGACATTCCTTTCTCAGGCAGTGTATCTATTGCTGTTACAAGAAATAGATCTATTCTAAACTAGCAATGCATGAGAACATCTGCAAAAAGTCAAGTCAGCAGAAAGAACAGTACTATGGCTTTATGTAATTCAGTAATTAGAAATACAGGCCTTTAGAGTCAATACTAATTTAAGGTATTAAATCAATGAAGTCCATTTAATATGCGTGTGCATCTTTAAATATACCCAAGAATAATTCACTTAGTACCTTTAGTTCATGTTTCATTAGCAAATAGTGAATAATCATTTTACACAATAATAAGTATGAATGAGAACTACATTTGAAAGTACATATGAGTAACAATAATGCATACATTGATAAACCTTTATTGTTTGACCTATGCTAGGACCCTACACATATAAGGATAGTTGTGAGATAATAACGATAACCCTAACAGTTACACATACCATATAGCACACATTTAGGACTCTTGAGTAAAGGTTCAGCAGTAAAGTGAAGAAGATGGTATGAAATAACTACACATTACTAACATTCATGCTTGCAATATAGCACATATTATAATTCATAAATCTTTTAGTGGTAAGGAAGTTTATACATTTTGTTATTACATGTCAATCCCTTTATTAATTAATACCAGATGATTACTTCTAGATCGTTAAACTAAAACACATTTCCTATTTAGTGAAGACGATTTCTAAATTAAACATCAGAATGACTTCTTTTGATATTAGTAAACATTCTATTTGAAAAACTGTAATTCTACGCTTAATACTCTTTGCAATAACATTGTCAGATGCAACGTGTGCGTAAATCACAGTGGCACATAAGAATCGTGAAAAGTGCACATTCATTTTGAGTGAGATATAGTTCTTATTAAACTTCTGTGACGTGTAAAGAGTGGGCAACTTTGCTCTGCATCAGTCCCATTTGCAGCATTTTGCTGTGCTGAAAACAGGTTCAGCAGGACCTCACAGTAAAGCTATCCGGCCTTGTGGACACCTGCGTGGCTGCAGCTTCCAACCTTTCCCAGCTAGAGGACTTGAGAACCAAAATGTGACTGAGCCTGAAGCTTAAAACTACTTCTTCAGTAGGAGCTCAGCAACAATGTATCTGATCTTGAAGGACTCTTGCGCCACTGTGAGATACTGCTCTTCAATATGTTGAGTATGTCAGAAGGCAAAAACTTTGACCAAGTCTTCATGTATCCACTCCATCACTGTCATGCCTAAAACTGCGTCTACATCTGGGTCAATCATGAACTGAGACTTTACATCAGTGCTTTACTGCTTCTATGAGCTTTTAGACTTACATTTTGAAAATTCTTATATC
Source organism: Calotriton arnoldi (assembly GCA_963921515.1). NCBI lineage: Eukaryota > Metazoa > Chordata > Amphibia > Caudata > Salamandridae > Calotriton > Calotriton arnoldi. The sequence goes on from CAWUFW010004677.1 coordinate 723,077, forward strand.
CGGTTCCCTTTACCCAATTTTGATAGATTTTGTGTCTTTTCAATTATTACCGTTTTCTTAATTTGCTTGGGAGTTTTATTGTATTGTGGTTTCACCTTAAATTTGTGCTACTTGAAGTTAACGTGCATTTCTCTTGGAAATTGCATGATTCTTGTGCCATAGCTACCAAGGACTTAGCAGAGTTCTACTGAGACTTGTAATGAGTCCTAACCAGAGCGTTTTTTAAGTTATGAGTTAATCCTTCCTAAATCAAACCCACTTCATGATATTACTGACCAACAGTAGGACATGACTTTGAGCAGCAATTATCATTTAATTTTAACATTTTAGAAATTAAGACTCACATTGAAGATTTAGGTCCAGATGTATGACCATTCATTTTGTGAATCTCTAAATGCAATTTTTTGCTAATTGCAATTAGGGATTCGCAAAATGCAATATACTAATGTGTCTCAGACACATTTAGCCATTCCCAATGGGGTCGCAAAAGACCTGCCTCATCAATATTCATGAGGTAGGTCGCAAATTACGACCAATTGGGAGTGGCCTGTAATCACAGGGATGGTGGCCTGCTGGGATCAGCAGACCACCATGTCTGTGATTCCTTTTAAAATAAAGCAATTTTTTTAATGGAAATGCTTCCCGTTTTCCTTAAAGGAAAACAGGATGCATTTAAAAAATAAAAATGAAAAGCTACTTTTTCATTTTTTAAAGAGTAGGCAGTGGTCCGTGGAACCACTGCCTACTCTTAAAAAATGTTGGACCCACATTCACAAAGGGATCTCTTGGGGACACCTTCCAGTTTGCAAATGGGTTACCACCTCCTTCACAGAGTTGGTAAAATATGAATTCCAGTCGCAAAAGATCCATACATGCCCCTGCGACTCGCTATTAGGAATGGATGCCCTTAGCATGCCCCATCCTAATACCGACTTGCAAACCCTATTCTGCAAGTCGGTAATAGGTTACCAACTCACAAAATAGGGTTGGAACATGTTAAAAGCCATTTTAGCAGTCACAAACAGCCAGAGTCTCCATTTTGAACCACTAAAAACGGTCCTACATCTGGCCCTTAGAGGCCAGTAATGTTTTCGATTATGTTATATTTTGGATTTTTTCCTTTTTTAAAGCAAATATTTGCATCTTGAAATTTGATTATTCATATGACTTGGACCCGTCTACCCTGACTGGCCTTAATTTTGTGGAAGTGAAAGCAATGTACAGGGAGAGGAAGATGAGAATGTGTCATAAAGCCAAGGAGAATTATGAAAGGGCCATTATGGCCTAGGAATAGGCCCGTCAAGCACAGACCACCTCAGAGTAGAAAGACAAAGTTGAAAAGGCACCAGTGTAGATGGATGAAATGCCACAAGGAATATCTTCAACTGTGTTTTCCAGAGCAGAGAGCAGTGTGTCCATTTGCAGTTTGCCCCCATATGAGCTGGAAGCTAACAAATTGGTATATGAGGGCATGAAGACTGAGAGGGACCTGAAATTTCAACTGGATTCTCTAGCCATGGAGATAAAAAATGATGTCTTGGCTGCACCTTGGGCCTTGGAAATAAAAAAGGCAACAGTTGCCTTTGAAGAGCTGAGGCTGGCAGCTGAGTACAAGAAGGTGGCTGCAGCTCCGGTTGCTTAAAAGAAGTTAAAAAAGCACAAAAATGATATCCCAGGCCCAGAGCTCATCTGTTCACCTGATGTGTGCTATATGTTGTGACTTTCTGTCAACCGGACAAAAAGCCCTCACCCACCTTTGAGGTGGCATGCTTCATCATCTGGCCCCTCATGGCACTGGTCATCTAGATCCAAGTGAGGGCTTCAACCTTATGATATGGAGCTCCTGGTGTGAAAATCCCTTTATTATTGGCTTTGATAGACAAGGATGCCTCTAGGTTGATGAAGAGAGGCCAAGGTGATGTGGGGAAAATAAGGCAGAGAGGATGGTGAAGGGCGGGTAATAAAATTACCTATCTGGATGTCTACATGTCTGGATACTTTATTTTAGCCCCTAAACGACAGGGTTAACGGTATATGGGTTAACTCAATCCATCAATAGAGACCAACATGTTTATGCCCTTATAATCACTGTATAATGGCAGTGGCTTATGCTAGTCCTGTCTTGCACTGTAAAGACACAACACTCCTGGATAATCTCCAAACAAAAGCTTATAGAAGAGTATTTGGTCTACTGCAGAATGTCTCCCTATCTCAAGTATGTTTGGAATTTGGTCTTACACAACAAGCAATAGGGAGAAGATATACCACAATAAAAGTTGTACAAAATACAGACAAATTGATCAAGTCTTTTAAAAGATGCCTTGTGGATGGCCCAGGAAGAGGACCCCCACTCCATCTACAGTGAATATTTGAGCTCATCCTTGAAGGCAACCAGTATAACGGATCTGTGGTGTCAGAATTATTCCTTTACCCGTTTTTTGTCAGTTAATAAGCAAAGCTGCCAAAATGCACTCGCTAATAGAGGATCAACACAAGCTAGCCAAGCGGACACATGCCTGGATGGTCCTTCAATCCTATTCCATATTGAAACTGGCTGCATATTTGAACACATTTTCTCTACATTTAAAAAGAAAGTTAATGGCCACTCAGTTTGGGTGGTTGCCAACTCTGGCCGAACAACCTACTTGAAAACGTAGCAGCCCCAGGACGTGTGGTGCAGCAGTGCAGGACTTTATTCATCTGATTTTTATATGTCCCTTTTTAAAATCTAGTCGAGTTTTATTCTTAAAAAATGCTTTTAATGTTAAAGGCATTCACTCTTGTGGAACAGCAATAATTAAGGGTCTTGACCCAACGAAACCCTAGCTCAACTGTAACTTGATGACATTTTTATGTTTTATTAAAAAGTAATAGGTCTGAGGAAAAAAACAGCACTCCGTGACGAATACATTTTAGTTGTGTTTTTGTTAAATATCATGAGTCATTATCTGTTTAATCTACTGTATTATTCGGTCTATGTGACTGAGGTATTTATTATAAATGAAATCTTACTATCATAATGGCATTGTAGCACCTGAGGGCAATTGATGGAGTGTATGCCCACAGTAATAACCTGCTAAAACAAAGTAAAATGTAAGTAAAGTTCCTTGCATGGTGTGCAGGCCCAAGGATTTCTCAAGGCCAAGTTTCACGAACTCTGGTTAGGTCATTAGTTGGTATCCTGTTTATATGTGAATGTGATCATCCAGCAGTCACTGTACAGACTGTTACTGATCACTTTTTATGACTGTTCAGTCTGTCGCGTTTGACTGAAAGTCAGAACAACTACAAAAACAGTGAAACATAACCACAATTTAAATTTAAAATACCTTACACTCGTTTATAATTGAAACTATTGTGCACAACATAGTTGCCTTTAAACTCTGTTATTATATTAAATATTTTGAATGCAAATGATGGATTGTGTAACCATTAAGTGAGAGCACAATTTTATTCAATGATTTAGAGAGTTGTGCAAGCATCGTTTTGATTCTAAGCTCACTGATCCCAGTGAGCTTTCGAAGACAGCTGAACAAGAGTGCCAAAAAGGCCGCAAGGGGGGGCACAAAAAGAGTGTTTCAGGCTTCCAACAGCAGAAGAAAGGGGAAACAAGATAATAAAGTGCGATTTTCTAAAGGGCTTCAAATGACTGATATAGGGGAAAGTCCCAACTCTCTTCTCAGAAGAAGGTGGTGGGTATTAGGGGAAGATGTTCCTGGACTCAACCATGAAATGCTAGTGTTTTCATTGCCTACATGTACGGCACAAATAATTTGTCTCAAAATTGTTCGCAGAAGCCCCATACCAATGACCAGTCCATCGGGATTGCTAGTGTATGGTGTGACCTGGTGTGAAAGTAAGCCCAGTGGGTACAGGCGGGAGGACAGAGGTTACTCTTGCTTCCGTACAAATAGTGGCTGTCCCTTGGTTGGAAAGATATAGGAGCAAGCATGACTACTGTGATGTGTCAGCTGGTGTCTCTGGAGCAGATCATTCCAGCTGGTGTCCCTGGAGCAGATCATTCCATATCTGTTCTACCATGTGGAGAATGCTGACAGTCAGGTCAGGTACTATTCTGTGGTGATGTTTTCCCCGGACTCATGTGAGTTCACTGGACCTTGGAAAGTGACAGTAAGTCCTGCCAAGCTTGTTGTATGTCTACTGGAGAATCATTTGGGGCATTTTTCCAGGAAGGCAGTAGAGGTCAAATCCCATAATCCCATGCTGAAATGGTGGAACTTCATGAGTTGGTGCTTCTAGCCGGTGCACAGTCTAAATATCGAGTTTGGAATATCGACCTACAGTAATATCGAGTTCCAAATATCGTAGGGACAGAATATCGAAATCAAGAATATCGACGACCAGAATATCGACCTGAAGGTAAGTAATATCGTTTTTGTTAATATCGAAGTTAGGAATATCGAGTAGCAAAAATCGATGTTACTAATATCGATATTTATATTACTGTTATGTATTTTATTATGTATTTTATATGTATGTGTTATATATTTTTTGTTAAGTATTGTACTGGTTTTAAATATATGTATAACATTTTTAGAAGTTAGTAATGTTTTGTTTTTTAAGTAAATTATGCGTTTTAGTACTGTAGCGGTTGTGGGTTTATAGGGAATAGGGTGGGAAGTAATTTAATTATAGTAAATTCATTAATAATGTTTAGGAATTATTAATTAATTTTAATTAAATTTGGCGTTTTAGTTCTGTAGCGGGTTGTGGGTTTATAGGGGAATAGGGTGGGAAGTATTTTAATTGTAATTAAGTAATTATTTATTTTTATTTATTGGTATTGTTGATTAATTTATTGTTAATTAATTATTAATTGGTAATTAATTTTTATTCATTGGTAATTAATTTTCATTAATTGATTAATTGATAATTATATTAAGTGTATTAATTTATTATTGGAGCTTGTTGTGAGTTTATAGTGAAATAGGGTGGGAAGTAATTTAATTCTAATTAAGTAATTATTAATTTTATTTTGGGTATTGATAATTAAATTATTGTTAATAAATTATTATTTAGTAATTAATTTTAAATAAATATGATTTTTGGTATTGTAAATTAATTTATTGTTTAATAATTATTAATTGGTCATTAATTTTTATTAATTATTATTTATTGGTATTTATCATACCTTTTTGTTAATTAATTATTAATTGGTAATTACTTTTTAATAATAATAATTTTTGGTATTGGGAATTAGTTTATTGTTAATAAATTTTTATTTGGTAATTCATTTTTAATAATTATTATTTATTGGTATTTATCATTAATTTATTGTTAATTAATTATTCATTGGTAATTATTTTTTATTAATTATTTATTGGTATTGATAATTCATTTATTGTTATTTAATAATTAAATATTTATTTATTTATGAAAAATAATTTAATTCTAAGTATGTTAATTTTAACCCCTATGCTATCCAACACTTTCCCTACTGTTGCACTCACTGGAGTGGGAATAGTAATTTTTACCCCTACGCTATCCAACACTTTCCCTACTGTTGCACTCTCTGGAGTGGGAATAGTAATTTTTACCCCTACGCTATCCAACACTTTCCCTACTGTTGCACTCACTGGAGTGGGAATAGTAATTTTTACCCCTACGCTATCCAACACTTTCCCTACTGTTGCACTCTCTGGAGTGGGAATAGTAATTTTTACCCCTACGCTATCCAACACTTTCCTCACTGTTGCACTCACTGGAGTGAGAATAGTAATTTTTACCCCTACGCTATCCAACACTTTCCCTACTGTTGCACTCTCTGGAGTGGGAATAGTAATTTTTACCCTACGCTATCCAACACTTTCCCTACTGTTGCACTCTTTGGAGTGGGAATAGTAATTTTTACCCCTCACGCTATCCAACACTTTCCCTACTGTTGCACTCTTTGGAGTGGGAATAGTAATTTTTACCCCTACGCTATCCCACACTTTCCCTACTGTTGCACTCACTGGATTGGGAATAGTAATTTTTACCCCTGCGCTATCCCACACTTTCCCTACTGTTGCACTCACTGGAGTGAGAATAGTAATTATTACCCCTACGCTATCCAACACTTTCCCTACTGTTGCACTCACTGGAGTGGGAATAGTAATTTTTACCCCTACGCTATCCAACACCTTCTCTACTGTTGCACTCATTGGAGTGGGAATAGTAATTTTAACACCTACGCTATCCAACATTTACCCTACTGTTGCAATGTTTGGAGTTGGAATAGTAATTTTATTCCCTCCACTATCTAATATTTTTTTATTATTTTACCTAATGTAGTATATAATTAATTTGAAAAATATATATTTTTTAATTTGCTACATATATTTATTTGATTTTTATTTATGTTATTGTTTTATGTGTATAGATGTATTTATAATTTATAAGATTTTTTAAATAATTTATAAGTTATTAAAATAATTATTAAAACATATTAATAAGTAAGGGCACATTACGATACCCGGCGTAAATAATTCCGCCAGGCATGGAAGCGGCAAAAATCCGCCCGCACACACCGCCTGAACACCGACCACGCCATTACGATTACACAAACCGAAGACCGCCATCGGCGGAAAAGCACACAAAATACCGCCCGCCAACGTCCGAGTCGGAGACAAACCGCCCGCCACGGACGGAAACACGCACGACAACACAAAACCGCCCGCCCTCACGGCCGACACACCGCACGTGAAATTACGATCGCACCGACATGAGCGCGGAAAAACCACAAATATACCGCCCGCCAGCGCAAACAACGCCGATGAGAATCGACACGGCAGAAACCATGGCGCCCACGTACCTGCACAGAAACCATCCGCACACAAAACCAATAGCACACAACATGGCCAACAAGTCCACACAGCAAGGCACGCACAAATACACAAGCACAGTACATATCCTGAAAACACCCCCGGACAAACAAAAAATACAAAGGCCAGAACCCCAGACACAACACACCTGAAAACAACAGACCATGAGGACACACCCACATAGGTGAGTACAAAAGCAGCACTCCCACAGACCACAACCCCTTGCTACATTGCAAACCAGAGAGGAGGAGAGGACACAGTGACACAGCAAGGACAGCAGCACACCACAGAAACGCACACATCACAACCACCACCACCACCACCACCACCACCAAACACCACCACCACCACCACCACCACCACCAAACACCGGCACCACAAACCCCTGCACATTACACAACACACACCGCACCAGCACCACAAACACCATGGCACCACAAAGGATGCCCAAGTTCACGCCCATGGAGCTGACGGTCATGGTCGACGAGATCATCAAGGTGTACCCACAAATCTATGGGAACATGGTCCAGCACACACCACTAGCCACCAGAAACAGAATGTGGAACCGGATCGTAGACCAGGTCAATGCAGTCGGGACCCTGCCCAGGAACAGAGTCGAGATTAACAAACGTTGGAATGACGTCAAGAGCCTGGTCAAGAAGAAGGAGGGCAAAAACAGAGAGCTGGCTGCCGTCACTGGCGGAGGGAATCCCGCGCTCTTTAAGACCTTCAAAGCGTGGGAGGAGAAGGTGCGAGTCGTAATCCATCCGGAGATCCTCGCCGGATTAGCAGGGGAGTGGAGGCTGGTAAGTACAAACTAATGTATACCAGCACACCGCTATGTACTCACATGCACTACCACCATGCCACAGCTCCCAGGGACAAACACCCCCATGTCCAGCACACAATACACAACACATCACACACACATGCAACAGACACCACCACACACAGCCCAAACCGAACAACTGCAAGATGCGTGGGGACATGTGTACACTAAGCCAGCCACGTAACCACCAACAGGTCCCCAAATATGCCAGAAGCGCCACAACGAGCACCCACCACACCCATGTGTCCGCCACAGCTGCACCAACCGACAAGTAACAGGTAAGTGGCAGGAACACAAAGTGCAGTGGGTCGGAGGGGGACAGCTGAAGTACAACACCCACCAGGCCCCCACTCCCACAGACCAGCAAGGTGGAGCACTCCCCACACCCATGTGTCAGGCACAGCTGCACCAACCGACAAGTAACAGGTAAGTGGCAGGAACACAAAGTGCAGTGGGTCGGAGGGGGACAGCTGAAGTACAACACCCACCAGGCCCCCACTCCCACAGACCAGCAAGGTGGAGCACTCCCCACACCCATGTGTCAGGCACAGCTGCACCAACCGACAAGTAACAGGTAAGTGGCAGGAACACAAAGTGCAGTGGGTGGGATGGTGGACAGCCCAAGTACAACACACACCAGGCCCCAGTCCCACAGCACAGCAAGGAGGAGCATCCCCCACACACCCACGTGTCAGCCACCGCAGTGCACAACGACAGCCGAAAGGCAGACATCACGGTCCACAGCAATCGGTGTCAGTGGGTATCCAGCCACCCCCACGACCCACAACACCCTCCCACCCCCACAGACCTGCAACATGGAGCACCCCCGCTTAGAGCCATGTGGCATCCAGTACAGTGCACGCACGAACAACTTGCAGGTGGGAAACTGGACAGGGCCGGATTACTGGAGGCATGAGGACCGTAACACGACCAACACATGGGACATGTCACGTAGCAGACGAACACGCAGCACCGCCCACCGTCACGAACAGGTGAACAATGTGCACACGGACATGAACAACAGACTCACACCCCACATGACCCATCACAGACATAGCAACACCCAAGGAGCCACGTCTGCATGCACAAGCCACACTGAATATAGTACCACACGGCAGCCACTGTGCAACTCATCACACACAACCGAAACACCATTGAAGTCCTGTCCATGTAGCCCCAACTGCCTGTCAACCACACACCCCACAACTACGCCTATGTAAGACAAACAACACTAGACGCAACAGAGCGGAACAACATAAATGCACACGAACACCACTGAACCCATCAAACACACAGACACACCATGCACAAACAACATACCATCCATCCCATCCGTCAGCCCCAGTCTCATGAAAGGCATGTCATCCGCACAGCTGCCACACATACAGCAGTCACGCTAAGATACATGCCCATTACCAACCATGTGCCAGAAGTCAATGAAGTGCACGACACACTGTGAGCAACAACACACAACATGGGCCACACCCCCCGAGCACTGCAGTGATGCACATGGCACAGGGCAGCACGCACACCAAGGAGATGGGACAACTGCAATACGTTGGCTGGCACACAACCATCACTCACTCATAATGATGCGTCCAATGCCATGTCCAGTAATCACAACAGACAGCAAATATGCAGGCCATGTCAAGCATGCACACACCTCAAACCATGCACTGTCATGCTGCCACAACACATGTCACGTTCGGCACCCATGGCTCACAGCATGTACCCCAAAAGCATATTCCCTCCCAAATGCGAATCTGGGGCATGGCCCCCATGTTGCCATATGCGTTCCTAAGCGTTCCATTTGAACCCCAAAAGCATATTCCCTCCCAAATGCGAATCTGGGGCATGGCCCCCATGTTGCCATATGCGTTCCTAAGCGTTCCATTTGAACCCCAAAAGCAAAGTACAAACCAGACCCAGGATGGGCCAGGAGCCCGCATACACCAGAGTCACAATAAGTAGGGGCACAGCAACACACCCATCGGCATGGCCAATCCGTCCCATGCCACATGTGCACAGCACACAGTCCCATTGCCAAGCACACACAACTACAGATGCTACAGCCACACACACGCCTCCGGGAAACCCATGTACGAGATTGCACGAACTGTCAATGTCAGACGACAAATACATACTTCGCCAGGTGCAACACAATAACTAATCTCATTCTCTCCACAGGTGACGAACTGCTGGATGCTGGGGATGGAGCCAGCAGCCAGCACAGCCAGCCTACAAGCCCCCAACGAGGACACACGGATCTGGAGGATCTGTCCTCCTCTTCGGACACGGACAACCAAGCAGGCCCATCTGGTGTGGCAGGGCCCAGCCGCTCCCCAGGACCCCTCCTACCCACCAACCCATCATCCAGGGCTGCTGAACATTCACAGCCCCCTGCTGCCACTGTCGTTGCGGCCACACCCACGGTCATTGTGGCCACTACCACTGCCGCAACCGCCACCATCGCCGCACCGACCACCACCGCCGCCACCACCGCCACGTCTCCGCTGGCACCAGCCCCAGCGCAGGTGGTGGCCCGGACGACTGGATCCACCCTGGGAGCCACAGCGAGGACCGTGGTGAGCAATGTGGCTAGTGGGCAGGCCGGTGGCAGCAGGACTGGTAGGAGGAGCAGGGTCAGGGAACGCCAGCCTCCCTGGGAGCCATGCCCTGCCTCACATGGCCAGAGTCCTTGGGGCCTATGAAGAGGCCCAAGGACAATGGGTCCGGTCTGCCTCAGACACGCGTGAGGTGCTGGGGGTGTTGAGGTCCATGGACGCCCGTATGGGCCAACTCGTGGACCTCATGGGACAGCTGGTGGTGGCGGTGAGGTCACAGCCAGGGACAGCAGCTCCCCTCCGCCACCACCTGCCGGGGCGCAGGGTGGAGCAGCAGTGTCCAGTTCCCCTGCGTCCACAGCCAGTGATCACACCTCAACCACCAGCATGTCGCAAGCAGGCACCCCCTCGCAAACGTGGAAGGGGCCGTCCGAAGAGGAAACAGATCTCCCGGGAGGACTTCGCACGCTCCAGTCGCAAGTGAGGCAGCCAGCCAGCCTTCCGCCAGCCTTCCTTGACCAGCCACTGCATTGACTTGGACTACGATCCCACTCCACACAGCCATCTGGATGGCATGTGTGTGTTGGACTATGGACATAGAACCAGTGGGTACACCCTGATCATCACGCAGCCATGACCGACAGCTCATTGTCACTGCACGCACCACTTTTGTCATCATCTTACACACAATCACATGTCACAGTTTGTAATAAATGCACCTTTTTCACTAACTGCTGTTTGTGCCCTGTGTTTTATTTGTACGAATACAACGGCCACCTTGGGCGGAAAGGCACCTGATGCGTGGCATGGCAATTGAATCCGGAGGGCCTGTAGGGACCTAGGGGTGGGAGACAGAACAGGAGCACATTCAATGAGTGTGTCACACACCCATCACACAGTACATGTCAACAACTACAAGCAATGTACACACATCGCACAGAGCAATAGGGCACAATGCCACAGCCACCAACAGTGGCATACTACCCTGGCCATGGAGCGTTGACACACAGCACGCAGTGAACAAACGGCCACCCTGACACAGCACACACACACCTGCACAGATACAGCCACATCAGCGGTCGTACATGGACACTCACCGTCAAGTGAAGTAGCGGGCGATGAGCTGCTGCCGCACATTACCAGCTTCCTCCTCTCCGCTGTCCTCCTCACTCGAGCTGTCCTGGTCTGCGGGCTGGGGCCCTGGTTGATCTCCGTCATCCACGATGAGGGGGATCTGCTTCCGAATGGCCAGATTGTGCAGCATGCAGCACGCCACCACTATCTGGCACACCTTCTGTGGGGAGTACGCCAGCGCACCCCCGGTGCGGTCCATGCACCTGAACCTGGACTTGAGGAGGCCAAAGGTACGCTCGACCACACGTCTGGTCCTCCCATGTGCCTCATTGTAGCGATCGTCTGCTGGGGTGCGAGGATTCCTCAATGGACTGAGCAGCCATGCCCCATTCGGGTACGCAGAGTCACCTGGGTGTGAGGGACACAGAGAACCGTTGCTAATCCAACTGGACAGGGGACAGCATCGCACAGCCAGCACGCTACACCACTCCACATACTCACCGACAATACAGGCACGATCCTGTTGCATATTGGACATCAGTCGTGGCAAGATGCTGTTGCGCATTATGTGTGCGTCATGGGCCGAGCCTGGGAACTTTGCACACACGTGGGTGATCACCATGTCCGCAAGGCACACCACTTGCACATTCAGGGACTGCGTGTGCTTCCTGTTGCAGTACAGGTGCTCAGTGGCCTGTGGTGGAACAAGGCCGACATGTGTGCAGTCAATGGCTCCAACGACGTGTGGGATTCTGCCAAGGGCATAGAATGCACCCTTCACTGCCGCCAATTCACGAGCCCTGGGGAAGCGGATGTACCTGTTCCGGTACAGCATCATGGCTGCCAGTACATCCCTCAGCACCTTTCTGAACATGGGCTGGGACATCCCTCCTCCAATGCCCACTGTGTGCTGGAATGACCCAGTGGCGAAGAAATGCATGGCGGCCATCACCTTAGCCGTGGGGGTGACAGCAGTCGGATACACCCTGCGGGGACGGAGATGGGGTTCTAACATGGCACACAGTCGATGCAGGGTTGGCCTGTCCAGCCGAAACTTCCTAATAACCTCTGTATCGTCCATGTCCGCCAGCAATTGGTATGGGCGGTCAATGTTCGGTCTCCGCCTAGGGACAATGGCAGAGGACACATGTCAATGCAACACGACACATAGCAATTTCGCATACACATCACTGACATGACTGAGCAAGCACATGAGCCACAGCCCAGCTGTCAAGCTGGGACGGCACGGCCACAATACACTTACACAGGTCTCCCAACAATGGCAATGGCTAGTGATACAAACCACTGCCATGTGCATGCACATGGGGATCTAGGCCCCAATGACTTGCGGGCGTGCTGATGGGGACTGACTGCATATCCGTCAAGCGGCAACGCCACGGCAACATGAATGTCTGCTGAGCATGGAACTGCTTCCGCGGCTGGATGAGTATGGCACACGACTGACGACGATGTGGGCACAGGCTGAGCGGCCAAAACAAGTGGGACCTGTGGCACGAGGGGATATGAGACAGTAGTAGGTGTCAGCACTGCACCCTATGTACAGCACTGTACGGATCACACCTCCCGAAACATTGACAGGTGTCCACATTGACAGCCCCATGCCAAGACGGCTGTGTGCTTGCAGTCACACGTCACAGGTGAGAGGTTACATTGCACGTGCCAGGTGGCAGACGTACACAGTGGGAGCTGGCATGTGTGTGCATGTGTCTCCTGTTCAGGATCCACCAGATGGGCGCTGACTCTGTACTGACCATTGGACACAGCATGTTCCGTGGAAGGCTTGTGTGTGTGGGATGGTGGCACTGGATGTGCCTCCGTTGGGTGGGGGCCATGCACAGGGCGGGTACGTCGATGATTGCGCATTGTTGGTCACGGTGGGTGCACCAACTAAGATGTGTTGCCCTGTGTTCAATTCCTATGTCCGCATGATGATGGACTGTAGATGTGGGCAGACTACACATTGGTCGATGTGCTGTCTATATGCATGTGCCTTCACACCAGGCACAGCTTCCCCTGCACATGTGACCCTGCTGGACTCGCTGCTGGGTCTGTGGAGCTGATGCACCTTCTGCGCGTGGGGCGGACAGCTCTCCTCACTTCCCTCATTGCGCATGTCATGACTTTGCCGCAGGTGACATGGATCATGGAGGGCCCACATGTACGCGTGGGTAGGCTACACATGATTGTACACTGGTCGCCACCCCAGTCAGTGTTTCGAATGGGAAGGTTGTCGTGCTGGTGGTATGTTCGATGTGGCGGATGGGCGGGCCTAGGTGCGGGCTTACATTCCGGACATGGGGGGTAGTTGGATTGGCGACTAGTTGCAGTACACACGGGACACGTCTCTTCCTTTCCACATCTGGGTCATCCCTTGTACTAACTGACAGTGATACAGTCATCTTCGCCCCAGCCCTCATGTCCTCCCCTCGCTCCCCCAATATGCATGCTCACCTGCGAGGCTAGCGCTTGCACAGGCAGCCCCAAGCTCGCACCAGAGAGGGCAAGGAGTGTATGTGTGGGTCCAGTTGCACGAGTGGGCTGTCTCAGGGTATGATGTGTGGCGGGACGCCGTCCACCTGCGTGGTGCCCCAAATGGAGACCCGGCCTGCATGGACTATGCATCACAGTCTTCGCCTTCCGGATCCGCCACCTGCGACACCCAGTGGCTGTGGCTGCCCTTGCGGCCAGGCCGCGTCCGTCTGTGGCTGATGGCCCACACATTCACTCTTTGGCCTCTCTGGGGAGGGCTCGGGGGTGGTGGCGCACGCGCTTGCACTTAGTTGCAATGGCATGTGGCGTGGTTGGTATGATGGGCAATGGATGGGATGGTGCGAGCCACCTCCCGTGACGTCAGTGCTGCTCGTGCTGTGGTGCGTCCCCTACACTTCCATCTGACTTGTGCCATGCTAGACGTTGAGGTTCTATTGCCTGCGTGATATGACCAGGAGGAGCGCGAGGAGACCTCTCACACACCATGCTCCACTGCCATCCCGTGCCCTGTATCGCCTGTGCGGATTGACTATGTTGGGGTTACACCTGGTCGACTGGGGCTGTGTGTGCCTTGTCAGGGGCATGGCGGGCGCACAACAGGATCCAGCTTGTCCACAGAGGGTGGGCTGAGGTGCGCCTGGTACCGCTTTGTACGTGTGCCCGGCTGCTATGCACACACGTGTTCACTCCCCCCGACAGGTGTCCTCTCACAATGCCCAGGGAAGCGGTGGTGTACTGTTCATGACCCCTCCCAACACGGCGTGCTCCAACTTGGCATGTGCGCATCTACCCGTCGCACCCACCCACCTGAGCACTGCGTCCATACGACTTCACACGACACATGTGTGTCTTCCACAGTAGTGCTACTCATTTGCGTTGACATCCAATACCAGTGGACTACATGGTCATGTCACGACTGCCGTGTACTTCACATACTCTCATCCTCTCTCATTCGTACTTGTGAAATGAGTCAGCGGAGACAGTTTTGGTTTCAAACATTATATTGAGTCTTCTGTCCTCTGTGATGCAGTATAGTGGACACTACTGGCAGCGGAATACATGTTGAGGATATACTGAGCATGATTGCAAATGGGATAGGGAGTGGGGTTACATGTGATTGGCTGTTGCATGTGGGATGTGGGCTTCAGAGTGACATCTGCTTGGCCAAGGCTGTGCTAATGTACATTTACGTATAGCTGCGGAGCTGCGGACTTTGACACAGACGGTATACATGTAGCCTACCAGACCGCTTGGCATCATGGGCACAGTCCATCTCAGTTCCATGTGACAGGTTTGCTGCGGTTGTTCCTCATGCACGCGTGCATGTGAGATGACATCAGGGCATGTGCTTGCGTGCATGCAGCGGCGTGCCACTTGTTGTTGCACTGTGGTGGTTACTGGACATGTCACAGTCACTGGGGTCGTGTTGTTGTTGTATGCACTTGTCGTCCATGCAAAGGTCCTGGTATGGGATTCCCGGGGCGGGGGTGGGAGGGGTGCAGCACCCACAGACTCCAGGCGACCTATACATGTCCACTGAGCGGTGTGTGTGTCCATGGGCGCTGGATCCATGTCGTGTCCTGGTTGTTCGTGCAGTTCCGTCCATGTGGGTGCGATACACAGAGCCCATGCCACTGCCTCCCACGATGCATGCGGTGTTCCTGGATGTGATGGGGAACAGTGTGCATGTCCCGGTCATATCCGATGTCATGGCGATGTCGTTGATGGTGTGGTTACAGTTGCCGGTCGTTTGGTATGGCTGTTGTGGTGGTGACTGGCCAGTCCGTGCGGAAGCTAAGCATGGGTGCGGGGTTGGACATCATAGGTCACTCGGGGAACCTGCGTTGTGGTCCGACGTATTTACAGGTTGTCAGGTATGCGATGCCGTCCAGCAGGGCTTCCATGTCATTGGTGGTGTACATGTTTGCCAGCCAATGAAGCGGATGGTGGCTGTCAAGGTGTTGTTCGTAGGTTGTCCCTTGGAGGACCATGATGGGGCATGCTGGGTGACATTCGATGTAGCTGTTATCGATGATCCGTCGTGTGGAGGCACAGTGGTCCCATTTCAGTGCGGGTGCGATGTTGGCCACATACGCCATGCCCCCATAGGCAGAGCAGGCCCTGTCGTGTGCGTCCAGAGGGAGGAGTAGTGGTAGCAGGTCCGCCTTCAGACATGCCGGGTTGGAGAGGCATATCTCGACGGGATGCTGGTAGGGACACCTCCGACAGTAGAAGACGGGCATGACGCAGCTGAACAATGTGATGCGGTAAGTCAGTCGGTAACTTACGTTCAGCAGGGACAGGAGATCGCATCCCAATGTATGGCACAGGTTGGTTTTGTACAGCTTGAGCTGTTCGGCGTAGTTGGGTAGGTGTGTTGCGGTTGCCATTTCGCAGCGGTTCGTAGAGGTGGCGTGCTCCGGCTGTGTGTGCAGTCTGCAATGTGCACGCTCCGGGGTTGCTGTGAGCTCTGTGTAGTCGTAGGGAGACAGGACTTGTGTTCTGTTGGCTTGTTTGGAGGACACGGGCCCTCTTCCCACATGCTTCTCAGACAGTTCAAGGTCAGTGCTGTGTGACTCCTTCCAATTAACTTGCATGTGGCCGACATGGGGAGTGTTTTCTTCTTTCTTCCCCGTCCGTTGTGTGCTTCTGTGATATGCGCTATCTGCCCTGTGGTCGGTCTCCTCGGCATGCCTGTGTTGGTCTATTCTTGGACAATGGCTGTATTCACCGGCTTCTGTCGTAGGGCTGTGGTTTCGGAGTTGGAATGGAAGGTCATTCAGTGCTGTCTGCTCTCCCTTGTGTGGGTGGCAGGCTGCCTTTCCGCTCTGCGTTGGGCCTTGTGTGTGGATGTTATTCTTGGGCCACCTGTTGTCGGTCCCCGGGCTCTTTGGTGTTCCGTTTTATATGTCTTGTTCATATGTGCAGGGTGGTATGGGTGTTTCTGTGTGGTACTGGCGTTCCTCTTCCCGAAGGGGCCCTGCTTCTCCTAGTTGGTGTTGCCGCCGCTGTGTGCTACGCCATGTTTGTTACACTGGGGTGTGTCCTGCTGTTGCGTGTCTTCACTGACATGTGTGCGTCGGTTGTGTGGCGTTGGGTGTTGTCCGTGAATTGGGCGTTGGGGACATGTCTGTGGCCGGCCTGTCACGTGTCATGTGCGTTCGGGGTGGGGCTGATGTGTGTGCTGCTTGGTTGTGTCCCTGTGTCTGTGTGCGACGCATGCATGGCGCTGCGGTTGGCCTCTGCGTTGTGCGCATGTGTGGCGGCGTCATCGGTGCTTTGGGGCCGTGACGGGGTGGTTGGTTCCTAGTCCCAGGTGGTGTGTACACATGTGTTCTGCGATGTTACGATTTGGCCTGTGTGTCATATGTGGATGCGATGGTGGATGTGTTGTGTACACGCGCTGGTGGGGGTTGTCCGCTTTTTCCGCCCTTGCACTGTGTGCGCTGTTTGCGTGCACTTGTTGTGTGTGTGCTTACCTGCGTCTCCGCGGTACGTTGCGTCCTTGGTGGTGCATCAGCAGGAGCACGGGGACGGCCTGCAGTGCTGGATTCATGCTCGGGGAGCCGCTTTTCGTTGTCCGTGCTCGGCGTCCGTGTTACCGCTTCGGTTTGTCGTACGGTATCTCTTGGCCGTGGGAGCCGTTTGTTTGCGGCATCGTAATTTATGCGCCGGGCGGGACGTGTTTCGTCGGACGGTGTGTGTCAGTTGGGCTGCGCCGCTACGTGTACGGGCGTACTTTGATGGCGGACGGTGTTGCTGGCTTGCCGGCGGTGTTTGGCCTGCTTTTCGCATCGTAATTGGGCGGGCGTGTGGACTGCTGCGTGCCGGCGGTAACTGGTGCTTTTTGCATCCGCCAGCACGGCGGTTGTGCTTCCGCCCGCCATCGTAATGGGCCCCTAAGTGTATATATTATATATTATATGTATATATTAAATACATTTATAAATTATATATATTTAATTTATAATTTTTAAACATTTTAAAATATTTTTAACTATGTATATTTTAATTATATGTATTATTTACTTTATTTTCCATTACTTTTATTTAACTAAAAAAAAAACGATATTTTTAACAACAATATTTTTGACAACGATATTTTTTTTCTCAATATTTTTGTATTTACCATAATGTAGATAGGATGTCGATATTCTTGACTTCGATATTCTTGCTGCGATATTTTTGTAGGTCGATATTCTGACCTTCGATATTCTGTCAGTCATTCCTTCTAGCCACAAGAGCCCAAGAAGCCCAACAGGGCCCTGGGTCCTGAAAGAATGGACCAAGTTACATTGAGAAAGAGTAAGGCAGGAAGCATGAGAACCAGCCTCAGAATTTTCCACAGTCTGGGAGGAGTCCAGGCCCGGGAAAGGGGAGACCAACAGATTGTTGTGGAGGAAGTGACTGCTATGGGGAACCTGCCTGGACTAGACAAGTTGCATGTTGAAAGAGGACTCTTTCAAGCAGACACCTGCAAGGCACAGAGTGTATCCAGTACTGTTTAAGGCCTTTGGCAACTGGCTGGGGCACAGGCAATGTAGACATCAGAGGGTTTCACAGTGTCTACTGAGAGGAGTGTAACTTGCATAGAGATCCTAGGAACACTAAGCCTGGGTCAGCAGCGTGGCTGATAGTGCCCAATGCTACATGGCCTTACAACTGGGTTTAGTTCTTGGCATCCCTTTGACTGGTCAGCTGGAGTAAACCAAAACCTTAGAAAGGTTGGTCATGCTCCAATTATCACTGCTACTGGTGAGGACACCTTTTGAGAGACTAGGCATGGGCATTGCTGGATTTCTTGTTCCCCCAGCAGCTTCAGGTAATAGATTAATTCTGGTTGTGGTGGAGCATATCACCAGGAACCTCAAGGCCATTCCCCTGAGGAAAGTGACTGCATCCATGGTGGCCAGAGCTCTGCTGCATATATGACCGCGAGTGGTGCTCTACTAAGAGGTTGTATCTGAGAGGGCAACAAACGCCATGTCAATGTACACCAAATCCATCTGGGATAAATGCTGGGTTACTTTTAAATTTTCCATGCCTTCTCAGGCCAGACCAATGGGCTTCTTGAAACATTCAACAAAACCCTGAAGGCATGATCATGGGCATAGAGAAGGCTATGCAGTGGAAGTAGAAATCCATTTTACCATTTCAGCTGTTTGCCTACCGTGAGGTACAGTCAAAGGTAGTGACTTTAACCTTCTCAATGAGCACCTATGGGGAAACCCACACAGGATGTTGTGGACTATGCACTAGGACTGACGCCAAGCACATGAAGAAGGCCACCAAGAATCTTTAGGCAAGTCAAGAGAAGATCGAACAATGGTATGATGAGAAGGCAATTAATTATGTAAAAATACCAGCCTGGCCAGAAGGTGTTGGTGATGGAGACAGTGGATACCCAGGCACATGAGGATAGGTGGACTGGGCTCTTCAATGTGCTTTAAAAGATGTGGGAGGTGAAATACCTCACTGTGCCATCCTGAAAGACCCCAGAAGTGCCCTGCATGTCAACCAATATGAATTGGGTGTATATGACTTGCAGATGGTAACAGATGGTAGAGAAAGGGAAAACAGTGAGACTCTACCTCATCACCTGTCAGAAAACAAGAGACTCGCTCTTTGGAAAGATTTGCACTCACTCCCACTTTGACATAATAATGGCAGAGGGAGTGTCACCAGCTGCTGTGCAGTTTCCCTCGTTGTCCTCACTGACGGTGGGAGGGGTGGTCAACACTTGGTGCACTCATGGCATTGGCTTTGACTCAGTGTACAACAAGATATAGAGGCTGTCAAATAAGATGAGAGCATGCATTAAGGAAGAAGTCTTCAAGATGATGGAACTCAGAGTGATTGAACCATCCACCAGTTCTTCATTCGGTCTGGTGATTTTGGTACGGAAGCCTCAGATTCTGTGTGGACCATTTGGGGATCAATGTAGTCACCAAGACTGATGCACACCCAATATCTAGTGCTGATAACCTCATTTACAGGTTGGGGCTACTTCCTTGATGCCTTTGATTAGACTTCATAGTACTCACATATTGCCTAAACAGAGGCTGTAAAAGACAGCTTTGCATTATCTACACAAGAGGACACTCCTGCACACTTTCAAAGGTTGGCCAGTGGGTCTTGTCTAGGCTGAAATATTTCTGTACCACTTACTTGGATGATATTGGTTTCTATAACGCCAGTTGGAAGGACAATCTGGCACACCAGAAGGAACATCTTCAGGCTCTTCAACAGAAAGGCCTGACTACCAAGGTCAGAAAGTGCAAAATAGGACATGGTCTCATTGCCACCCAGTTTACAGGGGACACATGCAGCCTCTCCAGGCAATAATCAATACAATTATGGCCAGGGAGCCTCCTAAAAATCCAGCTGACATCTAAAAAGAAACCCAAGGAGATAATCTGGACAGGAGAGTGTTTGAAGGCCTTTGACACCCTGAAAGAGCACTGAATTTTGCACAAGTACTCAAGACACTTAATTTCAGCAAGGAATTAGAGGTTCAGGCAGCTGCTTTGGAGCATGGAATAAAGGCACTCATTTCCTATGTTAATGATGAATAGCAGGATTTATTATCAGGCATCTACTATGCAGTGAACAGTGAGGCCTTTACAATGATAACGTCCCTGAAGAAACTGAGACCATCCCGGTTTGTGATTTATTTCCACTTTCAGACAGACCACAGACCACTCAGTTGGCTATATGTGGTGTGATAATCCTAAACTGTTGAGGTTGTACATCTACTTACAGAGAATTGTCTTTACAGTGGAACACAGGCCTGGGGATATCTAAGCCACTGTTTATGGTCTTTCCAAGTTATTCTGCCTTAGTGATGAGAACTCTCAGAGGGATGGCTACATTCTGTCTGCTTTCAGCTGAAGGAGGCCCAAAGAAAGGATGTCTTTTGTTGTTGTTGTTCCACTTTTTACCTGTGTGGTGTTGATGTCTTTGGGAGTCTGTGCACTGTACCACTGCCAAACACTAGTATAGTGTCTGTGTTTTCCCCCTGAAATATTTACACAGCATTGCATTAATTGCTTTATTTCACTTTCTTTTGCGGCCATCGTAGATGGTGCAGAAAATGCATCAGAGGCATGGACATTAAATGTATTATAAAGGCTGCAGTGTATATTTATACCACCCATATGACAAAAATATGTGGCTGCCCGGAGCACCGCTGTTCTCTGTAAAGGCTGCAGTGTAAAAGCAGCACAGTAAATGCATAGAAAGGAAAAATGCATTTGTCCTTTACAAATACTTATTATAAGCCCACAGGGCTGGGTGATTAATATACAAAAATGTGGCACACTACATATTGGGAATAGTGTGCTCCCACAGTGATTAAATAGCTGAAAGCTATTTTCACTGTGTAGGTTATGCTAGATTATCCATGTACAGGCCAAGGTAAATTAAAGCCCTTAATTCATATCTTCGCTTGGCAAAATACTTGCAATGTAATTCTAACTTATTTTCCAGTCAGTATTAAAAGTATAATTTTATGGTGAAAGTAGATTTAGGATAAATTTAGTTGAAAAATAACTTTATAAAAATGTACTTTATGCTGCTAAAGCCAAAATTGGCTTAGAACCAGCTTCACCACTCACCTAGCCTCCAGAGGCCCAATATAATTCCTGGCTGAAGTAAAAAACCCTGCTCTTCAGAGGGCAGTGGCCTGGCCTTTGGGCCCAGGAATGTAGGGGTATTGTCAGCAACCAGCCACTTATCAGAAATTAGCAATCAGGGAGGGGGATATGAATAGTTGGCAGAACAAATACACAAAGGGGAGCAGTAAGGACCTGCTCCCATTCATTCTCTGAGCCCTCCATGACTTTGTGGCTCTGGTACCAGCATGGGGAAAACAGTTCTTGGCCTTGACAGAGGAAAGAGGCTTCATCTAAATAAGGGAATGGTTTGATGTGATCCGGAGGCCCTTTTGGTGGAAGAAGGGGTTATTTATTTTGGCTTTAGGGCTTCGGAGAATATTTATTGCAAAGCAAAGAGGAAGTGCTACAAAAGGATGTGGGCATAGGGTGAGAAAGTAGACATGATTGGATAGGAATAATTATCCAATTGGATAATAATTCAAAGAGGTAGTGCTACAAAAGGATGTGGGCATAGGGTGAGAAAGTAGACATGATTGGATAGGAATAATTCTCCTATTGGATGATAATTCATCTATTGAATAAGACTTGTGCCTCACTAGCAGCTCCTCAGAGCATTCCTGAACCCAGAAAGATTTTACCCGGAGAATGATGCCCTGCTGGAAGAAAGAAAACACCTAAATCATGGCTTCTGCCTGACACTTAGGGGGTCATTATGATGGCGGGCGGATCGCCACCGCCCTTATGGCGGTGGCGATCCGCCTGCCATTTATGTCCGCCCGCCTAACATTTCCTCCCCGCCATATTACGATGGCGGTGGGGACCCAGGCGGACGGAAAGACCGTCTGCCAGTTTTCCGCCGGTAGGCAATCCGCCAGATTGCCTACCGGGCGTAAAAGGCCTGCAATATGGTGGTGGTGCCTTGCAGGCACCGCCATCCATATTATGATGATGAGCGGTCTCATGCCTTTCCATGGCGGAGACTCCGCCATGGAAAGGCATGCGGAGAATGCCTTTGGGGGCCCGTTGCGGGCCCCAGGTGGTTGGGGGGTGGGTGGCTGCACTTGGGGGTACCCATGGTACCCCCGACATTTGCATGCACAAGGTGGCAGGCACCGCGCGGTGCCTGTCACGTTGTGCATGCAAATGCACAACATGCCCTTTCAACATTGTGGCGGTTGCTGAATACAGCACCGCCCGCCACAATGTTGAATATACAGGATGCGACCGCCATGATGGCGGTCGCATCCTAATAGGCACAGCGGGACCGCCGCACCTCTTGCGGAAGGTCCCGTTTACCGTTATGGTGGCGGGCGGACATTGTCCGCCCGCCATCATAATGACCCCCTTAGGGACTAGAACTGCTCTCCAAGTAAGGTCACTGATTTCCTGATTACCTACTTCATGGACATAAAAGGTATAATGACTCCTGACTCTAAGAGGGTTCAGCAAGCCACAAAGAGCTGGACCTTGCAGAATCACTGGTTAGAGAGAGACCTCAGGACTGCAGGAGTGAACAGAAAGAACTATTCCCACTGTTGGAGAAAACTGGAATCTAGTCATTTTTTCCATTCCCAGTGGACTGGGACAAGCTGTTGAAGCTTGCACAAGAAGGTTGCATGCATGGAAAGAAAACAAGCTTTGTCCCACTTATACTTTTTAGCGGTGCTAAAAATAGGATCACTAGAGCATTGTAGTAAAGGTATTAGGCCTCATGGAGCCCTGCTTTATACAGCTTACAACCTTGTACCACAGAAAAGGGACAAAAGGGCATATTTAGAGTATGGCAGACAGGGTATTCTACAACAGATTGTTGAAGTATCCTGTCGTCTAAACTCCTGGTTCACCCGCTGTATTTAAATTCAGTTGACAGTAAAAGATAAACTCCTAGGCAACTAAACAATATAATATATAACTCAATATTATTAGGCTCAGTGTAACAGATCAAAACTGCACAAATATATTTCAAATTATTTAATCTTCAATTATCAAATTCATATTAATCATCTTCATTATTTAAAAATACCAGAAAAAAGACAACATTTATTCAAAACATAATTTCTTTTCATAAAAATACAATAAAAACCAAAATGTGGCAGTAATTAGGTCTTCAACGCGCGTTTTGGCGCAAAATGCGCCTTCGTCAGGAATTGCCACAGCTTTATATTTAGGT
Organism: Calotriton arnoldi; assembly: GCA_963921515.1. Lineage (NCBI taxonomy): Eukaryota > Metazoa > Chordata > Amphibia > Caudata > Salamandridae > Calotriton > Calotriton arnoldi. The sequence goes on from CAWUFW010004677.1 coordinate 746,665, forward strand.
GGAAGGTAGATAGCATAGGACTGGATAGGCTAGGTGTGACACGTTTCTTGTTTCTGATGCATTAAAATCTTTCAAATTCTCAATGTTTCATTCCTCTTCTGATAAGATATTTCCGGGAGTATATTAGCGTTTCCTGATTTACGTTAGAGTTCCCTCTCATTTCTTAAAATCTTAATCTGTATACATCAATTTTGTCTGGTATAAAATCACGATCAACAGTAAATATAGATAGTCCACATTAAGGCGAACACCCATTAGCTGAAACGCCTCTTTTCACACCTTAAATTAGATACGTGGAGTTTGTCTGATATAAAATGATGAACTAAATGTATCTGGGTAATCCGCATGGATGGCGCACACCCATTAATTGAAGTACAGCTTCTGTGCTAAAATACTTCTTTATATCGGGGTGCCGTGCTGAAAATCTACTGGCTTCTCCTCGATCGCGTTACTGGCATCATTTTAAATTCAGTTGAACCATCATGTTTATGTTGGTGGAATCTCCTTTGGCTCCACCCATTGAGACTTTTGACCAACAGCCAATCAATCAATTAATCAATCAATCAGACATTTGTAGAGCACACTACATACCCGCGAGGGTCTCAAGGCGCTGGGAGGGGGGGGGGCGCTACTGGTCAAACAGCCAGGTCTTGAGTAGCCTCCTGAAGGTCAGCAGGTCTTGGGTCTGTCGTAGGCTCAGTGGGAGGGTGTTCCAGGTCTTGGCGGCGAGGTGGGAGAAGGATCTCCCACCGGTGGTTGTTCTTCGGATGCGAGGGACGGTGGCGAGTGCGAGGCCGGCGGAGCGGAGCTGGCGGTTGGGGATGTAGAAGGAGAGTCGTCTGTTGAGGTAGGCTGGGCCGGTCTTGTGGAGTGCCTTGTGTGCGTGGATGAGGAGCTTCAAGGATATCCTCTTGTTGACGGGGAGCCAGTGCAGGTTTCTCAGGTGGGGGGTGATGTGGCTGTGGCGTGGTACGTCGAGGATCAGTCGTGCAGAGGCGTTTTGGATGCGTTGCAGTCGTTTGATGAGCTTGGTCAGGGCTCCCGCGTAGAGGGCGTTTCCGTAGTCGAGTCTGCTGCTAACGAGGGCCTGGGTGACTGTTCTTCTTGTATCTGTCGGGATCCACCTGTAGATCTTGCGGAGCATGCGGAGGGTGTTGAAGCAGGAGGAGGAGACGGCGTTGACTTGCTTGGTCATGGAGAGCGTTGAGTTGAGGATGATTCCCAGGTTGCGTGCGTGGTCGGTGGGTGTCGGGGCTGCCCCCAGTGCCGTCGGCCACCAGGAGTCGTCCCAGGCTGAGGGGTTGGAGCCGAGGATGAGGATCTCTGTCTTGTCTGAGTTCAGCTTCAGTCGGCTGATCTTCATCCAGTCGGCGACGGCCTTCATTCCTTCGTGGAGGTTGGATTTGGCGGTGATGGGGTCCTTGGTGAGGGAGATGATCAGTTCAGTGTCGTCGGCGTAGGAGATTATGTTGAGGTCGTGCTGTCGGGCGACGTGTGTGAGCGGGCCATGTAGATGTTGAACAGTGTCGGGCTGAGGGAAGATCCCTGGGGTACGCCGCAGATGATCTCAGAGGCTTCGGATCGGAATGGGGGGAGGCGGACGCTCTGGGTTCTGCCGGAGAGGAAGGAGGTGGTCCATTCCAGAGCCTTGTCTCGGATCCCTACGGCGAGGAGGCGTGCGCGTAGTGTGTGGTGGCAGACGGTGTCGAAGGTGGCGGAGAGGTCCAGGAGGATGAGGGCCGCGGTCTCACCGTTGTCCAGCAGGGTCCTGATGTCATCGGTGGCGGCGATGAGGGCAGTCTCGGTGCTGTGGTTGCTGCGGAACCCTGACTGGGAAGGGTCCAGGATTCTGTTTTCTTTGAGGTATCGGGTTAGCTGTCTGTTGACGATCTTCTCGATGACCTTGGCCGGGAACGGAAGCATAGAGATGGGCCGGAAGTTCTTGAGGTCTCTTGGGTCCGCCTTGGGTTTTTGAGTAGGGCGTTGATCTCGGCGGGTTTCCAGCTCTCTGGGAAGGTCGCGGTCTCGAGGAGAGATTGATGACGTTGCGCAGATGGGGTGCGATGGAGCTGCTGGCTTTGTTGAAGATGTGGTGCGGGAATGGTTCTGATGGGGAGCCGGAGTGGATTGTGCTCATGGTCTTGATGGTGTCATCGATGCTCACGTTGGCCCAGACTAGCAGGGGGTCGTGGTCGATGGTGTGCGGAGAGTCTGTTGTGTTGATGTCTGTTGGGGCTGTCTGGGTGTTGAAGCTGTCGTGGATGTCTGCTATCTTGCGGTGAAAAAAAAGTGGCGAGGGAGTTGCACAGGGCTTGCGATGGCGGAATGTCGTTGGTGTTGGAGCTGGGGTTGGAGAGTTCCTTCACGATATTGAAGAGCTCCTTGCTATTGTGTGCATTGTTGTCGAGGCGGTCTTTGAAGGAGGTCCTCTTGGCAGTCCTGATGAGGTGATGGTGGTTGCGGATGGCGTCCTTGTGGGCTGCGTGGCTGTCCGGAGTCTGCTCACTGTGCCATTTCTTCTTTAGTTTCCAGCAGGCTCGCTTGGAGGCTAGGAGTTCTGGGGTGAACCAGCTGGCCCTCTTGACATTGGACCAATGGTTAAAATAACTTAGACCCCCTGCCCTATTTAGGACGGACTCTTCAGCAAAACTTTTTTCCTGTTTGGAACCACCCGTGAAATCCAGGTGGTCCCAAATAAGAAAAGAAATAAATGATGCCCGCATGCTGGGACGAAAAACCCAGTGTGCCAGTGAAATTTATTTGCTGTGCAAGTGTACTGAACATGGCACCTGCACTGCAAAGCTTCAGAGGAGCCGCTGTGGGGGGGTTCCTCCGAAGGCACTGAGATTTCCACCAGGCAGGCAGAGACATCTAAACATGGTGGCTGTAGTTCATTACGGTAGCAATGTACATCTCTCCAATAGTTGTTCAGAACTGAGTACCACTTGCCAAGTGCTAAATAATCTCCTAAACCTGAAGGTAAAAACTTGCAGGAAGGTGAGGAGGGAAATCTATCCCAGTGGTAGAACAACCTCTGTGTCTATGAAATGCAACTTTGTCCTTCTCTGAACTTTTGGTGTCAAATCTAATGGATTGAGTGGAAGCTTGATGAAGATATCTCAGACTCAGAGGAATCATAGCTGGTTTCAGCCTTGGACCTTGATACCCTGTACCACTTTTACCTACAAAATGTAGGCTAAGTGAAAAGATAGAAGCTTTGACCGGGTTGACCCACTTTGTGTATCTGACCTCTGCTCCATCAAGGTTTTACTTTTTCTATCTGCATTTTACTTTAAAACTTTAAAAACTCACATCTCTGATTTACCTTCTCTGATTTTGATTGCTTAGGTGTCTTTTTGTTTTCTATTTATTTCTAAATGAGTTAAGGAATTTTAATGTGTTTGCTTGGTTTTAAAATTATGGGTACAGCTTTTACTTGAATGCATTCCTCTGTGGAATTTCCTGCTGCTTTTGCCATAATTATCCTGGGTGAGCATATTCAATTAACGCGTGTGTGGAGGCAAATTATTTCTGTTGAAGGAATATTCATTATAGAGAGGAACAAGAAGTTTTGAAAAATTTCTGAATATGGGTGCGCCCACCTGATGTGACACATTGATATTGATAAGTGCTGGGGTTGAAACACCGATAAAACAAGAACCATAAAAGCTAAAAAAGAAATAACAGCAAGCATTGGCAAAGCCAATAGATACTACACTGTATAGCGGCACAGCTGCTGTGGAGTATGGCTGAACACAATGTCAATACAAATGATTGCACCTACAAAATAAGACAACCCTTTTTTCTTTGTATTTACCAATCCAAGAAGGGGTAGAAAATAAAAAGTTGTCCGAAATGCCTATTTTTGATTTAGCACTAATGCGCCTTTTTGATATAGGGCTAATGTGCTTAAAAAACAAACAAAAAGCAAACAGGGAACCCACTTTGGGAGGGAGGGTGGTAGAGAACAATGGTGGTGTGGGGCAGAAGGGCAAGCAAGAGGCAGCAATGTGGAAGCACACAGACAGCAGAAGCTGGGGGTGTGGGGATGAGTGAGCACATAACGAAAGGTTGGTGGGCGGGTATGGGGAAGCACATGGACAACAGAGGATGGGCAGGGATGGAGATGCACATGGACAAAGGAGGGTGGGTACGGATGGGGAGACACACAGACAGCAGAAGGTGGGCAACAGGGAAGTACACAGACAACAGAAGGGGCATGGGAAAGAATGAGTAAGCACATGGACAATGGAGGGAGTGGGGAAGCAAAAACTGCAACAGCAGGAGGGCAGGCAGGGATAAGAACTGCAACTATGGAAGGGGGGTGAGAGGAGAAACAAACGGGCAACCAATTGGAACTCAAAGTAAGAGAGAGGGAGACAGCTGGAAAACACATGCATTCCTATAGAGTGCTTAAACAAAAAGAAAAAAGTAGCACATTAAAAGGGAGCATTGGAAGGACAAAAGTAGTGGGCCCATGCTACAGCAGAGGGACAAACTCTAGAGGACAAAGGAAAGCCCAGGGAAGCTGACAAATAAGAAACAAGCCAATGAGAGTGTCAACAAAGTCAACCAATGGTAAGCAATGGGCGGGCTGCAAGCCCAATGTAAGCTAACAATATGTCTTGCAACAGACAGCACATGAGCTGCTCTAGGCAAGACCTAAAACGAATTACATGTTTTATATGTTCACTGAGATAATATCAATGTATAGAAGATTGAAACACAAAAATATTGGAAATTAAATCTCAAAAATTTCAACTTCTTATACTTAACTAGTAAAACCATAAATATCGACAACACAAATATCATTGTTAAAAATATGATTTTAATATATATCAAAAACAGAAATATCGGAAACAACAGTATTGTTACCTTTAAATAAACATTTAGAGCCGGGTTACAAGTTTGGGGGATGGGATACACCGTCACTAATGTGACGGATATCTCGTCTGTCAAATTGCAATTCCATTATACCCTATGAAACTTGTAATTTGGCGGATGGGATATCCGTCAAGTTTGTGATGAAGTATCCCATTCGCCAAACACATAGTCAGGCCCATAATACGTCAAAATATCGATTCATACAATATCGACTACAGTATTAACACCAAATTATTTAAATATTCATTAAAAAATATGAAAAAATACTTTATACATAAATTACAATTGGAAATAAATGAAAAACATTTTACACACATTTAAAAAAAAAAAAAAATGACATCAACAATACCGTTACCATTCAAGCCATAAATTATGTACCTTGAATCATACTAATAAAAATGAAAAAAATATTAACGTTAAATATAAACATTCAAACACCCGAAATATTAATAAATATATTTAAATAGATGAATATTCAAAACCATAAACCTATATATCGTACATTAAAAAAGAAACCTAAATTAGCATTTACCATAGCAGAACATAACTAATAAAGAAAACTCAAAGTCGGACGAAACCAACCAATAAAAAAAAAAATAGTATAAACAATTTTAACCAATAAAATCAAACAAACAATTAAATCAACAATATAAAAGGCACACTAATTTAAACAACTAAATACTTCAAAAACGACAAATGCTGCACAACGAGGAAACTCTGCCAGATTCTCTCACCAAGCCATTAACTGAAAAATATATACATCTCAATAACAGCCTATTCAAGTAAGTAAAACTTAAATTTAACCTAAAACGTACTCTTAATAAACTTAAAATATAAATTAACAATGAATTAATAAAATACCCTCAAACTGCTATCTCTTTACAGACTTCCTACAAAACAAAACTACGACTTGAAAAAACTGTCAGAACAAAACAACTACCACAAACAAACAAAATGAGAAAATAAAGTAAGTATACATAAATTATTGTAAATTTGTAAACTCACCCAAATAGCAAGTAAAAATCAAGCTAACAACCCCAACCTCTACAAACTACAACCAAAATAACATTTAAAATGAAACAAACTTTTTTAAATCCAACAGAAAAGAAACACCTGCTCCACATTAGAACAGCCCCAATGGAAAAGTATCAAAACCATGTAAAACATAATAACAGAACACACATGTTTGTATAGAGAATAGAAATGATTGCATCATTTTACATGTATATAACAAGCATACAAACATACAATGATTGAGTCAGCGAAGTGCATCACCTCTCAGAAAGGAAAGCAGTTGCTGAATCACACAGGCTATGCCTACAGTCAAGAAAGTGCATCAACAGAAAATATAAACAGGAAATGTACCAAATATTATTCTAATTGTCGGAAAGTAGGTTCTGCTTTTATGGTTACCCTCATTTTTTGCCTGGTGCTAAGCTGTTTTTGACTAGTCTGCCTGGGATCCTGCTAATCAGGACCCCAGTCTCTCTGCTTTCTCCCTTAAATTGTCATGTTCAGTACTTAGGTACATCCCAGATTGGATACTGTGGTACCCTTATCAGTCCCTAGTATATGGTAATGAGGTACCCAGGGCATAGGTACCCCAGAGGTCACCCATGGTCTGAAGCATGTATTGTGCCACCCAGGAGAGACCATTCAAACTGTAACTAGCAGGACCTCTGACCTCCTGGTCAGAGTCCCTGCTCTTCACCCCAGCAGCTCCGCTGTTGTGCCACCTGCCGCTGCCCCCTTCACCTCTCTCCTGGTAGGTGTTCGAGTTGTCTGCCTGCGTGTTTTGTGCCCGGGCTTGTCTTTTTATCTGTCTTTTTTATTGCACCTTGTATCTGTCTTTTTCTGTATTTCTGTTTATTTGCCTGTTTATTTGTATTGTACCTGTGCCCTTTGTCTCTGTCCTCCGTTTTTGCCGCTGCTGCCCCCATGTCCCCTCCCCCTTCCATTTCTTGCTCCCGCCTCCCAGCTGCACTTCCCTCCCCCTTCCCTATTTGAAGGCAAGCCCGTCTGTGCCTGTCCGTGACCCGACCGCAACCAGCGCCAGGGACCCTGGTTCTCCGGCCACCCACTGCTACGACTCAGCAGCCCTCCTCGCACTCCACCCCGGAAGGAACAACAACTGCCACCTGTCTTCGCCAAACACCACCCACGGCCCGTTCTCCTGCCGACACTGCCGTCAAACCTTCACCACCCTCCGCACCCCCACAGCCGCCGCCCCCACGCCGGACGCCAGCACCCTCTAAACCCTGAGGTGCACCCTCTTCAACGTGCGCTCCCTGCACAGACACGCTGTAGAGATCTGGGACTTCCTCGACACCCTCGCACCAGACGTCGCCTTCTTCACAGAAACTTGGACCAACTCCACCTCCGCCCCCAACATCGCCACCACCATCCCCGACGGATACAAGATCCAGAGGAAGTACCGCCCCAACTGCCCAGGAGGAGGACTTGCCATCATACACAAGAGCTCCCTCCGACTCACCACCTCCAGCATGAGCGACAGCCCGCCCACCACTGAACACCTCCATTTCCTGATCCAGATCAGCCCCAGAACAACCCTAAGAGGCACCCTCGCCTCACGGACCTCTAACTGTGTTCACCACTACCATCACCGACCTCATCGCGCCCCACGCCATCGCCTCCTTGGACTACATACTCATCGGAGACCTCAACTTGCACCTCGACAACCTCAGTGACCCCAACTCCGCCACCCTCCTGGACAACCTCCCCAACCTCGGACTGAAAGAACTCATCACCACCCCCACCCACAAGGCAGGACACACCCTCGACCCCATCTTCGCAGGAGGTAACAACATCCACTTTAGCCACACCACGCAACCCTACTGGATGGACCACCACTGCGTACACTTCAACGTCGACAAACCCACCACCCCCAAACCTGCACCCCGCCCGCCACGAAGAAACTGGAGCAAGGTCATCGAGGAGCACCTCAACTCCACCCTCAACCGCGATGCCCCCTCCACCTCGACTGACGACAACCTCGCAGCCAAAGTACTTCACAGATGGATCACCAACTGCGCAGACGAGCTTGCACCACTCCGCAATTCCGACAGACAGCACCCCAGGAAGGCCACCTGGTTCACCGCCAACCTCCAACAATCCAGGCGCACCTGCAGATGTCTCAAGAAGAATTGGAGAAACAGCAAATCCTCAGAAGACCGCACCACTTACAAGAACGCTACGACAGAATACCACCAACTCATCAGATCCACCAAGAGGACCTTCATCCAGAACAAGATCCTCGCCAACTCCAGCAACTCAAAGGAACTCTTCAGCATCATCCAGGAATTCACCAAACCCCCCAGCGAAAGCGCGGACATCACTCCCTCCCAGGACCTCTGCAACAAACTCGGCTCCTACTTCCATCTAAAAATCAAGTCCCTCTACGACAACTTCAGCGAACAGACACCTGACTCCGAAACCACTCCCTCCCCCAGCAGCGCCAGCCAGCCCACCTTCTCCTCCTGGACCCCAGTCACCACTGCAGGCACTGCATCGATCATGAAAGGCATTCACTCAGGAACCCCCACGGACCCCTGCCCTCTGCACATCTTCCACAGAGCCACGGCCACCATTGCACCAGAGCTACGACGCACCATCAATGCCACCTTTGAAACCAACACATTCCCCGATGACTGCAAATGTGCAGAAGTCAAGCCCCTACTCAAGAAGCCCTCAGCAGATCCAACAGACCTCAAGAACTACCGACCCATCTCTCTCCTCCTCTTCGCAGCCAAAGTCACAGAGAAGACTGTCAACGTCCAACTAATGAAATTCATCGAAGAGAACTCCATTCTCGACCCCTCACAACCCAGATTCCGCAGCAACCACAGCACCGAGTCTGCTCTACTCACCGCTACAGATGACATCCGCACTCTCCTCAACCTAGGCCACACCGCTGCCCTGATCCTACTCGACCTCTCTGCAGCCTTTGACACCATCTCCCACCGCACACTCACTGCCAGACTCCACAACGCCGACATACAGGAAACCTCCCTCGACTGGCTCCGCTCCTTCCTCACCGGCAGAACCCAAAGAATCAGACTTCCACCCTTCCTCTCCGAACCCTCAGAAATCAACTGCGGAGTACCCCAAGGATCATCGCTCAGCACTACGCTCTTCAACATCTACATGGCCCCCCTCGCCGCCATCGTCAGACAGCACGGACTCAACATAGCATCCTATGCCGATGACACCCAGCTTATCTTCTCCCTCACCAAGGACCCCATCACCACCAGACTCAGCTTCCAGGAAGGGATGAAGGACGTTGCATCCTGGATGAGCAGCACCTGCCTGAAGCTCAACTCAGAGAAGACAGAAGTCCTCGTCCTTGGACCCTCCCCCTCTGCATGGGACTACACCTGGTGGCCCACCGCCCTCGGAATACCGCAGTCAAACTTGTCCTCGGCATCCCTCGACACGAACACATCACCCAACACCTGCGAGACCTCCACTGGCTCTCTGTCAAAAAGAGAGTAACTTTCAAGATACTCACCCATGCCTGCATATGCCTCCACGTACCCAAGAGAAACCTCCGATCCGCCGACCTCGCCCTCGCCGAAGCCCTGCGCATCTGCAGAGCAAGAACGGTTGGGAGAGCCTTCTCCTACATCGCGGCTAAGACCTGGAATGAGCTCCCGATTAACATCAGATGCGCTCCCACTCTGTACATCTTCAGGAAGACCCTCAAGACCTGGCTCTTTGACTGACCAGAGCTGACCCCCCTTGTGCCTTGAGACCCTCACGGGTGAGTAGCGGGCTTCACAATTCCCTGATTGATTGATTACTTGATTGAACTACAGGCCTGCCATTGCAGCCTGTGTAAGCTGGTGCATGCACCACTTATGAAAGATATAGGTTTCCTATATCTAGGGTCACTGCACTTAAAACCTATAAGTCACCCCTATAGCAGGCCTTTGCAATCCTGAAGGCAGGGCGCTTGGTTCTAAGTGTGAGGGTGGCCCTGTATGAGCAGGACAACCCTACGGCCTACTGAGTCCATTCTCCCGGATTGTAAGTGAAGCAGCCATATAATATATAGAGGGGCACTGCGTAATTACGCGATGACCATCTCAAAATTGGCTGCAATGAATCCTATCATGTTTGGTATCAAACATGTTGGAATCATACCCTCACACTGTAAAAGGTGTGGGAGGTATGATTCCAAGCACTGTAAGAGCTCTGCGTTAGGCTCTCAGTGTTCCCGATACCAGTCTTCTAGACCCGGACAGCACAACATGGCTGCTGCCAACCAGAGACATGATTCTGCCCTCCTGCTGCTGAGCCAGACTTGAGCAGGGGAAGGGAGAACAATAGGTATCCTGTCACTGGGAGGTGTGACCACCTCCCAGACAGGATTTAGTGCATTGAGGCCGGGTGGGTGCGCTTGCCAGCACCAATCAGTCTGCATGAGGGGCACAATTGATGTCCCCATGCATAGTCCAGTTCAAACCAGCTCTGGTATGAAACTGGACAAAGGACATGGAAGTAACCTCCCCCTGTCCAAACCCTCCCCTGGGAGGGTCCCCTGAATCGTCCCAACCCTTTCCTGAGGGAACTTAAGGAGTTACCTGTGGGTGGGTCCCTAGATTCATCGTGGGACATGATTCATTCAGACACCACTTCAACTTTGACCGTTTGGGCACTCTGGACTTTGCTGGACTTCATTTGGGCTCAACTTCGTCCCCCTTTCAGTCTGCTGCATTGTCTGTGCCAGCCCACCATACAGGAACCTTCCAAGGCCTGTGGACATCCAAGACACCTGAAGGAATCTCCCTTGAAGTGAAGGAGTCACTTCCCTGCATCTGCAGGCACTGCAACCAAGCTGACCGGTCTGCTGATCCTGAGCTCCTACAGACTCCAAAAGTTTCTGCAACACAGGTGGTGATTCTCCACTGCTCTTGAGGCCTGCCCTGCCCTCTCACCAAGTTTGAGGCCAGCATCCCTCGTGGGAGCCACAGGAACTGAACCCCTGTGCACTACGTTGACTTGTTATTGCAAAGGCTTGTTGGCTTCCTTCAGGCTCCAAGTAGCCCAAACCTGAAGCATCTGCAGTGACAAGAATCTTTGTCCACACGGCATTGCTTGCACCATGGTCTGCATCTTTTGGTGAGCTGCTCGACTCCAGTGCCTCCGGCCTGTGGGTCCTGTTGAGGGTCACCTTTGTTTCTCTTGGGCTCCCCTGTTTTCTCGGGGACTGCCCTGATTCCCCTGTTTGTGGTGAGTCCCCTGGACCTTGCTGGTCCCGAAATTGCACCTTATCCAACATCCATGTTGTTTGCATTTGCCAAGGCTTGTTGGTGCTTCCGACGGACACTGACCCCTCAGCACTCGACATACAATGTTGGACAGCTTGTGCATGGCTCCTGGTCTTCCTCAGCATCTCCTGGTACTCACAGCTACAGAGTCAAGGTCACCATCAACTCTCCTGCAACACCCGACAACGGTGGGCATTCATCTTCCAGATCTCCTGGTCACTCCTGAGTGACATAGACTCTGTCCCCTCTGCTTGCAGGTACCTCTCAACTAGAATCCACCTTCAGATTCCAACGGACACTTTCTCCTTCTCCAGCAGCGGCACTTTCCTGAAGTCCTCCATTGGGTTCGAAAGCGGTTTCCGACACCACTTCACACCTATGCACCCGGCTTCCCTGGTGTAGGTAACGTGGGTACTAGGGTATCCATGGGTGGGGTGGCTATCCAACCTTCTGTCTTCCACAGGGTTTCTTCAGGGTCCACTGGGAAGGGTCCTTAATCTTTAAAACATCCAACCGCGACTTACACGTCAAATTGTACGAAGATCGCGGTCATGTTCCCACACTGCACACACTCTCCGTGGGGTCCCTTTCCACTCACCTTGAGTGGTTCCTTGGGTCCCCAGCACTTCTACGTCCTCTTGACACTTTGGTGACTTGAGTCTTATACCACTTTCTTAGTATATGGTTTGGTCCCCCCCTGGGGCCCACTGTGTATTCTGTGCTATTTACTGTATTTCTATGCAAAGTATTGTGTGCATTGTGTTTATCTCAGGGTAGGAGATATCTAAACATGTAAGAGAGCATTAAATAATAAATACATATTTTTATAAATACCTTGTGTGGTTATTTTTCATTTTATCTATACTATAAGATTGCATTCTGGTAAAACAAGCTGCTTTACACTCCTTCTGGACTAAGCCTGAAGGCTGCTCTCCACAGCTACCACTTGGAGAGTTTCTAAGGTTGTCTAAGACCCCTTAAATCAACATAAGGGCTGTCTGGACTGGTGCAGGGTGCCCACTTACATTAGTGGACATCATATACCAGGCCAGCCTCTCACACTAATCCATACTATGGGAGGGCAACTACGAAAGATGATGTAGTAATTCATGTAAGAGAGCACAACCACCCCCAAATGTGACAGAAATAGGAGTATGGGAGATATTAAAAGACATAAGAGAGGCAAGCATTAGTTCCTAGGAACCCACAATCACAATCCTTAAAGATATACTACCTAAAGTCCCCAAACACATCACAGGCCAACTTCCACCTATCCCCAATTTAAAACGTTTAATTGCATAAACTAAAAGAACCACCAGCGATACTGCTCAAGCCCCGAGAAGATATCAAGACATAGAAATACCTGAACCTTTAACAAAGACAGACAATGAAGAGCCTTTCCTTTTACATGACAGTCTAAATAATGATAAGTAAATCCTTATATTTTCCACAGAAAATAACTTACTAAAACTTAGCCAGTGTCAAACATGCACGATGGATGGCGCCTTCAAAAAGTATCCAAAACCATTCGCTCAGAGATATACAATGCATGATGAATATCAAAATACATATATGCCTTTTATATTTGCCCTACTACCAAATAAGCAAAGCAGCACTTACTACGACCTCTTAAACTATATTAAACAAAAAATAAATGCCTACAACCCCCAAAAAATTATTATAGACTTTGAACAAGCCCTAATTCAAACCATTTTAAACATTTATCCGCACATACAAGGCTGTTACTATCATTTCAATCAAACCATATGGCGACACCTCGAAAAAAATTCACTAAGTGTAGAATATTGTACAAACAGCCAATTTCCATTTGAAATAAGAAGAATGATAGAACTAGCCTATGACCCTGTCACAGTGGTAGCCAAGCACTACAATTTACTAATAGAAATCCCTTACTACCAACAAACTAAGCCACCTAATGTACTGTTTTGAAGACAATTGGGTCGTCAGATTGCATCGCTACGAACACAGACGCTAACCCAAATTCCAAATACCATGTTGGAATGTCTATGACAGCACTTTGGCACAGGAAGCCAAAACAAATATTGCAGTGGAAGGAAGCCTTTCAATCCACACTTGAGAGAATTCAACCGACACTCTATAAATTTATAGAAGCAATTCAAAAAGAGCAAAGCTAAGAACAACTACGAATGAAGCAATCTGTTAGCCAAATTGCTCCTAAACTTAGCAAACAAACCAAAAGAATGAACTACATGCTATAAAGTAAAGTCAAAATCATCATAAATAACTAAGGAGTAGATTACTTATAATCATATCAAAAAGCATATTATAAAAAAAATAATAAGTAGGGTTGTTTAATTCTTGAAGAAATATTTCAGAAAATATTTACATTATTAAAAATGTATTTAAAAATATTTTCTAAAATATTTATGCTTTAAATATTGTTATTTTGCGAAGTTTTTTAAAATGTACATATAAAAAATAATTTTTTGTTTCATACCATTAATATATATTTATATACTTTTATTTATATTTCTTTTATTATTAAATTGCAATAGATAATATTCCAGAAAGATTATACATTTTGATACTTCATTTTCTACTTCAATATTTTTTACAATATTCAAAACACTAAAACCAATATTTATACCTTCAATATTCCTGACGACAAAATTTCTGTAATTCCAATATCCTTGACACAATATTTTTGCATCACAATACTTTTTTACGATATTTTGTCTAAATACCTTTTCATATGAAAACAAACTACTGTTTCTGGGCAGCTCAAGCAAATCATTGAAAAGCATTGGAGCGTTTTACAAATTAATCAAGCAATAAAAAACCTTTTCAGCGATAAACCATTCTTTGCAGACAAGACAGCAGTGAATCTAAAAGAAGAAGTAATGAAAAGACTGCAGCACAGCATATCGCGAGAAGATTCTGGCAAGAAAAGACACATTCTGCGTTTTCATTGTAACAACAACAGCAACATCATAAAATCTGATTTCCTCCATCATTCCTAAAATGTGTAAACCTATAAAGTTATAATGTTATACAATTCATGTTTTTTGGTATAAAGGGGTACCTCACATGTGATACATGAATAATCTAGTGAAAATATTATTGAAAGATGAGGACCACTAGATATCATGATAAAACACAGGTCGTTTCAACGGGTTTAAATGAAAAGCAAGAATTTCAAGTGTTTTGAGCTAATCATGCTTAGGACTTCAATAGGAACTGTAGAGGAAGAAAAATCATTCCAAAGGTGATGTTTCTTTCAAGGAGACACTTGTGGTTAGAGTTTAGAAAATGAAGTTGTGACTCATCCAATGGTTAATGATGTGTTAGACAGAAAGTCAGAATGTACAATATATTGGCAGTGACAATAGTTCCATGTTATATTTATCCTATCTTGAAGGCTATGTTGGAATTTGTATCTTGTTTTGTTTACAAAAACCTTTAAAAATGTGCTTCTGATAAAGCATGATTTAGCATGAAATAGATTAAGTACACAAAAGAATGTGCCACAATATTATACAGATATTTTTAACACTAGTCAAGGTAGTCATTAATCATAAAAAAGAGATTCAATTAAATTATGGAAATGACAGAGTTCATGCAGCAGGAACTGCTGGCAGCAATATATCTGACTGAGAAGGGATCCACCAAACTGACAGTCCACCCTCTCTATTTACAGTCAGTTGGACCACCATGGTTTTTGCCAGTGTTGACACTGCTGGCACCACCAGCAAAAATCACACACCAATGGGCCCACTGGACTTGGGACCATCGGTGTAAGTGCATCAGACCACCCATATTAGTTAGGGCAGAAGGTCTGATGCACTTGTTATCTGTATGTAGAGCAAGGAAAAGCCTAGTAGTTATGAACAGAAAAAGAAATGACCCACATACTGGGAGAAAAGTCAGGGTCATTGGATTTTTTGTTTACCTAAAAGCAGGTCTGTGTTCTTGACAATATGGTGACCTCTCGGCAAATTTACAATGCCTTCAAATGAGCCACCTTGACGGCTGTGTATCTGAAGGCATATAGATCTCCGCCAAGCAGGTAGGGAATTATCTGCCAGGAAGGGGCTGTTATGAACAATGCCCCCATGGCAGACAGCTGGCCACCCATTAATGTCTAAATGAGGACTTAAATCTTAGTCCTCTCATCACCTCACTATCTAACAAGAGTCTTACCAGTGGTCTGATCTTGTCTTTGTATTTACTGAGGAGCCTGTTCAAGAGGATTGATCAAAGCAAGACAATAAAACAACTCTGGATCCTAAAGGTTCTATCAATTTCAATCCAGGGACTACTTTTTCTTTCTTTCTGAAAATCTGGAATGATGGATTCAACTTCATTCTAGATCACCAAAATGGATGAGAAATAGCCAACATAGATTTTGTGAATGACCTCTCCTTCATCAAGGATTGCACAAACTTTCTCCCATTGGTCACAGGACATTTCTACTATTATCAACAATCTGGATCAAAAAAGCAACCTGCGGCCTGTGAACCATATATTTATTTCCTCCTTTGAATTGTTTGAATCCTAAACTCCATAACTATCCTCCTCAGATCTTCTATATATTTCTAGATCCTTACTTTGTCCACTTATGGTTAACTTTAAGACTCCATCGCACTTCGTAACACTTCCTTATTTTAGTCCTCAGAATTGAAGGGTGTTTACTCTGATGATTTCTGAAAGCTTTACAAAAAAAGTAAGATTTACCATAAACACTTCCTGTTTTGGTTCCTATCTTCCATTGAGTACAGGTTTTGATGGTGCCTGTTTCTCGCAGGTAAGATGATATTTTTTTCCTTTAAGCCTGTAAGATCTGGACTTATTTTATAATATAGTGATGCAGCATAAATGCTGATCATTCTTTACACAACATAAATAACGATTTTAACAATGAAACTCTAAGGGCTCAATTATGAGTCTGATGTCCACGGACCGCCAGACACGTGGGGGGCGTGGCGGAGGTGGTCTCCCGACGGCCCTATTACAATTAGGGTGGTTGGACCACAATTGCCCTGCGCAGCCGGTAGGGAACGGTGGTACCCTGGTGGTTTTGCAGCGGTCAGGAGGCATCAATATGCTTGACGGGACAGCCACAGTCCCGTCAAGCATATCAGGAGTTTCCTCTCCACCATGGTTTTCATGGTGGTTCGTCCTCTATGAAAACCCTCATGGAGAGGAATGTGCTTCTGCACACTGGGGTGCATGCAGGGGCACATCATGTGCCCCCCTGTGCGCATGCACCCCAGTTCCTGCACAGCATGGACTTTAAAGTCCATGCCGTGCAGGAACTGGCTTTGGCATTCCCATTGCGGTGCCCATTTTTAGAGGCACTGCCGTGGGAACGCCCAAAAAACCCAGCCGGAGAGGAGGAAACTCCTAATCTGGCGGGCGGCCTAACCACAGGTTTGGCGGTGTGGCAGCGGGGCAAACCCGGTGCCGCACTGCCAAAGTTGCAATCAGGCCCTTAATAATGTGCATTTTGCACACATCTAGAAAAATAACATTGAAACAGAGAAAAGCTGAAGTACCAGCACCGTAAAAGTGTGCTTGGATTTATAGAAAATAAGAATTTTGAGAATAATGAATTTAACATATTATTAACTGATTACCCTATTATTTTAATAAAGTTGCTATGAAAGATTATTGATGGAAAAGCTTTCTAAGATGAAAACAACACAAATTATTAATATAAAGCAGTATGTCTAAGTAACAAATGAGTCTGACACCCGATTTTGCAAATATTAATGATGAAACTTAGCATCTCTATTGCCTTCACTGTAATGCACCACAGCAAATGGAAAACTGGTGCAAATCAAAATTGTCACACTGTATGATTGAAACTTTCAGCATAAATGCTTAATATTATTAGAGTCTTGGATTTCCAAAAATGATTTTATTATAATGATTTTTAAGAATAGTTTGCATGTATGTACTTTTAAAATTGTGGTAGTAGGCCATATTTAGAGTTGGACATTTTTATGCAATAATCACTGACAAAGTTAAAATTATTTCTTTATATGATTTGCTTAATTTATTTCATTATTCTTAAACTTAATTATGAATTTGTTTTGCTAAATAAGAAATGCTGATTTTAAATGCATTGAATTGCCTTTTCCCTTATCCTACATTATTTCATAACCTGTTAATTGACTTTTGTTACATTTTTGCAAATGGTGCTTTAGCTGTTCTTTTCACGCAACATTCTTAAATCAATAGACGCATTTTTGGTACTTCGTTGTGAGTGAATTGTTGGGAACATGACATTTGGAATTCATACATGAAAAGCAAAAAAGTAAATAGGCTCTTTGTCAACTAACCTGTGAGGATGGAATGGACAGTCCTTTCTCATGAGCAACATGGGAAAATATGATGGAGTATCAATTTTGTACCTAGTGGGGGCGTGGCCAACAAGATGGCGGACTAGATGTGCCTGAGCCAAGCGCCGGCCTGGCCTTTAATATCCCATGCAGGTCCTGTGTCCCCATATAAAATTAACACCAACAAACACTGGCGAATTGTCCCCTGAACCCAGCACATTGATCGGAGTGAGAGAAAATGGAGATCCTTGCCATTCCGATTGGCCGCTGTTACAGTACAGAGGGCGACATCAAACATGGGCCTGCTTGCCTCTAAAAGATGGGATGTGTATTGTGGACCCAGGAGATATGCAGCGGAGCCCTGGGGACTTGAATTGAGGGTGCTCCCGGGCTGGACCTAGGGAGGAGACTTGAGGACTGCCTCCCTTCTCCCCTTGCTGTAGGGGTGCGGCTGACTGGTTCCTCGCTGCCCGGCTTGTGAGAAGCAGACGGGCTCAGGCAGGGTGCCGTTGGGCCACACAGAGCAACTGCAGCAGAGGGGTCGTTTATGGAGCTGGCACCTTTTTGAAAATAAGCGCTGGAGGCAGGAGAATGTGCAGTGAGTGCCTAGGGGAGGATGGCAGCCTCTCTGCAGCAATATTACACGCCGCGCTGTAAAGGACTGGGCCCACCTGGGAGAACAGTAGCCAGCTGTAACACATAGCAGAGCCTTGGGGATTCTAATTAAGGGGGCTCCCGGGCTGTCCCAGAGGAGAGGACCTGTGGGCTGTCTCCTCGCTCCCCTTCCTGTCAGGGTGCGACCGACTGGATCCTCACTGCCAGGCACATGTAGAGCAGATGAACTCTGGCTACACGCCGCTGGACAGGATGCTGAGCCCGAAGCAGAGGAGGCGATCTAGGGATCCGGCGCCCTTCTGAAAATAAGCATCTGCAACAGGCGGAGGTGCGTCGAGTGCCTGGGGAGACAACGGTAACTGCCCTGAGAAAGTAACAAATGCTGCACTGTGAACGTTTGGACCCCCCTTGGAAAACTGCAGCTGGCGGTAGCCTGGCACATCTGAAGGAGAGTTGCAGAGTCCTGAATGGCAGGTACGACTGCACTGAATAGGAGGGGATTCCCCCCAGGAATAGTCTTCCAAGGGTCCCATACCAAACTGGGGTAACGACAAGAGGCAACAGGGAACCTGAGATACAATGTTAAGAATTGACTGCCCCAAGCCCTTAGGGAGCGAGTGAGGGTCATAGTCAGCATAACGCTCCACTGATTGATAACAAACTGAGCACTCGTATAAATTGCAAAATCTGGATCAGCATTTGCCATCAGCAGGTGCAGCACCATGAGGAAATTGAAACTCTTGATTATTCCCGAACCTACATTGCAGAGGAGTACTGACGCCACTTGCTCGGCTCTCTAGCTAGCTCTAAGGATCCCCCAGCAGCAGGGCACAGGGCCGGACTGGGAACCAAAGCCGGCCCTGTCAAACTGCTCGGCCGGCCCCCCTGGAGGGGAGGGGGGGAGTGCGGCCCAGCTGTTTGTTAGGGCCGGTTTCGGACGATTTTGTTACCAGGGGCCGAAATTGCCACCCCCGGTAACAAAAACGGCCCCCAGGGGCCCAAGACCTGCCCCCACTGTTGTAGGGATTCTGCACATACACAGAGCTATGCACAGGATAATAGGACCTCGGAGTATAGTGGTAACCAACCATGCACCTTAGTACCCACAATCCCAATTCGACTAGCTTTAGCGTCTCATTAGCAACGATGCTACAAATGATTAGACAACCCAGAACACGGTCTCTCTCTCTCAGGACTCGCGGGAGCCAGAACACCCTTTCATAACCCACTCATACCTGTCCACAACGTGCGTAAAAAGAGACACAGTATAGTTTAAAATGTTTATTTCAACTATCGTGCTCTAAGATACAGTACACGTGCCAGTACTATCAGCATAATGCATAATGATAAAATAATAAGCATAGTTACAATTCCATAGAATACAAACGGGGAAAGCATTTCATAAAGCAGTGGATATAGGGCTAAATGACCATACCACCCTCCCCGTGCTATGAGCTAGTTTATTATAAAGATAGAAGACCTCTGGGCATTGTCAGGTGGACCCTCATTCCTCAATATCTAGATGCAAGGTTTACATCATCAGACAAGCACAGCTCTTCTCCCTGGAAAGGTTTTTCTCCAAGTGCCACAAACAGCGAGATCACAATATTAAAAGCACACAAATTTCTCCAGTGCAGCTGTACATAGTGTTATGTCTAAGTGCGAGGGACTGGCCAGATCAGCAAGAACAAGGGACGTTGTTTTTCGACCTTGTACATGTTGTGCAGACGAAACCCACAGGGAACAGAAGAAAAGGTGAAAGGCAGAAAGGCAGACAGTTCTAATATAGCCGGGCACAAGCAAAAGCTGGAAAAACAAAGTCACAAAGTAACGTGCGCAAAAAGGCATCATGGCAGCCAGGCCTAGGCCAACTTAGCAATGCAGTCCATGAGGCCACAAACCACATGACACCACCATGGCAGACCACCAGGGAAACGCCTGGTGCCCGCTACGGCCAGTATAGCCCTGGCAGGGCATAGGGGGCAGACTAGAACATTTGACCCCCCAGCGTATTGTATGATTGCTGCCTGCCCAACCCAATCTTTCAGCCCTTGCCTCCACAATCTGAGCTCCGGCAATATGGCCTAAAACAAAGACCCAAATCCGTCCTACCAGGGCAAAATCGACAAATATGCAAGAGAAGCTGACCCCAACCTGAGCAATGATACAACACCCCCATTGCCAGACGATGCAGCATTTCTAGCTGTGATAAATTAATCCAGGACAGCACTAGAATCAAGATTAGGGGAAGTCTGCTCCGAAGTTTCACTCTTGAGACATACCTCTGTTATGTGGAAGACCAAGTAACAGCAGTGGAAGGGATGATATCTGAATTGAAAGACTTCACTCATTCTATGAAACGAGATTTAGAAGACACAAAGGCCACTACCAAAAACCTGCAATGGAGAGTCGATGATGCAGAAAACTGGGCAAGGCATAAAAACTTGAGACTGGTGGGCTTTCTAGAGGGAAATAAAGGGCCCAACATGACCGAATTTCTGAGCAATTGGTTTCAGACTACCTTCCTGACAGCTGCATTTTCAGCATGCATTATGGAGAGAGCCCACAGGGCACTGGCTGACAAACTGCAGCCAGGCGCCCCAACCCGTGCAATAATAGACAGGTTTCTAAACTTCCAAGACCGAGATACATTGCTCAGAAAGGCGAGAAGAATGGGTGAAATATAATTAGAATCCTGTACAATAATGATGTTCCCTGACGATTCCCGCAAAGTGCAGAAGCAGTGCAGGTCTTACGATGAAGTGAAGGCTAAAATACGAACCCAGCAACTAACATATATGCTGCTCTCCTCTGCTAAGCTAAAGATGCTATACAATGAAAAATCCTACTTCTTCACAACACCAGAGGAAGCCTGGATGTGACTCTTAGAGAGACCCCAACTTCGATCCTATCCAAAAGTCACAAATAAGTCAATGGAGAGGGACAATCCCAGGGCAAATCCAAAACTGTGAGCCTCCAAACTGAAATGATGAGAACGACGTAGCAGATCCACAGACAGAACACGGGGGTCAGAGCGAGGAGGGAGCGGTGAGAATTTCACTGTTGAATTCGGAGTGTGACAGGGTGTGAAGGGAGCCAGCTCTCCTTGATTGGGAGAGAGGAGGAGAATGCCCGGCGGACAACAAATGACGAATTAGACCGCAACCTGATGGGATTACCTTTGGTTCCAGAGGTGGTGCAGGAGGACAGCAAAAAACTTTTAGACTCATAACCTAGGGGAGTTGATTGGTAATCTGAGGTAGATATGGGCCAAAAACCCCTGGTAACTTGTTTTTGAAGTGTGAGTGAGACTGCAGAGAGGAGACCTTTTTCTCCACCTTGTTAATGTAGCCGAGACCAGCAGTGTAGTGATTGTAGAGAAATCGAGTGTGTATGGGTTAATAAATGTGTGAGTATAGAGTGTAACTGAGGTCGATGTCCTTTCATAATTCACTGTAGGATATAGCCCCATTGGAGAATGAGTAGGTGGTGTATGTGAAGGGACACAATTCTGTAACTGTAATAATTTGAGAGAAAGTGGGACTGAGTGGTGGGGTGGCTGACCTGATATGAGAGAGTGCCCCCTCCTTTTTCCGCCCTGGAAACCGGGCTGAATGTGATTGCGAGAGCAACTTTTCATTTTCCTTTTCCTGTTTGAATTTCTTAGAGTTATAAACAATTGATTTGGGATAGGGAGGCTACAGACCTCTCAGGCCTGGACCTGCAACATAGTTAACTTGTGTGGCATGAGAGTGAACGTGTCCGAGGGGGGTAATGGGACCGCAGTTTGATTGTTGTATTTGTAACGTTCAATAAACTTTTCAGATTGTTGGAAAAGCTGGAGGGAGCATCGACCTCACAGGATGTACATTTAGCTGTACTAAGGAGTATCAAACCACAACTCAACATATGTAATGCATGTCAATGAGTTAGAAGCCAGAAACTGATCTATACTCACATGGAATGTAAATGGGCTGTGAAATAAAATAAAGAGGGGTCTGGTAACTGCATATATCATACGTTTGAAACCAGACATTGTCCTCTTACAAGAAACACATCTTAGTGGAACCCAATGTCGCTTCCTGGCCCGTGGGGCATACACTATGCTATCACATGTGGCGTTCATGTCAGAATCTAGGGGAGTGGGAAACCTGGTCTGAATATCTCCCCGTTCCAAATAACGCGATCATGGTTAGATCCACTTGGGACATATGCTGTAGTCCAGGCCTTTGGGGAAAACTGAATGTCACCATCATTAGCGTTTATGTCCCCTCACCTTCAACAGTTATAAACAAACTCACCGAACTTTTGCTAGAAACCAAATCTTCTCTACATATCATTAGGGGAGACTTTAATGATGTGATGACCCCAGACCTGGATAGATCAGGGACAACCCCCGCTACTACTAAAACTACTTCACTGGCTAGTTTTGCTGACACGGTGGGGCTCTCTTACCCATGGTGCCGACACCACCACATGACAGAGGTTACTCCTACTACTCAGGGATGCACAAAGTATTTTCCAGATTAGACTATGTTTTCATACCAGTAGGTGAGACGGGAACAATACACTGTGCCGAGTATCTAGCTAGGGGTTTATCTGACCACTCCCTGCTCTGGATATCGATGGGACAGAGACCTCATTGTTAGACCTGGCATCCTTGACATGGTTTCCCCTGTCTTTTTGTCTCTACCTCCTGTATGGTTGATGTAATGCTGGACTTCGATTTGCCGGTTTAGGTACTCTGGGGACTTTGCCACTGCTGATCAGTGCTAAAGTGCAAGTGCTCCCTGTGTGAATTGTAATCCTGATTGGTTATCCATGATTGGCATATTTGATTTACTGATAAGACCCTAGTAAAGTGCATTATGTTTGCCCAGGGCATGTAAGTCAAATGCTACTAGTGGGCCTACAGCACTGGTTGTGCCACTCATATGAGTAGCCCTGTAAACATGACTCAGGCCTGCCATTGCAGTGTCCGTGAGTGCAGTTTTCAACTGCCAGCTCGACCTGGCAAGTGCACCCACTTGCGAGGCCCAAACCTTCCCTTTTACTACATGTATGGCACCCCTAAGGTACGCCCAAGGTACCCCCATAGACATGTGAAAGGTAGGACAGGTACCGGTGGGTTTTACATGTCCTGATAATGAAATTCTGAAATTTCTATTTCCACTATTGTAAGGACTAGCTTTCCCATAGGTTATCATTGGAGCTGCCTTGTAACATTTTACAAGTGTAACTTTCAATTGGGGAAAGCTAGAGATTTAAAGTTTTGGCTTTCTGAGGTCAGAATTTAAAAACACATCTTTTAGTAAAGATGGTTTTTAAATTGTGTGTTTGAAAGAGGTCATTTTCTTGTTCAACCATACTGTGCCTCTGCATGCCTGTGGAATCAACATCTGGTTTAGAATGACAGAGGCCTGTTTGTGCATTCACTCTAGACCATCACACAAAGGGAGTTGAGGTGTGCCCTGCCCATCCTGCTAGCCCATCACCAGGCTGATGTGCCTTCTGGAGCTAGACTGGTTTGAGGAGGTGTCACCTACACCTGAATAGGACTGTGCGTGTCCTCTCACAATGCTGTCTCCACCCCCCTGGAGTGTGTCTGGAGCCAAGACCAGGCAGGACAAGAACTTGTGCTCTACAAAGACAATCCTATGAAAAATGCCTATGTCAAAGGACAGAAGGGGTATACGTAAAACCCCAGACTGCTAGAACACTTCTGGATTGAGGACTCTGCCAAGACGAAGAGCTGTTAGAAGGAGTACTGCCCCTTTGCTGTGTGTTGCTTTGCTGGGTTGGCCTACAGTAGCTACTTCTGTCTATGGGCAGTGAAGGAACAGGACTTTGCTGTTTTGATCCTGCTTTCCAAGTTTCTCCAAGGGCTTGTGTGTGCTTGCCTCCTGTTGAAAGTCTCAGGGCCATCAAAGTCTTCATCTACAGCACTTGGACTCCATTTCTGGAAGTCCTGAGCCTGCCAAGTGGTGCTAACCCAAGTTCAAGGCCACTGGAGGTGCTTGCTGGGCTGTAATGCCTAGAAAAGGATTCCCAAAGTTGTCAGCGACACTGCTGTCTGCACCAACACCGTGGTCGCCACTCGCTGGTGAGCGCAGCTCCGACCTCAACGACACCGCAGCCCTGGTCTTACTGGGAACGACGCTTCATGCTGACATCGACACTACTGTCTGCACCGTGGCCTTGGACACCGACTTTGACAACACCGCAGCCCTGGTCTCACCGATGATGACGCTTGACGCCATCACCGACATTGACACCGCTGCCTGCACCGAAGCCACGGACAATGCATTGCAAAGTGTATGACGCACCGCCCACGATGACATCGCAGCCCAGGCACTGCTGACGCCAGCACTCTTGACTTCAATCTCACGCAGTTTGATCTGCAATGCGTGTGACTTAAAGGACTCCCCAATTTCTGCACCGAATTGCAGCACTGCAGCCCACGATGCCTCAACGCAGCACTTCACTGCAAAGTCTTCAAGGCCTCTTCAACTCCAAGTTACTGTTTGCTGTTCATCCCTGACACCGTAGCCGGCCTGACTCCATCGAGGTCAGATTGAAATGTTGGATTTGTTTGTCACGACGCCGCAATAGCCCCACTTGGAGCTATTGACTACAAGGAACTGTAGTTTTGCTTTATTCTCTAAAAAAATCATATCTTTGCTTGTGTATGTTGGATTTTTGTTGTTTTGATCAGATAAATATTGGCTATTTTTCTAAACTGGTGCAGGGTCCATTTTGTTGTGATTTCACTGTGTCACTAAAGAGGAGATGGGCCGTGGACTTCCCCCTAGGCCGTCACCTACCCAGCCGGACTTGGGGCAGACTTTCCTTCGTCTCGCCGTCGTATCTCCCTCCTACCCCTTCCCCCTACCCCCTTACCCTTTTACGCTCTATTTATCTCATCTCCTATGCTCTTTAAATGCTTTACTAGTAACTTATGTAACCTGTTAATTGATGTAATTTTGTAACTTCGTGGAACCTCATGTAAAGCGCTCTGATACCTTCGGGTCTAGCCAGCGCTATATAAAACTCATTAAACAAACAAACAAACAAACAAACACTGTGTGTGTTATGGTATACATGCTTTACACATTGCCTCTGTGATAGACCTGACTGCTCGTGCCAAGCTACCAAGGGGGTGAGCAGGGGTTATTTTAGCTGTGTAATCCCCTTACCCTGACTAGAGGGAAGGGTCCCTAATTGGACAGGTTTCAAATCACTGCCAACTAATTACCCCCATTTCTAACACTCATGAAACATGAAGAAGATGGAGACTGAACGCCTGGGAACTACTGGATAGGAATACCCTATGACAGATTCATACAAAGTCTGAACTCTATTTTTCAGAAAATTAAGACTGTTGATTTGGCTGCTGTACTATGGGAGGCATATAAAACAGCAGCATGGGAAAAGATACTAATATAATCTCCTTTAAAAAAAGAAGGCCATCAGAGATATAGAAGATCTGAAGAAGTGGCTCCTAAAGACAGAAGCTGTGACTGGGTACTACTCCTACTCCCTTGTTAGGGAGACGGGCTGAAACCCTATGAACAGAATATGTATCACAAGTCTCTGAAGAAGTGCGCAGTCCGATATTGTATGCAGCATTGTCTCTATGATGTATGCGACACAGCTGGGAAGCTATTAGCTTGGCTGAGCTGAAGCAAAAAGGAGACTAGATGGGTACACCTAATTAAAGGGGCAGAGGGTGTTCTATAGGCCACGGATTAAGAAATACCAGAGGAATTTGCAAAATTCGACGAGACTCTTTACAAAGATCGCCCATTAGCAGACTTTAACAACAAGATAGAAGACTACCTTAACACCATAAACCTGCCAACTCTCCCTAGCGAGGACCGCACGGGGCTTTAGGCAGATGTCATTCTTGTTGAGATCAAGGCCGCTGTGTCTCAGATAAACTCGGGCAAAAGCCCTAGACCCTATGGTCTCCTGGCTAAAGTTTTTAAAAAAACAAGTCGACATCCTGGTTCCCCACTTGTTAAAATTAAACCTGGCAGCCCAGGAGGAAAGTATTCTCTCACGAGATTTACGTAAAGCCACGAGCATAGTAATACATAAGACCGGTAAACCACAGATGGATTGTGGCTCCTACCAGCCACTTTTACTACTTAATATAGAAAAAAAAGTACTAGCTACCATCCTAGCTACTAGTCTCATAGGTGTTATTTTTGCCTTGGTTCACAAAGACTAATCAGGCTTTATGCCCAAACGCTGTACCTGAGGTAAACTCTGTAGACTCCATAACTGGATGACAGAGGTCCAATCTAGAAAGGACCCCCACTTGTTTGTTTCCTTAGATGCTGAAAAGGCCTTTGATGCTGTACATTGGCCATTCATGATGCAAACTCTGAAAAACATGGGATTTGGGCCACCATTCCTGAACTGGGTTGGCCTGCTATACAAGGAACCTAGAGCAGCTGTGAGAGTCAATTGAATGTAAACACAAATGGGGCTGTCCCTAGTTGGGATTCCTACAGGATTTCTAGAGATGCGTGTCCAGTGGGGGCATCTCACAAAAAGTGAAGGACTGGCCTCACACACCACCTGGTGTCATGCTTCATCATAGGCCGTCCTCGCCCTCTAAAAACTCAATTTGATAGAGGGTGGGCATACACCTGGAGACAGGGATGCACTTCTAAACTAAGTGGTGGCCCGTGAATTTGTGAAAAGTGATCTAAAAACCATTACAGTTGTCAATAACTAATTTAATTAAAGGAACAACTGCATGGTATTAAAAGGAAGTGGGCGGTGATTTGGGAACTAATTATCCCATCACCGTGCTAAATATGGTCAACATGTTTCTGCTTTAGGGTCCCCGGAGGATACATAGCATTCGTCAGGACCAAATGTAGTTGGAGGGCTCCGCCTTTTTACAATTTGTATAAAGGATCAACCACTAAAAGACCGGGGGTTGTAGGGATCAATCACCCCACTGGTGTAGTACTCATGCGAAAAACCTGTAGAAAAAAGGAACAAGAAACAAATACATACCGAATGTGTAAGTATCCTGATTGTAATGTTGCATTACATACATCACCACACTTAAGAAGCGCGCATGGTGGTATCTAAGTGAAACACGTGTCATTCATGCGTGTCAACACTTATATGGGGAGAAAAAACATGTTTCTCGCCGCTTACCCTAGGTCACTATCCTACTTACTCCATGGGAGGTCAAGGGTGGAAGAGCCTACTGTGACATTCAGGCAGCCAGGCACCTCTCCAGCGATACCCCGGATCTCGCTCAGGACAGCCCCATTTGTGTTTACATGTCGTATTGGAGGCTGGCTAGTCCCTAGGCCCTGTGCCTCTAGTTCCCATCCCTAGTTAACAACTAGGGCTAGTGTGTGTGAGAGTCAATTGAATGCTAGGAGAGGGGCTGCCCCCTAGCTCCCTCCTGTTTGCCTTAACCTGGAACCTCTGGCATGTATGGTGCGCACACACCCAAACAATAGGGAATTTAAAATTAATGGGTCCACGATTCATGAAGAAATTATTTTATTGTACGTGGCTGACCTCCTCTTGTACCTGGTCCAGCCGAAGGAATCGATTCCCACACTATTTTAGGTCTTTGAGTTCTATAATGCCCACTCCGGATATACAATAAACTGGAATAAAGCCGTCCTTTTCTCTGCTGGTGGTTATCTTGACTTGACAGACCTTACCTGGAGGCTACAAGTGTTGCAGGAGGGATTTCAATACTTAATATAGGATCTATGCCACATTATCGCAAAAAAGTGCACAGAACACAAAATTAAGGTGCTTGCCAAACTCCATACAGATGCTGAACATTGGAAAATGTTTCCCCTATTGATATTAGGCAGGGCAGCAATATTTAAAATGATCACCCAGCCCAAACTCTTATTTGCCATACAAAACACCTACTACAGTATTCCGAACGATGTGTTTGCCAAAATTGATGATGAGCTCAGGAAATTATTGTGGACACCCTAGAATAGCCCTTTGAACATTACAGCGCAATCCATATAACAGTCTAAAAGCCCTTCCATATCCAGGCATAATACTGGGGCTCCCATATGATAACCATAAAGGAATGGGGACACACAGATGGCGACCACCCCACTTATGTGTTAGAATGAACACAATTTCAAACACACCCTTATCACCACTATCTTTATTGGGGGAAAGCAATGCGAAGCCTATTGCCGGCTACCCAAGTGACCATCAAGGCATGGAATAAGGTAAACAAATGTCTGAGGTGGTATCGAGTGACTCTTACCTCTGGCTTGCACAGGAGCAGAATTATGTACTTGACCAATTCCTCTCCCAGAACCCCTCCAGAAACCCAATGATCAGCTGGGTATCCAGGGAGCTTCGGAGAGGGGGAAGAAGATTGGGACAAAATAATAAATGAGAGAAGGAGATACTGCCTTGGATCTCTGGTTTCAGCTCCTCTTTCTATACACTTCTCAATTAACTTGTTTAGATGAAGGTGTTTCGTTCAGAAGACCCTTAGAAATTAAAAATAACAAGTGATTATTATTCTAGTGAATGACAACTGAACTCTAGACATTATATATATATATATATATATATATATATATATATATATATATATATTATCTACTGGCGGTCGCCAGTAGATAGTTATAGTTACAACCTATTATCCATAGGAAATCCGCGACATTCTATTTGAAATAACTCTCTTGCCGGTTGACGTATCTTCGCGAAATTTTCAAACTTCGTGGGGCGCTCCGGTCCGCTCCTACCCTGAAAGTCTCGGGGTGATACGTCAAGCGGGGGCCGAGAAAAAGGGGGTCCCAAAACGCGTTTTCCCCATGCATTTTCCCATAGGAAACTTTAGACACGGCTACAGCCCGAACTGCTGAACGGAATTACACCAAATTTGGCAAAGAGGTAGTTCTTGGTTCAGAAAGAACCCTTTTGTTAAATGGTGTAAATCCGTTCAGTAGTTGCTGAGAAAATCAAAAAGTAAAAGTACATATATATCTATGGGCACGGAGGATTCGCGCACCCTCCCGATCACGAGCTGCATGTTAATTGGCTGTCAGCTGGCTGTCAACATTCCGATTCAGGAAATGTTGGCAGCCATTTTGTCCCTCGGTAGAACCGAGGGACAGAAACAAGTGCGCAAAGCGCACAAAGGGGAGGGTAGAAACACCCTGACCCCCTAGGTTTGCTCAGGGGTCCCACAGGACCCCCTGGGCAAAAAAAAAAAATTTTTTTTAAAAATCGGCAGGATGCGCTCAGGGTGCGCGAATCCTGCCGGAAAAAAAATCGAGCGCGGTCTCCCGCGCTTCGATGTTAATTGGCCCCGGGTGGCCCAAGTCCCGGGGGCATGCTGAGGGGGTTAATTTTATGTGTGGGGGCCTCTAAGGGCCCCCAAGCCCAGGGACCACCACCCCCGGGGCTTTATGTACAATGGTGCGGGAGGGCTCTGAGCCCTCCCGCAGCCCGGAGACCACCACCTCCCCGGGCTTCTTTTTTTAATTAAAAACCTGTGTGGGGGGCTCCAGCCCCTCACACGCCCGAGACCACCACCTCCCGGGGCACTAAGAAAAATTACAATGGGGGTCCGTTTTGGACCCCCAGAGCCCGAGGACCACCACCTCCCCGGGGCTGTGCACTGAATGGGAGGGGCGCGCGGCCCCCTCCTGGAGCCCTTGATGGCCCTGGGGACCACCACCCCCCAGGGCCGGCTCCTGCAGTGTCCCGGGGTGCCTACCCCGGGACACTGCTGTTTGCAATGACAGGACGGGAGCCTCGCGGCTCCGTCCTGTCATTGCAAACTTGCTTTGGATATTGGAAGAGAGAGCAGGAAACCTGCTCTCTCTTCCAATATCCAAAGCCGATTGCTTTCCACATGGGGAGCTGCATCTTAGCAGCTCCCCATGTGTAAAGCAATGCCGGCTCCCGTAGGACACGGGGAGCCGGCGGGACTGTGGGGGGATTGGGGACCCCCACAGTCCCCAACGAGAGGAGCCAGCCCCGGGGGATGGGGTCCCCGGGGCAAGTAGTGGCCCGGGAGGGGGGCCACGCGGCCCCCCTCCCCCCAAAAAAAAAACGATCGGGCCCGCAGGCCCCGCCCCCTTCCTTTACCACTCTGCAAACGCGCCCCCTGGCGCGTTTGCAGAGGGGTAAAGGACCGCCAGTAGATAATATATATATATCGTTCGTAGTAGGATTTGCATACCAGCGTGGATGAGCCTTGGGATGAACACATGGTACATAGGTGGATGAGGGGCCGAAAGTTTACTACAATGGGAGTTGACAAACTAGCATTTAAACAAGCCCCATCCCTCTGTGGTGTGACTGGCACTAAGTAAAGCATTATGGCTGAAACATGTCTGCCAAGCGCTGCACAGACTTTTTAAACTTAAACGCCATGCGCTACAGGCAAATCTCCACACACTCCCTGGGCGGAGCGGAGGTCTTCGCCCGGGGTTAAATAAATTCCACTATGTAACCTACCTGAGCAGTGTCGGACCATTTGTAGTGTGAATGGGTTGTTGGACTATATATTTAGCCAGTTTGCAGGCACTGGCAACGGCACGCCCTCTTGGTCAGGAGCAACGCGCCAGCCCGCAACTGTGGACAAAGTATCAAATACAGCGTGTAGCCCCCCGGTGGAGAAAAACCACTTGGTAATCATTGCTGCATGGGGAAAGAGGAAGCAGCATCTGCTGCAAGGGAGTGTACGAGTGGTTTTACCAGCATCAAAGAACTTCCGTAAAGGCTGCCGCAGCGGTTTTGCAGACCAAGGGCCAATAATTTTTGGGACACCACTGGGTGTATGAACGTTCAATTACTGAATAAGACGTTCGCAGTAGGATTTGCATACCGGCATGGACCAACCTTGGGATGAACACATGGTGCATAGGTGGAGGAGAGGCCGAAATTTTACTCCAATGGGAGTTGACATACTAGCATTTCAACAAGCCGCCGTCCCTCTGTGAGTGAGACTGGCACTGAGGAAAGCATTATGGCTGAAACGCGTCTGCCAAGCGCTGCACAGACTTTTTAAACTTAAATGCCATGTGCTACATCTGGTGTGAATAAATTCCACTTTGTATCCTACCTGAGCAGTGTCGGACCATTCATATTGTGAATGGGTTGGTGGGCTATATATTTAGCCAGTTTGCAGGCACTGGCAACGGAACGCCCTCTTGGTCAGGAGCAACGCGCCAACCCGCAACTGTGGACAAGGTATCAAATACAGTGCGTAGCCCCCCCGGCGGAGAAAAAACACTTGGTAATCATTGCTGCATGGGGAAAGAGGAAGCAGCATCTGCTGCAAGAGTGTACAAGTGGTTTTACCTAGGCCTGGGCTGTGAACTTCGCTCCGTTCGTGGAGTTTGCGGAGTTTTCAGCACTCCGCGGAGCTCGCGGAGTGCAGAAAACTCCACTTTGCGATGTGCAGCAGAGTTTTTTCCCCACTCGCTATCGCGAACGGTAAGTTCGCGATCGCGAACAGTAAGTTCGCAAGCGTGAGCTGCAGCTCGGGTAGAATTTCTACCCGAGAGGCAGGAATAGCAGCACAAACTGCAGATCGCACTGCACTCCGCCACTCACGGAACTTCGCAGAGTTTTTTGTAACTTCGCAGAGTTCTGCGTAGCAAAACTCCGCGAACTACGCCCAGGCCTTGTTTTACCAGCATCAAAGAACCTCCATAAAAACTGCTGCAGCGGTTTTGCAGACCAAGGGCCAATAGTTTTTGGGACACCACTGGGTGTACGAACGTTTATTTACTGAATAAGACGTTCGCCGTAGGATTTGCATACCGGTGTGGACCAGCCTTGGGATGAACACATGGTGCATAGGTGGAGGAGGGGCCGAAATTTTACTCCAATGGGAGTTGACATACAATCATTTAAACAAGCCCCCGTCCCTCTGTGGTGTGACTGGCACTGAGGAAAGCATTATGGCTGAAAAGCGTCTGCCAAGCGCTGCACAGACTTTTTAAACTTAAACGCCATGCGCTACATCTGGTGTGAATAAATTCCACTTTGTAACCTACCTGAGCAGTGTCGGACCATTTGTAGTGTGAATGTGTTGTTGGACTATATTATATATATATATATATATATATATATATATATATATATATATATATATATATATATATGTCAGATACATAGATGACATATTTATACTGTGGCGAGGAACTGAAGAGAGTGCTGAAACCTTCTCTCAAGAGTTAAACAACAATGCCCTTAGCCTCACTTTCACATGCAATACTAACACTAAGTGCATACATTTCTTAGATCTAGAAATATTTGTGGAAAATAACAAATTACAATCCAGAACATACAGAAAGCCCACTGCTGGTAATGCTATACATCACGCGAATAGTTTCCATCCCACCCCACTGAAAGAAAGCATACCATATGCAGAATGCCTGCGCATGAGGCGTAATTGCAGCACCTCAGAAAGTTTTGAACAATCCACTAGCGAGTTTTAAATTAGAACGCAGAGGGTACAGTACAAAGACACTGTCTAAAGCCAAATCCAAGACCACTAACATACACAGGGAAGATCTCCTATTCAGGAGAGATGAGAGAAGTGAGGCCAAAAATTGCCCCGTCAAAACTGGTACCCCGAGACTCATCACAGGGTTCAATGCCTACCACGCAAACATACTTAGAATTCTACACAGACATTGGAACTCAGTGCGCAATGACCCAGTTATTGGCCCCACTTGCGTTAGAACACCGTTAATTACATTCAGGAGGGCCAAATCAATGCGCCAGGAGCTAGTCAGCAACGCCCCTTCAATTGCCAAGGCGTGCACGTGGCTTAAAGCCCAAAAAGGTTTTCATAAATGCACAAAATGCAAAGCGTGCAGGCATGGGGTCAACACTAAAACGGTTCAGATGCCGTTTAGACACTCACCCTATGAAATCAGAGGCAGCTTCACCTGTAAGTCAGACTTCGCAGTCTATGTCTTGTACTGTACATGAGGCAAATTATATGTGGGTAGTACCATCCACCCCGTGCATGTCTGCATCCTACAACATCTCAGGGCCATTTCCAATAATGACCCTGCCTACCCTGTTGCCAGGCACATAAATACATCACATGGAGGTAAGGCACAGGATCTATTCTTCTATGTGATCGATACAGTTCCCGAAAAGGAGGGAATAGACAGTTGGCCCTTAGAAGATTAGAATCTAGGTACATCATCCTCCTTAATTCAAAAATCCCCAACGGGATGAATGCGGACGAGGCACTGAATGTGCATCTGTAATTTGTCTGGAGCTGCCTGTCCCCCCCTGCCCAGTCTCCGTAACGTTAGGTCACATTCACTTTTATTTATTTTGCTTCAATTTCTCACGTTTTAACACTCACGATAGATTAGACCACACTAGACATTTTTTTACTTCAATACTCCATACGGCGCCTTTTTAGTTTACACATTATACCTATCTTTGTGCAATCAAGTTTCATGTACTCGGCCCACTTGGGTTGTCTGTTTCAATCAAGTTTCTTGGCTCCGTATCATTTAGTACCACATATATTCATAGCCAAGAGACCTGTAACTCAGTTCTGATGGGTCATGTTGGTTTGTTTTAAGCCTTAGGACCTTAATTATCATATAGACCTTACACGCTACGGCACACTAACCTTTTTGCCCTAGTACGAACCTTACATATTTGCTTTTCAGCCTACTTGCACA
Organism: Calotriton arnoldi; assembly: GCA_963921515.1. Taxonomy (NCBI): domain Eukaryota; kingdom Metazoa; phylum Chordata; class Amphibia; order Caudata; family Salamandridae; genus Calotriton; species Calotriton arnoldi. The sequence continues at coordinate 780,478 of CAWUFW010004677.1, forward strand.
TTCATAACAATGCATTTGACCGTGCGCCATTACATACTTATGTAATTAATTTTTCAATCGGCATTACCCAGGTATAATATTTTTTCTATGTCTATGTGGGGCACAAATATAGGTTCACTGTTTCTATATATAAGGAGCACATTGACTTTCCCTATTTTATTGTTTAAACATATTGTTGTGCGTATGGGAAATTGTCCTTAACAATAATATTGTCTTTTTTCATTTTTAGTATTTTACTTTACTTTTTTTTTTTTTTTCCTATGTCAAAATGTGCACAGTCATGCATACTTTAGTCATGGGTAACTTCTATGTCTATTGCAAAATTACAGGTTGCTGTGGCAACCACCAGTGAGTGACCAGCATATATACTGTTAAAATTAATGTACCTGATGTAGTGATCAAGGCGGTACGCCGCCGAAAACGCGTCTAGGTCGTTGTTGGATCAATAAACTTCTTCTTTGTCATCATCTCACGGAGTCAGTGCCTGTCTGTTCGTCGCTGCCAGGATTGTATATATACATATATATATATATATATATATATATATATATATATATATATATATATATATATATATATATACATATATATATATATATATATATATATATATATATATATATATATATATATATATATATATATATATATATATATACCTACTGGCAGTCACCAGTAGGTAGTTACAGTTATAGTTAGGACCTAACATCCATAGGAAAAGCGTTTTTTGTTTTGTCATTAACTTTGGGGCCGCTTGACGAATATTTCAACTTATTACAACGCTCACTTCAGCTGCTATCTTGAATGTTTCGGGGTGATCCTTCAAGCAGGGGCCGAGAGCCAGGGGGTGCTTCTTAAAAGCACGTTTTCCCCATGTTATTGCTGAACAGAATTATACCAAATTTGGCAGGAATGTAGATGTTGGTTCAAGGAAGTGCCTTTTTGTGATTTGGTGTAAATCCGTTCAGTAGTTGCTGAGAAATTTAAAGAAATTCCCAGTTGTATATAAAGGGACGCTGAGGATCCACGACCCCTCCCAATCTTATAGCTGAGATCTGATTGGCTGTCAACACTTCAAACCAGGAAGTGTTGGCAGCCATCTTGTGACTCGGTTGAATCGAGTCACAAGAAAAAACATATTAAAAAAAGAAAAGAGGGCAGGGTAGAAACACCCTGAGCCCCTAGGCCTCTTGGGGGGAGGGGGGCCCACAGTGACCACCCATGGCCAAAAAAGCATTTTTTAAAAACTTTTTGGTGGGAGTCGTGCTGGATTCGTGACTCCCGCCCCACCCAAAAAAAAGAAACGGAGCAGAATTGCTTTTGGTCAGAAGAAGTTGCATTTTAGCTCTGCCCAAAAACAAAGCCAGCACCCGCAGGAGGTGGGGAGCCGGCAGGGACCGCGAGGGCCTTCAGGTTCACCCCGCAGTCCCCAACTTTAAAAACTGGGTGCCCGGGGTAGGACCAGGGCACCCACTAGTGTGGCCAGACCCCAGGGGATGGGGTCCCAGGGGCCAAAATCATCCCGGAAGCGGAGGCCACATGACCCCCTTCCCATGTGTATAATTTTATTTTTTCAAAAGGGCAGGCCATGAGGGATGGGATCCTCGGAGCCAAAATTGGCCCAAGGAAGGGGGGCCACGCGGCCCCCCCTTCCTTTATTAAATGTGAAAAAATAACAAAAATGAAAAGCTGGGCCCTATGGATGGGGTCCCCGGGGCTGTAATCGGCCTGGGAGGGGAGCCGTGTAGCCCCCCTCCCATTTCATAAAAGACTGGCCCCGGGGTATGGTGTTCCCGTGGCCAAAATCAGCCCAGGGAAGAGAGGCTATGCAGCCCTCCTTCCCTAAAAAACATTAAATAAAAAAAACCTCTGCTAGCATCTGGAGGCCATGCCCCCTTTACCGTCACTCAGCAAACGTGCCTCCTGGTACAGTACTGGTTGGGGAATGAAGTCCCCTTGAATGCTGAGGGTCTTAGGGGCCAACAAGCCCTCCTGTTACCTCCAGGAAGCGAGGAAGTCCCAGAAAGTGGGATTGTTGAGAGTGCTTGGAGGCCACGTCCCCTTTCTCTACCACTTGGCAAACACGCCTCCTGGCACGCTTCTGGTTGGGGAATTAATTCCACTTTACTCCTGAGTGCCTCAAGACTAAAGTGGACTACATCCCCCAACCAGTAGTGCACCAGGAGGTGTGTTTGCAGAGTGGTGGAGAAAGGGGGTATTGGCCTCTGACAACCTCTCAGCAATCCAGCTGTGTGAGTCTTACTGGAGGTGACAGGAGGGTTAGTTGTGGGCCTCAAGCAGGGCCGTGGGTTACATGTGGTGCCCCCCCAAACATCCATGAACGGATTTACACCATTTAAAAAAAAGGTCGCTTTCTGAACCAATATATATATATTCACAGAAATAACCATAGGTTTCAGGGATGTTATAGTCAGTTGGACATTTCACTCGTACAAAACCAGAGAATTCAGCCGTTATAGTTAGTTGAGCTAACTATAACTCACGCCCCCGCAATGCACTGCTCATGAGGTCACATATTACATCACTCATGACATGGTCAGTGACATCACTGATGACATCACTGATGACATAACGGGTGAGTGGCGGTGTGTGAGTGTCTGTATGGGTGTATGAGTGCATATAATAGTGGCTGTATTGATGAGTGACTGGCTGTATGAGTGCCTGTATGAGTGAGTGAGTAGATGTGTATGTGGACCTATCAATCAGTGAGTGGGTATGTACGTACTGGTATTGGTGTGTCTATGGTTTCGAGAATGGTAGTCTGTATTTTAGAGTGGGTGTATGAAAGGTTATATTAGGGTGTGAGGAGGTGCATCAAAGATTAAGTGGATGATGTCATCAGTGATGTCGTTTGAGATGTGATCAGTGATGTCATCAGTGATGTCACTGACCATGTCATGAGTCATGTAATATGTGACGTCATCAACAGTGCATTGAGGGGGCGCGAGTCATAGTTAGCTCAGCTAACTATAACGACCAAAATTCTCTGGTTTTGTACGAGTGAAATGTCCAACTAACTATAACGTCTCTGAAACCTGTGGTTTTTTCAGTGATTTTCAAAGGTTTTTTTAAATGCTAATTTCTAACTATAACGTCCATGAAACCTATGGTTTTTTCTGTGAATTTCAAAGTTTTTTTAAATGCTAATTACTAACTCTAACGTCCCTGAAACCTATGGTTTTTTCAGTGAATTTCTAATGTTTTTTAAATGCCAATTTCTAACTATAACGTAGTAGTCGCGTTAGCAGAGTGGTGCAGAAAGGGGGCTGGGCCTCCGGCCAGCGCTCAGGAATTCCGCTGCGTAGGACTTACAGGAGGTACTAGGAGGGCTTCTTAGCCCCCAAAGTCCCTCAGGAGCAAAGTGGACTTCATCCCCCAACCCGTAGTGTGCCAGGAGGTGCATTTGCAGAGCAGTGGAGAAAGGGGGAGTGGCCTCCGAAGACATCTTAACAATACCACTTTGTGGGACTTACTGGAGGTAACAGGAGGGGTAGTTGGCCCCCAAGGACAACCTTGGGGGCCAACTACCCCTCCTATTACCTCCAGTAAGTCCCACACAGCAGCACTGGTAAGTCCTCAAACCAAGCCATGCCCCCTTTGCCCACCAGTCTGCAAACGCTCTCCCCGGCGCACTCTTGGATGGGGAGTGAAGTACCCTTCGCTGCTGGGGGTCCTTAGGGGCCAACTAGCCTACCTGATACCTCCAGTAAGCCCCATATAGTGGGATTGCTGAGAGGTGTACACAGGCCACGCATCCTTTCTGCACCACTCTACAAACGCACCTGCTGGCGCACTCTTCTTTGGGGGATGAAGTCCCCTTGCCTCCTGAGGGTCCCTCGGGGCCAACTAGCCCTCCTGTTATCTGTAGTAAGACCCACACAGCTGGATTGCTATGAGTGGTCCGAGGCCACGCCCCCTTTTTACACCACTTTGCAAACGCGCTTCCTGGCGCACTCCTGCTCGGGGGATGAAGTCCACTTTAGTCCTGAGGTCCTCAGGACACAAGAGGACCTCATCGCCCCACCAGCAGTGTGCCAACAGGTGCGTTTGCAGAGTGGTGTAAAAAGGGGCGTGGCCCCAGACCACCTCTAAGCAATCCCACTGTGTGGGGCTTACTAGACGCACCTGGTGGGCTTGTTGGCCCCTAAGGACCCTTAAGATTCTAGGCCCCCCTTCCCTTAAAATTTTTAGGGCCCTGGGGACCCCATCCCCCAGGGCCTGACCCATTTTTATTTTATTTTTTAAATGGGAAGGGGCCCGCGCGGCCCCCCTCCCTTGGCCGATTTTGGCCCTGGCACCCCATCCCCGGGGCATGGCAACATATTTTTTTTCTCTCTTTTTAATGGAGGGGGGCCGCGCGGGCCCCCTCCTGAGGCCTTTATCGGCCCCAGGGACCTGATCCCCGGGGCATTGCCTCGTTTTAAAAACTTTTTAATTAAATATGCGGGAGGGGGGCCGCCTGGCCCTGAAGTGGCTCAGGGACCCCATCCCCCGGTGCCTGGCCTCTTTGTTGGGGACCGCAGGGGGAGGCCCAATGCCCCCGTGGTCCCTGCCAGCTCCCCACCTCCAGCGGGAGCCGGCATTGCTTTTGGGCAAAGGGAGCTGCTAACATGCAGCTCCCTTTGCCCAAAAGCAATTCTGCTTTGCTTCATGGAAGCGAGAGCAGGTTTCCGCATCGGACCCCCGCCCGTAATTAAAGTTTGCCCTGGCGAGGCGGTGGTCCCCGGGGCAGTGTGGGGAGGGGCAGGAGCCCCCCCACACTTTCTTTTACATTATTTAAGCCACGAGGTCCCCGCTCATTATTACTGAATGCCCTGGGGAGGTGGCGGTCCCCGGGGCAGCGTTGGGGGCCAGGAGCCCCCTGAAGCATAATTTACACAGGCCCTGGGGAGGTGGCAGTCCCCAAGGTTGCAGGGGGCCGCGTGCCCCTGCATAATATTAATCATGCCCTGGGGAGGTGGCGGCCCCGCATATACTTTCCTTATTGCCCCCCGGACCTGCCCCACCCGGGGGCTTATTAAAGCAAAGCACGGGACACCGCGCTTCATTGTTTTTTTTATTTTGTCGGCGGGATTCGCGCACCCAGCGTGAATCCTGCCATTTAAAAAAAAAAAATGCTTTTTGAGGCCCTGGGGGTCAGGGTGTTTCTACCCTGCCCCTTCTTCTTTTTTTTTAATCACATTATTCCCTTTTTTCTTGTGACTCAGTTTTACCGAGTCACAAGATGGCTGCCAACACTTCTTGGTTTGGAGTGTTGGCAGCCAATCAAAATGAAGTTTGTGATCGGGAGGGTTCGCGGATCCACCGCGGTCACCAGATATTGATATTTTTTATTTTTAAATTTCTCAAGAACTACTGAACGGATTTACACCATGTAAAGCAAAGAGTGCACTCTGGACCAAGAGCTACCTCTCTGCCAAATTTGGTGTAATTCCGCAGTTCGGGCTGTAGCCGTGACAAACGTTCCTATGGAAATTAACATGGCGAAAACGTGTTTTGGGACCCCCCTTTTTCTCTGCCCCCGCTTGACGAATCACCCCGAAACTTTCAAGACATTAGCCGACCGGAGCGGGCCATTAGTTTTGAAAATGTTGCGAAGATTCGTCAAACGGCGCCAAAGATAAAAACCGCTTTTCCTATGGAAACTAGGTCCTAACTATAACTACCTACTGGCGACCGCCAGTAGGTTATATATATATATATATTCACTGAAAAAACCATAGGTTTCAGGGACGTTATAGTTAGAAATTAGCATTTAAAAAACCTTTGAAATTCACTGAAAAAACCACAGGTTTCAGGGACATTATAGTTAGTTGGACATTTCACTCGTACAAAACCAGAGAAATTCGCCCGAAATAGTTAGTTGAGCTAACTATAACTAGCGCCCCCGCAATGCACTGCTGCTGACATCACATATTACATCATATATTACATCACTCATGACATGGTCAGTGACATCACTGATGACATCTTAAATGACATCACTGATGACATCATCCAGTGACTGAGTGTTTCTAAAAAGTTTAAGAATGTTATATATACGCCAAGGTGTATTAAAGAATGAGTGGGTGTATGAGTGTCTGAATGGATGATTTAGTGAGTGAGTGACTGACTGTATAAGTGAGTGATTAAACATGTCTCAGTGAATGCATGGGTGAATGACTAATCTGTGTGAATGTCTGTATCAGTCTGTCAGTTGGTGTGTAAGTGGCTGCATGGGTTGGTGAGTAGGCACATGAGTGTCTATGTGGGTTATTGATTAGTAGTATGAGTCCCTGTATAGGTGCCTGAGTGTCTGTGTGGGTGGGTGACGGGGTATGTGACTCCCTGCATGGATGTATGAGTGGGTGAATCCCTGGGTGTATGGGTTCATGAGTGCATCTGTGAGGGACTGTATAGGTGAGTGAGTATGCGTATGGCTGTGTCTGTGAGTGAATGCATGTCTCAGTGGTATATGGGTAAGTAACTGCATATGTGCAAGGCAGTATATGTGAGTGTTGGAGTATAAAAGTGACTGTATGTGAAAGTGAGTGATTGTGATAGTGGCTGTATGGATGAGTGTGTGCTTGTTTCAGTGATTGTATAAGAGACTAAGTATGTCTTAGTATCTGTATGAATAAGCGAGGTGGTGTGTGTATAACTGTATAGCCGAGTAAATGGCAGGGTGATTGATTATTTACATTACTGAGTAGCTGTGTGAGTAACTCTGTAGGTGTGTGGCGGTGTGTGAGTGTCTGTATGGGTGTATGAATGCATATGATAGTGGCTGTATTGATGAGTGACTGCATTTATGAGTGACTGTATGGGTGAGTGAATGGATGTGTGTGTAGACCTAGGAATCAGTGAATGGGTATGTAGTAATTGGTATTGGTGTGTCTATGGATTTGAGAATAACAGTCTGTAATTTAGAGTGGGTGTATCAAAGGTTCTATTAGGGTGTGAGTAGGTGAATCAGATTATCATGTGGATGATGTCATCAGTGATGTCATTCGAGATGTCATCAGTGATCTCATCAGTGATGTCACTGACCATGTCATGAGTGATGTAATATGTGATGTCATCAGCAGTGCATTGTGAGGGCACGAGTTATAGTTAGCTCAACTGACTATAATGGCCGAATTTCTCTGGTTTTGTACGAGTGAAATGTCCAACTAACTATAACGTCCTTGAAACCTGTGGTTTTTTCAGTGAATTTCAAAGGTTTTTTAAATGCTAATTTCTAACTATAACGCTTCGAAACCTATGGTTTTTTCAGTGAATTTCAAAGGTTTTTTAAATGTTAATTACTAACTATAACGCCCCTGAAACCTATGGTTTTTTCAGTGAATTTCAAAGGTTTTTTAAATGCTAATTTCTAACAATAACGTCTCTGAAACCTATGGTTTTTTCAGTGAATTTCACTGGTTTTTTAAATGCTGATTTCTAACTATAGCGTCCCTGAAAGCTATGGTTTTTTCAGTGAATGTCAAAGGTTTTTTAAATGCTAGTTTCTAACTATAACGTCCCTAAAACCTATGGTGTTTTCCAGTGAATATATATATATATATATATATATATATATATATATATATCGTCAAACTTTAGATATCCCCCTGCGAGGATGCACTCAAAAAGCAGGTGAATCCTGTAACTTTCAACAGCATTCCTTATTAGGAAGAACCGGACATCACTTGCCCAATTAATCCTTGCCCAACGAGTTCATACTCCTTGTTCACGGGCTCAGTACATTGTCTTGGGGCAGCATAGAGAGTGAAAGTCTGCATCTCTAAATTGATTCTTTTTATCGCCCCCTGGTGGGCCTATTGGATGATTTTTAACTACAGGATTCACCTGCTTTTTGAGTGCATCCTCGCAGGGGGATATCTAAAGTTTGACGACGTAATCCGGCCAGTCCCGGCCGGGAGGATTGCACCGCCACTGAAGGAAATGGTGGGCTGCTTCGTGCAGACTGTCTGCACTTGAACTCGAGGAAAAACAGGTTTTGATGAAATCAAACTGGAGTCCCTTGCCTGAGGCTCACTGGAGAGCAATCATTTTGCATTTATTGATTGTCAAACCGGGCACAATCCACCGAAGGAATTGATTTAGGAGTGATAAGACTATGCGTCCCAGAATGCTGTGTGGTTATAAAAATCAAATTTAAAAAAAAGAATCAATTTAGAGACGCAGACTTTCACTCTCTATGCTGCCCCAAGACAATGTACAGAGACCGTGAACAAGGAGTATGAACTCCGAAACGCGTTGGGCAAGGATTAATTGGGCAAGTGATGTCCGGTTCTTCGTAATAAAGAATGCTGTTGAAAGTTACAGGACTCACCTGCTATTTGAGTGCATCCTCGCAGGGGGATATCTAAAGTTGGACGATATATATATATATATATATATTCACTGAAAAAACCATGGGTTTTAGGGACAGTTATAGTTACTTGGACATTGCACTCGTACAAAACCCGTGAAATTCCCCCGTTATAGTTAGTTCAGCTAACTATAACTCGCGCCTCGCAATGCACTGCTGATGACGTCACATATTACATCACTCATGACATGGTCAGTGACATCACTGATGACATCACTGATGACATCTCAAATGACATCACTGATGACATCATCCAGTGACTGTGTGTTTCTGTAAAGTTTAAATATTTTTATAATATATAGGAAAAGACGTATTGAAGAATGAGTGGGTGTCTAAGTGTCTGTATGGATGATTTAGTAGGTGCGTGACTGACTCTATAAGTGAGTGATTTAACGTATCTTACTGAATGCATGGGTTAGTGACTAAACTGGGTGTATGTCTGTATCCGTCTGTCTGTTGCTGTGTAAGTGGCTGCATGTGTTTGTGAATAGCTAAATGATTTTCTATATGAGTTATTGAATGCTTGTCTGAGTATCTGTATGGGTGCCTGAGTGTTTGTGTGGGAGGGGTGTGTGCAACTCTGTGCATAGATGTGTGAGTGGGTGATTCACTGGGTGGATGGTTTCAAGAGTGCATCTGTGATAGACTGTATGGGTGGGTAAGTGTGTGTAAGAGTGTGTTAGTGAGTGAATGTATGTCCCAGTGGTACATGTGTGAGTAACTACATATGTGAAAGGCAGTATATATGTGTGTTGGAGTATATAAATAGCTATAAGCAAGAGTGAGTGATTGTGATAGTGGCTGTATGGGTGAGTGTGTGCTTGTATCAGTGATTGTATAAGAGCGTAACAATGTGCTACTATTTGTATGAGTAAGTGAGCTGGTGTGTGTATAACTGTATAGGTGAGTAAATGGCAGTGTGTTTAATTATTTGCATGACTGACTAGGTGTGTGAGTATCTCTATGGATGAGTGGCGTTGTTTGAGTGTCTATATAGGAGTAAGAGTGCATATGATAGTCCTGTACTGAGTGACCGTAAGTATGAGTGACTGTACGGGTGAGTGAGTGGATGTGTGTGTGTAGACCTAAGAATCAGTGAGTGGGTATGTAGTTATTGGTGTTGGAGTGTCTATGGTTTTGCGAATGGCAGTCTGTAATTTAGAGTGGGTGTATCAAAGATTATATTAGGGTGTGAGGAGGTGCATCAGATTATCACGTGGATGATGTCATCAGTGATGTCATTTGAGATGTCATCAGTGATGTCATCAGTGATGTCACTGACCATGTCATGAGTGATGTAATATGTGACGTCATCAGCAGTGCATTGCGGGGCGCGAGTTATAGTTAGCTGAACTAACTATAACGGGGAATTTCACGGGTTTTGTACGAGTGCAATGTCCAAGTAACTATAACTGTCCCTAAAACCTATGGTTTTTTCAGTGAATTTCAAAGGTTTTTTAAATGCTAATTTGTAACTATAACGTGTCTGAAACCTATGGTTTTTTCAGTGAATTTCAAAGGTTTTTGAAATGCTAATTTGTAACTATAACGTGTCTGAAACCTATGGTTTTTTCAGTGAATTTCAAAGGTTTTTTAAATGCTAATTTCTAACTATAACGTGCCTGAAACCTACGGTTTTTTCAGTGAATTTCAAAGGTTTTGTAAATGACAATTTTTAAATGTATTAATTGTTATATTAATTTTTTTCATACTGATTTACTACATTTTTAGAAACAATTTTTTTTTACATATTTTATTTGTCAAATTACATTGTAATTACATTATACATTACATTACAAAAAATACTTTCTCAGAATGAATTACTTTAGTTTAAATACTTTGCAGATAGGCAATACACTTTTAAGTACAGTAGTTACAGTTGTTGCAATGGGCAACACATTTTCAAACACAATGCAACATTCAGCTCAATGTGAATTTCTAGTTAAATGCAATTAGTTACTTTATGGATTACTTTTGTAACCACAGGACTGGATCCTAGATTCAGTCCTGGTACATCTCCTGTAAACAGTTGAGTAAAAGCGTTTTGGTTACAGTCGTGATTTTTAAGGAATATTATTGTATTTTAAAAGTTGACACTTTGAAACTTTTTCTCATAGAATCACCAATGTTATCCTATGGAAGGAAATTCACTTAGCAGGTAAAAACTGTTATCGTTACTTTTTCTTACTCAGTGTTGGATCCTGGATCCAGCACTGGTGCATCTCCTGTAAACAGTTGAAAGAATGCGTTTAAGTCATACAGGCGATTTTTAAGGAATATTTGTAGTTTGTGAAAATCAACACTTTGAAACTTTTTTGCTGAAAACCAGTCAATGTTAGCCTATGAAGGAAATTCAAGTTACCGGTAAGTACGGTTAAAATTACTTTTCAGGATCAGTACTGGGCTGAAAGATGCAGCACTGAGGTCTCTCCTGATAACAGGTGAGTAAATCGGAATTCGTATTTCGGCTGATTTTAGAGGAATATTTTAAAGTTCCAAAACTCCACACTTAGAAGAATTTCCAAGTGAAACCAGTCAATGTTAGCCTATGAAGGAAATTCAAGTTACCGGTAAGTACGGTTAAAATTACTTTTCAGGATCAGTACTGGGCTGAAAGATGCAGCACTGAGGTCTCTCCTGATAACAGGTGAGTAAATCGGAATTCGTATTTCGGCTGATTTTAGAGGAATATTTTAAAGTTCCAAAACTCCACACTTAGAAGAATTTCCAAGTGAAACCAGTCAATGTTAGCCTATGAAGGAAATTCAAGTTACCGGTAAGTACGGTTAAAATTACTTTTCAGGATCAGTACTGGGCTGAAAGATGCAGCACTGAGGTCTCTCCTGATAACAGGTGAGTAAATCGGAATTCGTATTTCGGCTGATTTTAGAGGAATATTTTAAAGTTCCAAAACTCCACACTTAGAAGAATTTCCAAGTGAAACCAGTCAATGTTAGCCTATGAAGGAAATTCAAGTTACCGGTAAGTACGGTTAAAATTACTTTTCAGGACCAGTACTGGGCTGAAAGATACAGCACTGAGGTCTCTCCTTATAACAGGTGAGTAAATCGGAATTCCTATTTCGGCTGATTTTAGAGGAATATTTGCACAATGGTGAAGGGAGGGGCGGGGCCTGAGGTGACATCTTTGCAAACGCGCCCCGTGGCGCGTTTTAAGTTGGGGGATTAAGTTCCCTTGAATCCTGAGGGTCCCTAGGGGCCAACTAGACCACCAGGAACCTCCAATATGCGCCAGGGGCTGCGTTGCAGAGACGTGTAGAGAGGCCACACCCCTTTTACACCTCTCTGCAACGCAGCTCTGTGGCGCTTTCTGGATGTACCTGTTGGGCTAGTTGGTCCCCAGGGACCCTCAGGATTGAAGGGGATTTAATTCCCCATCTTAAAACGCGCCACGGGGCCTGTTTGCACACATGTCACCTCAAGCCCCGCCCCTCCCTTCACCACTGTGCAAACGCGCCCCGTGGCGCGTTTTAAGTTGGGGGATTAAGTCCCCTTGAATCCTGAGGGTCCCCGGAGTCCAACTAGCCCACCATATACCTCCAAAAGCGCCATAGAGCTGCGTTGCAGAGAGGTGTAAAAGGGGCGTGGCCTCTGTACACCTCTCTGCAAGGCAGCCCCTGGCGCATACTGGAGGTTCCTGGTGGGCTAGTTGGCCCTCAGGGACCCCCAGTATTCAAGGGGAATTCGTTCCTCTCTGCAAACGCGCCAGGGGCGCGTTTGCAGAGTGGTGAAGGAAGGGGCGGGGCCTGCGGGCCCGATCATTTTTTTTTTTAATTTTTTTTTTTGGGGGAGGGGGGCCGCGTGGCCCCCTCCCGGGCCACTACTTGCCCCGGGGACCCCATCCCCGGGGCTGGCCCTCTCGCTGGGGACTGTGGGGGTCCCCAATCCCCCACAGTCCCGCCGGCTCCCCGTGTCCTAGGGAGCCGGCATTGCTTACACATGGGGAGCTGCTAAGATGCAGCTCCCCATGTGGAAAGCAATCGGCTTTGGATATTGGAAGAGAGAGCAGGTTTCCTGCTCTCTTCCAATATCCAAAGCAAGTTTGCAATGACAGGACGGGAGCCGCGAGGCTCCCGTCCTGTCATTGCAAACAGCAGTGTCCCGGGGGTAGGCACCCGGGACACTGCAGGAGCCGGCCCTGGGGGTGGTGGTCCCCAGGGCCATCAAGGGCTCCAGGAGGGGCCGCGCGGCCCCCTCCCATTCAGTGCACAGCCCCGGGAGGTGGTGGTCCCCGGGCTCTGGGAGTCCAAAACGGACCCCCATTGTAATTTTCTTAGTGCCCCGGGAGGTGGTGGTCCTCGGGCGTGTGGGGGCTGGAGCCCCCCACACAGGTTTTTAATAAAAAAAAGAAGCCCCGGGAGGTGGTGGTCCCGGGGCTGCGGGAGGGCTCAGAGCCCTCCCGCACCATTGTACATAAAGCCCCGGGGGTGGTGGTCCCTGGGGCTTGGGGGCCCTTAGAGGCCCCCACACATAAAATTAACCCCCCAGCATGCCCCCGGGACTTGGGCCACCCGGGGGCCAGTAACTATCGAGCGCGGGAGACCGCGCTTCGATTTTTCTCCGGCAGGATTCGCGCACCCTGTCCTTGTGGGACCCCCTGAGCAAACCTAGGGGGTCAGGGTGTTTCTACCCTCCCCCTTTGTGCGCTTTGCGCACTTGTTTCTGTCCCTCGGTTCTACCGAGGGACAAAATGGCTGCCAACATTTCCTGAATCGGAATGTTGACAGCCAGCTGACAGCCAATTAACATGCAGCTCGTGATCGGGAGGGTGCGCGAATCCTCCGTGCCCATAGATATATATGTACTTTTACTTTTTGATTTTCTCAGCAACTACTGAACGGATTTACACCATTTAACAAAAAGGGTTCTTTCTGAACCAAGAACTACCTCTTTGCCAAATTTGGTGTAATTCCGTTCAGCAGTTCGGGCTGTAGCCGTGTCTAAAGTTTCCTATGGGAAAATGCATGGGGAAAACGCGTTTTGGGACCCCCCTTTTTTCTCGGCCCCCGCTTGACGTATCACCCCGAGACTTTCAGGGTAGGAGCGGACCGGAGCGCCCCACGAAGTTTGAAAATTTCGCGAAGATACGTCAACCGGCAAGAGAGTTATTTCAAATAGAATGTCGCGGATTTCCTATGGATAATAGGTTGTAACTATAACTATCTACTGGCGACCGCCAGTAGATAATATATATATATATATATATGACTGCTTGCCTTTACTCAAAATACGCTGAAATCCAAGACCTGAGCTGCTCTTCTATATAAATGAATTGAAGAATTCCTTTGTACAATGGTATGAGAATATCTTTTAAAGAACTATTCTTCCTTTTGTTAATATTCAAATTACGTTGTTTGTTTCCCAACAGGAGTACTCTTTGAAGAGAGAGAGAGAGAGATTAAAGTGTGTATTCCTTTCTTTTTTTAGTGTGTGAGTGTTGATTAGTTATCCATTACACCAAGTTAATAACATTAAGTAAAGGTCTGAGAAACTGATCATATTAACATGCTACTCAGAATTATGATCACTTGGCTTATATCTGGAGATTGAAGGAATCTACGTCAGCACTCGTGTTCTGATGCAAATGAGGGACAGACCTGCAGGATGAATATGCTTGATGAAGAGAAGTTGTTGCTCCTTGGCACTGGTCCAGAAAGGGCAGGCTTCAATCAAGTAGAGTCGGAGAACGCAATAGGAGACACTACTCTGCGCAGACTCCAGGAACTTACCCAATTGAATTCCGACAACCTTGATTTAGTCATGCACAAACGGGAAACGTTCAACGTGCAGGCTCATTCTAAAAGGAAAGAAGCTTCCTTAATAACTGAACATGTGGTCCAAATACCCGATGGGCTATGGAAACGAATTCTAGCACCATGACGCTTGCTAAAAACATGGAGAATACGACGCAAACTATTTAACTAACCAATGGTGTAACAGCTGTGGTGCGTACTCGGGAATTTACTTCAGCGAAGTGCTCTGTCTCCAGAAGGTGTGCACTTCACATAGAATTCTGAGCTCTGGTTTTGAGAGAACAACTAGACTGCTTCCGTGATTGAAGGTCTAAGCGGCCATCTTGGAATTCTGGTTGTGCCATGCCTCTCTTCAAGGGTATTTCTTGTTCCTTATTCTTTCTTTTTGACAGATTCTGTGAGCAATAGAACATGTAGGATAACCCTGTGTTCTTAGAATCCTGATAGATAGGCACAAAAAGTCACTTGGGCAACCCCACTGTGGGTGAGAGGGTTCCTTAAAGAAATTGGAAAGCTGAAAGGGTTTAAGGCCTGGGACCATGTCAGTATCTTCAGGGTGGGAGACTTGATTGTAGACAGAGCCCTGATGTCCTTCTCGTCCCTCCAAAGAGAATTCCAGCTCCATTAGACGTAACACAGTGCTACAAAGACCTATAGCTTACTCATTCTAGGAAAGCTGAAAACATTCCCACAGATCTTCCGGAATATGCACCCCTGGAAGGTAGACTTCTGATGGTGGAAATACTAAAGAAAGCTGTCTCCTCTGTATACAAAACCATTAATAATAATATACCCAACAACCTAATGAAACTTAGAAGTAAGTGGGAGAATGATTTGAGTGACTTAGGCCATCGGGATTGGGAGGCTGGACTAATGTTCCCACAGGAATTGGCGATTAAATCCAGACTCATCCAGTTCAAAATCCTCTACCGGACTTACAATGATAGAACACATATCCAGAATATAGGCATAGCAACCTCACTGGAACATCTAAAATACAGAGGGCAGTGAGGGGACTTTTTTCATACATTGTGGACATGTCCAGTCATGCACTCTGTCTGGCAAACAACTACTCCTAGAACTTGTCAAAAAAAATCAGGCTAACACTACATGAAGTCCCAAAATATATACTCTTAGGTGTACCCAACGATCTAGATCTTCCACGGATGAAATTATTATTTTGCAACTTGGGCTTAGTAAAAGCAAAGAGGGACCTGGCCAAACACAGGAGGGCCCCTTAATCACCAACTATGACTGAATGGAAAACAGGTATGGACCTATATATGGCAGTGGAAAGCGTTATATAAAAGATTAGGGGCTGCTGCGTAAGTCCCACATAGTGTGGAGTAGCTGGAGTAACTACTATGGTCTGGATATCCAATTTGATATTGATGCTGTGCTTTTGCCCCAGGTCCTTAACCCATGCTAGTTGACTCATTGTACCTGTCAACTTGTTGATGCATTTTTACTTTCTACTCTATTGTCTTTATTTATGTATGTTTATTTCTTTTTTTGTAATGGGCAGCTGTTCGTGCCCCTATTATTCTGATTTACAACACCAAATAAAAATTATTTTTAGAAAAAATAAAATTGTACCTGATGAGTGGAAGAATGGTCACATGGTGATCAGACCATTGTATGGTGACAATTGATGTCACAAATGAAACATTTGGGGTATGAAAAGTGACTTTGCAAGGAGGAGGGATGGAATTTCTCTCTCGATTTCCCACCTACCCACCATAACGTTGCACTTTCCATGCCACTTGCCTATTTTTTCCCTTGGCTGCTGGACTTGCCTACTGGATGATTTGGAGCTGTCTGAGAGAACTTTCCTGATTATCGCTCCATTCCCCTTGCCCATGCCAATGGACTTTTCTTTGGTGGACTCTAAACTGATCCCTTTTCCCATGCTAAGAGAACTCTTTTGAACCATCCTCTCACCTTTGCTGGTGGTAGGAAACCCTAACCTAAACCATCCTCTATATGGAGTCTTTCATTCAGCAATAGATTTACTTTGGCTAAACGTGTGGCTTTATACTACAAGCTGTAAGACTCATGACTGGACGGCTTCAAATGTTACTTATATGCATTGATTTTGGATCTTTAATACAATAACACAAATATATACAATTTGTTTTGAGTATTTTTTTATATGTGTCTTCATGTTCTTTCAATAGAAACTGTGTTTACAAGCATCTGACTTCTAATGCGGGATAGAGAGATTCATACATAATTTTCAAAACATCAAGTTCTTTTGCTCTTGTTCTGTGTTAGCCACAGCAGAGCTTCAGGTATGCATGATTCTTGTTAGGTTGAACTTCTTTAGGAGGTATGGTCTTCCAATTGCAATACTCTATGTCTATAGCATAGTTCTTCTGAGAGTAGGGTATTTAAAGTTGATCACTAATTTGTGAGTTGACTACTAATTATTGGTCTTCACTAGGTGGCCAACAGTTCGACACCCTGATTTCTCAACCTTCACTGTGACAAAGCAAGATCCATAGGAGGACCAATGCCTCTGTGGTTGAAGTATAGAATCTGAGTAAAGTGACAAAGTGGTAAAGGCATTTTAGGCCCAGAAACTAAAGGAACTATGAGTTCTTTGCTTCAGATGCCTATGGCTCTAACTCAAAGCAATACTACAGGCACTAAGAGGACAGGAGCTGACCGGAGCGGGCCATTAGTTTTAAAAATTTCACAAAGATTCGTCAAACGGCGCCAAAGATAAAAACCGCTTTTCCTATGGAAACTAGGTCCTAACCATAACTACCTACTGGCGACCGCCAGTAGGTTATATATATAAATTATATATATAAATAATTTTAAATCAGACACAATTTGACCCTACAAGCAGAATGGTTCAGAGGTTACCACATTGTTATCACCCAAGAACAGGTGGGCCTCCTGAAATAAGTTACAATGCTCCCGACATGACTGTGCCAATAGAAATTTCAGTTTCTGATACATCCGCAATAAATATGCAACCTGGAACAAGTAGAAATTTGACCAATGGAGATTTGCATTCAAATACTCCAAGAAAACAGTCGGGATATACTCCTCAAGAATTTGATGATTGGCTTAAAGTGTTTAGTACCCTGATTAATAATCAAAGTCCTGAAGCTGTTCCAGTCCCAGGTAAGGGAAGAACATTAGATGTGGCCAAGCTGAAGGTACAGTTAGAAGAAATTATTTTGGCAACTCTTAGTCAATCTTAATTACATACCACCCAGGAGGAGGAACTATTGTTTCTCTGTAAAGATATTACCTGACAAATTAGACAGACACACAAGAAGGTGATTGAATTGGCTCAGAAATATAAAATTGATGTTCAGAGATCAAAAGTTTTGCAAAGGACATACAGATTACACTTTAGTGACAGAGATTTTTCCAACATGAGACCAGCTGGAGTGAGATTGCAGATTAAGGAACTAATTACATTGATCAAGAAATGGAGCGAGAGAGAGAAATGGGAAGGTAGATGCTTGAAAATGAAGGAAACAAAGAAAGTTAGAATGTAGACACCATCAGTTGTTATTGAAAGAGATGAAGAAATACAGATGCTTCCTATGAGGGAAGTACCCGGTGGAGGATATGTACATGTGCCTTGGACTAGGTTTGATATTTTGTCATTCACAAATACATTTCCAAAATTGAGAGAAAATCCAATGGAATGGTACAGACAGATTGAAAGGTTTGTGAATATTTCAAAGTTTTGTGGATTGATTTGAATACCTTGTTTTACATTGTGGTTCTAGAAGACATACGGACAGAGTGTACATTTTCTGTGGGTTGGCGTGATGTAGAACCTGATAGGGATCCCAAAACAGGCGAGCCATCTCCAGTTGTATTAAAAAAATACCAACAGGTATATAAATCACCTGAAAAACAAGATTCCTGCTAAATAGATTGATTGGGTAAAGACTGACAGAGCTACCTAAGAACTCAACAAATCAGTTCATGCCTATTGTGAGAGATTGATACAGGTTTTCAGACTTTACAGTGGAATGGAAAATGAGGCAGAGAAAGATATGGGACATTTTGTTTACAGTTTCTTGAATGGTTTGAGACCCGAGATTTCTTCTATGATTCATCAGCATTCAATCTGTTGGGAAAAAAACCTGCTTGATAAGATCTTGTATTACGCCAAAAATTGCAGAGATGAGATTGAAGTAAAACACAAGAAGCTGAAAGAAAAGCTAATGATTGCACAAATGAAAGCTGTGCAGAAAGGTCAGAATCAGTCAGGGTTTGAAAACACAGTTCTGGTAAAAGGAGATATAATCAAGTTCCAATGATGCAAGGTGATAATGGTTTTCAACAGCAGAATTTTCAGTCACAGGGTAGAGGTCATGGAGTTCCAGTAAATCCTAGAATGGGTGTTGATATCTCAGCTTTGAAAAAAACAAATCCATGTCATGTGAATGGAAAATTTGGACACTAGAAACATGAGTGTAGGTTTCATGTGAATACTGTTAGAAGTAGGACACAGAAAGTAGGGTATGCACAGCCTCATGGAAATAACATGGTCAAGACTCAACAGACACAAAGACAGAGTTCAAATCCCTAATATATCCTAATCAATGTAGATACCACAAGCTCCGATGCCTCAACAGAATGTTCAGGTACAAACATACAATATGAATCAGAGTCAGCAGACGAACAGAAACTCTTTGCCAAATCAAAATGCATCACAACAGTATTTGATTCAGACCGACAATTTCAATCAGGACCCATCAGCCTGAAGATGCCTGAGGGGGGAGTAGGACTGCATGCTTGACACTGCCTTGGATGTAGACCAGAGTGGTCCATATGTAGAAGGAGAGGTAATAAATGGGAGTCATGTCTCCTTCCTTGTTGACACTGATGCTACCCGCTCTACTGTAAGAACAGCAGAGGTTCCTCACCTAGCCCTCTCAGGAGAAAGTATCCAAGTTGTAAGAGCTTCAAATAAAAAGTTGGCCACCCCAATTTCTGAAGCAGTTCCTGTTAAAATAGGGTCATTTGAGGATTGACATCGATTTGTGGCGCGTGATTCAAATGTGGTTAATCTACTTGGACAAGGCCTATTGTGCAAGCTTAATTGTTCCATCTATTGCACTCCAAAAGATATTGAATTTCATACCAATGATGAGGATGTTGTTTTTAAACTAATGTGACATAGATCTGACATGGGAATGTACCCTCTCTTGATGAGAGATGATTTGCCCATTAAACTGAGAGACACTTTTTTACCTAAAGTCTGTAACTTTACAGGTAAAGATATCAGAATAACCAAATGTTTTTGAGCAAGCCCGTATCACTGTCAAACCAAATGCAGAATTTCCGAGAATCCCACCACTAATTCACTTTTAAATCATCTGGCTTAAAATGGACATAAAGTATCCCCGAGTAAAATACAATTTTGTCCTGTGCTTAGGACACCACATTGAAAAAGGATCAAGGAAAGTGTCTCAAGAAAAAATCTCTACGATTCTTAATATGAGTTCGCCAACTACCCAAAAGGAAGTCCATATGTTCCTAGGAATGGTGGGCTACTGTCAACAATGGATTACAAATTTTTCCTTAACAGCAAAAACTCTTCAGAGGTTAACACACAAAGACGTGTCTGATTCGGTACCTTGGGATGACAGTTGTATGACTGCCCTCACAAAACTGTGAGAATGCCTTTGTAGGGCACCTGCTCTGGAAATGCCTGATTATAACAAGGGCATTGTGTTGTTCTGTAGTGAAAGGGAGGGCTGCGATCTCTCAGTACTGGCATAAATGCATGGAAGTAGTCGCAGGCCGATTGCTTATTTTTCAGCTACTCGTGACCCTGTTGCTGCAGTGTAACCTGGAAGTTTGAAAACAGTTGCATCTGCATGTGTGAGTCTTGAACAGTATAAAAGCATAGTTATGGGACATCCACTGACTGTATCTGTGCCCCATTCTGTGTAAATATTGTTGACCAGTACTCAGACACAGTACCTCACGAACAGTAGACTTACAAAATAGGAGCAAATATTTTTGGGCGTAGAGAATGTGGCCATTAAAAGGTGCACAATTCTGAATCCATCCACTGTCTTGCCACTGCCTGGAAATAAAACTGAAACTGATGAAGTTGAACATGATTGCTTGGGTGTGACTGAGTTATGCACAAAGCCCGACCTGATGTACAGGATGAACCTTTGCCTGAATCTGTTCATCTGTTGTTTGCTGATGGTTCCTGTTTGAGAGACAATGAAGGAAATCTGAAAGCTACTAATGCCGTTTGTACAGTTGCAGGTGCTGTTGAAGTGTCATGGTTGCAAGGAGTGTATTCAGTACAGGTTGTTGAACTGATTGCCTTGACTTGAGCTTGCAGCATTTCAGAACAACTCAGGGTGACATTCTTCACCGATAGAAAGTATGGCTTTGGAGTCGTACATGACTACAGGAAATTGTGGTCACAGCGTAGGTTCAGGACTTCCTCCGGATTGCCTATATAAAATTGAGAAAGTGTAAGGAATCTTTTTCGGTCCCTACAATTGCCTGCCCAACTTGCAGTTGTTAAGTGTGTAGCTCATAGGCAAGGCACTGACTACGTGACCGTTGGCAATAGATACGCCAATGAGATTTCCAAATATTGTGCATTAAATGCCCATACCTTTAATGTGGAATTGATGAATGAGACATCAGATGTCACAAATTGCAACCTGTTGTTAACTGCTATAGACACCTGGGACGAGGTTAAAAGATCACAGGAAGAAGTGACAGAAGCTGAACAGCAAAGTTGGGTGCGAGCTGGATGCACCAAGAGGGAAGACGAAGTTTGGGATTACACTGATGGCAGACCTGTATTACCTGATAGTTTGTTACCACCTATGGCTAGACAATTTCATAGTCCTGTACATGTGGGAAGAGATGCAACAATGTGTCTCTTTTGACAGGTTTGGTTCAATCCAAAATTCAGATTGATAGCTGAGAATCTGTGCTATCGATGTGTAGTGTGTCACCAGAATTCTGGAAGAAAAACACAATTTACAGTGAGCCATGTAGGAAGATCAGGAGGTCCCTTTAACCAAAAGAAATTGCACTTTGTAGATATGACTCTTTGCAACAGTTTTAGATATGTTTTGGTCATTGTTTGCATTTTCTCAAAATGTGCAGAAGCTTATCCAAAGTGAAGAAATGACAGCTAAATTGTTGCTGAGGGAGTTGATTCCAGCGTTTGGATTTCCGACTTCTCTTTGGTCAGACCGAGGAGTTCATTTTAACAATGAGGTCCTGAAAATGTTATGTGCAACATTACAAGTTGAGCAGAAGCTCCATTGCAGTTATCGGCCAGAGGCTTCTGGACTCATGGAGTAGATTTATGGCACATTGAAATCCAGATTGGCGAAGGTGTGTGTGTCAACATCTTTGAAGTGGCCTGATGCATTGCCTCTTGTGTTGATGAGTCTGAGAAGTACACCAGACAGGAGGACAGGATTGTCGCCCAATGAAGTCATCATCGGCAGAGTGATCAGATAGACAACTGTTCTTGCAAATGATCTCGTCAATATTATGGATGACTTAATATTGGACTTCTGCAAAGGTTTGGCTGATGCGGTACATACTGTGCCAGTTCAAGATCCTGATGCATGGATACAAAACCCTCAATGACCTAGGACCTTCAGACATCAACCATCGACTAAACTTCCACCAACCCTCTAGACACCTGCACTCACCCTCACACACACACCCCGCATCGGTCGCTGCTCCTTCATCTACATAACTACGAAGACCTGGAATGACCTGCCTCTCCAGCTCTGTACAGTCCCCGCACTGGCAGACTTCAGAAAGATACTCAAGACCTGGTGCTTCAATGGAGACACAGTGCCCAGATATCTCTAGGGGTGACAGTGTTGTGCTTTACAAATGTTGTTTGATTACTTGATTGTGTCTAATCAGGTCGGTGAGGCTGTCATTGCAACTCAACAGGAGCAGTGCCATGACCTTAGTCCTGGTGACTGGGTAATGATGAAGAAGCATCTGTGGAAGTCATGCATGGAACCCTGTTGGAGAGGGCCCTACCAGGTGATCCTGGTCACCAACACTGCTGTGATGTGCGGAGGATTCCCGAATTTGGTACACACTGCCCATACTCGCAAAGTCCAATGTCCCCTTGATGATACAACAGCACCTATTCCCGATGTGCTGGTGGTTAAGGTTTGTCAAGCTGTTGGTGACCAGCAAGCAGCTGGGACACCACTTGATTGGCCTGAGGGGGGTCTGGGAGAGTCAACTATTGTCTGTAACGAAGGGTTCTTGCCACTAGAGTTGACTACAAGAGATACAGATCCTAACGAAGGGCTTAGTGCTGCAAGAAAGTGAGTTGTACCCAGAAACAGTGGCCCAGAAGAGGTGAGATACTGAGAAACTGCCTGACGGAAGGACAAGTACCACAAACTATTCCTGAAAGCTCTGAGCAGTCTGATCAGAGTGACAGTGATGATGAGCGAACAGGTGCAAGGAGATCAAAAAGAACGAGAGTACCCAGCCAAAAGTACTCATCTCCAAAATTGACTTATCTGGCAGTAAATGAATGGATCGAGAATTCTCTACCTTTTGTTTTAACAATATGAGTCCACCTGGCCCTCCTTGAAATTAACTTTGTTGTGGATTTGAATTTCAATCTTGGTGTACCACTTGTGGGACAGACAATTCATCCTAAATATACTCAACAATGAAGTTGATCTGCATATTTTTCCATACTGAACAGAATCTGGTCAACTTTGTTTAAACCACTTGCTGCTATTTTGATTCTTTTTTGTCAAATGGTCTGACTCGGGAAACGCCATGGAGCCTAACACGGAAATCTCTCTTAGATGCAAATGTGTACATGCAGGAATCGTTTCTGTTATTACCTTGATATTAGTTGCATTTCTTATTATTTTAAACTTGCCACATTATGTACCCATAGAAGATCCTAAGCTTACAACTTCTTTCAAAACTGCCAAAACAAATAGCTCTGATTCTATTGCTTAGAATGATAACACTTTACATCTTGATTTTCCAAAACTGATCATTCACTAAATGTCTACACTAGTTTACTGAATGAGTACATTGACACAATCATGCTAGTGATTGCTGTGTATGAATGGAATTACCTGCATCAGTTGTCTAACTCGTTTGTGTTATCGTACTGATCATTTGCATATTATTATTCAAATGAAGATCAGATCTCTTCTAAAATTCCTGTACTAAAAAAAGTAAATCCACATCTTGAAGCTTTACTAGTTGAGACTATGGGCTATTTATTTAGACCAACTCAATCTTTGGACATGGCTTATGCACATAGAAATGAACTGCCATGTAAACTAGGGAGAGCTAAAAAGAAATTCATCGATTTAGCAGAAAGTAGATGAGGTAATGCGACAATTAAAACTACTGCACCTCCTAAACTAACTCTTTGGAATATACTGGAATAAGAACATACAATAGTAGAAGGAATGGCTACATTAGCTTTAGACTGGCAACATAAAGGAAAGCATTGTATATCTAGAAAAACTTCAAATATTAACACAACATTTGTAGGTTTTAATGAATGTGAACATACATTTCATGTTTATGAGAACTGGGGAAGATATTTAGAAGGAGTCGAACCTCTCTTTCCTGGAGTGTAATATATTTGTTCAAAGAATGCTTTTTATAAATTGCCAAGAGGATGGAATGGAAGTTGTAATGGGACTTGTCTTTCCAAAAATGTATCATGTGAAACAAATTGAAAGAGAATTAAAAAAGCAGAATGGGAGAATGAAGAGAAATATAAGTACAAATGGGATAGTGGGTGATATTTTTGGAGCTTTAATACCTTCTGTAGGAGTAGCATTAAACTCATATAAAATTAGAAAACTTTCTACCATAGTTGACAAATTAGCCACCAGTACAGCTTAAGGATTTTCTATTGAAGATATTGAAATGATTTCAATGAGATTGATGATGATGCAAAATCGACTTGCCCTAGACATCCTTCTTGCAAAGGAGGGTGGAGTCTGTCAGGATTCTTGCCACAGCTCACCTCTCTTGACTATCACAAAATACAGGCATGACTCATATCATTCCTTTCAACACTTATGAATGAACAAACGTCTTGTACTCTGACTTCTGACCATTTTACATGATGTTGGTAATAGGTAGCTGCAGCTGGGGTTGTTTGAAAAGGCTTAATAATTTTTACAAATGTTTTACCATGCATATGCAAGGTCAGGTTTCAGGCGTCACTGAAAAATCCAGAAAATCCACTGGAATAAGCATCATGCAACCAGTCTAGAAGACCTCAATGTGAACCTTCTGGAAAGCAGCTCTCATCAAATTAATCCCCTGCACCTGTTCCTTGCTATAAGCAATTAGAATACGATCTTTGTGAACATTCTAAAACACCTTCAAGAAGACAACCTCATCAAATGAATCATCAGCACCTGTTCCTTGCTATAAGCAATTAGAACGTGACCTTTGTGAACATTCTAATACACCTTCTAGAAGGCAGCCACATAAAGTTAATTATCTGCCCCTGTTCCTTGTTGCAAACAATTAGAATGTGACTGTTATGAACGTTCTAAAGCAGTCTTATTTAAAGACCGTCCACACTCCTCCCCTTCCCTTACCCTCTTCGCCTGAACTTACCAGTTTCCCAGCTTCCAGAACTCTGTCTTGCCAGCTCCCTTGATCCTTCCGCTTCGAACTCACTACAAAGAACATCCTGCATTAGTGTCGCACCTGGATGGAAAAAATAATTAGAAGAAAAGGAGAGATGCATTAAAAGACTTGATTTTACTACACCCTGAGCTCAGTTGCAGCATCATGCTGCAAAGGTAACCATTGTTTTTGTTCAACTTGTACATACTGTTGGCAGGGCTCTGCCAGAGAGGACTTTGGTGAAGCTAACCCCCATCCAAATTTGCTTCTGGGTTTGATGCTGCAATATTACTCACTACAGTTTGGAAAATATTGATAAAGGATCCTCTACTGAGAATCTAAATGAAAACAAAACAACAATAAAATGAAAGGTTGGTTGAAATTTGAAAAGCTTTCGAGAGGTGATACCTTAAGAGATAGACTTAATAATAGACTAAAGCCTTATTTGTTTGTTTATAGGTACCATATCTGCCGGTACCATTCATCAGACTGGTGTGAATGCCTGCTGGAGTGTTGCTGTTGAGTAGACAAGCCACAGCATCTTTGACTCTACACTCTCTCTCCATCCCAACCCCTTTCCCCCTAGGATTTGCTACCAGAGCAGTGCCTCTTCCTGTAAACCAAGGGCAAGTCTCAGGAGGATTCGGGAATTGGCGTCGCCGCCCCATTGGAATCATCTGGGATCCGGTTAGGTGGCTTATGACACTGTCAGTTGTTAAAGGTTAAACAATGTTGCACCTACATACCAGATATGAGCAGAGATTTAGAAAACTACATTAAAAACATTACTGACTAAAACAAAGACTTGAAAGGGTTAAAATCTGATAGGGACTGGGAAATGAAAAGGATTGTCAACTGTAAGCACCTGGTAGGGTAACTTAGGTAATATACTAGTGATTTCTATATTGAAACCACTAGTGACAATCTCTTTGTGCATAATGCTGATTATATTATCTAGCAAAGTCTGTAGGTACAAAAAGAATACACAGGGAGTGAAAAGAACAAGATCTGATCTTGAAGTAGAGGACGAGCAATGTAACTACTTTGATGATATGAAAATTCTAGAAGAGTTCAGAAGAAAGAGGCTCAAGACAACAAAACTGTAATTTGTGATGATCTGATGTGGGATAAAGTGTAATGTCTTGATTTGCCATCAGAGGGGGCTTAATGCAGTGTAAAAGCTGATAATGTTTTAGACGACAGAAAAAACGATTTTGACAATGAAACTCAAAATGTGCACTTTGCACATGCTAGAAAAACAACAATGAAACTGAGAAAAGCTGAAGTATCGGCACCGTAAAAGTGTGCTCGAGTTTAAAAAAAGAAAGAATTTTGAGACTAATGAATTTAACATGATGGAAAAGCTTTCTATGACGCAAAATAACACAAATTTTTAATATGAATCAGTAGGTATATATATATATATATATATTATCTACTGGCGGTCGCCAGTAGATAGTTATAGTTAGGACCTATTTTCCATAGGAAATCCGCAACATTCTATTTGAAATAACTTTGGCGCCGGTTAACGAATGTTCGCGAAATTTTCAAAACTCGTGGGGCGCTCCGGTCCGCTCCTATCCTGAAAGTCTCGGGGTGATTCGTCAAGTGGGGGCCGAGAAAAAAAGGGGGTCCCAAAACGTGTTTTCCCCATTCATTTTTCCATAGGGACCTTTCATCGCAGCTACAGCCCAAACTGCTGAACGGAATTACACCAAATTTGGCAAATAGGTAGCCCTTGGTTCAGAGTCGTGCCTTTTGCTTAAATGGTGTAAATCCGTTCAGTAGTTCCTGAGAAAATCAAAAATAAAATCACATATATATCTATGGCCGCGTAGGGTCCGCGTACCCTCCCGATCACGAGCTGTATGCTAATTGGCTGTCAACACTCCAAACCAGGAAGTGTTGGCAGCCATCTTGTTCCTCGGGAGAACCGAGGCACAAGAAAAGACGAAAACAGATGCAAAAAACGCAAAAAGGGGGCAGGGTAGAAAAACCCTGACCCCCTAGGCCTGCTCAGGGGGTCCTACAAGGACCCCCAGGGCCCAAAAATTATTATTTTTTTTTTTTTTAAATTGGCAAAAAACGCGCTGGGTGCGCGGATCCTGCCGATAAAAAAAACAAACGAAGCGCGGGCTCCCGCGCTCCGTGGTTAATTGGCCCCCGGGTGGGCCAAGTCCCGGGGGCATGCGGGGGTTTATTAAATAATAACATGGTGGGCCTCTAAGGCCCCCCAAGCCCCGGGGACCGCCACCCCCCGGTGGCTTTAAAAAAAAAATGGTGCGGGAGGGTTCTGGGCCCTCCCACAGCCCCGGGGACCACCACCCCCGGGGCTTCTTTTTAAAATAATAATTACCTGTGTGGGGGCTCCAGCCACCCCACACGCCCGGGACCGCCACCTCCCCGGGGTACTAATTAAACAAATGTGGGGGTCCGTTTTGGACCCCCGAAGCCCCGGTGACCACCACCTCCCCGGGGCTTTGTAGATGTTGGGAGGGGGGCCACGCGGCCCCCCTCCTGGAGCCAGTGATGGCCCTGGGGACCACCACCCCCCAGGGCCGGCTCCTGCAGTGTCCCGGGGTGCTCACCCCCGGGACACTGTAGTTTGCTATGACAGGACGGGAGCCTCGCGGCTTGCCCCGGAGGATGGCGTCCCCGGGGCAAGTAGTGGCCCGGGAGAGGGTCCACGCGGACCCCCTCCCCCAAATTAAGGGAAAAAAAAAAGGCCGGCCCGGGGGATGGGGTACCCGGGGCCTAAGGAGGCCTGAGGAGGGGGGCAACGCGCCACAGAGCTGCGTTGCAGAGAGGTGTAAAAAGGGGCGTGGCCTCGGACCACCTCTCTGCAACGCAGGCCTGTGGTGCTTACTGGAAGTACCTGGTGGGCTATTTGGGCCCCAGGGACCCTCAGGATTCAAGGTGACCTAATCCCCCAACTTAAAACGCGCCACGGGGTGCGTTTGCACAGTGGTGAAGGGAGGGGGCGGGGCCTCAGGTGACATGTGTGCAAACACGCCCTGTGGTGCGTTTTAAGTTGGGGAATTAATTCCCTTGAATCCTGAGGGACCCTGGGGGCCAACTAGCCCACCAGGTACCTCCAGTAAGCACAACAGAGTTGCGTTGCAGAGAGGTGAAAAAGGTGTGTGACCTCGGAACGCCTCTCTGCAACTCAGCTCTGTGGTCCTAACTGTAGGTACCTGGGGGGCTAGTTGGGCCCCAGGGACCCTCAGGATTCAAGGGGACTTAATCCTGCAACTTAAAACGCGCCACGGGCGCGTTTGCACACGTCACCTTAGGCCCCCTCCCTTCACCACTGTGCAAACGCGCCTTGTAGCGCGTTTTAAGAGGTAGTTTTAATCCCCCTGCCCTAATATGTACTAGGGAGTTACAGAGGAGGTCATGCTAATCACAGGGGTACCCCAACGTATAGTGTTCCCTAGTGTATGTAGGTGTTTTAACTGTATTCTAAGTGTCTTTTACCACAGCACTGGCTCTAAGCCTGGTTAATCAGAGTCAGTTACCACCAGTACACGTCTGGAAAAGTTGTGGGCACAGGATGATTTTGCAACAAGGCCTCTTTCTGCTCCTCTGTTGGTTGTTTCTGCACATGTCTTGCTTCTTCCTGGATTTTTCTTCGTCTTTGTGGACTTCTGTTTCTTTCGACATTTCTTTTGCTTCTTTCTGTGCGTTTTTTCTTCTTTCTTCACATGTCCTACTTCTGTAGGCATAGTTTCAAACTAGCATTTGAAAAACCTTTGAAATTCACTGAAAAAAACATAGGTTTCAGGCACGTTATAGTTAGAAATTAGCATTTAAAAAACCTTTGAAATTCACTGAAAAAACCATAGGTTTCAGACACGTTATAGTTAGAAATTAGCATTTAAAAAAGCTTTGAAATTCACTGAAAAAACCATAGGTTTTAGGGACAGTTATAGTTAGTTGGACATTTCACTCGTACAAAACCCATGAAATTCCCCCGTTATAGTTAGTTCAGCTAACTATAACTCGCGCCCCCGCAATGCAATGCTGATGACGTCACATATTACATCACTCATGACATGGTCAGTGACATCACTGATGACATCACTGATGACATCTCAAATGACATCACTGGTGACATCACTGATGACATCATCCATGTGATAATTTCATGCATCTTGTCACACCCTAATATAACTTTTGATACACCCACTCTAAATTACAGACTGTCATTCTCAAAACCATACACACTCCAATACCAATATCTACATACCCACTCACTGATTCTTAGGTCTACACACACACATCTACACACTCACCCGTACAGTCACTCATACTTACGGTCACTCAGTACAGGACTATCATATGCACTCATACACCTATATAAACACTCACACACCGCCACTCATCCATAGAGGTAGTCACACACCTAGTCAGTCATGCAAAAAAATAATCACACATCCATTTACTCACCTATACAGTTATACACACACCAGCTCACTTACTCATACAAATACTAGCACATTCTTATGCTCTTATACAATAACTGATACAAGCACACACGCATCCATACAGACACTCTCACAATCACACACTCTCACTTATAGCCTTTTAAATACTCTAACACACATATATACTGCCTTTTACATATGTAGTTACTCGCACATGTACCACTGAGATATACATTCACTCACTAACACACCCATACACACACTCACCCACCCAAGCAGTCCATCACAGATGCACTCTTCAAATCATGCACCCAGTGAATCACCCACTCACTCATCTATGTACAGAGTCACACACACCCCACCCACACAAACACTCAGGCACCCATACAGATACTCAGAGAATCAATCAATAACCCATATAGACACTCATGTAGCTATTCAGAAATCCATGCATCCACTTATACACCAACAGACAGACGGATACAGACATTCACACAGTTTAGTCAGTAACCCATGCATTCAGTAAGATACGTTTAATCACTCACTTGTAGAGTCAGTCACGCACCTACTCAATCATCCATTGAGACACTTATACACCCAGTCATTCTTCCATACGCCTTTGCCTATATATATTAAACATATTTAAACTTTACAGAAACACACAGTCACTGCATGATGTCATCAGTGATGTCATTTGAGATGTCATCAGTGATGTCATCAGTGATGTCACTGACCATGTCATGAGTGATGTAATATGTGACATCATCAGCAGTGCATTGCGGGGGCGCGAGTTATAGGTAGCTGAACTAACTATATCGGGGGAATTTCACGGGTTTTGTACGAGTGAAATGTCCAACTAACTATAACTGTCCCTAAAACCTATGGTTTTTTCAGTGAATATATATATATATATATATATATATATATATATATATATATATATATATATATATATATATATATATATATATATATATATATATATATATATATATATATATATATATATATATTATATATATTTTTTTCCTTTCTGGTTGGCTGAGGTATGCAACTTGTCCAAGCAGCAACTACATCCTAGTCAGGGTAAGTCAGACACACCCCCTCATTAAACCAGTGCTCACACTCTGGTGGTTTGGCACAGAAAAGTCAGGCTTAACTTAATAGACAATGTGTAAACTATTTGTGCAACACTTCAAACAGTAAAACAGTGAAACACCACACAAAAAGATACCACACCTGGTTAGAAAAATAGAGCTTAATTTTATGAACAAAACAAAACCAAAAAGATGTAAGTCCAATGAGTAGAACTGCAGTTATGAATTCTTAAATAAAATCTTGAAATGAAGTGCTTAAAAGCATAGAACACCAACCGGGCCTATCTGGGCATGCTAGACCAAATCCGGTCCAAAAGTTCAGCCCAACTTTGATGAAGCCCATGTCAGATACAGGGACCAGCCTTGGCCTGCTGAAACAGTTCCTTGGTTCGGGGCTGCGTCGACGTCAAGGACCTGCTGCGAGGAACAGAGGAAGTGATGCATTGGCATGGATCCTTAGGATTTAGGTGATTTGTCAGTTCCAAGCTGCACAAATCAGAGATGCATCGTCCTCGAACCCCAAGATGTAAGAGGTGCAACGTCAAGCCGCATAGGTTGAGGATGTGTCAGGAATTGGAGGGGAGGTGCCACGCAGTCGGTGATGCATGGTCTTCAGTCCTTGCAGCAGCGGCTATGTGTCAGCATCAAGGGCAATGCACCAGTTCTGAGTCGCGCAACGACGAGAATGGGTGGGTTATTGGAGGTTGCAGCACTTTAGACCCACTTCTGAGGCCCCAGCACTGAATTGGCACCACTTGGCAGGCAAGACTCTCTGATGGAAGAGTCCAGGTGCTGGTGATGAGTGGAATTAAGTCTTTGATGTCCATGAGACTTCCAACAGGAGGCAAACTGACAAACCCTTTGAGTCACTCTGGTTCTGGGTTGGAAAGATGCAGGTTCAATCCTTCACCCTCCCAGGAAAGCGGTCAGCAGGTCAGCACAGCAGAGCGGGAGTCCAGCAGAGGCCAGCAGAGTGACAGTTGTTTCAGCAGCTTAGCAGTCCTTCTTCCTGGCAGCGTATCCACAGGTCCAGAAGTTGGTGGTGTCAGAGGTTCAGTACATAAATTGTACCCAGTTGTGTCTTTGAAGTGGGGAGACTTCAAAGAGAGACCTTTGAAGTGAACAGAGTCCCTGCCCTTCCTAGCCTGGCTCGACTCCAGACTCACTACATGGAGATATTCAGCCCTTTGTGGGGGGACAGACACCAGCCCATTCAGGGTTAAGTGTCAGCTCCTCCCTCTCATTGTGCCCAGGATCGCCCATCAGGATGTGTATGGCCCATCAGTCACACTTAAGCTCCCTTTATGTGTGGCTGTCTGGAGGGATTCCAGAAAGCCAAGCTGTCACCCAACCCAGATGTGTATTCAGACAGGCAGAATGGCTAAAGTAAGAAAATGCCAACTTTCTAAACGTGGCATTTTCAGTATTACAATTTAAAATCAAACTTCACCATAAGTTAGTATTTTAAATTTTGATTCCAGATATACCAAACTTGGGGGATCACATTTCTTCCCCATTGGAAATTACACTTATAAGATGTAATAAGGTAATCCCAATATTAACTTATGGGAGAGATAGACCTTGCAGTAGTTAAAAACTAATTTAGGAGCTTTTCATTACCAGGACATGTACTATTTAAAATCACATGTCCTACTTCTTAAATACATGGCACTCTGCCCTTGGGCTGACCAGGGCCTACCTTAGGGGTGACGTATAGGTATTAAATGGACAATTGGGCCTGGCAAGAGGGTTAACTCACTAGGCCAACATGGCAGTTTAAAACTGAAATGGCAGGCCTGAGAAATGTTTAAAGGGCTACATAAGTGGGTTGCACAATCAGTGCTGCAGGCCCACTAGTAGCATTTAATTTACAGGCCCTGGGCACATGTAGTGCACTTTACTAGGGAAGTAAACTAAATATGCCAATTGTGGATAAGCCAGTTTTACCATGTTTTAAGTAACAGCCACATGCACTTTAGCACTGGTTAGCAGTGGTAAAGTGCCCAGGGTGCTAAAGCCAGCAAAAATGAAGTCAATAAAACAGGATATATATATATATATATATATATATATATATTTATTTTTTTCACTGAAAAAACCACAGCTTTCAGGGACGTTAAAGTTAGGCTGAAATTTAACTTGTACAAAACCAGAGAAATTCAGCCGTTATAGTTAGCTACGCTATCTATAACTCACGCCCCCGCAATGCACTGCTGATGACATCACATATTACATCACTCATGTCATGGTCAGTGACATCACTGATGACATCTCAAATGACATCACTGATGACATCACTAATGACATCATCCAGTGACTGAGTGTTTCTAAAACGTTTAAGAATGTTATGTATATATATATATACGCCAAGGTGTATTGAAGAATGAATGGGTGTACAAGTGTCTGAATAGATTATTAAGTAGGTGCGTGACTGACTGTATAAGTAAGTGATTAAACGTGTCTTAGTGAATGCATGGGAGAATGACTAATCTGTGTGAATTTCTGTATCAGTCTCTCAGTTGGTGTGTAAGTGGCTGCATGGGTTGGTGAGTAGCTACATGAGTATCTATGTGGGTTAATGATTGGTCATCAAAAATTAATAATCATCGATGACCACAGATAACAACTAGTTGTCAGAAATCACAATAGAAACTGCCCTAAGGGGAATAGTCGGTAAAACATGAAAGCCCACTGGGGGGCGGTAGTCATATATGGAGATTTGTAAATATAAGACATATCTCTTGGTGACATAGGATATATTAAAATCGGTTCCCTTTTTGAAGTAGTGGTAGAAGTATATGTGAATAAACAAATTGCTCAAGACGTAAGGATGGTTTATTAGAGTAGATAGCAGATAGTCATTAAAATGTATGTAAAGGCACTGAATAAATCATATATATAAAAAAATATATATATATATAAAAAGTAGAACAATTTTTGTAAGATTAGTTGATGTAATACACACAAATAGGGTGATTTTAAGGTATTTTTATAAAAACAGGGGTAATTATAAATGTTCTCACTTTTAGTTTAAACATTTGACTACATATCCCACAATGCAACAGGGAGGGTTTGATCGAAAATGATGATGTCAGAGATCACATGTTGTTGGAAAAGCGTATTAATTGGAGGATTCAAAAGTAACATGTCAACCGTGATCAAGTAAACTGTGTTTACGAAACGCGTCGGTTGTTCCTCTAACTGGATACTTTGTGGAAAATAAATTAATTGGAGAAGACTATACTTTGTGAGTGCGGTTTCTGTAATCTGGAAGGATTAATGTGGATGTAATATATATATATATATATATATATATATATTTATATATATATATATATATGTAACAAATGAGTCTTACATACAATTGTGCATATATTAATGATGAAACACAGGATCTCTATTGCCTTCATTATAGTGCACCGTAGCAAACAAGAAACTGGTGCAAATCAAAATTGTTGCATTGTAAATAATTGAAACTTTCAGCATAAATGCTTGCTAGTATTAGAGTCTTAGATTGCCTAAAATGATTTTATTGTAATGATTTTGAAGAATAGTTTGCATGTTTCTACTTTTAAAATTGTGGTAGCAGGCCATATTTAGAGTTGGACATTTTTATGCAATAATCACTCTCAATGCTACAATTATTTCTTTATATGATATGCTTGATTTATTTCATTATTCTTGAACTTAATTATGAGTTTATTTTACTAAATAAGATATGCTGACTTTAAAATGCATTGAATAACCTTCTGCCTTAGGCTGCATTATTTCAGAGCATGGTAATGGGCTTTTATTACGTTTCTTCAAATGTTGCTTTAGCTGTCCTTTTTTATGCTTAAATCAACACTTCGATTCTTTGTTGTGAGTGAATTGATGGGAACTTGACCCTTCGATTTAATACATGAAGAGCAACAAAGTAAATAGGCTCTTTGTCAACTAGCCTGTGAGGGCGGAATGGGCATTCGTTTCTCATGAGCAACATGGAAAAATATGTTGGAGTATCATTTTATTACCTGATGAGCAGAGGAATGGTCACATTGTGTTCATACCATCGTATGATGACAATTGATGTCACAAATGAACTATTTGGAGTGCAAAAAGTGACTTTCCAAGGAGGAGGGATGGAATCTCTCTCTCTAGGTTTCCTACCTTCCCCCATAGCGTTGGACTTTTCATGCCCCTTTCCTTTTTTCCCCTTTGCTGATAGACTTGCCTGCTAGACAATTTGGAGCTATCTAGTGAGAGACCAGACATGAACTTTCCTGATTATAGCTCTATTCCCCTTACCCATGCCTATGGACTATTCCTTAATGGACTCTAATGTGATTCCTTTTCCCATGCTACGAGAACTCTTTTGCACCATCCTCTCACCTTTGCTGGTGGTAGGAAACCCTAACCTAAACCATCCTCTTTATGGATTATTTTATTCAGCAATACATGTGTGGTTTTATACTATGTGCTGTAAGCCTCATGACTGTACTGCTTCAAATGTTACTTATATGCATTGATTTTGGATCTTTAAAACAATAACAAAAATATCTAACATTTGTCTGAGTCATTTTTTTAAGGTTGAAGCACTTTATTGTTTCAGTTAATAAAAACCATAACAATCTCCTAAATAACAATTATTTCCACATCATAAAATTATTAAAATTGAATTTCATAACAAAATCTACAGCATTGCTATCGTTTCTAATCTCAATATAAAATACAATACATTAAGTCCATTTAAAACTAATCTGTAAATCATTTATCATACCTGACATATTAAAAAACGAGCTAAATGATCCAATTCCTATTACCATAATAATAAAACAAACTTCCATTATTATCTTTTTCAATCCCAATATAAGGTCCGTTAATGCAATTAAAGAACCCATGATATTGATTACTTTTTTAATTCCTACTACATCTTCTTACTTATACAAAAAAAATTCCAGTACTCATAATCACTATTCGATCAATGAAGCAGAGGTTTGTTTGTCCTTTTTCATTATTAACTGTTCATAACGTATCAGAAATGTCATCACCTTACAGTTCAGATAGGGATCTGTTGGGTCCAGGCCTTTAATTATTTCAGCTCTACAATACCGGATCCCTCTAACATTAAAAGCCTTTTTCAATAACCACACCGAGTTGCTTTTAAAAAGGGACATAAGCAGATAAGATGAATGAAATCTTGCTTCGCTGCACCACATAGGTTGCATATTGTGGGACCATTATACTTCCATATAGGCTGATCGGCTAAACTTGGTAAAAGCCCAAACCTGGTGGCCATGAGTTTCCGTTTCAGGTAGTATGGGTATGTTGTATTTAGATATTCTGCAGGTCGTGTTGTTGTATAGGACTGCAGGACCATCCAGGCATGAGACCGCTTCGCAAATTTATTTTTGTCCTCTAGTAATGAATGGAATTTTGTCATTTTGTTCATCACCCTATGGAAAACAGAAAAGGAGGGAGACTGTGCCCAGAGATCTTTTGTCTTTGTTTCCTCCAGGGCTATTTTCAAAAATTTGCCATAACTTGAATGCGGATCTTTTTCCTGGGCCCGCCACAAGGCATCATGTAAGTCATTCGCTCGACTTAACCATATTTTATACCAGCTTTTAATAGTCGCATAGCTTCTCCTGATCTCTTGTTGAGTAAGACCAAATTCCAGTCTCACCTGAGCTGGGGTTGCATTCTGAGGCAAATTAAAACCTTTTTTGCACGCTTTCGCTTGTAACTCGTCCAACAGTTTTGCATCTGTACCATTAAGAACAAGGCTTGCGTAAGCCACTGTCGGCATCAATTTGGCACCTATTACAGCAAGCAGCAGCTTAAAGGATGGACCCCTTAATTTTTTTGCATGAATGACTTCATAAATTTGGAGTAAGGAAACGCAGTGCAAATCGCTGCATTGCCTTACTTTGCACAAGGGAGGTGTTCCATGGGTGTTACAGTGGTGTTCCCATGGAAAGCCCATGATTTTTGATGTATTCCCAGATTCAAATCTGGGAATATGCCAAAGAGATACGCCTCCCCAGGAGAGGCATAGCAAGGAGAAATATCATTGTTTTTCCTTGTTTTTGACTCTTTCTATGTGTGCTGCATTCAGCAGTGCACATAGAGGAAAACACCTCTTTGGATTGATTTTGTGTAGGAAGGTGTCCTTTCTTGCTCAAGAACAATCATGCCTACAACAGAGGCACCCTTGCACCATGGTACAAGGGTACCTGCGGTGGTGCTAGGCTGCCGAAATGGTGCCAGCACAACGAGAAAGAACGGGAATGTGACGTATTGCTTAAATATGAAGCATTCTTGCCCTATTCCAGTGATGCAGGGCAGCACAGCAAGGTGACGTGCTGAGCTGCCCTGTGCCACTCTTTTCATAAATATTCCCCTATGTTCCTTAAGTATTTTGAAAGTTTCTCTCCATTTATTTGGGGCTTCCATAATCCTGCTAGTATAATAATTTGATTTGTTTGAAGTTAGTAATAGTTTGCATTTGGCTAACCCATCCTTGCCTTTTACCTCAAGATCTTCCTTGTACTTTCTGCGCCACTTGTGCTCTAACTGTCTTAGTTTAAGTTTGGCCTCCTTTAGCTCATCCATGAACCAAGAGGCCAATTTGGTCCTACCAGGTATCTGTTGTTTACGTGTAGGCACATGGAGATCAGTAGCTGCCATTACTCATTTTGTGAATTCACATTCAGCCTCTGTGGCAGAGTCACTCCCATCAGGTTTAGTCTGCTGAAGCATAAGCTGGAAAGGGGACACATCTCAGATCCAAATCTGCAGGAATTGGTTGAGCAAGCAACAGAAGACCAAAAGCTATTTTTTCCTTTCCCTCCACATCCTGTGATATCCTGGTGATCTGTATCTATTGCTACATCAGATGTATTAAAAAGGAAAATTCTCTAGGAGGAGAGGCAGAGGCAGGGTGGTATTCTGCTGATGGGCATTCCTGACTATGCTGAAATGTTCTGTGTTTCAACAGCAACATCCAGTAGGGGGCAGACTGAGAATTTTCTACAAATCGTGGACAGGTACATAAGATCTGTGGGTCAAGGACATAGTTTCCTATGGATACAGCATGGAATTCAGGAACCTGCCTCCTCAAAAATTGCAACTCACCCCCTGGTCAATAGATCAGCTGAAACAGAAATCTCTTCTCTCTGGAATCCAGGATTTGCTCAAGAAGAATTTTATTTCACTAGTCCAGTGTGGGAGAGGTGTCAAGGAGTATATTCTACCCTACTTCTAGTCCCGAAGCCTTCAGGTCCAATTTTAAATCAAAAGGAAGTCAATCTGTTTGTAAAGACTAATCGATTCATAGTGATTTCTCTACAGTCATTTGTTTCTGCCATGGCTCCAGGAGAATTAATAATGTTACTAGATCTGCAAGATGTGTTCTTCCATATTGTCATCAAGGCTTCCTCCCCGAGCAACCTTAGATTTTCAGTTCAAAATATACATTTCTAGATCTGTATTCTCCCCTTGAGCTTCAAGTGAGCTCCTCTAGTTTTTATATCAAGGTACTGGTGCCACGTGTTAGCATTCTGCATTCAATGTATAAAATTGGCTTATCTAGGTAGGTCCACCTCTTCAGTCTACTCAGGATAGTGTTGAAGTGTGCTATCTTCTTTGAAATAATGGTTGGCTGATAAAGAAAACTTGCAGCTTTTTTGAAGTCAGTGTCTAAAGGTCTTTTTACTCATCAGTGTGATAGACTTTCCTTACTCAGCATTTGTTTCAGTGGGTGAGATTCTGCATCAAACCTCTAGTCAGTTATGTCATGTTATGTTGGGGGATGTTATGTTATGTTATGCCATGTTACATATTTGTATGGCACGCATATCACCCGGAATGGTAATTTTGACACCTCAAAGAAGAGGGAAAGCCTTAGCTGGGGACTACTGGAACAGCCAGGTTTTCAGTTTCTTGTGAAACTCAAAGACTGAGCTGGCTGCTTTCATGTGAAGTGGTGGTTGTTCCAGACTTTGGGAGACAGGTATGACAAAGCACACACGGCCATTCTGACTTTTTGGACATTGGCAAGTAGGAGACTGGCCGAACAGAGGTTTCTGGTCAGAATATGGAAGCTGATACGGTTGTTCAGGTAAAAGGCATCCAGATTGTGCAAGGCTTTGAATGTGTGTGCGAGGGCTTACAGAGTGCTCATTTGTGAACTGGGAGCCAATGGAGGT
Organism: Calotriton arnoldi; assembly: GCA_963921515.1. Taxonomy (NCBI): domain Eukaryota; kingdom Metazoa; phylum Chordata; class Amphibia; order Caudata; family Salamandridae; genus Calotriton; species Calotriton arnoldi. Next base: position 818,979 of record CAWUFW010004677.1, read on the forward strand.
TTTTGAGATGTGTGAACATGTGGATGTTGGGTGGGAGTTTGAGTGTGAGGTTGGCTGCTGCATTTTGGATGACCTGGAGTCTCTTAGTGATATGAGTGGTGATGCCGACATTCAGTGTGTTAACATAGTTGAGCTTGCTGCTGACGCCCGAACTGTTATAAAAGATTTGTGAGTCTTTATAGGAACTACACGACATGGCGCCCACGTGGGGCGCCATGTCGTGTAGTTCCTATAAATCTATACAGGATCTGCACGTTTAGACAACATAAACTGTGGGTTTGGTGTCCAGACTGATTCCAGACACCCGAACCGGATATGTTCGCCTGTATACCAGCTAGCTCACAGTGCAACTATAAACCCCTCTTACCAAGGAGAAAATAGTTTCTGGCAACTATCAAACATGACAACCCTGCCCCCTCAGGGATCGTGGAAACAGTACAGTACTTTTCGCTCAGTCACTCGTGCTCACTTTGTCTCAGAGAGATACACAGAATAAACAATGGGGACGTTTTTAATAAGCGTTTATTGAACCAGCGTCATTCTGGTGTAAAATACACGTGCTGCAACAACCATGAGACAGAAACAGATGTATACGGTTATAAGCACCAACAGAGTAAATAGATCGCAGAATTCTACCATAGTGCTAAATCAATGGCTATATGCAGGCATATAGATACATGACAGTAAAAATGCATACTCCTACGATGCTAACTCTAACTAGATGTACCTATATGTACCTAGCATGTATGTAGGTGTAAAGCCAGGAATCCCCTTAGGATAGAGCCAACCGCATTACCTGATGTGAAAGAATGAAGGACCACATCTTGATCTCGAGATGGACACCCCGCGAGGGATGTCAGACCACTGCGTGCTGGAGTGTCTGCGTGCAGGAACCTCAGCATCTCGTGTCAGCGTGTCAGCATGGAAGTCTTTCTCCTCTGCCTGCCCCAGCAAAGATATGGTGTTTATATACCCAAAAGGTACCCTCAGGGGTTCGACCTTGCTGTGTCACTTTGGCCGAGGATGATGAAAGTGATGAACCTTATAGACAGTTATTATGCAGAAGATGGTAATCCTGCTGTGATTCTGAGAATCCTCATACATAATAAATTAGGCTAGTTTTCGGAGAAAACCACACAACATTTATGCAGCAACTAACTAGGTAAACGGTCAGCACAAAACAGTTATTTAGTACAATGGCAGGGTAAATGTAGGTGAAAGGTTAGGTGACTACCCAGGCCTATATTCGGGTACATTATGAATAATAACAGAGTAAGAGGTAAAGACTGGCTGAGAGGAGGAGAGAGGTTTAGCTAGTGAAATAGACACAACAGACAGAGGTCACTTTCTTAGGGGGCCCCTTGAACTGTGAGGGCCCTGGGCAATTGCCCACTTTGCCCATGCCATAAAATGTCTCTGTATTGGGTGTGTTCAGGTCATTCACATTACCAGGGGTGAGATAGAAAAATCGCAAAGGATATTTCATGCACAACAAGTGGGCACTACTTGCTTGGCATACTCACAAGGTGCATTAGAATGGTTTGCCAAACATCATACAAGAAACGCACATAGATGAGGATGGAAGGTTAAATATATTAGAGGGAGCTTTGTATTGGGAAGATGTGAACTTGGCATTGGCAAGTATTTATGCTATATAATACCAATGAGGCTCAATTTTTAGATTTACTGAGTAGTAGCACAGCAAGGATGCACGAAGGAGAGAGGGTGTGTAGAGGGGCCTCCCTTTACTCCTTTATAGTCAGTGCCTAAGTGCATTAAGTGGATGGTTGCTGGGGGTAATTTGTGTTTGAAAAATATCAAACGTATAAATAATTAATTTTGCAATGAATTGATGATTCTCTGGGCTTTATGTAACATGAAAACATTGCTTGCTAAGGTGGGCAGTTTCTCGACAGGCACAAGGCAGCCTTAATTGCTGGAATAGCTCTTAGATGTTTTAAAACAATCAAGTGAATTATGCACCACACTGCCCTTGAATGACACCATCATTTCTGCTTCCATTAATATGGAAGATTTCAGCCAAATGCTTTTAAACGATAGTTTCTCTTTCTTTGTAATTTCAGACTCTATTGATTCCCTTCTGTTGCCTTCATTATGATTTCAATTGATTACCTTGGAAACTGCAATAACAATGATTGCACTTGACACTGTCTGAGATTCTTGAAATGGCAATTGAATAGGAATGGCACCATTTGGAGAAACATGCCTGCAAGAACCTGCCATTAGTCTGACACTTACACTTCACTTTTATTGACTCGACTCGGCTGCAGATAGGCCCTTGTCACAGAGAATGCTGTTAAACAGGGCTTGATATTCGTTAGAAGATGTTGTCTCTGAGGATCCTAGCTAGGAAAATCTCTCCAGTGATCTGCTTTCTTAAAATAATATTGCCGATACTGAAATAATCATTTTAGGCCACCTGCCCGCATTGCCATAATTTATAATTGACTGTTTAGGTGTTTCAAGGTGCAGTCATTTTTAGGCATTAAGCAAAAACATCTCTGAATATTAAAAACAATGTTTCTTTTAATATGTAATGTATGGCTGTAACTGCTAGGTAGTTTTGGAGAATGTTAGTATGTTATTTGAGGCGAGGCTTTTTCGGTTGGGAAATTTTCGAATGTCGTGATGGTTTAAATGCTCTTAATGATAATGGTAACAGACATACAGAACAGATGTAGCTGAGGAAGAAAATCATTAGAATGCAAAAAGTAATAAAAAGAAGTTAAATAGGCTGCTTCAGTCCGCTATAGTGCAATGTGTTAGACTAAACTGCCTCAGATTTCCCAGACAATTTACTGGTAATCTCAGTACACTGGAGGCTTTAATTAGACTGCCAAAGGAATATGTACTCGAGGCAAAAATGAGTGGTAACCCCATAAATGTAAAACATTGACACTTGTCATTTTAGCCTTTCATTTAGAGTGACATGCTAATTACACGAGTGATCATGGGTAAAATCTGTGAATGGATTTCCCCAACACTTGATTCGAGAAAAAGAACTGCAAATTCTTATGGAAAAATATGCAGTAACATTGATATTAAATATTATTTGTTATACATTTGGGAATGTATCTACTTCTGGAGGGGAAACATCCTTTACCACGTAGTCTTTACACATGCAATGCCTTTACCATGCATCATTTACCACGCATGCCTTTACCACACATTCATTTACCATGCATATGCCTTTACCACGCAGGCCTTTACCACGCAAGATAAGTATAGTAAATTAAATGTAAATATAAAGCAAAAAGCTGCTCCCGCCTGGTGGGAGAACAGAGCATTTCCCGCCTTGGCTTCAGGGTAGGGAAATGCTTTGAATTGCTCCGACCCTGCAGGAGCAAAAGAAAACTGCTTCCTTGGGATTGGACCAGTGCCGGCTCCTGCTGCACCCACGATGGCTCTGCGCCTCCCCTTGCAGCCCAGATGTGGGACGGGCTGTGGGGTGCCCTGGGTGGGCACTGGGGCAGCACACTAAAAAAATAAAAGACTCTTTTTGTTGCATGCCTGGGTGGGCATGGGGGCACAATACCTTTTGTTTTAAAAGGCAATGCCCTGGGGCTCCATCCGCAGCCCACAAAAATAAATTATGGCTTGGGATTTTCCAGGTGGGCACTGGGACACCCCGTAGAAAAAAAAATATGCCACCACCTGAGCAGTCCCATGAAATGAGGCCGCTAGCAGGGAGCCGTCGGCGTTTTAAAGGCTTTGTGGCTCCCTCCTCAGCCCCTTAAAAAAAAGAAAAATTGTGGGTGACCTGGGTAGGACCCAGAATAAAAATGAAGAAGCCCAAAGTGAATAATAAATGAGTGGCTACAGCCGTCATTTATTATTCACTGCTCTCTTCAAGGAGTGCCCCATAAAAAGGAGCACTGCATAATGCCCTTGAGGGCTACATGAGAAAACTATGAGTGTGGAGCCCAGACACTTATAAGGCCAAATTAACTTTCTGTTCTTGGCTCTGATTTCGCCACTCCTGAGGCCTTGGGTCACACATTCAATTCCTGAAGTTAGAAAGAGTGAGCCAAGGGCCTCAGCTGAACATACCAGTGGCACCCAACATTCACCTGTCCTGGCAATTCAGGGTTAGCCAGGACAGGTGACTGTTAGTGACCACTGATCTGTTCGGCACCCATCGGTTGGTTGGTAGTTGTATATGGAGGGATAAGAATCAAACACTTTTCCCCAGACTAACAGCATTTCAATCACATGACAAGGAAACCAAAGTACTCACTGAAAACCAAGATAGGGCTAGGAGAGGAGGAGACCATAGTGGAATCCTTCAGATGACGAAGAAGAGCAAGTCCTCTTTATGAATGTGGTTTGACTTGGGCCACACACCGAAGCTAATCAACCAATGAAATGGCTTCCCCTTGGCTCTATGTTCAAACCATAGTCCTCAGTGCTAGTGGTAGACTCAGTCACTGTCCTCAATTAGACACTACCTATAAAAGAATGGGGACAGGAGAAGGCGGTCACTGGAAACCAGATGTCTGAGATATTGTTTACATGCTCCCTTTTCTTTAGGCAAGATCCAAGGGGATTTAGTATGGTTGGAAAAGTAGAGCGGGTGTTTGGAAGGATAGGAATCCACAGGCCAGAAACTAAGTTTACCCTCTGGCTTATATTTTCTGTAGGAAAGGAAGATATTATCTGAGGAAGATTAATTTTGAGCTGGAGTAGACCGGGAATTCACCTGCCAACCTGTAAGAGGGACGAAAAGAAAGAATATGAAGTAATATCCTATAAACTGTGCTTGAACTGTGAACCCAAAGAATATGTGTAAGATTCCAAAAGGCACCAACTCATCTTAGGGAAACCTGTCATAATGGGATTAGTAGAGCTCTTGAAGAGGAACAAAAAGGAAATAAAGATACCAAACTGAATCATAGTAACATATCACTCACTGAAAACCCATTTCTTGTGATAAAATCTGTATGTACACAAACTCTCAACTTATGTCTGGTGCCCTCTCATTAACGCAGCAAGATTGACTTTTATCCATATGCCCTATCGTCTAATGTGACCTGAACAAGATGAGTTTGATAGTGTACTTTAGAATAAAGGCTAAGGTTATTGTGGAGCAAGTGCACAATTGGTTTTCAAATCTTGCAGAGCACTTTGAATGTTATTATCTGTGCAATTGAAAAACAATTGGTTGTTTGAGAGTTGATGTTATGTAAGGATGAAACAGATGCTAGCTTCTTCATTTTCAATCTCTGAATTTTCCAGATCTCTTTTTTAGGTCTCCATTTTTAGGTCTCTTTTTTAGGTCTCCATCCAGCATGAACAACATTACAGTAGTCCAGTTTCAATAACACCAAGACTCTATTGAGTTTAGTGTGTTAAGTTAGCAGTAAGAGAAGAATGATCTAAGCAGCATGAGATGGATTTCACAGTTGATTATGGAGATCCAATCTGATTTGCAGACTGTAGTTCAGCTCCAGAAAGTGACACCAATGAGTAAATGTTCCAGAGATCCCAATAGTGTTTTATTTTCTATGATGGCTGAAGACACTGATAGGTCAAGGAGCATTAAGATCTGTAACTGCTCCTCATCCAAGGATTCTAATAGTGTGTCCCTAATGTCAGTGATCACTGTTCCTGACCATTTCCCCAGTCTGAAACCATATTATCTGTCATGCTGTATTGAGTTAAATTCTATGAATTTTTGTATTTGTCATGTAACCTCCCATCTCACGATCTCCCTAACAAGAGAATGACTGGAGATGGATGTAGTTTACAGGTTGCACTGGGTTATTCAATAATCAAGTAGTGGTAACATGTTTGTAATGCACTGGGAGCAATTATTTGTTAATGAGAGGCATTTGTAATATTTTCATTTTCAGTGTAAATGTGTAGAGTTAATCTTTGATTGTGTTAGCTGTGCATGACTCAACTGTGATGTTTGTGGGTTTCAACTTGCCTCATTTAGGACTTTGGCTAGAACTTTAATAGATATTAGTGAACTTATTCTCAAACAAAGACATGTTGTTCAGAGGTGACTGGGGCAATCATTGTCTCCAGTTCCATAGTTGTCAAACACATCTTATGTTATTCCGCAGTTTAATCAGATGACTGGTTGAGTCTGGTGGCAAAGTTCCTTTGTTTTTGGATTGCTCTGTGGAAATTCCGCATATGTTCTTTGCACCCTCTGTTTATCCAATCCATCTTGGGCTCTTATCCAATATTGTTCCAGTATTCTACCTAACCTTTTCATGCCCACTAGCTCTGAATTGAACCATGTGATAGCTGCTTTCTCACTTGATCTTGATGATGTGGAGGAGCCACTATATTGAGAGCCGTGGAAATTATTTGATGAGGATTTTGAGGAGACGTTCTGGATTATTGCGATTTGAGGAAAAAGGCAAAACGACAGAAGCAAAAATATTGCAATACCTTGTAGGGGTTATTTCTCATTTGTAGTTGTGAAAGGAGGAGTTCATCTGATTAATGTTGTTCCCTCTTATATTGTTGCCTTCAACTTTATTATTAATGTGGACAAAGGTTAGTCCATCTGTGAGCAAGGTGTCATCTTTAAGTATGAGGTGGCCATGCCAAGATGAACAATGGGTTCAGAATATGAACAGCTGGACAAGTGGGGATGAGATGGGTTGTTTGAGGCTTACAAACGCTAGATAATCCATGAATGTTAATCATGGTTTTGTTACTCAGGATATCTATCCAGAGTTTGAAATTACCAATAAGCAGAGTATTTTATGAATTGGTCTGACTCAATAGCACCTGATATGCAAAGCCCTTTGTTAAGAAGAATGTTTTCTATTTATTTTTTATGGATTCAAATTCTGATAAAGGAGGCGTTAGGGCATTAGGAGGTGGACACAGTCATCTTTTCAGAATAATTGCAGTCTACACCTAACAATCTCTGCAAATGATAGTGATACATGGATCACTGACAGAATATCGAGGACAAATATATCATTTGGACAGAATATCATCTCAAAAATATTGAGGATCATAATATCGAAAAGGTAAGTGCAAATTGGTAAGTATAGATTTACTATCCTTAACTCCATGTCTAGATACCTTTAAGGTATAAATATATAAAAAACACAATTCTTTTCTGAGAGTTTACCAGCATATAACAATATACATTTTCATAGATTTTCTTAGATATTCTTTATTCTTGTTTCTTCGATGTTTCAAACATATACAGCAATATTGTCTACAGCCAGTCAACATGTGTTTCGCGCACAAACGGGTTTCTTCAGGGCTGTCACAAAAAAGAAATACATCAGTTCCTTTTTTAAGCTCAAATGTAAAAACTACACAGACTCACACCAACATATTTCATAGCATATCTTGGTATATTTTTTCTTTCTAGTAGCATTTTGTTCCATTAAACATTTGTAAATTTCTTGTTTTACATCTTTAATTACATTTTTACATTTCAATACCCTGGGGAATATCTATCCGAAGTACTCATTGAGTCCACATTCAGATTTTAATCATATATGTCTGTACATTAGAACAATGGAGACCTCATTAGTTTCATTATACCTTAGAACAATATATCTGAAAATCCTTGTACCTTAAAATTTCTGTTCCTTTAGTATTTGGAAAAACTAGATTCTGTATATATTGTATCCTCCAAACTGTTGTGTTCTTTTCGTATCCCCGCACAATTCTTCTCACGAGGGTGAGAGTGCGTTAGAGAGACCCAATTCTATGGATTTGTTTCTTTTCCCCATGGGTTATCAAATTTAAAAGCACTGTGAAATATATTTTATTTTTAAATTTTTTAAAGAGAGCACTTTGTCCCAGAGACCCCACTTAGTATATTAATCCACATTCAAATATCTTTCAGCAACTCACAGTCTCTTACCGAAGGGATTCACTCGCACGTCTGCACGATCATCTGGTCAGCGAGCTATGAATGAAGGGGGAGGTTAGGCCTTCTATTTATACTCCACTCTTTAGATAATTAAAATCACCTGTGTTTTGTGAGCGCTAAAGCCGATTTTTTCAAATTACTAACATATTCTTCTCGTACTTTCCAATTTATACTCGCGCTTAACTAAAGAGTTTACTTCTTTGTTATATATTGTAATAAAATCAAAACTAGATTTAATATTCACTAATTAATTATTTTAAGTAAGTACACAGACAAAGATTGGAAATTACAAAAAAGAAATTGTTAAATATATCAGGGATAAGAACCCTTCACTTATTACTATGTTTTAACAGTGAGTCAGTCTCCTTACCATCCTTCTGCACGCATTGTTAGTATTTTGCTCATTTTTGTTACCTCATAATACTTTTCCTCATGGATACAAAATTAGTAAATACAAAATCCAAAATCATTTAATATATAGGGCGATTTGAACCCTTCAATGTTTACTATGTTTCAACAGAGTCAGTCTTCTTTCCTTCATGCTACATGTATTGTAGGTATCTAGCTCATTTAATTTACCATCATATTCTTCAGCCAAGTCCAAGTATTTTACACAAGTATTTTACACAGAGGAGAAACTTGATAAGTTGAAACTTAGTTTAAAAAAAACTGTAGTCGAATAAAGTGAGGTTAGGCTATACTTTCATAAAAATATAATATACATAACACGCTGTACAAAATGGCTAAAAACTACAGGGGATTTGAACCTTACATTCCTCCCTGAACTTGTATCTCCTTATTCCAATACCTTTCTAGTATGGGAGTTCTCATTAGTATATTATCTTCAGTTCTTTTATAAGATTCAGTTAGACAGTTATTTAACCAATATGTTATATCTTCATTTGCTCTAAATGGTTTGGTTAATTGGTATCAAGATCCTATTTAATCTCTTCAGTCAGTTTTTTCCCCATTTTTGTTGTACTATGAACTAGTCACTATATACATTATTGTATATAGTTCCCTATCCATATTTAAACCACATTGGAATGTTCTCAACTTATTTATACAGAATGTTTCTCTACTCCTTATCTTTTTCTCTTAGTCCCTCCCTCTTCTATCTAAGGAGACATGTTCTATTCCAGTAAAGTGTATTCTGTCTAATTCAGTTAATTTTTGTTCATCATGGAAGTGTACTGCAATAGGATATTTTACATCACAGTTTTTGATTGCCCTTAGATGTTCCATCCATCTAATTTTCAATTTTCTTATTGTTGATCCTATATACATTTTTCCACATATACATGTTACTAAGTATATACAACTACTTGTATTGCAATTTGTGAACAAAACAATCTTGTACTTCCTATTACCCCTACCATCAGAGAAAAATTTGTTTTTTACCAGTTACATATTTACAACAAATGCAATTGTTTCAGCTATGTGAACCCCTGGGCAGTGGAGTAGGTCTAATTCTTTCACTTTCTGTGTTGGGAAAATTATAATTCACAGTGTCACCTGGACTCAATAAGGATTTTAATGTAGGGATTTTTTTATATGCCATCATTGGTTGTAATAGCAATTTTTTTTTTATGTCAGTATCCAATGAGAAAACATGCTGATGCTTGCGTATACTGATGTAACATCGCACCGCCTGGAAGGATCTATACGGGTGGTTCCTGTCATCGCGGATCTCCGCGTTATGAGTGCCTGTCTTGACTATATAATTGGAGTCTGTGACGAGACTACTGGTACTTCTAAATTGTATCATTGCATTATTATTGAATTTGGACCATGCATATTACACCCATTGGAGGGTTAAGATTGTGTGTGGAACTACTAGGACCACGATGCATTGGGTCCCGCTGAGGAAGCTCATTGGAGGACTATAAATCAATCCCAGGTGTGGCAGTCCTAGTAGCCACAAGAAAGAACTGCCGTTGGTACCTGTGATCAAGGCGCAATGCTGAAACGCGTTGGGGAGGCAGACATGGTTATATGCTGATAATATGATTAAAGAAGATTGCAACCAGTTTGGGTGTGCCGCCTATGCTTCTCGGGGTCCTGTGGGAAGCCTCCTGTTCAAAAATTCACGGCACAGCCCAGTGCCGGTAAAGGCATGCACCACCTCGAAAACGACATCGCACCGCCTGGAAGGATCTATACGAGTGGTTCCTGTCATCGCGGATCTCCGCGTTATGAGGGACTGTCTTGACTATATAATTGGAGTCTGTGACGGGACTACTGGTACTTCTAAATTGTATCATTGCATTAATATTGAATTTGGACCATGCATATTACACCCATTGGAGGGTTAAGATTGTGTGTGGAACTACTAGGACCACTATGCATTGGGTCCTGCTGAGGAAGCTCATTGGAGGACTATAAATCAATCCCAGGTGTGGCAATCCTAGTAGCCACAAGAACGAACTGCCGTTGGTACCTGTGATCAAGGCGCAATGCTGAAACGCGTTGGGGAGGCAGACATGGTTCTATGCTGATAATTTGATTAATGAACATTGCAACCAGTTTGGGTGTGCCGCCTATGCTTCTCGGGGTCGTCTGGGAAGCCTCCCTGTTCACAAAATTCACGGCACAGCCCAGTACCGGTAGAGGCGTGCACCACCTCGAAAACAACATCGCACCGCCTGGAAGGATCTATACGGGCGGTTCCTGTCATCGCGGATCTTCGCGTTATGAGGGCCTGTCTTGACTATATAATTGGAGTCTGTGACGAGACTACTGGTACTTCTAAATGGTATCATTGCATTATTATTGAATTTGGACCATGCATATTACACCCATTGGAGGGTTAGGAATGTGTGTGGAACTACTAGGACCACGATGCATTGGGTCCCGCTGAGGAAGCTCATTGGAGGACTATAAATCAATCCCAGGTGTGGCAGTCCTAGTAGCCACAAGAACGAACTGCCGTTGGAACCTGTGATCAAGGCACAATGCTGAAACGCGTTGGGGAGGCAGACATGGGTCTATGCTGATAATTTGATTAAAGAAGATTGCAACCAGTTTGGGTGTGCCGCCTATGCTTCTCGGGGTCCTGGGGGAAGCCTCCCTGTTCACAAAATTCACGGCACAGCCCAGTGCCGGTAAAGGCGTGCACCACCTCGAAAATGACATTGCACCGCCTGGAAGGATCTATACGGGCGGTTCCTGACATCGTGGATCTCCGCGTTATGAGGGCCTGTCTTGACTATATAATTGGAGTCTGTGACGGGACTACTGGTACTTCTAAATTGTATCATTGCATTATTATTGAATTTGGACCATGCATATTACACCCATTGGAGGGTTAAGATTGTGTGTGGAACTACTAGGACCACGATGCATTGGGTCCTGCTGAGGAAGCTCATTGGAGGACTATAAATCAATCCCAGGTGTGGCAGTCCTAGAAGCAACAAGAACGAACTGCCGTTGGTACCTGTGATCAAGGCGCAATGCTGAAACGCGTTGGGGAGGCAGACATGGTTATATGCTGATAATATGATTAAAGAAGATTGCAACCAGTTTGGGTGTGCCGCCTATGCTTCTCGGGGTCCTGTGGGAAGCCTCCCTGTTCAAAAAATTCACGGCACAGCCCAGTGCCGGTAAAGGCATGCACCACCTCGAAAACGACATTGCACCGCCTGGAAGGATCTATACGAGTGGTTCCTGTCATCGCGTATCTCCGCAGTTATGAGGGACTGTCTTGACTATATAATTGGAGTCTGTGACGGACTACTATTACTTCTAAATTATATCATTGCATTAATATTGAATTTGGACCATGCATATTACACCCATTGGAGGGTTAAGATTGTGTGTGGAACTACTAGGACCACGATGCATTGGGTCCTGCTGAGGAAGCTCATTGGAGGACTATAAATCAATCCCAGGTGTGGCAATCCTAGTAGCCACAAGAACGAACTGCCGTTGGTACCTGTGATCAAGGCGCAATGCTGAAACGCGTTGGGGAGGCAGACATGGTTCTATGCTGATAATTTGATTAAAGAAGATTGCAACCAGTTTGGGTGTGCCGCCTATGCTTCTCGGGGTCGTCTGGAAAGCCTCCCTGTTCACAAAATTCACAGCACAGCCCAGTGCCGGTAGAGGCGTGCACCACCTCGAAAACGACATCTCACCGCCTGGAAGGATCTATACGGGCGGTTCCTGTCTTCGCGGATCTCCGCGTTATGAGGGCCTGTCTTGACTATATAATTGGAGTCTGTGACGGGACTACTGGTACTTCTAAATTGTATCATTGCATTATTATTGAATTTGGAACATGCATATTACACCCATTGGAGGGTTAAGATTGTGTGTGGAACTACTAGGACCACGATGCATTGGGTCCCGCTGAGGAAGCTCATTGGAGGACTATAAATCAATCCCAGGTGTGGCAGTCCTAGTAGACACAAGAACGAACTGCCGTTGGTACCTGTGATCAAGGCGCAATGCTGAAACGCGTTGGGGAGGCAGACATGGTTCTATGCTGATAATTTGATTAATGAACATTGCAACCAGTTTGGGTGTGCCGCCTATGCTTCTCGGGGTCGTCTGGGAAGCCTCCCTGTTCACAAAATTCACGGCACAGCCCAGTACCGGTAGAGGCGTGCACCACCTCGAAAACAACATCGCATCGCCTGGAAGGATCTATAAGGGCGGTTCCTGTCATCGCGGATCTCCGCGTTATGAGGGCCTGTCTTGACTATATAATTGGAGTCTGTGACGAGACTACTGGTACTTCTAAATGGTATCATTGCATTATTATTGAATTTGGACCATGCATATTACACCCATTGGAGGGTTAAGATTGTGTGTGGAACTACTAGGACCACGATGCAATGGGTCCCGCTGAGGAAGCTCATTGGAGGACTATAAATCAATCCCAGGTGTGGCAGTCCTAGTAGCCACAAGAACGAACTGCCGTTGGAACCTGTGATCAAGGCACAATGCTGAAACGCGTTGGGGAGGCAGACATGGTTCTATGCCAATAATTTGATTAAAGAAGATTGCAACCAGTTTGGGTGTGCCGCCTGTGCTTCTCGGGGTCCTGTGGGATGCCTCCCTGTTCACAAAATTCACGGCACAGCCCAGTGCCGGTGGAGGCATGCACCACCTCGAAAACGACATTGCACCCCCTGGAAGGATCTATACGGGCGGTTCCTGTCATCGCGGATCTCTGCGTTATGAGGGCCTGTCTTGACTATATAATTGGAGTCTGTGACGGACTACTGGTACTTCTAAATTGTATCATTGCATTATTATTGAATTTGGACCATGTATATTACACCCATTGGAGGGTTAAGATTGTGTGTTGAACTACTAGGACCGATGCATTGGGTCCCGCTGAGGATGCTCATTGGAGGACTATAAATCAATCCCAGGTGTGGCAGTCCTGGTAGCCTCAAGAACGAACTGCCGTTGGTGCCTGTGATCAAGGCGCAATGCTGGAACGCGTTGGGGAGGCAGACATGGTTCTATGCTGATAATTTGATTAAAGAAGATTGCAACCAGTTTGGGTGTGCCGCCTATGCTTCTCGGGGTCCTGTGGGAAGCCTCCCTGTTCACAAAATTCACGGCACAGCCCAGTGCCGGTAGAGGCGTGCACCACCTCGAAAACAACATCGCAACGCCTGGAAGGATCTATACGGGCGGTTCCTGTCATCGCGGATCTCCGCGTTATGAGTGCCTGTCTTGACTATATAATTGGAATCTGTGACGAGACTACTGGTACTTCTAAATTGTATCATTGCATTATTATTGAATTTGGACCATGCAGATTACACCCATTGGAGGGTTAAGATTGTGTGTGGAACTATTAGGACCACGATGCATTGGGTCCCGCTGAGGAAGCTCATTGGAGGACTATAAATCAATCCCAGGTGTGGCAGTCCTAGTAGCCACAAGAACGAACTGCCGTTGGTACCTGTGATCAAGGCGCAATGCTGAAAAGCGTTGGGGACCCAGACATGGTTCTATGCCAATAATTTGATTAAAGAAGATTGCAACCATTTTGGGTGTGCTGCCTGTGCTTCTCGGGGTCCTGTGGGAAGCCTCCCTGTTCACAAAATTCAAGGCACAGCCCAGTGCCGGTGGAGGCATGCACCACCTCGAAAACGACATCGCACCGCCTGGAAGTATCTATACGGGCGGTTCCTGTCATCACGGATCTCTGCGTTATGAGGGCCTGTCTTGACTATATAATTGGAGTCTGTGACGGGACTACTGGTACTTCTAAATTGTATCATTGCATTATTATTGAATTTGGACCACGCATATTACACCCATTGGACGGTTAAGATTGTGTGTGGAACTACTAGGACCACGATGCATTGGGTCCCGCTGAGGAAGCTCATTGGAGGACTATAAATCAATCCCAGGTGTGGCAGTCCTGGTAGCCACAAGAACGAACTGCCGTTGGTACCTGTGATCAAGGCGCAATGCTGAAACGCGTTGGGGAGGCAGACATGGTTCTATGCTGACAATTAGATTAAAGAAGATTGCAACCAGTTTGGATGTGCCGCCTATGCTTCTCGGGGTCCTGTGGGAAGCCTCCCTGTTCACAAAATTCAAGGCACAGCCCAGTGCCGGTAGAGGCGTGCACCACCTCGAAAACGACATCGCACCGCCTGGAAGGATCTATACGGGCGGTTCCTGACATCGCGGATCTCCGCGTTATGAGGGCCTGTCATGACTATATAATTGGAATCTGTGACGGGACTACTGGTACTTCTAAATTGTTTCATTGAATTATTATTGAATTTGGACCATGCATATTACACCCATTGGAGGGCTAAGAATGTGTGTGGATCTACTAGGACCACGATGCATTGGGTCCCGCTGAGGAAGCTCATTGGAGGACTTTAAATCAATCCCAGGTGTGGCAGTCCTAGTAGCCACAAGAACGAACTGCCGTTGGTCCCTGTAATCAAGGCGCAATGCTGAAACGGGTTGGGGAGGCAGACATGGTTCTATGCTGATAATTTGATTAAAGAAGATTGCAACCAGTTTGGGTGTGCCGCCTATGCTTCTCGGGGTCCTGTGGGAAGCCTCCCTGTTCACAAAATTCACGGCACAGCCCAGTGCTGGTAGAGGCGTGCACCACCTCGAAAACGACATCGCACCACCTGGAAGGATATATACGGGCGGTTCCTGACATCGCGGATCTCCTCGTTATGAGGGCCTGTCTTGACTATATAATTGGAGTCTGTGATGGGACTACTGGTACTTCTAAATTGTATCATTGCATTATTATTGAATTTGGACCATGCATATTACACCCATTGGAGGGCTAAGATTGTGTGTGGATCTACTAGGGCCACGATGCATTGGGTCCCGCTGAGGAAGCTTATTGCAGGACTTTAAATCAATCCCAGGTGTGGCAGTCCTAGTAGCCAAAAGAACGAACTGCCACTGGTACCTGTGATCAAGGAGCAATGCTGAAACGGGTTGGGGAGGCAGACATGGTTCTATGCTGATAATTTGAATAAAGAAGATTGCAACCAGTTTGGGTGTGCCGCCTATGCTTCTCGGGGTCCTGTGGGAAGCCTCCCTGTTCACAAAATTCACGGCACAGGCCAGTGCCGGTAGAGGCGTACACCACCTCGAAAACAACATCGCACCGCCTGGAAGGATCTATACGGGCGGTTCCTGTCATCGCGGATCTCTGCGTTATGAGGGCCTGTCTTGACTATATAATTGGAGTCTGTGACGGACTACTGGTACTTCTAAATTGTATCATTGCATTATTATTGAATTTGGACCATGCATATTACACCCATTGGAGGGTTAAGAGATTGTGTGTTGAACTACTAGGACCACGATGCATTGGGTCCCGCTGAGGATGCTCATTGGAGGACTATAAATCAATCCCAGGTGTGGCAGTCCTGGTAGCCACAAGAACGAACTGCCGTTGGTACCTGTGATCAAGGCGCAATGCTGAAACGCGTTGGGGAGGCAGACATGGTTCTATGCTGATAAATTTGATTAAAGAAGATTGCAACCAGTTTGGGTGTGCCGCCTATGCTTCTCAGGGTCCTTTGGGAAGCCTCCCTGTTCACAAAATTCACGGCACAGCCCAGTGCAGGTAAAGGCGTGCGCCACCTCGAAAACGACATTGCACCGCCTGGAAGGATCTATACGGGCGGTTCCTGACATCGCGGATCTCCGCGTTATGAGGGCCTGTCTGGACTATATAATTGGAGTCTGTGACGGGACTACTGGTACTTCTAAATTGTATCATTGCATTATTATTGAATTTGGACCATGCATATTACACCCATTGGAGGGTTAAGATTGTGTGTGGAACTACTAGGACCACGATGCATTGGGTCCCGCTGAGGAAGCTCATTGGAGGACTATAAATCAATCCCAGGTGTGGCAGTCCTAGTAGCCACAAGAACGAACTGCCATTGGTACCTGTGATCAAGGCGCAATGCTGAAATGCGTTGGGGAGGCAGACATGGTTATATGCTGATAATATGATTAAAGAAGATTGCAACCAGTTTGGGTGTGCCGCCTATGCTTCTCGGGGTCCTGTGGGAAGCCTCCCTGTTCAAAAAATTCACGGCACAGCCCAGTGCCGGTAAAGGCATGCACCACCTCGAAAACGACATCGCACCGCCTGGAAGGATCTATACGAGTGGTTCCTGTCATCGCGGATCTCCGCGTTATGAGGGACTGTCTTGACTATATAATTGGAGTCTGTGACGGGACTACTGGTACTTCTAAATTGTATCATTGCATTAATATTGAATTTGGACCAAGCATATTACACCCATTGGAGGGTTAAGATTGTGTGTGGAACTACTAGGACCACAATGCATTGGGTCCTGCTGAGGAAGCTCATTGGAGGACTATAAATCAATCCCAGGTGTGGCAATCCTAGTAGCCACAAGAACGAACTGCCGTTGGTACCTGTGATCAAGGCGCAATGCTGAAACGAGTTGGGGAGGCAGACATGGTTCTATGCTGATAATTTGATTAAAGAAGATTGCAACCAGTTTGGGTGTGCCGCCTATGCTTCTCGGGGTCGTCTGGAAAGCCTCCCTGTTCACAAAATTCATAGCACAGCCCAGTGCCGGTAGAGGCGTGCACCACCTCGAAAACGACATCGCACCGCCTGGAAGGATCTATACGGGCGGTTCCTGTCTTCGCGGATCTCCGCGTTATGAGGGCCTGTCTTGACTATATAATTGGAGTCTGTGACGGGACTACTGGTACTTCTAAATTGTATCATTGCATTATTATTGAATTTGGAACATGCATATTACACCCATTGGAGGGTTAAGATTGTGTGTGGAACTACTAGGACCACGATGCATTGGGTCCCGCTGAGGAAGCTCATTGGAGGACTATAAATCAATCCCAGGTGTGGCAGTCCTAGTAGACACAAGAACGAACTGCCGTTGGTACCTGTGATCAAGGCGCAATGCTGAAATGCGTTGGGGAGGCAGACATGGTTCTATGCTGATAATTTGATTAATGAACATTGCAACCAGTTTGGGTGTGCCGCCTATGCTCTCGGGGTCGTCTGGGAAGCCTCCCTGTTCACAAAATTCACGGCACAGCCCAGTACCGGTAGAGGCGTGCACCACCTCGAAACAACATCGCACCGCCTGGAAGGATCTATAAGGGCGGTTCCTGTCATCGCGGATCTCAGCGTTATGAGGGCCTGTCTTGACTATATAATTGGAGTCTGTGACGAGACTACTGGTACTTCTAAATGGTATCATTGCATTATTATTGAATTTGGACCATGCATATTACACCCATTGGAGGGTTAAGATTGTGTGTGGAACTACTAGGACCACGATGCAATGGGTCCCACTGAGGAAGCTCATTGGAGGACTATAAATCAATCCCAGGTGTGGCAGTCCTAGTAGCCACAAGAACGAACTGCCGTTGGAACCTGTGATCAAGGCACAATGCTGAAACGCGTTGGGGAGGCAGACATGGTTCTATGCCAATAATTTGATTAAAGAAGATTGCAACCAGTTTGGGTGTGCCGCCTGTGCTTCTCGGGGTCCTGTGGGATGCCTCCCTGTTCACAAAATTCACGGCACAGCCCAGTGCCGGTGGAGGCATGCACCACCTCGAAAACGACATTGCACCGCCTGGAAGGATCTATACGGGCGGTTCCTGTCATCGCGGATCTCCGCGTTATGAGGGCCTGTCTTGACTATATAATTGGAGTCTGTGACAGACTACTGGTACTTCTAAATTGTATCATTGCATTATTATTGAATTTGGACCATGTATATTACACCCATTGGAGGGTTAAGATTGTGTGTTGAACTACTAGGACCGATGCATTGGGTCCTGCTGAGGATGCTCATTGGAGGACTATAAATCAATCCCAGGTGTGGCAGTCCTGGTAGCCTCAAGAACGAACTGCCGTTGGTGCCTGTGATCAAGGCGCAATGCTGAAACGCGTTGGGGATTCAGACATGGTTCTATGCTGATAATTTGATTAAAACAGATTGCAACCAGTTTGGGTGTGCCGCCTATGCTTCTCGGGGTCGTCTGGGAATCCTCCCTGTTCACAAAATTCACGGCACAGCCCAGTGCAGGTAGAGGCGTGCACCACCTCGAAAACAACATCGCACCGCCTGGAAGGATCTATACGGGCGGTTCCTGTCATCGCGGATCTCCGCGTTATGAGTGCCTGTCTTGACTATATAATTGGAGTCTGTGACGGGACTACTGGTACTTCTAAATTGTATCATTGCATTATTATTGAATTTGGACCATGCATATTACATCCATTGGAGGGTTAAGATTGTGTGTGGAACTACTAGGACCACGATGCATTGGGTCCCGCTGAGGAAGCTCATTGGAGGACTATAAATCAATCCCAGGTGTGGCAGTCCTAGTAGCCACAAGAAAGAACTGCCATTGGTACCTGTGATCAAGGCGCAATGCTGAAACGCGTTGGGGAGGCAGACATGGTTATATGCTGATAATATGATTAAAGAAGATTGCAACCAGTTTGGGTGTGCCGCCTATGCTTCTCGGGGTCCTGTGGGAAGCCTCCCTGTTCAAAAAATTCACGGCACAGCCCAGTGCCGGTAAAGGCGTGCACCACCTCGAAAACGACATCGCACCGCCTGGAAGGATCTATACGAGTGGTTCCTGTCATCGCGGATCTCCGCGTTATGAGGGACTGTCTTGACTATATAATTGGAGTCTGTGACGGGACTACTGGTACTTCTAAATTGTATCATTGCATTAATATTGAATTTGGACCATGCATATTACACCCATTGGAGGGTTAAGATTGTGTGTGGAACTACTAGGACCACGATGCATGGGGTCCTGCTGAGGAAGCTCATTGGAGGACTATAAATCAATCCCAGGTGTGGCAATCCTAGTAGCCACAAGAACGAACTGCCGTTGGTACCTGTGATCAAGACGCAATGCTGAAACGCGTTGGGGAGGCAGACATGGTTCTATGCTGATAATTTGATTAAAGAAGATTGCAACCAGTTTGGGTGTGCCGCCTATGCTTCTCGGGGTCGTCTGGGAAGCCTCCCTGTTCCCAAAATTCACAGCACAGCCCAGTGCCAGTAGAGGCGTGCACCACCTCGAAAACGACATCGCACCGCCTGGAAGGATCTATACGGGCGGTTCCTGTCATCGCAGATCTCCGCGTTATGAGTGCCTGTCTTGACTATATAATTGGAGTCTGTGACGAGACTACTGGTACTTCTAAATTGTATCATTGCATTATTATTATTATTATCTTGACTATAAATGCCTGTACTTAGTTTTTAAATGCTCGAGCTCTTTCAGATTGCCTGTACTTGGATTATAAATGCCTGTACTTGGACTATAAATGCTCGAGCTCTTTCAGATGTGTCAGTAACAACGGAAAAGGAGCAGAGCAAGCAGGCTCAGCAATGTTTTTGATGCACTGTAATTAGTGGTGTTGGCAGTTCCATACACTTCATGCGTAACGCCCTCCACACATTTGACTTCACCTCGGATTTCACGATAGTGGTCTCTTTACAAGCACACTATACCTACTAGTGGCTTTGGTTACTGTTTGACATAAGTGGGCTTGACGTGAGGTTTGCACTCCATGAGGAGCATTCCTCCATACCAATGATTTCTTTTCATCACTGGATTGACCCTTTCTGGTCTCTCGGTCACTAAACTGCAAGTTCCACTGTGAGTCCCCAGGAGTGATGTCGGGTTCTCTCACCCCTTGATTCTACTTTTCCGGATCCCCATCTTAACTAGATCTTTCTTCAGAATGGAAATAAGTCCCGACCCCAATGGCTTTGATGCCTTCATCATTAATTACCCAAATGACCTCTCCAAGAACGCGGCAAAGAAATACAAACATCGCTTACTCAAAGCTAGACCAGAAACGCTAATCTCTGACCACTACTTCTGCACCAACAAAGGTTCTGTGGTTAATGACCTCATCTTCTATACTAGAAAGTGGGCCCGCTGGCGATCTGTGCTCTACTCCATGCTTCGAATAACTGGATCCAAGAAAACCGCACACGGCCTCAAACTAACAACGTCTCCCTCGTCCTTCCTCAAAGCCACCTCAACTATCACCCTCTACAATAATGGTATCATCCTAATCCAAGGCTCTAACATCAACCTAGCAAAGATAGCGACTATTTTCCTAACTCTCAAGAAAGCGGTCTTCGGTGACTCCTCTGACCCCATTTCAACCTCCACGTCTCCGCTGGGCTTGAACATTACTCTTCCTTTAACAGCAATGAGTACCCCACTCTCCCTAAACCCCTCACCTCCTCCTACTGAGTCCATAGCCTCCTTGTCCCCAGTCGGATTACCTCAACTCACTAGAACACCCTCTTTAACTGTCAGGAGTACCCCACTCTCCCTATACCCCACACTTCAGCTGGATAATCACATAGCCACCGTGCCCCCAGTCGGATCACTTCAACTCATTAGATCGCCTCCTCAACTGGTTGATGGATCTATGGCCTCTATCTCCTCACTGACTGTCAGTTCGACACACGATGAGTCCCGAGCGGAGATACCCCTCAAGTCCTACAGCCCTCCCATGTAACAGACATTGTCCCTCTCACCAACCCTATAACTCTGCCTCATACTAGATCTGAGTCTGGGCATCGATCCCCCTCACAAGCCCCAATGGCCTCATTTTCCTCACCTTCTGTCAGCTTGACACTTGACGACTATAGAGCGGAGTTGCTCCCTCGAGCCCCAATGGCCTCAATCTCATCTCCTACTGTCAATTCGACACAGGAAGACTCTAGAGCAGAGTTGCTCCCTCTAGTCTTACAGTCCTCTCTAATTTCAGATGATGTCCCCCTCCACTACCCTATAACTCTGCCATACACTAGACTTGAGTCTGGGCCTCGATCCCCCCCACAAGCCCCTACAGGCTTTCTCCAAGGTTCCCCGTCGCCGATCGCTTTTCCCCCACTCCTTCCTCCCCTCGCCCAACACTCTGACTTGACTGCGCGCCTTGATGATATATCTCTACAGCTACACCTTCTCTCCTCCGAACTACATGAGCTGAAAGCCCTCTCAAATGAACTCTTCCCTATGATCATTTCTCTCCTCACTTCTGCTAACTGGCCTAGAGAGGCCTCTAGGACTACTGATCACATGGTCCAGTCTTTAGCTCCCTCCACCCCGAAATCTATCCCACTACTCAACGCCAACGCCTGTCACAGCGGATCTGAGTCCCACCCTTCGACCACTGATCCACTTGACTCTCACAACTCTAACATGACCTTGTCTGAAACTATCCCACTACTCAACGCCAACGCCTGTCACAAAGGATCTGAGTCCCACCCTTCGACCACTGATCCACATGATTCCCACAACTCTAGCACGACCTTGTCCGAACCTAACCTCGACCCTCCGAGACAAATTCTTTCCATCCTTTCTAACCCTAACAGGGAACCCCGTCGCAATCTTCGAAGTAGCAATACTGACAACCTCATTTGTGTGAACGTCACCCAGACGTCTCCCCCAAATCCAACCCGTCTTAAATGTGTACTACTTAATTGCAGGTCAGCCAGTAAACACGCCACCGACATCTTCGACCTCATCCAACACAATGATTTAGACATTATCATCCTCACTGAAACTTGGCTAAATCCGGCTTCCACTCCTATCTTAGACCTCCTAGTACCCCCACGCATGACATAATTAGGCTTGGCAGAGTTTTGAAACTGGGTGGAGGACTAGCATGTATTCACAGAAACACATTCTCGGTTTCTCACTCAGATTCCTCGACGCATGCCTCCTGTGAATACCTCTGTCTCACTATATCAAGTATGAACCTACCGGTTTGCAAACTTCACACCTTTTACCACCCCCCGAGTGACAATCTCCCTTCACTGAGCAGCTAATGGAAATCATCTCTAGTAATGGCGACTCAGCGGTGTCTCAAATCTTCTTTGGTGATTTCAACCTTCATTGGTCTAGCCCCAACGACCCCGCTGTATCTTGCATTAAATCTTTCTTAATTGATCATGATTTGACTCAGCACTGTGTCCAACCAACTCATAACAAAGGAGAAACGTTAGACCTCATTATTTCTAAAGAGCAGACTATCTCCATAGATTCCATTACCCCTTGTGACTGGTCCGACCACCACTGCATCCTCTTTTATATCAACAGGGAGGTATTGATGAGGAAGGCTCAACCACTAAAATCTAAGATTTGGAAAAGGGACATAAGAGCAATAAACTCTGACGAACTAGCTGCCCATTGTAAATCTGCCCTCTCCTTCCAAGCTGACATAGTTGAGGTACAATCACTCACCGACGCCTACAATTCAACCATCTCCAACATCATGGAGAATATTGCTCCACTCCAACAAAAAAATGCTTCAACAAAAATATCCAAACCTTGGTATAACGAAAACTTAAACTCAGAACGCCGCAACCGTAGGTCATTTGAGCGGTCCTGGCGAGTCAATCCCTCCTCGGACCAACTAAAACTCCTTAGAGATGCCAGGAGCCGCTACAACAAACAAATCAAGAGTGCTAAGGCGACTTACTTCAGACACCTGATCCTGGAGGCAACCCACCCTCTTGCGATGATCTTGCCACCTTCTTTACGGAGAAATCAAGAATCATCTCAATTGACCTCGCCGCTAAGAAGGCTCTACTACCTTCATCCATTGCTGCCTCACCCATTGACTCCTCTGTAAGGCATAAATCGACCTCCACGAATTCCAAGAACAATGCATCATGGGGCACCTTTACCACATTTAGTGAATATGATATCTTCAAGATTCTTCAGAATATCAACCCTTCCAACCACTTCAGCGACCCGCTGCCCCCTTCTATCTTCAAAGAAATCAAGAATGCACTGATCCCCACATGGACTAGGATTGTAAATGCTTCCCTATCACAAGGCATGATCCCAGAATGCCTAAAAGCAGCTCTGGTATCACCCATTCTAAAAAACCTAACACTGACAAATCTGATCTCAATAACTTCCGCTCCATTTCCAACATCCCCACCTTAGCGAAACTACTAGAAAAATGTGTGCAATCCCAACTCTGTGCTCACATAGAGAATTACCAACTCTTAGACCAGCATCAATCGGGCTTTAGGAAGGGTCACAGCACCGAATCGGCTCTCACACACGTTTTTGATGACATTTTAATAATGCTCGACCAAAATGAATCCTGCCTCCTGATCCTCCTCGACCTTTCCTCCACATTTGATACGGTCAATCATGACAATCTCCTATCCATCCTGCAAAATAGAATGGGTTTCTCTGATCAGGTGTTTCAATGGTTCTCATCCTTCCTTCATCACAGAACTCAAAGAGTCAAGGCAAACCACTCTCTCTCCCAGCCCTCTCCCGTACTCATGGGGGTCCCCCAAGGATCCGCTCTATCTCCTATTCTCTTCAACCTTTTCTTGGAACCTCTTGCACATTCTCTAAATTCCATGGACATTCTCTTCCACATGTATGCGGACGACACGCAACTATATCTGAAAATCTCATCCTCGGAAAACATCATCTCACTCAACACTACCCTAATGTTTACTCAAAACTGGTTAACGGAGAATCATCTCCTGCTCAACACTTCTAAAACGGAATTCCTGCTCATCTCCCCTCCGAACCTCATCCCCAAGCTAAACCTCTGGCTGAGTCACCTCACTGCTTTCAACTGTACTCCTCTCATTGTAGACGCAGCCAAGTCTCTAGGTATCACCATGGACAAGCACCTGAACATGAAAGGTCATATCAGCAATGTATGCAAAGGAGCTAACCACTTGATGAGATCACTCAGAAATATCAAACCTTTCCTTCCTCTAAATGATTTCAAGCAAGTGGCCCAAGCGCTTGTCTTGCCGAGGTTAGATTACGGCAGTGCTACCCTCTGTGGCATTCCCAAATACGCCCTGGCTCCACTAAGGGCTTCACTTAACTCGGCTGCTAGACTGGTTACAGATACCAAGCTAAAAGATCATATATCCCCAGTCCTAAAATCCCTCAATTGGTTGCCCTTCAAGCACGAATTCAACTAAAGATTGCTGTTCTTACACACAAAGCCCTTCACCTTAACACTCCTACGTACCTTGCGCAAAAACTTAAACTATCCTGTGGCGTAAGAGCTTCAAGAAGCACCTCTACCCTTCTCCTGAAACCACTCATCCTTAATAAAAAGAGAAGTTGTTACCGAGCCTTCTCCGGAGCTGCCCCTAAGATTTGGAACTCTCTTCCACCGGAAGTTCGCAGAATCTCCTCATTGACGGCATTCAAAGTGGAAGCCAAAAGATTCCTAATGAACAAATTTGTACCCTAATAGGGTTAGACTCATGGGCCCGTTGTCATTGCTCCTGATGCCTCTGTTCTTACATTTAATACAGCTCCCCCTTATTGTACACTGTGTCTCACCCTTGCTGCACGCCTACACCTGTTATTGTATTACCCTCCTAGTTGTATTTTGCACTTCCTCCCTTCCTCTTATGGATAATGTTCTAGACATTGCTTTTGTCCTTCCTCCCATCATATTGTAAAGCGCTCTGTTATCCCTTGGGATCTTGTTCGCGCTATATAAAACTTTATAAATAAATAAATAAAATAAATAAATTATTGAATTTGGACCATGCATATTACACCCATTGGAGGGTTAAGATTGTGTGTGGAACTACTAGGACCACGATGCATTGGGTCCCACTGAGGAAGCTCATTGGAGGACTATAAATCAATCCCAGGTGTGGCAGTCCTAGTAGCCACAAGAACAAACTACCGTTGGTACCTGTGATCAAGGCGCAATGCTGAAACGCGTTGGGGAGGCAGACATGGTTCAATGCCAATAATTTGATTAAAGAAGATTGCAACCAGTTTGGGTGTGCCGCCTGTGCTTCTCGGGGTCCTGTGGGAAGCCTCCCTGTTCACAAAATTCAAGGCACAGCCCAGTGCCGGTGGAGGCATGCACCACCTCGAAAACGACATCGCACCGCCTGGAAGGATCTATACGGGTGGTTCCTGTCATCGCGGATCTCTGCGTTATGAGGGCCTGTCTTGACTATATAATTGGAGTCTGTGACGGGACTACTGGTACTTCTAAATTGTATCATTGCATTATTATTGAATTTGGACCATGCATATTACACCCATTGGAGGGTTAAGATTGTGTGTGGAACTACTAGGACCACGATGCATGGGGTCCCGCTGAGGAAGCTCATTGGAGGACTATAAATCAATCGCAGGTGTGGCATTCCTAGAAGCCACAAGAACGAACTGCCGTTGGTACCTGTGATCAAGGCGCAATGCTGAAACGCGTTGGGGAGGCAGACATAGTTCTATGCTGATAATTTGATTAAGGAAGATTGCAACCAGTTTGGGTGTGCCGCCTATGCTTCTCGGGGTCCTGTGGGAAGCCTCCCTGTTCACAAAATTCACGGCACAGCCCAGTTCAGGTAAAGGCGTGCGCCACCTCCAAAACGACATTGCACCGCCTGGAAGGATCTATACGGGCGGTTCCTGACATCGCCGATCTCCGCGTTATGAGGGCCTGTCTTGACTATATAATTGGAGTCTGTGACGGGACTACTGGTACTTCTAAATTGTATCATTGCATTATTATTGAATTTGGACCATGCATATTACACCCATTGGAGGGTTAAGATTGTGTGTGGAACTACTAGGACCACGATGCATTGGGTCCCGCTGAGGAAGCTCATTGGAGGACTATAAATCAATCCCAGGTGTGGCAGTCCTAGTAGCCACAAGAACGAACTGCCGTTGGTACTTGTGATCAAGGCGCAATGCTGAAACGCGTTGGGGAGGCAGACATGGTTCTATGCTGATAATATGATTAAAGAAGATTGCAACCAGTTTGGGAGTGCCGCCTATGCTTCTCGGGGTCCTGTGGGAAGCCTCCCTGTTCAAAAAATTCACGGCACAGCCCAGTGCCGGTAAAGGCGTGCACCACCTCGAAAACGACATCGCACCGCCTGGAAGGATCTATACGAGCGGTTCCTGTCATCGCGGATCTCCGCGTTATGAGGGCCTGTCTTGACTATATAATTGGAGTCTGTGACGGGACTACTGGTACTTCTAAATTGTATCATTGCATTAATATTGAATTTGGACCATGCATATTACACCAATTGGAGGGTTTTGATTGTGTGTGGAACTACTAGGACCACGATGCATTGGGGCCCGCTGAGGAAGCTCATTGGAGGACAATAAATCATAAATCAATCCCAGGTGTGGCAGTCCTAGTAGCCACAAGAACGAATGGCCGTTGGTACCTGTGATCAAGGCGCAATGCTGAAACGCGTTTGGGAGGCAGACATGGTTCTATGCTGATAATTTGATTAAAGAAGATTGCAACCAGTTTGGGTGTGCCGCCTATGCTTCTCGGGGTCCTGTGGGAAGCCTCCCTGTTCACAAAATTCACGGCACAGCCCAGTGCCGGTAGAGGCGTACACCACCTCGAAAACGACATCGTATCGCCTGGAAGGATCTATACGGGCGGTTCCTGTCATCGCGGATCTCCACGTTATGAGGGACTGTCTTGACTATATAATTGGAGTCTGTGACGGGACTACTGGTACTTCTAAATTGTATCATTGCATTATTATTGAATTTGGACCATGCATATTGCACCCATTGGAGGGTTAAGTTTGTGTGTGGAACTACTAGGACCATGATGCATTGGGTCCCGCTGAGGAAGCTCATTGGAGGACTATAAATCAATCCCAGGTGTGGCAGTCCTAGTAGCCACAAGAACGAACTGCCGTTGGTACCTGTGATCAAGGCGCAATGCTGAAACGCGTTGGGGAGGCAGACATGGTTCTATGCTGATAATTTGATTAAAGAATATTGCAACCAGTTTGTGTGTGCCGCCTATGCTTCTCAGGGTCCTGGGGAAGCCTCCCTGTTCACAAAATTCACGGCACAGCCCAGTGCCGGTAAAGGCGTGCACCACCTCGAAAATGACATCGCACCGCCTGGAAGGATCTATACGGGCGGTTCCTGTCATCGCGGATCTCCGCGTTATGAGTGCCTGTCTTGACTATATAATTGGAGTCTGTGACGAGACTACTGGTACTTCTAATTTGTATCATTGCATTATTATTGAATTTGGACCATGCATATTACACCCATTGGAGGGTTAAGATTGTGTGTGGAACTACTAGGACCACGATGCATTGGGTCCCGCTGAGGAAGCTCATTGGAGGACTATAAATCAATCCCAGGTGTGGCAGTCCTAGTAGCCACAAGAACAAACTGCCGTTGGTACCTGTGATCAAGGCGCAATGCTGAAACGCGTTGGAGGAGGCAGACATGGTTCTATGCTGATAATTTGATTAAAGAAGATTGCAACCAGTTTGGGTGTGCCGCCTATGCTTCTCGGGGTCGTCTGGGAAGCCTCCCTGTTCACAAAATTCACAGCACAGCCCAGTGCCGGTAGAGGCGTGCACCACCTCGAAAACGACATCGCACCGCCTGGAAGGATCTATACGGGCGGTTCCTGTCATCGCGGATCTCCGCGTTATGAGGGCCTGTCTTGACTATATAATTGGAGTCTGTGACGGGACTACTGGTACTCCTAAATTGTATCATTGCATTATTATTGAATTTGGACCATGCATATTACACCCATTGGAGGGTTAAGATTGTGTGTGGAACTACTAGGACCACGATGCATTGGGTCCCGCTGAGGAAGCTCATTGGAGGACTATAAATCATAAATCAATCCCAGGTGTGGCAGTCCTAGTAGCCACAAGAACGAATGGCCGTTGGTACCTGTGATCAAGGCGCAATGCTGAAACGCGTTGGGGAGGCAGACATGGTTCTATGCTCATAATTTGATTAAAGAAGATTGCAACCAGTTTGGTGTGCCGCCTATGCTCTCGGGGTCCTGTGGGAAGCCTCCCTGTTCACAAAATTCACGGCACAGCCCAGTGCCGGTAGAGGCGTACACCACCTCGAAAACGACATCGTATCGCCTGGAAGGATCTATACGGGCGGTTCCTGTCATCGCGGATCTCCACGTTATGAGGGCCTGTCTTGACTATATAATTGGAGTCTGTGACGGGACTACTGGTACTTCTAAATTGTATCATTGCATTATTATTGAATTTGGACCATGCATATTGCACCCATTGGAGGGTTAAGTTTGTGTGTGGAACTACTAGGACCATGATGCATTGGGTCCCGCTGAGGAAGCTCATTGGAGGACTATAAATCAATCCCAGGTGTGGCAGTCCTAGTAGCCACAAGAACGAACTGCCGTTGGTACCTGTGATCAAGGCGCAATGCTGAAACGCGTTGGGGAGGCAGACATGGTTCTATGCTGATAATTTGATTAAAGAAGATTGCAACCAGTTTGTGTGTGCCGCCTATGCTTCTCGGGGTCCTGGGGACGCCTCCCTGTTCACAAAATTCACGGCACAGCCCAGTGCCGGTAAAGGCGTGCACCACCTCGAAAATGACATCGCACCGCCTGGAAGGATCTATACGGGCGGTTCCTGACATCGCGGATCTCCGCATTATGAGGGCCTGTCTTGACTATATAATTGGAGTCTGTGACGGGACTACTGGTACTTCTAAATTGTATCATTGCATTATTATTGAATTTGGACCATGCATATTACACCCATTGGAGGGTTAAGATTGTGTGTTGAACTACTAGGACCACGATGCATT
Source organism: Calotriton arnoldi (assembly GCA_963921515.1). Lineage (NCBI taxonomy): Eukaryota > Metazoa > Chordata > Amphibia > Caudata > Salamandridae > Calotriton > Calotriton arnoldi. Next base: position 848,002 of record CAWUFW010004677.1, read on the forward strand.
GGGTCCCGCTGAGGAAGCTCATTGGCGGACTATAAATCAATCCCAGGTGCGGCAGTCCTAGTAGCCACAAGAACGAACTGCCGTTGGTGCCTGTGATCAAGGCGCAATGCTGAAACGCGTTGGGGATTCAGACATGGTTCTATGCTGATAATTTGATTAAAGAAGATTGCAACCAGTTTGTGTGTGCCGCCTATGCTTCTCGGGGTCCTGGGGGAAGCCTCCCTGTTCACAAAATTCACGGCACAGCCCAGTGCCGGTGGAGGCATGCACCACCTCGAAAACGACATTGCACCGCCTGGAAGGATCTATACGGGCGGTTCCTGTCATCGCGGATCTCCGCGTTATGAGGGCCTGTCTTGACTATATAATTGGAGTCTGTGACGGACTACTGGTACTTCTAAATTGTATCATTGCATTATTATTGAATTTGGACCATGTATATTACACCCATTGGAGGGTTAAGATTGTGTGTTGAACTACTAGGACCGATGCATTGGGTCCTGCTGAGGATGCTCATTGGAGGACTATAAATCAATCCCAGGTGTGGCAGTCCTGGTAGCCTCAAGAACGAACTGCCGTTGGTGCCTGTGATCAAGGCGCAATGCTGAAACGCGTTGGGGATTCAGACATGGTTCTATGCTGATAATTTGATTAAAACAGATTGCAACCAGTTTGGGTGTGCCGCCTATGCTTCTCGGGGTCGTCTGGGAATCCTCCCTGTTCACAAAATTCACGGCACAGCCCAGTGCAGGTAGAGGCGTGCACCACCTCGAAAACAACATCGCACCGCCTGGAAGGATCTATACGGGCGGTTCCTGTCATCGCGGATCTCCGCGTTATGAGTGCCTGTCTTGACTATATAATTGGAGTCTGTGACGAGACTACTGTTACTTCTAAATTGTATCATTGCATTATTATTGAATTTGGACCATGCATATTACATCCATTGGAGGGTTAAGATTGTGTGTGGAACTACTAGGACCACGATGCATTGGGTCCCGCTGAGGAAGCTCATTGGAGGACTATAAATCAATCCCAGGTGTGGCAGTCCTAGTAGCCACAAGAAAGAACTGCCATTGGTACCTGTGATCAAGGCGCAATGCTGAAATGCGTTGGGGAGGCAGACATGGTTATATGCTGATAATATGATTAAAGAAGATTGCAACCAGTTTGGGTGTGCCGCCTATGCTTCTCGGGTCCTGTGGGAAGCCTCCCTGTTCAAAAATTCACGGCACAGCCCAGTGCCGGTAAAGGCGTGCACCACCTCGAAAACGACATCGCACCGCCTGGAAGGATCTATACGAGTGGTTCCTGTCATCGCGGATCTCCGCGTTATGAGGGACTGTCTTGACTATATAATTGGAGTCTGTGACGGGACTACTGGTACTTCTAAATTGTATCATTGCATTAATATTGAATTTGGACCATGCATATTACACCCATTGGAGGGTTAAGATTGTGTGTGGAACTACTAGGACCACGATGCATGGGGTCCTGCTGAGGAAGCTCATTGGAGGACTATAAATCAATCCCAGGTGTGGCAATCCTAGTAGCCACAAGAACGAACTGCCGTTGGTACCTGTGATCAAGACGCAATGCTGAAACGCGTTGGGGAGGCAGACATGGTTCTATGCTGATAATTTGATTAAAGAAGATTGCAACCAGTTTGGGTGTGCCGCCTATGCTTCTCGGGGTCGTCTGGGAAGCCTCCCTGTTCCCAAAATTCACAGCACAGCCCAGTGCCAGTAGAGGCGTGCACCACCTCGAAAACGACATCGCACCGCCTGGAAGGATCTATACGGGCGGTTCCTGTCATCGCAGATCTCCGCGTTATGAGTGCCTGTCTTGACTATATAATTGGAGTCTGTGACGAGACTACTGGTACTTCTAAATTGTATCATTGCATTATTATTATTATTATCTTGACTATAAATGCCTGTACTTAGTTTTTAAATGCTCGAGCTCTTTCAGATTGCCTGTACTTGGATTATAAATGCCTGTACTTGGACTATAAATGCTCGAGCTCTTTCAGATGTGTCAGTAACAACGGAAAAGGAGCAGAGCAAGCAGGCTCAGCAATGTTTTTGATGCACTGTAATTAGTGGTGTTGGCAGTTCCATACACTTCATGCGTAACGCCCCTCCACACATTTGACTTCACCTCGGATTTCACGATAGTGGTCTCTTTACAAGCACACTATACCTACTAGTGGCTTTGGTTACTGTTTGACATAAGTGGGCTTGACGTGAGGTTTGCACTCCATGAGGAGCATTCCTCCATACCAATGATTTCTTTTCATCACTGGATTGACCCTTTCTGGTCTCTCGGTCACTAAACTGCAAGTTCCACTGTGAGTCCCCAGGAGTGATGTCGGGTTCTCTCACCCCTTGATTCTACTTTTCCGGATCCCCATCTTAACTAGATCTTTCTTCAGAATGGAAATAAGTCCCGACCCCAATGGCTTTGATGCCTTCATCATTAATTACCCAAATGACCTCTCCAAGAACGCGGCAAAGAAATACAAACATCGCTTACTCAAAGCTAGACCAGAAACGCTAATCTCTGACCACTACTTCTGCACCAACAAAGGTTCTGTGGTTAATGACCTCATCTTCTATACTAGAAAGTGGGCCCGCTGGCGATCTGTGCTCTACTCCATGCTTCAAATAACTGGATCCAAGAAAACCGCACACGGCCTCAAACTAACAACGTCTCCCTCGTCCTTCCTCAAAGCCACCTCAACTATCACCCTCTACAATAATGGTATCATCCTAATCCAAGGCTCTAACATCAACCTAGCAAAGATAGCGACTATTTTCCTAACTCTCAAGAAAGCGGTCTTCGGTGACTCCTCTGACCCCATTTCAACCTCCACGTCTCCGCTGGGCTTGAACATTACTCTTCCTTTAACAGCAATGAGTACCCCACTCTCCCTAAACCCCTCACCTCCTCCTACTGAGTCCATAGCCTCCTTGTCCCCAGTCGGATTACCTCAACTCACTAGAACACCCTCTTTAACTGTCAGGAGTACCCCACTCTCCCTATACCCCACACTTCAGCTGGATAATCACATAGCCACCGTGCCCCCAGTCGGATCACTTCAACTCATTAGATCGCCTCCTCAACTGGTTGATGGATCTATGGCCTCTATCTCCTCACTGACTGTCAGTTCGACACACGATGAGTCCCGAGCGGAGATACCCCCTCAAGTCCTACAGCCCTCCCATGTAACAGACATTGTCCCTCTCACCAACCCTATAACTCTGCCTCATACTAGATCTGAGTCTGGGCATCGATCCCCCTCACAAGCCCCAATGGCCTCATTTTCCTCACCTTCTGTCAGCTTGACACTTGACGACTATAGAGCGGAGTTGCTCCCTCGAGCCCCAATGGCCTCAATCTCATCTCCTACTGTCAATTCGACACAGGAAGACTCTAGAGCAGAGTTGCTCCCTCTAGTCTTACAGTCCTCTCTAATTTCAGATGATGTCCCCCTCCACTACCCTATAACTCTGCCATACACTAGACTTGGAGTCTGGGCCTCGATCCCCCCCACAAGCCCCTACAGGCTTTCTCCAAGGTTCCCCGTCGCCGATCGCTTTTCCCCCACTCCTTCCTCCCTCGCCCAACACTCTGACTTGACTGCGCGCCTTGATGATATATCTCTACAGCTACACCTTCTCTCCTCCGAACTACATGAGCTGAAAGCCCTCTCAAATGAACTCTTCCCTATGATCATTTCTCTCCTCACTTCTGCTAACTGGCCTAGAGAGGCCTCTAGGACTACTGATCACATGGTCCAGTCTTTAGCTCCCTCCACCCCGAAATCTATCCCACTACTCAACGCCAACGCCTGTCACAGCGGATCTGAGTCCCACCCTTCGACCACTGATCCACTTGACTCTCACAACTCTAACATGACCTTGTCTGAAACTATCCCACTACTCAACGCCAACGCCTGTCACAAAGGATCTGAGTCCCACCCTTCGACCACTGATCCACATGATTCCCACAACTCTAGCACGACCTTGTCCGAACCTAACCTCGACCCTCCGAGACAAATTCTTTCCATCCTTTCTAACCCTAACAGGGAACCCCGTCGCAATCTTCGAAGTAGCAATACTGACAACCTCATTTGTGTGAACGTCACCCAGACGTCTCCCCCAAATCCAACCCGTCTTAAATGTGTACTACTTAATTGCAGGTCAGCCAGTAAACACGCCACCGACATCTTCGACCTCATCCAACACAATGATTTAGACATTATCATCCTCACTGAAACTTGGCTAAATCCGGCTTCCACTCCTATCTTAGACCTCCTAGTACCCCCACGCATGACATAATTAGGCTTGGCAGAGTTTTGAAACTGGGTGGAGGACTAGCATGTATTCACAGAAACACATTCTCGGTTTCTCACTCAGATTCCTCGACGCATGCCTCCTGTGAATACCTCTGTCTCACTATATCAAGTATGAACCTACCGGTTTGCAAACTTCACACCTTTTACCACCCCCCGAGTGACAATCTCCTTTCACTGAGCAGCTAATGGAAATCATCTCTAGTAATGGCGACTCAGCGGTGTCTCAAATCTTCTTTGGTGATTTCAACCTTCATTGGTCTAGCCCCAACGACCCCGCTGTATCTTGCATTAAATCTTTCTTAATTGATCATGATTTGACTCAGCACTGTGTCCAACCAACTCATAACAAAGGAGAAACGTTAGACCTCATTATTTCTAAAGAGCAGACTATCTCCATAGATTCCATTACCCCTTGTGACTGGTCCGACCACCACTGCATCCTCTTTTATATCAACAGGGAGGTATTGATGAGGAAGGCTCAACCACTAAAATCTAAGATTTGGAAAAGGGACATAAGAGCAATAAACTCTGACGAACTAGCTGCCCATTGTAAATCTGCCCTCTCCTTCCAAGCTGACATAGTTGAGGTACAATCACTCACCGACGCCTACAATTCAACCATCTCCAACATCATGGAGAATATTGCTCCACTCCAACAAAAAAATGCTTCAACAAAAATATCCAAACCTTGGTATAACGAAAACTTAAACTCAGAACGCCGCAACCGTAGGTCATTTGAGCGGTCCTGGCGAGTCAATCCCTCCTCGGACCAACTAAAACTCCTTAGAGATGCCAGGAGCCGCTACAACAAACAAATCAAGAGTGCTAAGGCGACTTACTTCAGACACCTGATCCTGGAGGCAACCCACCCTCTTGCGATGATCTTGCCACCTTCTTTACGGAGAAATCAAGAATCATCTCCATTGACCTCGCCGCTAAGAAGGCTCTACTACCTTCATCCATTGCTGCCTCACCCATTGACTCCTCTGTAAGGCATAAATCGACCTCCACGAATTCCAAGAACAATGCATCATGGGGCACCTTTACCACATTTAGTGAATATGATATCTTCAAGATTCTTCAGAATATCAACCCTTCCAACCACTTCAGCGACCCGCTGCCCCCTTCTATCTTCAAAGAAATCAAGAATGCACTGATCCCCACATGGACTAGGATTGTAAATGCTTCCCTATCACAAGGCATGATCCCAGAATGCCTAAAAGCAGCTCTGGTATCACCCATTCTAAAAAAACCTAACACTGACAAATCTGATCTCAATAACTTCCGCCCCATTTCCAACATCCCCACCTTAGCGAAACTACTAGAAAAATGTGTGCAATCCCAACTCTGTGCTCACATAGAGAATTACCAACTCTTAGACCAGCATCAATCGGGCTTTAGGAAGGGTCACAGCACCGAATCGGCTCTCACACACGTTTTTGATGACATTTTAATAATGCTCGACCAAAATGAATCCTGCCTCCTGATCCTCCTCGACCTTTCCTCCACATTTGATACGGTCAATCATGACAATCTCCTATCCATCCTGCAAAATAGAATGGGTTTCTCTGATCAGGTGTTTCAATGGTTCTCATCCTTCCTTCATCACAGAACTCAAAGAGTCAAGGCAAACCACTCTCTCTCCCAGCCCTCTCCCGTACTCATGGGGGTCCCCCAAGGATCCGCTCTATCTCCTATTCTCTTCAACCTTTTCTTGGAACCTCTTGCACATTCTCTAAATTCCATGGACATTCTCTTCCACATGTATGCGGATCGACACGCAACTATATCTGAAAATCTCATCCTCGGAAAACATCATCTCACTCAACACTACCCTAATGTTTACTCAAAACTGGTTAACGGAGAATCATCTCCTGCTCAACACTTCTAAAACGGAATTCCTGCTCATCTCCCCTCCGAACCTCATCCCCAAGCTAAACCTCTGGCTGAGTCACCTCACTGCTTTCAACTGTACTCCTCTCATTGTAGACGCAGCCAAGTCTCTAGGTATCACCATGGACAAGCACCTGAACATGAAAGGTCATATCAGCAATGTATGCAAAGGAGCTAACCACTTGATGAGATCACTCAGAAATATCAAACCTTTCCTTCCTCTAAATGATTTCAAGCAAGTGGCCCAAGCGCTTGTCTTGCCGAGGTTAGATTACGGCAGTGCTACCCTCTGTGGCATTCCCAAATACGCCCTGGCTCCACTAAGGGCTTCACTTAACTCGGCTGCTAGACTGGTTACAGATACCAAGCTAAAAGATCATATATCCCCAGTCCTAAAATCCCTCAATTGGTTGCCCTTCGAAGCACCGAATTCAACTAAAGATTGCTGTTCTTACACACAAAGCCCTTCACCTTAACACTCCTACGTACCTTGCGCAAAAACTTAAACTATCCTGTGGCGTAAGAGCTTCAAGAAGCACCTCTACCCTTCTCCTGAAACCACTCATCCTTAATAAAAAGAGAAGTTGTTACCGAGCCTTCTCCGGAGCTGCCCCTAAGATTTGGAACTCTCTTCCACCGGAAGTTCGCAGAATCTCCTCATTGACGGCATTCAAAGTGGAAGCCAAAAGATTCCTAATGAACAAATTTGTACCCTAATAGGGTTAGACTCATGGGCCCGTTGTCATTGCTCCTGATGCCTCTGTTCTTACATTTAATACAGCTCCCCCTTATTGTACACTGTGTCTCACCCTTGCTGCACGCCTACACCTGTTATTGTATTACCCTCCTAGTTGTATTTTGCACTGTATTTTCTTTACCTCCCTTCCTCTTATGGATAATGTTCTAGATATTGCTTTTGTCCTTCCTCCCATCATATTGTAAAGCGCTCTGTTATCCCTTGGGATCTTGTTCGCGCTATATAAAACTTTATAAATAAATAAATAAAATAAATAAATTATTGAATTTGGACCATGCATATTACACCCATTGGAGGGTTAAGATTGTGTGTGGAACTACTAGGACCACGATGCATTGGGTCCCACTGAGGAAGCTCATTGGAGGACTATAAATCAATCCCAGGTGTGGCAGTCCTAGTAGCCACAAGAACAAACTACCGTTGGTACCTGTGATCAAGGCGCAATGCTGAAACGCGTTGGGGAGGCAGACATGGTTCAATGCCAATAATTTGATTAAAGAAGATTGCAACCAGTTTGGGTGTGCCGCCTGTGCTTCTCGGGGTCCTGTGGGAAGCCTCCCTGTTCACAAAATTCAAGGCACAGCCCAGTGCCGGTGGAGGCATGCACCACCTCGAAAACGACATCGCACCGCCTGGAAGGATCTATACGGGTGGTTCCTGTCATCGCGGATCTCTGCGTTATGAGGGCCTGTCTTGACTATATAATTGGAGTCTGTGACGGGACTACTGGTACTTCTAAATTGTATCATTGCATTATTATTGAATTTGGACCATGCATATTGCACCCATTGGAGGGTTAAGTTTGTGTGTGGAACTACTAGGACCATGATGCATTGGGTCCCGCTGAGGAAGCTCATTGGAGGACTATAAATCAATCCCAGGTGTGGCAGTCCTAGTAGCCACAAGAACGAACTGCCGTTGGTACCTGTGATCAAGGCGCAATGCTGAAACGCGTTGGGGAGGCAGACATGGTTCTATGCTGATAATTTGATTAAAGAATATTGCAACCAGTTTGTGTGTGCCGCCTATGCTTCTCAGGGTCCTGGGGGAAGCCTCCCTGTTCACAAAATTCACGGCACAGCCCAGTGCCGGTAAAGGCGTGCACCACCTCGAAAATGACATCGCACCGCCTGGAAGGATCTATACGGGCGGTTCCTGTCATCGCGGATCTCCGCGTTATGAGTGCCTGTCTTGACTATATAATTGGAGTCTGTGACGAGACTACTGGTACTTCTAATTTGTATCATTGCATTATTATTGAATTTGGACCATGCATATTACACCCATTGGAGGGTTAAGATTGTGTGTGGAACTACTAGGACCACGATGCATTGGGTCCCGCTGAGGAAGCTCATTGGAGGACTATAAATCAATCCCAGGTGTGGCAGTCCTAGTAGCCACAAGAACAAACTGCCGTTGGTACCTGTGATCAAGGCGCAATGCTGAAACGCGTTGGAGGAGGCAGACATGGTTCTATGCTGATAATTTGATTAAAGAAGATTGCAACCAGTTTGGGTGTGCCGCCTATGCTTCTCGGGGTCGTCTGGGAAGCCTCCCTGTTCACAAAATTCACAGCACAGCCCAGTGCCGGTAGAGGCGTGCACCACCTCGAAAACAACATCGCACCGCCTGGAAGGATCTATACGGGCGGTTCCTGTCATCGCGGATCTCCGCGTTATGAGGGCCTGTCTTGACTATATAATTGGAGTCTGTGACGGGACTACTGGTACTCCTAAATTGTATCATTGCATTATTATTGAATTTGGACCATGCATATTACACCCATTGGAGGGTTAAGATTGTGTGTGGAACTACTAGGACCACGATGCATTGGGTCCCGCTGAGGAAGCTCATTGGAGGACTATAAATCATAAATCAATCCCAGGTGTGGCAGTCCTAGTAGCCACAAGAACGAATGGCCGTTGGTACCTGTGATCAAGGCGCAATGCTGAAACGCGTTGGGGAGGCAGACATGGTTCTATGCTCATAATTTGATTAAAGAAGATTGCAACCAGTTTGGTGTGCCGCCTATGCTTCTCGGGGTCCTGTGGGAAGCCTCCCTGTTCACAAAATTCACGGCACAGCCCAGTGCCGGTAGAGGCGTACACCACCTCGAAAACGACATCGTATCGCCTGGAAGGATCTATACGGGCGGTTCCTGTCATCGCGGATCTCCACGTTATGAGGGCCTGTCTTGACTATATAATTGGAGTCTGTGACGGGACTACTGGTACTTCTAAATTGTATCATTGCATTATTATTGAATTTGGACCATGCATATTGCACCCATTGGAGGGTTAAGTTTGTGTGTGGAACTACTAGGACCATGATGCATTGGGTCCCGCTGAGGAAGCTCATTGGAGGACTATAAATCAATCCCAGGTGTGGCAGTCCTAGTAGCCACAAGAACGAACTGCCGTTGGTACCTGTGATCAAGGCGCAATGCTGAAACGCGTTGGGGAGGCAGACATGGTTCTATGCTGATAATTTGATTAAAGAAGATTGCAACCAGTTTGTGTGTGCCGCCTATGCTTCTCGGGGTCCTGGGGGAAGCCTCCCTGTTCACAAAATTCACGGCACAGCCCAGTGCCGGTAAAGGCGTGCACCACCTCGAAAATGACATCGCACCGCCTGGAAGGATCTATACGGGCGGTTCCTGACATCGCGGATCTCCGCATTATGAGGGCCTGTCTTGACTATATAATTGGAGTCTGTGACGGGACTACTGGTACTTCTAAATTGTATCATTGCATTATTATTGAATTTGGACCATGCATATTACACCCATTGGAGGGTTAAGATTGTGTGTTGAACTACTAGGACCACGATGCATTGGGTCCCGCTGAGGAAGCTCATTGGCGGACTATAAATCAATCCCAGGTGCGGCAGTCCTAGTAGCCACAAGAACGAACTGCCGTTGGTACCTGTGATCAAGGCGCAATGCTGAAACGCGTTGGGGAGGCAGACATGGTTCTATGCTGATAATTTGATTAAAGAAGATTGCAACCAGTTTGGGTGTGCCGCCTATGCTTCTCGGGGTCGTCTGGGAAGCCTCCCTGTTCACAAAATTCACGGCACAGCCAAGTGCAGGTAGAGGCGTGCACCACCTCGAAAACAACATCGCACCGCCTGGAAGGATTTATACGGGCGGTTCCTGTCATCGCGGATCTCCGCGCTATGAGTGCCTGTCTTGACTATATAATTGGAGTCTGTGACGAGACTACTGGTACTTCTAATTTGTATCATTGCATTATTATTGAATTTGGACCATGCATATTACACCCATTGTAGGGTTAAGAATGTGTGTGGAACTACTAGGACCACGATGCATTGGGTCCCGCTGAGGAAGCTCATTGGAGGACTATAAATCAATCCCAGGTGTGGCAGTCCTAGTAGCCACAAGAACAAACTGCAGTTGGTACCTGTGATCAAGGCGCAATGCTGAAACGCGTTGGGGAGGCAGACATGGTTCTATGCTGATAATTTGATTAAAGAAGATTGCAACCAGTTTGGGTGTGCCGCCTATGCTTCTCGGGGTCGTCTGGGAAGCCTCCCTGTTCACAAAATTCACAGCACAGCCCAGTGCCGGTAGAGGCGTGCACCACCTCGAAAACAACATCGCACCGCCTGGAAGGATCTATACGGGCGGTTCCTGTCATCGCGGATCTCCGTGTTATGAGGGCCTGTCTTGACTATATAATTGGAGTCTGTGACGGGACTACTGGTACTCCTAAATTGTATCATTGCATTATTATTGAATTTGGACCATGCATATTACACCCATTGGAGGGTTAAGATTGTGTGTGGAACTACTAGGACCACGATGCATTGGTCCCGCTGAGGAAGCTCATTGGAGGACTATAAATCAATCCCAGGTGCGGCAGTCCTAGTAGCCACAAGAACGAACTGCCGTTGGTACCTGTGATCAAGGTGCAATGCTGAAACGCGTTGGGGAGGCAGACATGGTTCTATGCTCATAATTTGATTAAAGAAGATTGCAACCAGTTTGGTGTGCCGCCTATGCTTCTCGGGGTCCTGTGGGAAGCCTCCCTGTTCATAAAATTCACGGCACAGCCCAGTGCCGGTAGAGGCGTACACCACCTCGAAAACGACATCGTATCGCCTGGAAGGATCTATACGGGCGGTTCCTGTCATCGCGGATCTCCACGTTATGAGGGCCTGTCTTGACTATATAATTGGAGTCTGTGACGGGACTACTGGTACTTCTAAATTGTATCATTGCATTATTATTGAATTTGGACCATGCATATTGCACCCATTGGAGGGTTAAGTTTGTGTGTGGAACTACTAGGCCATGATGCATTGGGTCCCGCTGAGGAAGCTCATTGGAGGACTATAAATCAATCCCAGGTGTGGCAGTCCTAGTAGCCACAAGAACGAACTGCCGTTGGTACCTGTGATCAAGGAGCAATACTGAAACGCGTTGGGGAGGCAGACATGGTTCTATGCTGATAATTTGATTAAAGAAGATTGCAACCAGTTTGGGTGTGCCGCCTATGCTTCTCGGGGTCCTGGGGGAAGCCTCCCTGTTCACAAAATTCACGGCACAGCCCAGTGCCGGTAAAGGCGTGCACCACCTCGAAAATGACATCGCACCGCCTGGAAGGATCTATACGGGCGGTTCCTGACATCGCGGATCTCCGCATTATGATGGCCTGTCTTGACTATATAATTGGAGTCTGTGACGGGACTACTGGTACTTCTAAATTGTATCATTGCATTATTATTGAATTTGGACCATGCATATTACACCCATTGGAGGGTTAAGATTGTGTGTTGAACTACTAGGACCACGATGCATTGGGTCCCGCTGAGGAAGCTCATTGGCGGACTATAAATCAATCCCAGGTGTGGCAGTCCTAGTAGCCACAAGAACGAACTGCCGTTGGTACCTGTGATCAAGGCGCAATGCTGAAACGCGTTGGGGAGGCAGACATGGTTCTATGCTGATAATTTGATTAAAGAAGATTGCAACCAGTTTGGGTGTGCCGCCTATGCTTCTCGGGGTCGTCTGGGAAGCCTCCCTGTTCACAAAATTCACGGCACAGCCCAGTGCTGGTAAAGGCGTGCACCACCTCGAAAACAACACCGCACCGCCTGGAAGGATCTATACGGGCGGTTCCTGTCATCGCGGATCTCCGCGTTATGAGTGCCTGTCTTGACTATATAATTGGAGTCTGTGACGAGACTACTGGTACTTCTAAATTGTATCATTGCATTATTATTGAATTTGGACCATGCATATTACACCCATTGGAGGGTTAAGATTGTGTGTGGAACTACTAGGACCACGATGCATTGGGTCCCGCTGAGGAAGCTCATTGGAGGACTATAAATCAATCCCAGGTGTGGCAGTCCTGGTAGCCACAAGAACGAACTGCCGTTGGTACCTGTGATCAAGGTGCAATGCTGAAACGCGTTGGGGAGGCAGACATGGTTCTATGCTGATAAATTTGATTAAAGAAGCTTGCAACCAGTTTGGGTGTGCCGCCTATGCTTCTCGGGTCCTGGGGGAAGCCTCCCTGTTCACAAAATTAACGGTACAGCCCAGTGCCGGTAAAGGCGTGCACCACCTCGAAAACGACATCGCACCGCCTGGAAGGATCTATACGGGCGGTTCCTGACGTCGCGGATCTCCGCGTTATGAGGGCCTGTCTTGACTATATAATTGGAGTCTGTGACGGGACTACTGGTACTTCTAAATTGTATCATTGCGTTATTATTGAATTTGGACCATGCATATTACACCCATTGGAGGGTTAAGATTGTGTGTGGAACTACTAGGACCACGATGCATTGGGTCCCGCTGAGGAAGCTCATTGGAGGACTATAAATCAATCGCAGGTATGGCAGTCCTAGAAGCCACAAGAACGAACTGCCGTTGGTACCTGTGATCAAGGCGCAATGCTGAAACGCGTTGGGGAGGCAGACATTGTTCTATGCTGATAATTTGATTAAGGAAGATTGCAACCAGTTTGGGTGTGCCGCCTATGCTTCTCGGGGTCCTGTGGGAAGCCTCCCTGTTCACAAAATTCACGGCACAGCCCAGTTCAGGTAAAGGCGTCCGCCACCTCTAAAACGACATTGCACCGCCTGGAAGGATCTATACGGGCGGTTCCTTACATCGCCGATCTCCGCGTTATGAGGGCCTATCTTGACTATATAATTGGAGTCTGTGACGGGAGTACTGGTACTTCTAAATTGTATCATTGCATTATTATTGAATTTGGACCATGCATATTACACCCATTGGAGGGTTAAGATTGTGTGTGGAACTACTAGGACCACGATGCATTGGGTCCCGCTGAGGAAGCTCATTGGAGGACTATAAATCAATCCCAGGTGTGGCAGTCCTAGTAGCCACAAGAACGAACTGCCGTTGGTACCTGTGATCAAGGCGCAATGCTGAAACACGTTGGGGAGGCAGACATGGCTCTATGCTGATAATTTGATTAAAGAAGATTGCAACCAGTTTGGGTGTGCCGCCTATGCTTCTCGGGGTCCTGTGGGAAGTCTCCCTGTTCACAAAATTCACGGCACAGCCCAGTGCTGGTAGAGGCGTGCACCACCTCGAAAACGACATCGCACCGCCTTGAAGGATCTATACGGGCGGTTCCTGTCATCGCGGATCTCCGCGTTATGAGGGCCTGTCTTGACTATATAATTGGAGTCTGTGATGGGACTACTGGTACTTCTAAATTGTATTATTGCATTATTGTTGAATTTGGACCATGCATATTACACCCATTGGAGGGTTAATATTGTGTGTGGAACTACTAGGACCACGATGTATTGGGTCCCGCTGAGGAAGCTCATTGGAGGACTATAAATCAATCCCAGGTGTGGCAGTCCTAGTAGCCACAAGAACGAACTGCCGTTGTTACCTGTGATCAAGGCGCAATGCTGAAACGCGTTGGGGAGGCAGACATGGTTCTATGCTGATAATTTGATTAAAGAAGTTTGCAACCAGTTTGGGTGTGCCGCCTATGCTTCTCGGGGTCCTGGGGGAAGCCTCCCTGTTCACAAAATTCACGGCACAGCCATGTGCCGGTAAAGGCGTGCACCACCTCGAAAATGACATCGCACCGACTGGAAGGATCTATACGGGCGGTTCCTGACATCGCGGATCTCCGCGTTATGAGGGCCTGTCTTGACTATATAATTGGAGTCTGTGACGGGACTACTGGTACTTCTAAATTGTATCATTGCATTATTATTGAATTTGGACCATGCATATTACACCCATTGGAGGGTTAAGATTGTGTGTTGAACTACTAGGACCACGATACATTGGGTCCCGCTGAGGAAGCTCATTGGTGGACTATAAATCAATCCCAGGTGTGGCAGTCCTAGTAGCCACAAGAACGAACTGCCGTTGGTACCAGTGATCAAGGCGCAATGCTGAAACGCGTTGGGGAGGCAGACATGGTTCTATGCTGATAATTTGATTAAAGAAGATTGCAACCAGTTTGGGTATGCCGCCTATGCTTCTCGGGGTCGTCTGGGAAGCCTCCCTGTTCACAAAATTCACGGCACAGCCCAGTGCAGGTAGAGGCGTGCACCACCTCGAAAACAACATCGCACTGCCTGGAAGGATCTATACTGGCGGTTCCTGTCATCGCGGATCTCCGCGTTATGAGTGCCTGTCTTGACTATATAATTGGAGTCTGTGACGAGACTACTGGTACTTCTAAATTGTATCATTGCATTATTATTGAATTTGGACCATGCATATTACACCCATTGGAGGGTTAAGATTGTGTGTGGAACTACTAGGACCACGATGCATTGGGTCCCGCTGAGGAAGCTCATTGGAGGACTATAAATCAATCCCAGGTGTGGCAGTCCTAGTAGCCACAAGAACAAACTGCCATTGGTACCTGTGATCAAGGCGCAATGCTGTAACGCGTTGGGGAGGCAGACATGGTTCAATGCCAATAATTTGATTAAAGAAGATTGCAACCAGTTTGGGTGTGCCGCCTGTGCTTCTCGGGGTCCTGTGGGAAGCCTCCCTGTTCACAAAATTCACGGCACAGCCCAGTGCCGGTGGAGGCATGCACCACTTCGAAAACGACATCGCACCGCCTGGAAGGATCTATACGGGTGGTTCCTGACATCGCGGATCTCTGCATTATGAGGGCCTGTCTTGACTATAAAATTGGAGTCTGTGACAGGACTACTGGTACTCCTAAATTGTATCATTGCATTATTATTGAATTTGGACCATGCATATTACATCCATTGGAGGGTTAAGATTGTGGGTTGAACTACTAGGACCACGATGCATTGGGTTCCGCTGAGGATGCTCATTGGAGGACTATAAATCAATCCCAGGTGTGGCAGTCCTGGTAGCCACAAGAACGAACTGCCGTTGGTACCTGTGATCAAGGCGCAATGCTGAAACGCGTTGGGGAGGCAGACATGGTTCTATGCTGATAAATTTGATTAAAGAAGATTGCAACCAGTTTGGGTGTGCCGCCTATGCTTCTCGGGGTCCTGGGGGAAGCCTCCCTGTTCACAAAATTCACGGCACAGCCCAGTGCCGGTAAAGGCGTGCACCACCTCGAAAACTACATCGCACCGCTTGGAAGGATCTATACGGGCGGTTCCTGACATCGCGGATCTCCGCGTTATGAGGGCCTGTCTTGACTATATAATTGGAGTCTGTGACGGGACTACTGGTACTTCTAAATTGTATCATTGCATTATTATTGAATTTGGACCATGCATATTACATCCATTGGAGGGTTAAGATTGTGGGTTGAACTACTAGGACCACGATGCATTGGGTCCCGCTGAGGATGCTCATTGGAGGACTATAAATCAATCCCAGGTGTGGCAGTCCTGGTAGCCACAAGAACGAACTGCCGTTGGTACCTGTGATCAAGGCGCAATGCTGAAACGCGTTGGGGAGGCAGACATGGTTCTATGCTGATAAATTTGATTAAAGAAGATTGCAACCAGTTTGGGTGTGCCGCCTATGCTTCTCGGGGTCTTGGGGGAAGCCTCCCTGTTCACAAAATTCACGGCACAGCCCAGTGCCGGTAGAGGCGTGCACCACCTCGAAAACGACATCGTATTGCCTGGAAGGATCTATACGGGCGGTTCCTATCATCGCAGATCTCCACGTTATGAGGGCCTGTCTTGACTATATAATTGGAGTCTGTGACGGGACTACTGGTACTTCTAAATTGTATCATTGCATTATTATTGAATTTGGACCATGCGTATTGCACCCATTGGAGGGTTAAGTTTGTGTGTGGAACTACTAGGACCACGATGCATTGGGTCCCGCTGAGGAAGCTCATTGGAGGACTATAAATCAATCCCAGGTGTGGCAGTCCTAGTAGCCACAAGAACAAACTGCCGTTGGTACCTGTGATCAAGGCGCAATGCTGAAACGCGTTGGGGAGGCAGACATGGCTCTATGCTGATAATTTGATTAAAGAAGATTGCAACGTTTGGGTGTGCCGCCTATGCTTCTCGGGGTCCTGTGGGAAGCCTCCCTGTTCACAAAATTCACGGCACAGCCCAGTGCCGGTAGAGGCGTGCACCACCTCGAAAACGACATCGCACCGCCTTGAAGGATCTATACGGGCGGTTCCTGTCATCGCGGATCTCCGCGTTATGAGGGCCTGTCTTGACTATATAATTGGAGTCTGTGACGGGACTACTGGTACTTCTAAATTGTATTATTGCATTATTATTGAATTTGGACCATGCATATTACACCCATTGGAGGGTTAAGATTGTGTGTGGAACTACTAGGACCACGATGTATTGGGTCCCGCTGAGGAAGCTCATTGGAGGACTATAAATCAATCCCAGGTGTGGCAGTCCTAGTAGCCACAAGAACGAACTGCCGTTGGTACCTGTGATCAAGGCGCAATGCTGAAACGCGTTGGGGAGGCAGACATGGTTCTATGCTGATAATTTGATTAAAGAAGATTGCAACCAGTTTGGGTGTGTGGCCTATGCTTCCTGGGGTCCTGTGGGAAGCCTCCCTTTTCATATATATATATATATATATATATATATATATATATATATATATTACCTACTGGTGGTCGCCAGTAGGTAGTTATAGTTAGGACCTCGTTTCTATTCAAAAAGTGTTTTTTCTTTTCCCAATAACTTTGGCACCGATTGACGACTAGTGGCCCGCTACGGTCTGCTCCTGTCTTGAAAGTTTTGGGGTGATTCGACAAGCGGGGGCCGAGAAAAAAGGGGGGTCCCAAAACACGTTTTCCCCATGTTAATTTCCATAGGAAACTTTAGACAAAGCTAGACGGAATTACACCAAATTTGGCAAAAAGGTAGGTCTAGGTTCAGAAAGAGCCCTTTTTTTAAAATGGTGTAAATCCGTTCAGTAGTTCCTGAGAAATTAAAAAAAGAAAAAGTTTTGATATCTGTGGGCGCGGTGGGTTCGCGAACCCTCCCGAGCACGAGCTTCATTCTGATTGGCTGCCAACACTCCAAGCCAGGAAGTGTTGGCAGCCATCTTGTGACTTGGTAGAACCGAGTCACAAGAACACAGTAAAACAAAGATAAAAAAACAAGAAAAGGGGGCAGGGTAGAAACACCCTGACCCCCTAGGCCTGCTCAGGGGGTCCCACAAGTACCCCCAAGGCCAAAAAAAGCATTTTTTTAAAATAATTTCGACGGAATTCGCGTTGGAGTCGCGAATCCCACTGAAAATGTTTAAAAAAATGATGCGCGGGCTCCCGCACTTCATTTTAATGAGGCCCCCCCGTGGGTCAGGTCCTGGGGGCAATGTGGTTTAAATTTGCGGGGGCCCGCGGGGGCCCATGGGGGCCCCTGCAGTGCCGGGGACTGCCACCTCCCCGGGGCTTTGAAAATAAAGGTGTGGGGGGGTCCCAACCCCCCCATGCTGCCCCAGGGACCGCCACCTCCCGGGGCTAAATTAAATAAGGGCGGGGGGCCTCGCAGGCCCCCCTAAGCCCCGGGGACCACCACCGCCCCGGGGCTGAAATCAGTAATTAGTGTGGGGGGCTTCAGCCCCCACAGTGCCCCGGGGACCACCACCTCCCTGGGGCACTTTGTAATTAAATGCGGGGGTCTGTTACGGACCCCCGGGCCCCGGGGACCACCACCTCCCCGGGGCTTAAAACAGTGGGAGGGGGGCTGCGTAGCCCCCCTCCTGGAGCCCTTGATGGCCCTGGGGACCGCCACCCTGCAGGGCCAGCTCCTGCAGTGTCCCGCGGTGCCTACCCCCGGGACACTGCTGTTTGCTATGGCAGGGTGGGAGCCGTGCGGCTCCTGCCCTGTCATAGCAAACTCTACTTTGCTTCCTTGAAGCGAGACCAGGGAAACCTGCTCTCGCTTCAATGAAGCAAAGCAGAATTGCTTTTGAGCAAGGGGAGCTGCATGTCAGCAGCTCCCCTTGCTCAAAAGCAATGCCAGCTCCCGCAGGATGCGGGGAGCCGGCGGGAATGTGGGGGCATTGGGGCTCCCCCCATGGTCCCCAACGGAGCGGCCAGGCCCCGGGGGATGGGGTCCCGGGGCCAGAAGTGGCCTGGGAGGGGGGCCGCTTGTCCCCCCTCCCCTTTATAATTATTATTTTTTTTTAAACGGACAGGCCGGCCCCGGGGGATGGGGTCCCCAGGGCCACAATTGGCCTGAGGAGGGGGGCCACGCAGCCACCCTCCCAAAAATGAAAAGGCTGGCCAGACCCGGGGGATGGGGTTCCCGGGGCCATAATTGGCCTTTGGAGGGGGGCTACACGGTCCCCCTCCGCATAATTTAAAAAAAAAAAACAAGGCTGCAAGGCCCCGGGAGATGGGGTCCCACGCAGCCCCCCTCCCAATTTTTTTTTTTAGAAAAACCCCCAAAAAAGGAACCGGCAACTCCCCGGAGGCCCCGCCCCCTCACTGCACCACTGTGCAAACGCGCCCCAAGGGCGCATCTTAAATAGGGGAATTAATTCCCTTCAATCCTGAGGGTGTCTGTGGGCCAACTAGCCCACCAGGTACCTCCAGTAAGCGCCACAGGGCTGCGTTGCAGAGAGGTGGTCCGAGGCCATGCCCCTTTTTACACCACTCTACAACGCAGCTCTGTGGTGCTTACTTGAGGTACCTGGTGGGCTAGTTGGACCTCAGGGACCCTCAGGATTCAAGGGGACTTAATCCCACAACTTAAAAACGCGCCACGGGGCGCGTTTGCACAATGGTGAAGGGAGGGGGCGGGGGTGGGGCCTGATGTGACAAGTGTGTAAACGCACCCCATGGTGCGTTTTAAGTTGGGGGATGAAGTCCCCTTGAATCCTGAGGGTCCCTGGGGGCCAACTAGCCCACCAGGTACCTCCAGTAAGCGCCACAGAGTTGTGCGCCAGAAGCCGCATTGGCAGCATGGTGTAAAAAGGGGCGTGGCCTCGGAACACCTCTCTGCAATCCAGCTCTAAGGTGCTTACTGGAGGTACCTGGTGGGCTACTTGGCCCCCATGGACCCTCAGGATTCAAGCGGACTTAATCCCTTAACTTACAACGCACCAGGGAGCGCCTTTGCACAGTGGTGCAGGGAGGGGGCGGGGCCTGATATAACAAGATAGCAATCTTGCTGTGTGGGACTTACTGGAGGTAATAAAAGGGGTAGTTGGCCCTTAAGGTTGACGTTGGGGGCTAACTACCCCCCTGTTACCTCCAGTAAATCCCACACAGTGGGATTGCTAAAAGGTGTTTGGAGGCCACTCTCACCTTTCTCCACCACGCTGAAAATGAGACTGCTATGTTATAGTTAGAAATTAGCATTTAAAAAACCTTTGAAATTCACTGAAAAAACCATAGGTTTCAGGGACGTTATAGTTAGAAATTAGCATTTAAAAAACCATTGAAATTCACTGAAAAAAACATATGTTTCAGGTACGTTATAGTTAGAAATTAGCATTTAAAAAAACCTTAGAAATTCACAGAAAAAACCATAGGTTTCAGGGACGTTATAGTTAGTTGGACATTTCACTCATACAAAACCAGAGAAATTCCGCCGTTATAGTTATTTCAGCTAACTGTAACTCACGCCCCCGCAATGCACTGCTGATGACGTCACATATTACATCATTCATGACATGGTCAGTGACATCACTGATGACCTCACTGATGACATCTCAAATGACATCACTGATGACATCACTGATGACATCATCCATGTGAAAATCTGATGCACCTCCTCACACCCTAATATAACCTTTGATACACCCACTGTAAAATACAGACTACCATTTTCGAAACCATCGACACACCAATACCAGTTACAACATACGCACTCACTGATTCCTAGGTCTACACACACACATCCACTCATTCACCCATACAATCACTCATACATGCAGTCACTCATCAATACAACACTATCATATGCACTCAGGCACCTATAGAGACACTCACACACCACCACTCATCTAGAGTTACTCACACACCTAGTCAGTCATGCAAAGATTCAATCACACTTCCATTCACTCACGTATACAGTTATACACACACCACATCACTTATTCATACAGAAACAAACACATACTTAGTCTCTTATACAATCACTGAAACAAGTACACACTCATCCATACAGCCACTCTCACAATCACTGACTCTCACGTATAGTCATTTATATACTCCACCTCTCACATACACTGCCTTTTACATATGTAGTTACTTGGACATGTACCACTGAGACATCCATTCACTCACCAACTCACCCATACACACACTCACCCACCCATACAGCTGTTTCCACATGCACTCTTGAACCCATACACCCAGTGAATCAACCACTCAAACATCTATGCACAGTCACACATCTCCCACCCACCCACACACACACTCAGGCACCCATACAAATACTCAGGCAACCAATCGATAACCCACATAGACACTCATGTAGCTACTGACCAACCCATGCAGCAGCTTATACAACAACAGACAGACTGTTACAGACATTCACACAGTTTAGTCACTAACCCATGCATTCATTAAGACACATTTAATCACTCACTTAAACAGTCAGTCACGCACCTACTAAATCCTCCATCCAGACACTTATACACCCACTCATTCTTCAATACACCATGGCATATATATAAAACATATTTAAACTTTAAACAAACACACAGTCACGGGATGAGGTCATCAGTGATGTCATTAGTGATGTCATTTGAGATATCATCAGTGATGTCATCAGTGATGTCACTGACCATGTCATGAATGATGTAATATGTGACGTCATCAGCAGTGCATTGCGGGGGAGCGAGTTATAGTTAGCTGAACTAACTATAATGGCGGAATTTCTCTGGTTTTGTACGAGTGAAATTTCCAACTAACTATAACGTCCCTGAAACCTATGGTTTTTCAGTGAATATATATATATATATAGTACTGGCGGCTAACAGTTTTATTCAGTAACCACATCCAAGATTTTATGCAACAATGATTATTTGATTATCAATGGGTATCTTCTATTGTACAATGATGTTAACTTTCCTAATATCTATTTATAGCAAGAATATATTTTAGTATATACAGCTTGTCGAGATAAGTTGAAGGTACATATTTATTTATTTATATATTTATATATTAATATTTTTTATATAATAATATGTCATCATTAGTACTGTATATTTATTCATTTATTGATATCAAAAATGATTTGAATTTATCACAATTTTCTAACATATTTGTTGCATTTGGATATCGGATTGTTACTGGATATGGAGGATCAAACCTCACAAACAAACTACTTTTAGCTCATGCAAGCCCTAAGGGGTAACTTGTCAAGAAGGGTATTCAGGAATAGACAAAAGCTGGGAGTCACCTCATGATCTCAGATATACTGGAATCAATATTTTAGAGCTAACATCAGATAACAATTGCTTTGTTTTGCACATATTTGCATATTTGCATTTTTGCGTATTTTGCACAAACTGCATAGATTTGCACATAGGCCGTAATGGGAAAAAAATGGTCTCCCAATTAAAGTAGATGAAATATGCATACATAAATAGAAAACTGTAGATAGAATCTATGTCAACAGATAAGATATGCAGTCTGACTTGGGAGATGAAAATTGCAAAAAAAAATAAAAAAATGTAAAAAAACGTATAACATTATAAAAAATTGTCTGCACCGCACATAAGCACTTTACATTACCTGTACGTCAAAGCAGCACGCAGTTAATACGAACTGCATCACGTGTATAATAATAATTTTAAGAATCCAGGACACGCACAGTTTCTTTGGTTTCTTCATTACATTAGACATGCTGTGAACACTAACAAGTTCTATATTATCTTGAATCAACGCAACCACAAACGCTATAAACATACACTCTATGCAAGTATGGGTTTTTGCAATATGTAAAAGTTTTTTCTGCAAAATTGTTAAAATGCGAGTAGAATTACAACAGTGGAAACTATGTAAATCGAATACTGGTGGTGTTTATATAACTCTTTTATGTCCATTACTGTGCGCTCACGTGATGCTACACGATAGGCACTCGTCACTTTAAATGCAAACTCACTTCACTTCCGTGTCATGTGATCAAGGCTTCACAGCCGAAACGCATCAGACCGATACAGAACCGCAAATAAAGAAGAATTTTTAGCACGAAATTGTGGTCCGTCTCCGTCTTTGTGGATATCGAGGAGTGACGGAGTGAAGAGATACATATATATATATGTATATATATATATACATATATATGTATATATGTATAGATAGCTATATATATATATATATATAGATAGATAGATAGATAGATAGATAGATAGATAGATATCATTAAGGTACACATATGTGGAGTTAAGTAGAGTAAAAGTCTGCATACCCATAGAAAATTACCTTCACGATATTCTTGTCCTTGATTTTCATGATTTTGTCCACATGATATTTTGGACTCAATATTTTGTCCAAACACCCGATTGACAGTAGACGGATTTCTCTTCTACACTTCTCAGGATTGCCAAGTACACGCATGAGGTGTTGGACTAACGCATTTCAGTGTGGTGGCCACATCACTGTTCTGAAATGCAAAGTCACGCATTATAGTGCATCCTCAGCTATCAAGCCAGAGCACTGCTATATAAAAAAGCACCATACAAGCTACAGTAGCAGTGCACAGTGTTCGCTGCTCCCGGCATGCTTAGAGGCTTTTTCCCAGCTGCTAGAGCTGCACAGTGCTACAATGTAACACTTAGGCGCCCGACACCGTGCAGCATTAACATTCCCTGTTGTCAGGATGGCTACAGAGACATTGTGAGTTGAGGCACATGAATTCACAGGCAGGTCCACTCTTGCCTCTTGTGGTGCAAGCGGGGGCAGTTCTCATAATATTTTCATGGTCGGCACTAAGTGCTGCTGAGAGAATGGCAGCGCAGCTAGCACCCTGCAGTGGTGTCCTGCGACTGACCCTACCTGGTTGGCAGCTCTTTGTGTGCCTGTTGGGACACACTGCTGCTGCTGGCAATATGGCAGAACTCACACATGGCATCCTGCAACCTGACCCCACTGGCCTCACTGGTGGCTGGGACAGTGTGTGTGTGTGTGCTCATGGCTGAGCCAGAATCATGTGGTGTGAGGAGTAGTTGCAGACACGGGGCCGGCCTGCCAATTGCCATGGTGACGGCTTGCCACCCTCAAAAGAAGTAAGTGTGCCTGAGTCCGGTATAATAGTAGTTGCTAATGGCTGTGCATATAAATACATTTTTATATACATTGATGACTCAGCACAACCTTATACATTCCTCCACAGTAATAAGACAAGAAATTCCTTATTCATCTATCAATAAAATGTAACATAAATTCACAGACTCCTTCTTCATCATTGATTCCCTTATTGACATTCCCTTAAAAACATCTTGCCACCCATAGCCAACGCGCTTTATCCTTACATCGTTCAGGACTACAAATACACACATAAGTGATATACATTTTAAAATTTTCATATAAATTAGTCAAAGCTAGTCATACATTTGCACTGTGAAAATCAAAAAAACATTCCCATTAAAAACATTTTTCACCCACTCCATTTTATGTGTTGTGATGTGGCCTCCAGTACCTTTTCAAAACAACAATAAAATGTAGTTGTGCAATAATTAATTTCCCAGTCAGGGCCCATCAAAGATATGCATTGTGAGAGGCAGAAAGACATTGTCCATTACAATCCTTTCACATACTAAATTGTATACATTGTGATGTTGTCACAAATAGCCACTCAAAACAACCACAAGATTTCACTGTGCAAAAGCTCATACACACCTCTTATCTATTTTCACCTTGTCTTAATTTGAGCCATTAATGCTGTTCTAATAGCATTACATCCTTGCTTTATGATGTGGCAAAAAGTGAGGGGGGAGCCATGTTTCTACCATACCTTCAGTGAGTCTTTCAATTCCCAACAGTAAGAAGATTATTATGCAATCACCCACTTCACTTGCTTCAGTGTTCGTGCCAAATCTGTATAATGGCAGAGCTGGTCTCTAAATCTTTTTATTATACAAGGGCAGACAAGCACCAATACTTTCCTGTTCCATGTATAACTATTACTTTGTATTTTGTCCCTTCCCCTTAGTAACAATAAAATCATCTATACCTGTATTAGGGACTATTGTAATTCAGATCCTCAACGGTCAACCATCATTGTGACAACCATGTCAAGGAATGCTTGTTAGTGTTATTAAAGGGTATGTGTATTCCCTCAGATATCTGTACTGTATCGGGCAGGATTCTTCCAATTCTAGAAAGTAATCAATACATCACAATATTTTGTAACTCAAATTATCATATTACATTATTGTTAATATGGAGATGGAGAATTAATCTTGATATAAATAGTCTATAAGGGCTGGTAATCAGCATCAAATATTTTATCACATCCATTGTTTCATACCCCATGACGAATTTCCCTTGCCTAATCATTTGTGTGTGTTGCTTAAAAAAACACTGCACATTCCTATGTAGTTATCATAGAAATGTGGAAAAATTCATTCATAAACACAAATGTACTCATTACAGTGGAGCCGTGAAACAGACATTTGTGTCTGATTGAATCGATACATACCCACTCAGCGTAAAATGATTACCCTTAATACATTGATTACTGACAATGACCCCCAGCCCTTATGATGAAAAGGCTGCATCTTAGTAAAAAAGGACAACATGCCGAGTAACAAACATAACGCAGTTGAATTCTCCTGGCCAATCTAGTTAAAAAAAAAACTTAATCCAAAAGGGACAGCATGTCAATATAATTATCCCCATGTTGTCCTACCAGTCGCAACCGCCAAATATTCGATTTGAAGACATGAATGCTATAAGTTGAGGTAAAAAGCTTTCCCCATTAAAGTTATTGCAACTGTAAGCCACATTTATCTAAAAGCAACAAACATTCCCTCCTGTATTTACTTACTATTGAACATGGTAGCTCTCGTCAGACTCCAACGCTGCTGATTCAAGCCAAACGAAAAGTCTGCTGTCGAGAAATCAACATTTAAATACCTCCCACAAATAACTTCACCTGTGTGTTCAGATCTAGCCTTCCGTCCGAAAACAATTCCCACCATATTGGAATGGTTATGTCCCAGTTCGGCAAGCTATTTGAAGTGCTATACAGTCGCCTTTTCTATTATATGCTACAATTCTTGTCATGAGTCAAATATTGTCATTACTCCTGCACCCAATGAAAATCTTAGCACCCTGTGTTATGTACGTATTTGATAGCGTATCCTGCCCAAATATCATGTATATATTAGTACCTTGAGGGTATTCTATACCTGCTTTATTGGCCAGTCACGGACACCATGTTAGGTACTGGGTTTAAAAAAAAAATCACATACGCCCTTGTTTTGCTATTAAAATCCCTGTATTCACAAGTGCTTAAAACTAACACAGAAAGTAAATGTATTCCCTCTGAGCTGGAATGTCATCTATCATGAGGCCCATAGTTCAAATTATGGACATCTCAAGAAATACATTTTACAATGCATCCAAGCAATCCTATACTTTGCTGGCCAACATGTTATGTTATGTTATGTTGGGTTGTGTTATGTTATGTAATGTTACATTATGCTATGTTATGGTATGTTATGTTATATTATAAAAGACACAAAACACATAGTAGGTTTCATGGTACTGAGGGAAACAAAGACCATCACAGAGTCAAGGATACCACAATTTATCTAATGGTGGTGCGATAGCTGGTTGTACATTTGG
Organism: Calotriton arnoldi; assembly: GCA_963921515.1. Classification (NCBI taxonomy): domain Eukaryota; kingdom Metazoa; phylum Chordata; class Amphibia; order Caudata; family Salamandridae; genus Calotriton; species Calotriton arnoldi. The sequence goes on from CAWUFW010004677.1 coordinate 874,244, forward strand.
AAAAACCTTCCCCGTGGGTTAACAACTACATGATTGTCTGGTTGATGGCACCAGAAGGCCTGGCCAATTAGGACCAGGCTATTGACACTGTTTTTCCCACCCAGACCTACCATGCTTGGTGGAGGCTGGCAAAACTATCAATCTCCTGGTGGAGGCTGGACCACAACTATCAAGCTCCCTTACTTGCTGAAAGAACACTCCCAGCATTTGAGGTGCATTTTTTCTTTTTTCTTTTCAGAAACAGACCCCCGTTGCCTTGCATTATTCCCATTGCATGGCGATCATGCTGGCACCAAGAAATGTTGCCAAAAGGGCTGAAGCTGTGTCAGTTGAAGCACTTTCGGTGGTGGGGTCACAAGTTGTGTAACAACCTTAGTGAATCAGGTCATTTTAGAAGAGATCATAAATTACCATCAACAGTGAAATAGATTGAATATGCGTCAATAAATCAATTATTAAATAAATGATAAATCCCACATGTCCAAAATGTAGCATGTTATCCTGGTAAGGAACCTGGTCATACATCTAGCTATACTTTTCTTCTTTCCTGTTATCTGATCCACTGCAAAAATGAAAGACTACCAACCTATTTAATCGAATCCCTGCTCAACGCCTATAATGATTCCATTTCAAATTCCAGTTTAAATGTATTTGAGCCAGTTAAGGGCTTGATTTATAGATTGAGAAATGGAGTTTACTCTGTTGGGATAGCAGAGTACAATACCTCCTCTAGCCTGAAGGAACTTTTAATTTTTTAAAAACCAACCCCCAAAGTGGGAGTTGATTTTTAGAAACAAAAAACTAATGGATCCCACACCCTGTGAGTTTTCTTTCAGAGTGTGGGAGTGATTATTGTTTTTTTCCTGTCACTTACCACCAGGTTTTTCATAGTGATGACAGACAGAAAAAAGGACTTTACACCTGCCACCCTAAAGAGGGTGGATGGTGTAAAGTCCTTCCTCCAACCAGTCATACTCTGTTTGGCCATTAGAGGAAGAATTCAGTTGCCGAAGCCAAAGGGGACTCTGTTGACGGCATACTTATGGTTCACCTGAATCTGAATGAGCCGGGTGGACCGAGGGCTTGGCAGACAGGGTACTCTGTTGCATTTGTGACCGGGTACCCTGCCCACCAAAGTCACTTGGACCTGCACTGATTTGCATGTGATTAGTCCCTTTATGCATCAGTAATGTGACAGAAAATAATAGAAGCAATACTGCTCAGAACAATGCAAGTGATAATGATTAATGATTGACCCATTTAACACAACTGTTGTTCTTCTCAATGACTCTCGCTAAGTGCTATAGGTATGCCAGGACATGGGTCGCTTAGCTAAGAGTGCCATATGAACTCCAGATGCACATCATCGAGGATGACCAATAAGGTTGAATATGTTACGAGCTACTTATGTACTTGTTCCATGGGCTGTGGTCCAACTCTGGAAGTTGAGCTATCCATTTGGGACCAGGTGAAGAGTGATTGAAAATGATTGCCCCCGTCTGTAATGGTGCAATGAGAATTCCTGGGTGAATAGAATGCTACCAAGAACAATTTCAATGGTTATAACTATTCGAGTGCTGCACTCACCACAATTTTTATTCCACTTTCTCCTGTCAATCAAGTGCTAAATTTGTCATATCGACAATATCTGGAGAAAGATTTTCATCTCTTTCTGACATGAAACCAACAATTATGAGGAAAAATGGGGGCAGTTAATTTCTGCAAAGCACTACACGCTTCATGACTTTTTACATGCACACTGTTCTTTGTAGTGTTTTATATGTTTGAGTGACAAACATTTTGTTTGCTGAGATCTGCAGATTCTGCAGAATATGATTGATTATACAGATGCACTTGGTATCAGTCATTATTCTCTCTTTCACCTCTGACATGCAATGGACATCAAAGAGGATGTGCTCTACACAAAGCAGTATATATCTAACTAATTAATGTGCATGGAGGAGGAGGCCCTGAGTCAAACCTAATAGCAATGGGCAGGTATGCATTGGAAAACACAGCTCACTTGCATTATTCAATAAATCATTCAATCAATAAACTTTATTTGCGGTGTTGTGGTCACATAAAAACGCAAGTAGAAATAAAAGGTCATATACATTGAAAGAACATTGAGTTACGATAACGTACTGCAATTTTTAAAAATGAGTCAACAACAAAACATACAAACTAGTCTTGAAGCATCTGTAGAAAGTATATTGCAACACAACACTTATTAAAATTGTACTGTCTCAATAAAGGTAATAAAAATGGATTGTAGAAGGGTTGTAATATGGGCAAAAGAAAGTAAAGTGCAGCAGTGTCTGTTTAGAAGTACCATCACAAGGACAAATGCAAATGTCTGCCATACTGTATTGTCCTATGAGGAAGCACAATTGATTCCATACACTGTCTAAATCAGAAGAGTAGTGCTTGCTCCCAAGTTTGTGATCCCAACTCCAAATATAATCCCGTCCCCCTGATATACTTCGATAGTAAAATTGTTGTCCAGAGATTTTCATTTTTGATTTGTGTTTTTGAATCATTAGAAAAGTAATTTAGCTTTAGTAGACATTGCTGATCCGGGCTGCTGTTTTCTGGACAACATTTTTCAAAATGGGGGATGAGTTGCAGTGATGATGAAATATTTCAGGAACGATGAGACCTATATTCTTCATTTTGGTGTCAAAACATAGGTTTTGGAGGTCAAGTAGTCTTATTGAGACAGAAAATTACTCCTCAGAGCAACCCTTCCACCATTTTCCACAATGGCAGCTATAATAGAGGAAGAAGAGACATATATAGAAATGAAACAAATTATAATGGTTTTTAATCCTTTTATGTATACACCAAACAATGTTTATGATCTGAATATGAAAAAAATAAGGTGTATCACTCGTGTTTTAGACACAATTTAATAGTTTAATTTATTTATTTGTTTCGGAAATCGCTCCTGGATTGCAGAATGTTGAACATTTGAGAAGATCATATCAACAGGGACATCTTTTGTTGTAGCACAGGTTTTGCAAGTATATAAGCGTGTAAGTTCTGTGTGTAGAGGCTTCAGAAATTCTGAAGGTTTTAGCACCCCATCAATATCTTCCCAACCAAATTCACACAAATCTGCATGATCCAAAACATTTACACAACTTCTAATCAAGTAGAACGTTCTTTTAATGTGTCCACGCACAGAATATGATGTCGGTGGAAGGTCACTTAGTGGGACTGATCTGTTGAACTCACTTTATGAAGATCGTCAAATGTGTGACAGTCAAAACTTGTTTTCCACACACGCAAAAGGTATGTTTCTGCATCTTTAAAGTCACAGTCTTCTTCTGTCTCAGCAAATCCTTTTAAAACCTTCACAGGTTCAGCAGTTAAAGCTCCAAGCTTTGTTCAAAATCTCGTCATAGTGTCATCACTGGTACGAATATGTCCCTTGATAACAACACTGGGAATCTCTGGGTCAAGTTTCTTGTACAGAATATGAAACAGGATTAAGTGTCTTTTCTCGCATGTTCCGTAATGTATCCATTACTCAGATAATCCTTGATTTATGAACATTGCAACAAATTTAAGTCACACAATAATAACATCTGTGTCCTTTGACAGAACATTGACTCAATTGGAACCATTTCAAACAGCCCACTCAACATGTGGTCAGCTTCCTTCAATTTGCAGTAATGTTCTTGAACAGTATAGTCCGTACCTTTTGAATATATCTCTGCAGGCACCAGCCCATTGCTGACAATCATTCCACTTGCAATAATTGGAAATTCAGTGTTACTGAAGCATCAGCAATGTTTTGGTGAGTTAACCTCTCCAAGTTCATCTTGTTCGATGTTGATGACCAGAATTGATCAAGTTGCACAGGTATAGGTGTCGAATTTTTCATGCAGGCAAGGTCAATTGTTCCACTTGTAGACGTTCATCTGATTCTCACACATTATTTGACAGATAATTCAAGATAACTGTGAAAGACAATGTGCAGTTCTTGAAAGGTGCACACTGACTTTGATATCTGTAGAGCAGTCTGAACGACCTCTCCGAAGTTTTGCATGGATAAAATCTTGAACATTCGCAATTGTGACATATAGTCCACAACAACAGTAATTTTCAATGAGGACACCTTTTGAATTGAAATTCTTCAGGTAAAAGTTTTTTTTCGAGCTCTTGTACGAGTTTGTGCTTCACTGGTTTAGTTACAGCATCTTTATCAAATAATGCATTTGTTGGATGAAGATCATGTGACAGAATGTCCTTGATAGATTCACCCCTTTTTTGCTACATCCATCTCTCTATGTGCTTTCAAAAGTTATTTTTTTGTAATCTGTTTTGTAGAGGCTGGTTGGACGAACTCTGACTATGGCAATTAAAGTGTGGAAGTTTAGCTTTAGTGATTATGTCAAACAGCTTTTTCTCTTTCAATACAAAACTCTCCTGCTTCAGTTCTATGTATAGTTTTGCTCCATGTTCCAGGACATCTAGTAGACGTGTCTTTCTATCGCTATCCACATATTGTTTGGTCAAGAAGTTGTGTAGTCGCACAGGCTCAGTCATTTCAAAGAGGTCTCCTTGCTGCTGCATGAAATGAAGAAGGCTGGCAACTTGGTTACGAAAACGTTCCCCTCACTTTCCCACAAGTTTGTAGTGAGGAACAGTTTCATGATGGTCCATTCCTTTTGAATTTGTCATCTCTCTGAAAACATTGCAAATAGAAAGGACTTCATGGTAAACTTGCCGCCGTTGAGAAACACATTCATTTTTACGTGTCAGGCCAACAATTCCCTTGGAGCTTTTCTGTGATCTCTGGATCGTCTGTTCCAGTTTCATATCTGGAGCAACAGCATTGAACCTTCCCTCTCTGTCCTTCACCACAAAATATCTTTGGATGGTTTTTCCACCTCTAGTTCTTCATTCTTTCCAAATACTAGGACCCATATCTCAGGTAGTTTATGCAATCGAATTTGCAAAACACAGTTATCAGTGACTCCACAGTCTTCACTTGCAGCACCCAATCACCTTCCCGATCAGCATGTACCAAGTGTTTCACTAGAGCTACCATGTGTAAAACATTTTCCCAGTATACTTGCAAAGTTCTAATTTTTCTTCCAATTTTTTGACAAAATCTACTCTGATTTTGAACTGAGTGTATTGAACATTGCCTGGCTTTGCATTATGTCTTTTGAATGAAGTGCACCCTGTGCCTTGTTCACATCTGATATAAGATATGCAAAACCTAATTTGTCATTCTTGTTCCAGAAAGCATTCCAACGCAATGTTCCTATATCCTCAGATATGATGAACGTACCTTGTAACGAATGAACATAATGAGTTCAGCTCAATGCTGACTGGACAGATTGGCTTCCAAAGATTTCAGCCTCAAAAAGTGCATTGTCTATCCCACATCCACTGAGATAACGTCCTGCACTCCGCAATGCAACTTTTGTCATGTGGAAAATGGCCATCATTGGCTAAAGAACAGCAATTTCTACTGGATTGCTCAGAAATATTTCAGCTACAATACGGAAAACACCTTCATCGCTGTAAATTGGCAGGATACGCTGGTCTACAAGCTGAGCATGCACATTTTAGAATTTTTTTAGAGCTGTGTATACTGTTGGGTAATTTGTAACTGGAGATGGTATTAGTGATAAAAACCCAACCTTCTTCAGTGGGGCGGTATTGTGGGAGATCAGAGCATGAATTCCAGCTGACGAAGGAACTGGCTTTTCCTCATCCTTTAGTTCGCACCAAATAAGTGATATGATAAATTCAGTTAAATCAGCTTTTTGGACTGCAGTATCAGATAGAAGAAGATCCATGTCCTCAGCTACTTTGAAGCTTTCTGGTAGACTGGGACGTGTTGAAGGCTTGTACTGATTTTGCATACATTGGCAAGGCAGTTGGGTTATACGTTTGCAACTTCGTTTGTTTATGCCTACTGCTTACACAACTTGTTTTACAGCAGCTACTTCATTGGTACTGTCTTGAAAAAGCCCCACTGCAGTATCATGTGTGGTGGATATTCAAGACAAAGAAGAGCTGCCTTCAAAATCAAAATTATCAAGAGCAGCAATTGTAAATCCTTTCCTGGTAAAGTAACTTGGAAGTGGTGTGTTGTCAGATTCACAAGATTTTACAGCATGAGCTGCTAACAAGTTCCTGGTCAATAGTATGTCATTGTAACCAATCCTATTCATTAAAGTGATTAGCTCTCTACTTTTGCACTTGTCATAGATTGCAAGGGCAGTCATCATGTATAAAAGAGTTTTCTTTTTGCCGTGATCTAATTCATAAAACATGATTTGGAAAAGACAGTACATTTGTACAGAATAAGCCTGTTGGTTTATGGGATTGTCTTCCAGTTCTTCCCTTATATCTTCAAAGCCATTATCAATATTGTCGGCTTCTGTTCTGAACTCAAGAACTTTAGTTTGTAACAGTTTTGCTTTGCTGATTTTAAACAATGATGTAAAAAATGTTAAGACAACATCAGGCATTCTTGTTGACTGCCATGATTTGCAGAGTTCTGGGCCAAAATCTAAATCTTTTAGGATGTTCTTAAAATGGTTCCCACTGATTTTACTGCATCCTGTGATCTTATATTTGGCAGCATGAACTTCAGGAGTCAAATCAGCTGAGAACACCATAAGTGGCTCATTCTTTTTGTTAGACTGATAAAAAACGAATTCAGTCATTGTACATTCTCACCAGAAAGATCTTAATTTCATTATTATGGATAAATACAGTTCCATCAATATTGACCATTATTTCCCTATCTCACTGTGTGAACCCGTAGCCAGCACTCAAGAGTGGCTATAAAACTTAGTTTGCTTTTTCAAAGAGTGCAAACTTAACTGAAGGCTGGTGGTTACGTTGCTGCTGTGAGCTCATTGTACGCACGCAAATGTATGCATGCATGCAGTTCGGGTAAGCGTACAAATCCGCTGCAAATACATTCACTTCACTGTTTGGATCAGCAACTCATCTGAAAACTAGGGGTGGGCGGAATTTGCGTAGTCACGCTACGCAAAGCTCTGCGAAATGGTAAAAAATCTCCGCGAGCACGCAAAAGTTCAGCGACCACGCGGAATTGCTTGTTCCGCCCGTTCGCGATGCTTTTTTCCTGTTCGCGAACTCTGTTTGCGTGCTCGGGGGGAAATATCTCGCGAACACGCATTTTGAAAACGCGAACAAGCAAAAAATTCCGCGAAGTCGCGGATCGCGGAATTTTTGGCAATTCCGCGTTCTCCGCGGAACGCGAAATTACCCAAATTCCGCAAATTCCACGAGCGGAACGGAATTTACCGCCCAGGCCTACTGAAAACTTCTTGGAAGAAACCAACTGCAGATAAAAACATGTTTGCCCTTTGAGACTCCCATACTCTGTACTTTGTTCTTTTGTCAATCCCTTTGGCCCTTGTTCTGGCTAAACCACAGATAACACATTGAAGATCCTCTGCTTTCTGATCAGTTGTTCAAGGTGAATGAGGGGTAACCATCTATCTTCTAAGTGGATGGCATTGGGTTTGGTTGTCATCGCCTTCTCAGAAGACTCAGATTCTTGCTGTGATTCACTGGTTACTGCAATATTTTGATGAATTCTTTCCAGGCTTTTTTCCATTGTATACGACTTGTAGCACTTGTTGTTACAAGGATGACATATTTGATCCTCTTCACCCATTAGTTTCAATCTTTTGTGAACTTGATCTTGCCGTATTTCTGCAGCATATCGAACTCTCTTCTGTAAAGCCACAGTTTAGTTTGGGATGTGATAATTTTTTTTATTGTTGAAGGAGTCCTCAGATTTGTAGTTAGCAACACTCTGTCAGGAGATAAAGATCCTCTGCTACCACCTGCTTCACTGATGTTTACGAATTTGAATCAACGAAAAACCTGAAACAAAAACAATATTAAAATACATTTTTAATATGATGCCTAAAGCACATCTTTATAGAGCCACCATTTTGTAAAATAGTGGAAGGGTTTCTCTGAGAAGTTATTTTCTGGCTCTATAAGACTGCTTGACCCCCAAAACCTACCTTTTGACACCACAATGAAGTATATAGGTCTCATGGTTCTGAAATATTACATCATCACTACAACACATTAAAAATGCCGTCCAGATAAATTCAAGCCGGATTAGCAATGTCTACCCAAGCTAAATTACTTCTCTAATGATACAAAAACACAATTCAAAAATGAAAATCTCTGGACAACAATTTTTTTGCAGGAGGAGTATCAAAGGGCCAGGACTAGTAGTACTTTAAAACACAGTACAACTGTTGGATCGTATATTGCCTTATAGCTGGCCTTTTCAATTCCATATCTTCTCTCTAAAGGAGTAAATAGTCCAAAAATTGCATTTTTACCCAGAGTTTATCCTTTTCATAATATTTATTGTGTTGTCAAAGGCTGAAAGATGACCCAACTTCGTTAAATGTGCTTAAACATATAGATTTATTATTAAAACACTGGGGCACAGAATTACAAAAAATTCACACAATGCAGTGCAGCAATTAAACTTGCTGCACTGCTTTGTGTGAAAGGGAGAGAGCAGAACAGCACTATGGGCCACATTTATCAAAAATCCATTTAGCATTCCTTAAATAGCAAATTTTAGGTAATCGCTATTTAAGGAATGCAAAATAGTATGTAAGAAAATAGCAGTCGGGGCTCCTGCAGGTAAGTGCAGTGGGGCGGGGGAAGTAGACAGATGATGAAATAGGATTTATTTATTTTCCCTATTCTATCGTCTGTCAGCTTCCCCCCCGCACCCCGCCCCACCACTCTTACCTGCAGGAACTGCGACTGGAAAATAGCGATTACCTAATAGTGATTCCTAAAGATTCGCAATTGCAATTAGGTAATCGCTACTAGGCGATAGTCCTCCATTCGTTCCAGTGGGCCTAAAGTCCCATAGGGGTGAATTGTTTTGCATTACCTACTTTGCAATAACCTAATTGGGAATCGCACATTCGGTAATGCAATACCAATGGTGCCCGGGGGGCCTAAGGCCCCTGTGTAGCACCCCAAAAAATAAAATGTGCAGATGTAAAGCACACACATACCCTAGGGGCATGTGTGCACTACATGGCACTTTGAAAAATGCATTTATGTGCATTTTTTAAAATTTGCACATGGTTACCATACATTTGGAATCAATGGTAACAGCATTTCCTAAATGTACAGTTTGAATTTAGAAAATACTTGCTACATGTGCTAAAGGAATCGCAAATTGTGATTCCCTATTTGCTGTCACAATTTTTGGTAATCACAATTTTTGTGCTTACCTAAAATTGTGACTACCAATCCTTACATACATCTTGAAAGGCTATTTTGCACTCGCAAACTGGCAAAATTACTGATTCGCACCGTTTGCAAATGCACAGTTGTTTGATACATGTGGCCCTATATGATCTAAGATATGCTGCTCATTTCCTGTCTCCCTATGCTGGCGCACTTTAGGCTGCCATTCGCCAATGCACACACTGTTGCACCATAGTGCAAAGGTATGTGCATTCTGTAAGGAATAGTTTTTGTACTCTTCCAGTAAAAAACTATCATTCAACATGCATGCAAAGAAGAAAAAACGAGAAGAAATTAAAACATTTATCCTTGTTGCGCCTGCCCCGAGGCGGTAGTGCAAATCCCTGTCTACAAATGTTGGTAGATAGGAATGCACATCAAAACCCCTGGGCGGTTGCAGGTGATGACACAAGATTTCAAAAATCATAATACAACACACATTAACTAATTAAAGAAACGAAAAGCTGAAAGTGCACTTTGCACACTGTGTTTAACATATGAAACTGAGACAAATGTAGTATAAGCACTGTAAAAACGTGCTTTAAAATAGGAGATGAAGAAAACATATATATAAAGCAATACTAATACATATCAACTAGTTCCATTAATGAGTTTTCTTATGAAAATGTTGCTTATTGGCATTTATTGATGGAATAATGTGCTTTTTAAAAAAGTGGCCTAGTCTTTCTATTGTTTTCCATTTGAATGCACCGTGTATAAAAGTCTGTGCAAAACTGTGAAAATACTAGCTATGAACTTGAAATTTAAGCTGATAATACTAGAGATTCTATAGTTTATAACAAGTTTAAAGTGTTTTTTGTTATATGAACTTAGCAAATGTTATACTTATGTGAAAGTTGAGACAAATTGTGGTAGTAGGCTATCTTTAATGTTAGTCATTTTCATGTGATAGTACTCGGTACTCGTTGAAACTTTTACTTCATTTCCTATATATATTAATTTTTATTGCATTATATTTGATATTGGTTCATTTCATTTAAAATTTGATATGCCAATGTAAGGCCTTTTCAAATATGCTCTTTCCCTAATGCTGACTTAATCCTTGGCCTAATACAATGGTTCTTTTGCAGCTAGTAAAATGTTGCCTTATTTTATCATTCAATGTTCCTAAATGTTTCTTTAACCTTCACAGTGAATTGTTTTGTGGTAACAGGATTTCAGCTGTTACATAGACTGATACTTTGTATTCTTTTTCACCATTGTTAGGCCTATGTGGACTTTAAATTTCTCGATTCTCATGACTAGCATGGAAAACCATCTTATAGTTGCAAATGTCCTAGGTGACATTATGCCAGTCTGAGCACATGACAATCGTCCGACAGTGGTGTGATGGTGCATCAATTGGACTCTTACAGAGACTTTATAAAAGAAGAAACCAGAAGGAGGGGCAACACCATTCAGATTTGTTCCTATTTTGAGAAGCAAATGCCATGCTTTTGCTTTTCTCCATGCAAGAGGGTTGATTGCTTTTTGATGATTTTTGAGAACCATCCTTTTACTTTTGGGCTGCTGTTGCCGAATGCTACAGTCAGTAGCTAAGGGACTGAAACCCTTCTTTGCCGACCCATATTCATTTGACTTATTTCCTCTTTTGACTCATGTAATGGCCTGACCCTTAATGGAGTTGATGCCTGAACCCTTTACCTTTTCTTTAGGATTTTGAGCTGTTGGACAAAGAAATTATCCTTCTGTCTATGATGGCAATAGAACTCTGTAACTCTGTAAATTGCTCTATGCAATAACTATCCTTCAAAGCTTGCCCTAAATGTTTGGCATTATATTGCAAGGTGTAATATTCCTAACTGGATTACTTAAAAGATTGCTTATTGCCATGAATTCTGAATCTCTAATACCATAACCAAATTACTTTAAGATCTGTCTGAGTCAATTATTGAGTCTTGTTGATTCTTACAGTGAAAACTGTGCTATTCTACTAATGATTTAAATGCATTGTAGGGATATTCAGTGAGCTTTTCTGGAATATCAAGTTCTTCTTTTAATCTGTGTAGGCGTAGCAGAACTTTTTGTCTGCATAATTCTAGTCCGACTTTACTTCTTTAGGAGGTTGGGTCTTCCTATTGCAATTCTTTATTTCAACAGCATGGTCTTGATGGTGGTGTACTTAAACCTGATTTCAAATTAATGAGTTAGCTGACAATATATGGTCCTCATTGGACAGCTAACGTGATGTTTTGGTTACCTAAATTTCCACCCCTCATATCGGCCCGAGAAAGATTCATCAGAGGATCATTGCCTCTGTGGTAAATGAGAATGCAGCAGATTATCTAATCGTGAAGGGTCCAGTACGGTTAGAGTAGTGAGGAGAGTAAGCATATACTACATTTTTACCATGCTTGCATTGCAACACAGGGAAATGTTTATATAGCATCAATGAAATGCCCCGTTGACACACAAAAACACAAAGCAGCACATAGTGCAATTTTGCCTTACATTGGGAAACTAGCCAACGCAAACCCTAATTGGCTATGTATAGTAAATCCCAGCATAATGCTTTGCATCGGGTTTGAGTACGCAAACCCAGTGCAAAGTGTTAGTTGGGAAACTAGCCAACGCAAACCCTAATTGGCTATGTATAGTAAATCCCAGCATAATGCTTTGCATCGGGTTTGAGTACGCAAACCCAGTGCAAAGTGTTAGTACGCAAACCCAGTACAAATTTGGGCTTTACAGTAAATTTGGGCTTTACAGTAAATGGAAGTGTGAGTGTTGCGAAATAAGGAATATATCATTTGCATCTTTTCTTTGATTCAATTACATTCAAGATTGTGAGCGTTTCTTTTTTTTGCAAACGTTACAAAGAGTGCTAATAGAGAAGCAAATAAGATACATTGGAGAATGACACCTGTTGTCTTAAAGCATAGTTCGTTCTTTGTAGATTTCACGGTCTTTGCCTGCCTTCTTAGTAATGCTTTCCAAACACGACAGGGACATTCTGGCTTACTGCTTAAACCATTGGAATCATGGGATATGGTTCCGCCTGATGCAAACGACGTTAGTGCCCTGTTGCTCCGTGTATATTAAAAAAAAATAAAGTTCAGAAAATACTGTTATGCCAATGCCACGCTGCTGTCAATCAAAGGTCGGATGCATTCAGAAATGCATTGGCCAGTTTCAGACTACAAGACATTGATGGTGAATTAATCATACCGAAACATCAGACCCGGGCTTCCAAGATGGGAATACCTGCTCAAAGCTGACATCCAATAGTAGTTTCAATCTGCAACAACCATTATCAGACACCCTGCTTGCTGAGATAAGAGAAAGAGCAGAGCATCCAGGACACCATCAAATCAAATTGAAAGACTGCTTTTCTCTGCTTATCCACAGTAAGCTGAAATAGGCTAACGTGTACTGGCTGTGACATTCTGCAGTCACTAAAAGCAACCAGAACGCACCCACTTGTCATCATCAAGTGCATTTCTTGCTGCATAATTTTGGAAAAGACTTTATTCTGTGCTAGGAAAACTAGGACCGGATAACATGACCTGGGCGAGTGGCGTTAATTCTTTTGTTCTGTACTGATTTCCACCGAGTCGCTGTTCTGTGCTGAAGCACGTTTGTAAGGAGTAATATTTTCCTCCATTTCCATTTTGTTTGCCAATGCTGTTTTGTGTCAGTTAAATGAAAGATCACTTTTTGTCTGTTGTGGACACAATATGGTCATAGTGTTTAGCTGCTGCAGAGAAAAACTGCTCAACAATGTGGATTGTGGCACTAAATAACACCTCAGGGCAATTAGCACATACTAGAACAATAATACTACCCGTTTGTGCGATCAGACTATTAATTTTTACCCTAATTACAGTAAACAAAAAACGTTCTTCAGACGTAGTTTGGTGCAGGCTGTGTTTTTGTTGGTGTCCACAGTTACAGTTGGGGCAGGAGCTGTAGTTTGAACGGTACAGCTGGCAAGAGTATATCCTCATGTCTATGTTTACTGCAAGTCACTGATCCTCAAAGAAATGTCTGAGCAAAACAATTTCTTTTTTGTGTGGCTCATGTGGGATGTTTGTGCGTGGTGCTGTGCGTTCTAGAGATGGGCACACTATAAATATATATACATGTTTTTACTGTTTGAACTTAAAATAAGTAATGTTCATGGATGGCAGGTCCAGCGTTTGTGGAAGGTTCGAATATTTCCTGAGACTTTGTTCTGGTAGTTCGTCTGGAAGAAGTCTAGTGCTTTGAGTTGTATTCTGAACAGAGATAATGCAGTGTTGTTAGGGCATGGTGTGTGTTCTTGCTTCTTTATACTGGGCCGTACCAAGATGTCCTTATACCTGGGCCTTTTGAACTATCAGCAGTATACATCTGGGCAACATGGGGAAGACAATGAATGTGCTTTATTGTTGGCATTGTTGCAAATAAATGAATCCAGCCCATAGGATGTAGGATACCCTAACAGATGGTGAACTTGAAGGAACTGGAGGCATCTCGGATGCAGGTGGGTTGGTTATCCTCGAATTACACTGATGTGTGAGCTCTCTACCCTCAGGCTGACTTGGGGTTGGATATAAGTCAACTGAGCTACCTCAGGAAGGCTTACTGAGTGCCTCAACACCAAAAGTAAGAACAAGGAGGCTGGAGGGGCTAGGTGCTTGAGGAATATTCATTCTCCTCCCCAGGGTGTTAATACCTGTTTGGTGGAAATTTTTCATCCTGAACCCTACCTGAGCCTTGGAGAATCAGACCTTTCCCCTTGGTTGGTAATACCACAGATGCATGATCTCCCTCAGAGATCACAAATGATCATTAGAAAATAAATGAATCCCCTTTAGGGACGGTGGCTATCAAATGGCTGGATAGTGATCTACTAAGGTACAAGATTAAATTGATGATATTATTTTGGAATATTTTTGAGACACTGTATGCCCAGCTCTAGAATCCACATTTAGATCAAGCCGACTACCTTGATCCAGAGGCAGATGAGCATAACCAACTGTATTGATAACAGACCTCTACTGTTGGTAAAGGTTCATGTAAACAGAGACTAAGCAGACATTATCACAGGATACAATAACTTGAGGCAGTTGCTTTTGATGTAGATGGAGCAGGTCACAGATCGGGGCTTCTGTCCTTCTGGAGCTTAATTGGAAATTGAAAATGTGTTCAACTTCCTAGGTTGATATTTCTTGTTTTGGATCAAAGTTGTCTTCTTTTTGTGTCCACTCTTGTGAGTCCTGTACGTTTTCTAGAATATACTCGTCCACCTGAAAGTTCCATTCTTTAGAGAAACAATTGAAGCATTTACCCAATAGTTATCAACAGTCATTCAGGTTGAACACATTAAAGCCCACGGTGTCAGGAAGGACTAATTTTGCTATCCTAGGGAAGATGAAAGGAACATTTCCTAGACCTCATCGCATCATTTCAAGGCTTCATCATGACACTCATGGTTAGGATAATCTCCCATTATCCTAAAGCCAAATCAAAGGCTCTTGTGTTGTAATTGAGTTCCCTCCACTGTAGAACTAGAATATTTAGTGGCAACTGCACCCATCCTCTAGAAAGTCACCCTACTGTTTACCCTTCATGTTTCTCTGGTTTTTGCTCATCTTTCTAGGTTATGCTGATCAATTTGTTACCAAGGTACTTTCTATGTAATGATTACAATTAAAACTTGTGAAGAAAAAATTGGGACTGCTAGAGATTGGGTTTTTGGTTGAGGCAGTGAGAACCCTTCCTAAGCAAAAGCCACAATCTCTGTCATGGTAAATCATGAAAAGACACCTGTTTCTAACCCTCTGGTAGCTTGGCATAAAAGCAGTCAGACATAACATAGAGGCAATGTGTTAAGTATGTATGCAGCACTTAAACAGTACACATCAATTTAGAAAAACTAGCGCCTAAAAGATCAAAGCACAACCACAGGCACCTAGACCTGGGAGAAGGACAAAGTCGAAAAATATGGCTGACCGTGATGGAGAGAAGGTCGGATGCAGAAAGAACATTTGGCCCAGTTGGCACTTGCCTTCGGACTTAGAAGAAATTTGAAGACAAATGCTCTGAGAAGGTAAAGTTCAGCTTGCAAGGCTGCACGCATTGTCTGAGGAGGGAACATTGTCATAGGGGAGCCACTGGATGCAGCTGCGATGAAGAATTTCTTAGTTCGAACTAAGTAATTTTTGGGGAAGTTGAAAATCTCCAGCGGGATGAGGCTGGAGGTTGTAGCCAATGAGAGTTTCAAGAGGCCGGATAACCCCTTGGCAAAGGAACGCTGAACAGGATTTGCTGCTGCGGAGAAGAATGAAGTGGGAGCTGCTGCTAAGTCAGATAGGCTGGCAAAGCATCTTGGTTGAATAGACGAGAAGGTAGGTCCCAGTCTCCTCTTGGTACTCAGGGCACTTTTTGGATGAAAACTTTGTAAGTCCCAAGTTTAAGTTTCAGTCTGCTTGGACACCTTTAGCACCACTTGCACGTCTTCGAGATAGGGTGGGCAACATTTGGGGTGCAGGACTCTCTTCAGGCAGGGTCCAAGTTCAAGTTGTTTGAGCTTTTTGTGTCCCTGTTACTTAGCATATGAGGCCAGCCAGCCCTTGGGTTCACTCTGGTAGTCCTGGGTTTTAGCAGCAAGGCAGTCCTCCAGCAGCAAGTCATTCCCATGAAGAACAGGGTCAAGACTGATTTGCATATGGCTAGGTCTGAACTGGGGTGGTGAAGTGAGCTAAAGAACGATGATGGATTTAATCCAGATCTGTGACTGGGGTGAGTATCTGAAAAGTTTCAGCGCTCCGTCCATCATCTCCTTGGGTTTGCTTTGTTTGCCCTAAGTTGGCAGGGTATGCCCAGACTTGAGTCCCTTGCTCACTTTGCCACTGGATTCAAGCTAGCCTGGCTGATGCGGGGTGTTACCCCGAAACCAGTCCCAGGATGCTTGTTTCTGGTCCAGGGAAGGCCTGGCTTGACAGTTCGGGCTGGACTGTTCCCATGAACAGGGTCAAGACTGATTTGCATATGGCTGGGTCTAAACTGGGGTGGCGAAGTGAGCTAAAGAACGATGATGGATTCAACCCAGATCTGTGACTAGGGGTGAGTGTCTGAAAAGTTTCAGCGCTCTGTCCATCATCTCCTTGTGTTTGCATCTTTCTAAAACTGGCATTTTCAGAATTGTGACTTAAAATCTGACTTACCATTAAAGAGGATTTAAAAAAACACTTTTTAGAGACCAAACATGACCTTTCTACCTTTTCCAATCAAAGGTTATTACTCTATTAAATGTGATAAGGTAGCTCAATGTTATTCTATGGGAGAGGTAGCCCTCGCAGCAGTGAAAAACAAATTTAGGAGTTTTCACTATCAGGTTATGTAAAATGTAAAAGTTCATGTCAAACTCTTTAAATACAATGCACCCTGCTTTGTGGGTGGTTTAGAGCCTACCTTAGGGGTGATTTACATTTATTAAAAAGAGAGCTTTAGGCCTTGCAAAGGGGTTATTTTGCCAGGTCAAATTGGCAGTTTAAAAGTTCACACAGGCTACAATGATAGGTCTGAGACATTTTTAAAAGGCAATTTAAGTGGGTGGCACAATATGTGCTGCAGTCCCACTAGTTGCATTTAATTTACAGGCCCTGGAACGTGGAGTGGGTGGCAAGGCAGTGAGCCCTACACTGAGTTTGTTCGCACATGCGCAGATATACTAAAAAATCATAGTTCACTGCTGCAGCAACACCAACTCCATGGAGATCATTACACTGGAGGACAGCTGGGTATTGGAAAAGGATAAAGTGAGAAATCTAGACCACAGTTGCTGCCAAGATGTACACTGCTCACTTGTTAACCCATGAAGGTTGCTCAGGCTGGCTGACATCGGACGTTCAGTGTTGTACCAATAACCCTCCCCTCACACCCCCCAGAAATGTAGATGTGAAACCAAATGCAAAACTGACTTCATTGAAAATGTTAATTGATTGCCAGTGACAATATGGTAAGGTGGTGGACAATGTGCACCACACATATGGTGGATAAATAAGTATGTGATTGCACAAATATTTCACTGTTATCACCAAATAAAGAAATATAAACAAAAAACAAATTTACAGGCCCTGGGTACAGGTTGTACCACTTTACTAGGGACTTGTAAGAAAATAGAATTTGCTAATTAGGTGTAGGCTATTTTTACCATGTGTTACAGAGTGAGCACAAGCACTATAGCACCGATTAGCAGTGGTAAAGTGCAGAGCATAAAATCAACAAAAACACATTTCAGCAAACAGGATGGGATTAGGCAAAAAGTTTTGCGGAAGACCACCCAAAGACTGACAGGACTAACAGGGACCTTTTTATAAAAATACATGTATACTTTATGATGATTCACCTGACCTGGCAATCTATTCCAAGGAGAAATTAGGCTACCAATAACTCTCCTCTTGGCAACCCCCATAGATCTCACAAAATGTTTAATGTTTTTAGATACAATAAGCTGGATATTTAGTAAACAGAAATGAAGCAAGGAGTTTACTTAATCCAATACAATTAGACGATTGCTAACTATCAGTTTATATATTTTTTTAAAACGAGTCCTGAAGCCAGCCACGGGGAAGCATGGTGGAGCTTCTGTAGCATTATTGTCCAAGATGGACCAAAAAGTCTACAAATTCTTTTACAACCTACATAGTAACTGTGAGAAATTGAGCTATTAATTGAATGGGGTGTTAACCTTGTTTTAGCAACAGCCCCAATCCGTGTCAGGATAAACCACAAAGTCACAAATTTAACCTGTGCTTAACCCTCTGGTAGCTTGGCACAAAGTCAGTCAGGCTTAACTTGGAGGCAATAATCAAAGTAGTTATGCAACACACAAACAGTAATAAAGTGAAAACTCAATGCAATAAAAATCATGCCCCAATTTAGAAAAATAGAGTACATTTTAATAAATGTTTTGACACCAAAATGACAAAAATTCAATTAGTAGAACAAGAGTTATGAATTTTATAAAGTTTGAGGTAAAAACTAGTGCCTAAAAGATCAAAGCGCCAACTGTGGACATCTAGTTGAAAGAGACCTAGTCAAAGTCGAAAAATATGGCTAACCGCGTCGGAGTGCAGTTGGCTACAGAAAGTAGATTGAGTCCAGTTGGTGCCTTTCTTTGGGCTTGGAAATAATTTGAAGAAAAATACTCTGAGAAGGTAAAGTTCAGTGGAGCAAGGCTGCAGGTGGTGTGCGAGGAGGGAGCGTCATCATCGAGGAGCTGCTGGATAAAGTTACGGTGAAGATTTGTTTTTTTCTAACATAGTCAAGTCAAGTCAAAAGCTCTTTATTCAGTTACTGTAAAAGTTAACCATAAAAGCACAGCGCATATGTCAAACAGTTAAAACTCCATTAAAAATTATAAGAACACAATCATGTCAAAATTATTTTTAACAAAGACTAAGTACATAAAAAAGTCACATCATAATAGATTTACGGTATTTAAAAACATTTTTTTTAAAAGCAATAACAAAGGCAATAATAATTTCTTTTTCTAGGAATTGCAGTGCCAAGAATGCGGGGCGACATTGTCTCAGTCCAAGTTTTTTTAGTACAGGAATGATCCATCTCCTTCTCGGGATAGAATAAAATTTACAGAAGAATAGTATATGTATAGTCGACTGTACAGAAACATTGTCGCACGGGCATTTACATAGGACTCTGGACCAGTCATTTAATTGAGGGAAGCTTAAAGATCTATGTAAAATATTCAATCTGAAGCGTGTTAACAAAAATCTGTCATAATCGCCAGTAATTAACGAAATGTATGGTTGTATAGTTGGGGTCGCCAGAGTAAGATGATGAGCTTGGACCGTTGATTTTTAATTTCGGTTGTAATTCTAATTTCACCCAGTAGGCGCATACAGCTGGCTTTAAGGTCTTTCCTGGACACATTGCACATAGTATAAGGGTCATTATAGTATTCTAAATGGCCTAGTTTAGATAAAAACATTTTAACATATTCTAGCCATCTTATTTGTTTGACCCCGTCAATCCCCAGGGCATCTTTCAGTATATGGCAATTAAAAACAGTCTCATCTGCAGTCCAAACTCTATGCCACAGGAGGACGGGCTGAATATTAATCGTGGTCTCTAAGTATGGCATACCCAGTTCCGAGTGACAGATGTAAGTTGAAGTGCTATCCGGTACTGCCAAAAGGAACCTAAGAAACGTATTTTCTGCAATCTGTAGTGAATTTACATCGGCATAACCCCAAATTCCAGCTCCGTAGGTGGCAATTGCTACACATTTTGCCCTATAGATATGCAGCAGTTCCACCGGGGAGCGTCTACCTAATTTTCTACTAAAATTTGATAATGCCGTCAATGACTTAATAAACAACAGCCTTCTGGCTTTAACTGCCTGAGTCCAGGTTCCTGATCGATCAAATAAAATCCCTAGATAGGAAAAAGTTTTAATACACTCTATTGCCTTCAAGTTAATAAAAAGGGTATTAGGCTTCTTATTAGTTCCTACCCCGAAGTTCATTGCAAACGTTTTGGAGCAGTTAATGGTAAGACCCAGATTTGACATAAAATTAGTAAAAGTATTAACAACCCTTTGAGGACCAAGCGGCGTACGGGCCACGAGAACCGCGTCGTCCGCGTACAGAAGTGCAGGTATAGGGCGGGTCGCTGCTGTTGGCAAATCCCCGCACTCCTGGACCAGAATAGTTTCTAGATCATTTATGTACAGTGTAAAGAGGAATGGGGCAAGGACACAGCCTTGCCTTACACCTCTCAACACTCTAAAGTGCTGGGTGCAATCACCGCCCTTCCCGTAGCGGACCCTCGCCTTTGCCCCTGAATAAAGCTGCCTTAAAAAGGAGATTATTAAAACATCCACACCCATCCCCTCTAAAATCAGCCACAGCTTATCATGAATGACACAGTCAAATGCCGCCGTTAAATCAACAAAAGTCAAAAATAATCTTCCCCTTTTTGCCTTGGTGTATTTATCTAGTAAAATATGTAAATTAAGGCCCTGTTCAACTGTGCCCAGGCCCTTGCGGAAACCATATTGCAGGTCACTTATGATTGCCTGTCCCTCCGCCCAAACCTGCAGTCTGTCTAACAAAACTCGTCCAATAACCTTGACTGTAGAATCCAGCAACGAAATTGGCTGGTAACAGGCTGGATTCGCCCTCTCCCCTTTTTTAAAAATGGGCACAATTATTGATTCATACCAAGTTGTTAAAAAACCTCGTGAACTACAAGCGTTAAAAACCTGCGTTAAAAGTGGTCCCCATAATGCTAAATTGGATTTAAAGGTCCACCGGGATGCCGTCAGGCCCTGGAGCCTTTCCACCCATACTTGAGTTTATAGCCATATTAACCTCACTAAGGGTAAAATGTAATGGTAATTCTTGAGGTGTGGAAGGAGGCTCGAATTCAGCCGCAATCGACAAACTTCCCTGATCATCTGGCAATGGATTATTGTACAACTTTGAATAATGTGATATCCACTCTGATTCAGTGATAGCAATCTCTATAGTTGCTTTATCATTCACAGCCAGAAAGGGCGCATTAACCGCCTTCCAAAAGGCAGAAGAATCACGATTAACCGAGGCGTCATGTAAGGCGCGCCAAGCTTCCTCTTTTAGTGGCATCTTTCTTTCTTTTAATGCCCTCTTATATTCTCGTCTTGCCTCTCTGATATGCTCCTGATTTTTCACTGTAGCATGTAGGGAATGTTTGAGCTTAGAATAGGCCTTTGTACAATAGGTGTCAAACCACCCTTGTTTTTGGGTGGCTTTCTTTTGCTTTTACAAGGAGTGTTTCTTTGATGTAATTAGAGATGACAGAAAAGTTTTCTAAAATTTCCTGATGGGATGACCTCTCATCCAAGCAGGATAGAAACATATTCTTAGAATTCAACACAACTTTTCTAATAAATTCATCAGAATCCAAATTCTCCCATCTAAGGGGGTCATTATGATGGCGGGCGGATCGCCCCCACCGGGCCGGCGGTAGTCACCGCCGGCGCGGCGGGGGCGATCCACCCGCTATCCAGACAGCAAAGACCCCCGCCATATTATGATGGCTGGGGGTCCGCGGCGGACGGAAAGACCGTCCGCCGCATCTCCGCTGGTCGACTCGTCGACCGGCGGAAAGCAAGGATAATATGGTGGCGGTGTCTCCAAGACACCGCCATCCATATTATGATGACTGCGGAGTGCAGCCTTTCCATGGCGGCGTAGCCGCCATGGAACGGCATACGGCCTTTGTATATGGGGGCCCGTTGTGGGCCCCCACGGTGTTGAGGGGGTGGGGGGTGCACATGGGGGGTACCTACGGTACCCCCTGCATATGTATGCACAAGGTGGCAGGCAACGAGCGGTGCCTGTCATGTTGTGCATGCACATGCATGACGTGCATTCACAGCATTGTGGCGGGCGGTGCGGTGAGCACCGCCCGCCACAATGCTGTGAATGGGGCTTGCCACCGCCACGGTGGCATCCTAATAGCATGTGTGGGACCGCCGCACCCCTTGCGGACGGTCCCGCATTCCGCTGCGGTGGCGGGTGGACTTTGTCCACCCGCCATCGTAATGTTGCCCAAAGTGGGTATCCATTTTGCCTACTCAGAGTGATATTGTCTACAGATTGGGTAGAATTACCTCTTGTGTTAATGCCCTGACTATACGCCACCACATCAACGCTTAGGAGAAAGTGGTCGCTTAAAGCGATCTCATGGGTAGTAAAATCCTTAACACGTGAGGAATATCTACTCAATGTTAATATAAAATCTATGATAGAGAAAGTACCTCGGCCATTAAAGGTATGACAAAAAGGAACCATAGGAGAACATAGATTATTAGCGAAACCTATATCAAATGTAAACATGATGCCGTTCAAAAGGTCGCCATACAGTGTATGTGGAAAATGTGAAAAACTGAGACCTTTTTCGTACGTTATACCACAGACCCCTGTATCGACATGTTGACATAAGAAGGAATTAAAATCCCCACCCCATATGACAAATACATCTTTGGTTGAGTGAGTCTGTAAATTATGTAAATGACCGCTCAAACATCTCAATATTCCCTCAATCATCTCCGGTGAAGCGTTATTATAAAAGTTCAATAAGACCATACAAAATGCATGATCTACATGGAGACTGATAATTTGATAATACCGGTCTGTAACGTTTAATACAATTTTCCCTATATTCAAATAGTTTGAGATATATGTGCAGAGGCCCCCTTTTGCTCTGCCATGTGATGATGTAACTGCTGGAGTGTGAAGGGTTTCATAACCACTTATGTGGATGGGATCCTCCACCCAGGTTTCTTGTAAGTCCGTTTTTATATAGCGCAGCTACTCACCCTTACGGGTCTCAAGGCGCTGGGGGCCGGAGTGGAAACTAAGTGAGCTATTGCCCAGAGTCACATGGTGCTGAGCTGCCGCCGGAGCCGGGGATCGAACCATGAACCCTGTGCTCCGAAGTCAGCTGCCCTGGCCGCTGCACCACACCACACCTATTCTTGCACACTAAGAATATCAAAATTGCTCACAAAGTCAATCCACAGTTTGTTGGTCACCTTGGATTTTAGTCCAGCAACATTCCAGAACAAGAACTGGCACTTGTCCTTCCTTCCTATACCACGATTTACCCCCCCATCCACCGTCCGAGTCCATTGATATAAAACCAGCTTGTGAGGTAGAGGATAGAATAGAGACAGCCGAGGTATTAGAAACTATATCATTAACTGTATACATTTACTACCATGGCACCAACGTGTGGGAGGATTTTTTCATTGCTGGATTGAGTTACCAGCGGTCCCTCACTAGAAGAAGCCCCTATTCTGCTAGATGCTACAGCCTGGGTAGAGTCCGCTATTCGTAGTCAGTCAACTGATTCGAGATTGGTGAGTGTATCAAAGTGGTTATAGGTTGAAACGTTAAACCGACGCCTATAAGTCGGGGTTTGAAGTTCCCTGTTTTTCAAGACATTATTATTATATATTGGTTGATAAAAATAACCTAGTGGAACTAAGTTAACACCATGCCATAAGATGGTATGGTTTCCGGCTCTACTCAAAATCAGTTGTACTAGTTGAGGGGTTTTAAAAGTCAACACCACACAATCCCCAGGCAAGTTCTTTTGTCCTCTGCCTACCCAACTCACTCTCCTGACCATCTTAAATTCATCGAATAACCTCTCAGTCAGGCCCGTCCTAGCACCAAGTCAAAGTAGAGACTTATTCCTTAAAATCTCCCACGATTCAGCCATCCCATTTTGTAATCTTGGAACGTAGGCTAACATCACTATATATGGTGTGGCAGCTGGTGGTAGATCCAAGTATGTTATATGCCGCTCTACCTCATTGTCGTTCCGGGGGCTAAGGGTATTAGGACTGTTAGTAGCTAGAGTATGCATAGGCATAGCTGAAACTAAGGAAATTGTAGGGAGGGGAACCTCAGAATTAATAATAGGGGTTTGTTGGGCTGTGTTGTATGATACATGTGTTGTTTCCTTATGACTGACAGGGGCAGGGTAAGTGATAAGGCGCCTCGTGCTATTAGTTTGGCGATCCTGATTACTCACTTGGATAGTTGTTAGCTCCTGAGCGGGAAGCTGAAATTTTTCTAGACATTTGGATAACGAATCTTCCATTATACCAATTCTACATGTTAAGCTGCTTAAAGTTTCTCTAAGAAAAGTGTCTAAGGCTTCCAGCTTAGCTTTTATCTTTACAACCTCATTCTGTGTGCGCGTGTTAGAGCTAACTATAGATTTTTCCCAGCTATCTGATTTATGTGTCGATAAAGACTTATCCTTTTTGGGGGCCTTTTTACGTACTTTGAGAGGGGTCCCCCTAGTTATTGGACCTATTTCCCCTATAGTAGGGGGGAGAGTGTCAGGGTTTCTGGCGCGCTTAGTCAGTGGTTGGGTATCATACTCCTGTTCACTGCCTGATATATGGTCCGATATGTTCACAATGCAGCCATTTATGCCTGACGTGCTCCTGGGTACTTCTGTAGGCGGAGCAGAGCTCCTTGTATTGTATTATCTAATGAGGTGCCCCCACCCAAGCCTGAGTTTCCTGGGTTCAAAGCCTCTTCCACAGTTATGATCTGCTGCTCAATGGCGCCCATAGCTCCCGTTAAGTAACTGAGTAAAGTCTGACGTGGGTGCTCCCCTGATTTGGGTTGCCTTTTGTTCTGAGCACTCGGTGCTTTTCTCTTCCCATAATAGTGGTTACACAAGGTAAATATAGTCTACCACAATTTAAAACGTCCTGGAAAGAATTGACTGTCTAAATTACTAATATCTGAGATGCTTAATATGACAACTTAGCTTGCAATACAGAAAGTCTTTACTAGTGAAAGGGAGGGGAATAGCTTCAAAAATTTAAAAGATTGTTAAACGTTCTCCTTCTTGTGGGAAACGTGAATCTTATCGCAAAGTCACAGTACCTTTGAAAGCAGAATAAAGAGCCGTGGCCCAGCCCGGCCTCTACCGGTCTATGACGGGCTAAGTCTTTGCTTGGGCCGAGCCCGGGCCCCCGCCGCACGCGTCCCGTGCTGCGGGTCCGCCTCGATGCTTTTCAAGCACCTCCAGGGGCCGGGGATAAAGTGCCTTAGTGCGTGGGGCCAAGGGCTGGTGGCAAAAGTCAAACTCCTGATTGTGCGGTCTCCCGCGCTGTGGGTCCGCCTCGATGCTTTTCAAGCCCCTCCAGGGGCCGGGGATAAAGTGCCTTAGTGCGTGGGGCCAAGGGCTGGTGGATAAAGTCAAACTCCTGATTGTGCGGTCTCCCATACTGCGGGTCCGCCTCGATGCTTTTCAAGCCCCTCCAGGGGCCGGGGATAAAGTGCCTTAGTGCGTGAGGCCAAGGGCTGGCGGCAAAAGTAAAACTCCTGATTGTGCGGTCTCCCGTGCTGCGGGTCTGCCTCAATGCTTTTCAAGGCCCTCCAGGGGCCGGAGATAAAGTGCCTTAGTGCGTGGGGCCAAGGGCTGGCGGCAAAAGTCAAACTCCTGATTGTGCGGTCTCCCGCGCTGCAGGTCCGCCTCGTTGCTTTTCAAGCCCCTCCAGGGGCCGGGGATAAAGTGCCTTAGTGCGTGGGGCCAAGGGCTGGCAGCAAAAGTCAAACTCCTGATTGTGCGGTCTTCCATGCTGTGGGTCCGCCTCGATGCTTTTCAAGCCCCACCAGGGGCCGGGGATAAAGTGCCTTAGTGCATGAGGCCAAGGGCTGGTGGCAAAAGTCAAACTCCTGATCGTGCGGTCTCCCGCGCTGCGGGTCCGCCTCAATGCTTTTCAAGCCCCTCCAGGGGCCGGGGATAAAGTGCCTTAGTGCATGGGGCCAAGGGCTGGTGGCAAAAGTCAAACTCCTTATTGTGCGATCTCCCGCGCTGCGGGTCCGCCTCAATGCTTTTCAAGCCCCTCCAGGGGCCGGGGATAAAGTGCCTTAGTGCGTGGGGCCAAGGGCTGGCGGCAAAAGTCAAACTCCTGATTGTGCGTTCTCATAGTCACTTCGATGGAAGTCGAAAATCTCCAGCGGAGTGAGGCTGGAGGTTATAGCCAAACGAGAGTTCCAAGAGGACAGATACCCCTTTTGCAAAGAATAGCTGAACAGGATTTGTTGCTGTTGAGAAGAACGTAGCAGGAGTTGCCGCAAAGTCAGGCTGATCGGCGATGCACTTTGGGTGGATAGATGAATAGGTAGGTCCCAGTCTCCTCTCAGTTCCTTAGGGGATTTTTTGGCCAAAAATGTTCTTAAGTTTTTGATCCTGTGCAGCCTTAGCCCCACCACCAAGGTTCCAGAATTGGAGGTGCACCACTTGGGGGGTTAGAACTTAATCAGGCTGAGTCCAGATGTGGATTCAAGATGGTTGGAGCCTTTTCTGTCCCTGAGGCTCTGATCAGGAGGCCAGCCAACTAGCCCTTGGAGTCACTCCAGTAGTCCTGGGTTCAACAGTAGAACAGGGCTCAAACGGCATGGCAGGTAGGGCATTTTTGTAAAAAATAAAAAAGTGGTGGGGACAGCTCACCCAGGCATCGTGCAGTTCTCTCACCCCAAAAAAGGTGCATCAGTTTTTCTTCCCCCTGGGGGTGGATTGAAGGCGTGTGCCCAAAATCTGCCCATGGGGGACAAAAATGCCACTAGATACCAGGAGAAAATATTTCCCAAAATAAGAAAAAGGGGGTCGGGGAGGCTAAACAAGGCATAGCGCTGTGCTCCCACTCCAGAACAGATGCATCAGCCTTTCTGCCCCCTGGGGTTGGATTGAGAGTATTTACCGAAATTCTGCTACAAGGGGACAGAAAGGCCACTAGTCACCAGCAGAAAAATATCCCCCAAAATAAAAAAAATAGGGAGGGCTAGACTTACCCTGACATTGTGCCATGATCCCATCCTAGAACAGGTGCATCGGTCTTTCTGCCCCCTAGAAGTGGATTGAGGGAAGTTACCCAAAATCTGCCCCTGGTGGACAAAATGGGCACCAGACACAAGGGATTTCAACATGGTGTAAAAATAAACTCAAACCTAGGGTGACATGATCTTGCTTTGAGACAATAGTCCTCCCACAGAATGAGCAATAGAGTTTTTCTGCCCACTGGGGACAAAAGCATCGCCATCCCTATGGCAAGACAGGAAATATTAATTATTTTGTATTTTTTTACATACGGCTATCAGAGTAGGGCTAAGTCCCAGCATCGTCCTACTTTTAGGCTGAATGGTTGCCCTTTTTGGGCTCAGGTTAGCTGCCAGCTGGGGAAACCTAGCAAACACAGGCATTTTTGAATACTACACACCTTGGCCAGTCCAAGATGGTGTGCCTCGTGTGGATCCCAAGACAAGTTTTTGCCCACAATGCCCTGCAACTCTCTAACTTTGGCTGGAACTATGTATTTCTATGACGTAATCTTCCGAAAACCACAGAGATCCACAAAATTCCCACCACTCAGCATTCTCCCACTTGGCCCCAAAAAAATGCTACCCCACTTGTGTGGCTGGTCCTAGTGCCCAAGATGCAAAAGGCCCCAAAACACAATGTGGCAAAATCAGCAATCTGGGTAGCTCTGGGTTTTGGGCCTGGGCTCAGCAGCCACCCAAGAAAACCGGCCAAATCCAGAAACTTCTGAAAACTATACATCCAAGGAAGTCCAAGGTGGCCTGCCTCTCATGGATTCCACAATATTTTATTACCCACAATGCCATTCAAATCTTAAACTTTCACTAAAATTGCAAATTCTCCTTGCATTTCTTTGACGTAAATGTCCGTAAACCACGGGAATCCACATAATTTATACCAACCATCATTTCCCCACTTGTCCTGATAAAAATACTACCCTACTTATATGGCTAGGTGTACTGCCCCCAATAGGCACACATCAAACCAGGGTCAATGAGAGTCGCTCTGAAGGACTCCCATTGACCTTGGTTTAATGCATGCCTGTTGCTGGCACTAGGCCCAGTCACACAAGTGGGGTAGCAAAGTTTGAGGTTTGCAGGGGATTGTGGGCGAGAACAATTTGTGGCATCCATGTGAGACACACCGTCCTGAACTCCCATGGTTGTCTAGTTTCAGAAATGTTTATCTTTGGTAGGTTTCCCTTGCCGGCCGCTGAGCCCTGGCCCAAAAACCACAGCTACCCCCATTGCCAAATCAGGTCATTTTTGTGACTCGAAATGTTGATTTCTCCACATTGTATTTTGAGCCCTTTCCCGTTGCAGGAACTAGGCCTACCCACCCACGTGAGGTACCATTTACATTGGGAGACTTGGGGAAATGCAAGATGGTAGGACATGTGTGGCTCTCCACAGATTCTAGAACTTTCTATCACAGAAATATGAGGAAAATGTGTTTTTTAGTTCCCAGGGTGTGTAGTTTTAAAAAATGTGCAGGTTTGCTAGATGTTCATAGGTGCCAGTTGAGCTAGGGCTCAAAATCTGCAGCTACCCACATTGCAAAAAAAGTGTCAGTTTTCAGTGGAAAAATTTAATGTGTCCATGTTGCATTTTGGGGCCTTTCCTTTCGCAGGCACTAGGCGAAACCCACACAAGTGAGGCATCATTTGTATCAGGAAACATGGGGGAATGCTAGGGGGTAGGACAGTTGTGGCTTTTGACAGATTCCATACTTTGCCATCACTGAAATGTGAGCAAAATGTGGAATTTCAGTCAAAGTTTGAGGTTTGCTAGGGCTTTTGGGTAAGAAAACCTTGGGAGACTTGGGGGAATGCAAGATGGTAGGAAATGTGTTGCTCACCACAGCTTCCAGAACTTTCCATTACAAAAATATGAGGAAAATGTGTTTTTTATTCAAGTTTGAAGTTTGCAAGGACTTCTAGGTAAAAAAACCTGGTGCGAGCCACACAAATCAGCCCACACTGGATTTCACTGGGTGTCTAGTTTTCAAGAAGGTGCAGATTTGCTAGGTTCCCTAGCTGCTAGCTAAGCTAGGGTCAAAATACAGAGCTACCCACATTGCAAAAAGTGTCAGTTTTCAGTGGAAAAATGTAATGTGTCCATGCTGTGTTTTCGGGACTTTCCTGTCACAGGCACTAGGTGAAACCCACACAAGTGAGGTATAATTTGCATCAGAAGACATGGGGGATCCTATGGTGGCAGGAAATGTGTGTCCCTCCACAGATTCCAGATCTTTCCATCACAGAAATGTGAGGAAATAATTTTTGTCAAAGTTTGAGGTTTGCAAGAGCTTTTGGGTAAGATAACCTGGTGGAAGTCACACAAGTCACCCCACCCTGCATTGTCCCAGGTATCTAGTTATCAAAAATGTGCAGGTTGAATAGGTTTCACTCTATGGCAGATGAGCGAGGGCCCAAAATCCACAGCTACCCACATTGTAAAACAAAAGCGTCCGTTGTCAGTGGAAAAATGTGATGTGTCCATGTTGCATGTTGGGCCTTTCCTGTTGCGGGCACTAGGCCTACCCACACAAGTGAGGCACCATCTATATTGGGAGGCTTGCGGGAATACTAAGTGGTCAGAAATTAGTGACTCTCCACAGATTCTAGAACTTTCCACCACAAAAATTTGTTTAGTCAAAGTGTGAGATTTTGCAAGGGCTTCTGAGAAAGAAAACCTGGTGTGAGACACACAGGTCACCCACCCTGGATTTGCCTAGGAGTCTAATTTTCAAAAACGTACAGGTTTGCTAGGTTTTCTTGGGCGCCGACTAAGCTAGGGCCCACAATACACAACTGCCCACATTGCAAAAAAGGGTCAGTTTTCAATGGAAAAATGTGATGTGTCCATGTTGCATTTTGGGGCCTTTCCTGTCGCAGGCACTAGGCCTACCCACATAAGTGAGGTCGTTGTTACTAGGCCTACCTACACAAGTGAGGTACCATTTGTATTGGGAGACTGGGGCTTATGCCGAGTGGTCGGAAAAGTGTGTCTCTTCACAGATTCCAGAACAGAAATGTGAGGAAAGTGTGTTTTTTTGTCAAACTTTGAGATTTGCAAGAGATTCTGGGTAAAATAACCTGGCGTGAGCCACATAGGTCACTCCACCCTGGATTTCCCAAGGTGTCTTGTTACCATAAATGTGCAGGTTTCTAGGTTTCCTTAGGTGCCAGCTGAGCTAGGGTCCAAAATCCGCAGCTACCCAAATTGCAAAAAAGGGTTAGTTGTCAGTGAAAAAATGTGATGTGTTCATATTGTATTTAGGGGCTTTCCTTTCGGGGACACTAGGCGTACCAACACAAGTGAAGTACCATTTGTATCGGGAGACTTGGGGGAATATCGGGTGGTAAGAAGTTTATGGCTATCCACAGATTTTAGACCTTTCCTTCACAGGAATATGAGGAAGATATGTATTTTAGTCAAAATTAGAGGTTTGCAAGGGCTCCTGGGTAAGAAAACCTGGTGCAAGTCACACAGTTCACCCCAACCTGCATTCCCCTGGGAGTCTAGTTTCAAAAAATTTACAGGTTTCTAGGTTTCCTTAGGGGCTAGCTGAGCTAGAGTACAAATTCTGCAGCTACCCAAATTGCACAAAAGGGTCAGTTTTCAGTGGAAAAATGTGGTGTGGTCATGTTGTGTTTTGGGGCCTTTCCTTTCATGGACACTAGGCCCACCCACACATGTGAGGTATCATGTGTATTTGGAGACTTGGGGGAATGCCGGGTGGTAGTACATTTGTAGCTGTCCACAGAGTCCAGCTCTTTTCATCATAGAAATGTGAGAAATGTATTTTTGTTAGTCAAAGTTAGATGTTTGCAAGGACTTCTGGGTAAAAAAACCTGGTGCGAGCCACACAAGTCACCCCATTTCGGATTCCTCCTGGTATCTATTTTTTTTTTAAATGTTCAGGTATTCTAAGTTTCCTTAAGTGCCAGCTGAGCTAGGACCTAAAATCTGCAGCTACTCACATTACAAAAAAGGGGTCAGTTTTCAGTGAAAAAATGTGATGTGTCCATGTTGCGTTTTTGGACCTTTGCTGTCGCGGGCGTAGCCACACAAGTGAGTTGCAATTTTTATCAGGAGACTTTGGGGAACACAAAATAGCTGAACATTTCTTATTACCAATTGTATTTCTCTGCATTTGTATCTTACAAATATAAGCCAGTGCAAGACAAAAGACATTTTAAGAAATGCTCTCGGAATCACACGCTAGTATGGGTATTCATGAATTTAGAGATGTGCAAATAACCACTGTTTCCAAAACTCCGTATCTGGTGTTCATTTCAGAAATACATAGATTTCCTTGATACCCATTTTTCACTCTTTATATTTTACCTTATAAAGTGCTCTATACCCTGCACACACTGAGAAACCATTGTAAAGAGCAGTTCAGTTGTTGGCTCTGGGTAACTCGAGGTCTTGTAAAGCCTACAAACCTTACATATCCGTACAACAAGAAGCGTCTAGTGGATGTAATGGTATATTGCTTTTGTAAATCCGCCATTGTGACAAGAAGTTACAAATGAAAATTTTGTCACAATTGGATGTTTTTTCCTACTCATTTTTAATAGTTTTTATTTCAATGGTTAGTTTCTTTGGGAAAACCTTGAGGAAGTTACATATATGACCCCTTGCTGAATTTGGAATTGTGCCAACTTTTCAAAAATGTATAGCTTTCCAGAATCATCTATGGATTCCACAGTGGTTTCTACCACAAACTGGAAGTAGATATAGGTTGAAAGCACAAAAAGTAGGAAAAATGGGCTACCTCTTAGAAAAATGCCAAACCTGTGGTGAAAAAATTGGTTTTTTGATTCATCTCTGCATGTTCCTGAAAGCTGGGAAGATGGTGACTTTAGCCTAGTAAACCTTTTGTTGACTTTTTCTGCACCTTTGTCCAATTTTTCCCAATCCCCCAAAATATTGTTACATTTTGACTACTTTCTCAGTCCCATCCAGGGAAATCCACAAACCATGGGTACCTCCAGAATCCTCAAGATGATGGAAAAAAGGACGCAAGATAGGCATGGATACCTTATGTGGAAAAAAAGTTATGGATGCCTAAGGATCAAACTATCCCAAATAGTCAAAAAATTACTTCGCATTCTAGGGGGTAAAGGCTAGCAGTGCAATGGTTAAAAGTATTAGATGATCATTTACAATCAAGTGAATGAAGTTGTTACTGTGGAAGAAAAGCTTTCTGATGTCACAGACTATGCGGGCTCATTTACTATCTAAATGCTTCCTTCCATTTTGAATGTGACATCATAATACACCACATGATCACTGCTGCTGTTGTTTTCCTTGCTGTAATGAAGAATTGTGAGTTTTACACTGAAAGACTGAAGCTTTCTCAATCCCACTGGATGTGATGTACTTAAACAAGGACAACCTGATTGTACCAGGCTGTATTACATACTATGTATCAACTCATGCTACCTGAATAGACTCTGAGAACGTCTTCACCTAATGTAATAGTATTATGAGAGAATGTTTCTTCTTGCTCGTTCCCCATTGGTGCACATCCTGGGAACCCTGTTCTTGTGTAGTGAATGTGTGTAATTCTTATCTAAAGTCCTATAAAAGGGCCTGCATATTCACTGTTAGAGAGACCACTTTTTCCCCACTTTAGAATACATATCCATGTTGGATTTTCCATTGAACTTTACTGAGTTCTTTGTACTTATAATTTAAGTACTATTAGACTAACTGATTGATGATCCTGCTTATATATTTTTGCTTGTATATTCTTTAAGTAAACTTAAAAAACTTAGGGCCATATGTATCAAGCCCATTTCCCGTTCGCAAACGGGAACAAGCCTTTTGGGATGTATCATCCCAAAAGGCATTCGCAAAATAGAGAATCGCAAAATTGCGATTCTCTATTTTGCGAATGCATTTAAGGAATCGCAAATTGCGATTCCTTAAATGAAATGTATGAAGCACCTAAGTTGTGCGATTATGGCTTAAGGAATCGCAAATTACCACCAACTACAGGTTGGTGGTAACTTACGATTTCTTTGAGAAATGCATTGTTTTGCATTTTTCAAAGTGGCATGTGGCGCACATACATGCCCTTATGGCAAGTATGTGCGCAACATGTGCACCCTGGCTCATTTCAGGGGTGCAACAGGGTGTCCTTTGGACACCCTTGCAACCTTGAAATTGCATTCTCAATTTGCGATTCTCTAATTGCTAATCGCAAATTGAGAATGTCCTCCCATTCCTTCCTATGGGCCTCTAGGCCCATTCCTATGGGCCTCTAGGCCCATAGGAATGAATGGGGAGGATTTCCTTAACTGCGATTCGCAATTTGCGAATCGCTATTAAGGAATATGTAGGATTCGCAAATTGTTTTGCGAATCCTACATACATCTCGTTTGCGATTCTCAAATAGCAATTCTCAAAAATTCGCTATTTGAGAATCGCAAACACAAACTTTGATACATATGGCCCTTAGCCCATGTCTGTCATTTGTATTGAGAATGTCACAGCTTTATTATGATGTATAAGATCTAACAGATGAGAGAGAGAAAGAACCAGTCGAGGGAGCGCCAAATTCCATATAGGTACTATACCACTCCAAGTCCAAGTAGTGGTTGTATATTGGGCAAGTAAAGGACAGACAGATTTGCATGCTGACCAACTAGGGAATAGAGGTTTACACACATGCATGTGGCTTAGCCAATGGCACAAATATACAGTCAAAGCTGGGAAATTACGATTCCCATTGAGTGGTACTTTCCACATACCAAAAATAGAGAATTTGAGAAGCAGAGTGTTCGATTTTAGACCTCAGCCTAGACCCACACAATTTGAGGCCCTGTATTTTTGGGAGCAGGTTACAAACAAAAAGAAAAGAAAGTAGGTTGCATTAAAAATCTGTGATAAGGCTTATTTGTGGATAAGATCTCCTCCAAGTTACACTGAGACTACTGCTCCATCCCCTGTCCACACCTCAACAACCGCTGAGTTGGCCAAATCACTATCATCAGATAACCCAAGTATGTCTGAGTTAAACCCTCGACAGGGGATGACTTGGGAACTCCTGTCACAACTATTTTGACTTCACAACTCACTAAGGGTGGGCGGTAAACTCCGCTCCGCTAGCAAAAACTTCAGCGTCCGCTGCATAGCGGAGTTAACACCCACCAGTAAGTGATCAACAAAGAAGCTGTCATAGAATAACACATATTATAACATGCAGATGTTTCAGGCTCCTTTAAAAATATTAGCACCCAAGTTGGCTCTAATTGGTATTTGGAGCCCGTTGCCAGACTCTTTGCAGGCTCATTTTATGACTATCACCAAAAGGCCAGAGAAGCAGCATTACTCTCACCACTGTGCACAGCTACCACTGCTGCCATTAAGTGACAGTTATGGGCCTGTGAGGGGTTATATCACCCGCTTTGCTTTTCTCTTTAATAGTCTGGTTGACTTACCGTTTTTTGGCTCCTGTTGAACTATCCAGCTTCAGTTCTGGCATGTCCGAGCCAGAAGCCCGATGAGAGGAGGAAAGCATCACAGCAGGGACCGACATTGAGCTGTGGGCGGGTTAGTGTCAGGGGAGTGGGTCTATCTGTGTCCAACACTCTCATCCACGCTTGGTCTTTGAACCAACTGCAAATGAACTACAAGTCCCAGGCACACAAGTTGTTTAGTTTTGCACAAGGCAGGTGTGTGAGTCTCACCACGGATGGCTGTTACCTGCTGGGGTCTCCTGTTAACAACAACCAACCCCTTGGCTTAACACGCTCTATGGCTCTTGGGGATTCTCTGTGAGTATGAGGCACTGCTGAAATGTAAAGAGGCCTAGGATTGGAGCATTGATGGCACCTTAGACCAGCTACTTGCGTCACAGAGAATGCCAAAGTGTTGATTGGTCACATAGAATAGCAAAGTGTTGATTGGTTGTAGAGTTTGCGTGCAGCTGTGCAAACTTTCCACAGAGGCTCCTACAGTGGGTGGGTTGGACTGGGACACTGGCTACTGTAGCTGAGCTTTGAGCGAGTGACATAGTGCGTGGTAAGTGACCACACTGTGCCAAGAAAGAGTAACAACATATATGTACATCATGAGTATCTTTTAAAACCGAAGCAGTACAAAATTACATTCCTTTCCTGAGAACAAGGTCTTAGTAGTAAGGGAAAACTAATCAGAGAATAGTCGGTCAGCCCCAGAATCCAAACCAATGCAGATAGGGGATTGAGAAGTCCTTTAACGAAAAAGGAGCATCAAGATATAACCATAGGTTATACGTTTACGGTGGAAAGAAAGGGAATTTTTTAAAAGATTGTAGTCTCAAACCTTGTCAAAGAGAAGGAGAGACCAATAAAAATAATTAGAGAAACTAAGGAGCCCGAAAGCATTTGAGACTAATCTATTGGGTGTTCCCAATTCATGAAGTCTCCAAGACATTGGTTCAAACAAATTCTGGATCTGAATTTAAGCATTTTTATGTTCCTGTCCAGCTGCAGTGGGATGGTGGACCAGTTAGAGTTAATACTGAAATACTCTTAGACTCTGGAGCTAAGGGTAACGTCCTAGATATCTCTTTAGCCAAGGAGTTGGGTATACCCATAACGGCCAAGGAAATTCCTGAGTCAGTGCGAATTATAGACGGAAGTAAGGTGTCATCCGGGCCCATTGTACATACCTCTCAGGTGATGATATTGATCATACAAGATGCACATTTTGAACAGGTACAATTTGATTTAATTCCTTTTCCTCAATTCAAAGGCATATTAGGAAAACCATGGCTGCAAAGACTCAAACCTGACATTTAGTGGTCCATGCCTCAGTTATTGTTACAATCATCATTCTTTAAAAAACACTGCTGGAAAAAGCCTGTTGTAGTGTCTAGTATTTCTGTTCCAATAATTCCTTTCTGTTAAGAGGATTATTCTGATGTCTTTGATAAAGGTAAAGCAACCACTCTTCCTCCTCATAGACCCTTTGATTGTCAAATTGATCTGCACCCTTGGTCTCAGATTCCATGTAGTCGCATATATGCTTTAACTGAGAAAGAGAACACACGGTTGCGGCAATACTTGGATCTCATGTAGGCAATTGGGTTCAGAAGGCCCTCATGCTCGCTGCCTCTTCACCTTTATTTTTTGTTCCAGAAAATGAGGGTGAGTTAAGATCATGAATTGACTATTGAGCCTTGAATTTTATAACAGTGAAGAATAGAATGCCTTTGATCTACACTAATCGATCAAGTATTTACAAAACTGGACCTGCATGGAGCATATTATCTGGTCAGAGTCCGAGAGGGTGACAAATGGAAAATTGCATTTTGAACTACGTTTGGGCTGTACGAATACCTCGTCATATCTTTAAGACTATACAATGCTCCCGCAGCATTCCAGTATTTCATTAATGAAGTTCTACTGGATTTCCTTAACTTGTGCAGTTGTCTACACTGATGACAGTCTAATCTAATCAAAGTCTTATGCCGAACATGTAACACACGTTTGAGTTATTCAGAACAAATTGCGAGAAAACAGTCTGTAAGCTAAACTTGAAAAATGCATCTTTCACTTACATGAAGTGGAATTTCTGGGGTACATACAATCCTCAACCGGATTCATATGGATCCCAGGAAAGATTTAGGCAATTATACAATGGAAATCCCCTCAAGCCGTCAAGGAAGTCCAAAGCTTCCTAGGGCTTGCAAACGTCTTTGGAAGGTTCATTCCTCATTTCTCTACCTTACTAGCACCAATCACAAAGCTCATTCAGAAAGGAGCAAAGTTTCAATAGGGAGCCGAAACGGAACAACCCTTTGTGCAGCTGAAAGACACTTTCATAAAGGCACCAGTTTTCCAACACCCAGACCCAACTCAACCGTTTGTAGTTGAAGTCGCAGCTTCTCAAGTTGCAGCAGGGGCAGTCCTTTCCCAACGAGATCCTCAGGAAGGAAAATTCCACCAACAGGCATACTATTCCAGAAAGCTGAATCATGCAGCAAGCCAATATTCAGTGACTGATTGATAACTTTTAGCTATAAAATAAAGCCTTTGAAGAATGAAGACACTATCTCCTCAGGGGCCTCCATACTATTACCATATTGACAAACCATAGAAACCAGCAGTTATTAAAATCAGCACATGCACTGTCTAGTCACCATCTATGCTAGATGCAGTTCTTTCATGACTATGACTTTGTGATTCAATTCCAACCTGGAAGAAAAAACAAGAAGGCTGATACCCTTTCTAGGTATGGTTATATTGCTACAGAACAAGTAGATGAACCCCCTCTAATAATACCGGTATATAAGATCCAGGGAGCATTGACACACGCTTCTGATAAAAATTACTTCTTAGCACAAGTAGACCTAGAATTGAAGACATTGGAAGCTCAAAAACTTTACTTAGACACGAATGCAAGGAGGGACTAATATGTAAACAGGTAAATATTACCATTATCATTTGCCTACTGTAAATACTCAACAACAGGCTCTACAGTGGCTTCACAGTAATGCTTTATCAGGACATCTTA
The DNA here is from genome assembly GCA_963921515.1 of Calotriton arnoldi. Lineage (NCBI taxonomy): Eukaryota > Metazoa > Chordata > Amphibia > Caudata > Salamandridae > Calotriton > Calotriton arnoldi. The sequence continues at coordinate 911,440 of CAWUFW010004677.1, forward strand.
AAGAGAAAAAACGGGGGAACTGGTACAATGTTATGTAGAAAATTGTACCATTTGTACACAAGGTAAAAGGTCTCATCCCCTGGGCTCCTCGGAGCTATCTAAATTTGTAATGGAGGGCCACACGGACCCCTCTGGGTCCCAGTGACCACCACCTCCTCAAGGCCAAATTCTTTTTTGTAAAATGAGAGGGACACCGCGCGACCCCCCTCCCGGGCCCCTCGCCCCGGGGACCGCCACCATCCTCGGGGCAGGCCCTACAACAACAATGGAGGGGGAACACGTGGCCTCCCTCCTGGAGCCATAAATGACCCTAGGGACTGCCACTCCCCAGGGCCAGCTCCTGCTATGTTCTGGGGTGCCAACCCCTGGGACATAGCTGTTTGCTGTGGCTTGGTGGAAGCCCTACTGTTTCCGCCCAGTCACAGCAAGCACTACGCTTCCATCAAGTGAGAGCTGACAAAATGCTCTCGCTTGCTGGAAGTGGAGCATTCATCTGTTTCTCTTTCCGCTATCAAGCAAGCAGGGAAACAGACAATTGCTTTCAGGCACAGGGAGCTGCATGTTTAGCAGCTCCCTATGCCTGAAAGCAATGCTGGCACCTGCAGGAGGCTGGGTGCTGGCAGGGACCGCAGGGGCCTTCAGCCTTCCCCATTGGTCTCAATAGGAGAGAAATATGGCTAGACCTTGGGGGATGGGGTCTCCGGGGCCAAAATCGACTTGGGGAGGGGGCTGTGCGGCCCACCTCCCCAAGGAGGCTCTTTTTTTTCATCTGCTGCTGAGAGGAGAGATCGTGTTCTAAACTTTTAAAAACTATTTGTATGTAAAATTCCTAAAAGTGTCGCCCATTTGTCCTCTCCCCATATACATTTGTGATATGCAAAGTCTTCCCGCCCTTTTCCCAGGATGATGGACATTTACTAATTAGCCAGTAGAAAGTACTCCAGTTGGGTAGAGGTGCTGCACAAAACACTGGCCTCTTCTTGGATAAATATGCATGGCAGTATTCATTTAGGCACGATGCTCTTTCACAGATATAAAACCTCAACGGGAAGCACTTACAAATGTAAACAAAGCAGGTGCCTGAGATGAAGCTCCACTTCTGTAAAGTACTAATCACCCCAACTTTGCTGGCATTGCCAAGTCAAAGCAAGTGTGGTTTCTCATCATTTCCACTGTGATAAGTTATCCATAACCCTTGATGGAGGTGTTTCCATCCTTGTTTTTATTGAGCTCAAAATCTCATACAGTGTTTGTGATGAGGGGGTTCTTTCTTGTCATCTGCTGCTGAGACCAAAGATTGTGTTCTAAACTTTTAAAAACTAGAAGAATGTAAATTGCCTAGCAGACCCACACGTTTGGCTCCGCCCCATATAGATTTACAGTATGCAATGTCTTCCCGCCCTTTACCCGAGATGATGGACAGCTTACTAAAAGGCCCCACCAGTGACTTTCATGCTGATTTTGGAGGCACATTCCTCATGCTTAGGAATATGATTGCATCTCCACCAAACAAAGAACCACTTACTTCTGCAAAGTACAAATCATCAAGTATGTTTTCTCTGCAGTTCCACTTTGTAAAGCTATCTGATGAAGACACTCGAGGAACAATCACATTGTCAAAGTTACAGACAGACAAGGTCACTAAAGACATTTTTTCTGCATCCTTTATGCAACTGTAGTGTAGGAGACACAGTATACAATTACCCAACGAGGCTGGACTTTCTAATTAGCCAGTAGAAAGTACTCCACTTGGGTAGAGGTGTTGCACAAAACAGTGGCCTCTTCTTGGATAAATACCCAGGGCAGGATTCATTCTGACATGATGCTCATTTCATAGAAATTAAACCTCAACAAAATACAATTAGGAAATAAATTTACAAAAACACAGAAATTCACAGAAAAAAACCAAAGGTTACAGGGGAATTATAGTTAGCAAATAGAATTTAAAAAACCTTAAAAAATCACTGACAAAACCAAAGGTTACAGGGACGTTGCCAGAGCTAACTATAACTTACCCCACCGCAATGTACTGCTTATGACCACACATAATACATCACTCAGGACCAGGTGACATGGACATATATTCTTCCCTGTTCCTCTCTCAATGTCATACACTAACCTGATTTCCTGAGAGGGCGAAAGGAGTCCAGATGCTATATATATATATATATATATATAAACTACTGGCGGTCGCCAGTAGGTAGTTATAGTTAGGACCTTGTTTCTATTCAAAAAGCGTTTTTTCTTTTGCCAATATCTTTGGCGCCGTTTGACGAATCTTCACGACATTTTGAAAACTAATGGTTCTCTCAGGTCCGCTTCTGTCTTGAAAGTTTCGAGGGGATTCGTCAAGCGGGGGCCGAGACAAAAGGGGGGTCCCAAAACGCATTTTCTCCATGTTAATTTCCATAGGAACTTTAGACACGGCTACAGCCCGAACTGTTGAACGGAATTACACCAAATTTGGCAAAAAGGTAGCTCTTGGTTCAGAAAACGCCCTTTTTTAAAAATGGTGTAAATCCATTCAGCAGTTCCTGAGAAATTCAAAAAATAAAAAATATTGATATCTGAGGGCCGAGGAAGGTTTGCGAACCCTCCCGAGCACGAGCTTCATTCTTATTGGCTGCCAACACTCCAAACCAAAATGTGTTGGCAGCCATTTTGTGACTCGGTTGAACAGAGTCACAAGGAAAAAGGGAAAGAAATGTTATAAATGAAGGAAAGGGGGCAGGGTAGAAACACCCTGACACCCTAGGCCTGGTCAGGGGGTCCCACAGGGTCCCCCAGGGCCAAAAAAAGCATTTTTATTTTTTTAAACAATTCGGCGGAAGTCGCGCTGGGTGAGCGAATCCTGCCAAGAATATTTAAAAAAACGAAGCGCAAGCCCTCCGGTGGGCAGATCCTGGGGGCAATGTGCCATATATATATATATATATATATATGCGGGGACTGCGTGGGTCCCCGCAGCCCCGGGGCCCGCCACCACCCCGGGGCTTTATTTATTATGCGTGGGGGGCATGTGGCCCCCCGCAGCCCCGGGGATCGCCACCTCCCCTGGGCATCTGTCATTATGGGTGGGGGGCCTCGCAGCCCCCCCAAGCCCCGGGGACTGCCACCTCCCCAGGGCTTAAATTTAAATTATAAAGTGTAGGGGGGCTCTTGCCCCTTCCCACACTGCCCCAAGGACCACCACCTCCCCGGGGCATTGATCGTGAAGTTCGGGGCATTGAGTTAATAAATGTGGGGGGCCTCACAGGCCCCCCTAAGCCCCGGGGACCACCACCTCCCCGGGGCATTGAATATGTAAATATGGGGGTCCGTAGCAGACCCCAGGCCCCGGGGACCACCCCCTCCCTGGGGCTTTAAACTTGTTGGGAGGGGGGCCGCGCAGCCCACCTCCTGGAGCCCTCCTTGGCCCTGGGGACCTCCACCCCCCAGGGCCGGCTCCAGCAATGTCCCGGGGTGCCCACCCCTGGACATTGCAGTTTGCAATGACAGGGCGGGAGCACGGCTCCTGTCGGGTCATTGCAAACTCTGCTTCGCTTCATGGAAGCGAGAGCAGAAAACCTGCTCTCACTTCCATGAAGCGAAGCAGTATTGCTTTTGGACAAGGGGAGCTGCATGTCAGCAGCTCCCCTTGTCCAAAAGCAATGCCGGCTCCCGCAGGAGGCGGGGAGCTGGCTGGGACTGTGGGGGCATTGGGGCTCCCCCCGCGGTCCCCAACATAAGGCCAGGCCCCGGGGGATGGGGTGCCCGGGGCCAGAAGTGGCCAAGGGAAGGGGGGCCACACGGCCCCCCTCCTGTACACTTTAATTTTTTTTTTAAATAAAAAAGAGGCAATGCCTGGGGGATGGGGTCCCCGTGGCCATTATTGGCCTCAGGAGGGGGGCCATGCGGCCCCCCTCCAAAATTTAAAAAAAAAAAAAAAATGCTGGCCAGGCCCCCGGTGATGGGGTCCCCGGGGCCAATAGCGGCCCTGTGAAGGGGGGGCACATGGCCCCGTCCCTTATTTTTTTAAAATAATAATAAAGGTAATGCCCCGGGGGATGGAGTCCCCGGGACGAATACTGAATAATGGAAGTAGTGCTTATTTTTTTTCTTTCTATTTAGGAGTCGCAAAGACAACGCAGCTCTCAGCGTGGCCCCCTGGTTTACGTCGCGTTGGATTCGCGAATCCACCTCAAATAAATAATTTAGTAGTATATAAATTTAGACTGTAGTGTTGTATTTGTGAAGTTGTTTTAAAGAGGTAGTATGATCGAAGTTAATGATAAGAATAAAATTCATAGAGTTAGTAAAAATATATAAAATTAAAAATTAATAGTTAAACCTGAAAAGTGTATTGTGTTGTAGTACATTGAATTCATGCTTTTGCATATTCGCGACGGGTGAGCAAATCCACCCCAAAAAAAAATATATGTATGTGTAAAAAAAAATTTGATTCACTATTGTGTTATAGGGTAGCTCTAAAAAGAGCCCTTGTTTACATTATGAGTTTGTTGTAGTTGTATGTAAGTGCAGATGCACAGCTTTAGGTTGTTGAGAAAGACTCTTTTTCCTTGATCTGTGAAGTGTACTCCATCACTTCTGTAGATGGCATCCATATCAAAACGTATATTGTTGTTACAGATGGAGCCCATCCTATGGTCTCTGAGGTAAGCAGAAACAGCTTTATTGACATTCTTACTAGCTTTCTCAATCTGTGGACAGAATTCATTTGACCACTTCCATTTCTGTCTTTGGCATATATTAGAGTATACAAAGACAGTTTAAGGCAAAAGCAACATCAATTGCGCAAAGGTGTCCTTCATTATCATTTCCAGCCCTACCCCAGTCAATGTGCCTAGGTCATTGCCACCACAGTGCACAATCATGAGTTCAGGGGGTTGGAGATGCAAAAAGGTTTTAACCAAAGGCATTAATTGGTGCCACTTTAATCCTCTCTGTGCAATCCATTTAATACCTTGAAATCAAGGAGAGGGGGCTCTGGGATCCAAAGGGATGGAGCTCCCAATAACTGTAAAGTTAGAAAAAGGGGTTCCCTTTGGTCTAGACCTATATAGAGTAATTCACACCACAAATACAGCCACACTCATACCTTCAAACAGATACTGATTATCAAACCACTAAGAATGTATCAAAGCACTTAAATGTAAACAAATTAAGAAAAATATATTTTAATCAATATAAAACTGTACAGATATTGAGTCCACACGGACAATTCATAAAATAGCTAAAAACACATAAGCTCAGAACACAATTTTTCATATATCCATAGAGCACAATTCATAAATTAAAAAAAGGAGAATAAACACGGACAGTCTACTTTGTCATATACATGTTAATTCGGATCCACCATAGACAGCGAAGAGCATGGGTCTGGATTCCCTATCTCTAATTAACTGCTGACTTATCCAAATTTAACAACACAGAAAGCTGGGCGTCGACGCGTTTCAGTAGCACATTCACAATAGGAACACCTTCTTCAGGACATACGTATTTTCTCCTTTATATAGTTTTTGCATCAGTCTTTAATCTCACCTAGTATAAGGTAGAAATAAAGAAAATAGATATCACTCAAATGAGCTTCATTAGTAAGGCTCACTCACTTAAATCTATTTCAACATGTTATGCGTTCTCACAATTTAATCAAAATCCATACTAACTTTACAGTTATAAGTGCTCCAATCATCCTAAGTTATAAACTAATACAACATACATTACACTTGACTCTCTCTTGTTTCTGTCATACTGAGCAAGTGCCCAATGTTGGACACTCCTTTCATCTTTTGTTGTTACTCACCAGTGCCACAGCACTCCGGTGAGAGGTTCTCCCAATGTGGAGTACATATACAACGATGTTACAAATGAATTCTAAAATGTTAAGAAAACCTCGTTATATTAGAATAATGCTTTGTTTTAATCCTCAATACTTAGGATAACCTTATAAATGTTGTTACCTTTTTCTTAAAAACAGTCAAATGGCTATAGGGGCATTTTCTTGGATTTATTGATAGTCCAATTTTCTAGCTCCCTGTATAGTGAAGGTAAATTGTAAATATTATTACCTTGGTTTTTTCATACACTAGAAAAACAAGGTATTTTATAAAGACCTCACCTTTACAAATCTCGCTAGGTTATCAGTCATCAGTTGGTAGAATTAAGAACCGGAACACGTCTCGGTCTCTTCAAGGGCTTAGATAAATGGACTTGAATTTAAAACCGGAATACGTCTCGGTCTTCTGAAATAAGCAAACCATTTTTACTGTCAATACCATTATTATAAACAGTCTATTTAAGTTTCAAAGTGGCAAAGTTATAAACAATGTATCTTACCGTCTGTATCGTCAACAGCGAGTATCATGTGTCACGTCTTGCTGGCAGCGGAATAGCGTTTTCGTGGCTAAATGAAATTTAAATTCATGCATGAATAATATGTACTGAGATTTTTATGCATATTACCAACATGTGGTCGCGATCTCTAGTATATTTTCTAGTGGACTCGGACAGGAGAGGTATAATCCCAATAGTTATTTTTAGAAATGTCTGGCCGATAAGTGCATAACACTATCATAGTCTCTGTCAACTTTTAGTAGGGCCATTAAGTTTACAACTATTTTACCTGCCTATTTAGAGATATATAGCGTTACGGCATATGGAGTACGACTCAAAAGCCCTCACCTTTTCATTCCAACGAAAGTAGCTGTTCCCGGTGCCCTTCCTCGACTGCGATCCGTTCGAAATTAGGACGCACCGCGGCGCACCCGCTATTTATTCAACCCGTGTGTCCTTACGCTATTGCGTGTGATCACATGGGTGGGATTGAAAAAAACTTTATTGGCATCGATACAAATACACAAAAACCCTATTAGTACCTTACTAACGTCCATCCGTTATGTCCGGTTAAAAGACACCGCCATTCTAAAGGTCCACATTTTAAAGCGATAAAGAGATATTTTAAGCGATAAAAAAAGATTTTTTAACATTCGCGTTTGTTATCTATATGCGATACGGTTTCTTAGATACCACAATACTAAGTTGCAAAAATGATCAAGGCATATTAAAAATATGTGAAAAAATGGCAAAAATGCTCCCACATATTTAGGCTTTTCGATAAACTTAACCGTGTGGGGTAGGGCAGATAGTCGCGCCATACCTCACCATCTGTGTAATACCTGTGATGTCTGCTCTATTTGTAGTCTCTTTTTATTTATATTTAGCCACAGGTCTTAATCAGTATTATTTCTACATATACCTAAATAGCAATATAATGAGAATTTTTTTTGTTTTTTTGCTTTTCTTTACTATGGACAGATAGCTCCTCTGGATTTATGAGACAATTCTCATCCAATCCTCCTTGGTATTCAATCCCTTTGATATTGTATCTAAGGTAGAGATATACCATTGTTCCCTATTTTTCCTCTTGGTTTCTACATTGCCACCTCTCCTAGATGAAGTTATTTTTTCAATGATGAACCAGTCAAACTCTGTATGTTTGTGTTTTAACGCCGTATAATGATCTACCAAAGGTGCATTCTGTTTGGTAGTTTTCAGAGCTGACCTGTGTTCCAACAATCTGAGTCTTAATTCTCTTCCAGTCTCACCTACATATGCTAGCCCACATGGGCAACGGAGGAGATACACTACATTGCTGCTCCTGCAGTTATTTAAACTCCTTGATGTAATGGTGTATCCATTATAGGTAAATGTCTTTGTGACCATGCAATTGTTGCATATGGAACAATTTCCACATTTGTTGTTGCCTAATGCTTTGCCTCCCTGGAGTGTACTCTGACTGTTCGGACCAACTTCCTTATATGTACGGACTAAGCTTTTTCGTATATTATCATTGCGCTTAAATGCAAATATAGGTTTCGGTAGTTTTACCTCATTCCCCTCATTTAGGATGCTCCAGTTGGAATTAATCACATTTTTTAATCTATTGCTTATGTTTGAAAATTGACTTACAAATACTAATTTCTTCTCTGTAGTCTTTCCTTTTTTCTTACTGTCATTGGGATCAAGGTTCAACATGCTGTCACGATTATAAAAATTAGCACGTTTGAACGAGTGTTTAATACGTTTTTTCGGATAGCACCTATCTAGTAATTTGTTATTCAATGATTCAGAATGTTTATAGAAATCATCGATAGTCGAACAGTTCCTCCTCAACCGGAGGAACTGTTCGAAGGGGATATTATCTCGTTGAGATTGTGGGTGATAGCTCCTGTAGTGGAGAAGTGTGTTTTTGTCAGTGGGCTTCGTGAAGAGTTCTACTTCCAGTGATCCCTCAACATTTTTGATTGTAATATCCAGAAAATGGACTGAACTGTTATTGTAGTCCGCCGTGAATTTAAGGTTAGGATCACCAAGGTTTATCCATTCCAAAAATTGCATCAATGTTGCTTCCTCTCCTTCCCAGATGAAAAAAATATCATCAATGAAGCGGCGCCACATCAAGATGTTCTCAAAGAAGGGCGCCGCCTCATTGAAGACATGTCTATCCTCAAATTTTCCCACATATAAACATGCTAAGCTAGGAGCACAGGTTGCTCCCATGCTGGTCCCTTTGCATTGAAGATATAGATCTTCCTTAAATAAAAACATATTGTTTTTAAGTACTAAAGTAATGCACTCCATGATAAACTACTTACTTGCACCTCTAAGATCATCTTCACTTAAGGTGTCATAGATTACCTCAATTGTATCGACCTGAGGGATATTCGTATATAACACCTCTATGTCGAGGGTTACCAGTATCTGATTGTAGGCATTAAAAGGGACACCCTCGATCATGGAGATGATATGTGCTGAATCACGTACATATGATCTCTGTTTAAGGACCAAAGGTTTTAGAAAAGTGTCAGCATATTGACTAAGGGGTTCTAGTAGGGATCCTATGCAACTCACAATGGGTCTTGAGACGTACTCCATACGCTGTAACCCTATATATCTCTAAATAGGCAGGTAAAATAGTTGTAAACTTAATGGCCCTACTAAAAGTTGACAGAGACTATGATAGTGTTATGCACTTATCGGCCAGACATTTCTACAAATAACTATTGGGATTATACCTCTCCTGTCCGAGTCCACTAGAAAATATACTAGAGATCGCGACCACATATTGGTAATATGCATAAAAATCTCAGTACATATTATTCATGCATGAATTTAAATTTCATTTAGCCACGAAAACGCTATTCCGCTGCCAGCAAGACGTGACACATGATACTCTCTGTTGACGATACAGACGGTGAGATACATTGTTTATAAGTTTGCCACTTTGAAACTTAAATAGACTGTTTATAATAATGGTATTGACAGTAAAAATGGTTTGCTTATTTCAGAAGACCGAGACGTATTCCGGTTTTAAATTCAAGTCCATTTATCTAAGCCCTTGAAGAGACCGAGACGTGTTCCGGTACTTAATTTTACCAACTGATGACTGATAACCTAGCGAGATTTGTAAAGGTGAGGTCTTTATAAAATACCTCGTTTTTCTAGTATATGAAAAAACCAAGGTAATAATATTTACAATTTACCTTCACTATACAGGGAGCTAGTAAATTGGACTATCAATAAATCCAAGAAAATGCCCCTATAGCCATTTGACTGTTTGTAAGAAAAACGTAACAACATTTATAAGGTTATCCTAAGGATTGAGGATTAAAACAAAGCATTATTCTAATATAACGAGGTTTTCTTAACATTTTAGAATTCATTTGTACCATCGTTGTATATCTACTCCACATTGGGAGAACCTCTCACCAAAGTGCTGTGGCACTGGTGAGTAACAACAAAAGCTGAAAGGAGTGTCCAACATTGGGCACTTGCTCGGTATGACTGAAACAAGAGAGAGTCAAGTGTAATGTATGTTGTATTAGTTTATAACTTAGGATGATTGGAGCACTTATAAATGTAAAGTTAGTATGGATTTTGATTAAATTGTGAGAACGCATAAAATGTTAAAATAGATTTAAGTGTGTGAGCCTTACTAATGAAGCTCATTTGAGTGATATCTATTTTCTTTATTTCTACCTTATATTAGGTGAGATTAAAGACTGATAAAAAAACTATATAAAGGAGAAAATACTTATGTCCTGAAGAAGGTGTTCCTATTGTGAATGTGCCACTGAAATGCGTCGACGCCCAGCTTTCTGTGTGGTTAAATATTGATAAGTCAGCAGTTAATTAGAGATAGGGAATCCAGACCCATGCTCTTCGCTGTCTATGGTGGATCCGAATTAACATGTATATGACAAAGTAGACTGTCTGTGTTTATTCTCCTTTTTTTAATTTATGAATTGTGCTCTATGGATATATGAAAAATTGTGTTCTGAGCTTATGTGTTTTTAGATATTTTATGAATTGTCCGTGTGGACTCAATATCTGTACAGTTTTATATTGATTAAAATATATTTTTCTTAATTTGTTTACATTTAAGTGCTTTGATACATTCTGAGTGGTTTGATAATCAGTATCTGTTTGAAGGTATGAGTGTGGCTGTATTTGTGGTGTGAATTACTCTATATAGGTCTTGACCAAAGGAAACCCCTTTTTCTAACTTTACAATCCATTTAATATCCACATTTTGTACAGCTAGGTCTTTGTCAATACCTCTGTGTTCAGCATACCTTTTGCACCAGAAAACATAGCTGTGTCCAACAATCCATACTGTAAGCATCTTGAAGGGATGTCTGGAAGTAATGAAAAGATGTCTGTAGCTGAGGTAGTCAGTTGATAGAATGAGAGGTATCTAAAATGGTGGACAAGTTGCTGTTTTATTAAAAAGTAGAGAATTTATTGGCTGTTTCTCAACATTGTATACTCAAAAATAGGGTGCATGTTACTTTCTTTAAAAAGCATGTTTCTTATTGGTTATTTAAAAATGTTTCAAAGGTACAGTGGATAGGATAAGGTAATATTTTGCAAAAGTCAACCACACCTGCTGTTTGCATTTGTAACCTTGTGTGCTGAACTTGAAAATATGGTGAACTTGTGAACTGCTTGTTCAGTTGAATGTTGCAAAAACTGTTACTATGGAAACTGGGATTAAGCAGTATGGGGGAAGGGTTGTATCTTAACTGTGGTTTTAGAATATGGAATTCTAATTTATATACAAGTAATATGTTATTAAAGTAAGATTTTCCAAGTCAGTATTGTGTTTAGAAGTGGTGTGTTCTTAAAAAATAGTGTTATTATGATTAGTAATATATTTTTGAACTCAGGTGTGGATTCGCGGATCCATCGCGATGGTGCACGGTGGAGTCGCGACTCTAAAAAATTGCAGAATCAGTTTCGGCACTTTTAGAAGTCAGTTGGTAAGGGTTAATATGTCTAACCAATAGAAATGTGTTTTAAAGTTTTAAATAATGTAGGAAGCAATGTGATTTGCTACTTACATTCATTTCAGTGGAGAAAGAGAGGGAAACTTTGCCATTACTGGTTTTACCTTGTTGAGAGTGGTGCATTACATTGATTGTGTGCATAAGAAAATCTTTTATGAGTTTCTGATATTGCATATTCTACAAAAATATTTGGAAGGTGAGTTATATATTTGTGAGGTGTATTAACTGTGATGTTTTTAATATTTTATTAAATGTAGAGATGTGTATTGTAGTTTGTTTTATTGTAGTTAAATGTTGTTTGAAATAGATTGTGTATAGTGATATGTGTATATTGGAAGATGCATTAGTGATTATTGAAGTTTGTATTAGTGTTTGGAAATCTAGAATTGAAGTATACCACATAATGTTAGGTGTCGCTGTCAAATTGGATGTGCAGTGTGTCAAGTTTTAAGGTGTGCATGGAGTTGTAATTGAAGTATGTCCGTAGTTGAATATGTATTTTGATATGTGTTATACATTTGAAGATGCATGATGTATAACAAAGAGGTGTTGTTGCTTTGTATGTGGCTAAGCTCAAGAGTGTGAGTAGTAGTAGAATGGTAAAGTTGTAGCACAAAAGTGTGGTTTAAAACATGTTTACATAAGCTATTAGTGATTAGGCTACTTTTTATAAGTCTGTAAGAGATACATTTGAAATGTGCCACATAATTTTTGGTGTTTGCTTGAAACGGAAAGTGTGTTCTGTAAAGTTTTGAGGTGTGGATAGTGTTGTGATTGAAGAAGGTCTTTACTAGGAGATATATTGTGATGTGTGTTATGTATCTAAAGATGGTAGATGTATAAAACACATGTATGTATCTATTTGTATGTTTCTTTTATATATGATGCTGTTATTAAAAGGTACAGACATATGCATGCATGCTTTCAGGAGTATGGTGAGACTTGCAGTTGAGACATGTGAAGGGTTTCTGCTTTATTTATGGCTAGGTGTAACACTCTAAGTAGTTGTAGAATGGTAAAGCTGCAGCACAAAAGTGAGGTTTTTACACGTTTGTAGAGAGATCAGTTATTACACTAATTTTTGTGAGTCTGTGGAAAGCTACAGTTCAAATATACCGCATAATTTTCAGTGTCTGTTTGAAATTTGAAGTGTAATCTGTCAAGTTTTAAGACGTGGATGGTGTTGTTAGTGAGGTATGTGTGTACTTACAAATGTATAATGGTACCTGTTATACGTCTGAAGATGTTAGATTTATAAAATACAGGTATACATCTATTTGTATGCTTCTTTTATATATGATGGCACTAGGAAAAGGTACAGACACAGGCATGCATGCTTTTAGAAATATGAGGAGACTTTCCACAGAGATATGTGAAGGGTTGCTGCTTTCCTCTTAGCTATGCTCAATACCTGATTATTAGTAGAATAGTGAAGCAGCAGTAGTAGTAGATAAGTGATGTTTAAGATATGTTGGGTGATAATGGTACTTTATTAGAGTCTGTGTAAAACTTCACTTGAAATATGCCGCATGATTTTAGGTGTGTGTTTGAAATTTTAAGTGTAGTGTGTCAAGTTTTAAAGCCTTTATGGTCTTGTGAGTGAGGTACGTCTCTACTTACACATCGTTGTTATGCTTTTGGCAATAGGTACAGATACAAGCATGCATGGTTTTAGGAATATGGTGAGACATATGGCAGAGATATCTGATAGGTTGCTGTTTCATATTTGGCTAGGCACAACATTCTGAGTATGTGTAGAATGGTGAAGCTGCAGCACAGAAGTGAGTTTTAAGATATGTTGGGAGAGGGATTAGTGATTAGGCTACTTTTTATAAGTCTGTCAGAGCTACATTTGAAATGTGCCACATAATTTTTGGTGTTTGCTTGAAACGGAAAGTGTGTTCTGTAAAGTTTTGAGGTGTGGATAGTGTTGTGATTGAAGAAAGTCTTTACTAGGAGATATATTGTGATGTGTGTTATGTATCTAAAGATGGTAGATGTATAAAACACATGTATGTATCTATTTGTATGTTTCTTTTATATATGATGCTGTTATTAAAAGGTACAGACATATGCATGCATGCTTTCAGGAGTATGGTGAGACTTGCAGTTGAGACATGTGAAGGGTTTCTGCTTTATTTTTGGCTATGTGTAACACTCTAAGTAGTTGTAGAATGGTAAAGCTGCAGTACAAAAGTGAAGTTTAACACGTTTGTAGAGAGATCAGTTATTACACTAATTTTTGTGAGTCTGTGGAAAGCTACAGTTCAAATATACAGCATAATTTTCAGTGTCTGTTTGAAATTTGAAGTGTAGTCTGTCTAGTTTTAAGACGTGGATGGTGTTGTGAGTGAGGTATGTGTGTACTTGCAAATGTATAATGGTACCTGTTATACGTCTGAAGATGTTAGATTTATAAAATACAGGTATACATCTATTTGTTTCTTCTTTTATATATGATTGCCACTAGGAAAAGGTACAGACACAATCATGCATGCTTTTAGAAATATGAGGAGACTTTCCACAGAGATATGTGAAGGGTTGCTGCTTTCCTCTTAGCTATGCTCAATACCTGATTATTAGTAGAATAGTGAAGCAGAAGTAGTAGTAGATAAGTGATGTTTAAGATATGTTGGGTGATAATGGTACTTTATTAGAGTCTGTGTAAAACTTCACTTGAAATATGCCGCATGATTTTAGGTGTGTGTTTGAAATTTTAAGTGTAGTGTGTCAAGTTTTAAAGCCTTTATGGTCTTGTGAGTGAGGTATGTCTCTACTTACACATGATTGTTATGCTTTTGGCAATTGGTACAGATACAAGCATGCATGGTTTTAGGAATATGGTGAGACATATGGCAGAGATATCTGATAGGTTGCTGTTTCATATTTGGCTAGGCACAACATTCTGAGTATGTGTAGAATGGTGAAGCTGCAGCACAGAAGTGAGTTTTAAGATATGTTGGGAGAGGGATTAGTGATTAGGCTACTTTCTATGAGTCTGGGGAAATGTATATTTTAAGTACAGTGCAGAAATGTAGGTCTCTCTTTGAAATGTAAAGTGCAGTCTGTCAAGTTTTAAGTTTAAGGTCTGCATGATCTTGTGATTGCTGTATGTCTGTACTTGCACATGTATTCTCATGTCTGCTATGCATATAAAGATACTAGACGTATAAAATACAGGTATACATCAATTTGTATATTTCTTTTAGATATGATGATGATTTGAAAAGGTAGAGACATATCCATGCATACTTTTAACAATATGGAGAGACTTACAGTTGAGTCATGTCATAGACTGCTGGTTTATATTTGGCTAGGCCTAACACCCATGCAGTTATAACATCACCCAAGCACTATCCATGCAGTCTTCCAATCATCCAGGCACTACCTATGCACTGCTGCAATCACCCAGGCACTACCACTGCACTCATGCAATCACCTAGACACTAAGTATGCACTCATGCAAACACCCAGGTATTACCCATGCAATCCTTCAATCACCCAGCCACTACTCATGCACTTATACAATCACTCAGGCACTACCCTTGCACTCCTCCAATCACCCAGTACCCATGGACTCATAAAATCACCCTTTACACTTCTTCAATCACTCAGGCACTACAACAGTACTCCTCCAATCACCCAGGCAGTACCCATGCACTTAAAAAATCACCCAGGCACTTCCTATGTACTCCTGTAATCCCCCAGATATTACCCGTGCACTCATCCAATCACCCAGGCATTACATATGTACTCCTCTAATCTCCCAGACATTACCCCTGTACAAATGCAATCACCAATGCATTAGCTATACACTGGTTCAATCACCCAGGCACTACTGTTGCACTCCTCCAATCACCCTGTCAGTATCTATGCACTCCTCCAATCACTCAGTCAATACCCATGCACTTATAAAGTCACTCAGGCACTACCTATGCACTTATGCAATCACCCAGGCACTACCCTAGTACTCCTCCAATCACCCAGGCACTACCCTTGTTCTCATGCAATCACCCAGGCACTACCCCTGCATTTCTTCAATCACCCAGCCACTAACCCTTCAGTCCTTCAATCACCCAGCCACTACCCATGCACTTATATAATCACTCAGGCACTACCCTTGCACTCTTCCAATCACGCAGGCACTATCCCTGTAATTATGTAACCACTCAGCCAGTGCCTATACACTTATAAAATCACCCAGGCACTACCTTTACACTTCTTCAATCACTCAGGCCCTACAACAGTACTCTTACAATCACCCAGGCAGTACCCATGCACTTATAAAATCATCCAGGCACTTCCTATATACTCCTGTAACACCCCCCCAGATATTACCCCTGCACTCATCCAATCACCCAGGCATTACCTATGTACTCCTCTAATCTCCCAGACATTACCCCTGTACTCATGCAATCACCAATGCATTAGCTATAAACTGGTTCAATCACCCAGGCACTACTGTTGCACTCCTGCAATCACCCTGTCAGTATCTATGCACTCCTCTAATCACTCAGCCAGTACCCATGTACTTATAAAATCACTCAGGCACTACCTATGCACTTATGTAATCACCCATGCACTACCCTAGTACTACTCCAATCACCCAGGCACTACCCTTGTTCTCATACAATCACCCAGGCACTACCCCTGCACTCATGCAATGACCCAGGCACTACCCCTGCACTCATGCAATCACACAGCCACTACCCATGCACTTATATAATCACTCAGACACTACCCTTGCACTCCTCCAATCACACAAGCACTATCCCTGTAATTATGTAATCACTCAGCCAGTAGCCTTGCACTTATAAAATCACCCAGGCACTACCTTTGCACTCCTTAAATCACTCAGGCACTACAACAGTACTCTTACAATCACCCAGGCAGTACCCATGCACTTATAAAATCACCCAGGCACTTCCTATGTACTCCTGTAATCCCCCAGATATTACCCTTCACTCATCCAATCACCCAGGCATTACCTATGTACTCCTCTAATCTCCCAGACATTACCCCTGTACTCATGCAATCACCAATGCATTAGCTATAAACTGGTTCAATCACCCAGGCACTACTGTTGCACTCCTCCAATCACCCTGTCAGTATCTATACACTCATCTAATCACTCCGCCAGTAACCATGCACTTATAAAGTCACTCAGGCACTACCTATGCACTTATGCAATCACCCAGACACCACCCTAGTACTCCTCCAATCACCCAGGCACTATCCTTGTTCTCATACAATCACCCAGGCACTACCTCTGCACTCATGCAATCACCCAGGCACTACCCTTGCAATCCTTTAATCACCCAACCACTACCCATGCACTTATATAACCACTCAGGCACTACCCTTGCACTCCTCCAATCATGCAAGCACTATCCCTGTAATTATGTAATCACAGAGCCAGTAGCCATGCACTTATAAAATCACCCAGGTACTACCTATGCACTTATGCAATCACCCAGACACCACCCTAGTACTCCTCCAATCACCCAGGCACTATCCTTGTTCTCATACAATCACCCAGGCACTACACCTGCACTCATGCAATCACCCAGGCACTACCCTTGCACTCCTTTAATCACCCAACCACTATCCATGCACTTATATAACCACACAGGCACTACCCTTGCACTCCTCCAATCATTCAAGCACTATCCCTGTAATTATGTAATCACAGAGCCAGTAGCCATGCACTTATAAAATCACCCAGGTACTACCTATGCACTTATGCAATCATCCAGGCACTACCCTAGTACTCCTCCAATCACCCAGGTACTACCCTTGTTCTCAGACAATCACCCAGGCACTACCTCTGTACTCCTTCAATCACCCAGCCACTACCCATGCACTAATATAATCACTCAGGCACTACCCTTGCACTCCTCCAATCACGCAAGCACTATCCCTGTAATTATGTAATCACTCAGCCAGTAGCCATGCACTTATAAAATCACCCAGGCACTACCTTTGCACTCCTTAAATCACTCAGGCACTACAACAGTACTCTTAAAATCATCCAGGCAGTACCCAGGCACTTATAAAATCACCCAGGCACTTCCTATGTACTCGTGTAATCCCCCAGATATTACCCCTGCACTCATCCAATCACCCAGGCGTTACCTAAGTACTCCTCTAATCCCCCAAACATTACCCATGTACTCATGCAATCACTAATGCATTCGCTATGCACTGGTTCAATCACCCAGGCACTACCGTTGCACTCCTCCAATCACCCTTTCAGTATCTATGCACTCCTCCAATCACTCAGCCAGTACCCATGCACTTATAAAGTCACTCAGGCACTACCTATGCACTTATGCATTCACCCAGACAAAACCCCTGCAGTCATGCAATCACCCAGGCATTATCCCTGCACTCATGCAATCACAGAGGCATTATCCCTGCACTCATGCAATCAGACAGGCATTACCAAAGCACTCTTTCAATCAGCCTGCCACTACCCATGCACTTATGTAATGACCCAGGCACTACCCTGGCCCTCTTCAAATCACCCAGGCACTATGCCTGTACTCTTCCAATCACCCAACCAGTACCCATGCACTTACATAATCACCCAGGCACTACCTATGCACTCCTCCAATCACCCAGGCACTACCACTACACTCATACAACCACCCAGACATTACCCCTGCACTCATGCAATCACCCACAGATTACTCATGCACTCCTCCAATCTCCCACACATTACCCCTGCACTCATGCAATCACCTAGGCATTAGCCATGCACTCTTTCAATCACTTAGGCAGTACCCATCCACTTATAAAATCACCCAGGCACTACCTATGCACTCCTCTAATCACCCAGGCAGTACCCCTGCACTCATTCCATCACCCAGACACTACCTATGCACTCATGCAATAGCCCAGGCACTACCCTTGCAGTCTTCCAATCACCCAGACACTATCACATGTCTCAGCTGTAGGTTTCACCACATTCCTAAAATAATGTATACATATGTTTGTTCCTTTTCCTAGCAAATTCATATATAGAAGTAAGATACAAATAGATGTATACCTGTGTTTTATGTCTATCAACTTCACATACATGATATGTATCAAAATGTGTATGCAGGTAGAGACATACCTCAGTCACAAGAGTATAAAGGTTTTAAAACTTGACAGATTGCACTTTACATTTCAAACACACACCTATATTTATGTGGCATACTTCAAGTGAACTTTTCTGCAGACTCATACAAAGTAGCATAATTACTAATTTCTCACCGAACTTATCTTAAACATCACTTTTTTACTGCTGCTGCTTCACTATTGTAGTACTATTCAAGTATTGAGCATAGCTAAGGGCAAATGAGCAACTATTCACAAGTGTCTGCTGTAAGTCTTACCATCTTCCTCAAACTGTGCTTGCATGTATCTGTACCTTTCTTAGTGATTTCAAATATAAAAGAAGTATAAAAATGAATGTATAACTGTGTTTTACACATGTTGCATCTTCAGATGCATAACACATATCAGAATACATGTGTAAACAGAGATATACTTCTGTTAGAATACCATAGATACCTTATAACTTGAGAGACTGCACTTCACATTTTAAACACACAACTACATTTATGCGGTGTAGTTTAAGAGTACCTTTCCACACACTCATACAAATTAGCTTAATCACTAATCCATTTCCTAAGATGTGTTAAACCTCCATTTGTGCTGGAGCTTCATCATTCTGTGACTCGTTATGGTGTTGGGCCTAGCAAAATATAAAGTAGAAATGTATCACATATCTCAGCTATAAGTCTCACCATATTCCTGAAAGTATGCATGCATATGTCTGTACCTTTTCCTAGGAGCATCATATATAAAAGAAACATCCAATTAGATGTATAGTTGTGTTTTATACATGTAGCATGTTCATGTGCATAATACGTATCAGAATACATGTTGAAGTAGAGACATACCTTAGTCACAACACCATGTAGATCTTAAAAGTTAACAGACTATACTTCATATTTGAAGCAGATAATGAAAATGATGTGGTATATTTGAAGTGTTCCTTTCCACAGACTTATACAAAGTAGTGTAATAACTAATCCATCTCCTAACATGCCTTAAACGTCACTTTTGTCCTGCTGCTTCACCATTCTAGTAATGCTCAGGGTGTTGGGCCTAGGCAAATATAAAGGAAAAACCTATGACATAGCTCCGGTGTAGGTCTCACTATATTCCGAAAACCATATATACATATTTCTGTACCTTTTAAATTGAAGGTATTTCTTTAGTAATAGATGAGAATATTTGTATATAATTATTTTAATAATATTAAATAATTTTTAGAAAGTTTTTAAACTTTTCTTCAGATATTCTCCATTATTATTAAGAAAGATTCAGTATGACAATAAAAGTTGAAAAGAAAAGACAACAAAAAAAACACTACTATTTTAAGGAGAAAGAAGAGCAATAATTAGATGAAGTACAACGTGACATTGAAGAAAAAAACTACTGGTAAGAAAACTAAAGAATTTGTTAAAAGATTTTAAAGAACGTAATGAATTTTCAAAATGGGGAAAAGAGAAAGAAAAGTTGTGCAACCAATCAGAAGGAAATGAAAAAAGGACAAATTAATGGAAAATCAGGTTATGGGAAAACAATCTATATTGAAAGAAGGATGAAAGAATATAAAGACATTAGAAAGAGAATGTATAAAAGTAGAGTACTACAAAATGTATTGAAAGATTGTAAAAAATATAAAAGAAGATCAGCATTGTACAAGAAGAAACAACAGATTGAAAGTGTAGTTGAAAAGGCTTTTGAATTGAAAAGAAAATTGTTTATATTGGTATTGAAGAGAATGAAAACATTGAATAAAACAATGCACTTTATGAAGGAGAAAAGAAAAAGAAAAAGACTGGTTAATAGAAGTAACTTTTGCAACAAAAAAAATTCGGGTGAATGGAAGCACACTTCTAGTACTGAACCTTTTTTTAATGAGGAAAACTATTTTCAACAAAATACATTAGTTCATGCAGTTGATACCAGTGGTCGATGCTATGAGGTAAAAAATGGTTGTCCAATTGAAAAAGAAAAGATGGTTCCTAGAAATGTGGAAGAAGTAATAGCTGACGAAGTTCAAGGGAGACGTACACAAGCTCCAGTGTATAAGTGAGATTGTAGTAGTATTTGTAGTATATGACAGGAATCTATTGATATATTACGAGTTTTCTTACGAGATTATGGTAAAAAAACTGTTAAACAGAAATTAAGATGTTGCAAGGACTAGATCCTTGTAAAGTGAGAAAATATACTAACTTACAGGGCCATTCTCTGGCTTGTCTTTCTAGAAAAGTGTGTCAAAGTACTTTTCATCATTTAAGAATGTTAGCGGTACATCATTCACAAATGCGGAAGTTAGTAAGAAGATTATACTACGTAAAAAGTCCTGCATTATCTTTAAGTGAAATAAACACAGCTCTTTTGCATGGTTCAGTATCGGATGTAAAAAAGTTTCTGATGATATACAGTTTCGTTTCTTTGGTTCTCAAGAGGAGTGTAGAGAAAGTGAGAGTTTGATAAGTGTAGGTGTTGAAGAAGAGGTGGAAGATATTACTACTGAGAAGTTTGCAGAAGAAATTACAAAGTTTAAGGTACTTTCTTGTGAAAAACCAAACTATGGGGCCTATTACGATGGCGGTCGGATGACCGCCGCCCGGCCGGCGGTGGCAACTGCCAGACCTGCGGCGGACATCCACCACGATTGCAAGCCAGAACACCAACGGTCAGATTAGGATGGCGGTGGTGACCGCAGCGGTGGGAAATTTCGACTGCCGCTTTTCTGCCGGTTGCCATCCGCACTCCTGCCCTGCAGACGGAGAAGGACCGGGATAATGGTGGCGGTGCAGGGCAGGCTCCCCCTGCATGATTATGATGCCAGCGGTAGCCTGCCTTTCCTCAGCGGTCAGACCGTACTGGGGGGGTACCCATGGTCCCCCCCTACATGTCCCTGTACCAGGTGGCAGGCACTGTGCAGTGCCTGCCACGCAGTGCAGGGAAATGCAGGACATGCTCATTTGAACATCGCTGCATTGCTGCGGGCAGCAGCAACTGCCGCAATGTTAAGGCCCGCGATCCGACTGCCGCGGTCGGATTTCGAGCAAGGAACATCCTAATGCGACCGGCGGTTATGTCGTGGGCCTTGCGGGCGGTCTTTTCCCGTTACCATGGCGGTCGGGGAGGTTTTCCAACCGCCATCATAATAGGCCCCTATGTTTGTATTTGTTGTCGACGTACTCACTATAGAAGTCAAACTAGAAATGTAGATCAGTATTTAAAAAGTGAAAAGGAAAACAATAATAATTGGGAGCAATTTGGTGCTTATTTGTTGGTGGAAGGTCGTTTTGAGTTGGGTAGTGATCAACGTATTTGTAAATATTGTTACAACAAATTAGAGAACAAAATGCCAGCTATGGCTGTACATAACAACTTAGAGTTGGTAGCTATTCCTCCGGAACTGGTAGATTTAAATACGTATGAGTCCATTCTTATTCAATCTGTGCACCCATTTCAGGCTATAGTTCGTATGGAGCCTAAAACAGGTAAGCTGCCTCCAACAGATTTACAAAGAGGTCTAAAAGGAAGAGTTGTGTATTTACCTTTAGATTTTAAGAAAAATATTGAAACTGTTGGTATAGAGAGAGAGGAAAGTGAACCTCTAGTTATTCTAGTTAATGGTGTACCCACAAAGAGTCGGAAAATGTGGCAAGAGTTAGTAGATGTCACCAAACTTCCAAAGGCTACATTATATCTTCTACAAAACAATATTTACTATAAAACTGTAAATGTGGGTGTGTTGTGGAGTAAGTGTGTGAGGAGGCAAGATGGCGTCGGAGTAAGAAGCCTGTGAAACCGCTCTCTTACCTGGGCTTCACATATACTCCCGAAATCAACCCACGACAGGCGCGGCATGCGAGGAACCGTATGTGGTGGCAGGACTCACGATGCCCTGGGGTGTGTAGAGGCGGCGGCGATCTGTGGCGGACGTGGCTCGTGTAGCGGGAACGCCTGGCGGGAGCTCCGGAGCTGGGAGCGTCTGGCGCGGCTGTTACTGACGGCGGTCGCTGGAGGCGGGCGTGCATACGCTGCAACGTGGTCTCCGTGGAAACCCAGCGCGTCTCCGGAAGAGTTGCCAGTGTCAATGGCAACGCGAGTCAGAGGAAAGCGAGGAACGGTGGCTGCCACGGAGCGATCAAATGGGTTGGAGGTAAAAATGGATACACAGAGAGGTGATCGCCTTTCTCGAATGGATAAACAAAACAAGGTAATGCCTGTATCTGGAGAAAAAGAAATATGACTTTACAGTCAAGGCAACAGGTCGGAAAAATAAACCCCCGGCGAAATAGCGAAAACTCAACCGGCTATTACCAGCTTATTTTTACCCAAGAGTGACTTGAAAGATGTAGGTCACAGGGGGAAAAAATACCCATAGAGAGCCCAGGTTTGGGAAATGAGCAAACTGAGGAGTCTGAGCAAATACCAAATGCCATTGAACAACCTGGGTTGAATCTGTCATTGGTGGGAAAGATACGGTTGACAGAGGGATTACAAGCGGAGGAAGGGGCTAATTATCAAGATGAGATAACGAAGCACTTATCAATTGAGCAAGAGCCAATTCAACTTAGTAATCTTGTCGATAAAGACACACTCCCAGATGTTTCAGACCCTCATGGTAATTTATTACCTCCCCAGCCGGTAGTAGTGCGAGGGCTTATTGAACAATGCGCACTAACATTAGATGTAACTGGGGAAAAGTTTTTTCCCTTACTGATGAGTCCGAGCAATCAGACATTAGTACTGTTGATAGTGGGGAAGATGGTGATTTCTCGCATTCAGAAAATAGTAGCTCAGTAGAAAAACCAACAACTGCTAAAAAGAGACTCAAGAGAGTCTCGGGGATGCGTCGGAATACCTCTAAAGATCAGGAGAGAAGTGACGAGTTGAGATGGGATTACTCAGCCTCATCAATGATGTCTCAGGAGACTCTAGAGGTAGATAAAGAACCCTTAGGAGCTATAGGAGGCGAGCCAGAGCAAAACAAGAAGGATACTTCCCTTGACCCGTCACTTGCTCTTATTTTACAATCCCTGAGATCTTTTCAAGACGAGGTTAAGGCAGATAACCGACAAGCAAGACAGGCCACAAAAAAATTGCAAGGGTCTGTACGAAAAGTCGGGAAAATCTGCTCGGACATTGCAGAACGAATGAGTACGGTGGAGTCGCGGACGGAAGTATTGGAGAAGTCAGTCGAAAACCTCCAGGTACAGGCTACCTCTCAGGACAAAACCATAAAAGACGTGATGTGGAAGCTGGAGGATTACGAAAATCGGCAACGCCGGAATAACCTGCGGCTGCTTGGAGTCCCGGAGAATCTCGAAGGAAATGATACGAGGAAATTTGTGGTGAAGATGCTCAAAGAATCACTGCCTGAATTATCATCTTGGGACTGGGACAAAGAAGTGCAGAGGGCTCACCGATTCCCATTCTCTCAAGCTAAACATGCCACCGAATCAAAGTCATTACCTCGAGCTATTCTGGTTTTCTTCGGTAATTTCATACTAAGACAGGCGGTGTACGATTTAGCTCGACCCAACGCCAGGAAGCAGTGCGAGGGGTTTGCTTACTTTGCAAAACCAGATTTTGCTCATGCAACAGTGGAGCGTAGATGGCGACTTAGACAATTAATGACACCATTTCAAAAAGCGGGTGCACTAGTATTTCTGCAAAATCCGGCTAGACTCAAAGTGGTTTATAAGGGGCAAAATTTTAATTTCACTTCAGAAATTCAAGCCCAAAAAATGTTGGATGATATTGTGTTGGAATCTGGTGGATCTAAAAAATGAAAAGTTGGTTTTCATCCTCTAGGGAAAGGGGGAAAAAAAAAGGGGGGAAAAAAATAAATAATATAATATATGTGACATAGGTATGATGTACTGTAAGGGTAACTGTATGAGAGCGGTTAGAAAGGTGGATAACTTCTGATGTCCTCACACAAGCTCATGCCTGAGCCTGGCTGCCTAATAATTGGTGGAGGGTGGGGGGTGGGGGAGGGTGGGGGGGGAAGGGGGATTCTCAGATCAGGGATGAGTAGAAATGATGTAAATAGGAACCGATCTAAAAGAGATATAGATAGTGATATGAGAAATAAGAATACAAATTGTATAATTAAAGAAAAAACAGAAAGGTTTATATTGTGTGTTAGGATGGATAAGAAACAATATGGTTAGGTTAAAAATTCTTACCGTCAATATTTGT
Source organism: Calotriton arnoldi (assembly GCA_963921515.1). Lineage (NCBI taxonomy): Eukaryota > Metazoa > Chordata > Amphibia > Caudata > Salamandridae > Calotriton > Calotriton arnoldi. Next base: position 936,084 of record CAWUFW010004677.1, read on the forward strand.
GGCCTTAATGACATTAAAAAAGACAGAAAGTAGCTATCGGATTGCAATCAATAGGAGCAAATATTATTTGTATACAGGAGACACACATTGAGGGATCACAAAGGCATTTGCTTAATACATTAGGGTACAGAATGATTACGGCCTCAACACAAGGAGTAAGGATGAGGGGGTGGCAATACTTGCGAAAGGGGAGAGACGCAATTTACCCGATCAGCATCTGATAAATATGGACGTTGGTCAATTACAGAATGTCGACATAGTGATGGCAGACAAATGACCCTATGTACAATATATGGCAATATTTGTGATGACCCGGAGGTGTTGGAATATATTTCTAATGAGCTCGCTCACTGGCCTCTCCCAGTAATAATTTGTGGCGATTTTAACCTAAACCTCCCACGCGACTGGTCAGTGGATCCAGGGTTTTAATACCGGGGCAGGAAGCCAAGAGTGTTTCAAGCTTTTAAAAATCTATGTGAGAGACATGGCTTGATTGATTGCTGGCAAATAGAACATACAGGTGATCCTGGGTTTACCTATTATTCCCATCCACATGCTAGACATGCTAGATTGGATTATGTTTTGGTTTCTAACACGTTAATCTCTAATTGCACAATAGAGAAATTACCAAGAGTTTTATCTGATCACAACCCTCTTGTTGTAAATATAGAACATGGAGAAATAAATCCCAATGTGAAAACTTGGACATTTCAAAGGGATCTATTGGTAAATGAGGAATATTGTAGACACATGACGACTTGGATACCGGGGTTTCTGGAAGATAATGTAAATAGTGCATCAATAGACTTAGGGGTCGATTCCGATTCGGGCCGGAAATTTCTCCGACCGAGCCGGACCCGGAGAGATTTCCGACCGAATCGGACCCGTGCAGTCCGACCGAACGAGTCCGATGCGTCCGTATGTTATCGGACACGAGTCGGTCGGACTCCCATTGAACTCAATGGGAGCCGGTCGTACAACGCGTACGCGGGCTCCCATTGCCTCAATGGGTGCGAGGCGGACAAGGGCGCCCTCTACAGCGAGTACGCCGCGAGCGCTCGCGGCGTACACGCACAGGTAGGGGGACCCATGGGTCCCCCCTGTGTGCGCCTCGCACGGGTACGCGTACAGGGGGTCCGACACGGACCCCAAAGTACGGCTCCGACAGCGAGTTCGAGTCGGACGGCGCGAGTCGGTCGGAGCGGTCGAGGTGCGCATCGTACTTACCCGGCCGGAAAACGTCTCCATTGCGCGGTGCGAATCGGGTCCGAGCGAGTCGGTCGGAGCGGTACGATCCGGGTACGAGTCGGTCGGAGCGGTCGGGTCGCCCGGACGAGTCGGTCGGCGACTCGCATCGTACTCGCTCGGCCGGACCCGCGTACGGTTCGGTCGGGAAACAGGCTTTCGCATGGCTTTTTTCCCGACCGAATGGTGTTGGGTGCGCCTCCGACCGAGATCGGAATCGGCCCCATAGTGTGGGATACCCTAAAGGCTGGGATCAGAGGGGAGACGCTGCGATTTTCACTAAATGCCAATAAAAAAGCCAAACAAAAAATGACTGTTCTACAAGAAAAATTAAAGATTGCCGAGGAAGTATTGATAATGGCTGCACGAGAGGGACGGGAAGTTGAGAATGAATTGAGGGGTATTGCGATAGCTAAAAATGACATTATTAATATCCTAACGGAAAAAGCAATAGCTAAAGCAACAATGCACAAGGAAAATTTTTATGAACTTAGTGAACAGGTAGGACATCAGTTAGCAGTGCGTGCCAGAGAACAAAACACAGCCAATTTAATAAGGGCAATTAGAGATCCAGTATATGGGCTAAAGACCGACCTTAATGAAATAAGAACTGCGTTTCAACAATTTTATCAAAAACTATATGGGGAATCAAGTACACAACAGGGTGTAATTGAAGAATATATGGATCAGAATCCACCCCTAAGACTGGGGGTAGAGGATCAGGAAATATTGAATGATATACCACAGTGGGGGAAATTCTTCTTTCTATAAATAGTTTAGCTACAGGCAAAGCGGCGGGTATGGATGGGATTCCCTCAGAGTTTTATGTTAAATTTTCTACACAGTTAAAAACAATATTGTGTGATCTATTCACACATATTTTTCAGGGGGACGACCGCCAGGATCATGGTCATTAGCTAAGATCGTAGTATTTTTAAAAAAACACAAAGATCCTACAGAACTTGGGTCATATCGTCCTATCACCTTGATAAATGGAGATTCAAAAATCTACTCTAAATTATTAGCGACCCGTATGGCACCAATTATACATAAAATCGTATCGGTACGTCAGCATGGATTCATACCAGGGAGATCTACAACCGATCATGTTCAAAGGGTAATCTCTTTGTTTGACTGGACAGATGTTACAGGGGACCCTATGGCACTCATATTATTAGATGCCGAGAAGGCCTTCGATAGGGTCTCCTGGAAATATCTCTGGACGATAATGTCTAGAAGTGGTCTGGGGGAACCATTTATCAAAGCAGTACAAATGTTGTATGTTGATCCAGCAGCTGTTATAATGGTTAATGGAGTAGTGTCCGATAAGGTAGTTATCAGTAGAGGGACAAGGCAGGGGTGCCCGTGCTCTCCCCTCTTATTTGCGATGTATATAGACCCTTTTATTTGTAAACTCGAAAACAGTATATTAATATCGCCAATATGGGTACGAGATCAGCCTACTAAAACACTGGCATATGCGGATGACATCGCTCTCGTTACTAGTGACCCTATCAATGCAATTAGAGTCATAGAAGAGGAGGCCGAAGCGTTTGGAAGAGCATCCGGGTACAAACTGAATCAAGACAAAACACAGATTATACTCAATAGTAAACTTACGATGAGCGATGATCGGGTAATGGAGAAAGCTATCTATTTGGGGGTTAGTATAACGGCAAATCTACAGAGCTTAGTCAATAACAACCTCGAACCCTTAATACTTTGTACAAAAAAAGACATGATCAGGTTAAACAATCTACATTTGTCTATCGGGGGAGATGCAACCTGATTAAAATGCTTTTTTGCCTAGATTTTTATATTTTTTCAGATCTATTTGTTTGGAATTTCCACCACAATTGTTTAAATCTATAGATAACATATTCTCCAGGTTTTTATGGGGATACAAGAGATCACGTCGGGCTATGAGATTTATCACCCTACCCAAGGATAGAGGGGGATTGGCGCTACCTAATTTTAAATTGTACTATTGGGCTACTACACTGAAATTTTGTGACAAATTACTATCAAGTAGGATCGATAATAGAATAAATAGTAGTATCCCAACACCACAAGAACTTTTACTGGGTGAAGAAACCAAAGGATACTTATGGCGTCACCTAAACGATAGCTACTTTAAAAAAGTTAAGTTCAAGACCATTTTTGGTATTCATAAGGTCTGGAATAATATACGTAAACTAATGAGTATTGGTCGGTTATCTCATTACACCCCAATTCATAAAAATAATAATCTTCCAGAGATATTCAGGGATGCCTGTATGGATAGATGGATACAGGGAGGGATTACACAATTAGGATGCTTTTATACCACCGTGGGGCTGAAGTCTTTTAGGGAATTACAGATGGACTATAAATTAGGCCATAGGGATTTCTCTAAATTTTTACAGGTTAGGGATTTTTTATGTAAAAAGGGGAGGTGGGATAAAATTTCAAGTAATTCCAACTATGGAGAATATGGCCAAAAAAACAACAATAAGGATAGGGGCTATATATGAACAGATGAATACACATTATCCAGATGATATGGACAAATGTATGGCTAAATGGCAGACTAAATTAGGTGTACCTACTGATATACTTCTCCATTCTTATGAACTATTTCAGTCCCATATAATGTCTACAAAATTACAAGCTCAGTACTATAAAACCTTCTTTTCATTGTACTATACCCCAAATAAAATAGCTAAATGGGGGACGGGAAAAGGAACGTCATGTCCTAGGTGTAATCTATTTGAAGCTGATAGTGTACACATTTTTGCTACATGTGAAGTTTTAATGAAGTTGATTGATGATATATCGTGTTTTTTGTCAGAGATTTTCAAAGTTAGAGTCACAATTACAGTAGATGAAATAATTCTCGGTGTAGGCTGTATAAAACGTCCAAAATATATGCAAGGGCTGATTTTTGTATCAATGGCGGTCCTAAGGATGTGTGTCGCTTCAGCTTGGCTAGACCCAAATCCACCGGTATTTCATCAATGGAGATCGAGACTGCTGGCGACATGCAGTCTAGAGGTAGCCATATATAAAAGGAAGGGAAGGAATAAACGTAAACGAGGGTTAGCTATATGGAATTCGCTTATTCAATGGATGCAAAGACAGGCTGTGAGTGGATAAGCTGAATATAGATACTATGCGGTCAGGAGGATAGAGGGGTAAGGATTAGTAACAGATTGTGGGAATTAATTGTTATGAATTATTTAGTAATAAAAGAATTGAGATTTGTTTCATGATAATAATGAAATGTGCAACAAATAGAAAGTTCCTATAGGATTTTTAATTCTTTGTATGTATCTGAGAAAGGGAGGGGGGAGGGAGATGAAGCGGGAGGTATGTATTTGTCTTAAGAAAAACAATAAAGATTATTAAAAAAAAAAAACTGTAAATGTGGAAAAACAAGAAATATGTTTAGAAGATGAAACAGAAATTCCAACTGGCCAAATAGAAAAAGTGGACAACTCCAGGAGAGAATAAATTTATGAACATTACAGTATACATCCTCTATATTCAAAAGAAGTGATAGGAAACACTATTGAATTATTTCAAATGAAGAAAGCGAAGGGCACTCACATGAGAGTTTGGGAAAAAAGTTTGGAAGCTCGTTGTTTTCCACAGCTGTTCCCCACTGGAAAAGGTGGACGATATGATGAACGACCAGTACAGATTCCAGCTTCAGAATATCGTACGACAAGATTGTACTCAGAAGATCCAAGATTTCGACAGTGTTTTCCATATTTATTTCATCTTCTGTTTGAAAGTGACTTATCTGGACTTTCATATGCAGTGAACCACATATTAAAAAGAGGACTTCATCTTACACATGTTTCTGCAAAGGAATTCTTGGACAAAGTTCAACAAAGAGACAGTCATTGAGAATCTCAGTTAATTAATTTGATGGCGTGTCAACGTGGTACTAATGAGTATTGGTATGGTCGTCACGGAGAACTTAAATGTATGTTAAGAAACTTAGGTACCCCTACGTGGTTTGTTATGCTTAGCTGTGCTGAATATGCATGAGATGATTTACTTGAATTTTTACGACAAGCAAATTCAAATGTAAAAAACATTGAATTGAAGACAGCTGGAGAACTGTGTTCCTTGGATCATGTAAATGTGTGCAGATATTTTAATCATAGGTTTAAAGCTATGATATCTTTTATCTGCAATAAAAATAATCCCCCTCTTGGAGAAGTTATTGATTTCTTTTGGAGAAAGGAGTACCAAGCCAGAGGTGCTCCTCATATACACATGCTATTATGGATCAAGAATGCACCTAAATATGGAACCGATTCTGATGAAACTGTTTTGTCTTTCATTGAAGACTATGTTACCTGTGCCATTCCAATAAAAGGAGGAGAAAACAGCTTTAGACAACAAGTTTTACGGTTTCAAAGTAATCGATGTGGAAAATATTGTCGATGAAAATACACGTCAAAGGGAAAATTTTATACAAAATGTCGTTTTGGATTCCCACATCCAATAATTTCAAAAGGAAGAGTCAATAGTTTCATGTCAGCAGTAAGGCATACTATACCTCGAAAATCTCTGAAGAATACTTACAACATAAAAAGAACTGAAGATTCAAAGTATATTAATGACTACAATCCAGTGATTTTGACAATGTGGATTGCAAACATGGATATCCAGTATGTTGCAGATAATTCAATTGCTGTTGCTCACTATGTTATGTCATATAAAATCAAATCTGAAAAGACGGACCTGAAAGAAATGTGGGAAGAAATTTCACAAGAGAAGACTCTTAGTAACAAATTGTACAGCTTTAGTTTGAAGATGCTTTCCCATCGAGAGATTGGATCCTCCGAATGTTCGGATCGGTTGACCTCTGCAAGTTTATATTCAAAGTCAAGAGGAATCATTTGGGTAAGTCTAGGTCTTGCTGCAACACGAAATCGAGTATTGAAATCTCTTCAAGAAATTGATTACTTAGCATTGAATGAACCAGAAAGTACAGATACTATTAAAACTAATATGTTGGATACGTACTATCCCAAAAGGAGTCCACATCTGGAAAACATATGTCACTATGAAGTACTGCAACATTACAGCTTTAAGAGAAATGTTACAGAAAATATAAATGAAGAAAAATATGCAGTAATTGGATGTGATGGATTTTTGGTAAAACATGCCAAAGGAAATCTTATTAACTACAGGAAACTCAGTTGCGAAACTCCAGATAAAAGGGAATTTTTCTATTTAGCACTTCTGCCACTCTTCAAGCCTTGGCGTAGTGAAATGGAATTACTTGGAGATTTTGACTTCTATAAAGTTTCTTTTAATGCATGTAAAGATAGCATTCACTGCACAATTTTCCCAACGTATCTACAAATGTTAAATGAAGAGATTGAACAAGAAACTACTATTGCAGCTGAAATAGCTGGAGATAGTTCTCAAGATAGTCAAAGTTGTGCTCCACTAAGTCAAGATCCACTAGGACAACCAATTAATGAAAATGAAGCAGCAATAGCCATGAATGAAGTAGAAACAGCAATGCAACAAGCACAACAGGATATTATTGAGTTGGGAAACATGGAAGAAAAACGAAATAATAAACAAAAAGAAATATATCAGCAAGTGACACAACAGATACAGCATGGTTTACTGCATGAAAAAAAATAATGCCAATGCACATCATTTAAACCTATTCGAATGTACATCAGTGGTCAAGCTGGAACAGGAAAAAGTTTCTTAATTAAAGTTTTGACCAGTTATCTACACAAAACAACTGAATCACATTTATCTTGTGTTGTAACAGCTCCAACTGGATTAGCACCACACAACATTAAAGGGATTACGTTACATCGATTACTCATACTACCAGTTGAACATGAAAATAAATTAGAATATCACAAGCTATCTGGAGAAGCTTGTTATGAAGTCTCAAGAGTACTGAAGAAAATGAAACTTCTGATCATTGATGAGGTGAGCATGGTCTCAAACTTAATGCTTGCCTTTGTCCATTTAAGAATGCAACAGATTTTAAAAACAGATTATGATGTTCTATTTGGAGGAAAACATGTAATTGTATTTGGTGATCTATTACACCTGTGAAAGGACAACCATTTTTTAAAACACTTGTCCATGAAGACACTAGGAAATCTTTGGGAAGTATTGGAATTGTGAACATTTGGTCTCATTTTGAATATAAAGAACTTATTAAGAATATGCGACAAGCAAGTGATGAACATTATGGAAACATTCTTCAAGATATAAGAATTGGTGTTTTGACAAAACATGGTCAAGAAGCTTTACAAAGTCGGCTACTAACGAACTTGTTTCCAAATGAAAACATAGCACCTGAAATAATGTACAAAAAAATTGGAGAAAAGAAGTCTATAGTTTGCCTAATGCCAACACTGCAAGAGTGTTCTACATTCAATCAAGAACTTTTGAAATTAGAAAAACAATCAATCGTGACAATGGAAGCCATTGATAAAAAGGAACACAAAGGAGTTGCTATTCTTCTCTCAGAGAAATTACAGTCAAAATTGGATTCTTTGGAAAAGTATGTATGGTTTAGACAAGACTTTATATGTATGTGTAAACTGTCAGGTAATTTTACGGCATAATTTGGATGTAGAAAAAGGTTTAGTAAATGGAGCAATGGGAAAAGTTGTTGATTTTGTTAATTATCAGAACAGAGATGGAATTGAATTTTTGAAGATTAATTTTTGATCAGATTGAAGAGGTAAAACAGATTGGACGTTGTGCTGTTCGTTTTTTGCATGTAAAAGACTTGTATGTTCGTGGAAAACAGTTTCCTCTCTCTTTAGCATATGCAGTAACCATTCATAAATCTCAAGGTTTAAGTGTAGACAGTGATTTGGTAAATATTGGAAGTACAGTGTTTAAAGAAGGCATGGCATACGTTGCATTGTCTCGAGTAAGAACATTATCTGGTTTGTATTTTGATTGATGAGAAAAAGATTAGTGCTGATGCAAATTGTGTAAGAGAGAGTACAATCGGTTAAGAAGACTTTATGCTCCTAACTTAGGTGAATATCCTGTATATGAGAAATGTGTAGTGTGTCCAAAACGGAAATATGACAAACATTCTACTGAGATTCAAAAAAAGAAAACAATTCAAGAGAATCATGAAAGTGGAAAGAAAATGAAAATGGACACTGTTGATGATATTGTAGGATACCATTTAGAAAATAGTTCAGGTATCAACTGCTATGCTAATGTAATTGTGAATGTTGTCTTTTATCTAGAAGATCTTCATCATGAAATTATGGAAAATCAAGAAAAAAGATTCTGTTCTTTATTACATTATATTTTTCAAAAGTTGGTAACTGATAGAACTAAAATCCATACTGCTTCTGGCATTCGGCATCTTTTGGATATATGTACTGGTTCTTCGCAATTTACACTCAATATACAACAAGATGCACAAGAGTTTCTTATGTTTATGCTTGAAGTATTGGAAGATGAAGGAATAGAAATTGAAAATTTCTTTGGACTAAGTTACAGATGGGGGTCATAAATGTGAAGAGTGTTCATTTTCTTCTAGCACTGAAATAGACACTGAACGGTTCATATATTTGACGATACCAGATTGCAAATCAGTGTCTTTTAACAAATTAGTAAAAACAGCTAATGAATATGTGAAATGTTCTCATTGTAAATCAGAAATGTTGTCAACATTATTTATAGAAAGATTTGGGCAAAATGTCATTTTAATGCTCCAATGTTGTAGAGCAGATGGAAGGAAATTGGAAACCAAAATTAAAAGTTTTGTGGCAAGTCAAGTATCAATTTCAGGAAGAACTTTTAAAGCAGTGACTATAATTTTCCATGATGGACCTACTACAACATCTGGACACTATACTGTGTATTTAAAGTGCAATAAAGGATGGACACATTGCAATGATGCCCATTTGGAATTCAAATGTAGGTTGCCTTATGAATTACCAAATTCATATCTGATATTTTTGATGCCAAAGTTTTGAAAACATCATTCGGCCTATTGGGAAGATGTGAACACAAATTAATGAGTTTATTTTGGATATTTTCAATGCAAATGGATTTGGAAACATTATTCGGCCTATTGGGAAGATGTGAACAATTACTGTTTGGATTATTGTTTGTGCTAATTTTTATTGCATTTGCAAAATTGTGTTTGAAAGAAGTATTTTATATATTTGATCTTTATATTATACGCAATGTAAATGAGAGTGTATATTTTACAAAATGTACTTGAGAGAAGTAAAAGATTTAATGTAGTTGAAGAATGTAATTTACAAACTGTAGATAGGTGAACAGATAGTTTCACTTGTTGTAAATATTTTCGACGCATTTGAGATGTCATCAGTGATGTCATCAGTGATGTCACTGACCATGTCATGAGTGATGTAATATGTGACGTCATCAGCAGTGCATTGCGGGGCGCGAGTTATAGTTAGCTGAACTAACTATAACAGGGGAATTTCACGGGTTTTGTACGAGTGCAATGTCCAAGTAACTATAACTGTCCCTAAAACCTATGGTTTTTTCAGTGAATTTCAAAGGTTTTTTAAATGCTAATTTGTAACTATAACGTGTCTGAAACCTATGGTTTTTTCAGTGAATTTCAAAGGTTTTTTAAATGCTAATTTGTAACTATAACGTGTCTGAAACCTATGGTTTTTTCAGTGAATTTCAAAGGTTTTTTAAATGCTAATTTCTAACTATAACGTGCCTGAAACCTACGTTTTTTTAGTGAATTTCAAAGGTTTTGTAAATGACAATTTTTAAATGTATTAATTGTTATATTAATTTTTTTCATACTGATTTAGTACATTTTTAGAAACAATTTTTTTTTACATATTTTATTTTTTAAATTACATTGTAATTACATTATACATTACATTACAAAAAATACTTTCTCTTAATGAATTACTTTAGTTTAAATACTTTGCAGATAGGCAATAGACTTTTAAGTACAGTAGTTACAGTTGTTGCAATGGGCAACACATTTTCAAACACAATGCAACATTCAGCTCAATGTGAATTTCTAGTTAAATGCAATTAGTTACTTTATGGATTACTTTTCTAACCACAGGACTGGATCCTAGATTCAGTCCTGGTACATCTCCTGTAAACAGTTGAGTAAAGCGTTTTGGTTACAGTCGTGATTTTTAAGGAATATTATTGTATTTTAAAAGTAGACACTGAGAAACTTTTTCTCATAGAATCACCAATGTTATCCTATGGAAGGAAATTCACTTAGCAGGTAAAAACTGTTATCGTTACTTTTTCTTACTCAGTGTTGGATCCTGGATCCAGCACTGGTGCATCTCCTGTAAACAGTTGAAAGAATGCGTTTAAGTCATACAGGCGATTTTTAAGGAATATTTGTAGTTTGTGAAAATCAACACTTTGAAACTTTTTTGCTGAAAACCAGTCAATGTTAGCCTATGAAGGAAATTCAAGTTACCGGTAAGTACGGTTAAAATTTCTTTTGAGGATCAGTACTGGGCTGAAACATGCAGCACTGAGGTCTCTCCTGATAACAGGTGAGTAAATCGGAATTCGTATTTCGGCTGATTTTAGAGGAATATTTTAAAGTTCCAAAACTCCACACTTAGAAGAATTTCCAAGTGAAACCAGTCAATGTTAGCCTATGGAAGGAAATTCAAGTTACTGGTAAGTACGGTTAAAATTACTTTTCAGGACCAGTACTGGGCTGAAAGATGCAGCACTGAGGTCTCTCCTGATAACAGGTGAGTAAATCAGAATTCGGATTTCGGCTGATTTTAGAGGAATATTTTAAAGTTCCAAAACTCCACACTTAGAATAATTTCCAAGTGAAACCAGTCAATGTTAGCCTATGAAGGAAATTCAAGTTACCGGTAAGTATGGTTAAAATTACTTTTCAGGACCAGTACTGGGCTGAAAGATGCAGCACTGAGGTCTCTCCTGATAACAGGTGAGTAAATCGGAATTCGTATTTCGGCTGATTTTAGAGGAATATTTTAAAGTTCCAAAACTCCACACTTAGAAGAATTTCCAAGTGAAACCAGTCAATGTTAGCCTATGAAGGAAATTCAAGTTACCGGTAAGTACGGTTAAAATTACTTTTCAGGATCAGTACTGGGCTGAAAGATGCAGCACTGAGGTCTCTCCTGATAACAGGTGAGTAAATCGGAATTCGTATTTCGGCTGATTTTAGAGGAATATTTTAAAGTTCCAAAACTCCACACTTAGAAGAATTTCCAAGTGAAACCAGTCAATGTTAGCCTATGAAGGAAATTCAAGTTACCGGTAAGTACGGTTAAAATTACTTTTCAGGACCAGTACTGGGCTGAAAGATGCAGCACTGAGGTCTCTCCTGATAACAGGTGAGTAAATCGGAATTCGTATTTCGGCTGATTTTAGAGGAATATTTTAAAGTTCCAAAACTCCACACTTAGAAGAATTTCCAAGTGAAACCAGTCAATGTTAGCCTATGGAAGGAAATTCAAGTTACTGGTAAGTACGGTTAAAATTACTTTTCAGGACCAGTACTGGGCTGAAAGATACAGCACTGAGGTCTCTCCTTATAACAGGTGAGTAAATCGGAATTCCTATTTCGGCTGATTTTAGAGGAATATTTGCACAATGGTGAAGGGAGGGGGCGGGGCCTGAGGTTACATCTTTGCAAACGCGCCCCGTGGCGCGTTTTAAGTTGGGGGATTAAGTCCCCTTGAATCCTGAGGGTCCCTAGGGGCCAACTAGACCACCAGGAACCTCCAATATGCGCCAGGGGCTGCGTTGCAGAGACGTGTAGAGGCCACCCCCTTTTTACACCTCTCTGCAACGCAGCTCTGTGGCGCTTTCTGGATGTACCTGTTGGGCTAGTTGGCCCCCAGGGACCCTCAGGATTGAAGGAGATTTAATTCCCCATCTTAAAACGCGCCACGGGGCCTGTTTGCACACATGTCACCTGAAGCCCCGCCCTCCCTTCACCACTGTGCAAACGCGCCCGTGGCGCGTTTTAAGTTGGGGGATTAAGTCCCCTTGAATCCTGAGGGTCCCCGGAGTCCAACTAGCCCACCATATACCTCCAAAAGCGCCACAGAGCTGCGTTGCAGAGAGGTGTAAAGGGGTGTGGCCTCTCTACACGTCTCTGCAAGGCAGCCCCTGGCGCATACTGGAGGTTCCTGGTGGGCTAGTTAGCCCCAGGGACCCCCAGTATTCAAGGTGAATTTGTTCCCCCTCTGCAAGCGCGCCAGGGGGCGCGTTTGCAGAGTGGTGAAGTAAGGGGGCGGGGCCTGCGGGCCCGATCGTTTTTTTTTTTTGTTTGTTTTTTTGTCCCCTGAAGGGGAGCTGTGTAGCCCCCTTCCTTTTTTTCTGTTTTTGGGCCCTGGGGACCCCATCCCCCAGGGCCTTACCCCTTTTTTAATTACCAAAAAAAAAAACGGGAAGGGGGCCGCGTGGCCCCCTTCCCTTGGTCTGTATTGGCCCCGGGGACCCCATCCCCCGGGGCATGGCCTCTTTATTTATTATTTTGAGGGGGCAGCGTGGCCCCCTCCTCTGGCCATTTTAAGGCCCCGGGGACCCCATCCCCCGGGGCTGGCCTTTCTATTTTTTAATTTTTTTTTCTTTTTTGGGGAGGGGGCCGCGTGGCCCCCTCCCGGGCCACTACTTGCCCCGGGGACCCCATCACCCGGGGCTGGCCCTCTCCGTTGGGGACTGTGGGGGTCCCCAATCCCCCACAGTCCCGCCGGCTCCCCGCGTCCCTTGGGAGCCGGCATTGCTTTCCACATGGGGAGCAGCTGACATGCTGCTCCCCATGTGGAAAGCAATGTGCTTGGATATTGGAAGAGAGAGCAGGTTTCCTGCTCTCTCTTCCAATATCCAAAGCAGCTTGCTATGGCAGGACGGGAGCCGCGAGGCTCCCGTCCTGCCATAGCAAACTACAGTGTCCCGGGGGTAGGCACCCCGGGACACTGCAGGAGCCGGCCCTGGGGGTGGTGGTCCCCAGGGCCATCAAGGGCTCCAGGAGGGGGCCGCGCGGCCCCCTCCAATTCAGTTCAAAGCCCCGGGGAGGTGGTGGTCCCCGGGGCTCTGGGGTCCGTAACGGACCCCCATATTTAAATGTTTAGTGCCCCGGGGAGGTGGCGGTCCCCGGGCGTGTGGGAGCTGGAGCCCCCCCCACACTAGGTTGTCATTAATTTTAAAAAAGCCCCGGGGAGGTGGTGGTCCCCGGGGCTGCGGGAGGGCTCAGAGCCCTCCCGCACCATTTTTAAAAAGCCCCGGGGGGTGGCGGTCTCCGGGGCTTGGGGGCCCTTGGAGGCCCCCCACACATTAAATTATCCCCCACCATGCCCCCGGGACTTGGGCCACCCGGGGCCAATTACTATCGAAGCGCGGGAGACCGCGCTTCGATTTTTTTCGGCAGGATTCGCGCACCCTGAGCGCATCCTGCCGATTTTTTAAAAAAATTATTTTTTTTTGCCCAGGGGGTCCTTGTGGGACCCCTGAGCAAACCTAGGGGTCAGGGTGTTTCTACCCTGCCCCCTTTGTGCGCTTTGCGCACTTGTTTCTGTCCCTCGGTTCTACCGAGGACAAAATGGCTGCCAACATTTCCTGAATCGGAATGTTGACAGCCAATTAAAATGCAGCTCGTGATCGGGACGGTGCGCGCAGGGTGCGCTGAGGGTGCGCGAATCCTCCGTGCCCATAGATATCACTAACTTTTTACTTTTCATTTTCTCAGCAACTACTGAACGGATTTACACCATTTAACAAAAGGGTTCTTTCTGAACCAAGAACTACCTCTTTGCCAAATTTGGTGTAATTCCGTTCAGCAGTTCGGGCTGTAGCCGTGTCTAAAGTTTCCTATGGAAAAATGCATGGGGAAAACGCGTTTTGGGACCCCCCTTTTTCTCGGCCCCCACTTGACGTATCACCCCGAGACTTTCAGGGTAGGAGCGGACCGGAGCGCCCCACGAAGTTTGAAAATTTCGCGAAGATACGTCAACCGGCAAGAGAGTTATTTTAAATAGAATGTCGCGGATTTCCTATGGATAATAGGTTGTAACTATAACTATCTACTGGCGACCGCCAGTAGATAATATATATATATATATATATATATATATATATATGTAGTTATAGTTAGGGACATGTTTCCAAGTTTTTTTACTTGCCTATATCTTTGGCGCCATTTGACTCATTTTCACAAAATATTCCAACAAACGTGCGCCGGTGATTCTTGTGGTGCATGCAAAGTTTCAGAGTAATTTGTGAAGCACGGCTGAGAAAAACAGAGGGTGAAAAAAGTGTGTTTCCCATGTTAATTCACATAGAGATTTTAGACACAACTACAGCCCGAACCGTTGGACGGAATTACACCAAATTTGGCAGAAAGGTAGCTCTTGGTTCAGAAAGCACGCTTTTTGTTATTTGGTGTAAATCAGTTCAGTAGTTTTCGAAATATTGAAGGAAATTTTAATTTGCACATCTGGGCAGAGCCTAAGCACAGATTTCATGGTGGGATCTGATTGGCTGCCAACACTTCAACCAGGAAGTGCTGGCAGCCATCTTGGAACTAATATACATGATAGCACCCCTTTGAAATGCATTGTAGTGAATTGCAGGTTTTGAGGGGCCTGGACAGTTCTTTTACACTTCATGAATTCTCTTCCCATATTGAGGGAAAGTCCTGATAAATGGTGCACGCAGATAGATCAGATAGCGACCATCTCAAAGGTATTGTGGGAGGACCTGGAGGTACAGGTCGAAGTGGCAGTTCCAAAGTATGTTTGGGAAGAATGTAAGAGAGCTGTTGATTGGCCGATTTAGGAACCGCAAGAGAAGTTAACACAAATGCACCATCATCATTGGTCAAAACTAAATAGGATGCAGTTATGTCCAACCGTAAGACCAAAGTTCCCCAAAAGGAGATAAATTGGCCCGGTTTTTCCAAACATCGCAGCGCCCAGGGAATCTGTGCATGCAAACTTTGAGAGGCTAGTGCAGGTGTAAAGAGAGTATAGAGTTCTGAATAATCTGAATAATCTACTTGGAGACAATGGGGGAGGGTTTCATGACTCCTTTTTGCAAGGTATGTGACCTGAGATTAGCAATCACATCATGCAAGGTGTTCTCTGCTGGCAAAACAAGCCCATAGACGAAACTATGCAGAATGTGAAATATTGTAACAACATGCTGGACGCTAAGCGAAGAGGGCTGAAGGAGAAATCAATGGTTACACAGACCCAGCTAGCATAGAATGTAGGTGTGAGATGGTTAGGATTTCCCAGTCCAGGACTGGATAATGACCCTAGTAATGAAACAAACATGCAGAGAGTCTCCATGTCATACTTAGGAAATGCCCAAGGAATGTATGTCAGGAAACAGCATAAGCACTTTAAAGAAAGTTACCCTCTGTCACATCTGTAACAAGGTCATTCATTGGAAGCTGTAATGCAGCTACAACAACGCCTAAGC
Source organism: Calotriton arnoldi (assembly GCA_963921515.1). Taxonomy (NCBI): domain Eukaryota; kingdom Metazoa; phylum Chordata; class Amphibia; order Caudata; family Salamandridae; genus Calotriton; species Calotriton arnoldi. Next base: position 951,783 of record CAWUFW010004677.1, read on the forward strand.
TGTGAATTTTGCAATGCAGTGAGAGCTTCCCCCAGTACCCTGCGCCCTATGATGACACCAAAGATTCCAAAACCAGGTTCATCACAAAATCCTCTTATGACCATGGAGATGCAAGGAGGGAATCCCCATTTCCAACACAGTAATAGTTCCACGTAAGCCATTCGCACCCTAGACTGCCCCGATTCCCATCACGTTTGGGAGTTCCACAGAGCTTGAGGAGGCCCATTGTTAGTACCTGAGGGAGTAGGGGGAATGCATGCCTGGCACAGTCCTAGTAGTGGATCAGATTGACCTGTATGTAGATGGAGCCATTAAAGGACATCACATGTCCTTTCTGATAGATACAGGAGCCTATCCCTCTCAGGAAAGGAAGTCCTAGTTATTGGCATTTCTAATCAGCAGCGTACGAATCAAGTTACTGCCCCAGTTACAGTGAAAATCAGGGACATCAAAGAGCATAACCAGTTTGTTGTATGTGATTCAAGTCCTGTAAATTTGTTGGGCAGGGACCTGCTATGTAAATTCATGCGCATCAAATTTGGGTGACATACTGTACACCAGACAGAGTGGGAAACCCAAGCAGCAGATCATGAGTTTAAATTGCAGGTACCAGAATCTGTAGTCAGATTGTTCCTGGCTCTTACTAAAGAAGGACTAAATGTGGGCCTAAAAGAAAAAGTCAGAAAACATGTATGGAATTTCACAGGAAAAGAGATTGGGTTGAAATAATCCTTCGGTCAGAAACTGTGTTTCCTCAATCACATCCTTACAAAATTAACGTGGGTATAACACCTGTCATTTAGAGCATGTTAGAACAGGGCATCTTGAAAGAGGCAATCAGGAGTCCATTCAACTCTCTGATTATGGCTTTGCAAAAAGCAAATAAAAAATGGAGGATAGTGCAGGATTTAAGAAAAATAAACCAAATAGTCATTCCATGCTATCCCGTGGAACTGAACCCTGCCATTATCCTAGTCCAAATTCCCCCAGAAGTGGAGTGGTTCATGGGCATTGACCTTTGTCAGGCAATCTTCTCAGTCCAACCATTATGAAGAGAGACAGTTTCTCTTCCTGTTTTGGTTCCAAGAGAAAACTCTTGTGTGGTGTTGTGCTCTTTAGGGGTAGACAGAGAACCCATCATATCTCTATCAGATACTGAAAAAGAATTTAGAGACCTTACAGTTGCCATGCAGTTTGACCCTAATTCAGAACATCAATCTACTCATTACATTGATGACAAAATAAACTTGCAGGCAAGACACCATTGCCCTGCTCAACCATTTACCTGAAAACACTCATAAAGTTTCACCTATTAAGTTGCACTATTGTTGAAAAGAAGTTAAGTATCTGCAACATCAAATTGAGTAGGGAGTCAGAAGAGTGTCCCATAAGTGCATTGAAACAGTCCTTAAGATGAAGTTTACAGCCACACAGAGAGAAGTACGAATGTTTTTTGGCATAGTTGGCTACTGTGGGCAATGGATCCCAAGTTTTTCCTTTGTGGCGGCACACACCGATGTCAATGACATGATACCAAACATTGAAGAGAGCATGGAAGCCTTCCAGGAGCTCAAAAACTCACTTTGCGGTGCACCTGCTCTTGGAATTCCAGAATACACCAGAGTTCATACTCTTTTGCTACAAGCGAGATGGTTGTGCTTTATCTGTGTTGACAAAGATGCATGAAGAGATCAAACATTCAATTGGCTACTTTTCAGCAACTGTAGAAACAGCATTGCCTAGTTGTGTCAAAGCGGTTAGCCGAAACAAACCTAGGGGATTGGGATGGGTCATCCACTCATTGTGATGCTATCACACTCCACTGAAATTCTCATGACTCGTACCCACACACGGCATTTGACCAACAACTGCTTGACCGGCTATGAGAGAACCATACTGGCTGTAGACAATATGTTCATAAGAAGGTGCAACATCCTAAACCCTGCTTTTTTATTGCCCACCCCACAAGTATATGAAGAAGGTGATTTCAACATTGATTGTGTAAGTGTCACTGAGTTATGTACAAAGCCAATACCAGACATACTGGATGTTTGCCTTCCTGAATAGGGCCATACCATGTTTGTTGATAGCTCTTGCTTGAGAGACCAGTGCAGCATTTTGAGAACCACATATTCTTTATTTACCCTAAGCGGGGTCGTGAAAGCATCTGGACCTATTTCATGTAACATCTGCATAACTAGCTGAATTGATAGCCCTTACTTCTGCCTGCTGTACATCAAAAAGCTTGCAAGTTACCATTTAATGACAGCCAGTATGGATTCAGTGCTGTGCATTACTTTGGTGAACTGTGGTCACAGAGAGGATTCATGACCTCCGCTAGCTCACCAATAAAAATGGGCTGTATGTCTTTATCTTTTTGGAAGCCCTTCAATTGCCAAAGGAAAGTGCTGTGGTAAAGTGTGGTGCACACAAGAGTGTAAGTTATTTTATTACTAGAGACAACCCTTGTGCAGATGATATTGCTCGATATTGCGCTCTTGAGTCTAGCACCTTCAACACATGGATGAAAGGTGCAATGCCGAGGGAGAAATTGTACCAAACATGCTACTGACAACTGCACAGATTTTCAATGAGCTGAGGGAATTGCAACACACCACCCCAGAGATTGAAATGGCAAAGTTGGAAAGGATGGGAAGTGTGAAGGATGCTAGTGATACTTGGGTATCCAGTGACTGGAAGCTTGTGCTTCTGGATGCTATGTTACCTGCTATAGTAAGACACATGCATGGACCGACACATGGGACAAGACGGGATTGTGTTGACATTGAGACAGTTCTGGTATAATCCACACTTTCATGCAATGACAGAAAGTCTGTGCCAGCACTGTGTGATATGCCAAAAAGCAAAATGTGGGCGAAAAGGTTGTAGTGACTAGAGTCACATAAGGAAGTTGGATGGCCCCTTCAACTGTTTCCAGACCATCTTTGTGGAGATGTCCTGATGTAACCAGTTAAGGTATATCCTTGTGATTGTATGACTGTTTTCTCGTTGGGTGGAGGCGTATCCCGCCAGAAGATGTGACAGTATGACAGTTGCCAAACTACAGTTGCGTGTTTTTGGATGCCAGTTTATCTTGGATCAGATCAAGGAAGTCACTTCAAGAATGAAGTGATGCAGCTGCTATGTGCGATCTTCCATTGTAGCTACATACCAGAAGCTTCAGGTATAAACAGGACTATCAAGGCAAATTTATCCGAAGCTTGTGTGTCCACGTCACTCAAATGGCCCGACACACTTTCTCTGGTATTTGTGAGCATTCAAATCACACCATGCAAATAAATAGGATTGTCTCCTCATGAGGTGTTCATGGGGAGAGTCATGAGAATTCCTTCTGTTCCAGCTGCTGCATTTATGAATATGAGATTTGGTTCTCGATTACTGCAAGGGTTTGGCTGATGTGGTGCATTCTATCTCTAATCAGGTTGATGCTGCTACTCTAGCTGGGTGAGAATCTCCATGCCGTGATCTGAGCAACAGCAACTGGGTTTTTATTTTTCAGTTTTACAGGAGAGAGGGAAAGATGAATCACACATATTCACGTCCTGATTGGACATACTTTGCAAGAACTGACATTGAACCTGACACATGTCTGACTGACAAAGATGAACCTATTTGAGTCCAAGGTAAACAAACAGAGTTCAACTTGTGTGAACTGTTGACTATGTCAAGGAGGATGGATAGATAGATAGGGTGATGTTCAGAGGACTACAGCCCCTTAGGACCTCCAGTTGAGGCTGAATAAAAATTGCAATAGATTTTGAGATAATATAATGATGATAGGGTAGCGGTAGCGGTAGAAGGACTAACCTCTTCAATCAACATAGCGATCCTGTTCTTTGATCTGATTTGAGCTAACATGGTGGAGCAATGTTGCAAAATTGTGAATGTGGTTTTGGTACTTGTCATTTTTATTTCCATAGTTGGGTGGATATTAGATGTTCAACTACTGGTGGGAAATGTTTCCCATATGTCGACAAATCTAGCTGATAAATCTGCTGCCAGTAAGTAAATAGATAAAGGAAGAATCTCACATGATCCTCATTATGAAGGTATCTATATCTATAATGTCTATTTTCAGAGGTTTGCTGAATATGTCAAAATAGTAAAGGTAGAGAATTGTTTTGTGTGCTCCTATCTTCCAACCTCTGCAGCTGAGGGATCTCCATGTTTCCATTTACCTTTACACTTGTCATATTCCTTCTCCTGTGGTGTCTTTTTGAATCTGTTCTATCAGCATCACTCTATTAAATTGTTTTATGCTAATTATGAAAAGCAGTTAGTAGATGTACCAATTGTGATTGATGGAAATATGTATTTGTGGTCTACTAATCATGCTTATTGTTTTTCTAAGGGGTTTAAACAAAGGGATCAGAGTGATTACATGATAACATTCTGTATTGCTGTGACTAGCACAAGCATTACTAATCAAATCATGCATCAAGATCAATAAGGATGAGAGAATTTTTGTAGATAAATTAAACAAAAGAGGAAGACAAGAAAAAGAGAAGGAAAGTAAGGTAGTTAAGGCAGAACTTAGCAAGGGGAAGGGTAGAGAAAGTCTAGAGCATCCAACACCAAGGTTAAGTGTTGATCTTGCTAAGAAAGGAACCTTATGCGTGATAACAAGACAGGAAGGAAATGAGACTGCTGAAGTAGTGGGATGGAGTGAATGTGAGCATAGTTACTTAGTTAAAGGGAGAATCTATGCTGAACTAGAGGTAAGTATTATAGGCATACATCAGGAGCCTCATTTACGGGGATTTTATTTAAGGCAGGATAGCAAGTCACCTTCCTGCGCTGCCCTACATCAAATTGAAAGGGCAGGAATGCCTCATATTTATCTAATACAGTGCATTCCTGTCCTTTCCCCAGCGTTGATGCCCTTTCGGCTGCCTAGTGCCAACGCAGACACCCTTTCTAGGGTGCCTGTGTTGTCAGCAGGATTGTGTTTGTGCAAGAAGGGGCAGCTTCTTGTGTAAAAACAGTCCTGAGAGGCGTTTTCCTCTTTCTGTGTGTGCTGCAGAATGTAGCACACATGGTAAGAGGAATAATTGAGGAGAAATAAAGTTATTTCTCCTTGTTACGTCTCACTTCGGGAGGCATACGTTTTTGTCGGTTCCTCTAGTTTACATGGTCTTGTAAATCTGGGTAAGCATCAAAATCCATGGGAGTTGCATGGAAACACCTGTTGCAACAACCAGAGAACGCCTCCCAAGCGCAGAGTAAGGCAATGCAGCAATTTGCGCTGCCTTACTTTACTCCATATCAATGAGGCCATTCAAAGCCACGCAAAGTGGCTTTGCGTAACCTAATAGATATGCTTTTGTAGTTTGTGCCGCCAGAGTGTCACAAAAAATGACACTCTGGCGGTGTAAGGGGCTCATAAATATGCCCCTAGGTGTATGCCAAATCAACTTACTTTCAGCTGCCACATAATTGGGTAGTTGCTATGCAACATTAGTGTTCCCCAGATTTACCACACTATAAACTGAAGTCGATGCAGCTTTAAGCAGGTACATAGAGACATTGTTGGAACATTAATACTACCGGTAGGAGTGGCCTTACACTGTGTGAAGATTAGAAAAGTATCAAATTTAGTAGGCTAGCTTGCTACTAAAACTGCAGATGCGCTAACAGTGATTAAAAAAGAATTACTTGCATTGAGAGCTATGATAATCCAAAATAGTCTTGCTTTAGACATGCTTCTCACAAAGGAGGGCGGAGTATGTAAAGTAATTCACGCTAGGGAATTCTATGCTTACATTCCTAGAGTACATAACCAGCTTCACAGTTATGTTGCAAATATCACTAACATTATGCATGAAGTAACTGAGTTGGAAGAAACGGGTGCATGGGGAGCAATAGGCTCCATTTCCTGGTCTATTGGAAAGGGATTCATTAAAATAGGTGAGTGGTTAGGTAGTGTAGCGAAGGTGGAGGAGTACTAAAATTGCTTTTGACTCCTCTTCTCATTATACTAATTGGTATTGCATGTGTACTTCTTTTCCCTAAAATTCTGCCTTCCTAAAAAGAATTTCGTCAAATAGTGGGTTAAAATGGGGATCAAGAAGCATTCAGCAATGAAGGGAAGAAAGAGAAAGAGAATTGATGTAAATGTTGAAGAAATGCAGAGCAAACTCAAACTTTTTGCAATGCTCTAGCAAAAACTTTCCAATCTAAAGTACTCAGTGTTTTCTCAACTTTTTCCTCAAACACACCCAAGCCGTCTAACAACCACAGGCCCCAACCAGAACTCGACACTCAATGTTGCTTTTCTAACTTTACCCCCTTATCCCAAGAGCAAGCCAGGAACCTATTGTCCAGTACTAAATCAGGCTTCCCAGATGACCCATGCTCCCCCAAAGTGCTCCATCTTGTAACCAAGACTATTTCTGCACATCCTACACCCATTTTTTAACTAAATTATTTGCACAGGTATTTTTACCAAATCATGGAAGAAAGCAGCGATTCTCCCCCTTATAGAACAGAACACTCTTCCAACATCCGATCCTACAAACTATCATTTCATATCATGCCTGCTTCTGCCAGCCAAAATACTGAATAACAAATAATAAATGAAAATAGCCTGTTAAACTATTCACAATTTGGGTTTAGGAGCCAGCACAGCACCAAATCGACTCTCATAGTAGCCGCAGAGCGTATTAGATCTATCATTGACAAAAGAGGCAACACCACCCTGATACTTTTAGATCTTTCAGCGGCATTTGATACTGTCAATCACTGCATTCTAACTAAACACTTGTATGAGCTAGGTATCAGAGACAAAGCCCTCTCCTTAATAATGTCCTTTCTGGTGGATAGGGAACAATAGATCACTCAAGAAAGATTTGCCTCCAGAACGTGGAACCTTCCATGCGGTGTTTCTCAAGGGGCTTCACTAAGCCCCACCCTATTCAATTTGTACATCAGCCCCTTGGTTAAACTTGTCAGACCCTTTGGCTTTTCAGTTGTGTCCTACGCAGACGACAAGCAAATTGTGTGGTCTGTCACAGGAAATCTGGCCCATACAGCCTCCCAATTCAGCCTTTGTATGGAAAATATTGGAACCTGGACGGCGGAAAACTGCCTGAGATTAAACTCAGGTATGACTGAAATTTTACTCTTTGAAAACAACACCAATTGTTGGTCTCCGGACTGGTGGACATCAGATATGGGCCCGATTTCAACCCCAGTGGAAAAGTTTAGAAATTTGGGGGTCATTTTTGATTAAAAAAAACCTCTCCTTTGAGAACCAGATCAATCAAATAGCTTCCTTGGTTTTGTTTCTATTGAAGACTCTGTAAAACATTCTACCCTATATCCTGACTAATCTTCAAAAATTGATTATGTCAGCACTAATCTTGTCCAAACTGGACTGTTGTAGTGGATTATATATCGGTTTACAACACAGAATGCTATCAAAACTCAAACCTTACTAAATGCTGCAACCTGTCTCATTTTTGGCCTCCCCAAATTTCATTCAGCATCCATGGCATTGAACCAACTGCATTGGCTGCCTGTGAAAAAAAGGATTGCATTCAAGACTCTGTGCACTGCCTTCAAGGTCACAATATCTGACCGGTGGCCCTTAGTCAGCGTTTCCGCTGGTACACACCTCCGAAATCTCCTAGACCTCTTCATTCCTCGGGCATGAAAAATATCGAGGTGCCCAAGTGCAGACTTGCCCATTGGGGTGGTAAAAGCTTTGTAACCTGTCCCATTAAATTGTGGAATTCCCTCTCCTTTGAACTGAAACACTCCCAGAACCTTCGAAATTTCTGGAAAGCATTGAAAACATGGCTCTGCTAAGCTATGGGGGCCATATTGTACTTATTCCCCCTCTCTGATCACGCTTACTCAAGGCAGTGCCAAGACACCTTGGGGTACACGAGCGCTATATAAAACACTATAACATAAAATATGGTACCATGAAGGACTTGTAAGGATCCAAACAAAAGAATCCAAAAATGATGAATGCTATGTTGTAATAAATATGTAGATGTGATGATTTAGGAATCATCAGGGGGGGGGTTGTGAAATCTATTTTTGAATTATAGTGTTTAATGTATTAGAAATTAAGCCTATGCTAACATAAGTCATTTTTTATGCTTCTTTCCATTTTGAATGTGACATTGTAATACACCACATGATCACCGCTGCTGTTGTTTTCCTTACTGTAATAAAGAATTGTGAGCTTTACACTGAAAGACCGAAGCTTTCCCAGTCACAATGGACGTGATTTACCTAACCAAGGACAACCAGGCTGTCCCAGGCTGTATCACATACTATGTATTAACTCATGTTATCTGAATAGACTCTGAGAATGTCTTAATCTAATGTAATGGTATTAAGAGAGAATCTTCAAATATATTCTGCATTAAAATGTTTCTTCTTGCTCATTCCCCATTGGTGCACATCCTGGCAACCCTGTTCTTCTGTAGTGAATGTATGAAATTCTTTGTCTAAAGTCATATAAAAGCACTTATGTATTCACTATTAGAGAGACCACTTTTTCCCCACTTCAGAAGGCCAATCTATGCTGGATTTTGCATTGAACTTTACTGAGTTCTTTGTACTTACGATTTATGTACCATTAACTGATTGATGCTCCAGCTTATGTATTTCTGCTTTTATATTTTTTAAGTAAACTTCTTTAGCCCGTGCCTGTCATTCTTTTTGAGAAAGTTACAGCTTTAGTGATGTGTAAGATATGGTAGATGAGAAACGGGTCCAGTCAAGGAGAACCAAAGTCACTCGAGGGACTACACTGCTCCTGGTCCAAGTCGTTGGTGAGGTTTAAGCAAATAAAGCAGAGATAGATTTGTATGCCGATAAATGCACGGATGCAGTCAACAAGTGATTGGAGAGCCAGGTGGTTTATGGACAGATACTACATCATGATGTTATGTTCTTTAAAGAGGTGTGTCTTAAACTGTTTCCTGAATTGGAGCAGGGATGGGGTGATCCTGCAGTATACCAGGATGTTGTTCTAGATCCTAAGTTCACAGATGGAAGTAAAAAGAATGCTGTCTTCTTTTCTTTTTACACTTCTTTTCTCCAGTAGGATAATGAGCTGGCTTTGGGTGTCCGTATAACCACCAGACATGGCAAGCTTGACAGCCAGACAGACAGGGGTGCAGGTTGTGATAACTTTGTAAATGATGCAGTTGGTTTTGAAGATGTTGCTGCCAGGCCAGGGAAGCCAGTGGAGTCTGCCATCAGGATGGGGGTTATATGATCATATTTCACCAGTCCTTGGTTGAGACATGCTGTGGGGTATAGGAAGGCCTTAACAGAGGCCTATGTGAAGTCTAGGGGGTGATTGAGCGGGGGGTTTCACTATCTAGATGCAAGAGTATGAGGGCTTGTACGGCAATTCTGAAGTTCCTTTCTGAGAGGAATGGTTTGACTTTCTTCATTAGATAAAACTGGTACCAGGCTGTCTTTGTTTTCTTGCCAATGTGTTCCTAAATAGACAGGATGGTGTCCAGGGTGAATCTAGGAGACATAGTGGAGGATGAAGGTTGGGGTTTGAATCCATCAAGGATTAGGGACATCAAGCCGGTTTGTATTATTTCTTGCTTGTTGTACTTGGCAAATACCGAGGTGCACAAACCTGGAAATCTAGATCCAACAAGAGTGATGGCAATTTCAACACTTTGTCAAAGCAACAGTCTACTCCCTTCCCAATGCTATTATAGAGTTATACTGGTGGCCTTGTGAAAGGGGAATGGGTTAAGAGAGAGGAACAGACACTGGATATTGACAAATGACTGGTTCCACAGCTGAGCTTAATCTTCACCTCAGAAACATTGATATCTAAAAGTAAAAGCGAGCCTTAGTACAGCTAATATTGAAATACTGAGGATTCAACTGGAAGCATTTTTCTGATATACTTGGGGGAACTTTCTGCATTTCCATTCTCCAATAAAATCTGAAATTCGATTTTCCTTCTGAGCCTACATAAATTTAAGCTTCTATATAGTAACTGAATAGCAATCAGGCTTACACATAGTTTGCTTGGTAACAAGAGCTACCTTCATTATTAGGAAATAACTTTTTATGTTTGGTTCATGTTCTAGATGATAACTGGATAACCGTGATATAAAAAACAATTATTAGTGTTGGATGTATAGTTTCTACCCGGTCATATATGTATTCAGTATCTTTGATGTCAGAGTACCATGCAGCAGCATTTATGTGCTAATATAATTCCATCAAAGTTTACAAATATCAAAATTGGGTTGCTCTGAGCACTCAAGAATTCAAAGTTGAGGTCAAGGTTTGAACATATGTTCTTTATTAGACATCCATTAGTCCATTTTACCCTCAGCAACATGTGTTTCATCTATTGCTGACAGTGTTGCAGCAGACTTTATCAGGGCTAGGCTTCTGGTGGTGTATCCAATTATTAAGGAGAAGTAGAATTTTTCTAGTATAAGCATCTGAAGTGAGCACTACTACACGCCGCGTGAATGCCTACGTGGAAGCACCCTCCCTCAGGCAGAATGGTATGACAGTCATACAACGCCCCAGATTCCACACATGACAGTGGGCCATTTCAGATGCTTATACTAGAACAAGGAGAAAGATTTTTATTTTGCCTCATTCTTTCCTCTTTCTATGTGCACTGCATTCTGCAGCACAGATAGAAATATGAAAGGGCAGGAATGCTCCATATTTATGAAATACAGTGCATTCTTATCCTTTACCCTGTGCTGGCGCACAATTTGCTATCTAGCGCCAATGTAGGCACCCTTGCACCATGGTGTAAGGGTACCTCCATTGCATGCAGGATTGTTTTTGTGCAGGAGGGCACGGCGGTGGAGGCGTGTAATGGCCGCCACATTTTTAATGAGGTTGAGGTGGCAGTGCTTATTTGTTTGGGCTATGCCACTTCCCCCTTATGATGGCAGCAGGCTGCAAGCCTGGAAAAGGGTACTGCCAAGTTAAGCACACGCTGCAGTGGAGGAGAAGGGGTGGTGCAGCATACTCCATCACATCAGTGCCCTCTAAACCCAGTGGCAGGTATCCCACTACTCAGCTGACTGAATTGACAGGGAGGAGGACTTGCTCGGCCGACTAGGCGTCGAGGTGGTAGAACTAGGTAAGTGATGTTTGAAATATATTTAATTATATTTTTATTGCTTTTCAGGAGACATTATTTACATCACAGGTGTGTTTATGTAAAAATATTCTATGTATATAAATAAATGTGTATTTTATACATAACAAAAGTTAAAGGGGCATTATAGTTATTTGAAAATGTCAGTTAAAACATACTATTTTAAACATGCGAAACCCCTGAAATTCACGTATTATAGCTATTTCAAGTAACTATAACTTGTGACCTAAAGTAACAATAACTCACTCCATTGCCATGCACAGTGTTGTTATAAATGATGCAATTTCATATGTTGCAGTGATGTTATCAATGATATCATAGAACATGCCATAAGTGATGTAATATATGAGGTAATTAGCAGTGCATGGTGAGAGTGTGAGTACAGTGACTTGAGATAACTATAACTGGTCAATTTCAGTGTTTTTTGTACGTTTAAAAAATAATGTTTTGACTGACATTTTAACCTACCTATAGCGCCCCTTTAATTTTTACATTGAATGTCTAAGGTTTTTTAATGTAAAGTAACATATTATCACAATTGCTAACTATAACGTCACTTTTATCATAGTTTTTTCAGTGAATTTCTATTTTTTTAATGTAAATTAAAGATGTCTATCGCCATGGGGGGGGGGGTGATTTTGAGATCAGTGCCTGGCCTTTGGTAAGGCTCGGTGCCCAACCCCCCCCCCTACCACTGAGCATGGCTGGCTGTGTCAAGTAACAAGATAAAGGGTAAGGTAATATAAAAGTGGTATGGCCTATTGGCTTTATCAAAGGAGCAGCACATCAACACATATAAAGCTGTCCTATTGGCTTTGTCAAAAAGTCACCAATCACCATAAGCAAATATATTTTTAATAAATTCACGCACTGCAATGTTTAATAATAGTGACTGTGATAACATATTTTCAATAAAGCCATTTTAAGAAAACATTATCATGTCTTTGAGTTGGATTTTTTTTCAGGCCGCAAAGTGCAGCCATAGAACCAAACACTAGTGGTTCCTGCACTCTAGCTGAAGAGCATTCAGCTCCAGCTTGGAGTAATTTAAAAAAATATGTTAAGCTCTCCTGGAGTCATTGATTCAATAACCCAAGAGACTTACTGTGTTTTTTAAAATTTTGTAGGGGGGCTTCTGCACTCCATGCAGCTCCAGCAACATTAAAAATAGTTTGGTGGTGCCCCTGCCTTTTCAAGGGGCACCACCAGCATGAAAATATATAATTTCTAAATTCCCTAGGGTATTATTGGGTTTTCCTTGGCGGACAAGTTAATAGTAAATGAGAGGCTCCTGATGCTCATTTATTTTTCATTTGTTTAAACATTTTGTGGGAGCCCCAGTGCCTACCCAGGGCAACCACACTATTTTTTTTAATGTTCAGCTTAATGTAAAAAAATTCATCAATATCTTCCGAGGATCTTTAAATTACTTCTCTGAAAGTGATTTTCCAATCTTTACAAGTCGTCTTGCAAGTTCTGATTCAGCAACTTAAGTGCCTTCAAGTCAGTGGAGTTTCTCTTTACCTCTTGATCATCCTCTCCACAGTCGCCTTGAGCACTTTAGTCCTCTCACAGACATCATCCTGCTTTGCCTCCAGGGCATGACAAGCTCCCTGAATACCCTTTTGATAAGATTCTGAGATAGTGAACCCCCTCTGTATCTCCTGATAAAGATCCAGAGGAATCCAGAAGAATCTGTTCAACTGTACTTGAGGCCACTAAGGCTTTCACCTGGGCAGAAGGGCCCCATCCAGCCTTCTTTGATGATGTTCCTGCCTGAACTGGAGGGCCTTCTACACTGAGGGCCTGGTCGACTAGACCACTTATGAGCTGGTATCTGGAACTCCAAATAACAACTCAGAGATATGACGCCCTCCCTGTGGGACACTCAGGGAGGCAGAAGAGGAATCTCCCCCATACCTCCTGTGGTGATTAGGCATAGTCCACACCTTGTCCAGATCCAACCATGGGGGGATCACTGCATGCAGCAGTGGTTTGCTTTGTAGACACCTGCTTCGACTCCAGTATCTGTCCTTCAACTTGCTTCTTGAAAACTCCCTAATTACTGGCCATGATTTTAAAAAGGTAATTAAGTGAGGGGGTAATTTTGGATTTTATAGGATCAAGATCTGATGGAGTTGACTGGTGCTGTTTCCTGTCTGTAGTTCTCCCAGGCCATCCTCTAGACCTTATGCTGCAACAGTTCTCTAAAACTTCAATATTCAAAGGGGCCTATGGCCACTTTCTGGGGAGGACCCCACTTTCCCCATAGGACTGGGGGCTCCAAGACTACCTAGGCCAGAACAAAACTGAGGCTTTTTTTCGATATGCCCCACTTATTTGCTGATGATGTGGCCCCCACTGCTCGGGGATAGTGATAAGGTGCTGCTGTTTCCATACACCTATAGTACCCCCTACATATACCCCCTCCACAACTTCTTCACTACCTTCGCTCCTCTAAGTGAAGTCCCTGGGGTATCCAGCAGAGCTCTCACTGCCTCCTCCTCTGAACAGGTCATGTCCGGAGTCCTTCACTTGCCTGCACTTGTGCTGGCTCTGCTGATGCTCACATCAAGCATTTCCACAGCTAGATCCCTCCTCAGTTGGCAGAGCTCACCCAGAGCGGAGCTCCAGGGCAACACGACCTCCCCGCTCGTGGCAGACAGCCCAGGTGGCATGAATCATTCCCGCTCCGGTTCTCGCTAGACACCGATGCACGGTCCCTTCCTCTTCAGAGTGGCCTACTCAAGTCGGCTTGATCTGTGGTAGCGGAAAGGGTAAGGCACACCACATAGCCTCCTCAGTGTTCACCCACAACTGTCATAAGCCAGTTGCCATATTCCCCCTGAACTTGGGCAATCAAAAACTGATTCTGAATCTGGCCTTAAGACAAGGGGAGTTTGTTGATGAGGGTTTTTCATACACCATTAGACAGATATATGCAGCACCACTGAACAGAGATAGTGGGATCTGGTTGAGAGAATGGGGGAGCTGCAGAAACTAGGAGCTAAGGTTCAGTTGAGGGTCCCATCCATGTTCAGAGTTATGTGAAATAATGAGATGCATAACATAAGGCGAAATGAGCAGGAGGATGATCTTATTAAGGAAATACATAGCTCATCCTAGGGCCAAAGAAGCCCCCTGATATTGTGCCCATTGTGTCTCAGGTGTAGTTAACTTTCCACTTCCTGTTAGTCTCTTTTCATTGTTTTGTTTAAGGTAAGGGTGGATGTTAGTTATTATAGTCATTAGTAGACAAATATCATCCTATGGCAGGGCCTGAATAGGAATATGCCACAGTCAGTAGTTGCAGGGTTTCAGGGGAGAGCACTGATTGAGGAGTATAAGTGGGAGCAAATGTCCTTGTAGCCATCTTAGCTACCTTAGAGTTAGTCCCTTTTTTCATTTATAGCTAGTTGTTTTTATCAGCGCAAGAAGTAGTAATGCAGGTGATGAGTGGGTGGAGACTTGGCAAAAATGAGTAAGGAGTGAAGGAGATTAAGACACTGATGTGGAATGTCAATTGTCTCCGGTCTAGAGGGAGACATAGGATGATCAGCTAGTACTTGCAAGGTAGTCTGGCCCAGATTATAATCCTACAGGAGACACACTTGTCTGTTCCAGAGTGTGAGGAGCATTTTCATTGTCAAGTGTGGGTTCATCAGGTGGTGTGCTCTAACCAAACTCTCTACTAAGGTAGTAGCACTTATCATCAGGAAAAATGCAGGTATAAACATGTATTTTAAAACTGATTGCAGTAGATGGGTCATAGGCAAGTTGATATTTGGACAGGATGAGTTTACATGTGCTAGATTTTATAGCCTTAACTGTGATGAAATCTTTCCACTTTGCAACTTCAGCTGGAATTTCCTTCCCCTGTAGTAAAAGTGGGTGATTTAAATGTCTGTCTTGATGTAGTATTAGATAGATTATCAAAAAGGTGGATGGCGGGGTTCACAGAAGTAAGGAAGCCCCTGAAGAACTTCATGGTTGATTTCAATTTGTGTGGCATGCGGCATAAAAAAGCAGAGGCTAAAACAGAGTACATATTCTTTAGTAATAAATATCAAAGCTCCACTAGGATTGACTTCTTTTACTCAGGTAGATCATTGCTAAATGATATTGAGGAGGTTAGACATTTCCCTGTTCATTGTACCCCTCTGCAATTCTTTTAGGGATAAGACTTTCCTACATTTAGACTACCCCAGGTGGACAGTGAATATGGTGTTATTATCAGACCCAAACATACTGCATGCATTAAGGGAGAAGATTAGATGTTACTTTGGCGTCAATCTCAGGTCATCTCCTTTGAAGATAGTATGGGACTCATATAAGGCAGTAGGCGAGGAATTGTTTGCAAGCACAGCTTATCAAAAAAAGGAAGCTGCATGCGGAGGATAGAAGATTTGAAGAAGGGATAGGGGCATTGGAAAGATAGCTTTTGATGCCCACCATAGAAGAGGGGGTGGATGCAGCTGAGATGAAGTTGTCTGAGAAACATGAGGCCTTTATTCAGGTTATTGAGAATAGGATCAGAGTGAGGTGGCATGCCTGTTAGCTAGCCAACTTTGAGAATGGGGAGCGGAGTGACAAGCTTTTAGCCTGGAAGGCGAGAGTGAAAAGAGGGAGGAATTATATAGAGAGTCTGATAATGCATCAGGAAGATAATGTGTCAGAAGATACTGATAGGGTTAAAGAGTGTTTCCTCAAATTGTTTGAGGACTTCAATTCAGAGATGAGTGGTTTCAGAAGATCAGATGTGAGAGAGTGGTTAGTGGGGATACAGCTCCTAGGTTTGTCTAGTGTAGCACAACAAGACCTCTTGAGAGATATCACTTTGGAAGAAATCATCTCACAAATTAATAAATCTTGAAGCGGGAAGGCAGCAGGCCCGGATGTGCTTTCGGGCAAATTTTATAAAGTCATGAAAGAAATAATGTTCCCATATGGAAGAAATTGTTCAACACATTGTTGATAAGTGACTCAGAAATCCCTCCATCATGGAACAAAGCTGTAATAACCTTACTTCTGAAATCAAATTAAGACCTAAGACAGCAGACTCATACAGGCCTATCTCTTTAATACATTTTGGCTATAAGGTCTTTGATGGAATTCTATGTCAGAGACTCTCTTTGATAATAGGTAGTGTTGTACACCCAGACCAGAAGGGTTTTGTGCGTGGTAGGCAGTTGCACATGAACTCAGACCCACTGGTCATTGTAATTATCGATGCAGCTAAGGTGTTTGACAGGGTGTGCTGGCCGTACCTGTGGGAGGTTTTAGAGATCTTTGGCCTTTCCTCAGGGTTTACTGCTACAGTTAAGGCCCTATATACAGCACCATCAGCGCAGCTTTTGGTTACCGGGAACCTGACAAGGAAAGTTAACATCTCGAGGGGGACACGTCAGGGTTGCCCACTTTCCCCGTTACTTTTCAATCTGTGTATAGAGCCCTTGGCACAGGTCTTCAGGGCAGATGCTGACATAATGCCCTTTAAGTCTCAGAATCAGTTGATTTAGGTCGGTCTTTATGCAAATTATATCATCCTGTATACAAAGAACCTACAGAAAACAGTGGGCCATATGAAGGAAATCACTGATGCATTTGTGGCCTTTTTGGGTTATTCTATAAATAAGGAGAAGACAGAGGTAATGGCCTGGAATTTAGACAGTACAGAGGGGTATAATGAAACAAATATCAAGTATTTGTGTATTACAGTTATGTATAAGTTAGAGTAGGTGCCAAGTGTGACCTGAGTAGGGTGATGAAGGAGATTGCAATATTATTAACAAGGTGGGGGCACCTCCCATTGACACTTTATGGCAGGGCAACTTTAGTCAAGATGGCAATGCTCCACAAACAGATGTACTTGTATGATAATATACCACTTTCGTTCCCTAAGGCTTGTTTAGATAAGATACAAGGGAGATTAGGGAGTTTTATCTGGGCTTCTAAGAGTACTAGACTTAGTTGGAAGAAACTAAGAAGACAGTTGGAAAAGGGTGGGGTAGCACTTCCAGATGTTTTTTTATTACCTCTACTTCCAATTCAGGAATTGTAGAATTCTTTTTGTAGCCCCTGACGACTCCATTTGAGGTAGAATTTATGCAGGGACATTGATTCTATCAGGCAGGATGGGTTATTGTATAAATTTGGTGGATCCAAGATTTTTTAAGTAAGTGTGGCTGAAGGTGCCACGGGCCTTTTAGGAGGCTTGGAATCGCATTATGAAAATCCAAAGCACATATTACTACTAAGAGTTTGCCCCATCTGGAATTCCCCAGGCACACCCTCATTCCTGGAGGATAAGCTGAGCATTCCATTGATTAAAGCGGGTATTTATTGTTGGGGAGAGTTGCATGGAAGTTCCGAGATAATCTTGTGCGAGGCTCAATGGGAGGAAACGTAGAGCACGATTTCCTTGGAATAAATATTTGCAATTGGCCTCCTGGGGGTCAGGGCAAAGATGGGAAAGTGCGGCGAGATGGGAATTTGGAGAGAAACTTCAAGTTCCCAACCCACTAAAGAAGGAATTATCTTTCTGGTATTGGGAGCTAGTTAAGGCAGACAATGAGAAATGTAAGATCCCTGCCAATTCTTGGGAAGGATATCAGCCAGTAGAGGAACAACCAAATATTTGGCAGATCTCCTTATGCCTTCTATACTCCACAGTTAAATTGACACCCCTTAGAAACAAACAGGCTTTCATGTTACATAGAATATATCTGACTCAGAGGAAATGGGCAAAATTCACTAAAGGTGCTTTCTCCGGCTGCAACTGGTGTGGGGAGTATGATGCTAATGATATACATATTTGTTTCTTGCCCTAGGCTATACATTGTTTTGGACAGTGTGAACAGAGCGACCTTTGAGATCAATGGCTGTCAAATCATGGGAAGCCCTCTCCTGATTTTGTTTAGAAAGGATACCCAGCTTTTTTTGTGTGTGTATTCTATAGACAGAAATGCCTACTTTTTCACTTAATCTTGCTGGCAAGGAGGGAGATCTGCGTAAACTGGCTGAAGGTTGCACCGCCCCTCTTAAGTAGTTGGATTAGGTGGTGGGTAGAGTAGGTAAATTAGAGCTGGACTGTAACAGAAGCGGGAAGTTGGAAGGGTTTTGGTCACATTGTACCGTATGGAGCATCTAGAGAACGCAATCCTGACATCTTCCGACATGACTGGGGGAATGTGGGTTTTCCTCACTTTTCTATTTGGCAGTAATAACTGCAGACTGTCAATGAACACCATTCAGGTTGCGACCTATTGTTTCTGATGGCATATGAGGACAAACAAAAACTATTTTTTAATGTTGGGGACTGTGAGTAAAGCCTTGATCCGCCATGGCCCCTGTCAGCACCCCAGCCACCACCGAGCAGGGAACTAGCTATTTTTGTTTTAAGAGGATGTCTCGATACCCACCTGAGACACACACCTGCTCCAAAATGTTTGGAAATATGAGGGGGGCATGGCCTCAGTCTGCTCCCTAGCCAGAAGCCATTGTGATGCAGGCAGGAGCCGGCTTAGTAACTTTGCTCCTGCCTGGGTAGTTTCAGTATTTTTCACTGCTTCTGCCTGAATGGGAGGAAAGTTGTCTTCCCTGCCCACACTTCCCGGGCAGTAAAATATAATGTGCTGGGTGGGGGTTGGGGGGGTTCCAGGACCCTGCAACTAAATCAGGACCTAGAGAATGCTGTCTCTGTGTCTGGATCTACAGCTGATGGAGTGGGTCTACACGTCTCTCCCCTTATTAAAATTAGCATCCCATGGGACATGGGGTCCCCAGAACCTGTCCAAGGTTCAGGGGGCATGCCCCCTTCACAAAATATTAATTAGATGCCCCTTTTACTCGCCCCAAATTGACTGATCACCCTGAAACTTTCCAAGAAGAAACTGAGGGTGATGAGATTTATTTTGGGAAGGTTTAATGATGATTTGTCAGACGGTGCCAAAGTTATTAGCAAACATTAGCATTATGTTTTATATGGAAACAGGGTCCTAACTAAAACTACCCAGTGGCAACCCCCAATAGGTAATATATATGTATGTATATACATAGATTACACAGGTGCAACCACGACTGTGTGTTCATAATTAGGAGTTTCCATAGGAAGAGCATTTTTTTGTTTATCTAATACCTTTTGGTGCTGTTTGATGAATCTTGATGAAACATTCCCAAAAAAAGTTCATGCACCTCAGCTCCTTCCGGGATAGCTTTGCGGTGAACCATCAAGAAAAAGTTTTCATAGGGAATTTTAGCCAAAATGGCTAAACCGAATTACATCAGATTTGACAGCAAGCTAGGGGCCTGATTCACAGAACTAACTTACGTCAAAAACGTAAACGTAAACGTAAAGTTAGTACTTTTTAGGTATTCACAGAAGTTAGTAGTCCTAACTTTAGGACTCTAAATGCCTTCTGTGAATACCGAAAGTCTTAAAGTTGGGATTTTACTTAACTTTACTACTCCTAAACTGAGAAAAATCCTAACTTTCAGACTTTCGGTATTCACAGAAGGCATTTAGGAGTCCTAAAGTTAAGACTACTAACTTCTGTGAATACCTAAAAAGTACTAACTTTACGTTTACGTTTACGTTTTTGACGTAAGTTAGTTCTGTGAATCAGGCCCTAGATGTTTACCCAGAAAGTAAGCTTTTTGTGATTTGGCGCATATTTGTTCAATAGTTTCAGAGAAATCAATGTATAGATATAATGACATTTGGGCTGAAATTCAAGAATTCAAGCCTTCGGAGGGGGCTTTTTTGGAGCGAGTGCTTTGACTGGCAGTATATTTATTAAAATCCCCTGGGGTGGGCCAGTGCCCAGGGGCTGGTTGTTTTTTTCCTATATAAATATATGTGGGGAGGGGCACACATGGGGCCTCCTCCCCAAAGTACTACATGCTCCCAGGGGCTCTTGGGGTACCCCATCTCCCTTGGGAGCATCATATAAGCTATTTATGGGGAACCTTAGAAGCCTGGTTTGGTGGGATCCTGGGACTCAATCCTGGGGACCCTGCAGTCTAGAGAAAGAAGGTACCACATCCAACCCCCTGCATGTTGGTGTGCCACTCCCACTCCCCTTGCCCATGACCGGGGGAGTGGGGTGCACACCACAGCTGCACACCTTTCCTGCATGGAGCAGGCATAGAAAAGGAAATTGCTGACTGCCATGCCAGCATGGGATTGTGCTGGCAGGTGAGAAGCTGGCTTTGCAGTGCAGGAGTGGGCTACCTGCACTACCATGAAAAAAGAAAAAAAGAAGGCTCTGGGTGCCCATGGCGGGACTGGGGCACCCAAAAAAAAACATACCAGTGCAAGCACAATTGGCTCAGCAGTGCGGGTCAGGGGCACCAGGGCTTTAATTAAAAAAATCTAATACAGTGGCATGAGGCCACACAATAAACTAAGCTGAGCGAGCAGACCCAAGAATTAAATATTTACTGCTTTGGCAGGGAGCGCCCCATAATATCCTGCCTAGACTTTATAACACATAGTTTACTTCCTCTGGTGCTGCAAGGAGGGGTAAGGGCTTTACCAGTGAATAGCATAAGTGTTGTAGGGGGGCTGCTGAGAGTGTAGCAGCCCCCTAGAAGTGTTTAATCAATCTGAACCCTAACTCTCCTTGCTCATTGAATTCATGACCTCAGGAGAGGTTTCTATAATCTCCAAAGCACTGTGAGCTGAAAATGTATTATATTTAGCTGGAGTGCAGGGACCCCTTATGATTAGTAATATGGCTTAATTATGGGGCCTGAAAAGTGTGAAAGAAAGACTCAAACACATGTTTACAGTTGTTTTGACGAGCAGCAGTTTTATTTTAAATATTCTAATGACAATGATTCTTAGATAACATTGCAATGTCAGTATTAATAAAGAATATATTGGTTAATGGTTATCAATTCTATTGGTTTTAATGGTAAATGATCACATGTAGTGAATGTATTAATGTGTTTTTTACAAAGCCAATAGGTTTGCCTTGCTGATCCAGTGACAAAGTCAATAAGCCTGTAGAGAGGTCTTTGCAGACAGGACAGTCCCTCACCAAACTCTACTACACAAGTATTCCCCTAGAACAGGATCTTTTCAGACAGGCCAGTCCATCACAAAACCCTACTATGCACAACCTTAGCCCTGCACAGAGGTCTTTGTGGACAGGCCAGTCCCTCACCCTACTCTTCTATGCACAGCATTCACCCGCCACCGAGGTCATTGCGGACAGGCCAGCACCTTACTAAACTTTACTAGGCACAGCCTTTGACCTGTACAGAGGTGTTGGCAGACAGGCCACTCCCATGGCAAATCCTACTATGCACAGCCTTCGACCTGCACAGAGGTCTTTGCAAACAAGCCACTTTCTCACAAAGCCCTACTACGCACAGCCTTTGCATTGTTGAGAGGTGTTTGTGGACAGGCAGGTCCCTCACCAAGCCCTACTATGTAGAACCTTCACCCTGCACAGAGGTCTTTGCAATCTGGCCAGTCCCACACTAAACCCTACTACACATAACTTTCACTCTGAACAGAGGTCTTTGCAGAGAGACCTGTCAAATACCAAACCCTACTATGCACAGCCTTTACTTTGTACAGAGGTCATTGTAGACAGGTCAGTCCCTCCCCAAATCCATTATGCAAACTTTTCACCCTGAACAGAGGTCTTCCCGTACAGGCCAGTTCCCCTCCGAATCCTACTAAGCACAGCCTTCACCCAGCAGAGGGCTTATGTGGATAGGCCAGTCCCTCACCAAATCCTACTATGCACATGCTGTGCTCTGTGTGCAGATTGTGTACAGCCCATTCCCTCCAGACACCTAAGGCCCATTAGGTGGAAAGTCCCTACTACACACAACTGCACGCTCTGCAATGCTCTTCATGGAGAGCCCACTCCTTCCACATGCTCAAGCTCCCTTACATAGCCAAGACCCTAATGTGTACAGTTAGGATGGTAGTAATAGCTTACTTCGCATTAAAAAAAAGTCCAAGAAATGTACTGAAAAAATCCAAAACTAAAGGGATGTTTTAGTTAGGTGTGGCATTCTTATCCTATTTAATGTTTAAAAAACCCAAGAAATTCAGTGAAAAAAGCAAAAGTTATAGAGACGTTATAGTTAAATAACAATGTCAGTGATAACATAACGTTTTAAACCACAAAAAACAACTGAAACTCGCCAGCTATAGTTTTGCAAGCTAACTATAACTTGTGACCCTACTGTCCACTGCTCATGACCTCACATATTACATCACTCATGACATGTTCAGTGAGATCATAGATGGCATTGCTGATGTCATATCAAATGACATCATTGATAGCATCACTGATGACAACATTCAACCTACTACCGTTCAAATTAGTGTATAAACCAGTACAGAATTTCAGATATGAAAATAAGTACAAAATGGTGCAGAATCTTGTAAAAAGTGAACTACCCTTCAGCTACACAATGCCCTTTAGGTGAACCAAGCTTCTCCTACACACAGCATTTACTTTGTCTGAATACTTTGTGGACAGCTAACCTCATGTAGGTAATCATTCAGGCACGAGTGCAAAAGCCACTGCTGCACACAGTCTTCACCATGTGAACAATTGTTCATGGAGAAAGCATTTCCTTCAGACACCCACGTCCCACTAGGGCCGATTCCGAACTCGCTCGGAAGTGCTCCTAGCGGCATCCGCCAGTAGCGAGTCCGAGTCGTACGCGTGATTTCCGTGCGACTCGTACAGCTGTACGAGTGAGCAAGTACGATGCGATAATCGCCTCACGCTCCGACCAACTCGTACCCGTCAATGATGCCTCCCGGGCGACTCAAAGATGTCCGACACGTACGGCGCAATGCATTCGATATCCGGCCGGGCAAGTACGATGCGCGTTGTGAGCAGCCGGTGCGAGACAGAGCCTCAGGCTCGAAAAAGCTCCGGGAAGCGTACTTCGGGGGTCCGCGCCGGACCCCCCTTCACCGGGGTCCTATGACTCGGACAGCGGGGGGACCCAGGGGTCCCCCTCACCCATGCATGTACGTTGCGGGGGCACCGACGCGAACACGCTACCGGGGCGCCCTTTTCCAAGACGTACGTGTTTCACGATGGGAGCCTATGTACGCGACGTACAGCAGGCTCCCATTGACTTCAATGGGGCTCCGAGCGACCCAAGTCCGTCAGCGCTTCAGCGCATCGTACTCTGTCGCTCGGAGCCCCGGAGCACGAGTCGGTCGGAAAGCTCTACGGGACAGAGTCGGTCGTAGGGCTTTCCGAGCGAGATCGGAATCGGTCCCTAAGTGTGCAAGCCTATACTATGTACAGAGTTTGCACTGTACTGAAACTGATTGTGGCCAACGTCTTGTAGGGAATGAACCAGACAGAGGTAGGAAAGTAGCGTCTTGGAACAGTCTTTTTCCTTTGCAGAAACCGTCCACGGAGAGTCCACTCCCTCTAGGCACCCAAGGCCACTAAGGGGATGAGGGCCTTACTGAGCATCATATTCACCCTGTACCAAGAACTTTGGAGATAGTCAGTCTCTTGTGGACAATAAAGCACACATGGGTGGGCAAATACCTGGTGTGTATTTTCTTCACTCCTATACCTTCGCTTGCAGAGCCTTCTCTCATTAGACACTCAAGGCTCAAGAGTAATCCTGTACTACGTACAACTTTTGCCTTGGAGGAAAACTTTTATAGATAGTATACTTTTTGTGGGTACTCAACAAGATATGAGTCGGCGAGTCTTTGCTACGCATGGTATTTGGGCAGTGCCATTCACGAAGAGCTGACTCCCTGCCCACACCCCAATCCCATTAGGAGGCGAATAATGTTGCAAACGTTTACTTCCCTTTTGCATCAAAGAGGCTATAGAAAATTAGGTTAGGAAGTACTTTATTGAGTACGTCGCAGCATGATAAGCGTATATCAAACTGTCCCACTCATTGGATCATGTCATGTCATCAGAGTCGGAATATGAGGACCTGCAATTCACATTTCTCTCTCAGCGTCTCTGTGTCTGCTGCAATGCCCGAATAAGTTACTACTTTAATAGGGCATCTGAAGAGATACACGTATAGAATGTGTGATAGCCACTACATAGCTACAAAGCCAAAAGATTCATTCATACCTCCATCGCATTTCTTCTCTTTGGTTCCACCTGCAGGACATGATGCCTTTTCCGAATTTTCCTGGTTTTCAGCATCCCTTGCAACACTCTTGCACAAGCTTAACTTGTGCTAGGGAAGCTTGATAAAAGCTTTAGATGATACAAAAGTCAAAATAATTGGCTTTGACATTTCTTGTCTTCCTGGATTCTTCCCTCAAAATGACTTCTTTTTGTCTTTTGGCATTTCATGGATTTCTGGTCAAACGATACACTGAAAGAATTTTGCTTTAACTGGTACATTTTCCAAATGGTAGTTCATATCTTAATACATTAAATGCAAATTTCATCAGAAAAGATAGCAAGGTTTGCTGGAAATTATGTAAACTGTCGAATACAGTATCTGTGATATAAGCTGCTTGAACTTGACCATTGAAAACTGCAATTTAATTTTTTTTTAAACGCAGTCATTTTTTTTCGACCTGAGAAAGCAATAATGCATGTTAGACCAACAACATTCTCCCTATCTTGTCCTTCGATTACATTGCCTCTGAGCTAAGACCTTGTATGCTAAATTTCAGCTCCTGGATATGTTTCTATAGGAACTACAAACACCTCTAACTCATAGTTAATCGGATTATTTTCCTATACTGAGTACTGAAGAGAGGCAATAATGTATTTAAAATAAAACTGACCCTGGTGCTATAAATTGGCATCATGATTGGACTTGCAATAATAATTCCATACCTTAAAGGTTTTTGTTATGAGTGGAAAACAAATTCAAAAGCACTAGAGGAATAGATTTAATGGTTTGAGATAAGATCGAAGGTTACTAAAATTGTAAGATGTCTGCACTTAGAGAATACCAAGTGATTTAATTGGATAGAGAAACCTATAGTGAAGGTGAAAATCTGTATAGTATATTTTGAATTTTTTATTTGGTGTAGCAAACTTCACTCTGGAAGGAGTCAAAGTCATTCTTCTTCGACGCGAATGTCGTTAATTGGTGGAATGTTAGCACTAAAAGCTGTTTACATTATTTGATCCTTTCCAAAACAATGTCACCTCTCCAGGCATGATTCATTATGTCACCAATGTCGTTTTTGCCATATGCACTTGAATTGACAGAGAAGCTGTTCCCCTGCTCTGTTTGAACTTTGCTTCTGAGAGCAATGGCAAATGCCTTGATTGAGAGAAATGACAAGTTTATCCTGTACCAAGTGTCCGAGTCCCAAAAGTCAAAATCTGAACCATGCCTTACATATTTGCAGCAGTCGCCAGTGAAACTGGGAATCTCGACTATTACACAATGTGCTGCTTTGAATAATAAGAGCATGTGTCTAAGAATAATACCCTAGCTCACTCCTTTTCTATCTGAATTATTGATCGCCATGATAAGGATGACTGCGATGCTTTAAAAACATGAAGGCATCTGGGTTGTCAAGAATGTATTATTGTTCTGGCTGGTGTTAGGTGACAATCACGTAGGTAAACTATTCAATTCATACTGTGGGGCAGATTTACTACGTTTTCATGCAACATAGCACAGCGCAGCAACCAAAGATGCTGTGCTGCATTGTGTGAAAGGGAGAACGTAGAACAGTGTCATATCTACTAAGATATTGTGTTGTTTCTCGTTCCTCCCGCGCTGGCGTACTTAGACTACCAGGTGCTACGCACACACACACTTGCACCATAATGCAAGGGTGTTTGCACTATGGCAAGCTTAGGTTTTGTACTGGGATGGTACCCTTCGGGAAAAAAATACTATGTTGTGACAACGTTTTTGAAAAAAAGTATACAAAAAGTGATGGATGGAATGCTTGAACTAATCTCAGCCACTGGCAATCACTCAGGCCACATCCCAGTCCATTGTTATTTTGCACACAGTGTCACCTCAGCTTGGACCCAGCTATATGCAAATCAATCCTGACCTTGCTCCAATGGAAAAAATCCAGCCCAAACTGCCAGACCAGGTCCTCCCTGAACCAGAACATAAGCAACCCAGGGCCAGTTTCACCCTAGTTAGGGCTCATTAGCCAGGTATAGCTTGGTTCCAGTGACACAGTGTGCACGTGGCCCAAGTCTGGGCATAGCCGTTCCACTTAGGGCAAGACACTAAAATATACTTTAAAGTGATGGATGGAATGCTTGAATTAATCGCAGCCACTGGTAATCACTTGGGCCGCATCTCCCTCCATCGTTATTTTGCACACTATGTCACTTCTGCCTGGACCTGGCCATATGCAAATCAGTATTCATCCTACTCCAATGGCAACAACTGAGTCAGAACTGCTAGGCCAGGTGTTCCCTGAACAGTGGAGCACCAGCCATGCACAGTTCTGTCATAAATTATGTCATTTCAGATTTCATCAGGGTTGTTATCAATGCTGTCATTAAACGTATCATAAGTAATGTAATATGTGAAGGTATAAGCAGTGCAGGGGCACAAGTTATAGTTAGTTTACTAAATTATAATTGGTGAATTTCAGTGTGTTTTTGGATCTATAAATGTTCATTCCCAACACCTAACTATAATGTCTCTTTAACTTTTGTTTTTTTAAGTGAATTTCATTTTTTTTATCATGTTCAGCCCTCTACAGGTGGCCAACCCACAACAGCCCAACTTCTGTAATCAGCATGCTGCCCCTGCCCTCTTCTGCCTGCACTCCGGTCTCCATGCCCCAGCAGCCTCTCTCCTGCCCTCTATGGTCAGCTTGCTGCCCTGCTGACCTGTCCAGAATAGTCAGCTTGCTGCTCCCTGCATCCCTTACACCTGCCATCCATTCTCTATTAGCGTGCCCCTGCCCTCTCCCATCTGCCTTTCATGGTCAGCTTGCTGCCAATGCTCATGCCGGCCTGCCCTTTGTAATCAGCTTGCTGCTCCTGCCACTTTCTCCCTAACCTCCATTCTCTGTGTGTGGAAGCCTGTTACCTCTCTCCTGCTCACTGTGGTCCATTGTGTTTCCCCTGCCTATTCGGACCTGCACTCCATATTCAGCTTACTGCCCCTGCTTCCCTCCCCTGACCCTCTGGCCTCCATTTGTGTATCTCTGTCTGCTCCTGCCTGCTCCACGGTCAGCTTGCTGCCCTTGCCTCTGCCTGCCTCCCCTGTCATCAGCTTTCTGGACCTGCCTAATGCCCTTTTCCCATGCCCTCCATTCTTTGTATGAATGCCCGTGTCCCCTCTTGGCCTCTCTCTTGGTCCGTTGTACTGCCCCTGCATGGTTCTGAAAGGACACCTTTCTGTCCCTGCCCCTGTGCCTCGCTCCTAGCCTCCTGTGGTCAGCCTGCTGCCCATGCTGGCCTACCCACTGTGGTCAGCTTTCTGGTCCTGCGCCTTCTCCCATCTCCATACCCTCCTCTTTTTGTGTGTGTCCCCTTGTCTGTTCCCCCTCCCTCCTGCCTTCCATGATCCCTGGTGCTGCCCCAGCCCTGCCTGGCTTCCATTTGTGATCAACTTACTACCCCTGCTCCCATTTTACTTTCCTTCTGTTTACTCTCTGCACGCCCATGCTCCCTCCCACTTGCCGTTCGTGGTCAGCTTGGTGTCTCTGTCCATGTCAACCTGCTCTCTGTGGTCAGCTTGCTGCCCCTCCATTCTCTGTGTGCATGCCTCTGTCCCCTCCCCTTGTGCTGCCACTGCGCCTGCCACCTGCTTGTCCTCATTTTAACTTTATAGAGAACTAACAATAATTTCTATTACAAAAAGAACCCATTCATTTTGTTAATTTCTAAAGGAAATGCTTTATGTTTTACAGCTTTGATTCGAACAAGATGGCTTTAAATGTACCACATTTTTGTCATGAACACAAATGTTAGTGCACTAGTTGCTTATTAGAACACTGTGTGAAGCTGCAGTAGTACACTGGAGAGTTGAATGACAGACTGTTGCTGGTGTTGAAAGTACATATTTCAGTCTGCATGTCAGAATATTTTACTGACAAGGATGGAAAAAATACTTTACAGCTCATAGAAATTGTGCTCTCATTTTAGCTTGCTAGACCACTAACCATAATTTTAAATCAACAAAAGGGGAACCTCTAAATACGCACAAAAAACAAAAATGTACTCATGTGCTTTATGGTATAGTGAACATACAAAAATAGGCATAACATCACATTTAGGGGCATATTCACAAGGACACATCGCCGATTTAGCAGCACTTTACCGCCACGAAAGTGGCGATAGACTTATTGCCCTATTCACAAGCCTGTGCAAAAACGCACAATAACACCACTCCGCGATATTCTCAACTACCAGCCAGGTCGGCGCTGCAGTCCAAAAACAGGCAATAAGGCGCGTTAGCAGCAGGGACTTAAGACCTGCTTTTTTCTGGTCTTAAGTAGGACAAAAACCTGCAGTATAAAGGGAGCCCAGCCCAGAGCCACATCTGAAGACCAACAGATGCCATGGAGCTACTAATCATGCATCTTGGAGACCCAAGAGGGCCACAACACCCACCGCCACCACCCCCAGGACCACCCCCGCACCCAGGACCACCCCCGCCCGGACTACCACAGAGGCAGCGCAGAACAAGACAGCGGACCTTCCGAAAATGCACCACGCTCAGAGACTTAACGCCAGAGGATGACATTGCCCACTACAGGCTTAAAAGGACAACCATCCTCCGCATCCTGATCCACATTGCCCACAGGCTGACGGTACCAACACAGCGGACAACCAACATCCCACCGCAGACAAAGCTGCTGGCTGTGCTGCACTTGTTGGCCTCTGCTACCTTCCAACCAACAACTGCCAGAGTCGGAGTAGTCTCACAGCCAGCCCAATCAAAGTTCCTCACACCTGTCATGGATGCCATCATCAGCTTCATACCCCAGCACCTTCACATCCCACACACTGCGCAGGAACAGCTAGAGACCAAGCAAGGCTTCTACACCATAGCTGGCTTCCCACATGTGTTGGGGGCAATTGACTGCACACATGTCCTACTTGTGCCCCCTGCCGACACTGCACACAAGTACCGCAACAGAAAGCACACACATCCCATCAACATGCAGGCAATAGTGGACCACTGGGGACTCTCTACCAATGTCGTTGCCAACTTCCCAGGCAGTGTGCATGATTCCCACATCTTCCGACAGTCCATCATCAACCAGCGCTATCAGGATGGCACCTATGGAAATGCACTGCTCGTCGGTAAGTACCAACGGAACACACCACACACCTCAACTCCACAATCATACAACTCACAACTGTGGGAATGCACAAGTAACAATATCACATACAACATGCCAACCAACTTGCCCACCTACCAGACACGACAACACAAGGCACCGTGGTAACAGGGGCCAGACATGTAGACAAACCAGCCACAAAGGCATAGCCCCTCTGCCACACAATTGCAGAATGTGGGGAGAGGTGGGAACCAAGAATGTGCGAAGTAGGCAATGGACCCATGAATAAGAATGTACACAATGCCAAGTGTGGCAGTGATGTGCTGGACAGTCTTGAGTATGCAGAGCACAGACATGTCCATGTGGACATATACTGCTGGCGTTTGCAGTGTTGTGGACAGTGGACGCAACCATGTTACCTCAGGCAGTGGGGAAGACCTTGGACATGTAGCTATGTCGCCCCCCCTGGAAGCTTAAGCATAGTGGGCTGGGCCGGCGTACGCCAGCCCAGCATAGGAGTGTGAAGAAATGGCCCGGGGCTCTGGGCATGGTTCAGTTCTGGGCTCTGGGCGTGGTTCAGTTCCGGGCTGGCCACAAAAGTGACTATGGCATGTGTCTCTGTTGTGGTGTCGGCGCCACCCGGCCCTTAATCGACAATGTTGCAATGTAGTGTTGTAGGGATTCTGCACATACACAGAACTATGCACAGCAATGCGGGACTTCGGTATATAGGTGCTACGCCTTCCTACAGGTTTAGTACCCACGAGCCCACGGCCGGCTAGCTATAGTGTCCCACCTGCCCTCCTATACACAGATAGAGAAACAGGCGTTTAGACAGCCCAGAACACAACACTCCCATAATCACTCAGGGATCGTGGTAACAGGTCATTCCCTTTCGCTCAGACTCTCGTACTCATCCACAACAAGAGATTGACAGAGTCACTGAGTTAGTTTCAAATGTTTATTTTAACTAACGTGCTCTAAATTGCAGTATACGAGCCACTACTAAAATCAGAATGCATAATACAAACATTGTCAGCATTGTAGGAAGTCCATACATTTTAAAAGGAGAAATCATTGTATATTGATTCTTGAGACAGGACTATAAAACCTACTCTCCCTCCCCATGGATGGGAAAAATAAGATGATATCATAGAAGTTCTCTGGGTTTGTATAGCAGACCCCATACCTCTAAGACATAGATCGTGTCTCTACATCACAGCTCCATACAGCTCTTTATTCTTGAAAAGTCTCTCCTCAAGTGTGTCTGCGTGTAACATGCATTCTCTTAATATCCAAAAAAAAGGTGCGTGTCCCACAAACAGCAGCTGCAGGGTATGTTTTGTCTATGTGCTAGGGCCTGACCAGATCAAAATAACAAGGGACGGTGTTGTTTAACCTTGCTCACGATGTTCAGACTAAACTCCAGGAACAAGCAGGGAACCAGGGCAGCCAACAGGTCGCAGGTGACCAGCGAAAATATTCTTGCATAAGAATAAGCCAGTAGTGTTGTGTGCAAAAGCAGCATCATGGCCTCCGTACCCATTCTAATCTAAAGATGCCAACGGGGTCCCTTAAATCCACATGACACCCTCCCCCTGGCCAGGTTGCAGAAGAATAGAAAAAACAAGGTCCAAGTCGCAAGCAGAGTCAAAGCACTGAGCATAGCAGGGGCAAAGTTCCCAAAAATCAAAATCATTATAAGGCTGATTAGTGGTAAAATACAAGAAGAAGAAAAAAAAAAAAAATGTCTTGTTGAACATTAATCATCGGAATCATATGAGATCCTTTGAACCTTGGAAGGCAAGGTGTTCCAAAAGACGGTCCCCCTCCTCAGAGGCAAGGAGGGACAACACCCAATTCAACAACTCGAAGGAGCATACGTGCTCATCATAATCCATAGCTTAAAAAAGCATGGTCGGACATCCTGTATCATACTCAATGTAGAGGTGGTGCAGCAGGCGCGACGCCCCTTCACAGATGTCCCATTGTGCCAGCACTCCATTCACGGCCGCCATCAGCATACGGGTACCAGTTGTACATGATTGATCATGACGCAGTAGGGGCCACAGCAAAAGGTCGTAATCAGGGCAAGGCTGTATGGCGTTTGAGAGGTAGAAATCCAAAGCCCAGGAGTAAGGACAGCCGCGGCACCAAAAAACTGGATGAACGCATGTAAAGTATGTGTATCTGTAAGTCACATTGTAGGCAGCACCCACAACAGCCATAGGCAGGCAACCAAGGAATTCCTGCAACCCGCTACGGTACAGCTCCAGCTGGACCGGATGATCGAGTACCACATGATGGGCAGCCATTACGAAGTAGTAAAACAAGTACCAGGACAACACCAGCGAGCAAGAGGATCAACGGCAAGCCACCAAGAGTGCTGGAAAAAATGGAATGAATAAAAGCCGGAATTACACCAAATATCGTTTGAAACGAGGACACAAAATAAAATTAAAAAAAACCTCAACCCACCAATTTAAAAAAATGTGCAAGGCCTTCTGTGTCAGAAACATTGAATATTTGGTGTATCAACTCCCCAGAATGTAATGGGAGATTGGTATTTAATAGGGATTGTATTTCACTTGATGTCCGAGCCACCTGTAGCTCGAATGTTTCACGGGCCGAGGTCAAGGCAAGTTCATGTTGGAATACCAGTGCTTTGAGCCTACTTAATTGGTTGAAGCTTGCTTTCATGGTGGGAACAGAAGGCCACAGAGAGCTCTCAGCAATGCCATGCGGGGGCGGAAACAGGACGTTGCTGCAAGAGGGACACCGTTGCCGATACACCTGCATGCGCCGAAGCCATGCCCTCATGTGCAGCTGTGATCAACGCATGTCTGCGGTCCTCGTTGGGAATCAGCGGATCCCCAATGAAAGGAATTGTTACTGTCGGAACTTGTTCCGTGGACAATTGGTATTTATATTTTGACGGAAACCCCTGTGGGCATTTCGTCCCGTCTCTGGTAGCCGCTACGGCTGCCAGTATGTCGGTATCGACTTTTGTCATAGACCATGTGACTGCTGCTACTGAACAAGTGGCTACTGCATTTCTGGCTGCCTTGTCAGCCAGAGTGTTGCCTACAGCGTGTGGTCCCACGCGCTGATGGACAAGAGTATGTATTACATGTGTAAGTGGCAAGCCCTCTCTGCGAGCCGCCACTTGTACCCAAAGCGTTTCATGCTTGATCGTGTTACCCACATGACATGACATGACAGTAGCATGCACCCGGAGGGCGGGCTCGCCCGAATGGAAAAATGAAGGAGCGCTCGGGGTCTTGGCTCATACATGCCAACTGTTGTGTGTGTATCTTCATTGCCGCAGCATAAGCCAAAGGCCTAGCCTCAATCGCAGCACGAGTTCAGCCAGGCCTGAAATCCACATCTGTGTCCGCCCTATCCTTACCATGCGCCGACACACATGTGGCCGCCCACCTTCAACGGCCAACATTACAGTGTTGTTGTCAGGCTTGCGGACATGCGCAGACATGCATGACAGTGGTGTGCCATAGGAGTTCAAGTGATGCAACCGTGCAGCGCACACAAGTAAATATGCTCGGGGGGAGGTACGAGCAGCTGTGAGGCTACGTAATACACATTGATCCCGCACATTAGCCAGAAGCAATACATGGCAAACATGAATCCCAAAGTCGCACAAATCACACACCACAAAACTTGTAAGTCTGCCAACACAGCATGCTGAACCACCAATTTACACTATTCTCACTTACCTCTCACAGGTGATCAAGAATATGCACTCTGCCCGTGGATGATGACACCCCTCCGAGCCCCGAACACCCCGGCCCAGAGGCAGTACAATGTGGCCCACAAACGCACCAGGGTCATTGTTGAGCGCACATTTGGCGTGTGAAAGTCACGTTTCAGGTGCTTGGACATCACAGGTGGAAGACTCCTGTACAGCCCGGAACTAGGGTGCAAGATGATCATTGTATGTTGTGTATTGCACAACGTATGTATATGCACCAATGCCCCATGGATCCAAGTGCCAGATGCACCGGACGATGATGAGGAAGATGAGGCAGGTGGACTACACCCCACTGCAGCTGCAGCAGGAATAGCCCGAAAGAACACAATCATCAGCAATTTCTTCGCATGAGCACGTCACATTGCAATCATGGAACAGTACAAAATGACCACATGAACAGCATGTGCAATTAAATTAATTGCAACACACATTCCCTGTGTGCATGTCAGTCCTCTGCATTAGCACATCACTCTGACAAGTGTAAGTGCAATATTAAGTGCTAACAATCTCACAATTGGCATATAGATGGTGGGTATGTCACCTCTGTACAGAGAGCCTGTTTAGGGTGTCACGTATTCGAAATGCCATTTCAGGGTGTCAAATGTAGTACGAAATCCCACTCATCAGCGTATCACATGTGTACAATAACATGACATGAAGGCTGTCATTGGTGTTCAAAAAAAGACAACAGGGTGTCATTTGGGGTCAAATATGACATTT
Source organism: Calotriton arnoldi (assembly GCA_963921515.1). Lineage (NCBI taxonomy): Eukaryota > Metazoa > Chordata > Amphibia > Caudata > Salamandridae > Calotriton > Calotriton arnoldi. Next base: position 985,632 of record CAWUFW010004677.1, read on the forward strand.
TGGGTGTCATTTGGGGTTAAATATGAACCACCCTGATGCAGAGATGCACCCTGTGACTCAAGTCCCACAACATATGCAACATGGCGTAAGGGGGATGGGGGCCCAGTGAACACCTCAGCAACATGGGAGATGCACGCCAGCCAAAAAAGCCAGCAGGAATACCTTGCATGGAACACACCAAGGTGTCCCCTGGACATATGTGCCATGTACAGATCACATGTGTACACGGGCGTCATCCATCAATAGTAGTGAACAGTGTCAGCTAATAGATGCAAGGTGAGAAGTCACGCGCCTCCTCACAGCTACCTGTACACATCACTGTCGGACTGCAGCAAAACACCACTGCTACATCTGAGCTTGCAAAATTGACCGTGAGGGCACGTACATGGCTGGTTAGGGTTCAACCGTGCCGGAAGGCGAAGCAGTGACATCGCCCCCCAAACCCACATCACTTTTCCAGAATGCAAGCAGATGACAAACTGACATTAGGGATGTAAGCACCTTTGTCTGAACTAGAAGGCAGTAGCACATCTGCACCTCCGACCTTGGAATTGCATGCGCCCGGCACCCCCTGAGAGATACCATAGCAGCTGATGTCGACTCCCACACTACGCACAGCGCTAACCAAAGACCGACGTATACACACCCCACACACAGAAGTTCTTGCTCGCAGTTCTCTTGCATGGAATGACCTTCACACTTACGCACACACCATCCCAGGAGTCCAACCGCTGCACACTCAAACAAATCTTTGCTCCGAGCTGTGGCATCCACATAACTTAGACTTAGGCTTTTTTACACACAGCCCTATTTCCTACATTGACGTGGGTCTAAGTTGGGAAATTGCGAGATTGTTGTTTCGGAGCAATGAAGCCACAGCTAGTTCACACATTCCCAGTCATCTCACTGCCTGTCTGGGTCACGGTCAAACATGCGCATTGTTATCTGTTCCCAAGGAGCACCTTTTTTTGGAATCACTGCCCCTACATTCATCCATACTTTCATACTTGCGTGATCATAGAGATGACACATCTGTGTGAATTAAAATGTTTTGGTCCCATTCAGTGGACTGTTGAAGCTGGACCAGTACATGGCCATGCAAACCCCACTTTGCATTGTTGCCCCATGGAGGGCCAGCCTTGTGCATGTGCATGGGTTTGCATGTGCATGGGTTTGTTGTGAGATTGGTGATGTGTGGGGAGGGCCCTCTCTGGGCACATTGTCGACGGGGCCTACTTGCTGTTTCTATGTGTGCTGCAGTATGCCAAGGAGATCAGGGACATAATGCATAGTCATTGTGGGTGTGCACTGTGCTATACTTGATTGTACATGTGTGCCGTTGTGCCCATCTCCCCCCGTCCCTCCAGTCCCTGGTCATTACTCACCCTGTTGCTGTTGGGTCAGGTCATGTTGAGCAGTGTCCGGTCCCCCAACTCCTGCCACCGTCTCCCCACTGATGACTGTGGACACCATTTCCTCCATCTCAACCAGCTCCTGCTGGGGTGCTGGGCTCCCACCTCCAGTCTGCATTGCTGCTTTCCGGTTGTTGACGAGTTTCAGCTTGGTTTTGCGCTTCACATCATTCCAGCGCTTCTTGCAGTCATCCACTTCCCTTCTCTTCACTCCGACTGCATTCACCTTGGCCAAGATGGACTGCCATATTGCATTTTTAGTTGCCAATGACACAGTGAAGGTGATGAACAGTTGTTGGTGGTGTTCTATCACCTCCGTAATCAGGATCTTGTTTTTCCTGCGGTCTGAATTGCGGGTTCCTCTTCTTCTTCTCCTTGCCCTTCTCCTTCCCTGAGGTCCCTGGCTGGTCCTCCGGGGGGTTTGTGGGGTTCTGGTTGGGTTCTGTAGTTGCTCCAGCGTCCTCCATGGTGCTTCTCAGTTGTTTGGGTTTAGATTTATTTCTTTTTTTTTTGCAGCTTTTATGGTGATTTTTCTTGCCTGACGTGGGAATTGCAGGCCTGGCGCTGCTTATCGCTGATGTTTTTATCGCTGTTGGGCCCATCGCCACTTTTTTCACGTTCGGGTTTCCTTTTTTATGGTTTTTCCGGTAATTTTATTGCGGACATTTGACGCGTTATCCGGACACTGTCGCCTGTTGCCGGCGTGTTGAGAATACGCCGTTAACGCGGCGTTGCTTTCCCGTGATAGACGGCGTTATGTGAAATTGCGTTAGCCTAGGTTGGCGATGATTATCGCACGTTCTTGAAAATATCCCCCTTATACTCCTCATACTACAATGATATATAAATAGCAAAGGAAAATGTAAATGTATTTTTATGAACAATTCTAGATGATATGAAATATATTTAGGGTATTTATATTTTACCTTTGTTGGTTCTTGCACATTGAAAAGTATATGTACAATATGCAAAGCTTCTTGGGAGGAGTTATATGTCACAATATCGACCAAAATGAAAATAATGGCCAAAGTTGCTGATGTTTAAATATCAGTACCGAAAATATCAACTTTATATGCCTACAATGTAAATGGCAAAAAAAGACAAAAATATTTAATTTATACAAATATAGTAAGTATAAAAATATCTACTAAATTAGAGTATTAAAGAATAGGACAATGAACTTAACAAAAATACATACAGCAGCCACATAGTATACAGCAAGTATGAAAAAATAATGAACACAAATATTTATTTCAAAGTAATACTATCTAAATATTTTTAGATATGTATATATTGTTTTAAAATTTAACAATTGCTTTACATGTTTGGTATTTTAGAAGAATAATATAAAACATAATTGCAATTTAAAAAATTGACATACATTTTTGTCACGAGTTTACTTTAAATCAAGTAGTAAAATAAATAAATAATAAATCTCCATTTAACTGTATTTATTTACAAACATTAAAGGTAATAGTCTCACAAAGGGGATGAAATGTACTCTTCTAACTCTAGTCTCACAAAAATTGGGGAAAATACATAAATCTAATGAGACAGAATTCCTATTCTAACTCCAGTTCATCTAAAATGAAAGAAAATGCATAAATGAAAGAAGTGAATTTTAATATTCCAACTCAAGTCCTAGATATAGCAGGGAAAATTGTATTGAATGTATGGGGTGATATTTATTTATAATAAAATATGTGCATGAAATATTGAATAAGTAAAAAACAAAAAATATAACACAATAAATATCAAAATACTTATTCAATTCAAACATTTATTATAAAAACAGTATAGTTACACAATGAAACTACCTATATTAACTAACACAATATTTTCTTTAAAAATATTTTCCGCATAAATATTTGTATGTATTTTGGAATGCATTTTGTATGTGCTAAATGCTATCTGTATGGTCAGCCACCCTTCCATGGTCTTGGATATATCCTTGCCACGTGGGTACCAAGAGACCATAGTCATCAATATCTTGCCACATCTTAAAGGCTGATTACGATGCCAGTAGGACCGGCTTCCGTGGTCCTGTCAGAGGTGGTTGGACCGTTCAAGGTCTCTTTGGAAGCATCGTGTACTTCGACCAACTGCTGAAAGACCACTGACTCTGACAGCATTTCTCCAACCAACGTGATGGCAGTCAAAGACAAACTGCACCCATAGAGCTGTATAGGAATCTCCGACCACCAGCCAGATTACGGTGTGGGTTTCCGATGATCCCACTGTGGTGGTCCGACCGACTGCCTCCAGTCGTCCGAAGTGAAGGATTTGGGGTGCATACTCACCCCAATCTGCTTCTCGCCAGCAATCTCCACCATGGATCCTTTCCGCTAGGTCCCTCCTACACCTCGGAAGCCGAATTGCGATGACAACGACCCTGTGGGCGCTGGAATCCAGGTAAGTCCTTCTGCTGTATGTATCCCCATTGACTGCACTGTGCACAGTCTGCCACACTCCAGCAATGGGGCACTGGGTGCACAAGACGTATCCCCACATATGTTATGCATGTTTGTACATATCACATGTTTTCTGTGAGCTTTGTACACATTTGCAGCAACAAATTTTCTGCATATGCCCTCTGCTGTACATGCGACCGCCGCAGTAGCAGCGAATGCATCATAATATGGCGGGGATGCTTCCCGGCCTCGGTGGTCGGAAAGGGCTCGTGAAGGCAGCAGTTGGACGGCCAGTCTCAACAGCATCTTAATGAGGCTCTTAGTGCCTTTACACTCTTTTTCAAGCAAAGGCCTAAAGACCCAGTAACCTTACTCCCCTGATCTCTAAAGGTCTTGATAAAAATTAATGTTAGTAAAACACTGAGAACATGACTAAGAGAGAGCCCAAGTTGTCATAGACCAGGCTCTTCAGCCAATGCCTGCTGTGTGCAGCCAAAGGACGTGCAAAGAGATGGATAGAATGAAGTAAAAGAAGTTGGATGTAGTACGTCATTAGAAAACAGAGAAATTAACTTTAAAAACTGCAATTAAAGCGAATTTATGGCTAGCATTGATTTAAAGCCTTTGATGTATTTACAAAACCTCTGAAATTCACTTAGGAAAACACAATTGAAGTGAAGTTATGAAAAAAACTTCTGAAATTCATCAGTTATGGTTAGCTTTACAATCCATGACTCACACAACTGCCATGCACACTGTAACTAACACTGTGTCATTTCTGGATTGGATGATATTGAATATATACCCCCTTCTGTACTGGGCAGAAGTGTACATACCTGCAAATGTCTTTGATGTGTATGGCCAAGAGGATACAAAGGAGAAGTGTGAAGGGATTAGCCTGTCCTTAGGGCAAATGATCTTCTTGGTAAATACATCTGGCTAAAGCATAAATGCCACCATTATCAGCCTCCATTCCTGAGTTCTTTGGAATAGACATAGAGAGTGATTCAGTCTCTGGTGGAACAGAGAGAGCCAACCTGCAATTTATCAGGTATGCATTAATGTTGAGGTCACCTCTGCAAATGCGCCACAGACGCTTATTTCAGCAGTATGGTAAGGTGTGTTTAAGTATAAGCATGAAGCGGCAAAAAAACCATTACAACACAAAAACAAAAACAATAACATAGGAAGGTATCAGAAAACATCCAAATAATACCCTGGAACTGTGAAGGAATGTGCTGCTGTTGGCTGTATGCATAACAGCATTAGATAACATCTGTAATGGAACGACATAGCACAACAGAACAAAATAACCACACAACAGCACAACACTTTAACACAACACAACAAATAAATCATAACAGAAGATGATATGACAACACAACAATGACAAAACAATCACAGTGCAACAAATATTAACATAATGACCACATCACATGATAACACATAAATGACATACAAAAACAGCATAACAGCATAAAAACCAACAAAGCACACCACCAGGACAAAGCAAAAAAATGCAACACAACCACAACTCAGCACATTTACACAAAACAAGACACCAGAACAAGAAAATAGCTATACAAAATGCAACACAACCTAATACAACAACGCAACACCTGAATCTGGATTTCAGTATGTCAAAACATCTCTCTCTCTCTCTCCTATACTGCCTGCCTTTCTGGTTATACATGGCTCGTACTCGAGGCTTCGCTATCCGTACGTGGCTGTGAACTTCGTGGTGCAATACACGGTGACAGACCGAGATTTTGGGTCTGTCAGTGGATGACCTTTGAAAACAAATAGTGCGACATACGATTTTCTTCGTTGATACACCCTGTGGGTTGGAATTATCACCACATTTAAAATTGGGACTAGTGACTATAGAGCCTTGAAAAAGTTGTGGGTTATTTTCCCGACGAAACACGTGTTGGCTAAGAACCTGTGGCTAAGAACTTGTACGAAAAAGTGGAAAGAGGACAAGAATAAAGAAACAAAGAACCTTATCATTTTGTTTATTGCTTTGTGACCAAGTGGACCTACTTATGCTACTGCTGTCTTATTTTTAATAAGTAACGTGTGCTGGGAATTGTAATTTGCCTGCCTTTCTGGTTATACATGGTCATTACTGAAAATTGATCTGCAACATTTATGAAGCAGTAGTTTGTATCACATCTCAGCACCTTGAGACCCTCACGGGTGAGTAGCAAGGCTTCACAAATCCCTGATTGATTGATTGATAAATAAAGTCTGCACTTTTATGGAATGTGGGTGTTTCCTGTTTTTGTGTATGTGTCTACAGCTAGCATACCTGTGACATGTGCGCAATGTCTGTCACCAATGGCGTATGGGAAATTTGATTAGCTTTTGATGAGTGTATACTGGGTCCTGGCTTGGGAACTTTAAGCTCCGTGGTGTGATGATTGTGGTTGCTTTCAAAAATATATTGCAGAATTGCAGGTAAGGCAGTTTGTCAAACAGTGGCTGTTGCTGAATAAGTGTTCTAGAACCGTCCAGAGTTGAATATATGGATAACAGCAAGTATACAAGGGCTGGTGTTGCATATGTCCTACATCTTTTTGCTCAAGGGCTCAAGCCATGGTGCAATTTTCAGGTATGATTGTGCTGCTCAACTAGTGCTTTTGCTTAACTATCTTTGCGTGTTGGCCAAGCAATGTGATCCTCAGTTTGAATATTTTCGCTCTTTGCTGTCTTCTCCTGGGTTTATTTGTTTCCATTTTCAGCAGTCTATGTATGTGTCCATGGATTATCAATTCCATTATTGGCCACTGTTGTCTACTGTGGGTGAAAGGTGGCTTTATGTGTATTTGATGTGTGCCTCCTTACTGTCCATTGTTCTTGTTTGGAGTGCCTCAAATCATTTGTCCTAACAGTTCTATGTTAGCCCGTCTGGGCCTCAGTTTTCAAAATATTTTGCATGTCCTTGCAAGTTTGCAAAACATTGAAAAGGGTCTAGTTCCATGCAGTGCACAGTTCAATTTTCCTTTAGAAGTATTGTCACCTGAACTACTATTAGCATTCAGAACATCTGGGCCACAATTACAAGGTAAATGAATGAAATTGCAGAATGAAATTTGGCTCTGGTCATTTATAAGTGGTCAGGCTTCCCTACGCCCAGGTTTCCCAGGTGGGGGTACATCTATCCTGGGTAAACTGGCAGGAAACCCCAGCTAGTAAAATCACCTTGGGAATGGGCTGCAGTGTAGCACGGTCCCAGTTTCTGGCCCCTCCTGGTCCCCTACCAAAGTAAAGTGGAGCATGCATTAGTACCCCCTGCCAGTCAATAACCTCCCTTTTCATCAAACACCCATCCCAGACTCCTCCCCCCACCTGCACTTGCCCCTATGCAGGCATTTATCACCTGCTGAGAACAGGTACTAATTGGTAGTGTTAATCCCCACAGATATGGGAATACAATGTGGAATTCGAACCGGTAACTCCAGGTCTGCCCAGCTACTCCCCATTCGGTGGGGGTGAACTAGTGATAGATGAATACATGTGTTGAGGGTGCCAAGAAACCCGGCCACCCACAATTTCTGTACACATATTCACCTAACTTGTAATCAGCATAAGGGCCACAATGTTAAACTTTGTTGATTAAGAATCGGCAAAATGTACTTCTACATGTCAAGTAGACATTACACCTTCTCTGTGAGATCCTTGAACATAGTAAATGTTGTGTGAATGTGTCACCCAGTTTTGAATTTGTTGCACAGTCAATTTAAGTTATTAAAACGGGTTGCACTCTTTTAAGCATGCATTTCCTTTACCTGTTTACTCACAAAATGCTGAAGGAAGGGTAAAAACATAATCTATGGCTACGCTACATTCAGATAGCATCTGGGATTACAATGTATCTATTTGATAACGAGTACAGCCACATACATATTAGGGAATGGTTCCTTTCCTCTCCTTTGTGCTGAGAATGCTATTGTAGTTAAAGGATACTGTAAAATAGGAAGCCTAACTCATGAAAACCAATAAAACATGGATTGGTTTGAAACAAGATATCCAATAATAAGTTTCTACTGGCTGAAATTTTCATTGTATTAACATTTTTGATAGCAAATCAATGAAATGTAACATTCCAACACAAAGGTTAATTAGATGACTCTAATGTTGCTCATGTAATGTATTTTCGAGTCACATGAACAGAGCAGACAAAAACTGCCGTTCTAGCAAATATGACACAAATTATCTTATTCAATAGTTTAGCATATTTCATTCAACTTATTAAAATATTGCCATGAGTCATTTCTTGTGGATAGGCGGTTTATTGCACAAAATAATAATTCGCCTGTATTAAAACTAAAATAAGCATTTCCACACAGAATTAAAATATTTCTCTTCTTTTTAATGCCACATATATATGTGCATGTCTGTGCGTGTGTTTATCACACACACATACACACACGCACAAACACACACACACACAATATAGATGTAGATTTGTCCAGATGAAATATGTTATTTATTAACGCTTTTGAGTCCTGGGAGGGCCAGGGGTCAAACAGAAAATGCACCAACTAGGTCATGTTGCCTCTCTCATGTGATTACACACGATTCATAGCCCCAATGCCCTAAGGCCCGATTGAGCGTGCTCTTCAGCTGTTTGCAAAGGGCTTGTGTCCAGAACATGATTTCCTGCCATAACCTTTACCTAGCCCCTGTGACCTATGATTGTACCTCATGAAATTTGGCCATGTTTAGCAAGACCTGGGGGCAGATCATGGTGTGCAGCCATGCCATTTGCCAGGTTTCTGTGCCCGCAGAATCCACAATGACAGGTTTTTGGCCTGGTCATAATACAAGTCCTACTTCACACTCTGAAACTAGCCATATTTGTCCAGAGCCTGCAGCACAGAATCTCCAGCCATGCACATTGGGATGTGGGAGCAGGGCATAGTTGTTCTCTGTGCCATTTGCCCAGCCCCCGTACATCCTTCGCCTAATTTACACAGCCTTTGACCATGCAGAGTGTAATGTGGATAATCCTCATTCCCCAATAATCCACTGTACACACCCTTTAGCATGCACAATGGTTCTGGGCACAGAGCATGAGTTTTGTCCTTGTCCAGTATCTAGCCACAAACCCATCTCAGAGTGCTGCCCATGGCCTTCAACTATAAACAATAGGATCTAGGTACAAGTTATAGTCTCCATAGATGCCCTGAATTGAGCCAACTATCTATAGCGTCTGGTCATATGCAGCAGACTTTGTGCACATGGAATGGCTTGTGGAGACAACCTGAGCCCAGTGTGCTTGCCTCTCAATCCATTTCAGCACTGTGGACTTCCTATTTTTAAATCTACAGATTTCAAAAGCGCTCTGCACACATACAATAACATCAACCATGGGTTCTTGTTTTCAGGGGATTTACCCCCTCCCCCAGCGCCTTGAGACCCTCCCGGGTGAGTAGCGCGCTCTATAAATGCCGTGATTGATTGATTGATATAGAGATATGTTTAAACAAAAGGTCCCAACATGGAACTGCAGAACTGCAACCATTGTTTTTTCACTGAGGGCAGGATCTGCCCTTCAGTGACCCCCCTCTCTATTCTTCCTTAGATCAGGCATTGAAAACACATGTTACACTATACTTCCTGCAATTCTTTTTTCTGTGACTCTGGATACATAAATATCCATTGAACTTTCGTATCACAAAATAAGAACCATGGCAATTAGTGCATTCTACAGTGGATATGCTGATCCTACAATGTAAACATTTCTTATTTAATTTAAAAGCACGATCTGTCTTTTTGGATTGCTCCTAAATCCTCAGTGGAGTCTTAAGATGCTTGCCTGCTCCCCTGTTGACTACATTATGCTTTCTGCAATGCAGGATCTTCATATAGACATAGATCTCTCACATAGCATGTGTTGGCTGCAACAATATTTTTCAGCCGCGACCTTCTAACCACATCACATAAATGGGCTAATATGTTCTGGATCTAAGTATACATTTATAGCCCATAGGAGTAAATTCTGTTTTGTCCAATCAGAATTTAATATTGTTTGGAACCTTTACGCTTCGACCTTCTTTTCCAGATTTACTGCCCTTTTACAAATCTTTTTTTGAATGTACACTTCAAATAAAAAAGATTAAACCTTTGGAAGCTTGCTTCACACGTTTGTGGAATACAAGTATGGAAACTAGTGAACCAATTTACTTCAAGCCACACATAGGTGTTCTGTCTGTTGGTCTTCCCAAAAGTGATAGGTTGCTACTCCAAACCCCTAAAATCCTTATTTTATTCCCTGGAAATGGGATTTGTCATGAGCTGGCATCACATCACTCACATTGTGTAATGGTCGTTGCAATAGAATTCTCCAGCCACAGTCATCCAATCTCTTCCCTTACAGATACAGATCTGTTCGGGTTCTATAGAAAGATGGCTGTGCAATGGAAATTTGGGGTTACTACTGGTGTTAAGGTATTGCACTTGTTCCACATAAAGTTTAATACATTATTTATTTATGGAGTTTTATGTAGCACAAACTAGACCCAAGGATATCAGCACACTTTCTAAGAGTAAGTTGAAAATAAACTTTATACATGAAGATTTCATTCTACCCACAATTATCAGTTTACAGTAGCATCAGTTTGATAAACAAGGAAAATAGATAAGGGAGTGAGTACTTCTCTGCCAGCGTGATGGTGGTCAAAGCCTGAGAGAGTTCTTTTTACATTTGGTTTTGCTGGTCTTGAAGAAGAGGAAGTTGTTATAGGAACAATCTTCGATTCTGTAATTGTTTTAGGTCGATCTTGAATGATTCAAGACAGTAGTTTTTGTATATTGCTGGAGGAATCGAGATCCAGATGGTTCTGGGAGAAGTTCCAGAACAGAATTGGGAGATGGCTCTTTTTTCTTGAATGTGATGTTTCTAGATGAATAGACACTGCTCTAGGCAGGGAATAGCTACCTAAATAAGGAGTGTGTTTTTGTATTAAGTATTTCAGGATGTCACAATGTTGGGCGTTGTGGGTGATGCAGGGCACGTTAATATGCTTTTTTTGTTTCTATCAGGTGCCAGCTGATAATAAAGATAACAGAAGTGATGAGATTGAAATATTTCACACCATAGATCAGTCCAGCAGAAGCATGCAGGGTATTTTTAATCGGAGCTAGGTGTACTTTGGAAATGCCTATAGCATGTTCCAACACTCAAGGCTTAATATAACCAGTGACTACACCAGTGTTTTGAAATCTTCATCTGGAATAAAGGGCTTAATTATTTGGAAAAGTTTCAGTTCATTTTGTGTACTCCATGTTGTGGCATTTATAGATGTTTTTAGGTTAAGATTTTATCAACTGTGAAGCCTAGTAATTTTGTGTTTCTATAACTTACGGCTTGTTGACCAAAAAATTGACTGACTACAGCCAAGATTGGACTGTGTTAAGCTCTGATGTGTGAAGGTTAAGGTCAATTCTGTTTTCAGATGATTCAGTGTCAGAGGGATGATAGACATCCAGGAGAGGATGTCTCATACAGTTTTACTTGAAGTAGAATCTCTGCTTGAGAGGAGACTTTTAAGTGCATCAGTGTAATGTCTGCATGGAGTTGAGGCAAAATGGATAAGTGTAATAAGATTATTTGCAGAGGTTTTATTTACAGATTGGAGATGGTAGGGGGTAGAATGTAACACTGGAAGATGCCTTGGGAAATGTGTTGAAGGGTTATCTTTGGATTTATTTATTGAGGTTGATTTTTCAGTTAACAGAGCCACTTCATCATAGTGCCATTAATCCCCCTGAGGGTGTTGAGTAGGACATTATCATAAACTATGTCAAATGCTATGAATAGGTCAAGGAGGATGAGTAGGCATTAGTCTCCATTGCCCAGTAGGCATAGAGCATCATCTACAACTTGGAGAATAGCTGTTAATGTGCTCCAGCACTTCTAAAGCCAGATTATCATTTGTCAAGAAGTTGTGGGCATCAATTAATTGATTGACTTGAGTGGGTACACAGCTTTCTAGAATCTTTTCTAGGAAAGGGAGATTGGTTACATGGGGAATTTTTCAGATCTTGAAGGTCTGGCCCTTTTTCCCTTTTAACTTAATGTGGCTTAACGCTGCCTTGTAAATAAGGCACTCTTTCACACTGCATTTAGGGTGAAAGGGGATGGCAATGGGTGTTGTGGTGGGTGTTCCACCGCAACACCCATTGATTTTGATGCTGCCCCCTATTTACAAGGGCAGTGTAAATAGGAGGCAGCGCCAAAATTAAGACCACGGAAAACCTGGTCTCAAACAGGTGAAACGAGGAGAAATGCTTTATTTCTCCTAGTTTTTGCTGTTTCCATTTGTGCTGCATTGCACAGCACACATAGAAACAGCAAATTTCCTTTGATTGTTATTGTGCAGAAAGGTCCCCTTCCTGCACATAAACAATCATTATGAAAAAAAATGCCATTTTGCAACTTCTATGTGTGCTGCATTAAGCAGCACACATAGAAGTTACAAAACAGCATTTAAAGATTGTTTATGTGAAGGAAGGGGGACTTTCCTGCACATAAACAATCTTCCCCCCAATGCAGACACCCTTGCACTCTGGTGCAAGGGTGCCTGAGTTGTCACTAGGCAGCTGAAATCAGTGCCAGCGCTAGGGTAAACGCAGGGGTGCGCCGAATTCTTGTGAATACGGCACATCCCTGCGTTTTCAGAATGGAGAAGCGTGGCGCTAGCAATGTTTGCTTAATGCCACGCTTCTCTATTCTGCTGTAAATATGCCCCTATGTTTTCCCTGGTTGGCTGGGGAGGGAGTCTGCAAGGTGGCTACTCCCTGAACATCCTCTAATCATCACTCTCATGCCATTATTTAAGCTTGTCATTGGATACTAGCTTAATTCAAAAGTTGATGGGCAATATTTTAATGTGCTCTGAGTACTGCACTGAACTGAGCCAATTGCGAAACATGGATTTAATATACAAAACATATGAAGTTGCTACCCAAACCTGCCCTTCCTCATTGAAGCCAATTAAAGGATATGCCTCCTAAGGGGCCTAAGACAAGAGGCTTGAAAACTGGCAAACAACAACAAGTAATAGTGTCCAAATCGGCCACAAGCTTTTTTTCTTCACAGCGAAACGTTTCCTCCTTAACTGCTACATCAGTTCCTTCTGTCCCAACGCCCTCTTTACAGCTGTTACAGATTACGTATAGCAGTGTTCACTCCTCAGACCAAACGGGGTCATGGGTGACAAGTTAGAATCAAGATCAAGTATGGTGGATTTTGCGAAGGAGAGTGCGATAGACATTGATACAGAACCTGGATTAGCAGCTCTAGGCACTGTCGAGGTAGTACAAGTTTTGTTGAAAGAATTGTCCATTGGTTGCAGAATGACATTAAGCAAGAGTTCAATGGTTCATAATTGTATGCATCTAAAGAATTCGGAGGCTATTTTGGACAATGTCTCAAATACAGCAGGGCTAGTCGTGATGTCTGACATCACTGTTAACCTAGAGGATTCAACTTTTACCTCTCCTGTTAATATGCCAGAGGATAGAGCTGGGTAGAATAGTTTGGACAATAACTGTAACATCAACCCTTCCCCAGGGCTAGAGAGTGGGGCTAGATTCCAGACATGTGAAGCAGTATTACCAAGCAAAATAGAGGCACAGTGTATGTCAATAGTCCAAAGGGCGACCAGCATAAGAGTTCAAAACCCGCGAGGTACGCAACTGCATTTGGGAGAATCGGGCGCTTCAAAATTTTGGGACTGGAATGGATGTTTCTGGCCCTTTAATGCTCTTGCTTAAAGAGGTGCTTGGGGAAATTACATGTATGAGGAAGCAACGGACGGATTTGGCGACTGAGATTTAACAGCGTCTGGGGAATATAGAAGAGCAAATGGCACAATTTGCGGATCACTGTGAAAAACTGGAACACCAGGTTTCGGATTGTAAAATAAGTTAAGGTAATCTCCGTTCGGAACATGCAGCTGGAGAAAGAGATCAGGTCTCTTTATGAACAACAGGAACAGCTAGAAAATCAATGTAGGCGATTCAACATTAGGATTGTGGTGGTACCAGAAAGGAGGGAAGACAGTATGGGTCCTGCTGTATTCACTGAATTTTGGATTAGATTTTATGTCCTCGCAGAATTTACCCAGTATTTGACTATAGAGCCAGCCAATAAGGTGCCAACAGATGTTTCACCCAATGCTAAGCACCCCTGCGCCATCTTGATCAATTTTGCAGATTATATGGTTAAAAAAGGGTTTGGGCTAAAGCTCTTCAAGCAAAGTCATTTCCAGCAGAAAATGAATTTGTTTTTTGGATGTTTTCCAACATGACATTTGAAACGGCGTGTTGGTGCAGGGAGTTCAAAAATATGGTTTCTTTATTTCAAGCTGCAGGTGCTCAGGGTTCTCTGGTTCAGATGACAAAATTGAAAGTGCTGTTTAAAGGTCGTTTTCATCTTTTTTCCCAGATAGCAGAAGCCCAAACTTTTCTGACTGAAATAAGACAGTGTACATAGACTGGACATAGACTGGCCACAGGACGTCGGAGGGAATTCTGGGAGTGGGGGCAGGCACCTTCACCATTGTTTGAGTTTAAATCACAGACTGTAATAGAACTGCTCATATGCTGGTGTGAACGCTGGTGGGGACTGAGAACTTTCAATTTCAATCTAGTTTTTCACATAGCTTGAATATGTTCTATAGAGTTGTTTCATAAATAGTGCATGGAGGTGAAAAGGGGGCATGGGTTGGGACCTGTGTGGCTAGGGCCCAGAAGGAAACAACACCTTGTCATGGTTTTGACTGCCTGTGGATCGTGGGGTTTGAGGCAGGAGGTAGGGCACCAACGATAGCATTTAGGGAAGGATAAGAAGGAGGGAGTGGGGCCACTTTAGCAGGGGAATAGGAGTAGAAAAGGATGTAGGGTGGGATGGGAGAAGGGATACTGGGGAGTGCATTGAAAAAAAGAGGTACAGGATGTGCAATATTGCCCTTTTTTTGAGAAATGGATTTAGGAACCTTAGGAGGTCCTTTAGGCTGGATGCAGTAGGAAGGGTGGTTATGCATGGTGGAGAGCCAAAACCTTGGGGTTTTGCACTAGCACAACACACTTTATTAGATATGCACTTTTGACTTGGTATGAGTTTGGTACGAGTTTGGAAAATGGCTGAACTTTATGGAAAGATATTCTATTGCTGCTTTATTACTATGTACTTTAGGCATACACACTGTTGTATTGATTGTATGAATTTTGGCATTTTGGGGTTGTAGTGTGTCAGGACGTCTGGCTGCTGCTTTTGCATTTGCACATAGAAGAGTATTTAAGTTTGGACCAAGGTTTTTTTTTATAATTTCATAATGCTATGGAACAATCTAATAATGCAGATTTTCTGAAGAGGGTGAAATGGTGAAGTTGTTCTCGCTGATGTTAAGGGGCTGAACAAAGGGAGGAAAACGCAGGCAATAGAGGCTTGGATTAAGGGGCATAATTCGACAGTAATATTTTTTGCAAGAAAGCCATATTCCCTCCAATAAGTTAACAAAGTTTGCCATGTTTGCTATGCAAGCAGGTTTCAAATGCTTCTCTTTGGGGACTGCTACACATAGAGTGTTAGCTATTTACATCAATACAAAGTCAAATCTAAGTTTCACATATGGCAAGCTGTCAAGGAAGGATGGTGGTGTTGGGTGAGCTGCACAATAAGTCCTTTGCAATTAATACTAGTTAATTTGTATGCCCCAGTAGAAGACGATCCCGGTTTATTTAGTAGGCTATAACAATAACTTGCTACAGTTGCTGGTAAAATTTTTATAGGAGAATATTTACATTTTTTCAAGATCTTGGGATAGGTACTACGACAAGTAATAAGACACAACATACACGTAAAAAGGTGAGGATTCTTGGAGAATATTTAAGAATTTATGGATTAGTGGACACCTGGAGGGTGGCGTTTCCTTGTAAAAGGGAGTACACCTGTACTTCCACCAGATATAAAACTGTGACCCAGATAGATTTTTATTTTTTACTTCACCTACAGTTAGATTCAAGCATCTAAATATGCTGCCGAATGGGCTTTCCAACTATTCTGCATTAGGGCTTGAAATAATAAATGGGGAATGGGCACCTAAACACCCAAGGTGGGTATTCAATAAAATGTATTTGGAAGATGAGAGTTGGATAGTGACTTGTAAATTTGAGATTGAGAGGAATAGGGCTCAGCCACTGCCAGTATCGTTTGGGACACCGTAAAGGCCTCCTGGCAAGCTTTCTGATTTTGAAAAATATCGCTCAATTTAAAGCTCTGAAAGAGGAGAAAACCTGATGGGAGCATTGGATTGACTATGAATATCAGAGATTTTTATGATTGGGTCGGAGGAGATTTGGAAGGTGTTAGAAGAAGCAAAAGTGGCCCTTGGGGAAGATTACCATGTTAAAAACAATGTGAAAAATTCCACTTATTTGCAAAAAATATCTGAAGAAAGTGATCTTGCAGTAAGGTTCATGGCATGACAGGTCTGGGAGCGGGTTGCAAAAAACACACTTAGAGAATTAAATAAAGACTATGCGGCTCATTTATGACATTGTGACACAGTGCAGCGCAACAAGTCACCTTTCTGCGCTGCACTGCGTGACAGGGAAAGGGCAGGGATATGCTGTATTTAGTGGAATACAATGCATTCCTGTCCTTTCCCTTGCACTGGCACCCTTTTGGTAGCCTAGCACCAATGCAGGCACCCTTGCACGACACTGCAAGGGTGTCTGTGTTGCATGCTGGATTGTTTTTGTGCAGGAACACGTTCCTGCACAAAAACAATCCTGGGAGGCATATTCCTCTTTCTATGTGTGCTGCATAAAGAGAAAGAAAGGAGGAGAAATAGAGCTATTTCTCCTCGTTATGCCTCCCCTGGGAAGGTGTAAGATTTGAAGACATCCCTAGGTTTACAAGTTTTTGTAAATCCGGGGATACGTCAAAATCCATGGGAGTTGCATGGGAACACCCACACAACACCCATGGAATGCCTCCCAGGGCAGAGTAACACAAAATAAGTGATTTGCTCTGTGTTGCATTACTCCAGATTTTTTAAACCTCTCAGAGTCACTCAAGGTGCCTTTGCGTGGCTTAAAAAATCTGACTTAGAGGTTTGAGTTCTGCATGTACCACATTGCGTGGTACAAATGTGAGGCAACACTCTCATAAAGAGCATTTTAAGAGTCTATATTATCTCCCCTAATGTGGATAGCTGGGAATTGGGATGTTTTCTAAATCATATTCTGATCCCTGCACTGTCAGAGGTAGATCGAAGGTTTATGGATAGTCCTTTCTCTATGCAGGAATTGGAGGAAGTGGTGAAAAGCCTACCCAGGGGCAAAGTTTTTGGTCCAGATTGGTTTCCTTCTGAATTTCATAAAATATTTGCAGAATTGTTAAATGCTTGTTTATTGAAAGTTGCCAATGTTTTTTTGAAAGGAGCTCCCTCTCTGGCTTTTAACTCAGGGAATGTGGTTTGCTTTCTGAAGAAGGGCAAGGATCCTAAAGACTCCAGCTCTCTGGAATAGATATCTGCTGTTAGTGGAAAACGTTGCTGTTTATAGTCAGATCTCTACTAAATGGTTAAGAGAGGGGGGTGTAGAACTGACCAAGGGCATCTGGGGGGAAAAATGAGTTAAATTTAATGGAATGCGAAGTGCGAATTTTCATAAAATCCAATTTTCTCAAAATTATTGATATGCAGGGCCTCTCAACTGCCAAATAAAATGAAAGGGGATGCCCTCATTAATGTTTTAGGTGCAGTAGTTTGGGTAGTGGAGATTGGTCGCATATTATCTGGCACTGCAGTAAATTGGATGGGTTTTGGGGTAGTATTTATAGATGTTTGGAAAATCAACAGCAGATTCAAATTCCACAAAACTCCATGCTAGTGCTTTTGTGGGGTATTATGGCGAGTCTTCAGGAGTTGATATTTATTTTGGTGCTAGTCACACTAGTCTTGCAGAAGTAGAGGTCCAAGCTTGTGTAACAAATGCAGAGGGTCAGGGAGAGAGATTGTGTCTTCTGTGCCCAATCGGGTAAATAAAAGAAATTTCATAAATTACGGGCCCTCTTTTTATCAGATTAAGAAGGTGGGGAGAACTATGGTAAAAGTTTTTGGTTTTTAGAGGGTGGTTTTGGAATCACAGATTTGATTAAATTGAACAGAGGAAAACTGAGCAGAGCAACAGAGGTGGGCGACCCCGCAAAAAAATCCTCACAACATCTGCGCAAATCCACACAAGTAACTTAGCCCAGGGAATTGGCGATCAAGTAAGCTTGTTAACCACCGTGGACCTATCACCATCATCCAAGGAGCCCAGCAGGCGCAGTACATCAGTCTATGAGTATGGGGCCCTGTCAGACCAGTTCCTAGCATCATTAGAAGCGCAGATAGATGCACAAATGGAAGTATCTCTGGCCCAAACCCCACTGCTCAAGATACCTTCATGCATTAACCTTGACTCCCCGCATTAATCCTACGAAAGCGACAGGGCTCCGGTGAGTCCTGCTAGTCCTGCAAGCCCAGTAACATCCAACCTAGCCTGCGCAACCTTTAAACAAGATACAATAGCCAAAGCTCTCCTTTGGCAATCACAAAAAATGGAGCTTCAGATTGTGCTAATACTGTTGATTGTCCCAAGCCTAGTTGACCTTGGAACTAGGCCAACACTGCTCAAACACAAACTAGGTCAGATAGAAGTAGGCCAATTTTGCTCCTGCACTTAATTACTTGATAAGCTAACCTCGCTGCCAGAAATTTTATGGGCATTGCTAGACAATGTAAAGAACTCTACTCCCAGGAATGTACAAGCAGATCATCAAGCAAAATCATCTAGTGACTCCACCCCGTCAGCAGACTCATCAACAAATTCTGCAACTTTCGGGAAACCTAGCTACAGTAAAAATTTGGATGTAGGCCTCTCTGATAATAATATAACATCTGTCATGAATCTTTTGTCAGATAAATGCTCTACTGAGCAAGGCTTCAATCTACCTCCTTCAGAAACTGCCACTCTTTCACGAAGAGCCAAAAAGAAACTGAAAAAACTTCCAAAAAAACAGCGTTTACAAAAAAGGCACCTGGGGACAGTTGGTCCACATACCACAGTATGCCTACCCAGACAACAAGGACAGCCAGTAAAATTCTTCCCAAGTTTTAAACAAGGGGGCAGGCCCACTGTAAACAGTATTGCATTAGAAGGCACAGGGGTACCACTCCTATCAATAATGCAACAGACCTCTGAGTGGGGGGATGTGAAGGGTGCACATCTGCCTTCAGCCACAGAAAATCTAGAAACTGCAAACAGACGCTCTCCATCAATCATCCCCCTTCATGCAAAGAGTATAACTTGGCCCACTTCAGAAAATGAGGCTAAGCCATGGCTTAACTGGGAGACTACCACAACTAAGCAGGAAGAACAGGGTAACATTATTTTGTGCCAGAGCATACCTGGATCCACGGACCCTTGTCCTTCCTTTAATACAACAGGACCAGCTCAACCAAATTGAGAATACATCACCGTGGTCCCCCAGACAGCTGGTATTCCCAGACCTATGCCGCACAATCAAACAGCCCCACAACCGGCTAACTACAATAACGGCACTGCCATCTTCGGGGAGCACATTGGCAAGGCTCAAGATAACCGGAATACTGACACAAGAGAACCCACAAGAAGGATTCTATATGGCAAAATCTGCGAGGATGAGCCAGCCACCATCATACCTCTTCAGCGCCAACTTTCTATGGAGGAAATGGAACCTGGAGGAAATAGCAGAAGACTCTTACAACACAATCACGCCAGGGACAGTCATAATCAACTGTACATGAACAGGACTGCCCAGCAAATGGGTTTGCCACGTAGACATAACATCGAATCTCATACTCTGCACCAACAGGTTCCTTTACAATCCTTTACTAACAGCTCCGGACGAAAGGTGGAGGATAATCTTGATGAGGGCCCAGAGTTTATTTACCATTTCATCTCGAATGGTCCTATGGATACTCTAAATAGGGGGAACTTGATATGACTATTTCAACATACACCATCTCTGAAAAACCTCACCTCGGCAGAGCTCATCTCGGTTAAATTTGCCAATATCCCCTGCAAAGGGACAGTAGAGTCCACAATCACCAACTGGGTTTCAATATCAATAAGATATGCCATCCTGAGAGAAGCCCTCACATTAGAGGAATGGGGCATTGAGCTTCAAACCATACTTCCCCCAAAATACCCACATGTGCTACTTATGGAGAATTCAGCTGTCCCTCGAGGAAGTGTGCTAAAGGGTGCATGGGGTGCAACTCACAACTGGCTATTAAGTTCCATGATAGCCTCTAACCCCCGGTAATTCATTGCGGAATTAAGGAAAGAAACGTGAGATGTCAAACACCAGCACAGAACTATATGGATATGAACCAGCTGCCAACGCACCAAAACTGTGATTGTTGTCCCTCTACTTAGCACAATGCAGCACTGTGTTTCATTTTCTCTAAGTCTCCGAACTGGTCAACAGGTAACAAAAAAACAGCTTTCAATCATTTCATGGAATGTGGCAGGTCTGACTTCAACTTTACGATCGAATCCTTGCCGGGAATTTCTGCTAAGTAATGGCATCTTATGCCTGCAGGAAACATGGGCATTAAATCCCACGGTAATATACGGATTCTATGAATTCTTTCAATTTGCCACACGGACAAGCCTGTTTGGGCGGCCCTCAGGTTGTCTCTCGATTTTCATAAAGCAATCAGCAAAAATGTCAGCGTCTGCATTCACCCAAACCTACGAGGGTTTGCAGGTCGTATCCGTAAAAAGCGTAAGTCTTGGTCAGAAGGTTGTTCCTTTGCTCCTAATTAACTGCTACTTTAACCCTCGAAAAACCTCAAGAGCACAAGCCATGGATTCTTGATGCTCAAACATAAAATAAATTCTTGAATCCCACCCCTCTCATGAAGTGGTGATGGCAGGAGACTTTAACACCAAGCTCCTAGGCATACATCTTACAGTCAAATAAACTAGCAGGGAAGGAGAACAATTTAACAAGCTACTTTCCTCATTCCACTTAAAACCTGCAGACCAGGCCTTGACATGCCCCAGGAACACGACCTGCCCCACATTCAAAAACATTTCAGTAATCGATTATATTTTCATTTCCATCCTCCTGGTAAATCATTTACAGAGCTTTGAAATAACAAACCGAGATGAGAGTGAACACAATCCCTTAGTCATAAATCTGGACTTAAACCACCAGACAGCAGACAAAGGCCGGGGTTAGGCATTTCAACCGGAGTCGAAACATTGACATTAGTCAGTAGAATCAAATGGCAACCCTTTTACTCGCCTCAGGTGGTCAAATGGCTTGGCAATGGAAAGAGCAGGCATAAGAATCAACATGGGGAACAACTCCTAACACAATGGGACATTATGACCAAAGACCTGCTAGAAACTATCTTGGGGGTCTGGGGTCACTCAAATCACACACATTCATCACAAAACTACCCACAAAAACTTTTGCTGAAACGGCACATCAACCCTTCATGCAAGAACTTAAGGAGGATTACCCGTATACATACACTGAACCCAACGAGCAGAAATCTAAAGGCAGCAAAAGTCGCAAGGAAAGCTCACAAAAAAGCGATCTGGGACCTCAAACTCGCACTTCAAGAGGAGAATTGGAAAAAAATATTCGAGATGCTTAAGAAAAGCTCTCTAGCTCTTTTCTGGAGCTACGTGAACAACCTAAAATCTCCTCAGACTTCAAGGAAAAACACAGTTCCAGCAACGGACTGGGAGAACCACATTACAGAGCTGTTTTTTGTACACAACAATACAAATGAAACGGAGTTCAGATTACAACCAGCGGAAGAACAACAAGAACTAACCCTTTTTTTCAAATTGTAACACTAATAAAGGGCATGTAAGGTGACAGAGCCCCAGGCCCTAATGGTCCACCAGCCGGAATTTTTAAATGTGCCCCAGAAGATTGGGCTGCTCTTTTAACACTGCTTTTCAATTCGGCCTACTCAATGGGCCAAATCACTGAAGCTTGTAGATGCTCAACATTATGCCCAAGTTTCAAAAAGGGCGACCCCCGAAAGCCAAGTAATTATTGCCTAATAGCTCTGCTAGATTTAGAGGCGAAGGCATATGTCCAAATCTTACTGAAAAATCCGAAAAGTTGGGCAGAAGAAAAAGAGCTGTTACCCTTCTTTGAAACAGGCTTTCGAGGGGGTGCAGACACCAACGACTTCACAGCGGCATTTGATAAAGTTAACAGGCAGACCCTGTGGAAGAAACTAGCACGCTGGGGCATTCCATCTCTTCTACTAAATGCCATAATTTCCCTCTACTCTGAAACCTGGGTCCGAGTGAAAACAGGCCCGATGTCATTATCAGCTAAATTACGGACCACTGGGGTCTTAAACAAGGCTGCGTGCTGGCACCCCTACTTTTCCACTTCTATACAGCTGATCTGGGAAAAGCCCTAACCACAAGTTGCCTTGTTCCACCCCATCTAGGTCACAGACCCCTTCATATTCTCCAATACACGGACATTATAGTCATTATGGACCACACTAAAGTGGGGATCCAACTAGCATTGATCGGACTACAGGAATACACTGTCACAAATTCTCTTACCATCAATCCAGACAAGACAAAAATACTTGTAGTCTATAAAAATAAAAACAAATCTCATGCACTATGGGCCCCTCGACCATCACATCGGCCCCCAAATATAAATATCTGGGGGTGTAGTTCACAGATTCTACTCACCCATCTGCTCATTAAAATGCTCTGAAAAAAAGTCGGCAGGGTATGCCCAGACGTGGGTCCCTTGCTCAATTTGCCACTGGATTCAAGCTTGCCTGGCTGATGAGGGCTGTTAGCCCGAAACCGGTCCCAGGATGCTTGTTTCCGGTCCAGGGAAGACATGGATTGGCAGTTCAGGTTGAACTGTTCCCATGAGGCACAGGGTCAAGACTGATTTGCATATAGCTGTGTCTGAACTGGGGTGGCCAAGTGAGCTAAAGAACGATGATGGATTCAACCCAGATCTGTGACTGGGGGTGAGTGTCTCAAAAGTTTCAGCGCTCCGTCCATCATCTCCTTGTGTTTGCTTTAAAGAACTAATTGGCCGCACTGGACCAGAACAAAGTCAAGAGTTCAGGCCGGCCACAATGGAGCACAAGCCGGGTAAGTTCCTTGAGCAAAGGTACCTTGATCCTGGTTGCAACAGCGAGATGTGTCAGTGATTCCCACGCAGTTGAGATGTTGCTCTGAATTTCTCCACACAACTGCGGCAATGCATCGGGTCCATGAGCGAAGCATCGATTCTGAAGTGCAGTGGTCCCAAATGCGATGCACCAGGTTTGTACGCGCTTTAGAGGTGATTTGTCAATCTTCTCCATACAATGGCTTTGATGCGTTGTTTCCAAAGTGGTGATTCCAAGTGTGATGTGCCAGTCCAAGTCCTGCAGCAGTGGTGATGTGTCGATGTTGCTTTCCCACAGAGGATACGTCTATTTCACTGAATCAAACCCATAGGTCCAATTCCAAGGGTCCAGGACTGGGGTGGCACCACTTGGCAGGAGAGACTCGCACGCAGATGAGCCCTAGGGTTGGAACAGGAGGATTATAAGTCTTTTGTGTCCCTGAGACTTAGGCAACAGAAGACAAGCCAGCAAGTCTTTGGAGTCACTCTGGGTTTAAATTATGCAGGTCCAATCCCTCTCACCCAGCCAGAGAGAAATCAGCAGGCAGCAGGGCAACACAGCAAGGCAAGTGTTCAGCAAACAGCAGTTCCAGCAGAGCGGCAGTCCTTGAGCAGCACAGTAGATCCTCTTCTTCCTGGCAGAGTGGTCACAGGTGTGTACTGATTTGACATTGCCAGAGGTCCAGTACTTATACCCAGTGGTGCCTCTGAAGTGTGCAAGACTTCAAAAAAAGCTTTGACATGGACAGAGGTTCTCCCTTCCTGCCCTGGCTCTAGAAACAATACAGGTGAGTAATCAATCATTTGTGTGGAGACAGGTCACAGCCCTTTCAGGTGTGAGTGTCAGCTCCTCCCTCCCATCCTGCTCAGAATGGCCAATCTGCATGCAGATGACCACTCAGGCACACCTACCCTTCGTTTGTGTGTGACTGTCTAGAAGAAATGCAGGAAGCCAGCTGTCACCCACCCCGGACGTGTATTCCAGAGACAGGCAAAAGACACCAAATGGCTAAAGTAAGTAAATGCTAACTTTCTAAAAGTGGCTTTTGCTACACTGGAATTTAAAATCCAACTTCACCATATGTTCTGATTTTAAATTGTGAGTTCAGTGAAACTAAACTTGAAAAGTCTACCTCTTCACAATTGAGGATTGCACTTTAAAGGTGTAATAAGGCAATTCCAGTGTTATCCCATGGGAGAAATAGGCTATGCAGTAGTGAAAAATGAAATTGGGAGTTTTTCACTACCAAGACATGTAAAGTTTAAAAGTACATGTGCAGCCTTTTAAATACACAGCAGACTGCCCTGTGGGTTATACAGGGCCTACCTTAGGAGTGACTTATATGTATAGAAAGGGAATGTTTAGGCCTGGCAAGAGGGTTTAGTTGCCAGGTCGACATCGCAGTGTGAACTTTCACCCTCAGGCTCTGCAGTGGCAGTCTGAGATATGGTTATGGGGCTACTAATGTGGGTGGCACAATCAGTGCTGTAAGCCCACTAGTAGCATTTAATTTACAGGCCCTGGGCACATGTAGTGCACTTTACTAGGGTCTTATAAGTAAATTAAATATGCCAATTGGGGATGAACCAATATTACCATGTTTAGGGGGGAGTGAACAAGCACTTTAGCACTGGTTAACAGTGGTAAAGTGAGCAGAGTCCTAAAGCAGGCAATACGATGTCAGAAAAATGGAGGGAGGTAAGCAAAAAGTTGGGGGAAGACCACTCTTAAGGCTGTCAGATCAATTATGCTTTTTGTACTGTACCTCCAAATTAAACATAAATCATGTTAAAAAACATTGAAATGGAGGATTGCAAAATATCATGCCCTGATTTAACAAGAATGGTGACAAACAAGAGCACCTGTAACAGGTTGTGAGCTATGTTTTGCAGACTAGTTAAATCATTTATGTTTTTTACATCACATAGGTGTCAAGCCCTCCTAGAACATTCTCTCCTAAGATCTAAAAAGTATGTTTCACATCAAGTCTTTCCCCTTCTAACAAGTGTCATACACCTTTCTTCACATGAACACCCAGTCTCTCCTAAATTTGTGTCCACTCAGGTGTCTGACCTCTTTTCTACTCAATGTTTAACATGTTTAATTTTAATTTTTTCCTCTACACCTCAAATGTTCTTTTCTAATAATAAAATGGAATCAACATCATTAGCCATGCCGAGGACAGTGTCGGGGTCTGGGCAGGTAAAGCACAAATGTAAATTAACAGCTTGTTCCCAGAGTAGTTGCTTTTCATGGTAAGCAGATTCATTTTTTTTTACTTAGCACGTCATTTGAGTTCTTCTAAAATGCTAGAGGAGAGGGAAGGTATGGATAAAGAGTTATGTTGTAAACCAATGCCCACCAAGCGAGGGGGGTGTAAGCTGAAGTATGATCAGACAAATTACAGTGTGGTGTACCAAAGATGTTCATCAGCAAAAATATTTTAGCCCTTTCCTTAATTTCAAGAACTCCTCTTCGTAAATAGAAAAACTATATTTTGGGGTGCTGGTCCTGCAGTAGTGGTACCTGGTACTATGGTATCAAGCGCAGAACTCAATGTGGTACTGGTACTGATACCACAGTACAAAAAACATTTTTTTTTTAAACGAGGGTCTGGTAGAGCCTGTGGCAAATTGTCATTTTGAAGTCCAGGGACTGTGCACAGTGGGGCTGACTGCCAGCAGTGGGTTGGGCACAGGTCTAACTGACCTCTGCACACAGCCAAAGTCTGTATGCAGTGGGGGGGGGTGCCCGTGTGGAGCTGGCCTCATGTTGCTCTGGGGGTTGGGCATATGGCCTGACTCTGGATTCACCCTGTGGTAAAGTATAGGGTAAAGTAAAAAAGTTTATTTAACTCAAAAATAATTTGCACAAATAATTGTATATAGTTGTGTTTGAAATATCATTGTAAACTAACTTTATTCATTTATTTTAAATGAAAACAAAAGACAAAAATGGTACAGAACTGTTAACTTAGGGGCCCATTAGGATGGCGGGCGGTAGCACCACCGCCGTGCTGGCGGATGCAAAAACCACCAGTTACCGCCCGCATGCCGCAGCCCACACGCCCGCCAAATTACGATGTGAAAAGGCAGCCAAACACCGCCGGCAAGCCAGCGACGCCGTCCGCCATCAAAGTGCGCCCGCTCACGTAGCGGCGCAGCCTAATGGAGACACACCGCCAGACGAAATCACGTACCGCCCGGCGTACAAATTACGATGCCGCAAACAAACAGCTCCCACGGCTAAGAGACACCGCACGTGAAAGTGAGGCGGAAACCCGAACGCCGAGCACAGACACCGAAGAGGCGACCCCCCGAGCATGAATCCAGCACTGCAGGCCCTCCCCATGCTCTACCTGATGCAGCACCCAGGAGTCAACGCACCGCGGCGACGCAGGTAGGCAGACACACAACAGGGGCACGCAAACAGCGCACACAGTGCAAGTGCGGGAAAGGAGGACATGGCACCCCCCAACACCCCTGCGTGGACAAGACACATCCACCACTGCACCCACAAATGTAACACAGGGCAAAGTGCAACATCTCGCAACTATCATGGGCACACCACCTGGGACCAGGAACTAACGACCCCGTCACGGCACCGCAGCACAGCGGCGATGACGCAGCCACACATGCGCACAACTCAGCGCCCAACCATAACGCCATGTATGCGTCGCACACAAACAACACAGGGACACAACCAAGCACCACACACACCAGCCACACCCAGAACGCACATGACACGTGACAGGCCTGCCACAGTCATGTCCCCAACGCCCAATTCACGGACAACACCCAACGTCACACAACCGACGCCCACATGTCAGTGAAGTCACGCAACATCAGGACACACCCCTGTGTGACAAACATGGCGAAGCACACAGCGGCGGCAACACCACCCAGTAGAACATGGGCCCCATCGGGAAGAGGTACGCCAGTACCACACAGAAACACCCATACCACCCTGCACCCATGAACCAGACATACAAAATGGAACACCAAAGAGCCCGGGAACCAACAACAGGTGGACTCAAGAATGACACCCACACACAAGGCCCAACGCATAGCGGAAACACAGCCTGCCGCCCACACACGGGAGAGCAGACAGCACTGAATGACCTTCCATTCCAACTCCGAAACCACATCCCGACTAAACAAGCCGGCGAATACAGCCATTGTCCCAAAAAAAGACCAACACAGGCATGCAGAGGAAACCGACCACAGGGCAGATAGCGCATATCACCTAAGAACATACCGAACGGGAAAGAAGAAAGTATAAAACTCCCCCATGCCGTTCCCATGCAAGTTATCTGGAAGGAGTCACACACCACTGACCTTGAACATTCAGAGAAGCACGTGGGATGAGGGCCCGTGTCCTCCGCACAAGCTAACAGAACACAAGTCCTGCCCCCTACGACCATCACAGACCTCACAGCAACCTCGGAGCTTGCACACTGCAGACTGCACACACAGCCGGAGCACGCCACCACATCGCCCCGCAGCAAAATGGCACCTACAACACACCTACCCAACTACGCCAGACAGGTCAAGCTGTACAAACACAACCTGATACAGCTACTGGGATGCGAACCCCTATCCCTGCTGAACGTAAGTTACCGACTGACTTACCGCATCGCATTGTTCAGCTGCGTCATACCCGTCTTCTACTGTCGGAGGTGTCCCTTCCACCATCCTGTGGAGTTGTGCCTCTCCAACCCGGCATGTCCAAGGGCGGACCTGCTACCACTATTCCACCCTCTGGACGCACACGACAGGGTCTGTTCAGCCTATGGGGGCATGGCGTATGTGGCGTACATCGGACCCACACTGCAATGGGACCACTGTGCCTCCACACGACGGATCATGGATCACAGCTACATCGAATGTCACCCAGCATGCCCCATCATGCTCCTACAAGGGACAACTTACGGACAACACCGTGACAGCCACCATCCGCTACATTGGCTGGCAAACATGTATACCACCAATGAAATGGAAGCCCTGCAGGAAGCCATCGCATACCTGTCAACCTGTCAATTCGTAGGACCCCGACGCAATCCCCCAATTGAGCCATGATGTCCGACACTGTACCCATGCTTAGCTTCCGCACGGACTGGCCAGTAACCACCACAACAGCCATACCAAACGACCTGCAACTGATACCACACCATCAACGACACTGCCATGACATCGGATGTGTCCGGGACATGCACTCCGTTCCCCATCACATCCAGGAACTCTGCATGTATCCGGGGAGGCAGTGGCATGGGATATGTGTATCGCACCCACATGGACAGAACTGCACGTACAACTATGCCATGACATGGATCCTGCGCCCATGGACATATGCACCGCACAGTGGACAGGAATCGCCCGGCTGGAGTATGTGAGAGCTGCACCCCTTCTCCCCCTCCCCGGAATTCCCGTAACAGGACCTTTGCATGGACGACAAGTGCATACAACAACAACACGACCCCAGTGACTGTGACATGTCCAGTATCCACCATATGGCAACAACAAGTGGGACGCCGTTGCATGCACGTAAGCCCATGCCCTGATGTCAACTCACACGCACGCGTGCATGAGTAACAACAGCAGCACACCTGTCACATGGAACTGAGATGGACTGTGCCCATGATGCCAAGCGGTCTGGTAGGCTAAATGTATACCGTCTGTGTCAAAGTCCGCAGCACCGCAGCTACTTGCAAATGAACATTAGCACAGCAACGGCCAAGCAGATGTAACTCTGAAGCCCACATCCCACATGCAACAGCTAATCACATGTACCCCTACACCCTTAGCTATGTGTAATCATGCTCAGTATATCCTCCACATGCATACCGCTGCCAGTAGTGTCCACTATACTGCATCACAGAGGACATAAGTCACAATACATGGTTTGAAGAAAGAAACTGTCTCTGCTGATTCCTTTCACAAGTACGAATGTGAGATGATGAGAGTGTGTGATGTATACGGCAGTCGTGACATGACTATGTAGTCCACTGTCATTCGATGTCAACGCAAATGAGTAGCACAACTGTGGAAGACACACATGTGTCGTGTGAAGCGGGAGTGACGCTTCGCTCAGGTGGGTGGGTGTGACGGGTAGATGCGCACATGCACAGTTGAAACACGCTGTGTCGGGAGGGGTCCGGAACTGCACATTACCGCTTCCATGGGCAATGTTAAAGGCCACCCGTCGGGGGGGATGTGAACACGTGTGTGCACAGCAGCCGGGCACACGAACAATGCGGTATCAGGCGTACACGTCAGCCCACCCTCTGTGGACAAGCTGGATCCTGTTGTGCGCCCGCCAGGCCCTTGACAAGGCACACACAGCCCCTGCCGACCAGGTGTATCCCCAACATTGTCAACCTGCACAGGCAATCCAGGGCACGGGATGGCAGTGGAGCATGGTGGGGGAGAGGACTCGGCGCGCTTCTCCGGGACACATCACGCAGGCAAAACATCCTCAATGTGCAGCATGGCTCAAGTCATATGGAAGTATTGGGGGACGCACACATCACGAGCAGGAGTGACGTCACGGAAGGTGGCTCGCACCATCCCACCCATTGCCTACATCCCCACACACGTCACATGCCGTTGCAACAGAGAAGCCAGCGCGTGCGCAAGCACCTCCGAGCCCGCCCCAGTGAGGCAAAAGAGTGAATGTGTGGGTCCATCAGCCCCAGATGGACGCGGCATGGGCCGCTAGGGCAGCTACAGCCTCTGTGTGTCGCAGGTGGTGTATCCGGACTGCGGAGACTGCAATGCATTGTCTAGGTTGCCCGGGTCTCGAGTCGGGGCACCACGCATGTGGACGGCGTAACGCCACTAATCATACCGTGAGACAGACCACATGTACAACTGGACCCACACATACACTCCTTGGCCTCTCTGGGGCGAGCTTGGAGCTGCTTGTGCATGCGCTAGCTTCTCATGTGCAAATGCATATAGGTGTGAGCGAGGGGAGGCCATGAGGACAGTGCAAAAGATAACTGTTTGACTTTCAGTTAGTTTAAGGAATGCCCCTGATGTGGTCAGAAAAAGACATGTCTCGTGTGCATTGCAACTAGTAGATGAGCCGATGACCTACCCATGTCTTGCATGTAGCCCCGCACCTAGCCCCGCACACTCGACACAGCGAAATGAGTACCAGCACCACATACTTCCCATGCGAAGCACTGACTGGGGGTGATAACCATTGGACAGTCTTGTGTAGTCCACCCACACGTACATGTGGGCCCTCCATGAACCATGTCACCTGCGGCAAAGTGATGTCATGGGCAATGACGGAACTGAGCAGAGCTGTCTGCCCCACGCACAGACGGTGCATCAGCTCAACAGGCCCAGCACAGAGTGCAGCAGGGGTCACATGTGCAGGGGCAGTTGTGCCTGGTGTGAATGCACATGCACATAGACAGCACATCGAGCAATGTGTAGCCTGCCCACATCTACTGTCCATTGTCAGGCTGACCTAGAAGAAGATCACAAGGCAACACATCTGTGTGGGTGTACCCACTGTGACCAACACTGCGCAACCATCAGCGTACTCGCCCTGTGCATGGCCCACCCCGCAACGAAGGTCACATTCAGTGCCACTATCTCTCACACACATCCCTATCACGAGTCATGGTGTGTCCAATAGACAGTGCAGAGTAAGCGCTCATCCGGGGTGTCCTGAACAGGAGACACATGTAACCCACTAGGCAGTCGGTGCTGTCACCTACTGGCATTGTGCAGTCAATGTGCAGGCCAGGCTTGCTGGGACTGAGAGGGGCAGCATGGCCCAGCCTGACATTCACACGAGCAACAAGTGCACTGAGACCTGCACTGGCAATTGCAGACGTTGGCCTGCACCCAGCTGGCCCGGGACGCCTACCTCCATAGTGGAACACGCAGGGTGCAACCGCGAGGGTCATCGGAGTTGGCCGTAATGGCCTGGCCCATGTTGGTGACAGTCCGCTGATGCCATGTGCACCACACAGTATGATGTGCGCACTGCATCTGCAGGTGTGGCCATGATGTGCGTGTGGGTGCAGGTGCACAATGGACGGGGCCACAACATGCCGTGTGCATAGGCAGGGACGGCCAGTGGCCGGCCCCCACATGTCTGTTAGCATGTCATCATCTGCACATTGGCATGGGTGCATGGTATACGCATATGCACACGCATGTCATCTCTCACTATGTACATCTGCCACTTGGCACGTGCAAGGTTACGTGTCACATGTGATGTGTATTTGCAAGCACACAGCCGTGTTGGCATGGGGCTGTCAATGTGTACACCTGACAATGCTTCTGGAGGTGTGATCCGTACAGTGCTGCACATAGGGTGCAGTGGTGACACCAATGACTGTCTCATATCCCCTCGTGCCACAGGTCCCACTTGTCTTGGCCGCTCAGCCTGTGCCCACATCGTCGTTGGTGTGTGCCATACTCATCCAGCCTCGGAAGCAGTGTGATGCACAGCAGCCAGTCATGTTGCCGTGGTGTTGTCGCTTGCCGGATATGCAGTCAGTCCCCATCAGCACGCCTCACAGGTCATTGAGGCCTGGATCCCCATGTGCATGCACATAGCAATGGTTTGTGTCACTGCCCATTGCTATTGGTGGGAGACCTGTGTAAGTGTATTGTGGCTGTGCTGTCCCTGCATGACAGCTGTTCTGTGACTCATGTTCTTGCTCTGTCATATCAGTGATGTGTATGTGAAAATGCCATGTGGCGTGTTGCTTTGACATGTGTCCACTTCCATCTTTCCTAGGCGGAGACCAAACATTTACCGCCCTTACCAATTGTTGGCGGACATGGAGGATTCTGAGCTCATCCGGAAATTTCGTCTGGATCGACCAACCCTGCATCGACTATGTGCCATGTTGGAACCCCACCTCCGTCCTCGCAGGGTGTATCCGACAGCATTCACCCCCACGGCTAAGGTGATGGCTGCACTGCATTTTTTCGCCACTGGGTCATTCCAGCACACAGTGGGCAGTGGAGGTGGGATGTCCCAGCCCATGTTCAGCATGGTGCTGAGGGATGTACTGGCAGCCATGATGCTGTACAGGAACAGGTACATCAGATTCCCCAGGGCACGTGAGTTGGCGGCAGTGAAGGGTGCATTCTATGCCCTTGGACGGATCCCACACGTCGTTGGTGCCATTGACTGCACCCATGTTGGCCTTGTCCCACCACAGGCCACTGAGCAGCTCTTCCGCAACCGGAAGCACACGCACTCCCTGAATGTGCAAGTGGTGTGCCTTGCGGACATGGTCATCTCCCACGTGTGTGCAAAGTTCCCAGGCTCGGCCCATGACGCGCACATCATGCGAAACAGCATATTACCACGACTGATGACCAATCTGCAACAGGACCGTGGCTGGATTGTCGGTGAGTATGTGGAGTTGTGTAGCGTGCTGGCTTAAGGATGCTGTCTACTGTCCTGTTTGAATTGCAACGGTTCTCTGTGTCCCCCACGCCCAGGTGACTCGGCTTACCCGAATGGGCCCTGGCTGCTCAGTCCATTACGAAATCCTCGGACCCCAGCAGATGACCGCTACAATGAGGCACATGGGAGGACCAGACGTGTGGTCGAGCGTACCTTTGGCCTCCTCAAGTCCAGGTTCAGATGCCTGGACCGCACCGAGGGGCGCTGGCGTACTCCCCACAGAAGGTGTGCCAGATAGTGGTGGCTTGCTGCATGCTGCACAATCTGGCCATTCGAAAGCAGATCCCCCTAATTGTGGATGACGGAGATCAACCAGGGCCCCAGCCTGCACACCAGGACAGCTCCAGTGAAGAGGACAGTGGAGAGGATGAAGCTGTGAATGTGCGTCAGCAGCTCATCGCCCGCTACTTCACTTGACGGTGAGTGACCATGTACGACGGCTGATGTGGCTGTAGTTGTGCAGGTGTATGTGTGCTCTGTTACTGGGGCCTTTTGTTCACTGAGTGCTGTGTGTCAATGGTCCATGTCCAGGTTGGTATGCCACTGTCAGTGGCTGTAGCATTGTGCCCTGTTGCTCTCAGAGATGTGTGTGCATTGCTTGTAGTTGGTGACAAGTACTGTGTGATGAGTGTGTGACACACTCATTGAATGTACTCTTGTTCTGTTTTTCACCCCTAGGTCCCTGCAGCCTCTCCTGTCCCATCGACATGCCACACAGCAGATGCTATTCTGCTCATGGTGGCGATTGCACATCGTGGAATAAACACAGGACACATTAAGCCGATTGTGATCAAGGTGTATTTATTAACAGCGGTGACATGTGATTGTGTGCAAGGTGATGACAAATGTGGTGCATGCTGTGACAATGAGTTGACGGTCATGGCTGCGTGATGGTCAAGGTGTACCCATGGAGTTCTATGTCCACAGTCCAACAGACACATGCCATTCACATGGCAGTGTGGGCTAGGATCGTATTCCAAGTCAATGCAGTAGGTGGTCAAGGTGGCTGGCTGACTCACTGGCGTTTGGTGCGGGCGAAGTCCTCTCTGGACACCTGTTTCCACTTCGGACGGCCCCTTCCACGTTTGGGAGGGGGGTGTTGATGTTCCGCTGGTGGTGGCTGAGGAGTGCTCACTCGCTGTGGACGCAGGGGAACGTGATGCTGCACGACCCAGCGCCACAGCAGGTGGTGGCGGAGGTGGTGTTGCTGGCCTTGCTTGTGCCCTCCCCCCACCACCAGCTGGCCCATGAGGTCCGCGATTCGGGCCATGTGGGCGTCCATGGACCTCAACACCGCAAGGACCTCCCGCGTGTCGCTTGCCGACCTGGCCCATTCGCCTTGGGCCTCCTCATAGGCCCCAAGGACTCTGTCTATTGGCGGCAGGGCTTGGCTCCCAGGCACAGTTGGCGTTGGCCTGGCCCTGCTCCTCCTACCAGTACTGCTGCCACCGACCTGCCCACTAGCCACATTGCTCACCACGGGCCTCGCTGTGGCTCCCAGGGTGGACCCAGTCGGCCGGACCACCACTTGCGCTGGGGCTGGGGCCAGTGATGACGTGGTGGTGGTTGCGGCAGTGGGAGTGGCCACAACGAGCGTGAGGGTGGCCGCCACACCAGTGGTAGTGGCCGCTACGACAGTGGCAGCAGGGGGCTGTGAGTGGTCATCAGCCCTGGATGATGGGTTGGTGGGTGGGAGGGTGCCTGGGGTGCGCTTGGGCCCTGCCACACCAGATGGGCCTGCTGGGTGGTCCGTGTCCGGATCGGAGGACAGATCCTCCACATCCGTGAGTCCTTGTTGGGGGCTTGCAGGCTGGCTGTGCTGGCTGCTGTCTCCATCTCCAGCATCCAGCAGTTCATCACCTGTGGGGGGAATGAGATATGTTATTGTGTTGCACATGACAAAGTATGTATAGGTTGTCTGACATCCACAGTTCGTGCACAGTCGTGCACAGGTTTCCTGGAGCCGTGTGTGTGGCTGTGCTATTTGTTGTTGTGTGGGCATGCCAATGGGACTGTGTGCTGTGGACATGTGGCATGGGACGGATTGGCAATGCCGATGGGTGTGTTGCTGTGCTCCTGCTTTTTGTGGCTCTGGTGTATGCGGACTCCAGACCCATCGTGGAGGTTGGTTTGTACTATGCTCTTGGGGTACATATGGAACGCTTAGAAACGCAGATGGCATAATGGGGGTCAGCCCCCTGAAACGCATTTGAGATGAACTATGCTTTGGGGGTTCATATGGAACGCTTAGAAACGCAGATGGCATAATGGGGGTCAGCCCCTGAAACGCATTTGAGATGAACTATGCTTTGGGGGTTCATATGGAACGCTTAGAAACGCAGATGGCATAATGGGGGTCAGCCCCCTGAAACGCATTTGAGATGAACTATGCTTTGGGGGTTCATATGGAACGCTTAGAAACGCAGATGGCATAATGGGGGTCAGCCCCCTGAAACGCATTTGAGATGTACTATGCTTTTGGGGTACATACTGTGTGCCATGGGTGCAGAACGTGACATGTGTTGTGGCAACATGACAGTGCATGGTCTGAGGTGTGTGTATGTCTGACATACCCTGCATATTTGCTGTCTGTTGTGATTTCTGGCCATGTAATTGGACGCATTGTAATGAGTGAGTGATGGTTGTGTGCCACACGACGTATTGCAGATGGTCCGATTCCTTGGTGTGCGTGCTGCCCTGTGCCATGTGCATCACTGCAGTGCTCGGGGGTGTGTGGCCCATGTTATGTGTGTAGTTGCTCACAGTGTGACGTGCGCTTCATTCACTTCTGGCACATGAGTTATCATGGGCATGTTTCTTTGCGTGACTACTGTATGTGGACCAGCTCTTCGGATGACATACCTTTCATGTGACTGGGGCTGACGGATGAGATGGATGGTATGTTGTATGTGCATTGTGTGTCTGTGTGTTTGATGGGTCCAGTGGTGTTCGTGTGCATTTCTGTTGTTCCACGCTGTTGCGTCTAGTGTGGTATGTCTTACATGGGCATAGTTGTGGGATGTGTGGTTGACAGGCAGTGGGGGCTACATGGACAGGACTTCGATGGTGTTGCAGTTGTGTGTGATGGGTTGCACTGTGCCTGCCGTGTGGTTCTGTTATCAGTGTGACTTGTGCATGCAGACGTGGCTCCTTGGGTGTTGCTGTGTCTGTGATGGGTCATGTGGGGTGTGACTCTGTGGTTCATGTCCGTGTGCACATTGTTCACATGGTTGTGGCAGGGAGCAGTGCTGCGTGTTCCTCTGCTACTTTGCATGTCCCATGTGTTAGTCGTAATTCAGTCCTCATGCCTCCAGTCACCCCGCCCTGTCCAGTTTCCCACCTGCAGGTTGTTTTTGAGCGTGCACTGGACTGGATGCAACATGGTTATGGGCGGGGGGTGCTCCATGTTGCAGGTCTGTGGGGGTGGGGGCGGTGTTATGGGTCGTGGTGATGGCTGGACACCCACTGACACCGTTTGTCCTGGGGCGGGATGTCTACCTGTCGGCTGCCGGTGTGCACTGCAGTGGCTGCTACGTGGGTGTGGGGTGTGGGCTGTGCTCCTCCTTGCTGTGCTGTGGGACTAGGGGCCTGGTGGGTGTTGTACTTCAGCTGTCCCCCTCCCACCCACTGCGCTTTGTGTTGCTGCTACTTACCTGTTACTTGTCGGTTAATGCAGCTACGGCTGCCACATGGGTGTGGGGGTGCTCCGCCTTGCTGTGCTGTAGGACTAGGGGCCTGGTGGGTGTTGTACTTCAGCTGTCCCCCCTCCCACCCACTGCGCTTTGTGTTGCTGCTACTTACCTGTTACTTGTCGGTTAGTGCAGCTACGGCTGCCACATGGGTGTGGGGGTGCTCCGCCTTGCTGTGCTGTAGGACTAGGGGCCTGGTGGGTGTTGTACTTCAGCTGTCCCCCCTCCCACCCACTGCCTCTGTGTTGCGACTACTTACCTGTTACTTGTCGGTTGGTGCAGCTACGGCTGCCACATGGGTGTGGGGGGTGCTCCGCCTTGCTGTGCTGTAGGACTAGGGGCCTGGTGGGTGTTGTACTTCAGCTGTCCCCCCTCCCACCACTGCCTCTGTGTTGCGACTACTTACCTGTTACTTGTCGGTTGGTGCAGCTACGGCTGCCACATGGGTGTGGGGGGGGCTCGTTGTGGTGCTTCTGGAGTACTAGGGGACCTGTTGGTAGTTACGTGGCTGGCTGGGTGTACACATGCCCCCATGGTTTTGTTAGTTGATATGTTTGGGCTGTGTGTGGGTGGTGGTGCCTGTTGCATGTGTGAGTAATGTGTTGTGTATTGTGTACTGGACATGGGGGTGTTTGTCCCTCGGAGCTATGGCATGGTGGTAGTGCATGTGAGTACATAGCGGTGTGCTGGTATACATTTGTTTGTACTTACCGGCCTCCACTCCCCCTGGTAATCCGGTGAGGATCTCCGGATGGATGATGACTCGCACCTTCTCCTCCCACGCTTTGAAGGTCTTGTAATGCGCGGGATTCCCTCCGCCAGTCGTGGCAGCCAGCTCTCGGTTTTTGCTCTCCTTCTTCTTGACCAGGCTTTTGATGTCGTTCCACCGTTTGTTTATCTCTCCTCTGTTTCTGGGTACGGTCCCGACTGCATTGACCTGGTCTACAATTCTGTTCCACATTCTGTTTCTGGTGGCTAGTGGTGTGTGCTGGACCTGGTTGCCATAGATTTGTGTGTGCACCTTGACGATCTCGTCGACCATGACCGTCAGCTCAGTGGAAGTGAACTTGGGCATTCTGTGTGATGCCATGGTGTTTGTGGTGCTGGTGCGGTGTGTGATGTGTGATGTGCAGGGGGTTTGTGGTGCCGGTGTTTGGTGGTGGTGGTGGTGGTGGTGGTGGGTGTGATGTGTGCGTATCTGTGGTGTGCTGCTGTCCTTGCTGTGTCACTGTGTCCTCTCCTCTCCTCTCTGCTTTGCAATGTTGCAAGGGGTTGTGGTCTGTGGAGGGGCTGCTTTTGTACTTACCTGTTTGGGTGTGTCCTGATGGTCTGTTGTTTTCAGGTGTGTTGTGGCCGATGTTCTGGGCTTTGTGTTTCTTTGTTTGTCCAGGGTGGTGTGTTTTCGGGATGTGTACTTTGTCTGTGTATTTGTGCGTGGATTGCTGTGTGGACTTGTTTGCCTTGCTGTGTGTGTTTGTTTGAGTCCGGGGCTGTTTCTGTGCAGGGACGTGGCCGCCATGGCTTCTGCCGTGTCCATTTTCTTCAGTGTTGTTTCCGCTGGCGGTCGGTGTATTTGTTGTTTTTCCGCGCTCATGTCGGTGCGATCGTAATTTCACGTGCGGTGTCTCGACCGTGAGGGCGGGCGGTTTTGTGTTGTCGTGCGTCTTTCCGTCCGTGGCGGGCGGTTTGACTCCGACTCGGGCATGGGCGGGCGGTATTTTGTGTGTTTTTTCCGCCGCTGGCGGTTTTCGGTTCGAGGCATCATAATTGCTGGGTCGGTATTCAGTAGGTGTAGGCGGGCGGATTTTTGCCGCTTTCATGGGTGGCGGATTTTTTTACGCCCGGTATCGTAATGGGCCTTATAATTTTGAATTAAATCTTTAATTAATTGAAATATATGAAATTATATGAAAATCATTTTTTGAAGTGTAAAATAAAAAAAGAATGCACAAATATCCCCATATAGTAAATATATATATTTGTATTGTGCATTAGTAATTATTAAAAGTGTGTATATAAATAAATATGTACTTTTAAAATGCAATGTTACATTTATTTTTAAATAAAGGTTGTAGAGATACTTTATAATTAAATAATGAATATGTTTTCTTTTTACTTATGTTTTACATTAATTTATATTTATTTGTATTTTTAACTATTTTACATATATTTCAATGTAATATTATTTAATATGTGTTTTTACAGGTACCTACCACCATGGATTTCTAGGGTAGGGTGTTACAGTACCAGTGGTTGTATATGTGTGGTGCTGTACTCACTCCAGCTCTGAGCTGGAACAATTTACTACCTTTTTGGCTAGAGTAACTTTAGAAGGTCAGTTTGTGAATAGCAATGGGCCTATTCTTTTATGGGTGGGTGTATGTCCCTCATAGACTACTCCCTAAGTCTCTCTAAACCATTTCCTACTCCTCCCTGAGCCCCTGCCCTTTACTCATAACTATTTGCCCACTCCCCTCTGCCCCGCTCACATTTATTACTCAACTGCATACCAACGTGTGCAGAGACTCCGCAGTCAGGTGGAAATCTCCTCACAGAAGAAGGCAGAAGAGATGGAGGAGTAAGGTCACCATGTAGGTTTGTAAATAGCATATAGTGTATGTAGTACTTTTGCAGTACTAAAAAACATACTACAAAATGCATTTTGTGAATAGACCCCTTGGTGTTCTGGTACCATTCATGCAAAGGAGTGCTCTTTCGTAAGTCCTGATATTTCTTCTTAAAATTTGAGGATACAACAGTGCTTCTCCTGCAATTCCTACATACACATGCTTCAGAATGAGTAGTTTTAATGAGAACCAACATCCCTTTTAGAACATGAAGAAATGTGTGCCATGAAATTTGTACTTATCTCATCACATTCATTTGATGAAAGCTGTTTGTGTCTTCGCTGATGAAAGCAATAAAGGCATGTGTGATTTCAAGAGGGATGGATTCACTAAGTAGTAGGATGCAGAAACAGGTTTTAGACTTCTAGCACATAAATCAAGAAGATGTATAGATAATACTGAACATTCAATTAGAATGTAACTGTTGATTATTTTCTGTGGGTTGGGGAGAGTGCCCAAATGGCTAAAAATCCCATTGTGCGTGCAGCAGAGACGATTAAACCTGGCAAGAAATCAGTATGACAGCACCCCTAGATAGTAGGAGAATATCGTAGTTTAAATATAATGGCATTCCAACTGGATCCTGACTGATTTGTTCCTTGCCAGGAAATACATAATTATTGTACTTGGAGGACAGAAACCAGAATCAGTTAGCTAAGCAGATTCCTCTTAAGAATGAAAACCCCTGGTTGTGGAGTTGGAATCTTCTTCAGCATCAGGCCTCTCTTTGCCAATCTAGAGTTGCCTTGTCAAATAGTAATTTAAATGTACAGTAGACTGTCCAGAACAGGTGAGCTTTTACTTGCAATAAGTCACCAGAAAGAGTGAGATTACCTCTGAATTGGTGTTAAAGCCATGGGAATGAATGGTGTACTGGAAGCTGTGTACGAACCCTGAGGAGAAGAGCCTGACAGCCGTGTGGTACCCCATCCCCTATGAATGTCAGGTGTGTTAAGATGTGTCAGCCCAAGGCATAGGTCCTCTTGGAATGCCTGGGTCTTTGCTCCATGGAAAAAATGAATAGTTTCTGTCAGAAACACAGAGGTTAACCAACTTGCCCCAACCACTTTTGGGTCAACTATTGTGCACAATTTTTTTTAATTTGACTACAATTTCCTTCAGTATCCTAAAGAGAATATTAAAGTACTATGAATACAAGCAAGAGTAGTGTATCAGCTCAAGCTAGAGTTTCTCTTGTACATACTGATTTGCCTTGCAAAACAAAAATTGTGAGTTCTTGTGTGTATTTTGAGTTATTCTGAGCATACAAGTATTGGTGCTATAGGTCATAGAAGAGGTTCAGGTCAAGAGACACATGGCTTTTCATATCCTCTTTTTTGGCCGGATATGTGATATCATCAAACATAGTACCTCTTTAATTAGATCTTTTGGTACTGGAATATCTGCTACCTTTATTGTCCATGCAGCTATACAAAAATGGTCTGTGCAAGGAGGTATCTATTGCCCCTCATATTTGTACAAATTAAGTGAACATGTGTCAAAACCGTCACTGTTCATCTATTCTGTGCAGCTCAATTAGGAGGGTCTCCACGTCAGAAGTGTAGTGTCTTGCGAGTTAACAATTACTGAACCCTTTTGGCTCCTGATAAATTCCATAGAGCTATAATGTAATGAATAGAGTGTATTGCACTGAAGGCTGCTTTAGAATGTTGACCCAGATGAATAAATACGTGTGATATCAAGCTCCGTGTGTGGCCTAGTCATTTATGGGTACCCGGGCTGGAAAGACGCTACAAGTAGTATGAACTGTGTTTAATGTACTTCTAGGACCGTATCACAAGTGAGCACTGAAAGTGCTAATTTGAGATGTCTGTACTACAGTTGTGTGCTGACTTGTGCCTTAACTAGTTCAACAGCTCCAGAAGTGCAATTTTACCACCCTAAAAATAGAAAAAGAGTTCTTTGTCACTGGATCTTTGGAGGATTGCTCTCCTTTGGACTGGAAAGTTAGCAGCACCTGTTGGCATCTCTAAAGTAAATAATAGAACACAGCACAGTGACATTGCACAAACCAATTTAACAACACAACAAAGAAACAGCAGGACACACCTCAAAAACTGTTATAGTGGAATGCAAAAAGCCCAATACAACACATCAATTATACATTGCTCTGATGCAGTATTAAACAAAAGGCAAAAATGATAGCAAAATATGTAACAACCCCTACAAAAGGCAGCACAATAAATATGCAAAGTTTCTATCACACAATACCACCTCCATAACCCTACTTTATGATACATTGAAAAGAGGGCTTTGGTCGAAACACTGCCACCACTTACCACCAAGTACATTTATTAGTATCAGTCAAAAATGATTTAGGTAATCCATCTGTAAGAAATTGAGTTGTTGGTTGACTGCAGTGTGAGTCCTGGTCAAGCAGCAACCGCAATCCTTGTTAGGGTAGGGCACAAGCAAACCCCAAATTTACCTGTTCCCAACCCCCTGGTAGCTTTGCACAGAGCAGTCAGGCTTAACTTAGAGGTAATGTGTAAAGTATTGGTGCAACACCTCAAACAGCAAAACAGTGAAAACACCACACAAAAGGAATCCCTCACCATTTAGAAAAATATGGCTTAATTTAATAAATAAAACAAGACCAAAACGACAAAAATCATGTCACTAGACCCAAAGGTATGAGTTTTAAAGAATAAACTGCAATATAGCACCTAAAAGCATAAAGCGGCAACCACGGCTAACTAACCGTTCATGCTGTACTGGGTCAAAGTCAAAAGTTCAGACCGACTGCGATGGAGCGCGGGCGGATACAGTCCCAAATTAGTGCAGCTGAAGGTTTACCTTCTCAGGTTTTGTGTAAAGAGTCCCATTCACATTGGAGAGGGTCGCAGGGAGTAAGGAGCGCATTGCGGACGGTGGTAGGTGTGGTGCAAAGAGCAGGCCTGGCATCACAGATGGGCGGGTTGGAGCTTTAGAGTGGTGGTCCTCCATGGACATTGTTGCTTGCTGTGTGAGGAGAAGGGCTGGCGGCGGCTCGCGCTGAACTTCTGTGTGAGAGACACAGTTCCAGAGCAAACAGGCCCTTTTGCAGTCACAAAGAGCCCAAATGCTTGATTTAAGAGCCGGCTGAGCCACACAAGGGCCTAGGACCTGAGGGGCACCACTTGGGGCTGAGGAACTCACTGAAGACAGGTCCTGGAGCTGTCGGGGAGCCTTTTATGTCCATGAGGCTCAGATCAGGAGGCCAGCAGACTATCCCTTTGAGTCACTCTATGGTCCTGGGTTCAAGATGAGTTTGCAAGTCCACTTCTTCCCGGGCCAAGAGGGCAGCAGGCAGCAGGTCAGCACAACAGGGCAGCAGCTCCTGCAGAGTAGCAGTCCAGCAGAGTGGCAGTCCTTGTAACAGCACACAGCAGTCCTTCATCTTGGTAGAGTATCCACAGGTCCAGAAATGTACTGCAGAGTTAGTTTCTGAGGTCCTTCTTTTATACACAGTTGTGCCTTTGAAGTGGGGAGAAGCTTCTAGAGGCGTGCCTTTGAAGTGCTCAAATGCCCTGCCTTCTCTGCCTCCAGACTAACTACAGGGGGTATGAAGCCCTCTGTGTGGAGACAGAACACATCCTATTCAGATGTAAGTGAGGCTGGGCTCAGCTCCTCCCTCCTATCCTGCCAGTGATGGCCCATCCAGTCACACCTAAACTCCAATTGTGTGTGGCTGTATAGGAAGAATACACAAAGCCCAACTGCCAACCACACCCCGCCATGTGACCAGAGACAGGCTGAATGCACCAAATGGCTAAGGCAAGAAAATGTCAACTTTCTAAAAGTGGAATGTTCAGAATTGCAATTTAAAATCTGACTTTACCATAAACTAGGGTTTTAAATTAGGATTCCAGAGACACCAAACAGGATCTGCTTATCCCTTCCCATTTGAAAATTACACTTCTAAAATGTAATAAAGCGACACCAATGTTCTCCTATGGGAGAGATAGGCCTTGCTGTAGTGAAAAACAAGTTTACAAGTTTCTACACTACCAGGACATGCAAACTCAAAAATAGATGTCCTACCTTTAAATACACTGCACCCTGCCCTCTGGGCTGCCCAAGGCCTATCCTAGGGGTGACTTGTATGTATAAAAAGGGAGGATTTGGTCCTGGCAAAAGGTTTATTTTGCTAGATCAAAATGGCAGTTTAAACTATACATACAGGCTCTGCAAAATCAGTCCTGCAGGCCGACTAGCAGCATTTATTTACAGGCCCTGGGTACATGTAATACAACTTTACTAGGGACTTATAAGTAAATTAAGTATGCCAATTGGGGATAAGCAATATTACCATGTAAAGAGTAGAGAGCACATGCATTTTAGCTCTGGTTAGCAGTGGTAAAGTGCTCAGAGTCTTAAGGCCAGCAAAAACAAGGTCGGAAAAAATAAAGGAGGTAGGTAAAAAGTTGGGCGGAAGACCACTCTAAGGCTGACAGGTCTAACGCTATCATTCTGATGAATTCCTAAAATGAAGTAAGAAAGCCTGAACAAACAGGCCGACAAAACTTCGTTTTAGTGAAAAGATATAATGACAAAATACCTTTGCCATGACAATATGTTTTTGTGGAAAGGTAAATGTAGAGAAAGAAGACGACACCGCACTAAAGAGGTAAGAACAGAAAAGGGGTTGGTATACAGGACAAGGGTAGCATAGATGGGTAGGAAAGGGTTTGTTAAAAAAAAATTGAAAAAAGTGAGAGTGAGAATAAGGTGATTGCAAAAATATCTGGGAGCAAAGCAGAAGGGGAAGTAAGTTTTTTTTTTTTAAAGCACAACGGGGGAGTAAGGTGTTTGTGAAAAAATGAAGGGGAGTAAATTAGCAGGGGAGTAAGGGGAGTGAAAAAATGGAAGTAAATGGGGAGGAAGAGTAAGTGGTTTTATAATACATGGGGATAAAGCAGGAATGGGAGTAAGGGTTTGTTAAAAACAGACTAAAGTGTTAGAGGGAGTAAGGGGACTGGAAAATGGGAGTAAAGTGGGAGGGAGAAAAAGGTGTTTGAAAAAACAATCAGAGAAAATTGGGAAGAGCAGGAGAGTAAGGGGTTCATAAAACATGGGAGTAAGGCTGGAGAGGGAGTAAAGGGTTTGAAAAACGGGAGTGAAGCCAGAGTGGGAGGAAGGGGTTTGCAAAAATATGGAGGTATAGCAATAGGGGAAATAATGGGTGTGATAAAAAGGAGTTAAGCGGGAGTGGGAGTAAGTGGTTCACAAAAAAAAAGGATTAAAGATGGAAGCGGAGTAAAGGGGTTTGAGGAAAAGTAGTAAATAGGGAGTAAGGGCTCTGGAAAAATTGAATTAAAGCAAGGGGTTTAAAAAAGGAAGTACTGTGGGAGTACGGGTTTGTACAGAAAGGGAGTAAAGCAGGGGGAGTAAGAACTTTGTAAAAACAAGAGTAAAATGTGAGAGGTAGTTAGGAGGTTTTAAGAAAAACTGGAGTAAAGTGAGGGGGAAGTATTACAAGGGGCATGAAAGCAATGGGAAAGGGTCCTAAAAAGGGACGGGGATTAAGGCCCCGAAAAGCAGCAAAAGAAATGGCTTTCAGCAGATTCGTTTTGACAACCTGATGAATGCCAGTCTGAAAAAAAAAATGTCAACAATGGTTCAATAAAATAAATAGGTGAGAATCGTATTTTACATGTTGGATTTTCGTGAAGATCACATGCAATCGCATGTTGATGTACATGTGAGCGTGCGTAGGCCTGAATGTGTGTGCATAAAAATAAACTAACGAGTCAGTGTGACGAGCAGTGTTGATTAAAGTGTGTACAATGTGCCACTGTAAACATCTG
The DNA here is from genome assembly GCA_963921515.1 of Calotriton arnoldi. Taxonomy (NCBI): domain Eukaryota; kingdom Metazoa; phylum Chordata; class Amphibia; order Caudata; family Salamandridae; genus Calotriton; species Calotriton arnoldi. Next base: position 1,030,263 of record CAWUFW010004677.1, read on the forward strand.
ACGCTGATTCTTCTGCAGAAAAAAGCACTTTAGACATAGATCTAGATTTAAGCTGCAAGGCGCAAAGCCGGGCAGGGCTACTGAGCTTTCGACCTTATGTGGTCAATAAAGGTGATTGAGCTGTGTTTCAAATCACCTGTCCATGTGCTGTTAGACTCCCAAGGGCATATAAAAACGATTTATTTGTAGAAATATTTTCCAGTTGCTCTATACATATTTTCGAATAGAGCTTGTGCATTATATTATACAGCCTTCAATAAAACCCTATTTTCTCTTTTATTTCTGTTGTTTATAAAGCCATTATGAGTTAATGCAATCGCAGATATCTTTATTGAGTTATTAATAAAGAAAATGATTTTGTCTCTTTTAAAAAACATCCCTGTCTCAGAAGGTTAATAGTGTCACACAACACCGAAGAACTGAACGATGGTGTGAATATTAATATGCTGGCAGAAGAGACAGCATTGCTCCAGCACAATGTTGTCTCTGCAACCCGACTAATAAAAGAAAAAAACTAATTTGAAACATAATTTACCTCCTGGAGACCTTGCAATGGATTTTACTCACAAACAACCAAACACGGACCTTTGTTCTGTGATAGGCACATATGCAAATAGGTGTACAGAGCCCTGCTCGGATTCCAGCACTTGAAAGGTCTTAATGGAGCGCCCAGTAATCCAATTTTCCTGTTTACAGATAAACAGAATATCTCCAAATAAAACCATTTAGATATGTATACGTGCTGCGGCAAAACATGCCTCCGCAACCCGTTTCTCAAATCTGAATATATTACCGTATAGAATATCATTTTCTTCGAACTCTTTAAAATATGACTCCTATATCGAAAGCTTGCAGGATGAATGATCAAGGCATCTCATCCGTTTGGTGTTCTGAAAAGCAACCTCAGTGATTTGTGTATGTATGAGCACCTCCAGGCTACCTGGAGCAATTCTTAAAATGCTGGATTTTCTGCAAACCCCGCCATGCCGCCTATAGGCACATCCTTGGATGTTTTCACTGCACCTTTTTAAGACACCCATGGCTTGTAAATCTGCCCCCAACAGTTCTAAGATGGTGGCGCTAGATTTCATGCATGTAGCTTGCGCTTTTTTGTTAAAAAAAAAAAAAGAGCCGGTGACTTTAATTAAGATACAGTAAAACCTCTCAAAACGCAATAGTAAAAATAATAATAACACGTTATCCTAGAACCTGTGCTTGTTGGATGTCATGATAACTCATTGTTATATTTTTAAACTAATATGTTGACATAAATGTTTCATTAATTCGTGTGCGTAATGGATTGATTCGACTGCAGCAATTTTCCTTTCATGATACATTGAGGTTGTCATATTCTATACATTAGGTTGATTTGATTACAGGAGCTAGCATTGTTTCACTTCATTACTTATATGAAACTATTGGAGATTGAATTCATGTGTTTGGTATTTGTCACATACAACATTGACCTATCAGTGTATAGTCTTAGGTGATTTTCTGCCAGACTGAAGAAAAAGTCATTGCAATTGTGAAGGATTTGGAAAAAAACGCACTTTTTTCTTTAAATGGCATAATGTTATTTCACATCCCTTCATAAGGTAAATGAAGAACACAACTAGGGGAGAGGTCTTAGATATCTGAGACTTAATCGCATATTTACAATCCATGAACTCTGGCGTCCTTACAAGGCGGTCAGTGGATTCTCAAAGGTCACTGACAGTAGTGACTTTGGTTTTATCACATGCCTGGGCTCAAATGTTTTGGAAATATTGTTAGACCCATGGAATGTTGGCAGATCATAAGGACTATTATCATCAAAAGTAAAATAAATAATCTTTTAATACTGTTAGTATCACACTGATGTACTTTCTCTGGTGGATTGTGTAAAATTTACAAGGCCAAATCTCTGAGAGGCACAGTGATAGACCAGAGACCATCAAGAGATTAGTTAGAATGCTATGTCTATGAGAAATATAACTCGCTGAACTAAATATGCAGCCACTTAAGCAAAGGATGGAGTGAGAAAGTATAATTGAAACTTTCAAAATTCATGTAAGAGTAACCATAGTCGAGGAAGCAATAATATATCAACAGAAAAGCACATCAACATATAAGGAAGCATACTCCTAGATTGAGGCACGCAGAAGTGACAAAAAGGAAATGTTAGTTTCAAGAAACAACTAGTAAATTAACTCACTGTACTTGAAATTCAATTTAATGTGTGGTGTGAAGCCAGGTTTGTCCCCTGAGGTTAGAACAGGTTGGGAAACAGGGAATGTAGTCAGATCTTGTTATACTCTGTTATTAAATCTTATGTTTCTCATTTACTAAGTGGGCAATCAATAATGTGGAACAATATTTTGCAGCACATAAGAGAATTTGGCAGTTGCTAAATATTGTTTAATATTTTGTCTGACTTTGTTCATATTTGTTGTTGTACAACTACTATGCCCGTAAATATAAATCCTTATTTTACATGTTTTGTCATGAAGCGATGGCTAACAGATTGTTTTCAAATGAGGTCTGGTTTCAATAGTCTGTGTTTTGTTTATGTATTCGCAGGACAGCATGGTGGAGTTTGAGCATGTAAGATAGCACAACTCCCACTTTTGCACCTCTAGTTTCTTAGCTTAAGGAATTTGATTCTTATATCTTTTTTGAGGTCTGATAATGTTAAAATGCCTCAGCCCATTCATGACTTTTTAACAGGGCAACTCCTTCTCCTGCAGTTCAGCCCTATTAACATGGGTCTAGCTTGACAGTAGAGTGTCCCCCATATGATGTAACTGCGAGATGTTGAATATTAATTACTAGTTGTTAGATTTGACCCTTTCTGCAGGGTCACCTCCAAACATTTTCGTCCACCCCTCCTGTTTTGCTGAATTCTATTTTGTTGGCTTTAGGATTCTGCACACTTTACCACTGCTAACCAGTGCTAATGTGTTTGTGCTCTCTCCTTTAAACATGGTAAATTTATGTTACATCCAATTGTCACATTTCATTTACCTGTAACTTCTTAGTAAAGTGGTACTGTACGTACCCAGGGCCTCTAATTAAATGCTTCTAGTGGGCCTGCAACACTTATTGTGTCACTCACTTGAATATCCTTGTCTCATGCCTGCCACTACAGACTGTGTGTGCAGTTTTAAACTGCCATTTCAACCCGGCAAAATAAACCTTTTGCCAGTCCGAAATCTTCCTTTTTAGTGTATATAAGTTACCACTAGGGAAGGCCCTAAACAGCCCATAGGGCAGGTTGCACTGTATTTAAAAAGTTGGACATGTACTTTTAAGTTTTACATGTCCTGGTATTGAAAAACTCTCAAATTCGTTTTCTCATTACTGCAAGGCCTACTTCTATCATAGGACATTAAGTTACATTCTGACATTTAATAAGTGATAACATTTGTGTGGGAGCAGGTAGGAATGTCATGCTTGGTGTCTGAGGGATTGTAATTTAAAATCCTCTTTAATGGTAAAGTCGGATTTTAAGTCACAATTCTGATAATGTCACTTTTAGAAAGTTAGCAGTTTCTTGTCCTAATTATTTGGCGTCTGCAGCGTGTTCCTGGGTCACATCACTAGGTGTAGATGGGAGTTGGCCTTTGTGTATTCCTCCCAGACAGCATCAAAACAGAGGGTACGGGTGTTGACAGGATGGACCATCCTGGCTTGATGGGGGGATGGAGCTGTCAACTCCATGCTTGCACTTTAAAGTCACTGGCCCAGCTTAAACACAGAGGAACTCACACTAGACTATTGTGCCCCCTTAGAGACTGTGACCAGGGCAAAAAGGCAGAATATTTCAGACACCTCTGTAGGGGGAAACTCCAGAACCTTCTCCTACTTCAAAGTGGACCCTCAGACCCACTCTTCAGTACACTCCTGGATGGATATTACAGTAGAAGGGCATCCTGCTGCCCTGCTGCTTGAGGCCTGCCCTGCTTGCTGAGAAGGAAGACTGGTCCTGCACCCTTCATCCCAGGCTGATGTGACTCCAAGAGTAAGTTAACTGACCTCCTGTTCTGATCTACAGGGACATAACTAGGTCCAGAGGACTCCCTTCAACTGCCCATCTGACCTACTGCTCTGGACCTGCCTGGACCTCCAACTGGATCTGCTTGAGCCCTGCTGGCCTCCGCTGGAGTGAGTTCCAGACCCCAAGAGTTGCCCCTCAGGAGATGTAGGGTTTAACAGAGGAGTAAAGAGGGGCTAAGGATTAGGGAGGGGTTTAAGTTGGAATGTGCACCCATCTACAAAAGAGTAAGCCAATTCCTATTCACAAACATCACTTGTAAAATTACTACAGCCAAAAGGAACCAAAACAGTAGTAAATAGATGCCAACTCAGAGCTGGTGTAAGTCCAGCGCTACACTTGGCCAACCACTGGTACCGCAACACCCTCCTAAAGAAATAATGGAAGTATGGACTCAGAATAATATTCACAAATATAAATAAATATAATTTAATGTTAAAAAAATCTATCAAATTAAAACATATTTCCATGTTAACATATTTTAATTACCTTTTAAATTTAAAAATTAATGTAGCATCAAGTTTTAATAAAAATAATTACATTAGCTTTAATTAATTTTGTACGTTACTTTCAATAATTATTAATTCATAAGATAAATTATAAATATAACCACATACAAAACATTGATTATTTATAATGTTAAAAATGGGGGACACGTGTGCAAGTAACAGAATCAGCACAAAGCACAAAGGAGTGACATGGTTGGCATTTCATCACGGTAAGACCCTCAGCAGTTACATTGAAAGTAGTTACAAAAGAGTATACAAGTACAAAGTGTCCAAGGACTAAAAGGAGTCTGTAAAACACATTACACTAACACATGGTGTCTTCTGATTAGGGAACTGTTGTGACCCACAAAGAGGATTTTAATCTCTGAAAAAGATATGTAGCAAGAAACCATAATGAAAGCAGAGAGCTGTGATGCCTTTTTTGGCTATAGGTCTCCAGAATTATATGCAATGCATTATAGCTCCTGGAAACCTGCAAGAAGAGAACCAATGAAATGAAAGCCCAACAAGCATCTGGTGACTTTACATCACATCTCAGCCACATTCTGGAAGCATGAGCTTTTGATTAGGTTTCCTTCTCTCCAAGGAGCCCCACTAAAATATATGTAGATGTTTGGAATCCTAACGGAATACAATCTTCAGCTTTATCTTGCTGGGTATACATTTTCTTAATAAAAGTCTAAAGCAGAAGGTAAACTTCTTTAGTGAATACACTCCACTGCTCAAACCTACAACCTACAATCAGAAGCCATCCTTCTCCTGGACCATAGCTCATGGTTGAAATCTCACTATGGGGCTTTGCAATTTGTGGTAAGAATGTTGCATTTTGCCATTCTCTTGAAAATTAGTTCCAATGGGAATGGTGACATTTCTTTAATATGCTTTGACTTGAATAACCAGCTTTCAGCATAGATATAGCATTTAATTGTTATATTATAATCTTTTTATTAGAGCTTTAAATTCTTTTTTAGCTATGTTGTTCAAGGTGCTATAACAACGTAGAACTATTTAATAATTTTGAACAGCAGTCGTTTTGCTCTGTCAAGCAACTAAGTCCCACATTCCAGGTTGTATCCTGTTATCCTTGTAATCACCCAAACTGGTATTAGCACTGAAAACATTAAGGTGGGAGGTGAGTCAAAGTTCACATCAAGTCTGTGGCCTTTCTCCAAGATAGTTTGCCAGCTGACCTATTTAACGTGATTTACAGATTTCTGCAATCATACACACAAAATGTGCTGGCGTGCACTCACAATGACACTAACACATTTTGCAGAGGATGATATATATTTTAAGGATCAGTCCAACTAAAGATGTCTGGGTAGTGACACCTTTTTGATACCACTCTTAATTTTGCAATTCAACCTATGTGCTATTAGGTCACATCACAAAATGCCCAATCACAGGGGATTGCAGAACAAACTACTTAGCAAACTCTAATTTGACAGGTCTCGGTTTTCAACGCCCCGTGATTGGCTGCAATCACAGGGTTGGTGGCTTGCGAGGAACAGCAGACCACCATCACTGTGTTGCATTACAAAATTGACCTTTTCTAAAACAGCCTATGTTCATTAAATGAACCAGTGCTACTTTAAAGACCAACACTTAAACTTGGTCCACTAGCCCACTGTGTTATCCCCCATGGTTACCACACAGAATTCCCAAATGGAAAGCTGTCTACTGGGAAAATCTTCCCCTTTGCAAATTAATTGTCATTTCCTTTGAGGAGTCGGTAACTGATCAATGGCCTGCAATTCAATCGCAGTCAGAAACCATCTATACAGACCATACTTAATTTGCAATTAGGAGGGTATGCCCCATTCACACCCTTTCCTAATTGATATTCGACATGGATCGGTACACCCATTTTCTGAGTTTGACATGCTGTACCAACTTGCAGAATGGGTTTGATACATACCAAAAATTAATTTTGTGATCACAAACCCTGTGATTTGGCAAATCGCAGGGGCTGCAACCACAAAATGGCATGGCACATCAAGCCCTATGGCCTTACCCAGCCAGCTTGATAGGACTATGGCCTGATGGACTTCAGATGGGCAGCTGGCTGCTATAAAACCCACAATAATCAAATGACCAATGAAAGAAGGGCAACTTTAAAGTTCGTATAACAAAGCTTTGCACTATCAAAGAAAAGAGGTGATTTGCCAAGGGCGAGTCACTCCTGTGTGCCAAACTGTTATATGTACCCACACCAGCCACACCTTGCTGTTACTCTAGTAATTTTTGGGGGTAAAATTTGCAAACACAACTGAATTAGAGCTGTGGTTTAATCATAGGGAGGTCTAGAAGCTTCAGGCATTCTATATATATTTTTTACTACTAGGCTCTGTGGTGAGACTTGTGGATACTATGTTGCTATATACAACTTTTGGAGTAACTTGATCATTCTGTGTATCTCTCAATGCAAAGAAGTTACAAAGAAAGACTGTGAGGTAAGCAGGTTGTGAAAATTGATAGCTGCAACAGTCGATAATGAGGCTGGGTTGTCATCTTGCAGCACTGTGTACAGAAGGGGGAATTCTCAAGTTATAAAAACACCAGATGAGAACAATTGCAACAAAACAAATTCATATTCACCACTTTAGGGATTCATATATTTTGAAGCAACTTAGGTGCTTACTCTTCAGCCTAGCCTGCATGTAAATGGCTCATGTAACTACGCCCACTTTACTTCTTGCAGGATGTAAACATTACTATTGCATGCATTGACACACTGTTAGCATTTGATTGCAGACACATTATTTTATCACCATTTGTTTTTTTTAACAATCTTTATTGGATTTGGACACTGTCTGTTACAGCTAATGTGACAATAATGACTTATGAACAATGCAGTCACAGTACAACAATGCTAATGCACCTCAGTGAGTTGTGGGGGTGTCGTAACACTGAATCATAGACCATGAACAGATATTATCACTATTTGTATAGTACAATTCTCCCGACTTCTCCCATTTAGATACCAATCTAGTGTTTTTTATTCTTCTTTGGCTGTCTTTTTATGTGTCTGGATCTAGAGAAATAAGTAGTGACAGATACAACATGTTTTGAAGGAGCCACGGGAACACAAGGTGTGTTCATAAAAGTAATATCACATTTGCATACCATTCTCAAACATTGGGTCAATCTTTTGAAAGCTTCAAAGAGTGCATAATCAAGGTGCTATTATACTGAGTTCCAGAGGGTACCTCTAAATTTGATGCCTTTACCGCTAGTCATCTATATTGTGGTTTAAACATGCCTGTCTTTCTTACAGTGTAGGGATTAGATAGACATAACCCAATTGATGCATGAGGTTGCCTTAATACCATCATGTGAAGATGTGAGACCACAAGGTAGAAGTGAGGCCAGCATATTCCAGCTGCCAGACTGGATGATGCAGTTGGGAGAAGGAAGGATGTTCTCACAGGAGAGCAGTCTGCCCTGGATGAAAAGGAAAGTTATGTCAGTTTGATTTCAACTCAGGAAAAAGATCAGCCCCAGAGAGGGACTGGTGTTAGGGAAGATGCAGAAAACACTGGGATACAAAGTTGCAATTGGAGAAGATGTAACGGAAGAGCACATTTTAGTAGAGGACATAGACATTGGTCATGCATATGAGTTATGAGTAGTCGTAGGGAGTGTCCTTGAGCCAAGACTGACTGAAATTTCACAGATAGAGAGGGTGCTGATTTTACATTGATGACACCAGCATTTCCTGTGTACTTTCCATGAGTCAGCAGGGAACAGAAGGCAGCAGGAGTGGCTAGCACTCTGTAACTCGCAGGGTTCCATTGACAGTGGCAGCTGGTGGAATTTGAAACTGGTGAGGCGTATGCAGAAGGAATCAACGTATGCGAGCGAGCGCAGCGAGCGATCCCGACGGCAATAAGGGGGTTCAGGGGGGTTCTCCCCCCGTGAAGAAATGTTTTAAAAATTGGCATCTTTTTGGTGTGATTTTCAGCACTATTTCTGTGATAAATGGACTAAAAATTCAGTTCTTCTAGTCATTCATAAAAGAAAATTCATACATTATTTCAGAGAATTTCTGGGTTGCCAAGCAAGTCTGACTTCTGAAGAGGGCTAGGGTACTAAGCAAGAGTGCTTTGGCTCTACCCTTTCCAATAGAAAACACTAGTTAGCGATGTGAACAAGTTCAATGGACAAACCTGGGGTCTAGGGAGAGTCCCTCTCCTGAGAAAGAAATTTAAAAAAGATTGGCAAATGGTGCATTTTAAAGCAAATGAATGCAGCGATAAAGCAAGCAGTGGGAACGTATAGTCTTGAAATATTAAACACATTAAAAACTGCCCCGTATCTTCTTGCATTAATTTGTTCAACAGTTACTGTAATATGTAAATTGTTCTGCATGACAACTTTAGCCCTTTAAAATGTATGCTTGCCCAGTGTCTTGCACTGCATGCAGCATTAACTTTCGAAAAATATGCTCTAACCAGACTTCGGGAAGCACCCACAGCTGCTGGCTCTAACCAGTCATATAGAAATATGTGCAGACAGGTCTTTAAGTGGGATGAAAAAAGTGGGTGCTCCCTATAAAGGAACATGCCAAATACATTTCTGTGATTCCCATAGTGTGCCATCAGACCGGTATTTTGGTTTCTCTCTGAGATGTAATTTTATCCAGATAAATGGCACAGCAACTGACATACGCCTAAAGCCTGTCAGTATGCTTGCCTTTGTCACTGGGTGTTAGCTGTTTAAGATAAATGAGTAACAACAATGATTTCTTATAAATAATTAACATTGAAAATGTTTAAATTCTGAAATTCTGAAATAGTGAGTCTGTGAATTAAATAGCATTGAGGCCTGTGGAAGGAGTTTTGCCCTTCAATTATGTGTGCTAATATGCACTTGTCCTGGCCCTGTCTGCTTTCATCACTCAAGTCTCAGACAGGATATTGAACAGATGACGCCAAGTTCACCCCGCAAATACACCCACCTACAAAATGGCCTCCTTCCCAAAAACACAGGGATGATTAAATAGCTCTGTGAGTTGAAATGCAAATACTGGGCGCTAGGCCGACACAACGCACAATACTGCTTCAGGAGCGTCTAGACAATCTTTAAGGGCTATATATGTTCTGCTATGACCCAACTAAAATGTATTGGTGTTTCACCCTAGTGTGGAAGAAAGGCGGCACGCTTTCATTGGGTCCAAACCTTGTGCCTTCAGATTCTACCCACACAGACCTGCTCAGCCGGCGCACGAACACACTGAGCTATCTTGACGCAAAGGAAAGTGTGTTAAACGAATACCCTTGAGTCGGTTAAATGACATCACGTATTATTCGAGCGCCATTAAGCAATTCCTTGTGTGATGTGCTCAATAAACGGTTATTATTATTAAAGTGATGTTTCCGCCTCAAGTGGTCTGATGCATTTTTATGGGAAAGAACACTCTTAGCGCTTGGAGACGATTCTGTTAAAAGACACTTTAATGCTGCACTCCTAAATCAATATTGGACATGGATGAGCAGTCTGTTCCCTTACCGGCTGTTAATGTTCCGGTTTACCAGATACGCCCTGCTCCAGCCATAAAAACAAATCAAGATTTGTACAACGTACACTTGAAACTGAATTCATCAGACTTGTATTTTTTTGTCAATGCCACATGTCAAAACAGCAGCACCTTCATTATTGGAACTTCAACTGATGAGGCTTATGTGTTCTTCTCAGAGCTGCAACACCCACACTCGGCGACCACCGCGGCACAGCCTGTGCACTGATCACACGCGCCGTGCAGTCCCTGTACCCACACACTAGCTGCAGCACCCACACTCTTCGATCACTGTGTGCACACACTGCACAGCCTGTGCACTGAGCACACGCGCCGTGCAGTCTCTGTACCCACACGGGGCTGCAGCACCCACACTGGGTGACCACCGCGTGCACAGCCTGTGCCCTGAGCACACTCACGGTGCTGTCCCTGTACCCACACAGAGCTGCAACACCCACACTCGGCGACCACTGCGTGCACAGCCTGTGCACTGATCACACGCGCCGTGCAGTCCCTGTACCCACACGGGGCTGCAGCACCCACACTCGGCGACCACCCCGTGCACAGCCTGTGCCCTGAGCACACTCGCGGTGCAGCCTCAGTGCCCACACGGGGCTCCAGCACCGCACCTTCTGTTACCACTGGTGTAACACGGTACGGTTCACCAGGAGTCTGGATGTTTGCGCGCGGTGGGAAGATGCATTCCACTCACATTCACATACCACAAGGCCCATTAAAAGCATGCCCCTCACAGCTCTCTTCACTGTGGAAGCCTCTGTGTCAGTATTGCTCTTTACAGTTCCGCACCCCACTTTCAACATCCCAGCACCCCGTTGGCATCTGTCGCAGCAGCTCGTGCCCACACGTTTCACAGCCCTGACACGCCAACCACTTGGCAGGATCATGCACTGCCCACCACGGTCGCCAGTTCGGAATAAGAGTAAAACATCGAAGGAGACCGACCCAAAACAGTTTTTTTTTTTTCCTTATACAAACCATCTCGGGAAGCCTCATGCATTTCACCGCCGCCTGCACCTTTCCAGGTACTACCCGGCCCTCCCCACCACAGACCACACGTCCCAGCCCCACCACTTCCCTTTGCACCTGCTACGCTCGCTGGAAAGTTCCATCCCAGCCTGACAACGTCGTAGCAAACACACTGTCCCAGTCGCGGCTCACGGGGGGGGGTGTCGCGCGGGGGTGGGGGCCGGGGGGGGTTTAAATAAAATTAAAATCATCTTACCTGGTCCGCGCCACCTCGGGTCCGTTGGCGCCTTCAACAGCCGCATCACTGCGCAGTGCTGGCAAGTGAGTGGCAACCCCTTAGCCAATCCTGGCGCTGGATCAGCGCCAGGATTGACTTAGGGCACGGTAACACTCCGCCCGCCAGCCCATTAGGAGACCGAGGTTTGAGCCTTTGCTCAACCCTCGCTCTCCTAATGGGCATGCGCCAGCCTGAGCAGGCACCAGTGCGCATGACTGGGCACGGGCGAAAAATTCGCTGACCTTCCCCACTCATGCGCACTTGTGCTGCTGCCTGCCCCTGACAATGCCTGTCAGTCAACATGACGTCGGACCGCCCACCCCTTCAGACTCTGAAGGGGTGGGCGGTCCAACGTCATGCTGACTGACATGCATTGTCAGTTCTCTCAGGCGTCTCTGAACGTAAGTAAACTGAGAGTTTACTTAAGTTCAGAGACGCCGAGGGAGCTGCGGGCGCGGGCGGCTGGTGGGGCAACGCCCCAGCGCCCTAATGGACGCACCGCCCAATCATTCAGACTGTAAGATCTGGAGGGATCACACATGAATGAGAGATTTGTTATTGGAAGGGTTTCACTGAATTCTGGGTGTTAGCGAAGATGCATAGTGCTATGCATCCGCAACATGATGGTGGAATGAAACTCATGATAAAGTGTAGGGAGCCATGTCTGTGAGCTATGGAGAGGAGATAGAGATAGCATTGTTGATCTGTTGCAGTGACAAACCAATCTAAATATGGTAGATTATCCTCTGCTGCTATAGGTGCAATATCTGCCCCCATCAGAAACAGATTTGCTAGCCACAACATAAAATTTGAGCAAATTAATGTTTTTGAGGGATACAGAATGCATCCCTTGCTAATAAATAATACAGTTGCTTTGTACCAAGCAAAAGATACTCAAAAGACAGTCTCTTTTTGTGCAGTCGGTGTACCTCTGTGGATGCTTTTGCACAAAAGTCCCTACTTTTGCATGCATGTACAAGTCAAAATTTTGCAAGTGTCTCACATGCTTGCAAAGGTCTTTTGCGAGTGTGTCCAGGTCCAAAGGAGTCTATACACATTTAAATATTCAGTCTATTATAATTTTTCAAACTAATATTCATTCTAAGGATGTGTGGAAACTCAAGATTGTAGTAGGTCTCTGTGCAATCACAAGTCGACAATCCAACACGGGATGCATTAGAATATATACTGTAACAACAGTGGGGAGTTTGAAGTAGACCAAATTTCCAGGGATGTAGCTATCTTTAATGAATTAGCTGCACCAACCCTGTCACGCAGTGGTGTAAGCGGGCTAACGAAACCGACTTCTGACTTTCTTTAACGTCTTAGTTTGGAGCAGAAGGGCCCGATTTCCTATGCTACAGCATCACATTGGGATTTTACTCCAATACTTATTTATGCATTTTGCTTGACTATATTAAACAAGCAGATAATAGGGAAGATGCATATTAAAACCATTTATTTTCAAATCACATCTCTGATATCTACTTGAATACTGTTATACCACTATAAACAGACCCCTTTTACGTTGTCCAACCTACGACGTGGTATTCATGATACCAGCTTGTTTTGTAACCAATAGCGCACATCCTTGGTTGAGGGAGACCAGGCTTTTTTCAAATGTTCTTTATTGCTCTTTTATGTTTTTGTTTCAGCCCCTGAGGGTTAATTCATTTCTGTCGTAAAAGATAATGGGGCATATTATCAAGGGCGTTATCGCCGCTTTAGCGGCACTTTTTGCCGCTAAAGCGGCGATAATTTTATCGCCCTATTAGCAAGCTGTCGCTAACAGGCGTTAGCGACAGCTTTCAGGCGTTAGAGGCCGCGTTTTCCATCGCCTTGCATGTCAGCGATAATTATCGCTAATGACATGCAAGGAAGGCGTTCCCTACTAAAAGCGACTGAAAACAGTCGCTAACACCACTACCCCTATTAGCAAGGCAGGCGAGCGATATAATAATTCGCGCTAAGCGCGTTTATCGCTAGATTTTAACACCTGCTAGTGAGGATGACTTACCTGTTTGAAGTATAGGAGGTGGATTCTAATGCTGAATCCACCTTAGCATTAATGCAAGAATATCGCTGGTTTTCCAGCGATATTCTCGCATTTTGCCGCTATCGCTGGAAATATTATCGCTATGGAGATAAACCTTACTAATAGGGTGTTATCTCAGCGATAATTTCCAGCGATAGGTGGCGTTACCAAATAACGCGCTAAGCGCGGTTAGCAATAAATATTGCTAATCCTTGGTAATATGCCCATGTTTTCTGCAGATGTATTGAAATAACGAAGAATTCATGTTTTGCATTTTCCATTATGCTTCAATTTCATGAACTCCACTGCTTCTTTATTAGAAGGCATCCGTAGACCATTGCTACTGACATTGCCCTGGAATATATAGTCAGAATAGGATTTTCTTGCAAGGATATTCATCAATATTGTGGCATTTTCCTGTAAACTAATTGCTTGTTTTTTTTTTTAAACTATATTTATTGATGTACAAAGCAAAGGTATAGATAGAAAGACGGGTTTAGAGAATGACCAAGACAGGTTTTACACATCGTATAGTGCGCACCTCATACGTATTATTCATGCCCCGATTAATTTTTCTTGCTATGTTCATTGACAGTTTTTTCTTTAAGACTTAACCTTCTAATGGATATGAATCAAAACATCAAGATGAGAATTCACCCACCCCTGACCTACCCTCCCACCCAACCCTTGTCTGAGTCATACATGTAAATTGCAATTTATCAGCAGTCTCTGGGCGCAACCACACAAATCAACACAATCCGGAAGTCCCGGAAGCATATCTACACAAGATCATCCCTGCATTACGTCCCAAACCTTCCACGTTGCTTCCTATTACTAGATAACAATGTGTAACTATATCCCTGTGTGTCAGGGGGATGTCATGGTGGTTGGTGGCTTCGAATTTCTCAGGGATCAAATCCCAGGTCTGGGCAATAAAATACTTCCTGAGGCATGCTCGTTGTTCCCTGTCAAGCAAAGTACTTTCCGCTCGACCCCAAGAGGCCACAGACCTAGCCCAGGACAGCAAAGAGAGAGCTATAGGTAATTTCCAAAGCATAGTAAAGGTCGGTTTTGCTAAGAGCAGGGCAAGGTCCAGAAATTTAATTGCAGGCCTCTCAAATTTGTGACGTGGAAATATTTCTAATAGCAGCCCGTCCAGTGAATAAGGCACAAGGATGCTGGTGGTGGTACCCAGTTGTTGTATTGAGATCAGTAGGTCTGTAACTGGGGCAGGACCATAACATATAGAGAAGGTCCATGTCTGGAAGAGAGTACTGGGGGCATGATACCTGGGAGCCAGGCAAGATCCTTTTAATTTGGGCTGGGGTGAGGTAGGCTCTATTCAAAACATAGAACTGAATATGCTTAAATCTTGCCCCTCTAGATACAATATGGGGGTACTCCAGAATCTTGGCCCATTCAGTGTCATGAAAGGATCTAGTATGATTGGTTTCTCAGGTGGTCCTAAGTAGTAACCAAGATCTGCCGACCTGCTGTTGAAAAGCTCTATCAAGCCACCATATTAGCTTCCCCCATGTTCTTGCTGTGCATAGTGTTTGGTAAACCTTGTGGGTATTCAAAGTTGCGTGTTAAAAAGAGTATGAAAAGAGTGTAGAATACATTCATAAGTAAGACATTGACCAGGTAGGAGAGTGCAATCTGCCACTAATGGTGGAAAATCAATTTTCTCATCATTATGGAAGGGGTCACCAGTGACAGAGAAACCAGCCGAGTACCAGAGTCGTAGATGTCCCATTCGCAAGCACCCCATGGGTGAGGGCAAACCCAGCAAGGGAATAACATGAGCAAAGGGTTTTTGTGTGCCCGTCAACTCATTGATCCTGGCCAAACAGGTCCTTGCCAGACAGAAGAGGCCTGTGGATAGAGGATGGAGAGGAGTAGAAGGAAATAAAAGATAATTCAGAACACCATTCCTATAATCTGCCAGTCAAAGGCCCGTTTCACACAAGGAATGGCCTCAGAGCCAGCGAGCTGTCCATGTCAATTGAGCAGCCAAGTAGTGCCGCTCAAAATCAGGAAGGGCCATCCCCACCACATTCACTGGGAGTTTCAGTGTGGCAAGTGATACCCTACGCTGTCCCGACCCCCTAAATCAAAGCAACCAAGGAAGAGTTCAGTTGTCAAAAAAAGACCGTGAGAGGAGGACGGAAGGTTAGCAAAATAATAAAGGAAACATGAGAGCAAGACAATTTTTATCAGCGCAATCACCGACGGAGTAGGTATGACCAAAATGTTAATCGCATTGGGTCACCAAAGGTCCCATGAACATAGCAAATAATAACTGCGATCGGGAACAACCCTGACAGGTGCCTCTACCTGTGAGAAGTTGGCCTGGCATATGCTGTCCACTAGTTCTAGTGGGCACCTTGCACCAGTCCAAACAACCCCTTATGGAGATAGGTTAAAGACAACCTTTATTGAAAGCTATCCTAGTGGTAGCTATGGAGAGCAGCCTTCAGGCTAAGTCTTGAAGGAATGTAAAGCAGCTTGTTTTACCAGTCTATAATCTCTTGAGCGACCAAAATGAAAGAGGACCACACCAGGTATATATATAAAATATATGTATTTAGTCTTAAACACACCCTTCTAGTCTCTTTATGAGGCTAGAGTTCGAAGTACATAAGTTACAAGTCAAATATCAGCAGTATTTAGCACAATACACGTTTGAGCCCTAGGGGTGTACCAAACCATATACTAAAATAGTGGTATAAGAACCACGACTGATCTAGACACAAGGCCTAGAGCCTGTGGAAGTGCTTGGACCCCAAGGAACCACCCAAGGTAGTGACACAGGGGACCCACGGGGGACGCGTGCAGTGTGAGAACACAGCCGCGAGCCAACGTTGACTTCTATGGGGAAAGTCGCGGTTGGATTTTTAAAGAAAAGGGACACTTCGGAGAGGACTTTCAGTTAACCCCTTAAAACTTAAGAGTTTCTAGGGCCCACACCCACGTGAGTACCAAAATACTCGAGTTACCTCACCCAGGGAACCCGGGTGCATACGTGTTAAAAGGTGTCGGGAATCGTCGTGTCGTTTTCAATGGCGACCACTGGAAAGATGCTGCTGCCGTGGGGAAGAAGAGTGTCCGGAGAGATCCAAGCCTGGATCGAGGAAAAGGAAGACCTGAAAGCAGAGGGGACAGAGTCTGGGTCACTAGCCAGTGACCAGGGGCACGATAGTCGAATGCCCTCAGATGTCGGGTGCTTCAGGTGAGTTGACAGGCACCTTGACTCTTCAGCCACGAGGTCCAGGAGGCGTCGACGACAACCAGGAGCTGGATTCGAGCTGTCCCACAAAGTCTGTCGAGTGCTGCGGTGCCGCGACCAAATTGGACCCAACAAGCCTTGGCAACGGCAAGTCACAGGGAAGTTAAGAAAAGGCTGCGGTGCAGACCAGCAAGGTCTGAGGGACTCACCCAGCAAGGGTGAGTCAGTGCAAGTCTGGAGCAAAAAGAAAAGCTCAAGCAGTTGAAGAGTTGCCTTCGTGGGGACCCTCTAGCCAATAGACTAGAGATCGCAAAGGAGCCTCAAGCGGTCGCACTTGGAGCTGGCCCACGGGACACTCGTGGAGTGTAGGCCAGTCATCTTCGCTGAAGTTGGTGCATGAGGCTAGGGCTACTCGGAACCCAAAGCACAGCTTCGAGAGATGTCAGGAAGTTGATGCACTTGCAAATGTGCTTGATGTCCAGGGGTCACGGTTCCATGTTACCCACGACAGCTACGGGCCTCAGCTTTGTTGGGGACTCAGGGCAGTCTAGAGGAAGTCTGGAAATCTACCTTTGGTGATGCAAAGACTTTGGCGTCTGGCGGGAGCTTCAGCGATGCAGACAGGACAGATGCTTTGTTGGTGCCTGCCAAGCAGGGGAGTCACTCCTTGACCCCAAGGGAGATTCTTCAGTCCTCTAATCTTGATGTAGAGCGTCGAAGGTCCAGGATTCAGCTTCCGAGTTTTGTCCAGGGATATCTAAAGTCCTAAGGACTGGGGTCCTATACTTATACTAAGTTAGGGGGTTGGACATACTCTGGGGACCCACCTATGGGAGGGTCAGGGAAGAGGGGTGGTTACACCTATTCCCTTTGTCCAGTCTTGTGCCAGAGCAGGGGCAGGTAGCCCCTGCAACCGGTTTGAACTGGACTATGCACAGGGACACCAAATGTGCCCCCAGTGCAGGACTTCAAAGCACCAGAGAGTGCTCCCGCCCAGCCCCAATACACACTATCCTGTCTGTGGAGGTGGTTACACCTCCCTTCGACAGGAAACCTATTGTCCAGGCCTCCCCTGCAGGAGTTTCGGTCAGCAGCAGGAGGCCAGACCCGTGTCTGTGGCAGCGGCATCCATTTTGTGATGCCAGGGCTCTGAAAACTTAATACCGGGTATGCCGGTGTGTACATGTCTCTCCCTCTAGAAGGGTGGAATGCTATCCCCGCTGCCAGAGCTGGCGGGGGGGTAGTATTCCAAGATGTTTGACACCAAACACGACATGTTTTCGTGCAGCCATCCCAAAGTTAGCATTTAACGCGAGGTTATAATGCACCTAAGAGTATATGGACAGGCTGCACCGCAAACAGCACCAGAGATTGACTCCGAATGCTGCAGAGGGGCTCTGCTCATGCAGGGGCACCCTCTCACATAAAAACCAAGCACTCTGCCTTCAGGATTGTTAAGGCCTGCCATAGGAGTGACTTATAGGTTTATATGTGTGTGCAATGGTAGTGATATAGGTAGCCTATACCACAGTAAGGGGTGCATGCACCACCTTACCCAGGCTGCAGTAGCAGACCTGTGGTGTCTTTTTGGAGGGCTTCCCAGGGGTGGCATAATATATGCTTCATCCCCTGGTAGGCCTCTGGGGTACCTATGCCCTGGGTACATAGTATATCATATACTAGGGACTTATAAGGGCACTCCAGAATCCAATCTGGGATGTACCTAAAGTACATGGAATCAATTTAGAGAGGAAGCAGCTAGGCTGGGGTCCTGAATAGCAGGGCCCCAGCCAGACTAAAGTCGAAAAACAGTGATACACCAGCAAAAGTGGGGGTAACCATAAGAGGCAGATCCTACTCTCCTACACAACCCCCCCAAACGCAGGGACATTAAACTAACCGTGACCAGTTAAGTCTTCATGTTCTAAGTGGAAATATCTGGAGAGTCCATCTGCATTGGCATGGTTACTCCCAGGTCTATGTTCCACTGTATAGTCCATCCCCTGTAGGGAAATGGACCACCTCAAAAGTTTGGGGTTTTCACCCTTCATCTGTTTTAGCCATAAGAGGGGCTTGTGGTCTGTTTGAACATGGAAGTGAGTGTCAAACAAGTATGGCCTCAGCTTCTTCAGACCCCAAACCACAGCAAAGGCCTCCCTCTCTATGGCTGACCAACGTTTCTCTCTGGGGGTCAGCCTTCTGCTAATAAAAGCTACTGGCTGATCCTGACCTTCATCATTCAACTGTGACAGTACAGCCCCTACCCCCAACTCAGATGCATCTGTTTGCACAATGAACTTTTGGAGTAATCAGGACTTTGCAGAATTGGAGCAGTGCACATGGCCTGCTTCAGGTCATCAAATGCCTTTTGACAGCTAACTGTCCACTGAACCTTTTGGGCATTTTCTTAGAGGTTAAGTCATTCAGGGGTGTCACTATTGATCCATACCCCTTGACAAATCTTCTGTAGTACCCAGTCAGGCCTAGAAAGGCTCTCACCTGAGTCTGGGTAGTTGGAGCAGCCCAGTCCATGATGGTCTGGATCTTGCTCTGCAATGGTTGAACCTGGCCTCCACCCACAAGGTGGCCCAGGTACACAACCTGACTCTGCCCTATCTGGCACTTTGTGGCCTTGATAGTTAGGCCTGCCTTCTGCAGGGCCTCCAAAACATTTCTGAGGTGGACCAGGTGATCCTCCCAGGTGGAGCTAAAGACAGCAATATCATCTAGATATGCTGCACTATAGGCTTCCAGACCTGTAAGTACTGTGTTCACCAACCTCTGAAAAGTGGCAGGTGCATTTTTCAAACCAAAGGGCATCACCACAAATTGGTAAAGCCCACCAGGGGTAGAAAATGCAGTTTTTGGCTTTGCATTATCAGCTAGTCTGATCTGCCAGTAGCCAGCTGTTAGGTCAAATGTGCTTAGATACTTGGCTGAGGCCAAAGCGTCTATTAGCTCATCTGCCCTGGGGATTGGATGGGCATCAGTCCTAGTGACTGCATTGAGGCCTCTGTAGTCCACACAAAACCTCATCTCTCTCTTACCATCTTTTGTGTGAGGTTTTGGCACCAGGACCACTGGACTAGCCCAAGGGCTATCTGAAGGTTCAATGATACCCAGTTCCAACATTTTCTGGACTTCTGTCCTGATACAGTCCCTGACCTGGTCAGGTTGCCTGTAAATCTTACTTTTAACAGGCAGACTATCCCCACTTCATGAGTGCACCAGGTGGTCTGACTTGGAGTCAGAGAAAACATGTGTCTGAACTGATTGAGCACCTGTCTACAATCAGTTTGCTGCTGGGCAGTGAGGCTGCCTGCCAAGGCTACACCATCCACTGACCCATCATCAGGGTTCTGAGAGAGCAGGTCAGGGAGAGGGTCACTCTCCTCCTCCTGGCCCTCATCAGTTGCCATGAGCAAGCCCATGTCAGCCCTGTCCACATATGGCTTCAGCCTGTTGACATGGAGCACCCTGTGGGAGCTCCTGGGAGTTCCTAGGTCTACCAGATAGGTAACCTCTCCCTTCTGTTCAACAATTGTATGGGGGCCACTCCACTTGTCTTGGAGGGCTGCTGGGGCCACTGGCTCCAGCACCCACATTTTCTGCCCTGGCTGGTAAACAGTCAGCACAGCCTTTTGGTCATGCCAGGCTTTCTGTAATTCCTGGCTAGCCTCAAGGTTTTTGGTTGCCTTTTTCATATACTCAGCCATCCGGGAGTGGAGACCAAGTACATAGTCCACTATGTCCTGTTTAGGGGGGTTGAGAGGTAACTCCCAACCTTCCTTCACCAGACACAATGGACCCCTAACAGGATGGCCAAACAAAAGTTCAAAAGGGCTGTAGCCAACCCCCTTCTGAGGCACCTCCCTGTATGCAAATAAAAGGCAGGGCAAGAGTATGTCCCATCTTCGCCTAAGCTTTTCTGGGAGCCCTTTAATCATGCCCTTCAAGGTTTTGTTGAATCTCTCAACTAAACCATTGCATTGTGGGTGATAGGGTGTGGTGAACCTATAAGTCACTCCACACTCCTTCCACATTGCAGTCAAGTAACTGGACATAAAGTTTGCATCTCTGTCAGATACTACCTCCTTAGGAAAGCCCACTCATGAGAAAATTCCCAGGAGGGCCCTTGCCACCACAGGAGCTGTAGTGGTCCTAAGGGGAATGGCTTCTGGGTACCTGGTGGCATGGTCCACCACCACCAGGATAAACCTGTGCCCAGATGCTGTTTGGGGATCCATGGGACCAACTATGTCAATCCCCACCCTCTCAAAGGGAACCCCCACCACAGGTAGTGGTATCAGGGGGCCTTTGTGGTGCCACCTGCCTTCCCACTGGCTTGGCAGGTTACACAGAAGCGACAAAACTCCTTGGTGTCTTCAGACATGTGGGGCCAGTGAAAGTGAGGGACAATTCTGTCCCAAGTCTTGTTCTGGCCCAGGTGACCTGCTAAGGGAATATCATGGGCTAGTGTCAATAGGAAGCCCCTGAACTTCAGAGGTATAACCAACCTCCTGGCTGCTCCAGGCTTGGGGTCTCTACTCTCTGAGTACAGGAGTCCATCATCCCAATATATATTATGGGTGCCACTAGCATTCCCAGCAGCCTCAGCAGCAGCCTGCTGTCTGAGGGGTTCAAGAGAGGGGCAGTTCAGCTGCTCCTGGCTCAGGCCTGCCCTGGAAGGGCCCCCTGTCCCCAAGAACTCAACCTGATCAGGTTCAAGCTCCTCTGGGACAGTTCCTTCTTCAGGCCTGAGATCAACTTCCTCAAAAGACTGATCTTCCTCCTGAGCCAAGGGGGAAGGCACTGCCTTAACCCTACTGCTCCTTTTCTTGGGAGGCACCTGGTCCATTATTCTAGAATCCAGGGCCTGTTCAGCTTTTGACATTTTTGCCTGTGACCTAGTCACAGCAAAGACATGTGCAGGAATCCCTAGCATTTCTGCATGTTTCCTGAGCTCCACCTCTGCCCAAGCTGAGGTTTCAAGATCATTGCCAAGCAAGCATTCGACTGGTAGGTCTGCACTCACCACAACCTTCTTAAGGCCAGTTACCCCTCCCCAGGAGAAGTTAACAACTGCCAGAGAATGGTCTGTTCTGACATTGCTAGCATTGGTCACTTGGTACATTTCACCAAGTATCTTCTGCCCAGGATCCACAAGATCTTGTGTCACCATGGTGACACTTGCTCCTGTGTCCCTGAATGCCAAAGCCTCCCTTCCATTAATTAAAGGCTGCTGTCTGTATTTGCCCAAATTATTGGGACTCACAAAGGGGGACATATCCAGGCCCCCATCACAGACTAGGACAGCCTGAGTTGGCACTCTGACTAGGCCGGAGTCCATCTCAGTACCCAGGGTCAACCCTACTAAACCCTTATTCTGAGTGTTTCCACCACCACTTGTAGCTGGACTAGGGGGAACAGTTGCCTTAGGGGCAATGGTGGCTGGAGTGGAGTCGTTGGACTTGGTGCAATCACTGGTCCAGTGAGTCTTTTGCTTACAGACTTTGCACCATGGTTTCTTTTGGCCTTTTCCTTTATTAGATTGGGAATCCCCACCTGAAGAAGATTTTTGGGGGCCTTGTGAAGACTTCTGGTCTTTACCCTTCTCCCCACCCTTATCAGAGTTTTTGGAATTTTGCTTCTTCTGGTCACCACCTTGGTTCTGTACTTTCTGCTTCACCCTGGTTCTGACCCATTTGTCTGCCTTCTTTCCCAATTCTTGGGGAGAGGTCAGATCAGAGTCAACCAGGTACTGATGTAGCAACTGATTCTGACAGTTATTAAGAATCTGCTCCCTCATGATTAAATTATAAAATCCTTTGAAGTCACACACCTTACTGCCCAGTAACCAGCCTTCCAGAGCCTTGGTAGCACAATCTACAAAGTCCACCCAGTCCTGTGTCTGTGCCTTTTGGGTATCTCTGAACTTTAACCTGTATTGCTCAGTGGTTAGGCCAAACCCATCTATCAGGGCACTCTTCAGGACTTGATAATCATCAGCATCCTCTTCTCTTACAGTGAGGAGCTTTTCTCTACCTTTGTCTGCAAAGGAGAGCCACAAGATTGCTGCCCACTGCTCCTGAGGGACCCGCTGTACTTTACAGGCCCTCTCCAGTGCAGTAATCCATTTGTGGATGTCATCCCCTCTCTGGTAGGGAGGGACAATCTTGCTCAGGTTTCTATGGTCATAAGACCTTTCCCTACCACTAGGGAAGTTGTTGCCACCATGGGACTCTAGTCCCAACTTTCTTCTTTGTCTATGAAGCTCTAGGGACTCCCTATCTATAGCCAACTGCTGTTTTCTGATTCTCAACTGAGCTTCCTCATACTTGAGCAGTCTGTCTTTCCTTTCATGAGAGGTTTCCCTCCTATGAGAGGAAACAGAGGTCCCTACTGAGGTGTCAGAATGGTTAGACTCCTGAGAAGGAGATCTGGACCTTCTAGGCACACTCACAACTCTTCCTGCTGGGACAACGGGGAGGTCATTCTGATCCTCCTCCTCATCTGCAGGAGGAGCTGCATTTTCCAGGGCAAGGTCATTGTCACCTTCCTGGCCAGTTTCAGAGGTCAGGTCCTGGGTATTTTCACCCCTGGTCCCTTCCTCATCTTCTGCCCCACCCTCTCTGCCTACCCTTGCAGACCCTATAGGTCTTCTGAGATCATCTAGCAGAAGCATCTCCATGAGACGTTGGGTGTTGGCACTTTTGCCTGTCTTCAGCTTCCTAATCTTGCACAACTCTCTCAATTCCAAGAATGGGAGGTTGTCATATTTGGATGGCAGGAGCCCACTGGTTCCTGGCAGTGAAGACATTATTAGTGAGGTGTGGTGTATGCACTACCTACTCTAGTGTGGCCTACTAAACTCTCTTGAGTTGTAGAAAGGGTGTGCTAAGCCCTTGACACACAACTCTAAGTTCAGTAGAACTTACTGTATTTCTAAGCTTGAATTTATATGTACCTTAGGTACCCTTAGTGGTTTTCAGTTGATCAATTCAATTGAGATTATCTGGTAAAACAATAGCAAGCTGGAATCCCACCGCTGCCACCAATGTGAGAAGTTGGCCTGGCATATGCTGTCCACTAGTTCTAGTGGGCACCTTGCACCAGTCCAAACAACCCCTTATGGAGATAGGTTAAAGACAACCTTTATTGAAAGCTATCCTAGTGGTAGCTATGGAGAGCAGCCTTCAGGCTAAGTCTTGAAGGAATGTAAAGCAGCTTGTTTTACCAGTCTATAATCTCTTGAGCGAACAAAATGAAAGAGGACCACACCAGGTATATATATAAAATATATGTATTTAGTCTTAAACACACCCCTCTAGTCTCTTTATGAGGCTAGAGTTCGAAGTACATAAGTTACAAGTCAAATATCAGCAGTATTTAGCACAATACACGTTTGAGCCCTAGGGGCGTACCAAACCGCATACTAAAATAGTGGTATAAGAACCACGACTGATCTAGACACAAGGCCTAGAGCCTGTAGAAGTGCTTGGACCCCTAGGAACCACCCAAGGTAGGGACACAGGGGACCCACGGGGGACGCGTGCAGTGTGAGAACACAGCCGCGAGCCACCGTTGACTTGTATGGGGAAAGTCGCGGTTGGATTTTTAAAGAAAAGGGACACTTCGGAGAGGACTTCCAGTTAACCCCTTAAAACTTAAGAGTTTCTAGGGCCCACACCCACGTGAGTACCAAAATACTCGAGTTACCTCACCCAGGGAAGCCGGGTGCATACGTGTTAAAAGGTGTCGGGAATCGTCGTTGTTTTCAATGGCGACCACTGGAAAAGTGCTGCTGGCGTGGGGAAGAAGAGTGTCCGGAGCGATCCAAGCCTGGATCGAGGAAAAGGAAGACCTGAAAGCAGAGGGGACAGAGTCTGGGTCACTAGCCAGTGACCAGGGGCACGATAGTCGAATGCCCTCAGATGTCGGGTGCTTCAGGTGAGTTGACGGGCGCCTTGACTCTTCAGCCTCGAGGTCCAGGAGGCGTCGATGACAACCAGGAGCTGGATTCGAGCTGTCCCACAAAGTTTGTCGAGTGCTGCGGTGTCGGCGACCGGATTGGACCCAACAGGCCTTGGCAACAGCAAGTCACGGGGAAGTTAAGAAAAGGTTGCGGTGCAGACCAGCAAGGTCTGAGGGACTCACCCAGCAAGGGTGAGTCAGGGCAAGTCTGGAGCAACCAGAAAAGCTCAAGCAGTTGAAGAGTTGCCTTTGTGGGAACCCACTAGCCAACGGACTAGAGATCGCGAAGGAGCCTTGAGCGGTTGCGCTTAGAGCTGGCCCACGGGACACTCGTGGAGTGTAGGCCAGTGATCTTTGCTGCAGTTGGTGATCGGGGCTAGGGCTTCTCGGAACCCAAAGCACAGCTTCAAGAGATGTCAGGAAGTTGATGCACTTGCAAATGTGCTCGGTGTCCAGGGGTCACGGTTCCATGTTACCCACGACAGCTACGGGCCTCAGCTATGCTGGGGACTCAGGGCAGCCTCGGGAAAGTCTGGAAATCTACCTCTGGTGATGCAAAGACTTCGGTATCCGGCGGGAGCTTCAGCGATGCAGAACGGACAGATGCTTTGTTGGTGCCTGCCAAGCAGGGGAGTCACTCCTTGACCCCAAGGGAGATTCTTCAGTCCTCTAATCTTGATGTAGAGCGTCGAAGGTCCAGGATTCAGCTTCAGAGTTTCGTCCAGGGATATCTAAAGTCCTAAGGACTGGGGTCCTATACTTATACTAAGTTAGGGGTTGGACATACTCTGGGGACCCACCTATGGGAGGGTCAGGGAAGAGGGGTGGTTACACCCATTCCCTTTGTCCAGTTTCACGCCAGAGCAGGGGCAGGTAGCCCCTGCAACCGGTTTGAACTGGACTATGCACAGGGACACCAAATGTGCCCCCAGTGCAGGACTTCAAAGCACCAGAGAGTGCTCCCGCCCAGCCCCAATACACACTATCCTGTCTGGGGAGGTGGTTACACCTCCCTTCGACAGGAAACCTATTTTCCAGGCCTCCCATGCCGGAGTTTCGGTCAGCAGCAGGAGGCCAGACCCGTGTCTGTGGCAGCGGCATCCATTTTGTGATGCCAGGGCTCTGAAAACTTAATACCGGGTATGCCGGTGTGTACATGTCTCTCCCTCTAGAAGGGTGGAATGCTACCCCCGCTGCCAGAGCTGGCGGGGGGTAGTATTCCAAGATGTTTGACACCAAACACAACATGTTTCCGTGCAGCCATCCCAAAGTTAGCATTTAACGCGAGGTTATAATGCACCTAAGAGTATATGGTCAGGCTGCACCGCAAACAGCACCAGAGATTGACTCCGAACGCTGCAGAGGGGCTCTGCTCATGCAGGGGCACCCTCTCACATAAAAACCAAGCACTCTGCCTTCAGGATTGTTAAGGCCTGCCATAGGAGTGACTAATAGGTTTATATGTGTGTGCAATGGTAGTGATATAGGTAGCCTATACCACAGTAAGGGGTGCATGCACCACCTTACCCAGGCTGCAGTAGCAGACCTGTGGTGTCTTTTTGGAGGGCTTCCCAGGGGTGGCATAATATATGCTTCAGCCCCTGGTAGGCCTCTGGGGTACCTATGCCCTGGGTACATAGTATACCATATACTAGGGACTTATAGGGGCATTCCAGAATCCAATCTGGGATGTACCTAAAGTACATGGAATCAATTTAGAGAGGAAGCAGCTAGGCTGGGGTCCTGAATAGCAGGGCCCCAGCCAGACTAAAGTCGAAAAACAGTGATACACCAGCAAAAAGTGGGGGTAACCATAAGAGGCAGATCCTACTCTCCTACACTACCTATAAGCCATGATGCCCAGGGATATCTAAAGTCCTAAGGACTGGGGTCCTATACTTATACTAAGTTAGGGGGTTGGACATACTCTGCGGACCCACCTATGGGAGGGTCAGGGAAGAGGGGTGGTTACACCCATTCCCTTTGTCCAGTTTCACGCCAGAGCAGGGGCAGGTAGCCCCTGCAACCGGTTTGAACTGGACTATGCACAGGGACACCAAATGTGCCCCCAGTGCAGGACTTCAAAGCACCAGAGAGTGCTCCCGCCCAGCCCCAATACACACTATCCTGTCTGGGGAGGTGGTTACACCTCCCTTCGACAGGAAACCTATTTTCCAGGCCTCCCATGCCGGAGTTTCGGTCAGCAGCAGGAGGCCAGACCCGTGTCTGTGGCAGCGGCATCCATTTTGTGATGCCAGGGCTCTGAAAACGTAATACCGGGTATGCCGGTGTGTACATGTCTCTCCCTCTAGAAGGGTGGAATGCTACCTCCGCTGCCAGAGCTGGCGGGGGGGTAGTATTCCAAGATGTTTGACACCAAACACGACATGTTTCCGTGCAGCCATCCCAAAGTTAGCATTTAACGCAAGGTTATAATGCACCTAAGAGTATATGGTCAGGCTGCACCACAAACAGCACCAGAGATTGACTCCGAACGCTGCAGAGGGGCTCTGCTCATGCAGGGGCACCCTCTCACATAAAAACCAAGCACTCTGCCTTCAGGATTGTTAAGGCCTGCCATAGGAGTGACTTATAGGTTTATATGTGTGTGCAATGGTAGTGATATAGGTAGCCTATACCACAGTAAGGGGTGCATGCACCACCTTACCCAGGCTGCAGTAGCAGACCTGTGGTGTCTTTTGGAGGGCTTCCCAGGGGTGGCATAATATATGCTTCAGCCCCTGGTAGGCCTCTGGGGTACCTATGCCCTGGGTACATAGTATACCATATACTAGGGACTTATAGGGGCATTCCAGAATCCAATCTGGGATGTACCTAAAGTACATGGAATCAATTTAGAGAGGAAGCAGCTAGGCTGGGGTCCTGAATAGCAGGGCCCCAGCCAGACTAAAGTCGAAAAACAGTGATACACCAGCAAAAAGTGGGGGTAACCATAAGAGGCAGATCCTACTCTCCTACACTACCTATAAGCCATGATGCCCAGATACACTTCCAAGTTTTAACCTGAGCTGAAGAGGCAGAGTATAGAATTTGTATCCATTTCTGCCTGTATGGACCTATCCTGAATAGACTCAGAACTTTGTGCATATAATCCCAATGCAGGGAATCAAAAGCTTTCTCCAAGTATAATGAAATACAGACAGCATTGGGAAAGGAAGTTTCCAATTCACTCTTAATATATAACAGCCTGCGAAGGTTTAAAGAGGTGTTTCGACCTAATAGAAAGCCTAGGGCCGGCTTTAGTGCTGGTGGTGCCCTGTGCGACAATGTTTGTTGGCGCCTCCTCCTATTACCTCCTTCTTCACTGATTCCCTCACTACCACCCTTTAACAGTGCCCCTCAATTCTCCATAACCATGCTCTCTCACATGCTTTTCTGCATGCAGTTCTTTGATTCATAAAAATGTAGAGAGGCTGTTCCTGAAGTAGGAAAGGTACACCTACAGACAGGCAGAGGGGGTAGGTCGTGTACGCGAATCCGCGTAGGACAAAATACAACAGCCATGACGCAGTCCTCTGCCTCGATCTATGGGGCAATTAGCACAACACCAGATGGGTTGGATTTAAAGATTTAGATTCAGCATAAACATAGGTATAGTGAATCTATAATTAGTTTTCCTCACCTTATGAGCGTATCTCGCTGGAGTGTAGGGTAAAGGTTTTATAATTTGGTCCTGAAGAAACACCACGAATCCTATTGGGACTATAAAGGCGTGAAACATGTCGACCTAAGTCTAGAAAAAAACCTAGTATTAAACACTGTGGGACTGTCACAGTTCATAAGTTTCCTAATGACAGTACTCACATCTCTGTTTTATCCCTACCAAGGGTGTGATATGATTAAAGATTACACAGCACACCTTAGGTAGTTTTAACCCACTATCTCAATCTTTACCCTACTTTCACATTCCTGCACTCATCAAAACGGCAAAAAGTTAAGATTTCCGACAAAGAGCCCTCCTTCGGGGCCTTTTGGGAATTACAGCACTGACCCCATGAGGAGCAAAAGCCCAATGATGAAGCATGACACCCACTTGGGTGTGTAAGGGCTTTATCTTCCAAAGAGGAAGACTCCCCGGAACCAACTGATTTTCCAACCTTTTTTGTTCCTGACCTTTTCCCACTTCAGGAACAGCCTCCCTACATTTCTATTAATACTTCGAGTTAGGAGCATGGGTGGCTGGACCTTCAATAGATCCTGGTCTGTCCCTTTTGATGACAGGTAATAGCTTACTGTTCTTTTTTAGGATTTTTACTTATAAACTTCAAGTAACAAAAGGATCTCTCTGACAAAAGCAGTAACCCACGGAACTATTTACATTATTTGTACTTCTGTGGTCTGCATGGTACACATGCTTTGCAGCAGGCATATTAACTCTCTGTGCTACTTTATAGTGAGTCATAACTTCCACTAGACAAAACTCCATCTTTCTCCAGCAGGTCCATTAATCACCAGAGTTATCTTGACATATTTATTGTTGCCGGAAAATTGCTGGAGGCAAAGAAGATGCATCAGCTGCTTTTAACTCCATAATATATCTGGAAGAAAAAAACAGTCCCTCCCTGAAGTCAGTGCCCTGTGAGATGGCACCGGTCACATTGCCCTAGAGCCGGCCCTGAGAAAGCCCTACAGGTCATCAAGAATTAAGTTGGTAGTTCTAGTAATAATCGACATGCAAGCAATTTGGTTAAGAATTTATAGTCGGTATTTAAAAGAGAGCGGAGAAATACGACGCCAAGTCGGTTGGATCCTTGTGGGGTTCTAATAATGTTGAGATGAGTGTGTGGCATTACGGGTAGGGGAAGAGTATCCTTTAGAAAAGATGGCCTCATATAATATCATTAATTCAGGTACCAATTTCTGGGCAAACAGTGTATGAAATTCAGCCAGTAGGCTATCCATCCTTGGGACTTTCTCTAAAGGCAGGGCTTTCAGAGTCGAGTGAATCTCAGGTGACATAATCGGCGTGTCAAGGGACATTCAGGCCTCTGGGGTTAAGAGAGGAAGAGGAAGTTGGGCAACAAAATGATCAAACCGACCCTAGGGCAGTAGTGGTGGAGCAGCATAAAAGTCCCTGAGGTAATTGTAAAAGGTGGCATTGATCGATGTCTGAGAGTGAGATCAAAACTGTCACACGAAATGGGTAGCCATTTTAATAAAACAACAAGTAGAGGCAATAATAGTAGAGCATGAAATAGACAAAATGGGCAGATGGGTTATTGCTAGCTTCCAGCTCTATAACAAAAGACACACCTTGGTGGGTTACTATGGGCCTAATGTTGAGGATCTTGAACCTTTCAAGGTGGTCTTTCAAAAATGATTGCAGTTCCCTGCAACAATCGTCATTGCTGAGGCCTTTAATACTATCATGGATAATAACTTAGATAGATCGAATGGTAGCAGTGCAAAACGATTCCCAAAACGCAATCATACCTTAAAAATATGATGAGACAGCTAGGCTTGTGTGATATTTGGAGAATAAGGTCTGGGAAGGTCCAAGGATACACTTTTTGCAACAAGAAGTATTGGCATTCATCCTGTATAGAGTTTGTATTAGTTGATAAAGGGATAAGTGAAGATATCAAGGAGGTTAAGCATGTAACAGATCATCTTTCTGACCATGCAATGATTATCTTAGAAACGAAACCCATTAATAGACAACAATCACATAGGTGTACCCTAGACCACATTCTTCTGCTAGATCAGGAGGTCATTGACATCTTGAGAGTGGAAACGGAGGAGTTTATGAACTTAAATGTAGACTCAGCCCCCCTGTGTGTAGTCTGAGATGCCTTTAAGGCATACATGAGGGAAAAGTTAATCAGCATAGCTGCTCAGAAGAACAAGATATACAGAAGAGAGACTGAGGAATTAGAGAAAGAAATGGGCCACCTGGAGAGACAACTATTGGACCAGCAGCAGTCGTTCGGCAATAAAACATCACTGGAGAGAGAATTGGAAGAAAGGATGGACCGGCTATCATTATCATGGAAGACAGGAGGAAAAGCAAGTCAGGAGGAAAGTAAGATTGCACATTTTGAATATGGGGAAAGTGCGGGGAAGCTGCTGGCATGGAAAACTAAAACTGATCAATCCAGGAATGTAGTGAAGGAGATAAAGAGTGAGGGAATATCCAAGATATTGAAACAGCTTTCCTTAACTTCTTCAGGGAGTTATATTCGGAGAACTTGATAACTACAGAGGAGTAGGTTGATAAGTGGCTGGAGGGCGACTCACTAAAGATCAGAAAGAATGAGTAGACCAAGATATTGGGCAAAGCGAAGTCTGGCAGGCAGTCATCTTCAGTAAGAGAGGGCCAGCAGCAGTCCTGGATGTTCATCTTAATGAGTTTTTTAAAGTATTGGGAGGCACAATAACTCCTATCATGACCAGGTTGTTTTGAGAAAACATAGAGAATGGGGCAATCATGGGAAAAGCTGTAGCTACTTTAATCTTAAAACCAGGGAGAAATCCTAGCCTCTGCGAGTCTTATAGGCCCTTATCACTTTTGAATAGTGACTATAAAATCTTCAGTAACATCCTAGCCAAGACATTAAGCCAGCTAGTGCGAGACTCAGTTCATGAGGATCCAAGGGGCTTTATGAAGGGAAGGTCGCTGCATGAGCTGACACATGGGTTACTAAGCTCAATAGATCTGGCTACCACTTTTAAGATCCCACTTGCTGTCTTTACACTGGACATTACCAAACGTTTCGATAGGGTCAATTGGTCCTATTTGATTGTGATTTCAAAATTATATAACCTAGAGGATACATTTTAGATAATAATCCAGTTGATCTACAGGAACCCCTAGGCCAGAATTCTCATAAACGGCAGAGTAACATCGGAGTGTAAAATCACAAGAGGCATGAGGCAAGGATGCCCTCTCTCCCCATTGCTGTTCAATCTATACATTGAACCACTGGCAAGGAAGTTGAGAGAGGAGACTGCGATAAGGCCTTTTGGCTACGACATATGGGAAAAGAATGTTTATTGGTATGCAGATGATTTGATGATTTTCACAACAGATCTGTAAACTGCTCTCCCGTCTGGGGAACCGGGTTCAAGTGTTCGAGTCTCGGCAATGACACTCAACATCCTGTGATTCTGGGTACATCACTTAATCTCCCTGTGCCTAACAAAAAAATAAAATGATGAATGTGTCTGTCTGTACCGCAACTGGTGCTCATGTAAAGCGCTCTGATACCTTTGGGTCTAGTTCGCACTATATAAAACTCTGGAAAAAAGGGCGGCCTGGAGCAAAATTTCTAACTTTAAGTTTCTTAATTTAAACAGTTGGTCCCGAACTCTGAGGCCCGAGTATAGAAATACGAATTGGCTCGAAGAACAATTACAAAAAGAATACTTGAAGAGGAGAGAGGTTTCACAGTGGTACTGACTGATTTTGGACAGCATAGATGGGGATTCTGTACAATCGGAGTAGATATGGGGAAGAGACTTGCCGAGACTGCAGTTCCAAGATTTATGGCAAGTATCAATGCTCACACTGTATGGCACAGTAAAACCTGCATATTTGAGAAGGAACCATCGTTTCTCATTTCACAGAGCTGTCTGGGCCCCCCAAAAAGATTTTGAAGCTGGGTAAAAGGGACTCTACGTGCTGTATAAATTGTAGCCTTGAATAGGCCAATGATATCCACCTATTTATGGAATGTCCCAAGATACAGCAGTATTGGGAAGACATGAGTAGGAATATAAATTAGATTCTTCAAGTAGCTTTGAAGGTAAGCCTTGGATTAATAATCTTCAGGAACACAGAAGAGACAGTGAAGCTGAGTGTTCTATCTGATGTTGTTGACAGGGTGGGAGATTTATAGGTAATGGTTCTCAAACATCCCTCCTAATAAAGCTGAGTCGTTGGATTCAGTAATGTACACTCTAAGAATGGATACGTTCTCTAATGCTCTAAGAAGTTCTTATGTGTGGAGACCCTTGATCATATGGCTTAGGGAGACTATAGAGGAAAGGCTGGATTAAGGGTCCCATGATTTCACCAGATTTTGAAAACCCAGATGGCGTGGGTCAGATCGAAAGGTCGACTATATATTCTCAGGCTTGTAAACCTATGACCCCTGGTGAGTTAACAGGGCAGAACAAAGGAGCTGGAGGTTGGCAGCCAAAGAAAAATGATGAGAATGACGACATAAAAAAAAAAGAATGGAATTCAGAATATAGGTATGTCAAATCAGATAAGGCAAGTGAGCTGAAAAGTTACAGGGATATGTAATTGTGGAATCTTGACGAAATGTTCTTATTCCTATATTTTATTAGATTGTTTATTTTTGTATAGAGAACAGAAGCATTTTTAAACCAATTTTAAAGAAATATTGAGTACATTGTAAATGGGATGTAATGAAGTTTTTATTTTCAATTGAGTTTTTTAAGTTGTTTGTGCTGTAGGATGCTTTTTATGTGCTGTGAGAAATTGTGTCATGTTTTAAAAATATTTGTTGTAATCCCTACTTGGTATGCCCCACCACCCCTCTGCCCTCCTCCCCTATGGTATAGCCCAGGCAAGAATGGTGAACATTCCACAGCTGACGCCAGCTAACTGGAACCTGTGATGGTGTTAAGATGGAATAAAGAAGACTCCTCTTATTACTACGTGTGCTTCGTCTTTGTAACACTGGCGACGAACAACCGTGTGGGGACGGTTCACCATCACCCCCAATACGTACTCCAGTGACAGCCAGTACTTCATAAATGATACTAAGAGAAAAAGTGAGTACTTATCTTACCTGACGGAGTGGATGGTGGTAGTGGATATCAGCTTCACACTGCCATATTCATCACTAGGAATGCTTTTGATGGATGCTTCCAGCCTACATGTGATCTCCCGCTGTGAGGAGTTGAGGCAGTCGATGTGAGATTTTCGTGGCGCAGCCCTCCATGGTGCCGAGAACGTGAAGCTAAGCACTATTGTGGTGGCAGTTAAGCGTGAAACGGAGAGGCTGGTGTTGTCCATGTGGCGTTGCTGAAGGTCCTGTCAAGGGTGCCATGTGCTGGAGTGAGAAGGAAGGGGCACGGTCAACTGGCAGACAGAGTTGGTCTGGGGACATCGTCAGACTCCAAAGGTGAAGTACTGCTGTGGGAAGGAGGCGCATGCCGTGAGCGCATCTTCAAGCATAGTCTCCAGCGGGGAAGTGTTGCAGTGTGAGGAGGCGCATGGTCTGGGGGCATGGCCAAGCCCAGTCTCCAAAGGTGTAGTACTGCTGTGGTAAGGAGGCGCATGCTGTGAGTGCGTCCTCAAGCCTAGTCTCCCGCGGGGAAGTATTGCCGTGCGAGGAGGTGCATGCGGTGAGCGGCAGCCTGTCCCTGTCTTCCAGCTGAGAAGGGATCGGCGTGAGGTGGAGGCGCAATTTCATGATCTCATCGATGTTGGGAGGCAGCCTTTGATGCCAGAGGGAACACAGGTTTCCGCCATCAACGTCGTTTCCCTCACAGAGCGGGCTCCAGCGCTTCGATCTCCTCAGGCAGGCAGCCTTCCGAGTCAGTGCGTCATCGTCTAAGGTGGTGCAGCGGGTTGAGAGGCGGTCCCCAGTGAGGAGGTCGGGTGGGTTAACTCCTTCCTCACTGCCACTTCTTCAAGCCTGCTCCGATTCTCTCGCTGACAGGCACAGCAAACAACATTAATTGGAAGTTGGTTCTTCGTTTGGGCACAAGCACAGAGACCGGAGGGGGTTGAGCCTTAAATATACCTGGTGCCACACGCTTGTCACCCCGTCACTCGCTGACAGGCACAGCTGACACTGTCCTCTATGCTCGTGGGAAGCAATTGGCTCAACGAACTCCCATTCAGATTTTCACTAATGGTCTGAGCTTCCTTGGTTACGTCACCGGTTGGAAGCATAACCCAGTAATTGGCAGCTGGCGTGTGTGTCCTTATATCACCAAAGCGTTGCTATTGTACATAACTGTGTTCTGTCTATTACAATGGCCATTACAAATATGTCGCAACCACCCCCTTTCCTCAATGAAGTGGGGGAGCCACTTTTACCGTGGAAACAATGGTTTGGACTGCTGGAGTCTTACCTCATTGCAATTGGCGGGGAGAAATTCTCATCTCTGTGAAAACTGCATACACTGCTTCACAACCTAGGGATTGAAGGGCGTAAAACATACGACAACATCACAGCATCGGCAGAAGTGGATGAGGATAGCGATGATGACGATAATGTGTATTTAGTCGCAGTTAATAGACTTGAAAAGCATTTTGGGAAAACTATCAATGTTGTACTAGAAAAGCACAAGTTCTTTTCGAGGGTACAAGGGAAGAACGAAAAAGTTAAAACGTACATTGCGGCTTTGAAAGGCCTGGCTAATACTTGTGAATTTGAAGCTCTGCAGGATTCCCTAATTAGAGATCAGTTGGTAAGATGCACCAACAACACCAAGATACAGGACAGGCTCCTAGTTGCTAATCCTGACCTCAAGCAAGCTATTGACATAGCTGTGGGTATTGAACACACCGCAGATTGCATGGTAGCCATGAAGGGGGAGAAAAGTACTGAGGTAAAGGCAATAAGCAAACAAGAGGTCACCAAGGAGAACAAAAATAAGGGACCCACTGTTCTTCCCGCAGCAACCAAGCTTAAATGTTACAGGTGTGGTAGCCCTAGCCATCTGGCTAATTATGTAGGGTGTCAAGCTAGATCAGTCACCTGTCACAAATGCGGGAGGAGGGGTCACTTATCCAGAGTCTGTAGAGATCAACAACCCAAAGCTGTACTGACTATTGAACAGGAACCTCCCCAAGAAACCAAACTGGTGTTCCAGTTACAAAGCGGCGACAAGACCAATGATTTCCCGTCTTGTACCATCATCTTGGACAAAAGAGAGGTGACGGGGTTTGCAGATTCTTGCTCACCATATACCTTGGTGGAAGCTGAAATGTTTACAAAAATGTTTCCCTCGTGGCAACAGGGCATGCAGCCTCCTGACATACATCCAGGGGGTTACAATGGGGACCCCATACCCTTGATAGGCATGACAACCATGAATATAGGGTTCAAAGTGAGGAGTACGGTGGTTAAGATCTACATCACGCAGAAAGGATCCAACTAGTTGGGGTGGAAGCACCAGAGGGAACTGGGCATCAAGTTAGACCCCAATAGCCCTGACCACGTTCTCCTTGTGGACCCGTCCGTGGGGGGTACTGAGGTTTGCAATGACTTCCCTGAAGTCTTTACGGATAAGCTAGGCCTACTAAAAAATTACCAACACTCCATCAAGCTAAAAAGTACTGCTAAACCAGTGGCTCACAGGTTCAGGCCCATACCACACATGATGCAAACACCCCTACAAGCTGAGTTAGACAAACTCTTGTCACAGGGGGTTATCGAACCCATAGAAAGCTCACAATGGTTGGCCCCAATTGTCCTTACAACCAAGGCGTCCAGCAAAGAAATCAGATTATGTGTGGACCTGAGAGACTTAAATAGTAATATATGGGTGGATAGGCACCCATTGCCACGCATACATGAGGTCCTTACCCTAATCAAAGGTGCTAGTTGCTTCAGTGTGTTAACCTCTCGTCCGCCTACCACCAGGTAGAGCTACACCCTGACTCCCGCCACTTAACTTCGTTCATAACTCCTCTGGGGGCGTTCCAGTACATTTGCATGCCCTTCGGGTTGGCCTCAGCAGCCGCTGCCTTCCAGAGGATCATGCAACATGTACTGAAGGACCTCCCGTGTACCATGTGCTTGCAGGGCAATATCCTCATTTACGGGAAAGACCTGGAGGAACATACTGCCATCTTGAGGAGAGTGTTGAGCAAATTGGAAGCAGCAGGTTTGACATTAAAGAAGGATAAGTGTCGCATAGGGGTAGGATCTGTAGAGTACGTTGGTCATACAATTTCTCAGGATGGAATAAAACCTAAGGTTGACCTAGTAGAAGCCATTCAGGGGACAGCCGCTCCAGCGTGTGTGGAAGACTTAAAATCATTCTTAGGGCTATCTGAGTACTACACTAAGTTTGTGAGAAATTATGCGAGTATTGTGGAGCCATTGAGGTCATTACTCAAAGCAAGGACCTCCTTTGTGTGGAACGAGGATTGTCAAGCGGCGTTCATCACAGTGAAGGAGAACATTGCCTCCGCCCCATCGTTGGGCAGATTCAATCCCACGAAACTCACTGTCCTGTTCACTGACGCAATTAATAAAGGGCTGGGGGCCAGCCTCACCCAGGTCGTCAACGGCAAGGAACAAGTGGTTGCATTTGCTTCTCGCGCCCTTAAAGGAGCAGAAGTAAACTACTCCGTGGTTGAAAAAAAAGCACTGGCATGTGCATGGGCCATCAAACATTTCCGCTTCTTCCTGTGGGGTATTCCCTTCACTGTGAAGACCGACCACAAACCCCTCATGTATGCTTTCACAACTAAGGGGTCTGAGAAAACCACACCAAGGATAGCGAGATGGATTTTGGGACTGGAGGGGTACAATTTCAATGTAAAGTATATGCCAGGTTCAAAAAATGTAGTAGCAGATTTCCTTTCTCGCTCACCTACTGATGTTGATGACTGTGCAACCTTAGCTGAAGAGGATGAAATGATCCTTAAATTGTCTTGCCTAAGCAAAGAAGAATGGGAGGAGTGCTTACGTAATGACGAGGAAATGAAAATCCTCAAAAACTTCATTGTCAAGGGGTGGCCTAACGAGAAGTGTAAGGTCGGCACTCCATTGAGTGGTTTTTGGGACATGAGACTGGAATTGAACATTCAAGAGGGGACGGTTTATAGGGGAGAAAAGATTGTTCCACCTGTAGCACTCAGACAAAAAATTGTGGATCTAGCCCACATTGGTCACTTGGGGCGTAGCCTTACTAAGAACAAAATAAGATTAGATTACTGGTGGCCGGGGATGGATACTATGGCTGAACACACAGTGAGGGACTGTCTCGAATGCAGCAGGTCAGACAAATACAGCAGGCAAGGAAACCCCCCCTATCCCCTGTTTCGGTGCCAGATAGTCCTTGGTCTAAGCTAGCTCTTTATATAATTGGCCCCCTCAACCTCAAGAGCTTGAAGGAACGTTTCATACTGGTCATGGTGGATTACCACACTCGGTTGGTGGTTTATAAATGCGTGCACCAAATAGACACAAAGGTACTGATAAGCTTCCTGAGGGATGTATTTTTTGAGGAAGGAATCCCGGACATTCTGGTCACCGATAATGGGGTGCAGTTTACCTCAGAAAACATGATTGAATTCCTATCTGAAATGGGCATCACCCACCACAAAACGGCCCTGTATTGTCCCCGTGCCAACGGGTTGGTGGAACACATGAACCGCCTAGTAAAAGAGTGCATATAGCGTGCAGAGATTTTAGGTATCTCTGCAGAAGACACTTTGCAAGAGACACTTTTGGCCTATCGCACTACTCCTAACTTAGTCACAGGGGTATCCCCCTTTAGTTCATTGAAGGGTAGGGTTCCCAAAACCAGACTCTCACCTCCCCTAAAAAGGCAGAACACCTGTGCTGTGAATCGGGAAGAGATTAGCAGACGAGTGGCCGATCACCAAGCCAAGTATAAAGCCAGGTATGATGTAACTAAACATGTAAAATCTCGCATGGTCAGAGAAGGTGATTGGGTCCGAGTGGACCTTCCCAAACCACGGAGAAGGGAGACCACAAGGTTCTCCGAACCCATGAAGGTAATCAAAGTGGGAAGAAATGTTGTCCCGTTAGAAAATGAACTAACATGGAGCATGGACAGAATTGTCCCTCACAGGGAAGTGTCGGTCCCTCAAGTCTATGTGCAAAGGGGCGGAATGGCAAACGTGGTTCCTAGGAGATCGTTAAGGGCTACGTCTGCACCCAGGTGGACAAAAGATTATTGTGTGACTTGAGAACTTCAAAGTTATTGTATTACAAGAAACTGTGTTAGGTGTTTATCTTGTTACATATGTGGTCCTTATGACCCTGGTTCTGTGAAATCTCTTTTAATGACCTGAAGGCAGTATTGTCACTGCCTTGCACCCCCGCTTCTCCCTCCCTCCTTCCTTCCTATCCTTTCCTTCTTTCCCCATGTAAGGAGATGTGTTGTAATCCCTACTTGGTATGCCCCACCACCCCTCTGCCCTCCTCCCCTATGGTATAGCCCAGGCAAGAATGGTGAACATTCCACAGCTGACGCCAGCTGACTGGAACCTGTGATGGTGTTAAGATGGAATAAAGCAGACTCCTCTTATTTCTACATGTGCTTCGTCTTTGTAACAATATTCTTTTTAATAATATGTAGTATACCTACTGTAGAGTTGTGCTTATTTCGTTTAACATACTATGGTCTTAATAAACATATATATGAACTGAACTATTAACAAATATTAGCCACAACCTGAATTGGATAATCCAAATATCCGTTAGCATTAAAAATCACACAAGATATTAACCTCTTTAAAATGTACAACATTGCTTTCCCGTATAGATACAAACCAAGGACAACAAAGTGCAACAGCAATAGACAATATTCAAGACAATGATAATAAAGTGCATTAGGAATAAGTGATAAAAGTGACTATTTGCATTACTGGCAGCATAACTTGTAAATGACACAAGGACCACATGCTATGTTACCCAAATAATATCATAGCTAGAACCATAATCCTTCCAATATATGTGTCTTAAAAGAAATTCATATTGATTAAAGAGCAATCAAGAACAATAGAAAGAATCTTAACCTATAGCAGAATTATTATTCATCAAAGAATCTTTCATAAGTGGACACTTTAAACATTGGCCAACAGCCAATGTAGTTTAGGCTGAAGGCAGTCTGAAAATTAAATTTTGCACTGTGGCCTGAACCTATCACCCATTTTTCAGAAAAAAGGGCACACAATCCTCTTCCTCAATTCCACAAGGAAAAAGTCTAGTGCTTGACATTTAAATTACATGGTCATAGGCCCTCTTTTAATCCCTAGTCTGTCTATGCGACACCTCGAACAGCTAGGGATATATCGTTTGGCTCTATCTACTGTGCAAAATTGTTTACTGAACTCTTAGTGGCATGATAAGTAGAGTCATGATTCAAGCTTGCTAGATGCATTTTCTCTTTTAGTAACTGTTTCAATTTAAGCAAAGTTAATGGACAATGCAAACCAGTTATAGGGGGATCAAGGGCAAGGCTGGTGGCCAGTGAGCACAGAGATGCAGTTAATGTAAGCTCTTCTTTGCCTGTTAGGACCTCGCAAGCTAGGCACTATAGTTTATCCTTAATTATGAAATGCCCCAGTTGACAAAATAACAGACGGCTCAACATTGCTAAGTAAATTCCTTACAACAAGGTGGCATTCTAAACGCATAGCCTCAATTATAATATTTGAGATGATATCCAGAAGTTTTTTATACACAAACCTTCAAGAAGGCCCCAATCACACCTCAGATTGAATACATAAAAGGCTCCACATAAGGTTTGTATAGTCTCTTATATTCAGATGATTCAGTAATAATGGATATGACCCAGGTAGGTCTGCAGGGAAAACTAGATGCCCTATATAAGGCTTGGTGTATTAATTTACTCTGAGGTGCAATTAAGACCTGTTCGAGGGAATAGCTCCCATAGATAGCATCAAATCTTCTCTGGGTGCTACCAGTATTCAATAGGGAACTTCTCAATAGGGAATAGTGGATTAATCTGTTCAATTTAGAGTTAAGCTGAGACCCAGAGTGTTATTTGAAAGCACTTTTTCTAGGGGTTGATTGCTTAAGGGCATATTTGCTAATCTTTCATGCGATGCAGGACAGCAAGCAAAGTTGCTGTGTTGCGGGAAATGGAGAGAGCAGAAATTATGCATATTTATAAAGATATGGAGCACTTCAGCTCTCTCATTATACCAGCGCACTCTGCAGCCTAGCAGCAACGCAGGCACCCTTGCACTATAGTGCAAGGATGCATGCATTACAGGTAGGATTGTTTTTGTGCAGGAAGGAAACACCAAATCTCCCACATTTTTCCCCTTTTCACAAAGAGAATCTTGTGATGGATATCCTGGGAGTACCAATACCCGTGGTATCAGCACTTAGAGGGCTCGGATACTGATGCTATGTGATTTCATTGATTGTAATGTGGGCCCCAGTATAAACTGGTAGTGAAATATTTTTGGGAATGTTGATGAATTTACGAATTAGTAAGTGTCGACCACTTTCCTAATGGCCTACTCTTTGTCCCTTTCTGGGAACGCCAAATCTTCACCCTAACCTTAAGACTGGCAATAATGCGCTATCTTCACAAATTCAATCAGCTAGAGCAAAGGCCACCGTTCCTGGATTCAAGACCTATCATTTGAACTTCCAGAAGAAACATTTTATGGGTGAATTTTTTTGTGAAAGAGAGAAGAGTCTCTCTTTTGATGTCACACTGTCAATGTACAGTGTTGAGTTGTTTTTAACATTATATCATCTAGTAGATAAACCAGAAATATCAGTTAGACTAAAGAAATTACCTTCAATGCCACAACACCTGTTGTATCTAATTTTCACTTGGTGTACATGATATTCACCCTATCATTTGGAAAATAGGTATCACAGAAAGTCAATAAGCACACCTTTCTCAGATCCAGTATTAAAGAACGAGATGATGGATGCTGTTCTAGGGTCTTAAAGATTGTGTAATGATCCAATTGGTTGTTACTGGTCAGGTATGCTTCGGCATTGAAATAAAAACATTTAAAACAATTGTTTTTGTTTTTACTCTAAAATGTATTTGCTGCCTCTGGCTCTAGTTGAAAAGTAAAGTAAAATAAACGCTTATGATCTTTCCAAACAGTTAATCTCATGTACATTTAAAGGCAAAAGTGGGTTCTTTCCTATTGCTTTGGATTTGAGAAAAAAGTTCCTAATTTTTAAAATTCACACTTGAATGCACGTCAGCATTTTTATGTAGCAAGAAGAAGTCAACTAATTAGGGGAAATATAATAATCACACCTGTATCCACATTCGTTGGAAATATTTAAATTGTGACGGGGGTGGGCAAATTTAGCACTGACCCAATTCAGAATGCCAGTTGCCAAATCATATTATAACCACAGAAGCTGTCCATAGACCTAAGAAGGGTGGGTTATGTAATGAACAAAAGCAACTAATTCTTTCTAGGATTCATTCATGAGACAAAATCACTAACATTTGTTGATTATCAATTAGTTCAATCATGCACAGCTCAATAAAAGCACAAAGGTTAGGAGATTTAAAATTAGCACAATAATATATTATTTACAGCAATAATATAGGAACTTAAACGGATCTACAATAACAAAGTGCTCAGTTAAAAGAGATCCCACAGTGCAAGTGCTACAGAGAAAGGAAACAATAGTAAAGTGATCATAAAAAGGCAATAGACTTGACACTTATGGGCTAATACAGCAAATGACTATATTTGATGCAGAATAATTCCATCATTATTCTCAAAAGCTCCCAATTTCTTGAGAAACAGACTTTATGCCTGCTAATGTCAACAACATTTCGACCCCAAGGGGAACTTATGGGTCATCATCAGGACAGGAACATATTTTGAGCAAACGTAGATCTTAAAAAATAATAAATATTACATTTAAAAGCTCAAAGGCATAGTTATGGGGCAATAAAGCTCCAGTGTCTCCAAAGAAAAATATTTCTAGTTACCAGATTGGCTGTAGGGGGAAGATCCCTGTAATAAAATAGAGTGAACAAATATAAGAATGATTTCTGAAGAAGGCATGAAAATTGCCAAATGGTGCTACACAAGCATCGCCACTTACAAAAAGGTATGACACCAAGGTCCAAACCTGTAAAATTAGGATAAGAGTGAGTATTCCAGGTTAGATAATGGTAATGCCTTGTTATTAATTGCCTGGGATACCCGTAGTTTTGATTGCCCCACCCGCAGCCCTTGCCTCTGCCTCTCAGTTGTTGGTTCCCTAAAAAAGACGAGTTAGTGTTAAGTTAGAATTACTTTTTCCTTCAAGAGGATTCTCTGTGAAACTATTTGAGGATTCAGAAAAAGTAACTGATTTATGATTCTTGTATCTGCCCCAAAGGATTTGTTGTGTACTGGGTGGGGGTTGTGAATAGAATTTGTTTAAAAGGTAGGGATAAATCTTCTCTTTTGAGTAGTGTTTGTAATGTCTTTTTATATCTCAGTAATTTTCTTATTTTGCTCGATTCGTTCAAATTCAGTGATTGTTTTTTCAGGTTTACCTAGTGGTTTGTTTTGTTAGATTCATCAACAGCATTTGATTCAGAGACAGGCTTTTCTAATTATGCTATTTCTTCCAATTTCTTTCCCTTATGTTCAAGCGTCAATCAATGCCAAGCTCCTTCCAGTGGCGTGAACATACGGAGGCTAAATTACTAAAATTAGTGCGAAATTTGGGATCATTAACAAAGGTAGCATTGACAAGGCACTGATGATTGAAGGTTCTATACCTCTGAGAAAGTACTACTAGCAGAAGGTCACACAGCAGAAGTCCTTTAGTACTGAGTATATTTCTGGAGAGATCTCAAACTGCTCAAGCACAGAGAAGTTGCCACTAAGGGAAGCTAACAATGCTGTATTCTATAGCATTGAGAAGGTACTACAGGATGAAGCTGACACTTCTGGAATCCTCTTCCAATGAGAGTCTAGTTTTTACGTCCAAGCTGTTGTGCATGTTTGGCAACTGTTAGGTTACCTGTGTACCTGTTTTCTGTGCCACTCTGATTCAGACTGGTGATGCTGCACTGATATTTCAACAGTCTCTTATCCTGTAATAAATGGGCTTGCTACTAGTTTTGCTGGGGTCATAGGGGCTTCTCCCTCAATCCAAACACTCTGGAGGGCGGTGGAACTCTGACCCAGCTGGCCTTCATGTTGTTGCTGGTCAGCCAACACTACTCCCTAAACAAGGGCGTGCATGTGCTAGGTTTGCAAAATGGTTTGGAGATCATGTATAGGGCATTTCATTGGATGGGGTCTGGTCTCTTTGCTGTTCTAGCTCCAATTGATGTCAGGTGTAAATCAACAGTAAAATGAAGTCTGTTTTCTCAGAGCTTCAAGCTGAAGTGGTCTGGCCACCACAGTGGAGTGACACACACTGTCAAGACTAGGGGATATTGCAATGGTGGCTGTGATGTACAATGTGCTTGTTAACTCTTGGGAGACTCTTGGGAGAGGATGTAGCCTTACGGCAAGAGCAGTCGACCTCGAAGCTGGGGAACCGAGTTCAAGTCTCGGCAACGACGCTCAACATCCTGTGATTCTGGGCAAATCACTTAATCTCCCCGTGCCTAAGAAAAATGAATGTGTCCATCTGTAACGAAACTGGTGCTCATGTAAAGCGCTCTGATACCCGATTTCTCGGGTCTAGTTCGCGCTATATAAAACTCTAAGAAAAAAAAAACTCTGCTTAACTCTGCCTTCTTCTGTTGGTACTTCAAGAAGCTCTATGTCTGGAGCTGCTAGTATGTCGCACCTTAGTTTGATGCCAACATTGAACTTTTCATCTATTTGATGCTTTTTTCTTTCAAACATTTTATAGCAAACAGTGAAGTGACCTCTGCTACTCAGTTGCCACTTTTCACCAGTACCTTCAGGTAAGGCCAGTGATGGATAGTAACCCGAAACCCACTGCAATTAAAACTGGGGCAGTGCATCTTCCAGCAGGTAAGAACAACTTACTTGGGGGCAGATTTACAAGCCCCTTGCGTGACTTTTGCGCTGCAGTTGCGTCACTTTTTTGACGCAACAGCGGCGCAAACAATGCAGCCTATTTACAACGTGACGCATCTAGGGAGATGTGTCACGTTGTAAAGCCCTGCATCACATTATACCTGCGTCAGGTATAATGTATGCAGGGTGGGCGTTCCCTCGTAAAAGTGACTCAGTGAAATCTACAAGATTTCACTGCGCCACTTTTAGGACGTCACTGCGTCAAAACCTTAGGCCTCAACACGCATTGCTAGAGTTGCGTCGTGCTTGCGACACGACTCCAGCAATGCGTGACTTTTCCGCCAACAGATGCGTCAGAATTTCTGACGCATCTGTCAAT
Organism: Calotriton arnoldi; assembly: GCA_963921515.1. Classification (NCBI taxonomy): domain Eukaryota; kingdom Metazoa; phylum Chordata; class Amphibia; order Caudata; family Salamandridae; genus Calotriton; species Calotriton arnoldi. The sequence continues at coordinate 1,074,870 of CAWUFW010004677.1, forward strand.
CCTTGCGCCATAGTGCGCCGTATTGTAAATACGGCGCATCTATGGGGGCGCAAGGGTTTCTAAGGGTGGCGCAGGAAAAGTGACGCATCTGTACAGATGCGTCACTTTCTTGTAAATCTGCCCCTGAGTGTCTAAAACAATAACAGTAGACTAGATTATCATTAGAACTATGGGTGCCACACACTGGCAGCAAGCTATGACAGTGTGTTATTAACACTTAGGAACCCACACATTGACAGCAGTCAGAATTTGACGATCAATAATGGCAACGGCCTTAACTCTCTCAGCTGGAAAGAAACGTGGTCTAATTAAAACTGAGGGCTGCTGGTTAGAATTCCAGAGAAATTTATTATACATTGATTTCTATATTTTGTTTAATACCACCATTTTGCCATCTAGAGGTGCTATACATATCAGATTCTACATTACCCAATTTAATGATACTCAATTTATCAACCTCAGAAGAATAAAAGTCTCAGTCTGCCTTGCCTGAATTTGAACACGCATCCTGCAGGGCCCCAGTGAGCGATTATTTCAGTGAGCCTTTCTGGCATTACATTTGAAACATCTCTTTGTTAGAGGAGGAGGGGCTTTTGGTGTTGTTTAAGCAGTGACGACAGGCTTGAATTAATCACAGCTGAGCCTCAACATATTTTGCGATGGTCTAACCATTTTGAATTATGCCTCTGCCTGTAGCAGGATCAGTTTGCAGGTTTGAGTATGTCCCTGAGAAAAAGACTGAACCACATCAAGTGAACATAGATATGTGTGGGCTTTGAACACAACAAACATGCAGTGCATCTACATGGCGTTGGATGGCTTGTGAGGTGGCAGAGGGTTTATAGGGTTCTGGAACATTAGTCTGCAGGCTCACCAGTATTGGTGAATGGGGACGGAGGTTGAAAGGAATCCTGTCCCTGACGCCAGGCAGTTGTTCCAATGAACAGGCAGGTTGTAGTTGGGAGCACAGGAGCATCGTATTAATTTTCATACCCTCACAAATAGCACCTAAGGCCCCAAATCTGATTTTATCTCATTGTAGCTTGAGTAGAAAACCTGGATATGTCCATACAGGTTCCTGCTTAGATGCATTTCCTGGATGAGGGCCACATGCAGGTCTTTATGCATATTTACACATTTATGTGTTTAATATGATTTTTTGCCCAAATGATATTTCGCAGATTGCATGCCATCTCAACTCCCACCTCATATTCCTAAAACACTGCATGAAAAACTGACCTTGACCTAAGACCTTGAATTAGTCCCTCTCATTTCTTTCAAAAGACCCTGTCCTTACCTTCCATCCTCTGCATGTCTTCTCTCTCATAATAAGGCCCACTTTAAATTACGTCTGTCTGCCTTAATCTCTTTAATTGCATTTCTATAATTTCCCAACGCCTAATTTCATCTCTGCAAATTAATACCTAATCTCTAGGATATATATTCATCCTACCACCCATTTGCATGTACTCCCATAAACCCAGCAGACGATCTTTACTAATGCCTACTCGTTCAATCCACCATAAAGAAACTGGAGTAAATGCATCAAATAGTTTCCTTGAGAACACCTGACTGACCCCAGTTACCAACACTAACTAATAACCACTGAAGTAACCTCCAATCTTGGGTTCTGAAATAGCATGCTTCTAGCCGTAAAGCACTCAGTGCCTCGAAAGAGGCAGTAATCACTATATAAATGTAAGTACAATGCAGTACAATAGAATATTACAGAGCATTTTTCGAGGATATGACAATGTAAGAGCAAATGTATTTTCGGTAAAGTGGACTGACATCCAATCTCACAGTCTCAAAGAAGTTGAAAACGCAGTAAAGTCGCCACTTCCCAGACTTAAGTTGATCATTAATTTCTATTTTTGATACCATTCTCTGACCTGTAGTTGCCACATTTATGTTGAAGAAAATACAAAGTACAATTCCACAATGCGAAAACACAGGACTGGCTCAACAAGTCTCACCTGGAATGCCACAACCTTAGATCTTCATTCAAGCTCCGCACTCCCTCAATATAAACAAATACGTTTTATTGGGTTAGCCACACTGCAAACTGAATTGCTTCATGCAAATATTACTTTTTGGGCAGAAAAGAAAACGTAGACACACGTTCAAAGTCTTAGCCCATGATCACATCATTTAAGTAACTAGGAAAGCTGGATTGAAGTCTCCTAGTTACTTGGTGTAGTGTTGTGTGATCATGTGCAGCAGGGCCCTTTTGGTCCTTGCCGGACTCCTTACAAAGTTACATAATCAGTTGGAACGTATCTGGGTGTGTCTGGTTGTGGTCAATAAAGCTTATGAGGTAATGCGTTCAGTTAACGGTTGCATGGCGAAGAATAAAGGCATGTGTTACAGAGCTCCGTGTGTGGCCTGGTCATTTGCGAGCTCCAGAGCGAGGGAGGATGCAATACTTGGTTTGCTACTCAGTGTTTATGCATTATGTCTTCCCAAGCGTTTATGCCAAAACACAGCCGTCCACGTTCCTTGAACAAATAGGATGCATTAGGGAAATTCACAGAATGATGGTCAAATAGCTTCCAGGTGGCCAACATTTTGAGAATGGCACTACCAGCCAGGCTTGGTTTTTTCCAACAAAAGTACATTGAATTGCAGAGCCTGCAGTAGTACTTCTCCATTATAGTTATTATCTAAAGTTCCAGAATGCAAAGTGCTATTGCCTACAAAACTGGAACTTTCACAGTGGGCCAACCATGGCAGGTCTATGGCAACAATGGGTGCTTCTTCACCCTTTTTGATATTAAAGATATTTGCCCTTGGCTACTTTAACGTGCCACAATCTAAGCAAAATATCTTGTTTGGTGGTCCTTGCCTCCTATTTATAACATATTTTTCAGTATTTTGCTTAGTTAATTTATTTGCAAGAAAGAAACTATTTTTAAAGATGAGTTGCTTTTTTGCTGGGAGGCTGTAAAAAACTTTTTGCTTCTTACATAGTGAAAAACAGCAGTTTTAGATTCCATAAACGATTCCCTGAATGGTCACTTCACACTACCATTAGGAGGCGGCTCTTTCCTACTGCTGGATGAGAGGCAGCCACACACATTGTGAACCAGGAAACATACAGGATATATATCGCGACCCTTCTCTCCTCCCTATGAAGTGTGTTGCCTCTTGAAATGCACTGCAGAGGAAGGCCTGGAGTTGTTTATGCACACCCCAAAAATAAACATGCAGGACTTGTCTGGCCAGGTCCTTTATCCCCTGTATTCTCAACACTCAAAATCTGGGGGCTGGTGGAATAACTCCCTCATATCCATCCCCTCTGTCTCCCAGTTCTTATGCCTATGTTCATTTCACTCATTATGCTTCAGCAAAGAAATGTAAGATTTTTCATCATTACATCATTAAAAAAATGATAGGAGAAGAATTCGTAAAATAGCCCAGGTGCTTGCAGACTCCAGACAAACTCTTTACATTACATGTATTTAATTCAGTTCATGGCTTAGTCTGTCAATCAATATGAATCTATAGGACATTTGATGGCATTAATCAAAACAGATTTCCCGCTGAAATGCCCTCTAAAATCCATAACTCAGTAATGAGTTATACTGGATGACAATCTTTCATTTTTTGGCAGCTAAGTACACATCCTTGGACAGGATCCAACCACGCTGATGCCGGAAATATAATCAGCAATGTCAATCTGATTTGTGGGGGACGGTAAAACGAAGTGGTTGAGAAACCAGAAAGGGCTACTGAAGCTACCAGAGCACTTGAAATTCGCAGCTTAGAAAAATAGTATAAATACTTATATCAACCTGTATTTATTGAGAATTCCCCACATTACCATTTTTTGATTTAGTAGCGCTGTAAACACCTGTTTCAAGTATTGTCCAGCTGCATGTTATTTTATGTTTGTTATAATTAATTTGACCACAGACGCAAAGCTTCTTGCCTTTACAAAATAACAAAACAAACTAGAACGTTTTTATATAGGAGAGAAAGCTGATAGTAAATACTGGGAAATTACTGACTAAAATACCGTGGGCCTCATTTATGAAAAGTGTTGCATCACTACGGGAAAACAGCGATGCAACACTTTTCATAACGCCATTCTTGCGACACCATGGATGCGCCGTATTTACTGTCCGGCGCTCCATGTCGCAAGGATTTAAAAATATGTTAGTAATCGTGACGTATCTGTGGCCGCAAAAGTGGCGCATTGCTGGAGTGTGTCTGAAAACAGACGTACCTCCAGCAATATGTCATTTCACATGGGGCAAGCCCCATGTGAAAGGCACTGTGTCACCCCTTATGCCTGCATCAAGTAGGCATAAGGATTTGACACCCTGACGCTGTAGAAGTGTTGCAGTGAAATCTCATAGATTTCACTGGAGCACTTCTACGTGGCTTTCCTGTGTCGGCACACCCACCCTGCATATATTATACCTGTCGCAGGTATAATGTAGCGCAGAGGTTTACAAAGTGATGCATCTGCCTAGATGTGTCACTTTGTAAATACGGCGCAGGGTGGCACATTTTTAACACCACTGCGTCACAAAAAGTGACGCAACGGCAGCATAAGGGCCTCATAAATAAGGCCCCATGTGTTTATTTCTTTCTTTGATTGTTACAAGAGAGGGAATTCCACAATTGAGTTGACACAACCGAGAACGCCCTATCACTACAAATAACCATTCTGGATTAACAGATTAGTGCCTTGATTTATAAACATTTCACGCAACGCAGTGCAGCATTTCAGAGAAATGGCACACTTCTGCTCTCTTCCTGTGGTGGTGCCCTTTGAGCTGCTTAGCTCTAATGCAGGAAACCTTAAACAAGGGTGCCTGCATTTTGCTTCCTACACAAAAAGTATCCTTGGATGTTTTTCCCTCTTTGCATGTGTGTTGCATTTCACAGCACACATTCAAAGAGGAAATAACGAGGAGAAATAAAGATATTTCTCCCCACTATGCCTGCCACCATTTTGGCACAAACCTATGTCTATAACTCTTTGGAAATTTGGGGTCGTATCAAAATCCATGAGTGGTTGTATGGGAATGCCCATGCACCACCCATGGAATGCCTCCCTGATGCAAAGTAATGCAAGGCAACATTATATATTTGTCAGGGCCACTGGAATTATGTGATTCTGTGGCTGCAGTACTTTCTGCATATTTGTATATTTGCCATTCTTCAGACATAATCCATTATTTTCTGCATAATTTGCAGTTTTTACCACAAAAATAATTTTATTTGTAGCTCAAATGGATTAAAAGCTACTAAAAGCACTACCACACGTGTTGTCATGCGGTGGTAGGCCTACTCTCGCTTAGAGGCCGGTCACCAGCATTTAATTGCTGATTGCTGCATTTAGGTGATGCTAGTAAGGTGAAACATTTATCCTTACAAGGCTAATATTTGTAACCATGACAAAATAGTTAAGTAATTCTGGTTGAAAATGAGCTGCATCACGAGGCATAATTTGCATTTTCTTGCAGCATAATTTAGTCAACCTGTCACAGTTTTTTTCCTCCCCTGCTAATAAGTCCAGTGGCCCTGACAAAAAAACACACACATATAGATATAGCTCGATCCTTTGCTGAAATCCGAACAAAGAAAAGCCAGCACTCCAGGGATAAACACACCGGTAATTTTATTACGCTGACTTTCATGTTTCGACCTGAAAGGTCTTTGTCAAAGCCCTGTACTTTTGGCAACATGTGAAAAGAAGGTAAGGTAGGAAATTTCACCATCAAAACTGAAACTCATCCAAACTCAATAAGCCTTTACCATGCCACTCAGACAATAACACATGATAACGCATAGTAGTCCGTCTGTATGACTCAAATGAAGACTTCTCTAAAACCCAGACATGGCTAATTGTCTTCTAGCTTCCTTCTTGTATTTGTTAACATCCCATAACACCACATTACCCCCCTTTTCTGATGGTTTAATAACAAAAGAGGTTTCTCCTTTTAGATAGGTAAGACAATTCTCTGGCCAGGTGTTAAGTTCCTCACAAATTCATTTTTGCACCCCTCGCAAATTTTCAATAAGTCCTGTGTTACCATTTCACCCAAAGTGTCAGTAATATGTGGTGTAACCGGTTTGTATCTGGACTTGGGATGGAAGTCATTCCTGCTTGTTCTGTCTGTGTACAATTCCAATTTATAAGTAACTCCCTCTACGTATCCCAGTTCCTCTCACCTCTTTCAAATTCATGCAAGATGGCTAATCCTGGTATATTGCCAATATTTAAATCGTCACAGGTGGAAACAGTATCCCTACCCCTGACTCTCGTGGCGTCCTTATTCTTCTGCTGTTTGAACATCTTGAAAAGTTTCACTTTTCTAATGAAAAGAAAGAGATCAATTTGTGTTCTGGCATAATCAAAATTAGCAACCGGGTAAAAAGACAGGCTTAGCTCTAGTAAAGAACATTAATCCTTTGTAAGCTCATGTGTAGATAAATTGACAATTGTCAGGTTTTTCTCACCCATCACTTGGCCTTCTTGGTTTGCCAAGTATTCCTTTCATGCAGCAAGCTGCTTTTTTGCACTTGTTCCTCTCCTTCTGACTTTCCTCCTTTTTCGTTGCTGCCTCCTCTTCCTCTTGGCGGTTTCTTTCTTTGTCCTTGGTTTTGTTGTAAAAAACGATACTCTTCCAAAGTGGAAAAAGGCATGACGCGCTCACTGGGGCTCGACACTTGCCGTGAGGGGAACGGCCTGGCAGGAGGGGAACGGCCTGGCAGAACAGTGCATCGCCGTGAGGGGAACGGCTTGTGCAACCCTTCTAAGCGCCGTGAGGGGAACGGCTGCGTGAATACTGACATTGCCGTGAGGTGAACGGCCTACAATTCCTGGCAGCCCCTGCAAGGCGCGGGGAAGCAGCATCACAACAGCACCTGCAGCCTCATCAAAAGCGCTGCTGCCCTCCCGCACCGCGGGACGCGCGCGGGCCAAGGGCGGGCCCGTCCTTGCCCGTCATCACCAGGAAGAGGAAGGGCAGGGCCACCCCCCTTACAAGTCGGATTGAACACTCCCCATTACGTTTATACTTCATCTGGACAAGGTACTGTGCCAAACTCCATTTTTACATGGGTTGTCGAAGTCGAAGTCACTGTAATTGGCCTGCAGATGCTCATTGTGCTTGGACTGTGTAAATCCTGAACTGGTTTCTGTATTTCGTCACTGTTGCTGGTCATTGGTGTTTCCCTTGACCTTCAGTGTTAGGGTTACCGCCTAGGAACTGCCTTTCTTCCATCTGGGCCATGGGGAAACGGAAAACTATGGAAAGCATAGAGGCAGGTGGTAATACCAATAGTGGTGTAGGTAAGGGAAAAAAGGCTAGGAAAAATCAGAAGCACTCCGCTGGTAATTGTGTAATTGATAGAATTGACACTCTTATCACTGAGTGTGAGGACATCCTGGCCTCAGAACCCTTATTACCACGTAGTAGTGGTTATTCCTCACCTGCCCATGCAAGTCCGCCATGCCTAGTCACCATCCCCGCTATGTTCCAGAAAGTTTCTAGAAAGGGCAATTCCGATAACAACAGCAATATCTCACTTGTTCTAATAGAAGGTTCACAGGATGAGGCTAATAAAGATTCAGCTCCTATCACTGACTTGGATGAATGTGTTTCTTATCCCACAGTTCCTTGTTCAAATAGGTTTGCTGTGCTAGCTGCGCCTGATTCTAATCCAGGTACAGGTACAGATATACAGCTAACAAATACAGCCCAAGTACTGCCACATCTGCGAGCCAGTGTAGATTTACAGACTTCTGTTCCTCATGGTGATCATACGTCTATTGACTTACTCAAGGGGGAAATATCCACTATGAGACAGATGATTGAAGATCTCACTGCAATGGTTAAAACCTTATTACCCCATGCCATACTTCTTCCGCAGTACCTAAGTAACCCTTCTCTTCCTAATAGGAATAAGGAATTAACGGCTAAGACACTTCTAATTGAAAGGGATAATCCAAGCGGATTCGTTAGTTCATGCCCCACATCCTTTACGACCCTAGTCTCCAAAAGTCAGAAACCAAATAACAATAGAAATAATAGTGTACCTAAAAGTCATTCTGTCACACAGGGATTGACATCCAGAGAATGCCCTAAAAAATTGATACCCAGTCTGAGACCGGAGCAAGTAATACCTATTGGCATACCCGGGGACAGAAACTCTGTTGTTTACTCATACCAGCAGACTCGTTACTCATCTTTTACCCCATATCTACCGGGCGAAACTATTCATATGACTAACGTCCCCAAACTTAGTCCTAATGTTGTTCACGAGAGCTCTGACTCCCTAAAAAATAAAGTGATACACTGGATTCGACAAGTAAGGGGCTGTCGCTCCTTGATACGGGAGGATATTATTTGCACTCGCAGATGCTCATCCCCAGCTCAAACACATGATTTTATAGAACTTACATTATGTTCTACTGACTTAGCAGAGAATCTTCTTGCCCTAGAATTTAGAACTTGTCCCCCATCTGCCTCATCTATACAATTTAGGAGCATCCGCCCGCACATTAGGGGTGGAACAATTGGCACTTCGGAACAAGGTTCGTCCTTAGAAGCAGTTGACTGACTAGAAACCATCCATTCTCCTAACATAGCTCCAAATACCAACTCCTGTAGCTCCAAGTACGACACACAAACCTCTCTATTAAATCCTGACACATTAGATAATGTACAAAACTCCTTATTAATTTCCGATACAGATATCAACGTATTGGAAACTGGTGGGAACATGGGACTAAGTCTGCACACTGAGTTCAACCAGAAGATATGTGAGACGGGGTTAGACAAACTTTTAGCTCACCCTGAAGCGTCTGGTTCGCAAATACAACCAAATCTGCTTGAACTGACAAATGATAGCTTAGCCTTGACTCCCTCATCCAGCAAACTTAGGATCTTATCGTGGAATGTTGCAAGTTTGCAAAACAAACTTATACTCCCTCATTTTAATGAATTAATTGAGGGATTTGATATCTGTATTTTCCAAGAGACATGGAGTCTTGCGCCTCTACACAAAACAGGTTTTGCTTGTTACTGCATTCCAGCTACCACTGTGGGGAGAGGGCGCCCCTCAGGAGGTCTGATCGTATGGGTGAATATTGCCATAGGTTGCCAAGATCACATGCATCCACTTCCAACTCATGACATCTTGAGATTGACTATCAGGGGCCCAAATGGCGGGGTTACTTTAGAGTTGTTCAATGTTTATAGCAGAGGAACTAAGGGGGGTAACCAATCACCCACTATCACGCTTTTAGAGCAGGCATTATCTAGTTGCCCGCCAGGAAATCATATTATGATTGCAGGTGACCTAAATTGCACTTTCGAGCCCTTGAGCTCAGATGATTTGCTGGAGTATGATAGGGCTGATGGTAAAAGGATAATCCCTCGACTTAATTTATCCCCCATTAAAAAATGGACTAGCCTAGCCATTCAACTCAATGCACTGGCCACTGAGTTTGATCTTAGGGCAACAAATGGAAGGACTCCCTCAGATAAACAGGGGGCAAACACCTTTAATAGAGTTGGCTGTCCTTCACGAATCGATTATATTTTACTGGATGTAAACTTATGGGACGAGAAGACTGACATGTTTGTAGGTGCTACGACGGATAGCGATCATAATCCCTTATGCATGACCATGACTAACCCTTGGGCTCCCACATTAAATCCCTTGACCAGTAGGGCAGCAACCTGTATTACTAACATCATTCCTTCTAATTGTAAGAGGCATCTTAAGTGGGACAGGGTTTCTCTGCACGAAGAAAACTTATTGGCTATTTGTAAAATCTTGTCCGAGAAAACAGCAGAACTTAGTGTTGTGGCTTCAGATAAATCCAAGTGTGATATGATCTCGACAGTCCATGTCAGTACTGTAGAGACACTCAGCTCGTATTTTCAGGCTCCTTGTAAGGACAGGACTTTGTGTGTCCACCACAAAACACTAAATCCTTGGTATAACTTAGATTGCAAACTCAAAAGACAATCTTTGTACCTAGCTATCAGAAACAAAAACTGTTCTAGAGTTAAAAGTGCTAGGAAAGATTACAAAGTAGCCTTACATAAAGCTAAGATTGAGTGGGCCGAACGATATTGGTTAGAGCTGAAGGACGCTAGTCTGAGCAAAAACAAGAATCTCTTTTGGTCCCTAGTGAGTCGGGGAAAAGATAGGAACTTAAATACCATACCCAATCATATTGCTGGACTTGATTGGTATAACCATTTTGCGAACCTATATTCCCCTACAGAGGATGGATGTCTGGAGGAGCTATGCAGCACCCCTGACATCCCTCCTATAGGGAACAATAGAGAACGCTTCTCGCGGGCTGAAATAGAGTCAGCAATTCTGAAGCTAGCTCCCGCTAAGGCCCCAGGACCGGACTGCCTGCCAGGAGATTTATTCTTGTCTGATCCTAGAGGGTGGTTGTGTTATTTCTACTTTTTGTTCAATGCCATAGCTGCAGGATGCCCAGTTCCAGATTCCTGGAAAGGCGCAGAAGTGGTTCCAATTTATAAAAAAGGAGACAAGGAAGATCCCTTGAATTATAGGCCTATAAGCCTAACTGATGTAATGCAAAAGGTGCTAGGTAGGGTCCTCCTGCAGAGAATACAATCAGGGGCGGAAGAGGAGGATATCCTCTTGCAATACCAGGCGGGCTTTAGGGCCAATACTGGGACAATTGATCAGGTTTTTAGGCTAATGCTCATATATTGGAAAGTTGTTGTAATTGGGAAAGGTAGTCTCTATATGGCATTTATTGACCTTAAAACAGCGTTTGACCTGGTACCGAGGACCAAATTGTGTCAGATTCTAAATGATATGGGCATCCCACCATTAATTCTTAATTTATTAATATGTCTCCACAAGGGTACTTATGCTCAAGTGAGATGCGGTGTCCAAGGGCAGCTAACGGAGTAGATTCCTGTTGGCAAGGGAGTGCGCCAGGGTTGCGTGATGGCTCCCACCCTGTTCTCTTTGTATGTGAACGGGGTGGTGAAGTTTCTCCAGGAGGACCCAGCCGACGCGCCTATCTTAGTGGGTGACAAAGTGCCAACACTCCTGTTCGCCGACGATACTTTGTTGGTGGCAAAGACTCCAGTTGGGCTTCAAAAATTGTTGAGTAGGTATCAATCCTTCTGCGATGCTCGGGGCTTAGTTATTAATACTACGAAGACAAAGGTTATGGCTTTCAACCCTCCTAAATCCTTCAGGAACAATTTCATACTAAATGGCACCCCCCTTGAGAGAGTCGGGAATTTTGAATATTTGGGTATACGACTCTCGGATAAAATGCTCTGGAGGCCCCATATAGCCAAAATGCTATTGAATCATAGACGCTTGACTGGGGCAATAAGCAAAGAACATCGCTCCTCATATAGTAGGCCTGTTGCCCCTGCGCTCGCAGTCTATGAAGCAAAAGCAGGCAGCTCGGCTCTGTATGGAGCCGAGCTATGGAGGTTCGAAAATGTGGACAAAATAAATAGGTCAGAGCACAAATTTCTGAGGGATTTGGTGACGCTCCCACGAAACACCCCTTTAATACCATTAATGTACGACATGGGTAGGCGTCCGTTTGGAGCTATAGCTAGGCTACGACCTTTGCTCTTCTGGGCTCGCATACGGCGTACCGAAGAGCTTACCAACTACGCTTTAGCTCTAACGGAGCTAATAAATCTGGATGTGAACCATAAGGTCAAGTGGCTATCATATGTGAAGAAAACATTGATGCAACTTGGCCTTAAAGATTTTTGGGATACCCAGACTCCGCCGTGTAAAGCGGAACTTAAGAGATACTATTGGGACTGGTTTGACAGGCAAGAATTATGCAAGCCAATGTTGGGTAGATTGTCAGAAGAGTTCCTCTTGTTTAAGCAAGCCAGATTTCTGGAGCCTTACCTAGATGTGATCCAGGTCCCACGAGATAGGACCCTGTACACTCAGTTTAGGTTCGGCACGCTCCCTGTTAACACTTATATTGCCAAGTGGCATACAGCCAAGAACATGACAGAGCACTGTCCGTGCTGCGGAGCGTTGGTCGAGTGCATTGCCCATGTCCTCTTTGCTTGCCCCACATATGCTACAGCTAGGAGCAAGTGGATAAAACCAATATGTAGCAACATGGGCACCCGCGACTTCCGGTCTGCTCTGCGCATTCTAAAATCTGATCCCAGTGTCCTATTTTCATGCGGAGTGGCCAAGTTCTTAGGCCAAGCCTGGCTAATCAGAATTAGAGCCATACAAGGTGTGACCCTAATGTAGACATACGATTTATTATAGGTGTTTAAACCATATACTATATTGGTCTGCAATGTAACTCCTAAAATATTAATTATGATATAGATAGCACTAGCACCTTATACATTGTTATACACTGCTCACTACAACTGACTTGTCCCCTATATGTACATAGTGTCCCAGAATGAAATCTCTTTTATGATACTTGTTTAATGTTTTTAACCAAATATGCTGCTATTAATTTTATCTTATGAGACTTTTAAACAACTCTCTGTATTACATGATCTTTTTCTCTTTTTATTGTACAGATGCTATTTTATTGCATATATGCTATTCGATGCTTTTATGACACATGCTGTCGAATAAAGCTATTTGAAATGAAATGAAATGAAAAAGGCAGGACATTGGATGCATTCTCCTCCAAATCTGAAAAGTTATCAGAACTGGATTCCGAGGTCACTTGTTCCTGATGTCTCAAGGCACTCATATGTCTGAACTCCTACCTCGCTGCATCAAATTTGTGCCCAAAGGTTAGAACTCTGCCTGTTGCATAGTCTATTTTGTCCCTAAGTAATTTACGTTTTTTTTTGGCCGTGATCTCATCTTCATACTTTTATAGTCTTATATCCATCTCTTTCAAAAGTTTTTTACTTCTTCTTGGCTAGGATGTTTATCTCAAGTGTCTTTTAACTTCTTTAAATCCTCTCCTACTTGATCTAATTCCAAAGCCGCATACTTGGACAAAAGTCCCAACATGTTCTTACAAGTAGATGCCATCAGAGTAGACCATTCCTGCGAGGAGGAGTCGGAGCCATCGGAGCAGGTTGGAGGCAGGTTGGAAGCAGCTACCAGCTCCGAGCCGTGGGCCGTGAGTTAGCTCAGCCCGGCCCTTGGGTTTGCTCTGGGCTGAGTCTCCGGCCGCGCTTGGGCTCTACAGTCCCTGCCTCGGTGGCCTGCTGTGGTGTCTCCCTTGGCCCCCCTCAGCTTCCGGCGGCGGCGGTGACGAGCGTCAGCTACAATGCCACAAGAGTGCCACGTTAGTGCTGTGAGTGCCGCGAGAGCGGAGCAGAGCCACGGGGGGCTTGCCTTTACCTGCCCGGTCTGAGGACCCTGAGGACCCCAAGGGCGCTGAATTCAAACTCTGGAACTCTGGAGTAGCGCGTACCCCTTGGTTGGGTGAGTGCAGTGAGCGCACCACCGTTAGTTGGTGGTTGCAAAGAGTGTGCCTCAGGCGGGGGCAGAGGCGGCCCGGGTAGCACTGGGTTTGGCCTGCGTCCGCCTGTAGAGCCCCACTCACTGGTCTTTGCTCTTTTTTGTATACTTTCAACAACTTAATACCTAACACTTAACAAGTCGTTTGGTGACGTTTGGTGCCTAGCGAACTGTGAGCTGGTAGATGCGAGGAGCTGTGAGGAGCCAGGAGCTGGGAGGAGCGGCCCCTTTATCATCTTGGTACTTCGCTAGCTGAGTTGCAGTAAGTCCTGCTAAGAGTCATGCTAAGAGTCCTGCTAAGAGTGCACTCCTTCCGAGCAATATGACTTCCAAAAAATTACGCTCGGGCGTGTGCTCTCTTCATCTCCAAGTCGGTCACACAAATTAAGGAGATCATATAGTGGCACTAGACAACTGCAGCAACTCTGCTACAAAGCCCACCCAGTTATTACAGGCTTTTTTCGCAAGGTGCCTCGGATTGCACCTGAAGTGGCAGCAGTAATTCAAGACGGACAGTTCTCGAACTGCCACTCAAAAACACTCTCTCCCCTTTTTTCTGTGGAGTCACTGGAAAACACTTGCATTCTCGCTGGGGGCCTGAACCACTCCCGGGAAGGGGTGTGGGCACAGAAGAATGATGTTGTCGAGGATGGTCAAAGTGGGCAATCCTCCGTCGCCCCCTCATATGCAAATTCAGGTTTCGTCGCTCGTGATATCCAACAGAGCCAGCAACAGTCCTCTCCGAACAGGTTAAAGCAAAATTGTATGTCAGGTGGGTTACCTGTTACACCTGACGTTTTCTCATGTACAAAATCGGGCTCAGACTTTCCAGCCAATCTACAGTCAACAACATATCCCTTTGGATGGTCAAAAGTCTGTCTGTACGTCTGTTATCTCACCAGCTGTTTTATCTGCTCGGGGGATATCTGTAAGCGAACAAGCGGGGAGGGTAGTCCGTGTGAGAAGTTGGCCTGGTATATGCTGTCCACTAATTATAGTGGGCACCTTGCACCAGTCCAAACAACCCCTTATTGGAGATAGGTTAAAGACAACCTTTATTGAAAGCTATCCTAGTGGTAGCTATGGAAAGCAGCCTTCAGGCTAAGTCTTGAAGGAATGTAAAGCAGCTTCTTTTACCAGTCTATAATCTCTTGAGTGACCAAATGAAAGAGGACCACACCAGGTATATATATAAAATATATGTAGTTAGTCTTAAACACACCGCTCTAGTCTCTTTATGAGGCCAGAGTTCGAAGTACATACGTTACAAGTCAGTTATCAACAGTAATAGCACAAATACACATTTGTGCCCTAGGGGCGTACCAAACCATATACCAATAAAGTGGTATAAGAACCACGACTGAGCTAGACACAAGGCCTAGAGCCTGTAGAAGTGCTTGGACCACAAGGAACCACCCACGGTAGTGACACAGGGGACCCACGGGGGACGCGTGCAGTGTAGGAACACAGCCGCGAATCACCGTTAACTTCTATGGGGAAAGTCGCGGTTAGGTTTTTTAAAGGAAAGGACACTTAGAAGAGGACTTGGAGCAAACCTCTTTAGAACTAGGCCGTTCTAGAGTCAATACCCACGGGAGCACCGGAGTACTCGAGTTACCTCACCCAGGGAAGCCGGGTGCATAGGTGTCTTTTGGTGTCGGGTTTCGTCATCGTTTTCAATGGCGATCTGCTGCAGCAGGCTGCTGGCGACCAAGTCGAAAGTGTCCGGGTGGATCCAAGAGTGGATAGAAGATCTGAAGGACCTGAAAGCAGAGGGGACAGAGTCTGGGTCACTAGCCAGTGACCAGGAAGGCGATGAGCAGATGCCCACCGATGTCGGGTGCTTCAGGTAGGTTGATGGTCGTCTTGACTCTTCAGCCACGAGGTCCAGGAGGCATCGACGACAACCAGGAGCTGGATTCGAGCTGTCCCTCAACGTTTGTCGATTGCTGCGGTGTCGGCGACTGGATTGGACCCAACAAGCCTTGGCAACAGCAAGTCACATGGAAACAAAGAAAGGACGTTGATGCAGACCAGCAAGGTCTGGGGGACTCACCCAGCGAGAGTAAGTCAGGGCACGTCTGGAGCAACCAGGAAAGCCCAAGCAGAAGAAGAGTTGCCTTCGGGAGGGCCCACTAGCTAACGGACTAGCGACCGCGAAGGAGCCTCAAGTGGACGCACTTGGAGCTGGCTCACAGGACACTCGTGGAGTGGAGGCCAGTGATCTTTGGTGCAGTTGGTGCTGGAGGCGAGGGCTACTCAGAACCCAAAGCACAACTTCGTGGGAGGCCAGAAAGAGGTTGCACTTACAAAAGTTCTTGGTGTTCAGGGGTCATGGTTCCACGTTTCCCACGACAGCTATGTGACTCAGCTTCACTGCGGTCTCAGGGCAGCCTCGGGGAAGTCTGGAAATCCACCTCTGGTGTTGCAAAGACTTCGGCGTCCGGCGGGAGCTTCAGCGATGCAGACCGGACAATTGCTTCTTAGGTGCCTGCCAAGCAGGGGAGTCACTCCTTGACCCCAAGGGAGATTCTTCAGTCCTCTTATCTTCAAGTAGAGCGTCGAAGGTCCAGGATTCAGTTTCAGAGTTTCGTCCAGGGATATCTAAAGTCCTAAGGACTGGGGTCCCATACTTATACCAAGGTAGGGGGTTGGACATACTGTGGGGACCCACCTATGGGAGGGTCAGGGAAGAGGGGTGGTTACACCCATTCCCTTTGTCCAGTTTCGCGCCAGAGCAGGGGCAGGTAGCCCCTGCAACCGGTTTGAACTGGGCTATGCACAGGGACACCAAATGTGCCCCCAGTGCAGGACTTCAAAGCACCAGAGAGTGCTCCCGCCCAGCCCCAATACACACTATTCTGTCTGGGGAGGTGGTTACACCTCCCTTCGACAGGAAACCTATTGTCCAGGCCTCCCCTGCCGGAGTTTCGGTCAGCAGCAGGAGGCCAGACCTGTGTCTGTGGCAGCGGCATCCATTTTGTGATGCCAGGGCTCTGTAAAGTTAATACCGGGTAGCCCGGTGTGTACATGTCTCTCCCTCTAGAAGGGTGGAATGCTACCCCCGCCACCAGAACTGGTGGGGGGGTAGTATTCCAAGATGTTTGACACCAAACACGACATGTTTCCGTGCAGCCATCCCAAAGTTAGCATTTAACGCGAGGTTATAATGCACTTAAGAGTATATGGTCAGGCTGCACCATAAACAGCATCAGAGGAGTGGCTCCGAACGCTGCAGAGGGCCTCTGCTCATGCAGGGGCACCCTCTCACATAAAAACCAAGCACTCTGCCTTCAGGATTGTTAAGGCTTGCCATAGGAGTGACTTATAGGTTTATATGTGTGTGTAATGGTAGTGATATAGGTAGCCTATACCACAGTAAGGGGTGCATGCACCACCTTACCCAGGCTGCAGTAGCAGACCTGTGGTGTCATTTTGGAGGGCCTCCCAGGGGTGGCATAATACATGCTTCAGCCCCTGGTAGGCCTCTGGGGTACCTATGCCCTGGGTACATAGTATACCATATACTAGGGACTTATAAGGGCACTCCAGAATCTAATCAGAGATGCACCTAAGGTACATGGAAACCATTTTAGAGAGGAAGCAGCTAGGCTGGGGTTCTGATTAGCAGGACCCCAGCCAGACTAAAGTCGAAAAACAGTGAAGCATCAGCAAAAAGTGGGGGTACCCATGTGAATCAGATCCTACTCTCCTACACAACCCCCCCCAAATGCAGGGATATTAAACTAACCTTGACCAGTTGAGTCTTCATGTTCTAAGTGGAAGTACCTAGAGAGTCCATCTGCATTGGCATGGTTACTCCCAGGTCTATGTTCCACTGTAAAGTCCATCCCCTATAGGGAAATGGACCACCTTAGCAGTTTGGGGTTTTCACCCTTCATTTGTTTTAGCCATAAGAGGGGCTTATGGTCTGTTTGAACAAGGAAGTGAGTACCAAACAGGTATGGCCTCAACTTCTTCAGAGCCCAGACCACAGCAAAGGCCTCCCTCTCAATGGCTGACCAACGTTTCTCTCTAGGGGTCAGCCTTCTGCTAATAAAAGCTACTTGCTTATCCTGACCTTCATCATTCAATTGTGACAGTACAGCCCCTACCCCCAATTCAGCTGCATCTGTTTGGACAATGAACTTCTTGGAGTAATCAGGATTCTGTAGAATGGGAGCAGTGCACATGGCCTGCTTCAGGTCATCAAATGCCTTTTGACAGCTAGCTGTCCACTGAACCTTTTTGGGCATTCTCTTGGAAGTTGTCATTCAGGGGTGTCACTATTGATCCATACCCCTTGACAAATCTCCTATAGTACCCAGTCAGGCCTAAGAAGGCTCTCACCTGAGTCTGGGTAGTTGGAGCAATCCAGTCCATGATGGTCTGGATTTTGCTCTGCAGTGGTTGAACCTGGCCTCCACCTACAAGGTGGCCCAGGTATACAACCTGACTCTGCCCTATCTGGCACTTGGTAGTGAGGCCTGCCTTTTGCAGGGCCTCCAAAACATTCCTTAGGTGGACAAGGTGATCCTCCCAGGTGGAGCTAAAGACAGCAATATCATCTAGATATGCTGCACTATAGGCTTCCAGACCTGTGAGAACTGTATTCACCAACCTTTGGAAAGTGGCAGGTGCATTCTTCAAACCAAAGGGCATTACCACAAATTGATAATGCCCACTAGGGGTTGAGAATGCTGTTTTTGGCTTTGCATCATCAGCTAGCCTGATCTGCCAGTAGCCAGCTGTTAGGTCAAATGTGCTTAGATACTTGGCTGAGGCCAAAGTGTCTATTAGCTCATCTGCCCTGGGTATTGAATGGGCATCAGTCCTAGTGACTGCATTGAGACCCCTGTAGTCCACACAAAACCTCATCTCTCTTTTCCCACCACTGGTGTGAGGTTTTGGCACAAGGACCACTGGACTAGCCCAAGGGCTATCTGAGGGTTCAATAACTCCCAAATCCAACATTTTCTGGACTTCTGTCCTGATACAGTCCCTGACAT
This sequence comes from Calotriton arnoldi, assembly GCA_963921515.1. Taxonomy (NCBI): domain Eukaryota; kingdom Metazoa; phylum Chordata; class Amphibia; order Caudata; family Salamandridae; genus Calotriton; species Calotriton arnoldi. Next base: position 1,093,337 of record CAWUFW010004677.1, read on the forward strand.
GGTCAGGTTGCCTATAAATCTTATTTTTAATAGGCAGACTGTCCCCAGTGTCCACTTCATGAGTGCACCAGGTGGTCTGACTTGGAGTCAGAGAGAACATATGCCTGAACTGATTGAGCACCTGTCTGCAATCAGTTTGCTGCTGGGTAGTGAGGCTGCCTGCCAAGGCTACACCATCCACTGACCCATCATCAGGGTTCTGTGAGAGCAGGTCAGGGAGTGGGTCACTCTCTTCCTCCTGTCCCTCATCAGTAGCCATGAGCAAGCCCATGTCTGCCCTGTCCACATATGGCTTCAATCTGTTGACATGGAGAACCCTGTGGGGACTCCTGGGTGTTCCTAGGTCTACCAAATAGGTAACCTCACCCTTCTGCTCAACAATGGTATGGGGTCCACTCCATTTGTCTTGGAGAGCTGCTGGGGCCACTGGCTCCAACACCCACACCTTCTGCCCTGGCTGGAAACAGTCAGTACAGCCTTTTGGTCATGCCAGTCTTTTTGGAGTTCCTGGCTAGCCTCAAGGTTTTTAGTTGCCTTTTTCATGTACTCAGCCATCCTGGAGCGGAGACCAAGTACGTAGTCCACTATCTCCTGCTTTGGGGGCTTGAGACGTAACTCCCATCCTTCCTTCACCAGGCACAATGGACCCCTGACAGGGTGACCAAACAAAAGTTCAAAAGGGCTGTACCCAACCCCCTTTTGAGGCACCTCCCTGTATGCAAATAAAAGGCAGGGCAAGAGTATGTCCCATCTTCGCCTAAGCTTCTCTGGGAGCCCTTTAATCATGCCCTTCAAGGTTTTGTTGAATCTCTCAACTAAACCATTGCATTGTGGGTGATAGGGTGTGGTGAACTTGTAAGTCACTCCACACTCCTTCCACATTGCCTTCAAGTATCCAGACATAAAGTTTGCACCCCTGTCTGATACAACCTTCTTAGTGAAGCCCACTCTTGAGAAAATTCACCGGAGGGCTCTTGCCACCACAGGTGCTGTAGTGGTCCTAAGGGGAATAGCCTCTGGGTACCTGGTGGCATGGTCCACCACCACCAGGATAAACCTGTGCCTAGATGCTGTTTGGGGATCCATGGGACCAACAATGTCAATCCCCACCCTTTCAAAGGGGACCCCCACCACAGGTAGTGGTATCAGGGGGGCCTTTGTAGTGCCACCTGCCTTGCCACTGGCCTGGCAGGTTACACAGGAGCAACAAAACTCCTTGGTGTCTTTAGACATGTGGGGCCAGTGAAAGTGAGGGACAATTCTGTCCCAAGTCTTGTTCTGGGCCAGGTTACCTGCTAGAGGAATGTCATGGGCTAGGGTCAATAGGAAGCCCCTGAACTTCAGAGGTATAACCACCCTCCTGGTGGCACCAGGCTTGGGGTCTCTACACTCTGAGTACAAGAGTCCATCATCCCAATACACTTTATGGGAACCACTAGCATTCCCAGCAGCCTCAGCAGCAGCTTGCTGTCTGAGGGGTTCAAGAGAGGGGCAGCTCTGCTGCTCCTGGCTCAGATCTGCCCTGGAAGGGCCCCTGTCCCTAAGAACTCAACCTGATCAGGCTCAAGCTCCTCTGGGACAGTTCCTTCCTCAGGACTGAGATCATCTCCCTGAAGAGACTGATCTTCCTTCTGAGCCAAGGGGAAGGCACTGCCTTTACCCTACTACTCCTCCTCTTGGATGGCACTTGGTCCATTGTTCCAGAATCCAAGGCCTGTTCAGTGTTAGACATTTTGCCCTGTGACCTGGTCACAGCAAACACATCTGCAGGGATGCCCAGCATTTCTGCATGGGTCCTGAGCTCCACTTCTGCCCAAGCTGAAGTTTCTAGATCATTGCCAAGCAAGCATTCAACTGGTAGGTCTGCACTCACCACAATCTTCTTAAGGCCAGTTACCCCTCCCCAGGAGAAGTTAACAACTGCCAGAGTATGGTCTGTTCTGACATTGCTAGCATTGGTCACTTGGTACATTTCACAAGTATAATCTGCCCAGGATCCACAAGGTCTTGTGTCACCATGGTGACACTTGCCCCTGTGTCCCTAAATGCCAAAGCCTCTTTTCCATTTATTAATGGCTGTTGCCTGTACTTGCCCAGATTACTGGGACTCACAGAGGAGGTCACATCCATGCCTCCATCACAGACTAGGACAGCCTGAGTGAGTTCTCTGACTAGGCCAGAGCTCATCTCATTACCTAGGGTCAACCCTACTAAACCCTTGGCTTGTGTACTCCCACCACCAATTGTAACTGCACTAGGGGGAACACGTGCCTTAGGGGCATTGGTGGGGGCTGGAATAGAGTCTTTGGACCTGGTGCAATCACTGGTCCAGTGTGTCTTTTGCTTACAGACTTTGCACCATGGTTTCTTTTGGCCTTTCCCTTTGTTAGACTGTGAATCCCCGCCTGAAGAAGATTTTTGGGGGCCTTGTGAAGACTTCTGGTCTTTACCCTTCTCCCCACCCTTGTCAGAGTTCTTAGAATCTTGCTTCTTTGGGTCACCACCTTGGTTCTGTACCTTCTGCCTCACCCTGGTTCTGACCCATTTGTCTGCCTTCTTTCCCAATTCTTGGGGAGAGGTCAGATCAGAGTCCACCAGGTACTGATGCAACAGCTGATTTTTACAGTTATTAAGAATCTGCTCCCTCATGATAAGATTGTACAATCCTTTGAAGTCACAAACCTTACTGCCCACTAACCAACCTTCCAGAGCCTTAGCAGAGCAATCAACAAAGTCCACCCAGTCTTGATTCTGTGCCTTTTGGGTATCTCTGAACTTTAACCTGTACTGTTCAGTTGTTAGGCCAAACCCATCAATCAATGCACTTTTTAAGACTGGATAATTATCAGCATCCTCTTCTCTAACAGAGAGGAGCTTATCTCTACCTTTGTCTGCAAAGGAGAGCCACAAGATTGCTGCCCACTGCTCCTGAGGGACCCTCTGTACTTTACAGGCCCTCTCCAGTGCAGAAATCCATTTGTGGATGTCATCCCCACTCTGGTAGGGAGGGACAATCTTGCTCAGGTTTCTATGGTCATAACACCTTTCCCTACTACTAGGGAGGTTGCTGCCACCATGGGACTCTAGTCCCAACTTTCTTCTTTGTCTTTGAAGCTCTAGGGACTCCCTGTCTATAGCCAACTGCTCTCTTCTGAGTCTCAACTGAGCTTCCCCATACTTGAGCAGTCTCTCTTTCCTTTCACTGGAGGATTCCCTCCTATTAGAGGAAACAGAGGTCCCTACTGAGGTGTCAGAGTGGTTAGACTCCTGAGAAGGAGATCTAGACCTTCTGGGCACACTCACAACTCTTCCTGTGGGGACAAAGGGGAGGTCATCCTGATCCTCCTCCTCATCTACAGGAGGAGCTGCATTTTCCAGGGCAAGGTCATTGTCACCTTCCTGGCCAGTTTCAGAGGTCAGGTCCTGGGGATTTTCATCCCTGGTCCCTTCCTCATCTTCTGCCCCACCCTCTTTGCCTACCCTTGCAGACCCTATGGGTCTTCTAAGATCATCTAGCAGAAGCATCTCCAGGAGACGTTGGGTGTTGGAACTTTTGCCTGTCTTCAACTTCCTAATCTTGCACAACTCTCTCAATTCCACGAATGGGAGGTTGTCATATTTGGATGGCAGGAGCCCACTGGTTCCTGGTAGTGAAGACATTTCTAGTGAGGTGTGGTGTATGCACTACCTACTCTAGTGTGGCCTACTAAACTCTCTTGAGTTGTAGAAATGGTGTGCTAGGCCCTTAACACACAACTCTAAGTTCAGTAGAACTTACTGTATACTAAGCTTGTTTTTATATGTACCTAAGGTACCCTTAGTGGTTTTCAGTTGATCAATTCAATTGAGATTATCTGGTAAAACAATAGCAAGCTGGAATCCCACACGCTGCACACCAATGTGAGAAGTTGGCCTGGTATATGCTGTCCACTAATTATAGTGGGCACCTTGCACCAGTCCAAACAACCCCTTATTGGAGATAGGTTAAAGACAACCTTTATTGAAAGCTATCCTAGTGATAGCTATGGCGAGCAGCCTTCAGGCTAAGTCTTGAAGGAATGTAAAGAAGCTTGTTTTACCAGTCTATAATCTCTCGAGTGACCAAATGAAAGAGGACCACACCAGGTATATATATAAAATATATGTATTTAGTCTTAAACACACCCCTCTAGTCTCTTTATGAGGCTAGAGTTCGAAGTACATACGTTACAAGTCAGTTATCAACAGTAATAGCACAAATACACGTTTGAGCCCTGGGGTGTACCAATAAAGTGGTATAAGAACCACGACTGAGCTAAACACAAGGCCTAGAGCCTGTAGAAGTGCTTGGACCACAAGGAACCACCCACGGTAGTGACACAGGGGACCCACTGGGGACGCGTGCAGTGTAGGAACACAGCCGCAAATCACCGTTACCTTCTATGGGGAAAGTCGCGGTTAGGTTTTTAAAAGGAAAGGACACTTAGAAGAGGACTTGGAGCAAACCCCTTTAGAACTAGGCCGTTCTAGAGTCAATACCCATGGGAGCACCGGAGTACTCGAGTTACCTCACCCAGGGAAGCCGGGTCCATGGGTGTCTTTTGGTGTCGGGTTTCGTCGTCGTTTTCAATGGCGATCTGCTGCAGCAGGCTGCTGGCGACCAAGTCGAAAGTGTCCGGGTGGATCCAAGAGTGGATCGAAGATCTGAAGGACCTGAAAGCAGAGGGGACAGAGTCTGGGTCACTAGCCAGTGACCAGGAAGGCGATGAGCAGATGCCCACCGATGTCGGGTGCTTCAGGTAGGTTGACGGTCATCTTGACTCTTCAGCCACGAGGTCCAGGAGGTGTCGACGATGACCAGGAGCTGGATTCGAGCTGTCCCACGACATCTGTCGATTGCTGCGGTGTCGGCGACCGGATTGGACCCAACAAGCCTTGGCAACGGCAAGTCATGTGGAAACAAAGAAAGGACGTTGATGCAGACCAGCAAGGTCTGGGGGACTCACCCAGCGAGAGTAAGTCAGGGCACTTCTGGAGCAACCAGGAAAGCCCAAGCAGAAGAAGAGTTGCCTTCGGGAGTGCCCACTAGCCAACGGACTAGCGACCGCAAAGGAGCCTCGAGTGGACGCACTTGAAGCTGGCTCACAGGACACTCGTGGAGTGAAGGCCAGTGATCTTCGGTGCAGTTGGTGCTGGAGGCAAGGGCTACTCAGAACCCAAAGCACAACTTCGTGGGAGGCCAGAAAGAGGTTGCACTTACAAAAGTTCTTGGTGTCCAGGGGTCACAGTTCCACATTACCCACGACAGCTACGTGCCTCAGCTTCACTGGGGTCTCAGGGCAGCCTCGGGAAAGTCTGGAAATCCACCTCTGGTGTTGCAAAGACTTTGGCATCCAGCGGGAGCTTCAGCGATGCAGACCGGACAATTGCTTCTTAGGTGCCTGCCAAGCAGGTAAGTCACTCCTTGACCCCAAGGGAGATTCTTCAGTCCTCTAATCTTCAAGTAGAGTGACGAAGGTCCAGGATTCAGTTTCAGAGTTTCATCCAGGGATATCTAAAGTCCTAAGGACTGGGGTCCCATACTTATACCAAGTTAGGGGGTTGGACATACTCTGGGGACGCACCTATGGGAGGGTCAGGGAAGAGGGGTAGTTACACCCATTTCCTTTGTCCAGTTTCACACCAGAGCAGGGGCAGGTAGCCCCTGCAACCGGTTTGAACTGGGCTAAGCACAGGGACACCAAATGTGCCCCCAGTGCAGGACTTCAAAGTACCAGAGAGTGCTCCCGCCCAGCCCCAATACACACTATCCTGTCAGGGGAGGTGGTTACACCTCCCTTTGACAGGAAACCTATTGTCCAGGCCTTCCCTGCCGGAGTTTCGGTCTGCAGCAGGAGGCCAGACCCGTGTCTGTGGCAGCGGCATCCATTTTGTGATGCCAGGGCTCTGTAAAGTTAATACCGGGTAGCCCGGTGTGTACATGTCTCTCCCTCTAGAAGGGTGGAATGCTACCCCCGCTGCCAGAACTGGTGGGGGGGTAGTATTCCAAGATGTTTGACACCAAACACGACATGTTTCCTTGCAGCCATCCCAAAGTTAGCATTTAACGCGAGGTTATAATGCACTTAAGAGTATATGGTCAGGCTGCACCACAAACAGCATCAGAGGAGTGGCTCCGAATGCTGCAGAGGGGCTCTGCTCATGCAGGGGCACCCTCTCACATAAAAACCAAGCACTCTGCCTTCAGGATTGTTAAGGCCTGCCATAGGAGTGACTTATAGGTTTATATGTGTGTGCAATGGTAGTGATATAGGTAGCCTATACCACAGTAAGGGGTGCATGCACCACCTTACCCAGGCTGCAGTAGCAGACCTGTGGTGTCATTTTGGAGGGCCTCCCAGGGGTGGCATAATACCTGCTTCAGCCCCTGGTAGGCCTCTGGGGTACCTATGCCCTGGGTACATAGTATACCATATATTAGGGACTTATAAGGGCACTCCAGAATCCAATCAGTGATGCACCTAAGGTACATGGAAACCATTTTAGAGAGGAAGCAGCTAGGCTGGGGTTCTGATTAGCAGGGCCCCAGCCAGACTAAAGTCAAAAAACAGTGAAGCATCAGCAAAAAGTGGGGGTACCCATGTGAAGCAGATCCTACTCTCCTACAGTCCGGATGATATATTGGACGATGCTCCTTCTATGGTTGAGAAGTCAATTGCACGTGAAAGGTTAAACCTAGGGGAAGACTTTACTCTCCCAGACATTGACATAGAAACCCATACAAGGGGCTGGGAAGTCCCTCACAAGGACGTTCATCCGATGAGCGGTCTCAGGGGAGATAATACTCCAATTATAAGTTATTCTCCTAGGCGTTTCTCTTTGCCTCTTTTGTAATGTAGTACAAGTCATTTGAGTGGCACTTCTTCGGAGTCTGTCCACGATGTTTTTTTACCCTGTACACAACCAAAGTTGGGAAATGAGAGGGATGTTGTGCCTTCGGAATATTTGCATTGAAAAAAAATTAAATTCCATTGTGTCTTTACTAGAGAAATCTGTTTTAAGTTCTGACCATATATTGGAAATGATCTCTGTAATGTTGTTTGAAGTACAAAAGGCAACTAAGTTTGATTCTGTTCAACCCATGTCTACGATGCATCCCCATACGGAAGAACTGGTAAATATAAGGCTTCCTTCATCCGTCCCCTTTTGAGAGTCGAGAGATGTCTATGTTCAAGCGGGAATACCTCTTTATCTGTTGCCCCCTAGTGAATCCACGTGTAATTTTGAAAAAGAAGAGTTATGTTTGAGTACTCTTTTTGGGGAGGACGTATTGGGACCCCCACCGGAAAGGTCTATAATAAAACCTTCCCCTTTGTTTAATAATGGTAAAAAAGGGGGTGCTAGAGAAACTGAGAAAATTAGGGTTTCCAAAAAACAAGGGGAGAGGGGGAGGGGGAAGTTTTGACTCCGTCTACCTCCCAGGCTTGTTTCTCAAACCTGCCTGAGAAGGGAGGGCTGAAAGCAAGGAAGAGGGGATGCCCCACAACAAATCATAAGGGGGAAAATATGAAAAAGAAACACAAAAAGTTGAGGCGATTTTCTAAACGAAAAACGTCAAAATTGCATTTCTCATGGATCCTTGGAAGCCAGAGTGACATGCCAGTATTAAAGGAGGAGGGAGACCCCAAACCCCTGTCTGATGAGGGTGTTCCTATCTAGCCCCACATAGTGCATATGTCAACGGCTGGGGGAGAGGGGGTCTCTGGAACAGGAGAATCGTTACCAAATTCTATGTCGCAGTACACTCAAGTATCTCATACTCCCTTGATTAACGAGTTGGTTGATCACTCTGAAAGGGAACCACAAACGGGAGGTGGGACTTCTATGCTCCAGACTTGGTTTGGGGTTTCTGGGGCTGGGGTGGTTGATAATCCAGAGGAGGGGTACCAAACACGGAGCACCAAGCAGGTTGTGTGGAATAGAGCCCTTACAGGGAATACATCTTTGCCTATCAGAAGTTTAGAGGCCCCAATTTCCACGACGGTGCCGTATTCGAACATTCAGCCCAATGATGGCTCACATGTTGTCAGTTGTGGCGATAGGGTCCCTCTATGGATCCCCCCAAGGGATGCTTCAAAGAAACTCAGTATGGTGCAGAGTGCTCTATCACCCATGGTGGATTTTACTTGGCTATTTGACAATGAATCCTATCCGGTAAACCGAGGATCCATTCTTCGTCTATTTTCAGAAATAGAGGCATTAAGGTTGATATCAAGTAAGGATATTTTAAATGTGAAGATTAATTTACATGACACCTTCTCCTACTCTAGAGTTACTTTTTGCTCTTTGATCATTGGCAACTTGGTTATGCAGAATTGTGAGCATTTCCTGAAACGAGGGCTTGATATAGCATCCGTTCCCGAATATGAGGAATATCCCTCTATGTATTCTCCAACGCAGTGTCCGACAGCTTTTAGGGCCGTTAATTCTGTGGCACTAGATGCAATGGGTCCCGAGTTTGAGTATTCTTTGGGTAACACCAAAAATATTGTGGTTTCCCTGGATAGAAGGGGCCGCTCAATAAATCTGGTGTCTGATATGGTAGCTGTTCCCCAGGCCTTAGATCTAGAAGCAGAATCGTTCCAGTGGACCTGGGTGGCAAGAGCATTGAATAATACCTGTCCGGAAGCAGAAAGAAGCGTTCCTTTTAGGTAGCCTGGGTGGGTTACTTCTATCTTGGAATATGGCTGGCTTGGGTCATAACAAGGCAAAATTGAATTATTTGAAAACCTTGAATCCTCTAATCATCTGTTTGCAAGAAACTTGGTCTTGCAAGGATTTTGATTGCGATGGTTATTTTACTCTTTCCTGCCATGCTAAACGTTCTGAAAGAGGTCACGCTAGTGGGGGAGTCTCTATTTTGCTTAAGAACTCGATTAATTGGAACCAGAAGGTATTTTGCCATCCTTCAAATCTTTGACCATGCTTGAAGTTGGCTTGTTTGGGAGACCGTTGTAGGCCTATTTTGTTCCTTGTGGCAAATCTATATATCCCTCCTGGGAGAAACTTTGATCATCTGTTGAGTACTTTTTTCTTATTCATTCATGATATAGCCATCAGGGAAGAATGTCCTCTAGTGGTAATAGTTGGAGACTTAAATGCCAAAATTTCCAACTCTGCTCTAGAGATTTACGCAAATATCGATAAAGAGGAAACTTGGCATATCCCTGAGATTCTTTTACCGGAAAAAATAAAAACAGATAAACGGGGCTTCTCCTTGTTGGATAGTATTAGAAGCACAGACCTTGTTATTCTAAACGGGAGAGTGCCCATTGATAAAATAGCCCAATTTACCTTTCACTCCCATCACACTCAGAGTCTTTTAGACTATGCAGTTGTGTCTTATCAAATGTTTGGGGCTTGTGAAAACGTATTTGTCCTTCCATCGGTATGGAGTGACCATAGTATAGTGGGTATGACAATGGCTTTTGCTCTTCCCGCACTGGATTCAGGGAATCCGGACCAGGGCATGGTGGTCTATAATAAAGCAAATGGACGCTCCTTTTGGACGTTTAAAAATATCACAGAAGTGAGCTTAATAGTGAAGAAGACTCATGTAGAACAGGAGGGTTATGCATATGCGAATGTTATTCAGCACTTTGAGGCCCAAATGGAAGAGATACGGAATTTAAGTTCTAGATCTGCTGGTCCCTGTTCGTTTAAACAGGGCATGTCATCATTGAAACTGTTGAACCAGGAAATTAATCGACTAGTTCGAAATCAATCTATTCAATTTTCAATAGGTCAACAGCAGGAAATTATTCGCCTCAAGCGAATAAGAAGCCGCCGTAAACTTAGCGAAAAGAGAAGGGAGTTTGATGCCAAATGGATTGGGTTGAGGGAAGCTGCAAGGGCCAAAGACTCAAGAAAGTATTGGCACTTGATATCGGAATACTGTGACTCAAGGCAGAGGGCTTTACCTATACCGATTCCAGAAAAGGAGTGGGTGGATTATATCTCTTCACTAAATAAAAACAATAGTTCAGTAGCTCCAGTAACGATACACATGGAAGAGTCTTCTCTCCTTGAATATGGTCCCCCGTCAGGGGATGAGGTAGTAGGTTTTATAAAGAACGCCAGAACCTCCGGCGCACAGGGGCCGGATGGAATTCCGATTGCGTTAACCAAAAAGGGGTCAGCTGCATGGGGATCTCTTTTGGCGCCATTGTTCAAACACTGCTTTCGAATAAGTAACATTCCGCCCTCTTGGAAGGGGAGTATCATTGTCCCTTTGTATAAAAAGGTTCTGCAAACGACACCAGCTAGTTTTAGACAGATTGCTCTGTTGGATGCCTCGGGCAAGTTGTTTGCAAAAAGTATTCTATGTCATCTACAGCAATGGGCCCATGATCAGAATATTTTACCTCCAGAGCAAGCTAGCTTTAGAAAGAACCATGGTACTCTGGACAACATTGAGGTTGTCCTGACCATTATATAGAAATATGTCTTCTTGCGAAGTATGCCAGTTTATACGGCATTTATTGACTACTCCACAGCGTTTCACAAAGTCGACCGCCAAACGCTGTGGAGAAAGTTTGACCAACTTGGCATGCCACAGCACCTTTTGGGTCTTGTCATAGAATTACACACAGATACTTGGTGTCAGGTCCTGATGGGAGGTGCGCTGGGGCTATCACGTAAGATTAAAACGTACAATGGGCTAAAGCAGGGTTGCTTGTTGGCCCCTTTATTGTTTTCTTTGTACATATCTGATCTTCCCGCCGCTTTGAATTCAGTGCGGGGGGATGCCCCCAAGATTGGCATAATGTCTGTGGGCTCTTTATTATATGCGGATGACGTTGCAGTCTTTTATTTAACGCCTATTGGTCTGCAGCGTCATCTGGATGTCCTAACTAGATATGCAGAAGCCCACTTTTCGAAAATTAATATTGCTAAAAGCAAAATTTTGGTCTTCCGCAAGAGAGGTCATAGACTAAAGAGACGTTTTAAGTGGTCACTGGGGTCCGAAGAACTGGAATTGGTGGACTCCTATTTATATCTGGGGAAGGTCTTTTCGAAAACTGGGCGAGATCTAGACCACATTAATCTCTGTGTCAGCAAGGCTGACTCCCAGGCGGGAGCTTTAAATAGATTTTACAAAACTTGTGGGAAACGCCATTTTGGTCATGTTTTGTTAGTCTTTACAGTAAAAATTCCCCCCTCATTAATATACGCTGTTGAGGTATTGGATACGAAACACTGGCTTTCTTTTGACAAGGCTGAAAATCGAATCCTTCGTCAAATTTGCAATCTAAATTCTCAGGCTGCTGCACATGTCTTATGTCTGGAATTTGGTTTAGTTTCCTCATATGTTTTATCCTGGGCTGCGGTTTTGAGATGGGGTAATTCTCTGTGCTGGGGGGAGGAGGGCACTCTCAGAGCTGCCTTGAGAATAGAAATCTTCGATAATTGAGAGAACATTCAACATTTTTTAGGTCCTTCGTTCAAGCAAATGACTCATTTGGGCTTACTTTGAATATCGATTCCCCCATGTCAAAAACTGCACTAAAGCTGTTCATAAAGAAGTTTGCAACCCTCTATCAGCTTGGCTAGAGACACCGACTTAAGCCAGACCAAGACTTGTAAGGAGTTGGTTTGTGGGAGTGCTTTGGGGAATAGACCACAGCCTTATTTAACATGGAACCTTCCTCATGGAATCAGAAGGCTAATTCTTTTATTAAGAATTAATTTGTTGCCCTTAAGAGATGTTACCGGTATTTGGGACAAAATTCCTAGTGAGGAGAGAATCTGTGAAATGTGTAATTCGCAAATTCAAGATTTTAATCATGTGTTATTTGTTTGTACGAAGTTACAAAAGGCCAGGCATATGTTTTTAAGACCTGCTTTCATCAAATATAATATTCATTTTGCCCAGGAGGCCCATTTTTTCTGTCCCCTCCAAATGAAATGGTTTGTTTTAAGATATATCAATTTTTTAAAACATTTCTGGTTATTTATTAGATAATTTTTAATGCTATTTTTGCACATTGTAATATCTGCTGGTTGAATATGGAAGAATTTTGCATTGTACATAAAGTATTCCTTTTTTTAATCTATTTGTGCACTTTTGTGGACCTCTGTTGGAGTTCCATATCAAAATAAAATAAATAAATTGAAAATAAAATTTAAAAAAATTGACCATTCCTCTAATAATTTAGGGTGGGGATTCTGATTAGTAGATGTAATCAAAATGCGCAAACCACGTGGTACTCGGGGAAATGATCGTTGGATATAGCTCAATGATATGTAGATCTATTACTAATTCTAAAATTAACTGAATAGTATTAGTAGAGGACTAAACCCACTTGGGATTTGTGTAAGATTGACTCTTAGGATTAGATCACTTGACAACAATCTGGTGAATTAGGTTTTAACATGTATGATGTTAAATTATGCAATAGTTGTAACAGCACATCAAAAGTGAGATTATAATATTAATTGATGTTTGGTAAAATTTTGTTAATCCTCTGCAAAATTTGTGTTTGAAGACGTCACCCCAGTCTTTTTACTATGTCATTCTAGGAAGTGGTTTGTTCACTGTTTTTAAAAGAGATTGGTATCAATTCACTGCATTGGCTTTGACAAAGACCTTTCAGGTCGATATGCATCAGGCAGCGTAATAAAATTACTGGTGTGATTATCCCTGGAGTGCCAGCTTTTCTTTGTTTGGATTTCAGCAAAGGATTGAGCTATTTGTAATGCGGGCCCTGCTCCTGCTGCCGTGCACCGGACCGATAAGTGGATGTACTTGGCAAACAGCAGGGCAATATATATAGATATATATATTGCCTACTGGTGGTTGCCAGTAGGTATAGTTGCAACCATGTTTCAATAGGATAAGTGTTTTTTGATTTACCTATATCTTTGACGAATCTTCACAACATTTCCAAAAACAGTGCTGTGGTGATTCTAGTTGTGCATGGAATGTTTCGGAGTGATCCATCAAGCAGGGGCCAAGAAAAGGGGAGGTCATAAAAGTGCATTTCCATTGTTTATTCTCATAGAGTCTTTAGACAGGCCTGCAGCCTGAACCACTGGACAGAATTACACCGAATTTGGCAGAAAGGTAGATTTTGTTCCAGAGATTACGCTTTTAGTTATTTGGTGCAAATCCATTTAGTAGTTTTGAAGATATTAAAGGAAAACCAAAGTTGTATATCTGAGTGGAGCCTAAACACAGATCTCATGGTTGTATCTGATTGGCTGCCAACACTTCAACCAGAAAGTGTTGGCAGCCATCTTGGGACCAATATACATGATAACACAACACTGAAATGCACTGTAGTGAATGGCAGGTTTTGAGGGTCACAAAAAGGAGAACGTATAAAGGGTGATATCAGATTTTAGTTACAATATAAATCATTTGTTGATGGTACCATACTAATTTTAGGAATTGTGGTGTGTTCTAAGGTGATTTTACCCTGTGGAAAAGCCTTCCACTGGGATTTCATGAATCATGTTTGAGAGGAAACTGTTTTCTCATAATTTTCCCATAGAGGTTGTGGAAGGTGCTCCAGAAACTAAAATGAGAGCATATTTTCTGTAAATTCACACTATCTTTCCCAGCCGTATGAAAATGAAGTCTGTCATTCTCAGTAAATCATGTACCTCCAACAGGAGCATCCTCTCAGTTGATTCCTTGTGCTCTACTGCAGTCTCCCAGAGTTTTCTAAAGAACAACTAGAGTGCTAACACTGTTACTTATGACAAAAGTATGGCACACCTGAAGCCATGTTGATTGAATCAAACTGATAAAACTTAAAACATTTAATTTAGAAAGGAACAAAATGAGGAGGTTCAGTTTGTCATAGAAATTACGGTTAGTGATGTAGAACACATTTTAAGTGAGTTCTCAAATATCTTCTTCTTCTATTGCCCTAAAACATTCTGATATGAAGACTGAAAACATGAACTTTCAACACTAGCAGCAGACTGCCAGTAAACTCCCTGATGATCAGCAGCTTTACTACAGTTTTCTGATGAGCAACTAGAGTGCTAACATTCTGAATTCATGCCAAAAGTGTGGCACATCTGAACGCTAACTTGATGGAATTGAAGTAGAAAACTGAAAGCATTTTCTACTGAGGAAACTGGAGTAAATTAGGTAGCTTTATAAAATAAATGAGTCTCCAAAGAAGGCCACCAGTGAAAAAAGAGCACACATATCACTCAAATGTAGATCAAGTATAGCCCAATGACAGAAGTGTGCAAAACACTTATTTTATTTGTTTTTTTGTGGTTTTATATAGCGCAGACTTGACCCGAAGGTATAGGAGTGCTTTATGTGAGCATCAGTTACATTAAACAGGCACAAATTCATTCTGGTTTTAGGCATGGGAGGATTAAGTGATTTGGCCAGAATCATAGGCTACCGAGCTGACGTTGAAACTCGAACCTAGTTCCCCAGTTGAAAGTCTGCAGCTCTGGTCGTAACGCCACATCCTCTCCCTGATGTGTAACATATAATCAAATGATCAACTGGATAAAAAAAACGTAAAGATACCAAATTATTTAAAAGTTCTTTGTTGCTATTTGAGAACTCAGAAAATATGTCACCATTTTAGTTATTTAGAGCACTAAACATAATGTCTAAGGGTATAAGACCCTCTCATGAAAGAGAGTGGACATGTAAGTGATGGCCCAGATTTTTTTTTTCAATTTGTTTTTATATTCGCGAATCCGTTCGTGAAAAGTCTCAATACGTACATTCCGGTACAGTGGATATTTTCGAAATTGGAGTGATTTTTAGAAACATTTGCAAAAATATATACACCTAATAAAATTATTGTTTGAGGTAAGTGCTTTACTAACATGACATAAAAACATAGGGGGATATTCTCAAGAACGTGTGATAATTATCGCAAAATTAGCTTAACGCAACTTTGCACATCGCAGTCCATCGCGGGAAAATAACACCGTGTTAACGTTGTATTCTCAACCCGGCGGCACCATGCAATAGTCGCACGATAACGCACCAAGTGACCGCGTTAAAATCAACGCAACGCAGAAGAAATGCGAAACACGAACGCAAAAAAAGTTGCAATGCCCCAAATCGCGATACAAAAATCAGCGATAACCAGCAACAGGCCTGCAATTCCCACGCATCATGCGGGAAAATGCACCATAAAAGCAGAAAAAAAATAAAGACAAAAAAAAGTGAAACTGCGTAGCACCATGGATGCACCCGGACCGAGTGCAGAGGACAACACGAACCCCACAAGCCCCACAGATGACCAGCAAGGAACCTCGGGGTTGGGGAAGGCCAAGGAGAAGAGGAAGAGGAAGACGCGGTTCAGTCCGCAGGAAAACAGGATCATCGTTACGGAGGTGATAGAACACTACCAACAACTGTTCATCACCTCCAACGTGTCATTGGCAACAAAGACGCAAACATGGCAGACTATCTTGGTCCATGTGAATGCAGTTGCAGAGTTGAGGAGGACAATGGAAGAGGTCAAGAGGCGCTGGAATGATGTGAAGGGCAAAACCAAGAAGAAACTCGATGCCACCATGAAAGCAGCAACGCAGATTGGAGGTGGGGGTCCAGCGGCACACCAGGAGCTGGATGACATGGCGAAAATGGTGGCCACAGTCATCAGTCGGGATACGGTGCAAGGAGTAGTGGATCCGGACACTGCTCAACATGACCTGACACAACATCAACAGGGTGAGTACCGACCAGGGACTGGGGGGACGGGGGGAGATGGGCACCATGGCACACATGCACAATTAAGTAGAGCACACTGCACACCCACAATGACTCTGGATCATGTCCCTGATCTCCTTGGCATACTGCAGCACACATAGAAACAGCAAGTAGGCCCCCGTCCACAATGTGTCCGGAGGGGGCCCTCCGCACACATTACTAATCTCACAACAAACCCATACACATGTGCTGAACCCTGCAAAGCTGCGGGTCCGTGAGCCACACTGACAATGCAAGTGACACTGCATGACCATTAGCATGGCTGCAGTCCAATTATCATGACATGGTGCACGCCACGACACTGAGGTGACTGAGTGTGGACCACATCCGGAAAGGAACAGGTCACACTCTGACACATCCACGTGCACAAACAACCCCTGACGTCAACAACACATCTGCGGACAAACCATGCCCAAGAGTCACAACTCGACCAAGAGCCCAATTTACCCAAGTCCACAACATCTCAGCACTGTAGAAGCACAGAAGTCAAAGGCACACCGCCTAAAAGGGATAAGGGGCAGCCAAATCAGAGCTGCAGGGGCGACTCACCCACAATGCAGCACGCACACATAAGAATAAGAGCACCTCAACATTGACAACAAAGTGATACAAACTGCAACACTTTCACAACAGAACACAGGACACAACTGGTGCCGCATGTGTGTACAAAATGGCCAATCACATCTGGCATAGCAGGAAACTGTGAGATGACAATGTACGAGTACAACCTCACATCCGTGATGTAGTACAAATGTCCACTGTCCCGCATCAAATAGGCATCTCCTCACAAACAGTCACAATGTACATAGTCATGCAGTCTGTATGTAAACTCCGCCAATGCGTCAACATACATGGAACACACTGTGAAACTGCATCTCCCCTTTACATTGCAGAGGGACAATCAACACCTCCTGCAGAGCAGACCCTACATCACGTCAGCGATGATGGAGACGACCTCCAGGACATCGACTTTGACGAACTCCAACGGTTCATGGACAACCACCGCACCCCACCTCCAGTAGCAGGGCAGCCCAGCACCATCGAGGTGATCCCACCCCCTGCACAGACCACACAGCAGGAAGCACCCACCACCACGTCTGGCTCCCAGCACCTCACCGAAGAACACATGGCGTTCCAACGCTGTGTGTTAGACTGCCAAAAGGAGCTGGAAGAACAGGTGCGGGTGGGGTTCGACCTCATGGCAGCCAAACTAGATGCCATACGTGGGTGTCTAAATCCCATCAGGGACCACTTACACTCCCTAACGGTCACCCACAGTCCGCCCCATGCCCTCCAACAATCCATGGCTGGCGTCGCTGGAGTCATGACTCAGAGACAACAACTGTCTAGTCAGAGTGGCTACAGCCATGTCATCCGTGATTTGGGAAACATGAGGAGGGTCATGGAGAACATGGAGCGGATGCAGGCACAAAGAATGGCTACCACGGCTGCACACGAGAAAGCTGTAGATGGGATCTTCCATGCCCTGGAGATCCTCATCATGGGAATGATGCCAGAAGACATTGCACAGATGAATGCTGCTGCTACTTCTACATCCACATCTCCGGCCCCTGATGTGTCAGTGTCACACAGTGCTGCAAACCAAACACCACCACCCACATGTGAGGCACATGAAACGTCAGAGGACGAAGATGAGGATGAATCTGCCTTAGTGGTAAGGAGGAAGCAGTAGCATTCATCTCCGCCATATGGCTTGTTTCTGCTCGGGTCTGCCCTCTGCATCATGCCCTGGAACAACACCTTCCACTGTCCCCCGATACACTCTGCGACACCAACCTTGGACCTCGACATGGACTGCCATATTTTGCATGCTCAACAATGACACTGCAATCAGCCTGCGGACTGGACTCTTCCCCTTCCGAGTAACTTGTCAATCCCTAAAGGACTCTGGCTGGCCCTCCACGGGGCAACATTGTAAATTGTTGTCTGCATGGCCAAGTACTAAGACAGCTTCAACACTCCACTGAACGTGAATAATACATTCCAATACACACAGATGTGTCATGTCCATGATTAATCAAGTATGGACGAATGTAGGGGCAGTGATTCCCCCTTACGTCCATGTAGCTCATGTTGTGGGACTTGAGTCACAGGGTGCATCCCTGCATCATGGTGGTACATATTTGAGCCCAAAAGAAGCCCCTTTGTCAATTGTAGGTCACAAATGACAGCCGACATTTAATGATTTGGGACACATGTGAAACGCTGACGAGTGGGATTCCGTACTATCTTTGACACACAGAAATGGCATTTCGAATACTGACACCCTAAACAGCCTCTCTGTACAGAGGTGACACACCCACCATCTATTTCCAATTTATGAGATTGTTAGCACTACATGTTGCACTTACACTTGTCAGAGTGATGTGCTTGTACAGAGGAGTAACATGCACACAGGGAATGTGTGTTGTAAAGAATTTAATTGCACATGCTGTGCCTGTGGTCATTTTGTACTGTCCCATGATTGCTAAGGACTGTGACAATGTGACGTGCTCATGTGAAGAAATTGTCAATGATGGTGTTCCTACGGGCTATTTCTGCTGCTGCTGCAGTGGGGTGTGGTCCACCTGCCTCATCTTCCTCATCCCCGTCCGGTGCATCTGGCACTTGTAGCCATGGGGCATTGGTGCGTACACATATGTTGTGCAACACACAACATGCAACGATCCTCTTGCAGACAATGCCTGGGCTGTACAGGAGCCTTCCACCTGTGATGTCCAGGCACCTAAAACGTGACTTCAACACGCCAAATGTGCGTTCCACGATGCCCCTGGTGCGTTTGTGGGCCGCATTGTACTGCCTCTGGGCCTGTGTGTTCCGGGCTCGGAGGGGTGCCATCATCCAAGGGCAGAGTGCATATCCTTGATCACCTGTGACAGTGCAGAGAGACATGAGTCAAAAGTTGGTTCTGCATGATGTGTTGGCAGGCCCACTAGTTCATTGGTGTGTGATATGTGCGACTTAGTGATTCCTGTTTGACAGGTACTGCTTGTAGCAAGTGAGCGCCATCAATGTGTATTACGTAGCCTCACTGCTGCTCCTCCCTCCCCCGAGCCTATTCACTAGTGTGCGCAGCGCGGTTGCATCACTTGCACTCCTACGGCACACCATTGTCATGCCTGTCTGCGCATGTCCACAAGCCTGACAACGACACTGTGATGTTGTGCGCTGATGGTGGGCAGCCACGTGTGTGTAGGCCTACGGTAAGGATAGGGCGGACACAGATGTAGAGTTCATGGCTGGCTGAACTCGTGATGCGGTTGAGGGTAGTCCTATGGCCTATGCTGCGGTAATAGCGACACACACAACAGTTGGCATGTATGATCCCGGACCCCGAGTGGGCTTGCGCTCCTTCATTTATCCCTTCGGCCGAGCCCGCACTCCGGGGGCATGCTACATCGCAACATTGTCCATTGCGGGACGGGTGGCGCCGACACTACAACAAAGACACACGCATTAGTTACTTCCTTGGCAAGGCCAACACATAGCAACGCCCAGAGCCCCGGGCTGATCATCCACACCCCTACGCTGGACTGTCGTACACCAGCCCACTCCGCTTATTCTTACAGGGGGGTACGACACAGCTACATGTCCCAGGTCTTCCCCACTGCCTGAGGTGACATGGTTGCGTCCGCTATTCACAGCACAATGTAATGTGGTAGGGCCCGGGGCCCTCATGAATACACAATGACCACACGGACACACTTAGATAGTTTGTGGAACTGGCTTCGGGCACGTGCGCCCGGCCCCTTTTATTGCCAGGGTCACATGTCCAGTGACGCCTGTGCTGGATGGGTGTGGGGTGAGTGTAAGCCAGCCCTCAGGGAGTGGTTGGTGCTGGCAACAACTACAACAGTGATCAGACAATCAGTAGGTCAAAGTTCAAACAGCAAGTGTCCACGACTTGAGCTGCACAGAGTTAGTGGCCCCGGATGCACTGCGGCCGGCACAGGCACACCGCCACGGGACGGTGACTTGCGGTGCACTGAGTTAGGGCCACGGGAGCTGAGCGGGTCCTCGTGGATGTCCAAGGTGAATGTCGAGGAGTGTTTCAGGGGACAGTGGAAGGTGTTCTTCCAGGGCATGATGCAAAGGGCAGAACCAAGCATAAACAGGCAATATGGAGGAGATGAATGCTACAGACTCATTTTTAACACCAAGTCAGTATCAGCTACATGATGATGAAGACAACCCCCAGGCCACAGACTCAGACGCCACCAAAGTTCAAACAGAGAGTGTCCCTGAATTTCGGGGCACAGAGTTAGTGGCACCAGAACTGAAAGGGGATGCAGTATGCGATGAGGCCTGTACAATGGTATGAACTCTGCCATGAAAAAAGCAAGACTCAGTTCAAAATGTGTGACCTACTTGACCGCAGTGTAGGCCGAAGGCAGTAGTCATCAAGGGCCCACAGACACGTGTCCACACGGACACACTTAGATAGTTTGTGGAACTGGCTACGGGCACGTGTGCCCGGCCCCTTTATTGCCAGGGTCACATGTCCAGTGACGCCTGTGCTGGATGGGTGTGGGGTGAGTGTAAGCCAGCCCTCAGGGAGTGGTTGGTGCTGGCAACAACTACAACAGTGATCAGACAATCAGTAGTTCAAAGTTCAAACAGCAACTGTCCACGACTTGAGCTGCACAGAGTTAGTGGCCCCGGATGCACTGCGGCCGGCACAGGCACACCGCCACGGGACGGTGACTTGCGGTGCACTGAGGTATGGCCACGGGAGCTGAGCGGGTCCTCGTGGATGTCCAAGGTGAATGTTGAGGAGTGTTTCGGGGGACAGTGGAAGGTGTTCTTCCAGGGCATGATGCAAAGGGCAGAACCAAGCATAAACAGGCAATATGGAGGAGATGAATGCTACAGACTCATTTTTAACACCAAGTCAGTATCAGCTACATGATGATGAAGACAACCCCCAGGCCACAGACTCAGACGCCACCAAAGTTCAAACAGAGAGTGTCCCTGAATTTCGGGGCACAGAGTTAGTGGCACCAGAACTGAAAGGGGATGCAGTCTGCGATGAGGCCTGTACAATGGTATGAACTCTGCCATGAAAAAAGCAAGACTCAGTTCAAAATGTGTGACCTACTTGACCGCAGTGTAGGCCGAAGGCAGTAGTCATCAAGGGCCCACAGACACGTGTCCACACGGACACACTTAGATAGTTTGTGGAACTGGCTACGGGCACGTGTGCCCGGCCCCTTTATTGCCAGGGTCACATGTCCAGTGACGCCTGTGCTGGATGGGTGTGGGGTGAGTGTAAGCCAGCCCTCAGGGAGTGGTTGGTGCTGGCAACAACTACAACAGTGATCAGACAATCAGTAGTTCAAAGTTCAAACAGCAACTGTCCACGACTTGAGCTGCACAGAGTTAGTGGCCCCGGATGCACTGCGGCCGGCACAGGCACACCGCCACGGGACGGTGACTTGCGGTGCACTGAGGTATGGCCACGGGAGCTGAGCGGGTCCTCGTGGATGTCCAAGGTGAATGTTGAGGAGTGTTTCGGGGGACAGTGGAAGGTGTTCTTCCAGGGCATGATGCAAAGGGCAGAACCAAGCATAAACAGGCAATATGGAGGAGATGAATGCTACAGACTCATTTTTAACACCAAGTCAGTATCAGCTACATGATGATGAAGACAACCCCCAGGCCACAGACTCAGATGCCACCAAAGTTCAAACAGAGAGTGTCCCTGAATTTCGGGGCACAGAGTTAGTGGCACCAGAACTGAAAGGGGATGCAGTCTGCGATGAGGCCTGTACAATGGTATGAACTCTGCCATGAAAAAAGCAAGACTCAGTTCAAAATGTGTGACCTACTTGACCGCAGTGTAGGCCGAAGGCAGTAGTCATCAAGGGCCCACAGACACGTGTTGTTGGCCTGCGATGCACAGAGTTGGTGGCACCAGATCGAAGGGAGTACAATGATATAAATGCTGCCATTAACATATGAACTCGGCCATCATGAAATTAAGACTCAGTTCCAGATGTGTGACCTACTGGACCACAGTGTAGGCTGGAGGCAGCGGTCAGCAGGGGCCCACAGCCACGTGTCGTTGGCTTGCGATGCACAGAGTTAGTGTCACCAGAGCAGTTGTTGGTAGTGTTCGATCACCTCCATAACGATGATCCTTTTTTCCTCCGGACTGAACCGCGTCTTCCTCTTACTCCTCTCCTTATCTGCAATGATACGAACTCGGCCATTGAAAAATCAAGACTCAGTTCCAAATGTGTGACCTACTGGACCGCAGTGTAGTCCGGAGGCAACGGTGGAGTACGTCACCGAGAAAGGAGTGATGGTGGCCTGTGTCGCGGAGGCCGCGATGGTCTGAGGGGGCTGCCAGGGTCGCCGGCCTCGGGCTTGGAGCTTGCACCGGCACGTGGTGGGCCCTCTTTGACACACGCCAGTGTCGGCAGGTGAGCAGTGAGGCCTGGTTGCGCAGGGGCGGCCAGGACAGGTCTGGGGACCAGCGGCCTGGGGTGCAGCAGGCGCACAGCTTCGCAGGCACCGCCGCTCACGGTGTCAGCCTCATGGCGGGCTGAGAGGCGCCGCCCTGGCAGACACGCTGGCTATTCCAGGAGAGAACCACGCCCAGAGCAACAGGCTTTTTATTCACACCCCTACGCTGGCCTGGCGTACGCCGGGCCAGCCCACTCCGCTCACGCTTACAGGGGGGGACGTGACAAGCTACATTTCCGCGATCTTACCCACTGCCTGGGGTGACATGGTTGCGTCCACTGTCCACTACACTCCAAACACCAGCAGTATATGTCAACATGGACATGTCTGTGGTCTGCATACGGCAGTCTGTTCAGCACATCAACGCCACACTTGGCATTGTGTACATTCTCATTCATGGGACACTTGCCTCCTGCGCACATGCCTGGTTCCCACCTCTACCCACATTCTGCTATTGTGTGGCTGAGGTGCCATGCCGTTGATGGCTTGTGTACATGGCTAGCCCAGGTTACCACAGTAAGTTGTGCTGTCGTGTCTGGTAGGTGGGCATGTTGTTTGGCATGTTGTATGTGAGTTTTTAACGTGTGCATTCCCAGAGTCGTGAATTGCATGACTGTGTAGTAGAGGTGTGTGGTGTGTTCATTTGGTACTTACCAACGAGCAATGCATTCCCATAGGTGCCATCCTGAAAGCGCTGGTTGATCATGGACTGTCGGAAGATGAAGGAATCATGCACACTGCCTGGGTAGTTGGCAATGACGTTGGTGAAGAGTCCCCGGTGGTCCACTATTGCCTGCACATTGATGGAATGCATGTGCTTCCTGTTGCGGTAATTGTGTGCATTGGCGGCAGGGGGCACGAGGAGTACATGTGTGCAGTCGATTGCCCCCGACACCTGTGGGAAGCCAGCTATGGCGTAGAAGCCTTGCTTGGTCTCCAGCTGTTCCTGCGCAGTGTGTGGGAAGTGAAGGTGCTGGGGTACCAAGCTGATGATGGCATCCAAGACAGGTGTGAGGAACTTGGATAGGGCTGGCTGTGAGACTCCTCCGACTCTGGCAGTTGTTGGTTGGAAGGTACCAGAGGCCAACAGGTGCAGCACAGCCAGCAGCTTTGTCTGCGGAGGGATGTTGGTTGTCCGCTGTGTTGGTACCGTCAGCCTGTGGGCAATGATGGTCAGGATGCGGAGGATGGTTGTCCTTTTGAGCCTGTAGTGGGCAATGACATCCTCTGGTGTTAAGTCTGTGAGGCTGGTGTGTTTTCTGAAGGTCCGCTGTCTTTGTCTGCGCTGCCTCTGTGGCAGTCCGGGGGTGGGGGGCGGGCCTGGGTGTGGTGGCGGTGGGTGTTGTGGCCCTCTTGGGGCTCCGAGCTGCATGATCAGTAGCTCCATGGCATCTGTTGTTCTTCAGGCGTGGCTCTGGTCTGGTCTCCCTTTTGTGGTGCAGGTTGTCGTCCGACTTAACACCAGGTAGGAGCAGGTGTTAAATCCCTGCTGCTAACGTTCCTTATCGCCTGTTTTCGGATCGCATCGCTGATCTGGCTGGTTGTAGAGAATACTGCGAAGTGGTGTTTTCGTGGCTTTTTGCACAGGAACGCCTACTCTGCATCTCATTAGCGTTAGTTGCCGGTGTCATCCGTGGCGATGTTTTTTGCGGCTACTATCGCAGGAAAACTGCCGATATCGGCTGTTAGCACCAGCTTGTGAATAGGGCGATAAATCTATTGCCACTTTGGCTGCGATAAAGTGCTGCTAACTCGGCGATAAGTCCTTGAGAATATGCCCCATAGATTTTAAAAAGTAGATTTATGTTACAAGACTGTTTTATTACATTTCCCGAAATTACTATTACGTCAGCATTCGCAAATCCCACGGGATTATGGAATAAAGGGATTTAATTGAATGAAACATTTTTCATCTTTCTAGAAAGGATGTCCCCACCCAGTATTCATTATTTTTATCTCACATTGCTGAAATTGGAGGATATCTTTGGTACAGCTCCAGTTTTGCTATAAAATTTACTTTATTTTGGCTTTTTTCAGTTTTTTAATTTAAAATGGCATCAGGAGGAAATGAAGAACAACAGCCAGAGGAGAGAGATGTCAGTTCATCAGAGGAGAAATGACCTGTTAAGAGGCAGTCTATTGCCTGGGATTTTTTTACCAACCCCTGTGGAGAGAAAACGGTAATAGTGAAACATGTCAAGTCCAACCTGTGTGACAATAACCTCTCCAGAGGAACATCTAAAAAGTATTCCTGTGGGACCACAAGTATGCTGAAGCACTGAAAAACAATGCATCCAAAGCAGTTGATAAGGGTGGAGAGTCAGCACCATGCATCTGACCCATCGACACCATCAGCTACACCAATTGCTACCAGACACACCCTTCCAGCTGAGATCCAGCAACAATTCCAAGAAAACTGGGAAAAATTGGGACATTTTGTGTTGTTTGTAAAAAGGTTTTGACTGTTGGAGTACACCTTCCTGCACATAAACAATAATTAAATAATGACGATTTGCTACTTCTATTTGTGCTGTAGAATGCAGCACACATAGAAGTAACAAATCGCCATTATGGATTGTTTATGTGCAGGAAGGGACACCTTCCTGCACATAAACAATCATTCCCTGCAATGCAGGCACCCTTGCACTATGGTGCAAGGGTGCCTGCGTTGGCGCTAGGCAGCTAATTTTAGCACTAGCACTAGGGAAAACACAGGGGCACGGTGTATTGTTGTAAATACGATGCATACCAGTGTTTTGTAAATTTTGGAGCACAGTGCTGCCAAATTTATGGTGTTTTGCTCTTTCTATGTGTGCTTCAGAATGCAACACACATAGAAAAAGCAAAAACGAGGAGAAATGAAAGTATTGCTCCTCGCTTAGCCATTCTAACTCCTACTCTTGCATGGCATTATTTTTTGGTGCTGCCTCAGATTTACACCTCCTTGTAAATCTGGGGCAGCGTCAAAAAGCAATGGGTATTGCAGTGGAATGCCCACAGCAACACCCATTGCATGCTCCTTTCACACTACGTGATTTGTGTAAAGGGGCTTAACGCTACTTTGTAAATATGGAGAAGGGCATAGCGCCACCTGAATGTCATTAAAAGTGACGTTCTGGTGGTGCTATTCCCTTGTACATATACCCCACATTTTTGCAATCAGTTAGTGTTAAATAAAGAAATCACTAAGAATCTATTTGTGTTCTTGACTTTGAAGTGCAATCTTCCCAATCATGGTTCCATGAAAAACCCAGTCCAAATAATTCATCAATTCTTATTTCTTCTTCTTCTCAAGCTCCAAGGATGACCATTATAAACTCTTCTTGTGCATCTTGTTGAGTGTTGCTTGTGAGTAAATTGTACTGATCCAATACATATATCTACTAGATCTCGAATGCCTGAAGCACAATGTATAACACTCCTATCACTATGTAAACGTTGCAGCAAACCACACAGTGCAGAACAAAATCTCTTCTGTGGTTTTGGTTCAATTGCATTTACAAGATGTAGTAATTGAACGAGTACATTGAGAACAACATTTGCATAGCAGTTCACACGAGAAGGGTTTGACAACTGGTAACCTAGAATATCTCCCTCATTATCAACTTGTTCCTTCTTAAAAACTTCCATGTTTTCCTTGTTCTCCTTCTTTTCAGCAACAGCAGTGCAATCCTTTGTAAACCTTTCGTTTTGGACATATTATTTGTTTATCATAAATGGGATGCTGTCCTAAATGAGAAGCATATACACTTCTTAACCAATTGTGCTCTTTAACACAACTTAAATCAGCACTTACTTTGCTGTCATCATAACCAACCAAATACAAACTGACAATGTTCTAACTCCAGATAATGCTACATATGCAATTTCTTCTTTAAATACAGTAATACCAATAATAATAAAAGCTGCTTCTATACTTGAACCTTGAGATTTATAGATAGTCACTAGAGAAACTGGAAACCGCTGCCACTGAACATACAAGCCTTTTAAAAGCAAAACCGTACAATGCACCTTCCAATCTGCTTTATGCCATCAATCTGATCAAATTTTGTTGCTAAATATTCAACCTCATTCCTATTTGGAAAGTTGATTAAATCAATCACTTTACCCATAGTACTGTTTACTAATCCTTCCTCTGCTTTTAAATTTCTTTGCAAATTACTCTACAATTCTTGCAAACACTTAAACATTTTTCTTATCCCGCAGTTCTGGATACAGACTTTTCCAATGAATCCAGTTTTGCTTGTAGTTTTTTTTTTTTGGAGTACTGTCAAACCCTGGTGTCCAGTCAGTCAGTCAGTCAGTCAATTCACTTTATTCGATACTTATGTAATGAGATTATAAAAGTACAGGTAAACACAGTTAAAAAACCTCCATACAAAAATTATTTAAAAAAACCAATTAAAACAGTATTCGTTAAAAGGTTTGTTGCATTCACAGTTATGAGACAGTTGGTAAAAACCCAGCTGATAAAAACAAAGATTTACAATTCATTCTTGGGTATTATACAATCACCTGATCTTCTGTGATTGAATTAAAAAAGACGCCACAGAGAAGCAAACCATAGGATCAGGCGAAGATTGTAAAAAGTACATTCCTACACTGCATTGTTTAAAATGATATTTACACATCAGTGGCAATATAAATCTTTTGCGGGGTTCCATGTAAAGTTTACAAAAGAAGAAAATGTGCAAATTTGCGGAAACACCATCGCAAGGACAGAATGGTAAATCATTTACTGGAATAAATTCCAGATGGATGGGCCAACATACATGGGATAAAGTTCAGTCGAAATCTGATTAGAAAGAATCTATGAAGTGAGTTTTTCACAGTAACTAAATATGAAGATGTCTCTTCCTGTGCCATTGGTCCCTCTAAATATAATTTGACCAATACTTTTGTGAGGCTTGTTATCAATCTTTCATTGGCCCTTTGTTTAAGAAAGCGGGATTTTATCCTGTTATGAAATATTGGAGCACTCACCAGGGGAAACAAATAGACATTCTAAACCAAGAGTAGAAAGAGTGGATTTGATATAGGTGATCCACAAGATCCTTTGGGCATATTCCAGGGATAGGCAATCTTCAATTAGCTTTTGTGTGCCATGAATGGATTCCCTTCTCCAAATAGAGTGCCACAGGATGATTGGAGCCAGGCTAATTGTATCGGTAAGGTATGGGACATCTAGTTCTGTGTGGGAAATAAAATTGGAGCAGCTTACGGGGAGGCCTACTAGTTTTTTCCAAAAAGTGTCCTCTGTGGTCTGAAGGGCTGAGGGGTTAGCATAACCTCATATACCTGCCCTGTAAGTTGCTACCGAAACCGATTTGGCTGCGTAGACTTTTTTAACCATGTTGATGGGTTTAGCACCCAGTTTTTTAATGAAGGAATGAAGAGCAATAATACTTTTTTCTAATGGTAAACTCCTTGTGGTAATCATATTGGACCATGTTAGTTGCCTATCAAAAGTTACACCTAGGTAAGAAAAAGTGTCAGTATGGGCTATTTTCTGACCAGATATATGGAAGCTTGGGACCTTCCTATCCTTGCGGCCAGTGATTAAAATAAAGGACTTGGCCTCATTAGTTTTAAGGTCTAATTTATGCATATAATTCACATAAATATCTAGTAACCTTTGCAAGGCCAGGCCTGTGCGGGCAATTAACACGGCATTATCAGCAGAATTGGGGTGCGTACATTGTTGATTTTGGGAACGTCTGGAGTTGAGTCCGACATGGGCGCTTCTACCCCAATGGTATAGATGGAAAAAAGAAATGGGGCGAGCACGCAACCCTGTCGGACACCCCTATTGATAGGAAACGCCCTGGCGCACTCCCCCTGTCTCCCGTATCTGACACTGGCTGTGGTCGAAGAATAAAAGTGCCTAATGAAAAGTATGATGGCCTCATCTATTCCCATTTCTTTCATTATCTTCCATAGGTGTTGGTGTGCAACGCAGTCGAATGCTGCTGACCGGTCCATAAACGCCAAGAATAACTTGCCAGGCTTAGCTTGAGTATACTTGGCGATAAGGAGGCTTAAGTTAAGGCACTGATCCTGAGTGCCCATTCCCTTTTTGAAGCCGTATTGGACCGGGATCAGACCCTTGTTGATGGCTGCCCATTCCTCGAGTCTATTCAGTAAAACCCTACCCATAAGTTTTGCTGTGCTGTCCAGCAACGAAATTGGCCTGTAGTTTTTGGCCTCAGATTTGTTTCCTTTTTTAGGGATTGGGATTAAAATCAATTTCTTCCATGAGTCTGGTGGTCCCACTATGGCAACTGCGTTAAAAACGTTTGTCAGCACAGGTCCCCATAAGGCTGGCTGGTCAGCGAAAAAATCTATAGGGGTACCATCCGGTCCGGGCGCTTTTTTGCCAGAAAACTGCATGAGGGCTTCTCTGATCTCATGGTGATTAAAAGTCAAAAGGGTTTGGTGAGAGGGGTGTAGATACCTTCTGTGGTATCACCCCCTCAGCATTTGGATCAAATATTCAGAAGAAGTATGTAACCCAAGATTCCTCATCCACATGGCAATCCAATGTTAGTGCTGTAGTTGGTTTGAGGAAAAAGGCATTGATAGTACTCCAAAAGTCCCTAGGGTTTTTTGAGATAGCAGCTAGATGGAGTTGTTCCCAAGCTTCTTCCTTTAGAGATTTAATTCTAATCTCCCTGGCCTCTTTATATTGGAGATGGAGAAGCTTAACTAGAACCGTATCTCTAGGCATCATTCTAAGGGCCTGGTGCAAAGCTGCTAGAGACTCGGTACATGATCGATCAAACCATCTGCGACCTGATGTTTTGGCAGTGAGTTTTTTTCTGGTTAGATGATTCCTGATCTCCGATAATATTGACTCGAATGCCGTTGTTACCTGAATGTGTTAGGGGCTGTTTCTAGGCACGTTAAAATGTCGCTTTAGCTCTTTGCAACCACGTTCGGAAAAAGGGACTTTTATCTGCTATAGCCCATTTTTGAGTTAGCCCATTGGTCCTTGTTATCACGGGTTTAACATGCCTTGGCTGCTCCAAATGGATTCCTACCCAATCCAGCTTGCCAATGATGGCAGCATGGTCGCTAAAATATAAATACTTAATCTCAATATTAGAAATGGGTTTTTTAAGGGGTGCCGCTATAATTATGAAGTCGATTGTGGTACCCTCGGTGGGTGTGCCGAATGTATTATGAAGCATACCTGAGGGTATATCGATGGGGTTACAGATCTCTAAGTTATTGATCACAAGGAATCTATTCAGGGCTTCTCCATACTGATTATGGTTAAAATGAAATAAGGGCTTGCCTGCGTCATCAATTATGCCACATAAATTTGAGAGATGACAGCAGTGTGCATTAAAGTCACCCATCCATAAAATCTTCTGGATATGTTTTAAAATGCTAAAAAGATTATTAATGTCTTCCTCCAGCTGGTCTACAACCTTTTTCATGTCTCCTGTGAAATTATTGTTATAAAAGTTGGCAAAAAGAATTGTGTCACCGCCTCGGCCTTTTAAAAGTAATAGATGATAAAAGGATGAAACATTATGATATGACACAACTTCCAGAGTTAAAATCCCTCCCCTGGCTCTACCTGATTTGGATGGGAGTGCGGCGGTATAAAAAGAGCGACAACCATCTAAATTAATCGGCCCAGTTTCCCATGTTTCCTGGAAGCAAATCAGATCATACATGGTAACAATTTTTATCCAATCCGGGTCAGACATTTTACTACTCAGGCCAGCAATATTCCATGTCATAAATGAGATGGATTCAGTCTGATTGTATGTTGCATTTAGGGGCATGTGAGTTTCGGATTCTAATGTAGGAGAGTTTTGAGCAGGAGTGGGGGCTCTCCTGTTCAACCTCTGTCAATCACATCCCTCTAAGGGGCATATTCACAAGGACTTATCGCCGACTTATCGCCAACTTAAAGCATCAAAAGTGGAGATAGATTTAACGCCCCATTCACAAGCGGGTTCAAACAGCAGACATCGCCAGTATTCCCGCGATAACTACCGCAAAATTTACCTCCACGGGTGACACCACCAACTAACCCTAATGAGATGCAGCTTAGGCGTTCCCGTGCAAAAACACACGGAAACACCACTACACCACATTCACAACGAACTGCCAGATCTGCGATGCGAACCAAAAACAGGCGATAAGCCGCAGTAGCAGCAGGGATTTAACACCTGCCTTCTGCTGGTGTTAAGCAGGACGACTACCTGCAGCATGAAAGGGAGCCCAGGCCAGAGCCACATCTGAAGACCCACAGATGCCATGGAGACAATGATCATGCAGCTCGGAGACCCATGAGGGCCACTCCCAGGCCCACCCCCCCGACCCCCCCCGAACACCCCCCGGACAAACACATACCGTGCACGACACACGAGCCACAAAAAGCGCATGATGCTGCACAATGACAACAAGAAACACATGTGTGGTCAGAAGAACGAGAAACAGTCACTCATCAATGAAGTAACAACCTAAAACTTTATTGAAATACAACACGAAACACCAATGCGGAAGACTCCTGTCGGCTCCGTCCGGGACAATCTTGATGTCACAGCCTGAAAAATAAAGCACCAAATCAGAACGTGTGTCATGCGCACATCAAAGGAGCGAGACACAGAGAAACAGAGAAGGAAAGAAAGGGAGAGAAGGAAAGGAAGGGAGAGAGAGACAGAAGGAAAGGAAGGGAGAGAGAGAGAGAGAGAGAGAGGGAGGGACACTGCCGCCCCCGCGCACCCAGGCACCACTGCTCACCTGCTGCCACCAGTGTGTCTCCAGCCACGTGCCGGCATACACTGCAAGCCACCAGGTCTGCAATCTGTAATCGAGGCCAGAGTCAATCATGGCAAAGTCCATCTCACTGCACACGGCAACAATGCCTGTCTGTCCCTGCGCACACATGCAGCCGCAACCTACCCCCTCCCGCCGGCCAGCGCTGGCTGTCCGCACTCGCGCACCCAGGCCCCACTGCTCACCTGCTACCAACGGTGTGTCCACCAGTGGGCACACCACGTGCCCGTGCAAGCTCCAGGCTCCGGTCCCGCCACCATGGCATGCTCCACATCATGCGAACCCGCACCGTGGCCCAGCAGTTCCCACACATGATGCTGAGTCCTGAGGCATAAATGGTAGAGACCACATCAGTGCACATGTCATAATCGCAGGCTGCACACCCGCTCAGCAATTTCGGTACCACTAACCCTGTGCAACCCCAGTCAGCGCCACGTGGTGGTAGGCCCGTGAGGGCCGCAAGGCTTGGGGTGCCACTAACCCTGTGCAACCCCAGTCAGCGCCACGTGGTGGTAGGCCCGTGACGGCCGCAAGGCTTTGGGTGCCACTAACCCTGTGCAACCCCAGTCAGCACCACGTGGTGGTAGGCCCGTGATGGCCGCAAGGCTTTGGGTGCCACTAACCCTGTGCAACCCCAGTCAGCGCCACGTGGTGGTAGGCCCATGACGGCCGCATGGCTTCGGGTGCCACTAACCCTGTGCGCAACAACTCATGGGCCCTTTATGATTGAGAATCGTGGAACGTCCGTCCTCCAGTCACCACCGGCAGTGGGGAATGTGACGTTGTTGGCCCCTTATATTGGTGGGGTCACATGACCTGTGACGCCTGTGCCGGATGGGTGTGGTGTGTGTGCAAACCTGCCCTGAGGGAGTGGTCGTGACTTGCTGACAACTAGACCAGTGACCTGCAGACCACTAGCGTGTAAACCTGCGACTTGTAGCTATGTGGCCACCCCCTCGGAGCATAAGCGGAGTGGTCTGGCCTGGCGTATGCCGGACCAGCGCAGGGCTTGCAACAATGACTCGGGGGCACTGGGCGTGGTTCAGTCCATGTCCGGACAAGGAAGTGACTAATGCGTGTGTCCCTGTTGTAGTGTCTATGGCACCCGGAACGCAATCGGCAATGTAGCACACTGTGACTGGAATCTCACTAGATGAGCATCATTGACGTTAGGGGGAATCACTGACCCTACATTCATCCACACATTCATACATGAATGATGAAAGACATGACACAGCAGTGCGTTTCTGGATGTTTAATGCACATCCAGTGGAGTTTTGCTGCTGGAGCAGTACAGGGCCATGCCAACCCCACTTCACAAGATGGGCCCGTGGAGGGCGAACCAGAGTCCATCGGGGAATGACAAGTACAGCGGAAGAGGAAGGGTACAGTCTGCAGTCTGGTCGCCGTATCATTGGTCACCAAACAGATAATGGCAGTCCATGTCGAGGGCCAAGGTGAGTGCAGCAGAGTGTATCAGGGGTCAGTGGAAGGTCATGGGGCCATGTGCGGCACCAAGCAGCAACAGGCCAGGTGGCGGACATGAATGCTAGTGCCTCCTCCTGATCTCAAGCCCATCCACGTCCTCGTCCTTGGATGTGTGCTCTGCCTCACCTGTGGGTGGTGCAGTTCCGGCTGTTCCACTGTGTGCCACTGACACATCAGGGGCCGGAGGTGGATTGTCGGCCGCACTGTGTGGCAGTGACACATCAGGTGACGGAGTGGAAATGCCTGCAGCACTGTGAGGCACTGACACACCAGGGGGCGGAGATGTGGATGGGGTAGGAGCAGCAGCATTCATCTGCGCCACGCCTTGTGGCAGCAATGCCATGATGAGGATATGCAGGGCCTGGTAGATCCCAGCTACATTTTGCTGATGTGCAGCGGTGGCTGCCATCCTTTCCGCCTCCATCTGCACCATGTCCTCCATGAGCCTCCGCATGTGTGCCAGCTCACGGCTGAGATCGCTGGCTCCACTCTGAGCGGACAGGTGTTCTTGTCTCCGAGTCATGACTCCAGCGATGTCAGCCAGGGCTAGTTGGAGACCATGGAGCGACCTGTGGGTTCCCGTTAGGGACTGGAGGTGGTCCCTAATGGGACTCAGACACCCATGGATGGCATCAAGTTTGGTAGCCATGAGGTCGAACCCCACCCGCACCTGCTCAGCCATCTCCCTCTGGACCTCCAACACACGGCGTTGGAAGACCATGTGTTGTTCGGGGGGTCTTGGGAGACAGCCGGGGTTGTGGGTGCCTCCTGCTGGGTGGTTTGTGGAGTGGGTAGGGTCTCCTCAATGCAGCTGGGCTGCCCTGGTCCTGGAGGTGATTGGCGGATGAGTTCAATGATGTCTTGGAGGGCTTGGGTGTCGATGCTGGTGGTGTCCTCCTCGTCATCAGTGAAGAGTGGCTGGGACTGCTCTGCAGGAGGTGTTGACTGTGCCCCTGCAATGTGAAGGGGAGATGCTGTGTTACAATGTGTCCACATGTATGTAGCCGCATGGTACATGTTCACATTCAGACGGCATGGCAATGTACATTGTGACTGTGTAGATCAGGGCCATGATCCAGAGTCATTGTGGGTGTGCACTGTGTTCTGCTTGATTGTGCATGTGTGCCATTGTGGCCATCTCCCCCCGTCCCCCCAGTACCTGGTGGTTACTCACCCTGTTGCTGTTGTGTTGTGTCATGTCGAACAGTGTCCGGTCCCCCGACTCCTGCCATGGTCTCCACACTGATGACTGTCGACACCAGCTCCTCCATGTCATCCAGCTCCAGCTGTGGTGCTGTGCTCCCACCTCCAGTCTGCATTGCTGCCTTCTGGTTGCCTGCAAGTTTCTCCTTGGTTTTGCGCTTGATGTCAATCCATCGCCTCTTGGCCTCGTCCATTGACCTCTTGTGCTCTCCGACGGCATTCACCTTGTCCACGATGGACCGCCATATTCCATTTTTGGTGCCCAAGGACACATTGGAGGTGACGAACAGTTCTTGATGGTGTTCCATCACCTCCGTGACCAGGATCCTATTCTCCTGCGGACTGAACTTCGTCTTCCTCTTCTTCTTGTCCTTGCCCTTCCTTGTCCCCGAGGTCCCAGGCTGGTCGAGCGGGGTGCTTGTGTGGTTCCGCTCGTCCTCTGCATCTGCTCCGGCTGCCTCCATGGTGATTCGGGGTTGGTTATTTTGTGTTTGTGTGTTTTTTGTACTTTTGTAGTGATTTTCCCGCCTGCCGTGTGTGTATTGGGGGCCGGGCGCTGCTTAACGCTGATTTCCTCATCGCGGTTTGGCCCATCGCATTTTTTTTGCGTTGGGGTTTGGGTTTTTATCACCGTCGCGGTTGTTGTATTGTGGACATTGTCCGCGTTTTCGGGAGACTATCGCATGGTATCGCCGTGTTGTGAATTCCACGTTAACACGGGGTTATTTTCCCGCGATAGACTGCGATGTGTAATGTTGCGTTAACATTTTTTGGAGATGTTTAGTGCACATTCTTGTGAATATCCCCCTAAGTCTGTTAGCACATCGAATCGATTGTATGTAGGAAGAGAGATAGGAGGTTGAGCCAAAGAGAGTTGATGGGGCTTAAATAAGGGGAAGGGGACGGGGGATGGGGGCCAGGGACGGGGGTTCTTGTCCCTGCAATATAGTTGTGGTAGGTTTATAAAAATACCCCAGCGGTAGGACAAATATTTGTGCGAGTGGCGATCGTCCAGTCGGAAGCCGTTGAAACTATTGCTGGACCATTTGGTGAAAATTGAAATTGACCACCACACAATCCCCCTCAATGCATTTCTCCGAGTCTCCCACCCAGCCCACTCTTCTGCCAATTAAAATTTGTGACAACTTCACCCCCCACCCCCGCATGTTAACTGATCCAGTGACATGCTTTGGACATCAGTTGATCTGTGGTCTCCTTTGGATGCTATGTAATTCGGGAACATTTGCCAATATTACAACATAGGGGTAAGCTGCCGGGGGAAGTGCCAATTTCGTGTGATAGTCATTTTTGCCCCCTTTTTCTGAAACAGACTTTCGGTCTGGTCATATATAGGGTCTTGTAGGTGGCAGGGTCGAATCCTTAGATATCCCTTGGGACGGAGTGGCACTATGGTTGTCACTGGTTGGTTTCAACACCAAGTAATTAGGATTTTGTGCAACGGGTTGGGCCTGGATAGTAGAGGGAATTGATGGCATTCCCCCTGAATGGGAATTAGTGTCCACTTTCTGTAGACCCAGGTTACCCTTACAATTATTATGGCAACCTGCTGATAATACCAACAAGTTGTGATGATTTAGATCTTCACCCACAGAACGAAAAGTCGCTATATTGGCCTCAATTCGGGAAAGTCTGTCTATCAATGGTTGAAGTAAAACTGAAATTGACTGTTCAATTTTTAAAATCAGGGAGTCCGAGATAAGTGGAGTGAGTGCAGTGGGATCTTGGGCTGCAACAGTTTTTGCTTTAGTTGGTCTCCCCCCTCCTTTTTTCTTCTTTGGGGGAGGTTCTGATGGTACTGGGGGGGAGAGTAAGACCTTGTCTGTGCAGGAAATCAGGCATTTGGACCGAGTGGTGGCTATCTCTGGGATTAAGAATAAGGTATCTGGTACAGTCACAACGAGGGGCTCACTGATTAGGGGCTCAGTCAGATGGGCAGGTGCCCCCATATCCCCCATGGATACCCTGCGTTCGACAGATTGGGTCTCCTCATCCAGTACATCGGTGGCTCTTAAAAGGAAGGAGACTAAAGTATTCATGCACTCACCTCCATGCGTTGATATGGCGGATTTCCGTTTCCCCATCTGAGACACAAGACCTGGGCCATCATTAGCTCTGCTACTGTCTTGGTTGTAGGAAACGTTTTCCCTCTTTTGTGAGAACTCCTACTCTAATATCCTGCAGAATATTTCCATATTCAACGTCAGATGCTTGCTGCATGTTCCTAAGTAGTTCTTTATATTGGAAGTTTAACCAAATGTTTATGTTTCAAATACTTCCCAATGTATTTTGAGTTTCATCATGGAGAAGTGTCTTGAACATAGGCTATTCTTTCACGGGGGTAAGTTGTAGTACATCAGCCAACACATTTAAGAGCTGTCCTCCAAACAGTACATCAACATCTGTCTTTAGAATCTGTTGCATTCTGAGTGTACAAAGGCAAGCATTAAGTGAGAGACCATGCTCACCTCATCAATAATTAAACGTTTCAATTTCTTCAGTACTGTTGAGACTTTATGACAAGCTTCACCGGGTAACTTTTGGCACTCAAGTTTGTTGTCATGTTCCACAGGCAGCATAATAAGTTGATGCTAAGTAATTCCTTTAATGTCGTGTGCGGCTAATCTAGTGGGTGCTGTTACTACACTTGAAAAGTTAGAGTCTGTAGTCCTCTGTAGGAAAACAGTGAGAACTTCAATTAGAAAGATTTTTCTGGTGCCAGCTTTACCACTGACATATAATGGTATTGGCTTAAATGATATGCATGTACACTGTTTCTTCTCATGAAGGAATCCATGCCCTATTCTCTCTTTTACTTCCATATATATTTCTTTTTGCTCGTCATTCAGTTGTCCAACTAACTGTTCCAAATCAATACTTTCCTGTCGTGCTTGTTTCCACCTCATTCATGGCTATAGAAGCTTCATTTTCAATAACTGGTTATCCAAGAGGATCTTGACTCAGTGGTCCTGAACTTTGACTGCTTTGTGAACTCTATCTCAGCAGGAATGGTTTCTTCTTGTTCAATCTCATCATTTAGCATTCTGACATAGGGGCCCATTACGATGTCCGCCCGCCACCATAACGGTAAACGGGACCGACCGCCAGAGATGCGGCGGTCCCGCTGTGCCCATTATGATGCGACCGCCACTGTGGCGGTCGCATCCCGCATTGTTTACATTGCGGCGGGCGGTGCTGTCAGCAGCACCCGCCGCAATGTAAAAAATGCATGCAGTGCATTGGCATGCACAATGTGATAGGCACCGCGCGGTGCCTGCCACCTTGTGCATGCCAATGCCCACCCCCCCACCCCCGGGGCCCGCAACGGGCCCCCAAAGCAATTCCTGCATGCCTTTCCATGGCGGCGATGCCGCCATGGAAAGGCCTTCACCGCCAGGCATTCTAATATGGATGGCGGTGTCTTCCAGACACCGC
Source organism: Calotriton arnoldi (assembly GCA_963921515.1). Taxonomy (NCBI): domain Eukaryota; kingdom Metazoa; phylum Chordata; class Amphibia; order Caudata; family Salamandridae; genus Calotriton; species Calotriton arnoldi. The sequence continues at coordinate 1,130,511 of CAWUFW010004677.1, forward strand.
CACCATATTAGGCCCGAGTTCCACCCGGCAGGCAATCGGAACGATTGCCTGCCTGCGGAAATGCGGCGGATGGTCTTTCCATCCGCCGCTGTCCCACCGCCATTGTAATATGGCGGGGGTAAATGGAGGGCAGGCGGGGAAAGATGTCGGGTGGATCGCCACCGCCGGTCGGGCGGTGGCGATCCGCCCGACATCATAATGCCCCACATAGTTTGGGAACACTGAACCCTGAATGCTGTTTTTTACCGCGTTGAAATAATCGTCGCAGCAGTACAAGTCTCAGAGTAATTCCGATTCAGAATGCCAAGGTTTGAAAAGTTGTAGAATTGCTAAATAGAAGGACTATCTTTTTTTCAGTAGATTGACAAATCAGTTTTCTATGATTACTTAGACTGCCTTTTGTGTGTCGTACCAAACAACCATCACAACCAACTACTGCAAATTTACCTTTATCTACATTTTCTGCTACGCTGTTTCCATATCTGTAGTTTTAAAGTATTTCATAAAGACATACATTTTCAAGATGTGGACTACTTTTTGGATAGTAGGTGTCCAGCATGTTTGTTTTGACAATATCTGTACTTTCTGGGTCAAATTTTGCAAGGTACTGAATTTCAGGAAAAGACTTCAACACTCAATGTTACATACATGCTATACCTAGACTCGACAAAAACAATTACTCTTTTCTTAAAGTATAAACTAGCTGAAGTTAAGCAGTCACAACATTCATAGGATGTAATTTCCCTATGTGAAAGCAAATTCAAACTGAAGCTGTAGAGTTTCTTGGTTAAAGACTTTTCAGCTGATATCTCTTCCCACATCTCTTTCATCTCTGTCTTTTCAGATTTCATTGTGTATGAAGTTACATAATGAGCAACAGCTATGGAGTTGTGTGCCACAAACTGAATATCCATATTGGCATTCCACATTTTCAGAATAACCGAATTGTAGTCATTGATATATTTTGAAGCTTCTGTTCTCCTCAGGTTGACTTTCGAGTAATCGTATGTCTGACTGCAGACAGAAAAATGTTTGCTCTTCCTTTGGAAAGAACAGGCCTTGGAAATCCAAAACAACATTTAGTGTAAAATGTTCCTTTTTCTCTCTACTTACGCTGACAGTACTCCCCACATCAATTTGTTTGAAAACACTGAACTTGCTTTTTAAACATTTTTTGTCACTGTCTTTTGGGATGGTAAATGTGACATACTGTTCTATGAAAGAAAGTGAAGACTCATCTGTGTCTGTTGCAAATTTTAGTGCATCTTTGATCCACAACAACATATGAATATGAGAGTACCTCTTGCTTTGTACTCTTTTCGCCAATAAAAATCTGTAACTTCTCCAAGAGGTGGATATTTTTTGTTGCAGTTGAACGCATGCATGGCTTGAAATTGGTGGTTAAAATACCCACAAACATTTACAGGATCGAAAGAGCCAAGTTCTCCTGGTGTCTTCAGATTGATGTCCTTACTATTACAGTTTGTTCTCTCAAACAGTCATGTGAGTCATCCTATACATACTCTGCACTACTGAGGGTCATGAACCAAGTTGGTGCACTAAAATTTCATAACCTACATTTTAGTTCATCATGACCACGATACCAATATTCATTCATGTCACATTGACATGCCATCAAATTTATCAAATTGTATTCCAACTTCTCATCCTTTCCATGAATTTTGTCCACAAAGCCTCTTGTGGACATACTTTGTAGATTAACTCCTGTCTTAAGAATGTGGTTAACAGCATACAATAGTACAGATGAATCACTTTCAAATAGCAGATGGAATACGAATGGAATACTTTGACGAAATCTAGGGTCCTGGGAATATAATCTGGTCTATCTATACTAAGCTGCTGGTATTTAAACTGTACGGTCATCATACCATCCACCTACTCCAGCTGAAAATAGTTGTGGAAAACAGCAAGCCTCCATACTTTTCTCCCAGGCACTCATTGGAGCTCCTTTAGCTTTTTTCATCTAGTGTAGCTCAATGGCATCTCCCATGACTTCTTGCGAATGCAGTGGTTGGATGCTGTAGTGCTCATATATTTCTTCAGTTTTGGTTCCATCTACTTTTTCAAACTATCCACTTGAAGGTAACATTTCTTCCTCCATACAAATTCTATCTGTGAGAACACCTACATCTTTGCAGTACACATTATTCTATTTTAGGTAAAAAGTAGCTTTCTTCACCTTTGTTCTTGTGAGCACACCATTCACTAGAATAATAACCAGTTCATCTATATCTGTCTCTATGCCCACAGTTTCAATATTATGGTTAAAATCTAAAGATAAGTACACAGCTTTTCCTTTAAGGCCTTTCTGTAGCTCAGTCAGTGACAGTTTCCCTGTCTTTGGTTCCATACGAACTATTACTTGAATTGGGTGTATAGATTGTACCAGTATTGTTTCATAAATATTTAGATGTCAAAGTTCATCTGAAATTTTAAACAATTCTAACTTAGTATGTATTTCTCTTGCTTGCATTTTGTTGTCCTCCAATTTGTCATAGCAATATTTCCATATAATCTGCCATATTGACAAACTGAACCGTTCCTCCACAAATAAATACACAGCAAATTCTAGCCATTTGCCTCTGCTTTCTAGCTCCGTTTTTTAGTACAAATCTAGTTTTCGAATTTGGCTTTTGTAATGAGTGCATTTACAACATATACAAAGTTTGGTGTCTCTGTAGAAACTGCATTAAACTTAGTTATTTCTTGTGCAAACTTATCAGTACTAATATCTGTGTTCTGCTCCTCTACACCTCGACATATCAACTCTTCATTTTCACCAGACTCTACTTCAGGATCACACAAACAGAATTGAATAGCAGCACAAATATTTTCAACCTCTGACACTGTACCATACAAAAATGCTTTGTTTAATTGCCTTTAACACAATGCAGGAGTTTTAACATAGTAAAGTCTTCTAACTAAATTTAGTATATTTTTCAATGATGAACAGCCAACATTCTAAAATGGGGAAAAGAGCTTCTGCACACTTTCTTGGATAGATATGCCAATGAGTGTTCTTGTAAATTTGTCAATTTTCTCACTTCGCATGGATCTATTCTAAACCTTGCAAGATTTCAATTTTCCGTTTGATGATCTTATTTAGAAATTTTCTTAGAACTTCTCTTAATATATCAATTTACTCCTGGTGAACTCTACAAATACTACTGCAGTCCCATTTATACACAAGAGAATGTCTACTCCTTCCTTTTACCCCTATAGCTTTCTCCTCCTTTACATTTCTTCTAATCATCTCCTCTTTTGCAATGGGAGTACCATCTTTTACCTCATAGATTCGCCCAGTTGTTTCAACTGCATGCAATAATGTGCCTCTTGGAAGTAACTTTCTTCATTAAAGAAAGGCTCAGTACTAGATGTATGCTTCCATTCCCCTCTGAAGAGTTTACAAACATTAGTTTTATTAACAAGTCTTTTTTTCTGGCCTTTTCTCTACATAGACAACACTGTTTTATCCAGTGTTCTCATAGTGTTTAGTATTAAAATAAATATGTTACACTTAAAGGCAAATAATTTATTTACTACGCTTTCTATGTGTTCTTTTTGCTTCAAAACCACTGTTTTTCTCTTATACTGCTTTATATTTCTTACCAAATTTTGTAGCACCCTATTTCTAAACAGTCTTCTTCTTATTTTTGGAATTGTTTTTGTCTTGTTGACAGATGAGCAGTTTTTTAGGACATTTTCCAGTTTGCACATCACTCACTCCTTTTCATTTCTGAGTTGTTGGTAAACTCTCTTTTTATTGACATCATGCTCCACAGATTCCATTTTTCTAAATAATGTTTTAAGAAACTCCTTGGTTCTCTTAACCAGCAGTGTTTTTCCCCACTATGTTCTGTCCATTATCTCCTTTTTGTAGTTAATGTTTTTGCAGGTAGTACTGTTTCTTTTGTTTTTTCCTCCTCTGTTCCTTTCTTGCCATTGTAAAGTATTCTATTTGAACACAAGTAGATATCTGAAAACAAAATACAGATTACATTTCACATTACATACTAAATAGCTACATAATTAATTATATCAGTATTTCATTCTATTCCACAAGTATTAAACATACCATCTCTGCTCCCTCTCACACTACCTGTCTTACCTTCTAAACACATACCATCCTTCTCTATGAGCAACCTATCGCCTACCTTAGGGGTGACGTAGATGTAGTAGAAGGGCGGTTTAAGATTTTGAAGAAATTATAAATGTCAAGTCTGCCTGGCAGTAAAACTGCACACACAGACTATGCAGTAGCAGGCCGGAGGGATGTTTAAAGGGCTACTTGTCTGAATGGGTGAGGTGATAGTGTCAGTTCTTCAGTACATATCTAAATAAGATTTTCAGTCCCTCAATGAGTGTGTAAATAACTGTGTCAGCATATGACTGGCTCTGTTATTATCTCTATGGGTCTCTATATGTGTATGTAAATGGCTGTATGGAGTGCTTACTGGCTGTGTTAGTGAGTGCTGGGGTATGTAACTGTGTGTGCAAATGGCTCTGTTACTGCTAGATATATAAGTGATGTGTGGGTGTGAATGAATCTGCAAGTGCCTGTGTCAGTGTCTGACTAGGTGTGTTAGTGGCTCTATGCTTTTGTACATAGGTATGTGAGTCACAGTATAGGTGTGAGACTGGATGTATAACAAGGTGTATGGGTCTCTAAGGGTGCATATATCTCACTGAAACTTCAAAGTATGTCTTACCTTTTAAGCACATAGAACTCTGCACAATGGGCTACTTATGAGCTTCATTATGGGTGGCCTAGATGTAGTAGAATGGGAGTTTAAGACTTGGAAGGAATTTTAAATCCCAAGTTGTCCTGGCAATAAAAATGCACTCCCAAGCTCTGCAATAGGAGGCCAGAGGCATGTTTAAAGGGCTACTTGTCTGGATGACTAAGTTTGACTCTCATTACTTGAGTATATATCTTAATAAGTGTATGAGTCCATGTATGAGTATGTCACTGGATGTGTAAGTTACTATGTCTGCATATGACTGGCTCTCTTAGCATTTCTATGGGTCTGTATAGGTTTATATAAGTGACTACATGGATTCCTTACTGGCTTTGGTAGTAAGTGTTGGGGTACGTAACTGTGTGTGCAACTGAATCTGTTACTGGTGGATGCATAAATACTGTGTGGGTGAGTGAGTGAATCTGCAAGTACATTTGTTGCTGTATGACTGGGTGTATGGGCAGCTGTAAGGTTTTGAAATTAGGTATATGAGTCACAGTGTAGGTGGCATGTTGGATGTATAATTGGACATATAGGTGTGTGAGTGTGCATGTAACTCACTGAAACGTAAAAGTACATCTCTTACCTTTTAAGTACATAGCACCTTGTCCTATGGCCTACCTACGGCCTATCTCAGGGGTGACTTATATGTATTAGAAGAGGAGTTTAAGGCCTGGCAAGAGGTTTTAAATGTTATGTTGACCTGGCATTAAAACTTCATATGCAGGCTCTGCAGTAGCATTCCTGAGACATGTTTAAAGGGCTACTGATTTGGTTGTGTCAGTACTTGACTACATATCTGAGTGAGTGTATCAGTCCATCTGTGTGTGTGACGCTGGATGTCTAACTAACTATTTCAGTATATGAGTGGCCCTGTTAGTAATTCTATGGGTCTCTAAATGTGTTTATTTTGTAACTCCAGGCAACATGCGCACTGGATAAAAGCAGGGGTGTCTAATTTTGGTGCGAATGGGGAAACGCAAAACACAGACACACACCCACACAGTCACAACTGCCTCCACGATCTCCACAACAACAACTACTACCATGGACGCATATTTGACTCATGAGGTAGACATTATAACTAAGTAAAGAAATCGTGCTGGCAGAATGGCACCTCTCCCTTTCCTCTCAAAACTCTAGCAATTGAATTCTCCAGAAGGGTACTCATTTAACCCCTCAAACCCAGATATAAGACCGAAGAGTTCAATTGAATCGAGGGTAGGGGTGCATTGTGAGCCAAGGCAGCCCATCGTAGAAATCCCTGCTAACCGCCGACGCCACCCACAGATGACCCCCCTGGAGCCTGAAATTACAGTAGTTACTCCTATAACACAAGGTGCGGCTGGAAAAAGAAAGAGACAGGAAGCTGCATCCAAATCTAAGCACCCCAGGGTCACAATTAGTCAGTCTCCAAAAAAGAAGGACTCCTTGGGGAGGGGTAAGGAGAAGTCGGGCCCCACACTGGACCATCTACACAAGACAGTCACCGCTGCATTGGACGTTAGGCTGAAACCCATCCTGGATCATCTCACTGTCATAGAGCTGATGCTCAGGAAGCTGGGGCAAGAAGGGCCAAATAAGGACAACAGCACTGTCGCCCAACAACTGTCGGTTCCCTCCCCCGTGCTAATGTCTACCCAAGGAGCAACATCAAGAGAGATATCAGGGGGGATGTCGTGCCCCCAAGTAGGGCCTTCTCCCATTTGTACCAACACTACCATGGGGAACCATGCAAGTCCACATCAAACAGTGGGACCCCCCGATACTAATACTGCCTCTACGAATCCTGGTAGCAATAAAAGCTGTAACCCTCCGAGGTCCAACCAACCGAAGCCAAGAGGGCTTCTTGCTTCTTGGCAAAGGACGTATGGAGGCGAGATAAGGCCCTTAACTGTGGGACATAGCAGTGAGTCAAATAATATCTGTCCCCACATCCTGCCGGAGTGCACTCCTTATATTATTGTCCTGGAAAACGTTCACAAAATTAAGCACTCAGAGTCCGAATCACATGTCTCCTTAATGAACAAAGTGGCACAGTGGATGCGGAAACACTTCAGAAGGTCTTGTGAGCTTTCAAATGATATTATCACAACAAGAAGGGTCTTAGGTGTTGGCCTAATACCCAAATCTTTGCAAGCTGATTTTGTGATAGTCAATTTTAGAATTTTAGAAGACCAAACATAGTCTGAGCTTTATTACATTCCCTCAGCCTCACCACCTCCTCCTCAGAGGGCCTCAGAGCCCTTCCCCATGGCTTCTTTTATCTCCCTGAGGCTCACAGGCCCCTTGTCAATACTTATAACAATCCCGACCCAGCCAATGTAAGGAGCAAATTAGCATTCCACTAATCCAACTTTACCCCCCCCAACAGGTTTGATGTTTTGTGCCCCCTAGAGTAACTGGACTGACTACCTCACGGGTATCTCCAAATGCGACCACGCCTAATTGCCTAAGAACAGCAGTCTCAAAACAATATGGCATTAATGATCTTCCTAGGGGGCCGAGTCTTTAAGTTTAATCTCATGGAACGTGGCTAGCCTGCGCACCAAACAGAAAGCCTGTGACTGGCTGAATGTAGTTGATCATCATCAAATAATCTGCTGTCAAGAGACATGGCTATTTTCACCTACCATGCTGCAGCCACCCCCTCAAAGTTTGGTCGAGCTAAAGAGGGCTCAGTTACTTTTATATCTGTCTCTCTGGTTGATTGCACAGTATCCGAGAAAGCTATCACACCTTTCTACCACATCCTTTTGATCACCTTTCGGAAACCATTTGAGTTGGTACTTGTAAATTTTTATTATAATATATTTGATAGTCCAGAAACCAAAGTTGTGGATAGTATAGAAGATTCCTTGCATAAGATCATAAGCGATCAATTAAGGAGGTATAACTTATTTTTGTAGGTGATTTTAACATCAAAATGTATACCTGAGGAGTATCTCCAATATGCGTTGTCAGCGATGAATTTAATCAGCCCGTCACACACTTTAAACACAATCCTTACAGTGAGTCACTAAACAGAGTGACCCTTGTAAAAAATTTAATTTTTGCATCAGAATGCTGCATGCAGAGTGCGCCAATGCTCCCGACACACATGGGCCCTAGATAGAGCTCCACCATAGATCATGTTTTAACCCGTTTGCTGCTTCGAACGTTCCGCGCCAGTGCGGAACGTTCTATTAGACGGGTGGGGCCGCGTCGGCCAACGGACGTGCGCAGCACTACCGAGGTAGTGCTTGCGACGGCCGTTGGCCGACAGCAGCAGCAAACGGGTTAATCTCGAAGGAGCTGACATCAGTGCTTATGACTTGTAAAGTTGTGGCCTTGTGTATAAGGGACCACAACCTGCTCATATTGGAGCTTAAGATACCGCTCGATAAGGTCACATAGAAAATCCCTCAACCCCAGATAGAGTATAGCAGGAATAAAGGACTATCTTTTAAATGGGAGAAAATCGATAAGGAGCATTCCGTAGAGACCTCCTTACGACAATTAAGCAGAAATAGAAAATATCCTTTAAAAAGAAACCAACCTGACAGAAGTAATAACTGCATCACCAGGCTGAATAACTATATGGCAGACAGGTTAACCAAGTGCGCGGCAAAATACAGTTACAATCCAAGGTGGTTAAGCTCTCTTTTTATTGACTTCATGCCAAACGCCACGAGACCAGACAGGAGCTATCCAGGCTAGGAAAATCTGTAAAGAAGTAATTAAAAAAAGAAAGAAAGAGATCAAGGAAAAGGCTTGGGAGGATCTCAGGGTGGCAAGTTAGACGAAAGACTCCCAAGCTTTTTGGCAGATTGTAAACTCCCTGAACCCCCTGGGCAAGACCCTCCAAACAATGGCCGGTGTTATCCCAAGTAAAGACTGGGTAGCCCATTTTCCAAAGTCTTCGTCCCGAAAGAGCAGACCCTGAATACATGCCCTAACATGATAGTTACCTGAAAGACAGCAGCCACCCTGGAATTAAGCAATTCCAAAAAAGTACCAGATGTAATCTTGGCCATCAAGAGTAGCCCCTCTGGGAAAGCCCCGGGCCCCGACAGAATCCCCTCAGACTTTTTTAAATCTCTCCCAAAATTCTGGGGATCCTTAATTACAAGTGTTATAAAAAGCATAAATTCAGGCCCCTGGTTAAGTCCTGGCAGTAGACTGTCATCGTCCCTATCTTCCTAAAAGGAGATAAGAGTCAGCCTCACTGCTATTGCCCAATATCCCTTCTAGATAGTACAGTTAACATCCTAGGAAGGGTACTACTGGCCATATTGGAAAGCTGGGCCACAGAGTCACGTGGGCTCCCAGAACAGTTTGGCTTCTGTCCAGGTCTAGGCACTGCTGAACAATAGTTAAATCTTTCCCTGATTGTGAAAAAGTATACTACGGCCAAAAAAGGATGTCTCCACCTTGCATTCATGGACCTAACATGAATATAGCCTTTTACATCGCATGCGTTTACAATGCATGCGATTACAACGCGGTTAGGTGGCACATGTTAGGTGGGAAACAGCCATCACATTGCATGCGTTACAATGCATGCGATTACAACCCGGTCGTTACAACAACCACGTTGTTACATCGCAGTACCATTACAACGCAAGTTGTTACAATGACTTGCTCTAGGGGGCGCGATGGACTTGGGAATAGTATAATTTACTATTCCTACTCCAGTGTGTGCAACAGTAGGGAAGGTGTTGGAATAGTAAATTATACTATTCCTTAGTTTAGAGCGCCCCCTAGAGCAAGTCGTTGTAACGACTTGCGTTGTAATGGTACTGCGATGTAACAACCCTGCCGTTGTAACGACCGCGTTGTAATCGCATGCGTTGTAACGCATGCGATGTGATGGCTGTTTCCCACCTAACATGTGCCTTTGACATGGTAGACCACCCAAAGCTGTGATCCATAATGCTCCAATTAGGCAATGACAGTGCAATGGTCTCCCTGCTCAGTAGGCTACATGAACATACCACAGCCAGAGTACGGTATAGTAGGAACGGAGATTTATCTGAACACTTCCCATCAATTACCATGGTTAGACAGGGTTGTGTCCTGGCACCTTTTCTCTTTCTAATTTATATAAATTATCTGGGTGACCACCTGATAACGGCTGGGAAGGACTTGCTAAAGATCAATGAGAGAGAAGTTCATGTGCTGCCTTATGCAGATGATGCTGTTCTTATTGCACGAACTGTGAAAGGTCTCCAGATTTTGTTAGATGCTTTTAATAGTGTTATGAGTAGTCTAGGACTAAAAACAAATCGAACCAAGTCCTTTGTAATGAAATGCGGTCCCAAACTAGCCAAAACTAAAACTCTTTTACTCCGTGTGGAAGAAATTATGAAAACTCTGCATTTCACGTATTTCGAAATTCCAAATAACATAGATTTTAATTGGAAATTCTTCTTGGACGTAAGAGTCATGAAATTCCAAAGAGCAGTAGATGCTGTTTATGGATTCTCCATAAGACTGGGGCACAAACCACCTGGAGAAATGCTTTGTATTGGTAAAGTAAATGCGTGTCTGTCGCCACCTTTGGCCCAGGCTTCTGGGGGTATACTACTGGTAAATCCTTACAAATTGTGGAAAATAAGTTTATAAGAAGACTCCTGGTAGTTCCACATTCTACCCTGATGGCCTTTTGCCTTGAAGAGGTTGGGCTTGATTATATAGAAGATTATATCAAGCTACAACCACGTTTGTTATGGCACAGACTCTGGAAAAACCCAGAAGCCAATTTATGCAGAACAATCTTACAAGATCTTCTGGAATTGGACAACTGCTTGGATATTCCAAGGCTCAAGTATATTAAAGCGAGTTTCGAAAGACTTGATGCCCCAACATTTTATCTTAATCCGGACAGTTTGTCGACTATTCCCCTAACTCAAACTAAAGTACTCTTTAATCAAAAAGTACAAAGATCCCGGGCAGAGATTAGAGGGGGAGGGTTAGAAAATAACCTTAGTATTTTTCCGGCACACCTGCACTTTATTAACAGGTCATTGTAAATAAGAGGCACAATTTCCTTTTGATACGGTTCCATCTCCAAACTATACACTTCCTGCTAGCTTTCCCAGTAAAAGGCACATGGTTTTCGACTCTCCCCTGCTGTCACTGTGAATTTCCAGCAGAACAAAACACTTTGCACGTTTTGCTTTTTTGCAATTTTTATGCTTCACAAAGAGTGCGGTTCCTTTGGCCTATTCTACGAGCACTAAAAATCAGATCTCATGCCACAGTCACTGCTTGGGAAATGAAACTGTGATACATGCTGTCTTAAATTACATTTTAAGTGCCATAAAGATACAATCTTATTACTGAATGATTATCTCATCACACAGATGTCTTTTAATACTTGTTTTTAGAAAATGTCTCTCAATTTTATGAAGTTTAATACTCTATGTGCTTTTTTATTTGCTTTGACTTTTATGGCTCAGTTGAGCCAAACAAAGTATTTGATGATGGTGTTTGTAAGTGGCTGTATGGATTTCTTATTGGCTGTGATAGTGAGTGTTGGGGTATGTAACTCAGAGTACAACTGGGTCAGTTACTGCTAGATATACAAGTGCTGTGTGGGTGTGTGAGCAAATGTGTAAGTGCCTCAGCCACTGACTAACTGGGTGTGTGACTGGCTCTACATTTTTAAAATAGGAATGCAATGCGCAGTATGGGTGAGAGACTGCATGTATAACTGGGCATATTGATCTGCAATTGTGCATGTAACTCACTGAAACTTAAAAGTAAATGTCACACCTTTTACACACATATCACCCTGCCCTACCGGCTACCTATGGCCTACTTTAGGTATATGTAGGAGAATGGTAGTTTAGGGCTTGCAAGGAGTTTTAAATGCCAAGTCAGCCTGCCAGTACAACTGCACTTACAGACTCTGCAGTAGAAGGCCAGAAACATGTTCAAAGGGCTACATGTCTGGATGGGTAGCTAGGACTCTCAGCACTTGAGTACATAGCTAAATAAGTGTATTAGTCCCAGTATGAGTGTGTCACTGGATGTGTAAGTAACTATGTCAGCATTTAACTGGCTCTGTAAGTATCTCTATGGGTCTGTATAAGTGTATCTAAGTGGCTGTATGGTCTCTTTGCTGGCTGTTAGTGAGTGTTGGGATATGTAACTGTGTCTGCAACTGGTTCTGTTACTGTTGGATACATAAGTGCCCTGTGAGCATGTCACTGAATGTGGAAGTGCCTCTGTCACTGTCTGACTGGGTATGTGAGTGACTGTATAGTTTTATAAATAGATATATCAGTGGGTGCATAGATAGCTGAGTGGATGTATAACTGGGTATATTGGCCTGTAAGTGTGTTTCTAACACACTGAAATTTCAAGCTATATGTTTTACCTTTCAAAAACACATATCATCTTGCGCTATTGGATACCTACAGCTTACCTTAGGGGTGATTTATTTATAATGAAAGAAAAGCTTAAGAACTGAGAATGTGTTATAAATGTCAATTCAACATAGCAGTGTAAACTGCAGGCACAGGTTCTGGAGTAGCACGCCTAACACTTATTTGAAGGGTTACTTCTCTAGGTTGCACAATCAAAGCTGCAATGCGTCTAGTATTATTTAATTTACAGACCACAGGCACAGCTAGAGGACTGAACTATGGGCTTACAAATAAATTAAAATGCCAATTGTTTATAAGTCAATTAAACCATATTTAGGGGACATATACATTCACTTTACCACTATCTACCACTAATAAACTTTTCGGTCACCTAATTCCAACTAAATTGCCCCACTGCAGATGAAAAATAAAATGATAATAAAACAATTTTATTATCATTTTATTTTTCACTGACAGCCGATGCTGCCGAGTCTAGGGCTGTGCGGGGCCGGGCTGTCCTCTATGGACAGACCGCAGCACTGTAAGTGCGCATGTCGGTTTGGCCAGCCGTCTTAGGCGGCCAAACCGACACTTGCACTTAGGTTTCTCCAAACCAGCTGTTTTGTACAGCCAGGTGGAGAAATGGCACATTCTCTTAGTCCCTTAGTGATTCCCTAACCAGGCTGCTAAGTCCAATCCTGGCACTGCTCTCATAGCATGAGAGCAGCGTCTGGATTAGGTGGGGAGTCTGGGAGCCAGTGCTGGCCCTTGAACGTCTTCTGGGAAGAAAGGAGCACTGAGGCAGCCAGCAGCCGGAGTGGCAGATAAGTGCTTTTTAAAAATTATTTGCTCCCCAGCCCCACCACTTTATTTTGGGAGCAGCCGCCCCTGGTGACTACTTGCGTCAGTACCTCACTTCATATATATTTGAGTATATCAGTGCCATTTTGGATATATTACTGAATATGTAACTAAGCTTCACACTTCCTTTCATTTAACATTCACTCATAAGTCAGTATATGTATCTGTATGATTTTAAAATATACACCATTATTAACGTACTTTTGAAATCGGTTTGTTGTTTTCCAAATTTGTAGGCAATTTTACTTGAAATGTATATAAGGCAAAATCTGAAGTCTAAAGTACTAGAATTGTATACTGTTCTCAGTACAAAGAACCAATAATGACAATCTTTAACATTGTGCCTTCAGTGATACTGATGTAGTTAGAAAATCATAACCATCGTTTCTTTTTTTTTCATTCCACTTCTTAATGGCCAGTTTTTTTTAACCCTTTCTTAGTCTATTGTTAAGAGGTTCAGTCTGGAAGTCTTTGTGGGCAGATTTGCGAATCCGTCATGATGCTCAGCGCGGGTCCCGTGTACCTTTGCAAAGGATTCGCGAATCTATATGGGAGTCCATTAAAGCATTTTACTTCATATTACTATGACTTTGCATCTGCATTTTATATTATAAGACAGTAGTGATTAAGGAAATACGTATTTCGTACTAAGTAATGTCTAAACCACTCTGCTTTTAACTTTGAAAGTACAGTCAATTTTAACCTTTCCTCCCACACTGTTTAAGCTCAGTTTCCATAGCAACCCCCTTTGGAACACTCTATTATACCAGTAGGTCAAAAGTTCACAACACTTTCTGTGAGCAGCAAACTAGCTTCAAGTTCAAATTTAGCAGGTGTGGTTGACTGTTTGGAAATGTAAGAATATCCAAAACAGCATAACTCTTAAAAACAATTCTCGAGCCAATCACAGATTTACTTACTTTCTACTAAAAAACACTACCTAATTTTAGCTGCCTGCATATTTACAACATCCAATGAAATATGTTCTTTTTTAATTTAAATGCTGTCTCATTCAGTGCCAGCCTTCTCCTGTGTGCTACTCCTCCTTGCCTTCAAAACCATTATGTGTGGATTGTGGGTCATAGCTGTGCGTTTTAAGCCAGAGAGTGTGCTAGAAAGAGTGGCATTGACAAGGACGTGGGTCTGCTTATGGTTGAAAGCATTGCAGATTGCCAGCATCTAAACCTCATGATTGTGCACAGTGGTGGCAATGACTTAGGCCCACTGACTGGGGTAGGACTGGTAAATCTAATGAAGGATACCTTTGGTAAATAATGACACTTTTCCCTCACATTGCCTTGGTGTTCTCCAACATTTGTCAAAGGCAGAAATGGAAGTGGTCAAATTAATTCTGTCCACAGATAGACAAAGCCAAGAAACATGTCAAGAAAACTGTTTCTGCATTCCTCAGAAACCACAACATGGGCTTCTTACACAACAACAATTAACACTTTGACATGGATAATATATAAAGAGGTGATGGAGTGTCTTTTACAAAAAAAGGCAACAGGCTGTTCCTTAACAATTTGAAAGATTGCATACTGATTTATGTGTAGTTATCATCTACACACAATAAACACAAAGGCTCTTCTAAGAGCCACCCCTTTTCCCAAACACTAGTGCATTTTTCTTTTTAAATCCCTTTTTTAAATTTCTTATTCAAATTTATGAATCCGTCACAAATCCACAAACCAAAAGCTCACATTCAATACACAGCAACACAGGAGTTGCAACTGTGTGAGTGACTCTGTGTATCTAACTGGATGTGTGAGTGTCTTAGTGGGTCTGTGAGTGGGTGCATTTGTGTCTGAGTGAGTCTGTGAGTGAGTGCATGGGTGTCTGAGTCGGTCTGTGAGTGGGTGCAAGAGTGTATGGGTGAGTCTGTGAGTGGGTCCTATTAGTGAGTGAGTCCTATTAGTGAAGAAGCGCTGGAGTCCTACCTCCTTTTTGGGGGGATTTTTCAGCAGGAGCCACAGATCCAGTGCGACTCCTGCTGAAAAAAATAATGCTTTTTGCCCCAGGCATCCCTACCCTGCCCCCTTTTCATTTTTTTAATGTCTTTTTGGGGACTTGACTCAAGCCAGGTCCCACGATGGCTGCCAATGCTTCCTAGTTTAAGAGTTGGCAGCCAATCAGATTTGAGCATGGGGACTATCGGTTCCTCAGAGGATCCACGTCCCTATATATATACATATTTAGATTTTGGTTAATATTTCTAAAACTGCTTAATGAATTTACACCAAATCACAAAAGGCACTTCTCCGGACCAATATGTACCTTTCTGGCAAATTTGGAGTAATTCCGTTCAGCGGTTCTGGCTGTAGTTGTGTCTAAAGTCCCTATGGAAATTGCATGGGGAAAACGAGTTTTAGGACCACATTTTTCTCAGCCCCCGCTTGACGAATCACCACGAAACCTTCAAGACAGCAGCTGAAGTGAGCATCATATTCTTTTTGAAATGTTTGAGAAGATTCATCAAATTATATATATATATTTGTATATATATACATATATATATCAACACGAAAATCCCAGGAATGTATCAGCTACGGCAGCAGCGGCAGCGCAACACCACGGGCACAGACTCCAAAGGCAAATATGTTTAACAGATGGGTTTATTCACACATCTATGTCCAAAATGACGCGTTTCGGCCGCCAGACATGCGGCCTTGATATACACATACATATATATAAATATACACATGCATATATATATATACACACATATATATATATATTCACTGAAAAAACCATAGGTTTCAGGCACGTTATAGTTAGAAATTAGCATTTAAAAACCTTACAAATTCACTGAAAAAACCATAGGTTTTAGGGACAGTTATAGTTACTTGGACATTGCACTCGTACAAAACCCGTGAAATTCCCCCGTTATAGTTAGTTCAGCTAACTATAACTCGTGCCCCACGCAATGCACTGCTGATGACGTCACATATTACATCACTCATGACATGGTCAGTGACATCACTGATGACATCACTGATGACATCTCAAATGACATCACTGATGACATCATCCAGTGACTGTGTGTTTCTGTAAAGTTTAAATATGTTTAATATATATAGGGAAAGGCGTACTGAAGAGTGAGTGGGTGTATAAGTGTCTGAATGGATGATTTAGTAGGTGCGTGACTAACTGTATAAGTGAGTGATTAAACGTATCTTACTGAATGCATGGGTTAGTGACTAAACTGGGTGAATGTCTGTATCCGTCTGTCTGTTGCTGTGTAAGTGGCTGCATGGGTTTGTGAATAGCTACATGAGTGTCTATATGAGTTATTGATTGGTTGTCTGAGTATCTGTATGGGTGCCTGAGTGTTTGTGTGGGTGGGGTGTGTGCGACTCTGTACATAGATGTGTGAGTGGGTGATTCACTGGGTGCATCATTTGAAGAGTGCGTCTGTGATGGACTGCTTGGGTGGGTGAGTGTGTGTATGGGTGTGTTAGTGAGTGAATGTATATCTCAGTGGTACATGTGCGAGTAACTACATATGTAAAAGGAAGTATATATGTGTGTTAGAGTATTTAAAAGGCTATACGTGAGAGTGTGTGATTGTGAGAGTGGCTGTATGGATGCGTGTGTGCTTGTATCAGTTATTGTATAAGAGCGTAAGAATGTGCTAGTATTTGTATGAGTTATTGAGCTGGTGTGTGTATAACTCTATAGGTGAGTAAATGGGTGTGTGATTAATTTTTGCATGACTGACTAGGTGTGTGAGTACCTCTATGGATGAGTGGCGGTGTGTCAGTGTTTATATAGGTGTATGAGTGCATATGATAGTCCTGTACTGAGTGACTGTAAGTATGAGTGACTGTACGGGTGAGTGAGTGGATGTGTGTGTAGACCTAAGAATCAGTGAGTTGGTATGTAGTTATTGGTATTGGAGTGTCTATGGTTTTGAGAATGGCAGTCTGTAATTTAGAGTGGGTGTATCAAAAGTTATATTAGGGTGTGAGAAGATGCATGAAATTATCACATGGATGATGTCATCAGTGATGTCATTTGAGATGTCATCAGTGATGTCATCAGTGATGTCACTGACCATGTCATGAGTGATGTAATATGTGACGTCATCAGCAGTGCATTGCGGGGCGCAAGTTATAGTTAGCTGAACTAACTATAACGGGGGAATTTCACGGGTTTTGTACGAGTGCAATGTCCAAGTAACTATAACTGTCCCTAAAACCTATGGTTTTTTCAGTGAATTTGTAAGGTTTTTTAAATGCTAATTTCTAACTATAACGTGCCTGAAACCTATGGTTTTTTCAGTGAATTTCAAAGGTTTTTAAATGCTAATTTCTAAATATAACATGTCTGAAACCTATGGTTTTTCAGTGAATTTCAAAGGTTTTTTAAATGCTAATTCCTAACTATAACATGTCTGAAACCTATGGTTTTTTTCAGTGAATTTCAAAGGTTTTGTAAATGCCAATTTTTAAATGTATTAATTGTTATTTTTATTTTTTCATACTGATTTACTACATTTTTTTAAACTATTTATTTTTAGATATTTTATTTTTTAAATTACATTGTAATTATATTATACATTACATTACAAAATATACTTTCTCAGAATGAATTAATTTACTTTAAATACTTTGCAAATAGGCAATAGACTTTTAAGTACAGTAGTTACAGTTGTTGCAATGGGCAACACAATTTCAAACACAATGCAACATTGAGCTCAATGTGAATTTCTAGCTAAATGCAATTAGTTACTTTATGGATTACTTTTCTAACCACAGGACTGAATCCTAGATTCAGTCCTGGGACATCTCCTGTAAACAGTTGAGTAAAAGCATTTTGGATACAGTAGTGATTTTTAAGGAATATTATTGTATTTTAAAAGTTGACACTTAGAAACTTTTTCACATAGAATCACCAATGTTATCCTATGGGAGGAAATTCACTTAGCAGGTAAGTAGTGTTATCGTGACTTTTTCTCACTCAGTGGTGGATCCTGGATCCAGCACTGGTGCATCTCCTGTAAACAGTTGAAAGAATGCGTTTAAGTCATACAGGCGATTTTTAAGGAATATTTGTAGTTTGTGAAAATCGACACTTTGAAACTTTTCTGCTGAAAACCAGACAATGGATTCCTATGGAAGGAAATACAAGTTACTGGTAAGTACGGTTAAAATTACTTTTCAGGGTCAGTCCTGGGCTAAAAGATGCAGCACTGGGTTCTCTCCTGATAACAGGTGAGTAAATCGAATTCGTATTTCGGCTGATTTTAGAGGAATATTTGTATGTTTCAAAAATCGACACTTAGAAACTTTTTCAGCAAAAAGCAGGCAATGATATCCTATGGAAGGAAATTCAAGTTACTGGTAAGTACGGTTAAAATTACTTTTCAGGATCAGTACTGGGCTGAAAGATGCAGCACTGAGGTCTCTCCTGATAAAAGGTGAGTAAATCGGAATTCGTTTTTCGGCTGATTTTAGAGGAATATTTGTATGTTTCAAAAATCGACACTTAGAAACTTTTTCAGCAAAAAGCAGGCAATGATATCCTATGGAAGGAAATTCAAGTTACTGGTAAGTACGGTTAAAATTACTTTTCAGGATCAGTACTGGGCTGAAAGATGCAGCACTGAGGTCTCTCCTGATAACAGGTGAGTAAATCGGAATTCGTATTTCAGCTGATTTTAGAGGAATATTTGCACAATGGTGAAGGGAGGGGGCGGGGCCTGAGGTGACATCTGTGCAAATGCGCCCCGTGGCGCGTTTTAAGTTGGGGATTAAGTCCCCTTTAATCATGAGGGTCCCTGAGGGCCAACTAGCCCACCAGGAACCTCCAGTATGCGCCAGGGGCTGCGTGGCAGAGACGTGTACAGAGGCCACACCCCTTTTACACCTCTCTGCAAGGCAGCTCTGTGGCGCTTTTGGAAGTACATGGTGGGCTAGTTGGACTCCAGGGACCCTCAGGATTCAAGGGGACTTAATCCCCATCTTAAAACACGCCACGGGCCTGTTTACACACATGTCACCTGAAGCCCCGCCCCCTCCCTTCACCACTGTGCAAACGCGCCCCGTGGCGCGTTTTAAGTCGGGGATTAACTCCCCTTGAATCCTGAGGGTCCCTGGGGGCCAACTAGCCCAACAGGTATATCCAAAGCGCCACAGAGCTGCGTTGCAGAGAGGTGTAAAAGGGGCGTGGCCTCTGTACACCTCTCTGCAACGCAGCTCCTAGCGCATACTGGAGGTTCCTGGTGGGCTAGTTGGCCCCAGGACCCCCAGTAGTGAAGGGGAATTACTTCCCCATCTGCAAACGCGCCAGGGCGCGTTTGCAGAGTGGTGAAGGAAGGGGCGGGGCCTGCGGCCCGATTGTTTTTTTTTTTTTCCCTGAAGGGGGCTGTGTGGCCCCCTTCCTTTTCCTATTTTTGGGCCCTGGGGACCCCATCCCCCAGGGCCTTATCCCCTTTTTTTTTTTAAATTAAACGGGAAGGGGGCCGCGTGGCCCCCTCCCTGGCCGAATCCTACCCCGGAGACCCCATCCCCCGGGGCATGGCCACACTTTACATTAATTTTTAAGGAGGGGGCTGCGTGGCCCCCTCCTTAGGCCTCCTTTTGCCCCGGGGACCCCATCCCCGGGGCAGGCCTCTGTTTTTTTTTTTACATTATTTCTGGGGAGGGGGCCGCGTGGCCCCCTCCCGGGCTACTACTTGCCCCGGGGACCCCATCCCCGGGGCCTGGCCTCTGGTTGGGGACTGTGGGGGTCCCCAAACCCCCACAGTCCCGCCGGCTCCCCATGTCCTAAGGGAGCCGGCATTGCTTTCCACATGGGGAGCAGCTAAGATGCTGCTCCCCATGTGGAAAGCAATTGTCTTTGGATATTGGAAGCGAGAGCAGGTTTCCTGCTCTCGCTTCCAATATCCAAAGCAAGTTTGCAATGACAGGACGGGAGCCGCGAGGCTCCCGTCCTGTCATTGCAAACAGCAATGGTGTAATTCCGTTCAGCAGTTCGGGCTGTAGCCGTGTCTAAAGTTTCCTATGGAAAAATGAATGGGGAAAACGCGTTTTGGGACCCCCCTTTTTTCTCGGCCACCGCTTAACGAATCACCCCGAGACTTTCAGGGTAGGAGCGGACCGGAGCGCCCCACAAAGTTTGAAAATTTCACGAAGATACGTCAACCGGCAAGAGAGTTATTTCAAATAGAATGTCGCGGATTTCCTATGGAAAATAGGTCCTAACTATAACTATCTACTGGCGACCGCCAGATAGATATATATATATATATATATATATATATATATATATATATATATATATATATATATATATATATATATATATTCACTGAAAAAACCATAGGTTTCAGACACGTTATAGTTACAAATTAGCATTTAAAAAACCTTTGAAATTCACTGAAAAAACCATAGGTTTTAGGGACAGTTATAGTTACTTGGACATTGCACTCGTACAAAACCCGTGAAATTCCCCCGTTATAGTTAGTTCAGCTAACTATAACTCGCGCCCCATAATGCACTGCTGATGACGTCACATATTACATCACTCATGACATGGTCAGTGACATCACTGATGACATCACTGATGACATCTCAAATGACATCACTGATGACATCATCCAGTGACTGTGTGTTTCTGTAAAGTTTAAATATTTTTAAAATATATTGGAAAAGACGTATTGAAGAATGAGTGGGTGTCTAAGTGTCTGTATGGATGATTTAGTAGGTGCGTGACTGACTCTATAAGTGAGTGATTTAACGTATCTTACTGAATGCATGGGTTAGTGACTAAACTGGGTGTATGTCTGTATCCGTCTGTCTGTTGCTGTGTAAGTGGCTGCATGTGTTTGTGAATAGCTAAATGATTTTCTATATGAGTTATTGAATGCTTGTCTGAGTATCTGTATGGGTGCCTGAGTGTTTGTGTGGGAGGGGTGTGTGCAACTCTGTGCATAGATGTGTGAGTGGGTGATTCACTGGGTGGATGGTTTCAAGAGTGCATCTGTGATAGACTGTATGGGTGGGTAAGTGTGTGTAAGAGTGTGTTAGTGAGTGAATGTATGTCCCAGTGGTACATGTGTGAGTAACTACATATGTGAAAGGCAGTATATATGTGTGTTGGAGTATATAAATAGCTATAAGCAAGAGTGAGTGATTGTGATAGTGGCTGTATGGATGATTGTGTGCTTGTATCAGTGATTGTATAAGAGCGTAACAATGTGCTACTATTTGTATGAGTAAGTGAGCTGGTGTGTGTATAACTGTATAGGTGAGTAAATGGCAGTGTGTTTAATTATTTGCATGACTGACTAGGTGTGTGAGTATCTCTATGGATGAGTGGCGTTGTTTGAGTGTCTATATAGGAGTAAGAGTGCATATGATAGTCCTGTACTGAGTGACCGTAAGTATGAGTGACTGTACGGGTGAGTGAGTGGATGTGAGTGTGTAGACCTAAGAATCAGTGAGTGGGTATGTAGTTATTGGTGTTGGAGTGTCTATGGTTTTGCGAATGGCAGTCTGTAATTTAGAGTGGGTGTATCAAAGATTATATTAGGGTGTGAGGAGGTGCATCAGATTATCACGTGGATGATGTCATCAGTGATGTCATTTGAGATGTCATCAGTGATGTCAT
This sequence comes from Calotriton arnoldi, assembly GCA_963921515.1. NCBI lineage: Eukaryota > Metazoa > Chordata > Amphibia > Caudata > Salamandridae > Calotriton > Calotriton arnoldi. Next base: position 1,152,103 of record CAWUFW010004677.1, read on the forward strand.
CAGTGATGTCACTGACCATGTCATGAGTGATGTAATATGTGACGTCATCAGCAGTGCATTGCGGGCGCGAGTTATAGTTAGCTGAACTAACTATAACGGGGGAATTTCACGGGTTTTGTACGAGTGCAATGTCCAAGTAACTATAACTGTCCCTAAAACCTATGGTTTTTTCAGTGAATTTCAAAGGTTTTTAAATGCTAATTTGTAACTATAACGTGTCTGAAACCTATGGTTTTTTCAGTGAATTTCAAAGGTTTTTAAATGCTAATTTGTAACTATAACGTGTCTGAAACCTATGGTTTTTTCAGTGAATTTCAAAGGTTTTTTAAATGCTAATTTCTAACTATAACGTGCCTGAAACCTACGGTTTTTTCAGTGAATTTCAAAGGTTTTGTAAATGACAATTTTTAAATGTATTAATTGTTATATTAATTTTTTCATACTGATTTACTACATTTTTAGAAACAATTTTTTTACATATTTTATTTGTCAAATTACATTGTAATTACATTATACATTACATTACAAAAAATACTTTCTCAGAATGAATTACTTTAGTTTAAATACTTTGCAGATAGGCAATAGACTTTTAAGTACAGTAGTTACAGTTGTTGCAATGGGCAACACATTTTCAAACACAATGCAACATTCAGCTCAATGTGAATTTCTAGTTAAATGCAATTAGTTACTTTATGGATTACTTTTGTAACCACAGGACTGGATCCTAGATTCAGTCCTGGTACATCTCCTGTAAACAGTTGAGTAAAAGCGTTTTGGTTACAGTCGTGATTTTTAAGGAATATTATTGTATTTTAAAAGTTGACACTGAAACTTTTTCTCATAGAATCACCAATGTTATCCTATGGAAGGAAATTCACTTAGCAGGTAAAAACTGTTATCGTTACTTTTTCTTACTCAGTGTTGGATCCTGGATCCAGCACTGGTGCATCTCCTGTAAACAGTTGAAAGAATGCGTTTAAGTCATACAGGCGATTTTTAAGGAATATTTGTAGTTTGTGAAAATCAACACTTTGAAACTTTTTGCTGAAAACCAGTCAATGTTAGCCTATGAAGGAAATTCAAGTTACCGGTAAGTACGGTTAAAATTACTTTTGAGGATCAGTACTGGGCTGAAACATGCAGCACTGAGGTCTCTCCTGATAACAGGTGAGTAAATCGGAATTCGTATTTTGGCTGATTTTAGAGGAATATTTTAAAGTTCCAAAACTCCACACTTAGAAGAATTTCCAAGTGAAACCAGTCAATGTTAGCCTATGGAAGGAAATTCAAGTTACTGGTAAATACGGTTAAAATTACTTTTCAGGACCAGTACTGGGCTGAAAGATGCAGCACTGAGGTCTCTCCTGATAACAGGTGAGTAAATCAGAATTCGGATTTCGGCTGATTTTAGAGGAATATTTGTATGTTTCAAAAATCAACACTTAGAAGAATTTCCAAGTGAAACCAGTCAATGTTAGCCTATGAAGGAAATTCAAGTTACCGGTAAGTACGGTTAAAATTACTTTTCAGGATCAGTACTGGGCTGAAAGATGCAGCACTGAGGTCTCTCCTGATAACAGGTGAGTAAATCGGAATTCGTATTTCGGCTGATTTTAGAGGAATATTTTAAAGTTCCAAAACTCCACACTTAGAAGAATTTCCAAGTGAAACCAGTCAATGTTAGCCTATGAAGGAAATTCAAGTTACCGGTAAGTACGGTTAAAATTACTTTTCAGGATCAGTACTGGGCTGAAAGATGCAGCACTGAGGTCTCTCCTGATAACAGGTGAGTAAATCGGAATTCGTATTTCGGCTGATTTTAGAGGAATATTTTAAAGTTCCAAAACTCCACACTTAGAAGAATTTCCAAGTGAAACCAGTCAATGTTAGCCTATGAAGGAAATTCAAATTACCGGTAAGTACGGTTAAAATTACTTTTGAGGATCAGTACTGGGCTGAAAGATGCAGCACTGAGGTCTCTCCTGATAACAGGTGAGTAAATCGGAATTCGTATTTCGGCTGATTTTAGAGGAATATTTTAAAGTTCCAAAACTCCACACTTAGAAGAATTTCCAAGTGAAACCAGTCAATGTTAGCCTATGAAGGAAATTCAAGTTACCGGTAAGTACGGTTAAAATTACTTTTCAGGACCAGTACTGGGCTGAAAGATACAGCACTGAGGTCTCTCCTTATAACAGGTGAGTAAATCGGAATTCCTATTTCGGCTGATTTTAGAGGAATATTTGCACAATGGTGAAGGGAGGGCGGGGCCTGAGGTGACATCTTTGCAAACGCGCCCCGTGGCGCGTTTTAAGTTGGGGGATTAAGTTCCCTTGAATCCTGAGGGTCCCTAGGGGCCAACTAGACCACCAGGAACCTCCAATATGCGCCAGAGGCTGCGTTGCAGAGACGTGTAGAGAGGCCACACCCCTTTTACACCTCTCTGCAACGCAGCTCTGTGGCGCTTTCTGGATGTACCTGTTGGGCTAGTTGGCCCCAGGGACCCTCAGCATTGAAGGGATTTAATTCCCCATCTTAAAACGCGCCACGGGGCCTGTTTGCACACATGTCACCTCAAGCCCCGCCCCTCCCTTCACCACTGTGCAAACGCGCCCGTGGCTCGTTTTAAGTTGGGGGATTAAGTCCCCTTGAATCCTGAGGGTCCCCGGAGTCCAACTAGCCCACCATATACCTCCAAAGCGCCATAGAGCTGCGTTGCAGAGAGGTGTAAAAAGGGCGTGGCCTCTGTACACCTCTCTGCAAGGCAGCCCCTGGCGCATACTGGAGGTTCCTGGTGGGCTAGTTGGCCCCAGGGACCCCCAGTATTCAAGGGAGTCGTTCCCCCTCTGCAAACGCGCCAGGGGGCACGTTTGCAGAGTGGTGAAGGAAGGGGCGGGGCCTGCGGGCCCGATCGTTTTTTTGTTTTTTAAAAAAAAATTTTGGGGGAGGGGGCCGCGTGGCCCCCTCCCGAGCCACTACTTGCCCGGGGACCCCATCCCCGGGGCTGGCCCTCTCGTTGGGGACTGTGGGGGGTCCCCAATCCCCCACAGTCCTGCCGGCTCCCGTGTCCTACGGGAGCCGGCATTGCCTACACATGGGGAGCTGCTAAGATGCAGCTCCCATGTGGAAAGCAATCGGCTTTGGATATTGGAAGAGAGAGCAGGTTTCCTGCTCTCTCTTCCAATATCCAAAGCAAGTTTGCAATGACAGGACGGGGCCGCGAGGCTCCGTCCTGTCATTGCAAACAGCAGTGTCCCGGGGGTAGGCACCCGGGACACTGCAGGAGCCGGCCCTGGGGGTGGTGGTCCCCAGGGCCATCAAGGGCTCCAGGAGGGGGCCGCGCGGCCCCCTCCCATTCAGTGCACAGCCCGGGGAGGTGGTGGTCCCCGGGGCTCTGGAGGTCCAAAACGGACCCCCATTGTAATTTTTCTTAGTGCCCCGGGAGGTGGTGGTCCCCGGGCGTGTGAGGGCTGGAGCCCCCACACAGGTTTTAATAAAAAAAGAAGCCCGGGGAGGTGGTGGTCCCCGGGGCTGCGGGAGGGCTCAGAGCCCTCCCGCACCATTGTACATAAAGCCCCGGGGGTGGTGGTCCCCGGGGCTTGGGGGCCCTTAGAGGCCCCCACACATAAAATTAACCCCCCAGCATGCCCCCGGGACTTGGGCCACCCGAGGGCCAATTAACATCGAGCGCGGAGACCGCGCTCGATTTTTCGGCAGGATTCGCGCACCCTGAGCGCATCCTGCCGATTTTTAAAAAAAAATTATTTTTTTGCCCAGGGGGTCCTTGTGGGACCCCTGAGCAAACCTAGAGGGTCAGGGTGTTTCTACCCTCCCCCTTTGTGCGCTTTGCGCACTTGTTTCTGTCCCTCGGTTCTACCGAGGGACAAAATGGCTGCCAACATTTCCTGAATCGGAATGTTGACAGCCAGCTGACAGCCAATTAACATGCAGCTCGTGATCGGGACGGTGCGCGCAGGGTGCGCTCAGGGTGCGCGAATCCTCCGTGCCCATAGATATATATGTACTTTTACTTTTGATTTTCTCAGCAACTACTGAACGGATTTACACCATTTAACAAAAAGGGTTCTTTCTGAACCAAGAACTACCTCTTTGCCAAATTTGGTGTAATTCCGTTCAGCAGTTCAGGCTGTAGCCGTGTCTAAAGTTTCCTATGGGAAAATGCATGGGGAAAACGCGTTTTGGGACCCCCTTTTTCTCGGCCCCCGCTTGACGTATCACCCCGAGACTTTCAGGGTAGGAGCGGACCGGAGCGCCCCACGAGTTTGAAAATTTCGCGAAGATACGTCAACCGGCAAGAGAGTTATTTCAAATAGAATGTCGCGGATTTCCTATGGATAATAGGTTGTAACTATAACTATCTACTGGCCACCAGTAGATAATATATATATATATATATATAGATATTATCTACTATATATATATATATATATAGATATTATCTACTGGCGGTCGCCAGTAGATAGTTATAGTTAGGACCTATTTTCCATAGGAAATCTGCAACATTCTATTTGAAATAACGTTAGCGCCGGTTGACGAATCTTCGCGAAAGTTTCCAACTTGTTGGGGTGCTCCGGTCCGGTCCTATCCTGAAAGTCTCGGGTGATTCGTCAAGCGAGGCCGAGAAGAGGGGTCCCAAAGCGTGTTTTCCCCATTCATTTTTCCATAGGAACTGTTCATCGCGGCTACAGCCCGAACTGCTGAATGGAATTACACCAAATTTGGCAAAGAGTAGCCCTTGGTTCAGACTCATGCTCTTTGCTTAAATGGTGTAAATCCGTTCAGTAGTTCCTGAGAAAATCACAAGTAAAATCACATATATATCTATGGCCGCGTCGGATCCGCGCACCCTGAGTGCACCCTGCGCATCGTCCCGATCACGAGCTGCATGCTAATTGGCTGTCAACTGGCTGTCAACACTCCAAATCAGGAAGTGTTGGCAGCCATTTGTCCCTCGGTAGAACCGAGGCACAGAACAAGTGCGCAAAACGCACAAAGGGGCAGGGTAGAACACCCTGACCCCTAGATGTGCTCAGGGGTCCCACAAGGACCCCTGGGCAGAGAAAAGCATTTTTTTTTAAATCGGCGAAATGCGTTTAGGGTGCGCGGATCCCGCCGATAAAAAAAAAAATCGAAGCGCGGTCTCCCGCGCTTCGATGCTATTTTGCCCCCGGGTGGCCCACGTCCCGGGGCATGCGGGGGTGGGTTTATATTTTATGTGGGGGCTTCTAAGGCCCCCAAGCCCCGGGAGCGCCACCCCGGGCTTTAAAATAAATGGTGCGGGAGGGCTCTAGCCCTCCCACAGCCCCGGGGACCGCCACCCCGGGGCTTCTTTTAAATTATTAGTTGTGTGGGGGCCTCCAGCCCCCCACATGCCCCGGGGCCCGCCACCTCCCCGGGGCACTAAATCTTTAAATAAGGGGGTCCGTTACGGACCCCCGAGCCCCGGGGACCACCACCTCCCCGGGGCTTTGCCAATGTTGGGAGGGGGGCCGCGCGGCCCCCCTCCTGGAGCCTGTGGTGGCCCTGGGGACCGCCACCCCCCAGGGCCGGCTCCTGCAGTGTCTCAGGGTGCCTACCCCCGGGACAATGTAGTTTGCAATGACAGTAGCAACTGCTTTGGATTTTGGAAGAGAGAGCATGGAAACCTGCTCTCTCTTCCAAAATTCAAAGCAAATTGCTTTTCCACATGGGGAGCTGCATGTTAGCAGCTCCCCATGTGGAAGCGATGCCGGCTCCCGCAGGACGCGGGAGCCGGCGGGACCGTGGGGGATTGGGGACCCCCACGGTCCCCAACGGAGAGGGCCAGCCCCGGGGGATGGGGTCCCTGGGGCTACAAATGGCCCGGGAGGGGGGCCACGCAGCCCCCCTCCCCAAAATGAAGAAAAAAAAATTAAAAAGATAAATAAAGGCCGGCCCCGGGGGATGGGGTCCCCGGGGCCAGTAGAGGCCTCAGGAGGGGGGCCACGCAGCCACCCTCATTAAAAAAAAAGAAAATCTGGCCATGCCCCGGGGGATGGGGTCCCCGGGCCGGAATTGGCCATGGCAGGGGGGCCCACGCGGCCCCCTTCCCGTTCATTTTATTTTTTTTACATTAAAAAAGGGGTCAGGCCCTGGGGGATGGGGTCCCCAGGGCCCAAAAAAAGTAAAAAGAAGGGGGGCCACACAGCCCCCCTTCCAAAAACCAAAAAAACAAAAAACACGCGATCGTGCCGACGCCCCGCCCCCTCCCAGCAACATTCTGCAAACGGGCCCTGTGGTGCGTTTTAAGTTGGGAAATGAATTCCCCTTCAAGACTGGGGGTCCCTGGGGCCAACTAGCCCACCAGGTACCTCCAGTAAGCGCCACAGGGCTGGGTTGCAGAGAGGTGGTCCAGGCCACGCCCCTTTTACACCTCTCTGCAACGCAGCTCTGTGGCGCTTTTGGAGGTACATGGTGGGCTACTTGGACTCCAGGGACCCTCAGGATTCAAGGGAGTTAATCCCCCAACTTAAAACGCGCAACGGGGCGTGTTTGCACAGTGGTAAAGGGAGGGGGCGGGGCTTCAGGTGACATGTGTGCAAACAGGCCCCGTGGCGTGTTTTAAGTTGAGGAATTAATTCCTCTTCAATCCTGAGGCTCCCTGGGGGCCAACTAGCCCACCAGGTACCTCCAGTAAGCGCCACTGAGCTGCGTTGCAGAGTGTTGTAAAAAGGGGCGTGGCCTCTGAACACCTCTCTGCAATGCAGCTCTCTGGTGCATACTGGAGGTACCTGGTGGGCTAGTTGGCCCCTAGGGACCCTCGTGATTGAGGAGGAATTAATTCTCCAACTTAAAACGCACCACAGGGCGTGTTTACAGACATGTCACCTCAGGCCCCACCCCCTTCCTTCACCATTGTGCAAATATTCCTCTAAAATCAGCCGAACTACGAATTCCGATTTACTCACCTGTTATCAGGAGAGACCTCAGTGCTGCATCTTTGAGCCCAGTACTGATCCTGAAAAGTAATTTTAACCGTACTTACCAGTAACTTGAATTTCCTTCCATAGGCTAACATTGACTGGTTTCACTTGGAAATTATTCTAAGTGTGGAGTTTTGGAACTTTATAATATTCCTCTAAAATCAGCCGAACTACGAATTCCGATTTACTCACCTGTTTTCAGGAGAGAACCCAGTGCTGCATCTTTTAGCCCAGCACTGACCCTGAAAAGTAATTCTAACCGTACTTACCAGTAACTTGTATTTCCTTCCATAGGAATCCATTGTCTGGTTTTCAGCAGAAAAGTTTCAAAGTGTCAATTTTCACAAACTACAAATATTCCTTAAAAATCGCCTGTATGACTTAAACGCATTCTTTCAACTGTTTACAGGAGATGCACCAGTGCTGGATCCAGGATCCACCACTGAGTAAGAAAAAGTAACGATAACACTACTTACCTGCTAAGTGATTTTCCTCCCATAGGATAACATTGGTGATTCTATGTGAAAAAGTTTCTAAGTGTCAACTTTTAAAATACAATAATATTCCTTAAAAATCACTACTGTAACCAAAACGCTTTTACTCAACTGTTTACAGGAGATGTCGCAGGACTGAATCTAGGATCCAGTCCTGTGGTTTGAAAAGTAATCCATAAAGTAACTAATTGCATTTAACTAGAAATTCACATTCAGCTCAACGTTGCATTGTGTTTGAAATTGTGTTGCATATTGCAACAACTGTAACTACTGTACTTAAAAGTCTATTGCCTATTTGCAAAGTATTTAAACTAAAGTAATTCATTCTGAGAAAGTATATTTTGTAATGTAATGTATAATGCAATTACAATGTAATTTAAAAAATAAAATATCTAAAAATAAATAGATTAAAAAAATGTAGTAAATCAGTATCAAAAAAATAAATCTAACAATTAATACATTTAAAAATTGTCATTTACAAAACCTTTGAAATTCACTGAAAAAAACCATAGGTTTTAGGGACAGTTATAGTTAGTTGGACATTGCACTCGTACAACACCCGTGAAATTCCCCCGTTATAGTTAGTTCAGCTAACTATAACTCGCACCCCCGCAATGCACTGCTGATGACGTCACATATTACATCACTTATGACATGGTCAGTGACATCACTGATGACATCACTGATGACATTACAAATGACATCACTGATGACATCATCCACGTGATAATCTGATGCACCTCCTCACACCCTAATATAACCTTTGATACACCCACTCTAAATTACAGACTGCCATTCGCAAAACCATAGACACTCCAACACCAATAACTACATACACACTCACTGATTCTTAGGTCTACACACACATCCACTCACTCACCCGTACAGTCACTCATACTTACGGTCACTCAGTACAGGACTATCATATGCACTCATACACCAATATAGACACTCACACACCACCATTCATCCATAGATGTACTCACACACCTAGTCAGTCATGCAAATAATTATTCACACTGCCATTTACTCAACTACACAGTTATACACACACCAGCTCACTTACTCATACAAATACTAGCACATTCTTACGCTCTTATACAATCACTGATACAAGTACACACTCATCCATACAGCCACTCTCACAATCACACACTCTCACTTATAGCCATTTATATACTCCAACACACATATATACTGCCTTTCACATATGTAGTTACTCACACTTGTACCACTGAGATATACATTCACTCACTAACACACCCATACACACACTCACCCACCCATACAGTCCATCACAGATGCACTCTTGAAACCATGCACCCAGTGAATCACCCACTCACACATCTATGCACAGAGTCACACACACCCCACCCACACAAACACTTAGGCACCCATACAGATACTCACACAACCAATCAATAACCCATGTAGACACTCATGTAGCTATTCACAAACCCATGCAGCCACTTACACACCAACAGACAGACGGATACAGACATTCACAGTTTAGTCACTAACCCATGCATTCAGTAAGACACGTTTAATCACTCACTTATAGAGTAAGTCACGCACCTACTAAATCATCCATTCAGACATTTATACACCCACTCATTCTTCAATACGCCTTTCCCTATATATATTAAACATATTTAAACTTTACAGAAACACACAGTCACTGGATGATGTCATCAGTGATGTCATCAGTGATGTCACTGACCATGTCATGAGTGATGTAATATGTGACGTCATCAGCAGTGCATTGCGTGGGCGCGAGTTATAGTTAGCTGAACTAACTATAACGGGGGAATTTCACGGGTCTTGTACGAGTGCAATGTCCAACTAACTATAACTGTCCCTAAAACCTATGGTTTTTTTCAGTGATTATATATATATATATATATATATATTACCTACTGGTAGTATACATAAACAGAATTACACCAAATTTGGCATAGAGGTAGCTCATTGTTCAGAAACAGCACTTTTCGCGATTTAGTGTAAATCCGTTCAGTAGTTTTTGAGATATTAAAAGAAAAAGAAATTTGTATATCTAGAGGAGCGGGCCATCCGCGAATCTAACAGCTCTCATGCTGAGATCCGAATGGTTGCCAACACTTCAACCAGGTAGTGTTGGCAGCCATTTTGGAACTCGGACTCCCTGGTCCAGTGGTGGGGTCCCCCAGGGACGCAGCCAGGGCCAAAAAGCATTTTTTGTCAACCTTGCCACAATTTTGAGGTGGATTTGTGAATTAGTGGCAAAATTGGAAAAAAAACAACCTTAATGTACTGTGCTTGTTTTTAGTTGAGACCCTTCGTCGGCCAGGTCCCAGGGCAGATATTAACATGTATTTTGGCGAGGTGAGTGTACTGGCCCCCCTCCCTATGGCCGATAACAGCCCTGGGGGCCACCATCTCCCCAGGGCTAGGCCAATATAATATAATTGAGGAGGGGAGCCACGTGGACCCCCTTGTCAAGCCGTTTACGGACCCGGGGACTGCCACCTCCCTGAAAGCAAGGTCAATAAATTTATCAGCAGTGAAGGGGGCCGCACGGCCTCCTTCGTGGCCCATGTATGGCACTGGGGACCACTACAACCCCAGGGCGTGGCTAACATTTCAAAGGGGAGGGAGGCCATGCAGCCCCCTCCCAAGATGTTTTCTGCCCTGTGGACCCCCACCTCCTCAGTCCATGCCCTGAAATAGAAATGGAGGGGAGCCGCATGACCCCCTCCTGGATCCAGTGATCGCCCTGGGACAGCCACCACCAGGGCTGGCTCCCTATGTCCCGAGGTGCCCACCCTTGGGACATAGTAGTTTGCTGTCACTTGGCTGGAGCTTTGAGAGCTCCTGCCAAGTGAGAGCAAACAGTAAGTCTGTTTCCAGCTGGCGGGAGCAGGAAAACTGCTCTTGTATGCTGGCAGGGGACTTTTCATCTGCTTTCATGCCCACTGTAAAGCGGGCAGGAAAACAGATGAAAAAATCGCTCCCACTTGCAGGGGGCAGCATTTTTTGCTGCTTCCTGAGTGCAGCCAGCCCCCAATGGAGGTGGGTAGCCAGCAGGGACCGCGGGGCACTGAGGCTCCCCCCATTCCCCAACACTGCACACTGGGTGCCCTGTGTGGACTCCAAGGCACCCGGAATCTAGTGGCCATACCCCAAGGGATGGGGTCCCTGGGGCCAAAAATGGCCAGGAATGGGAGCTGTGCAGCCCACTCCCCTTCTCTGATCTGAAATCCATGGTGGAGGTGAATGCATCATTGATCTATCGTAGTGGAATCTGTAGTTATTGTGATGAGTGGGTTCTTTCTTGGCATCTCTTGGTAAGAAGAGTCCATGGTTCTCCCTTTAAATTACTACGAGTATGCAAAAGTGCAAAATCAGCTGTATGCATCACCCATTTGGCCCCGCCCTGTCCATCTTGGTAGTATGCAAAGGTCTTACACCTTTTGCCAGGATAATGGACAGCGTACCAAGAGACCCACCAGTGCGTTTCCTTCCAATTCTCGTGACACATTCTACATGCCGAAGAATATGAGGACATCTCCACCAAACAAAGAAGCACTTACTTCATATAGTTAAGAGAAAGAACCTTTATTTTCTGTAGGTTTACCTCTTTGTAGTCTTGTTGTCTTCTCTGTAGGAGGATTCATGTTATCACAGATTTCTGGATGAAGATGCAGAGGAACAATCACATTGCAAAAACACACACAAGGTCACTGGAGACATTTTCTCAGAGTCCATTGTGCAGTTGTAGTGTAGAATATGCACTAGACATTTATCCAATGAGGTAGCACTTACTAATTAACCAGTAGAAAAGTACTCCATTTAGGTAGACATTTTGTGCAAAACTGTGGACTCTTGTTGGATAAAGCGGCAGGTGAGGTTCCATCCCAGCCCAGTCACTCACACAGCTACTGACACATCCACACAGACACACACTCACACATCCATTCAGCCACTCTCAAATCCACTCACAGACCCACACAGCTACTCACAAATCCACTCACATACCCATATAGTCACTCGCACACCCACTAACTCACCCACAAAACCAATCGCACACCTACTTACAGACCCATAATACCACTCACACACCCACTCACATACCCACTCACACACCCACTCATAGACCCAAACAGCAACTCACACACCTACTCACATACCCACAAAACTATCATACACTCACTCACACACCCCATACAGCCACTCACACACCCACTTAGAGATCCATACAACCACTCACACATTCACTTACATACCCATACATCCACTCACAAACCACCTCACACACCACACACAGCTACTCATGCACCCACTCACAGACCCATACATCCACTTACACACCCACTCACCAACTGACAATTCCACTCACACACCCTCAAAACCACTCATACATCCACTCATACACCCATACACAAACTCACACACCCACTCACAGACCCATAGAGTCACTCACAGTCACTCACATACCCAGTCAATGTCCCATACAGCTACTCACACACCCACTCACAGATTGATACAGCCACTCACATGTCCACTCACACTGCCATACAGCCACTCACACACCCACTCACACACCCACAAAACCACTCACACACCCACTCACAGTCCCATAGAGCCACTCACATACCCACTAACTGACCTATACATCCACTCATATACCACTCTCAAAGGTTACAGGTTACAATTTGGAAATAAAATTAAACAATTCACAAAAAAAACAAAGATTATAGGGACATTATAGTTATGAAATAGAATTTCAAAATCCTTAGAAATTCACTGAAATAAACAAAGGTTACAGGGACATTATAACTAGGCTCAGATCTCACTCATACAAAACCAATGAAATTCAGAAGTTATAGTTAACTGAACTCGCTATAACTTATGCCCTGCAATGCACTGCTTATGACCTCACATATTACATCACTTATGACATCTCAAATGACATCACTGATGACATCATCTACAGATCCACTCACATACCCACTCATACCTCCCATACAACAAACATACAACCACTCATATACCCACTCGCACACCCACACAACTACTCACACACTCACTCACAGATCCACACAACCACTCACACACACCCTCACACACCCATACAACCACTCACACACACAGACCCATGCAACCACTCACATACCCGCACAACCACTCACACATCCACTCAGACACACATACACCCACTTACACCCCCACTCACACAGCCATACAATCCCTCACACAACCTCTACTCGGACACCTATTCACACACCCATACAACCACTCACACACCCATACTCACATGCCCAGAAAACCACTCACAACCCTATTTATGGACCCATACAGCCGCTCACATACCCAGCGACAGACCTATACAGCCACTCACACACCCAGTGACAGATCCATACAGCCACTCACTCTGTCATACAGCCACTCAGACACCCACCCACACCCTGATACAGTTACGCAGCCACTCAAATGACATATGCTAGAAAAAGTATCACTCATTAATAGTACAAAAAGAATAGTAATTTAACTTATGCTGTAGCTTAGTATATATCTTTAAGTCTCAGAAACATTTATGAAATACTTACACTCATTGGATGATGTCATTTGAGATGTCATGAGTGATGTCATCATTGATGTCATTGACCATGTCATGAATGATGTAATATGTGAGGTCATAAGAAGTGCATAGCGGGGTTGTAAGTTATAATTAACTCAGGTAACTTTTAGTGCTGAATATCTTTGGTTTTATGTGTGTGAAATCTGAGCCTAACTATAACGTCCCTATAACCTTTGTTTTTTCAGTGAATATATATCAGCTATTAAAATCCTGCTCCAGTGTTATAGCCCAAGGCGAAGGTGACAGTCTATAACAAAGAAGTAGACCTATAATGGCCAATATCGCCTGCTACAGTAGCCAATAACGCTAGTAGAACATTTCTCTATATATGGGTGGAATGTCATAAATAAATTAAACTAAGGCTTCCTAGAAACCAATTGGTTTGAAACTTCCTGTGGCTCCAGAGCCTTTGTTTCATAGCTGTTCCTGTGAATATTCAACAATTATAGCTACACAGGGCCACGGCTGTTAATTGTTGAACATACACAGCAATACCTGTGAAGTGAGGCTAAAGTCAGCCTCTGCTTCTACCTCGGTTCAGGTAAAATGCTTTTATATGTTCACCTGAACTAGGGAGACCCAGGACCGGAGTAGAATTCACCTTTTTCTCCTGCTTGGGCTACAGTAAGCAACAGGATGAAGGAGAGGGAAATATCTTCTCTACTGCATAGTACACTATCTGCCTCAACCTTAAAGTATTGTTACAGTTAGGTGTGATAGTATAGGGGATAAAGTACCACCTGCTATACACTATGAGGATATTACAAGTCACCAAGGAGATCCAAAACCATACAGAAGAATGAGGCCGAAGGTACAGTAACTTTATAAGGTTATGGAACTCCAAGTTGACTTGAAATATTCTTATTATGTTCGCCAAGGGGTACTTTATCCCATATAATGCATGGTCACACCATCACCTTTCCCACATACCACTTAAAGTCTTGGTTAATAGCTATTTCATATAAAAGTGTGAGCATGTTTGCAAACATGAATAATAAAAATATAAGCTATAGTGCAAATTTTAACACATCAAAAACCTATTAGTTATTTGTTGCAAACAGATATTAAAGACAGTTGAATACAAGTCAGTTTTTTTTTAAAAAGCTACACGTGCTTAAGTGTGTAGAAACATGCAGAAAGATGCTAACTTTTCCCAACTATCTAAGGAGTTCAAAAATAAACATGTTCTCCATGCTTGTCATTGTAAGGTAAGAAATAGAGAAGCAGAAAGAAATACAACATTAATTTGCGTTTCTTTATACAGCTGCTTCAATTATGCTACTTGACCTCACCTCAGTTGCTCAGCCCCAGGTATTATATAATATGATACTTTTCAATGAAAACAAAATTGAATTACTTTGCATTGTCAACGTATTATTACTAGATTTGAATTCAATATATTATTAACATGTATTTAATTTCTTCATCTTAATGTTCTCCATTCTTGCTCTTTTCTGTTATAGAAAGTTGAAATTAATATGAGTAAAAACAGATATAAAAAAATTACTATAAATGTTTACAGTGCATTGTAAGAGTAACAGATTCAGTGTAATAATAATGTTCTAAATATATACCTGTGCAGCAGCAATGTTCAAAGAAAGTAAAACCTGAAAGGGAGAGAATGTGGCATAACGGCTAGGGCGGTCGACCTCGGAGCTGGGGAACCGGGCTCGAGTCTCGGCAGGGACGCTCGACATTCTGTGATTCTGGGCAAATCACTTAGGGGCATATGTAGGAAGCTGTTTTGCGATCGCAAACACTGCGAATCGCAAACATTAGGGTGTATGCGATCGCAAAACAGACCGTTCCAATGTAGGAAAGGTTTCCGCTGTGCAAAAATGGGAATCGCTAAATTAGCAATTACCTTTTTTGCGTACCAATGATTCTGCGAATTATTTAGCGAATTCGCAATCAGCGTCACATCATTTGCGATATTCGCTACTACCGTTCTCGCTAAATGCGAATTCGCAAATTGAGATGTAGGTAAAAGTCGCAATTAGCGATTTCATGAAATTCGCAAATTTGCACTTCTCAATTACCACCAACTCTGAGCAGGTTGTAACCAGGTGCTACCTATTTAAACAGGCCCACAATGCCACTGGGATTTACAACCATGGCTGGGCTGTATGTGATAGCCAGGAGGCTGCGAATCAGAGATGCTACACAGAGAAGGAGACGCCAGGAAAGGATCTACAGAGCACGCATCACCCTCTTCCAGCTGACCGAGGAGGAGATCCATGTGAACTACAGGCTGCACCCAGACAGCATCCTGGAGTTAATAGAGGAGCTGAGGCCCATACTGGAACACCCCACACGCAGGGCACACACCATTCCCACCCATGTCCAGGTTCTGTGCTCACTGCACCTCCTGGCATCAGGGAGTTTTCAGGGGGTGATAGCCACAGCAGGAGGGGTCTCACAGAGTGCACTTTCGCGCTTCTTCCACGCCTTCCTTGGTGCAATAGTTCAGAGGCTGCATCACCACATACAATTTCCCAGCACACAACAGGCACTAGACCAAGCAGGAATTCTACCAAATAGCCCAATTCCCCCACGTCATTGGCTGCGTAGATGGGACCCATGTCGCACTCACACCCCCATCACAGAAAGAGTATGTGTTTAGGAACAGAAAGTCATATCATTCCCTGAACATCCAGGTAGTGTGCAACGCCAAACACATAATCACTGATATTGTGGCAAAATACCCAGGAAGCACACACGACTCATTCATGTTTCGCCACTGTGGATTAAATCGCAGACTCACAAATGGCGATTTTGGAGAGGGCTACCTGCTAGGTAATTGTATGGCTTACAAACACACAACCAGTAAAGGCTTGAACTGGCAGGACAGTATTGAACATAACTCTACTTATACCCAGCAGGTGACAGTGCGTATGCTGTACGTGACTACATCCTTACACCGTACCTGAATCCAGCCACTGCGGGTGAGCGGAGGTACAACAGTGCCCACAGAGCCACACGCTGTGCCATTGAGAGGACCTTCGGAATCCTTAAGAGCTGTTTCCGCTGCCTCCATAAGAGTGGAGGTGCACTGCAGTACAGCCCTGAGACATGTTGCAAAATCGTGGTTGCCTGTGCAATACTACACAACATCGCTACCAAGAAAGGCACCCCAGTGGATCTGACAGATACAGACACATCAGATGAGGAGGGACCAGCTCCACGTCGCAGACCAGCAGGTGGGGCCGGGGCGGCTGCCGGGCGCCTGAGACGAGATGAGATCACACATAACTACTTCTAAGTGAGTAATGAGGACACAATGCCACAGAATGGTGCTTAACTGTGATGTTTATTTCCCTTGGTGCAGGAATACATCTGTCACACAGTGTGACTACATTGACATTGCTTGCACATGTTTGTGCCACAGTGCAAGTATTTCCATCAGCCAATAAGTCCATATGGTATGTGTTGCCTCACACATAGCCATTAGTCCCTGATGTTACTTCACCTCCTACGTGCACGCCCTCTTGCCCCTCGCTCAGGGTGCCCACTGCCCTCCCTGGAGTCATCATCTACTCTCCCCTGGCGCACACTCCGGCGTCTGTCCGTTGGAATTGGTGGGGTGATGCTGCTCCTGCTGGACTGTTCGTCCGTATCCAATGTGCTAAGTGGGCCTATGCCACCTGTCGCAGCTGCGCGCATCTGGTCCACGGCATGTGTGACCTGCACCAGGCCCCTGCCCACGTCCTGGCAGCAGTGAGCCATCTCATGCTGCATACTGACACATCTTCGGGCCAGCAGGGATGTGGCGGTTGACAGTCGGTTGACAGCTCTTGTGTATGTGTCCAGCCGGGTGTGAAGACGCTGTCTCTCCCTGCGCCTGGCTGCCCTGTCTCTCCTCATCTCCCTGCACAGTCCTTCCAGTGCACCTGTCATGGCCATTACACCAACCCGCATCTCTGTCATGTTATGATTGTGTGCAGACAATTGGCGCTGTATTGACCTTATCCCTTTGACTTGCAGGCGCTGTGCTTCCAGCATGCTGCCTTCAAGGCCCGAGAACACAGTGTCTTCGTCGGGAGGAGCAGTGCTGGTGGACGGCCGTGCCCTGCGTCTCGGCCCACTCCCTTCACTGGATTGTACAGGGGACTGTGTTGTCTGCTGTCCTGCACGCTGCCTCCGGACTGGCTGTGCCTCTCCTGCTGTGTCTGTTGCCTCTGCCTCCAGCTGTGGTAGTGGTGGCACTATGTTGCGCCGTCTGCATGGCGCAGGGTTTGATGGTCTCACTTCGCCCTGCTCATCCTGCCCTGCCTCGTCCTCATTTTCTGTTGTGTCCTCCCCTTCTGCCATGGGTTCTTGTGTTGTTGGTGGTGCTGTGAATTTAAATGCACACATTAATTCTGTGTTTTGTCTCGCATTTGTAATGCATTACAGTTTACAATTTTCAAATCATATGAGTACTATCTGTCTGTTGTCATCATTTCCTGAATGTCTCATCCCTATTCCACCTTGCTGTGTCTCACTGCTCCAGGTATCAGTGCATGTGACTACATCTCCCATAATGCATTTCTGGGTGTGCTTGTGGACATGTACTGGAGTTGCGCTCAGGTTGTGTGTTTGGGGGTGTGAGTGGGTTGGGTATGTATCAGGGGGTTTTGGCATGCATCTTACCTTGCAGGTGTCTGGGTGTTCGGAGCTGTCCAGGTCAGCCACGCCACTCACACTCTCAGGTTGAAGGGTGCCCTCCACCAGCTCCTCCAGGGGCGTTGAGTCTGTTGCTGTGGACGTCCCACCACCGGTCTTTTTGGCCTCAGCCAATCTTGTAGCCACCCTCTCCTTTGACCTTTGCCGCATGTCGTACCACCTTTTTCTTAGGTCTTCGACTGAGCGGTGTGTCACGCCAATTGCATTCACTCTCTCCTGTATGTCAGTCCATAATTTTCGTTTTCGTGCCTCTGGCACACGTAGTGACTGTTTACCAAATAGGAGGTCATGGCTGCTGACTATCTCCTGGGTGAGGACCTCCAGCTCCCTTTCTGTAAATTTTTGTTTCCTCTTTCTGGTATTCACTTCCTGCTGCTTCTCTGTCCCCTGGGACTCCATTTCTCCTGCTTTCAGTTGCTGAGCACAAATCTCCAACTCTCCTCACAGCCTCTCACTCAGCTTCTGGCAATCAGGTGCAGCATGGGCAGTCACACTTCCTGGTTGTGATGTCATCATTCTGCACCTGAATTGCAGATTCTCGGAATTGCGATTCCTTAATTGCGTTCTCGCAATTAAGGAATCGCAATTTCAATAATCGGTATTTAATTCTGCAAATTTTTGGTAATCGCTATTTTTTGCGATTTTTTACCTACATCGGAATTTGCGATTCTCTAAATGCGATTCGCGGAAAATCGCAATTTCAGAATCGCAAATATATTTTTATCTACATATGCCCCTTAATCTCCCCGTGCTTAAAAAAAATGAACGTGTCCGCATGTAACGCAACTGGTGCTCATGTAAAGCACTCTGGTACCTCCGGGTCTAGTTCGCACTGTATAAAACTCCCCCCCCCAAAAAAGTGTGCTCAAAGTGTCTCTAGGAAACTTGCCAGTTCAAGGATGAGGGAAACCTGTCTTACAAGGCACCATACTTGTGGAAATTGATGACATTTAAAGTATGCCATACAACCTATTAGACAAAATATTCTTACTGTTGTAGACCTCAATACAAGCTATTATAAATGCGTCACAATCAATATCTTACAGATGAAGTAGAACACCACAATTATAAAAAGATTATATCAGAAGACACAGGCTCAGTCTAATGTGAACATCTATTCAAATTTCTACATTTCCTAGAACAAAAAATCCAGTACAGTGACTGTAAGTCATATCATTTGTATAGAGCTCCATAAAATGCAAATGTTGTACATTGTAACAACTTACTTTCACATGGGGTTTTGTCTATGTTACCAGACTAGTCATCCCATGATTCTCCCTGAATAGACTGCACTGTGTGTAAAGTAAAGGGATACCCCCCAAATGGAGCTTGACTGCGATGATGCTCAGTAATCTCATTATAAACACCTCTGCATAGTGTGAAGGCTTTATGTAGCTAATGCTGTAACTCATACTAGGGTTTGTGTATAGTGTGCCATTGGCCTCTGTATAAACATCTGTCTACAGGTAAAACGTTGTTCATAAGACTGAGTTCTGTTTGTAATGCGATTTATTTTTGGTGACATACTAAGTTATATCCAAAGAATGCCTAAGATCAGAAACACAGTATTTTAAAGAAAAGCTCCCAGAAAATGTGGTTATGCATGCTAAGGGATTACATCTCTGTGAACATAACTTTAAAGACTGATGACTATGTATAGTAGGTGCTCACTTATATACTAAAGCTTGAATAAACTGAATAATTCTGTCTAAGTAGCAGCTCTATTCAGAGCATTGTATGTATGCTGTTACTCGTCACTAGCTAATGGGCCTTCTGAATAATTTAGTAATCAGATTGGTTGTGATTATCTTGATTCTTGACAAATATATGTTCTACTGAGAAATATTCTCAAAAATCATGCACATTTTAAAAGATTATGATTAACATATTTACTAATAAGCATTATATTTATACATTAGTATTACTTTTAAAGATTTTATTTGTTCTCAAAAGTGCACTTGTTCTGAGTAGATTCTCATACTACATATAAGAACACAAATGTACTCAACACTGTCAACATTTCAAGGAAATGCATATCATTATTAATTTTTGGCGAAAAAATAATTTTGATATTTAAAAATCCCATAACAACTGTGCATGTAAGACTATAAACTGTAAAGTGCAGGTCCCGCACAATACCATTAGTCACACATCATTTTCTCCATAAAATTCTTTAACTTCTAACTACGTAAAACGAGAGCATTTCTAATCAGCTAGAAATATACTGACCTAAAATTACACTGAACAATAACAGAGAGGTTAGTCCACAAAAATGTAAGATCTAAAGAGGTAATCGCCCATTCTAGGCCGCATGACAACATAGATCCACAACGTTTCATATATAATTCACTGTAAAGCTGTAAGATATATGAGTTTGGAAATTTCCACGGCAATCTCTGGTTGAATGTAAGACAAGTTTCATTACAATCAGTCCATCCAGACATATTCTTCAAATACACTGTGTAATGGCCTGAAGTAATGGTGAGTACCTTATAGAAAATGATGGCAACAGTAGTTTATGTTTCTCTATATGCTGATATCTCTCCGGCTTTAAAGTTGGTGCTATCAGTATTAATTTTATTGTCATTTTCTATGTACACCTTTGTAGCATCAGCAGAACATACTTCGTACACTAGATATTAGTTCTGCTCTACAGTCTGGATATGAATTCATTTGCACAGCTTTCTTCAGTAACTTATCAAATGACACTGTTTTGCAATCTGGAATGGTTACATACACAAATCACTCAAATTCTGTCACTTCTTGATGAATTGTGACAATTCACACACTCTTGTTCCCAGGTGTAGCTGATTCCAAACAAATAAATTATTAGAATGGTCTAACTTTCCAGTATAGCTAGCACTATCATAAGAAATTCCTTGGCATTTTCTTTGGAATTCAAAGTAAATTCTCACGTATACATGTAGTTGTATGACGCACGTGCTTCTGAGCTTGCACTGAACTTAGTATAGTTGACAGTGCTTTGTGTAATTATGTCTCTTCGTATTGCTTCATTTTCCCAATTAAAGGAGGGAATTGAACATTACAGTAATAGTTAACTCCAAAAGAGATGGAAAATTGAAAACCTACCATGTCCTCCACTTCTTTAGTTTGCAACTGTGTTTGTGACTCCTGCTTCACTTTGCTGGCTTTTGGGCCTTCCTGTCTCCAGATATTTTATCAGATGGATGCTTCTTACAGCTTGCACATGTGTCTATAGTGGGCTATAGACCGAGATGAGTAGTGTACAGACTTCTCAATCAATTGTACTCTCTAACACATGAGCTGACTGCATTTACTTTACTCTCATTAATATCAAGAAGATAAAAACTTGTGATTTGTGAATTGTGACGGCATAGTTCAAACACGGGGGAAACTGTTCTCTACACACATAAATGGCTTTAACTAACAGGAATCTACCACTGCACCTACCTATTTGTTTTGATGCTTTTATGTGGTCAAATCTGCTCAAACTTTGTCTTAGTGAAATATGTGATGAAGTCTATCACATTCCCCATACCTCCATTGACTTAGCCCCCCCTTGGTGTTCAGATTAAGGGCCTTATTACGATGTCGGGTGGACTTGTGTCTACCTGACACCGTTGCGGAAAGGAACAGACCAAACATGGGTCGGCGACCACAGAATTAGGATGCAACCACCCATAGGGTGGTTGGAAACATCCATTCTACAATGGAAGCTTGTGCGGCGGGCAGAAAAGACCCGCAGCACAAGCTGCCATTGTGAAATGGATGTCTTGAGACATCCCTGCACCTCGAGGGCCAGGGTTTAAGGGGGACCTGCTAGGGGTCCCCAAAGTCAATTTCCGACAGTCTTTCCTTGTCGGAAAGGTCAACATGGAAAGGCTATGGGAAAATGACATTGTAATCCTGACGGTGGAGCCGAGGCTGGCTCCTCCGTCATTCATTAGATTACAATTCCTGTCCACTTCCAACGGGCTCTGTGAGTCTGTCGGAAGAGGAGCCGAATTCCCCCGCGGGTTCCCCTATGACCTGTGTCATCGTAATAGAGCGGTCGGAGGGAAGCCCTCATTCTCGGGCTGAAAGCCTCTGACAGTCTGTCGGATGGCTTTCCGCCCGGCATCGCAATCGAGCCCTTAATTGTAAAATAATATTGCAATTCTTGGAGATGCTTAGACTCTTTTCCAAACCAGCTGTATGTGAAACTGAGTGTTCAAGTCCTTGAAGCTTCTTTACCACTGTTTGACATAGTGGTATGTTTAAGCCTTGATGTTCCATCTTATCTATACAGGAAAGGTCAATAATTTCCTCTTGCTCTAATTGAAACATTTCTGAATTAAGGTGTGCACAAACATCCAATGTTTGCATGAGGCACAAAATCTGCTTGCAACTTTAAAGGAGATGCTGTGATAGACTTGCTGTAGGCTCCTTTGGTGGGAAAAAATTAGGTAATGCGACTATCAAGAGCCTTCTTTAATGACTACAATGTCTTTTAATAGGTCACCATACTTCACCTCTTCAGCCTGTCTCATAATTCTTGTTAACTCTGTGAATTGAAACTTTAACCATATATTAATGTTTCCGATAATACCTAAAGACTTTCTGGTTTTGTCATGAAGCACATTCTGAAAACTGGCTGCTCTTTGACAGGTGGCAGCTGAACAAGGTCACAAAGGTTTAAATGTCTTTACCACCAAAAAGAACATCATAGGCAGTTCAGAGAACCACCTGCATTCTCAGATGAATGAAAGCTAGCATTACGTTTGACACCATGCTAACCTCATCTATAATTAGAACCTTCAATTTCTTTATAACCCTTGAGACTTCATGGCAAGCAGCACTGGAGGGATGCTTGATTCCGGTCCAGGGAAGACATGGCTTGGCAGCTCGGTCTGGACTGTTCCCATGAGGCACAGGGTCAAGACTGATTTGCATATGGCTATGTCTGAACTGGGGTGGCGTGGTGAAGCAAAATAACGATGGATTAAACCCAGATCTGTGACTGGGGGTGAATGTTTGCCAATGTGCAGCATTCCGTCCATCATCTTGTGTGTTTTGCATTTCGCCCTAAGTGGGAAGGGTATGCCCAGACGTGGGTCCCGTGCTCACTACGCCACTGGAGTCAAGCTATCCTGGCTGATGAAGGCTGATAGCCTGAAACCGGTCCTAGGATGCTTGATTCCGGTCCAGGGAAGACATGGCTTGGCAGTTCGGTCTGGACTGTTCCAATGAGGCACAGGGTCAAGACTGATTTGCATATGGCTAAGTCTGAACTGGGGTGGCGTGGTGAAGCAAAATAACAATGGATTAAACCCAGATCTGTGACTGGGGGTGAATGTTTGCCAATGTGCAGCATTCCGTCCATCATCTTGTGTGTTTTGCATTTCGCCCTAAGTGGGAAGGGTATTCCCAGACGTGGGTCCCGTGCTCACTACGCCACTGGAGTCAAGCTATCCTGGCTGATGAAGGCTGATAGCCTGAAACCGGTCCTAGGATGCTTGATTCCGGTCCAGGGAAGACATGGCTTGGCAGTTCGGTCTGGACTGTTCCCATGAGGCACAGGGTCAAGACTGATTTGCATATGGCTATGTCTGAACTGGGGTGGCGTGGTGAAGCAAAATAACGATGGATTAAACCCAGATCTGTGACTGGGGGTGAATGTTTGCCAATGTGCAGCATTCCGTCCATCATCTTGTGTGTTTTGCATCTCGCCCTAAGTGGGAAGGGTATGCCCAGACGTGGGTCCCGTGCTCACTACGCCACTGGAGTCAAGCTATCCTGGCTGATGAAGGCTGATAGCCTGAAACCGGTCCTAGGATGCTTGATTCCGGTCCAGGGAAGACATGGCTTGGCAGTTCGGTCTGGACTGTTCCCATGAGACACAGGGTCAAGACTGATTTGCATATGGCTATGTCTGAACTGGGGTGGCGTGGTGAAGCAAAATAACGATGGATTATACCCAGATGTGTGACTGGGGGTGAATGTTTGCCAATGTGCAGCATTCCGTCCATCATCTTGTGTGTTTTGCATTTCGCCCTAAGTGGGAAGGGTATGCCCAGACGTGGGTCCCGTGCTCACTACGCCACTGGAGTCAAGCTATCCTGGCTGATGAAGGCTGATAGCCTGAAACCGGTCCTAGGATGCTTGATTCCGGTCCAGGGAAGACATGGCTTGGCAGTTCGGTCTGGACTGTTCCCATGAGGCACAGGGTCAAGACTGATTTGCATATGGCTATGTCTGAACTGGGGTGGCGTGGTGAAGCAAAATAACGATGGATTAAACCCAGATCTGTGACTGGGGGTGAATGTTTGCCAATGTGCAGCATTCTGTCCATCATCTTGTGTGTTTTGCATTTCGCACTAAGTGGGAAGGGTATGCCCAGACGTGGGTCCCGTGCTCACTACGCCACTGGAGTCAAGCTATCCTGGCTGATGAAGGCTGATAGCCTGAAACCGGTCCTAGGATGCTTGATTCCGGTCCAGGGAAGACATGGCTTGGCAGTTCGGTCTGGACTGTTCCAATGAGGCACAGGGTCAAGACTGATTTGCATATGGCTATGTCTGAACTGGGGTGGCGTGGTGAAGCAAAATAACGATGGATTAAACCCAGATCTGTGACTGGGGGTGAATGTTTGCCAATGTGCAGCATTCCGTCCATCATCTTGTGTGTTTTGCATTTCGCCCTAAGTGGGAAGGGTATGCCCAGACGTGGGTCCCGTGCTCACTACGCCACTGGAGTCAAGCTATCCTGGCTGATGAAGGCTGATAGCCTGAAACCGGTCCTAGGATGCTTGATTCCGGTCCAGGGAAGACATGGCTTGGCAGTTCGGTCTGGACTGTTCCCATGAGGCACAGGGTCAAGACTGATTTGCATATGGCTATGTCTGAACTGGGGTGGCGTGGTGAAGCAAAATAACGATGGATTAAACCCAGATCTGTGACTGGGGGTGAATGTTTGCCAATGTGAAGCATTCTGTCCATCATCTTGTGTGTTTTGCATTTTGCACTAAGTGGGAAGGGTATGCCCAGACGTGGGTCCCGTGCTCACTACGCCACTGGAGTCAAGCTATCCTGGCTGATGAAGGCTGATAGCCTGAAACCGGTCCTAGGATGCTTGATTCCGGTCCAGGGAAGACATGGCTTGGCAGTTCGGTCTGGACTGTTCCCATGAGGCACAGGGTCAAGACTGATTTGCATATGGCTATGTCTGAACTGGGGTGGCGTGGTGAAGCAAAATAACGATGGATTAAACCCAGATCTGTGACTGGGGGTGAATGTTTGCCAATGTGCAGCATTCCGTCCATCATCTTGTGTGTTTTGCATTTCGCCCTAAGTGGGAAGGGTATGCCCAGACGTGGGTCCCGTGCTCACTACGCCACTGGAGTCAAGCTATCCTGGCTGATGAAGGCTGATAGCCTGAAACCGGTCCTAGGATGCTTGATTCTGGTCCAGGGAAGACATGGCTTGGCAGTTCGGTCTGGACTGTTCCCATGAGGCACAGGGTCAAGACTGATTTGCATATGGCTATGTCTGAACTGGGGTGGCGTGGTGAAGCAAAATAACGATGGATTAAACCCAGATGTGTGACTGGGGGTGAATGTTTGCCAATGTGCAGCATTCCGTCCATCATCTTGTGTGTTTTGCAAGTAGCACAGAATACACAGTGGTCACCAGGGGGAAACCAAACCATATACAAAATAGTGGTATACGAACCACAACTCGAGTCAAGACTATACCCAGAAGACGTAGAAGTTTTGGGGACCCAAGGAGCCACCCAAGGTAAGTAACCAGGAGCCCCACGGAGGCCGTGTGCAGAGTGGGAGCACGACCGTGGGATCAATGTAAGTCAATGGGTAAGTCGCGGTTACAATTTTAAAGAAGGACCCTTCCCAGTAGACCCTGAAGAAACCCCGTAGAAGACAGAAGTTTGGCGAGCCACCCCATCCATAGATGCCCTAGGAACCAGGATACCTACACCAGGGAAGCCGGATGCATAGGTGTAAAGTGGCATCGGAAACCGCAGTCGAACCCAACGGAGGACTTCGGGAAGATGCTGCTACTGGAGAAGGCGAAAGTGTCTGGTGGAACCCAAAGGTAGATTCAAGATGTGAAGAACCTGCAAGCAGAGGGAACAGAGTCTATGCCACTCAGGAGTGACCAGGAGGCACCGAAGACGAATGCCCACTGATGTCGGGTGTTGCAGGAGAACTGACGATGACCTTGAAACTGCAGCTGTGTGGACCAGGCAATGCTGTGGAAGACCCAGAGCCATACACAAGCTGTCCCATGAGAGTTGAGGGGTCGGTGTCCGACGGGAGCACCAACAAGCCTTGGCAACTGTAACCAACAACGGAGTAGAAGAAGGTGCAATGTCGGGACCAGCAAGGTCCAGGTAACTCACCATAAGTAGGGGAGTAAGAGCAGACCCCGAGCAATCAGGGGAGCCCAGAGAATTCAAAAGGTGACTCTCAACAGGACCCACAGGCCGGAGGCACCGGAGTCACAAGAAGACCTTGAGCAGCTACCAAACAAGCAGGACCACCGTGCAAGCAATGTGGTGTGGTCAGAGATTCTGGTCACTGGAGATGTTTGAGGTTGGGGCTACTTGGAGCCTGAAGATCTTGATGGAAGAAAGCCAACAAGCCTTTGCAACTGCAAGTCAATGCCTTGCACAGGGGTTCAGTTCCTGCAGCTCCGACGAGGGATACTGGCCTCAAACGTGGTGAGAGGACAGGGCAGACTTTACGGGATGAGAAGAACTATCACCTGTGTTGCTGAGCCTTTTGGAGTCCGTGGGAGCCCAGGATCAGCGGACTGGTCAGCTTGGTTGCGGTGCCTGCAGATGCTGGGAAGTGACTCCTTCACTTCAAGGGAGATTCCTTTAGGTGTCTTGGATGCCCACAGGTCTTGGAAGGTTTCCTTTATGGAGCACAGGCACGGACATTGCAGCAGACGAGCATGGCGAAGAGATCAGGAGCAGCAGGAGTCTTCCCTGTTGCAGCCTTGATGCCCAGAGCAAAGTCCAGCGAAGTCCAGAGTGCCCAGACGGTCGTAGTAGAAGTGGTATCTGAATTATATCTTGTCCCATGACGAATCTAGGGACCCACCCACTGGTAAGCCCTTAAGTACCCTAAGGAAAGGGTAGGGACGATACAGGGGTCCCCCCCTAAGGAGGGGCTGGACAAGTGGGAGGATACTCCCCTCTCCTTTGTCCAGTTTCGTGCCAGAGCGGGTGCCAATGGCTCCCTGAACTGGTTTGAGCTGGACTATGCATGGAGGGCACCAAATGTGCAATGCCTGCAGACTATGTGGTGCTGGCAAGCGCTCCCACCTTGCCCCAATACACTAAATCCTGTCTGGGAGGTGGTCACACCTCCCTATGACAGGATGCCTATTGTTCTGCCTTCCCCTGCTCGAGCTTAGGTCAGCAGCAAGAGGGCAGAATCGTGTCTCTGGTCGGCAGCAGCCATGTTGTGCTATCCGGGTCTGGAAGACTGGTATCGAGAGCGCTGAGGGCCTAATGGAATGCCTTTACAGTGCTTGCAATCATACCTCCCACATGGTTTACGGTGTGGGGGTATGATTCCAACATGCTTAATACCAATTAAGACAGGGTTCGTTACAGCCAGTTTCGAGATGGTCATCGCGTAATAACGCGGTGCCCCTCTATATGTTACATGGCTGTCTCACTTACAACCTGGGAGAATGGACTCCGAAGGCTGTAGGGGTGTCCTGCTCATGCAGGGGCACCCTCAAAATTAAAACCAGACACCCTACCTTCAGGATTGAAAAGGCCTGCTGTAGGGGTGACTTAAAGGTTTTAAGTGCAGTGACCTTAGATATAGGGAAAGCTATATATTTCGTAAGTGGTGCTAATGCCAGCTTACACAGGCTGCAGTGGCAGGCCTGTAGAGATAGTTTGAAAGGTTTCACAAAGGTGGCATAATACATGCTTCAGCCTATGGGGGACCTCAGGGGTACCTATGCCCTGGGTACTTTAGTACCATATACTAGGGACTGATAAGAGTACCCCAGTATCCAATCTGGGATGTACCTAAGTACTTACCATGACAATTTAGGTGATAAAGCAGAGAGATTGGGGTCCTGGTTAGCAGGATCCCAGTCAGACTAGTCATAAACAGCATTACATCAAGCAAAAAGTGGGGGTAACCATAGAAGCAGATCCTACTTTCCTACATGTATGACCTAAGTAGTATTTCAAAAGTATTGTTAAACAGAATCAAAACAACAATACCCTTACTACCTGTTATGTGTGGGGAGAACCTACTGACACCACAACACCCCCTCTTAAGAGTTCAAGTTCAATTTTTTGTCTCCCTGGCTGATCATGCAAGGGTCTCACAGAAGTCACTCAAGACTGCAAGTCACACTTCATTAGGTGAAGCTTGCAGCGGACTCTCATGAGTATCCAGCAGGAATGTAGGGGAACCCAAAAACAAAATACAAAACAAAAGCAAAATATACATTCTGTAGGGACGTGGCCTAGCGATCCATCATGGTGGACGCGTGCTAGGCGAGCTCCGTTCAGCCTACATGTAATATCCTTAATTTATCCTGCTTCCCCGGTTTTACTGGGCGACTGCATCACATCCCGTGTTTAGCGCGGCCGTGGGCTACATTTCGGGGCCCTGATTGGGGTTGAGACGGCGGCTGGGACGCTGGGGCAGCCTCGGCCTCTCGGGTGGCTGCAGCGGATGAAGAGGTCGCGTGCCGCGGCATTGAAACACACTGCGGCGGGTGAAGATGCCCGTAGCTGAGGAGATTCCAGACTGTGTTTCCGCAGCATCAGAGGGAGTACGTGGAGCAGTGGAAGTCCGGGATTGCCTGCGGACAACCGGTGAGCGGCCTTGGCTCCCTGCCCCTCTCCCCGGTTCAGCAGCCTCGCGTTTGGCAGCCACATCGGGTCACGCAAGCCACGGGGGACTGTGTGTGGGCTGCAGGCCTGTGGGGGTACCTTCAAAACCTGGGCCTGTGCGGTGAATAACGGCTGATTGCGGGGGGCCCCGGAGGTGGTCGTGAAGACCGGGGCGGGCCCTCGTGCCCTTTTGTCATGGAGCGACGCGTGTGGAGGCTCCGGATAGCACTGAGGGGACTCCGGACGACGTTTCTGCAGCACAGGAGAGGCGCAGAGAAGCTGCGGAGTTCCGAGATCGCCTGCGGCCGCCCGGTGAACGGCCCTGCCTCTCTGCCCCTTCCCCCTTCTGGGCCGGCGGCTTCACGTTCGGCAGCCGGATCGGGTCGCCTGATAGTTGTGGGTCTGTGGGGGCACACTTGGAGCCCGGGCCTGAGCTGTGAATGCTTGATGACTGTGGGGTGCCCCGGAGGAGACTGTGAAGACCGGGGTGAGCTCCCGTGCCCCCTTCTCGTGCGGTGACGTGTGTGATGGAGCAGCCCTGCTCAACTGACGACGTGCGGGGTGTCCTGATTTAGGGACTCAGCCCCGTGGCCACGAACGATAGCCGCTTTGAGAGTTTGTGACGCAGACTGGCTGAGAGGCATGGCGGCTGGACACTGAGGGGCTGGGGCACTGCCTGTGTGGGGAGTTGGATCGTCAATTACCCAGGAGGATCATTGGGTGCGGAGTGCCCTGGGGCTACTGTACGGAGTGCGCTGCCTACCGGGCCCCTGCTGGATGTGGGACCCGTGCGATACCAAAGGGGATGATGGACGGAGCGTTTGAGCTAATCAAACATTCACCGCAGTCAACTGATCTGGGTTTAATCCATCATCATTCTTTAGCTCACTCCACCACCCCAGTTCAGACATGGCATATGCAAATCAGTCTGACCCTGTGCCTCATGGGAACAGTCCAGCCCGAACTGCCAAGCCATGTCTTCCCTGGACCGGAAACAAGCATCCTGGGACCGGTTTCTGGCTATTCAGCCGTCATCAGCCAGGCTAGCTTGAATCCAGTGGCAAAGTGAGCAAGGGACCCACGTCTGGGCATACCCTGCCAACTTAGGGCGAACAAAGCGATACCAAAGGGGATGATGGACTGGCTGAGAGGCATGGCGGCTGGACACTGAGGGGCTGGGGCACTGCCTGTGTGGGGAGTTGGATCGTCAATTACCCAGGAGGATCATTGGGTGCGGAGTGCCCTGGGGCTACTGTACGGAGTGCGCTGCCTACCGGGCCCCTGCTGGATGTGGGACCCTTAGCCTGTGGGAGGCCTATGCTGATAGAGGCCTGTTCTGTGGCACCTGCTGCTGCCCCCAGCGGAATCGTGAGCTGAGGCCCAGGAAGGAAGAGGTCGTGGGCCTGATAGTGGACGGCTTACATTGTGGTTGTTGTTCTGGTGGAGAGCCGAGCCTGGTGATTACCCCAGGCACTGGAGACGGGTGTGGGCCGTGAGTTATACTTGCCCTGCTGGGTGGAAGCTGCAAGGGGAGGAGCGGTGGGGCACCCATTAGGGGGGGACACGTCTGTCCACGGAGGTGGCCGGGTTAGTTCCCGGTGCGGCTTGTGGGCAGGTGGTCTCCATCCGAGCCCGAGCACCCCTAGCCGACCGGTGTTGAACAGAGTTGGACCAGATACTCAGGTGGGTCGCAGCCCTCCCCGCCATATCGGATTGGTAAGACTGGGATAACTTACACGAATTGTACGGCAAGCTGTGGTGTGACCGTCCTGGGAGAATACGCTGCTCGGGGCGACCATGACGAAAGATAAAACGGGGGGAGGTTCTGTCAAACACAGCATGCTGGACAAATTCACCGGCCCTGGGGCTGCTGTAACTGAACATGGAGCAGTGACTGGGGGCATGCCGGATAACGCAGCTCTCATGGCAGCTATTACACAGTCCAGGGATGTTTTGGATGCTAAAATCAAAGCAGTCGGCTCCGACGTCATGCTCCTTCGGCAGGATTTGCGTAATGCGGTGGGGTGCATCACGGAGGCCGAGACCAGGATTCCTGGGGTGAAGGATACCGTCGCTACTCTACAGAAAAAAGTTGCTTCGTTATAAGCAGTCCAGCGGGGCCTGGTGACACGAGTGGAGGATGCAGAGGGCAGGTCCAGACGGAATAATCTTTGCTTTGTTGGTTTCCCCGAGGGCTGTGAGGGGGGAGACATGGAACGGTTCCTTACTCTCTGGCTTGAGAGCTTGCTTCCCCCGGAGTCCTTGTCCCGCTGCTTTGTGGTGGAGCGTGCCCATAGAGCCCTGATGCAGAAGCCGCCACCAGGAGCCCGGCCGAGGCCTGTTATAGCCAAACTATTGAACTATCATGACTGTGATGTTATCCTGAAGCAGGCCAGAACTAAAGAGCCATTGATGTATGACAATGCCCGTATTCTTGTGTTCCCAGATTACACGAGGCTGGTTCAACAAAAGAGACAGTCATTTTTGGCAGCTAAGGCTCGTCTACGGGATTTGAAGCTCCCTTATGCCTTGCTATACCCGGCCAGGCTGCGTGTGCTTTACCAGTCACGCACCCACTTCTTTGATTCGCCCGAGGATGTCTTTTACTGGACGGATGAGACGGTGAAAGTTTGACCTCACACGCCGCCCAGGAGGGAATCGGACTCATCATCCAGTGATGTGACTCGGAAGCCGCCAAAGCCTAAACCCACAGGAAATAGACGCTCCAGGTTCAGATGTCAATCTCAATCCTGCAATGATCCTAGCAGGGCCGCGTCGATGCCTCAGCAGGGGACCTCAGCCTCATAGACATTGTTGGGACCCCCCCGGCCGGGGGGAATTGAACACTACTTGCCCAGACCGGTGGAGCACGAATGAGGGCCAGTACCTTTGCCGGACCTTGCTTGACAGAGGGAACGCCTGCTGATAATGGGCTGGAAGTTGGGGATCCATTTGCGGGGGTTGGCCGGGTACTCCCGTTGGGGTCCGCAGGCCGCCCCCGTCGCGACAGATACTTCAGCGGTTTTGAGGTATAGGGTGGGGGGTGGGGTGCAGTTGGGTTGTTTTTGTTCTCTAACTGCACTATGTCACAGTTGTACAGAGCCACCATACACACACCGGGTGTTCAATCTCCCATTTTTAATAGCTACAAGGGTCTTTGATGGCGGTCCCATCGGATAGAATGCGAGTCCACCCTGGTACTCTCCGGATAGTGAGCTGGAATGTCAGGGGGGCTTTAGATAAAGTCAAAAGAGGGGCCATACTCCAACAGGCTAAGCGCTCTCACACAGATATCCTGATGTTGCAGGAGACGCACTTAATGGGGACGAAGGCATTATGCTTTCTCCGTTATGGTTACATTCAAGTGTTCCACTCCGGGTTCATAAGGGGATCCCGCAGGGTTGCGATCCTGATCCATCGCAGGGTTCCTTATCAGCATACTAATACGTGGACGGACACTCAGGGGAGATATCTCTTTCTCAGGGGTACCCTTTATGAGGAGCGGGTGGTTCCAGGATGTGTCTATACCCCTCCGCTGCTGTCCTGGGTGTTGGTTGAGCGACTTATGACCCTGTGGGTGGATATTCCAAACGGGCTGGCCATAGTTGGGGGTGATTGGAATGATGTGATGGACGTGGCCAGGGACAGATGGAGACCAGGGGGACGCTCTGATGCTTGTCCGACTACTAAATTGTATTCCCTTGTGATGGGACTGGACTGGGTCGACCCTTGGCGTCGGTTGCACGGAGAGGAACAGGGCTACACATATCTCTCGGCAGTACATGATTCATACTCCCGGTTAGATTATATATTTGTACCTCTGGGGGCTGCCGGCAGAGTGGTGGCGGCTGACATCCTCTCGCGGGGCTTGTCGGACCACTCACCTGTCGCTCTCACTTTACAGTTGGGCCCGACACGGCAGCCTTTTAGATGGCGCCTATCAGTCTGGAACTTGCAGAATGAGGAGTATAGGGCACATATTGAGCAAGCGATTGAGAATTACCTGGAACTCAATGTGGGATCGGTGGCGTGGGCCGAACCCCTGTGGGAGGCCATGAAACCCACCATACGGGGAGTTGATATTTCTTTCTGCTCTGCATCATGTAGAGCCAGGAAGGAGTCGCTTTTGAAATCAGAGGCAAATATTATAGAACTTGAGCGCTGTAGCAAGGGGGAAGTCGGTTGCGTCGCCAGCTACTTCTGGCACAGAATACACATGCGGACTTCCTGTTGGACGAGGCCCGTCTGGCGTGGTTGGCTACCCGGAGCAGGATCTACCAGTGGGGGGATAAGTCTAGTAAGTTGCTCCATAGATTGTGCCAGGGAGTCTTGCGCCCTCAGGTCCTCTCAAGTATATTGGGCCCGGACAGAAAGCCTCTTGGGGACCCCTTTGAGATTGCTGAAAGCTTTGCAACATATTTTACGGAACTGTATGCTCCTAGGGAATGCCTGCAGGAAGACATGATCTGCCGCTTTCTTGATGATATTCCGCCCAAGGCCCTATCATATGAGGCACGTATGGAGCTTGATCTCCCACTCACGGAGGAGGAGCTGGGCACTGCCCTGGGGGACTTGAACTCTGGGAAAGCCCCTGGTCCTAACGGTTTCCCTTGCGAATATTTTAAGAAATATTTCCTGCAGCTAGGGCCCTACTTCCTTAGAGTGATAGATGACGCAAGGGAGCGAGGATGTCTTCCCCGTGACTGGAGACATGCAGAGGTCGTCGTGATCTATAAGCCAGGCCGACCCCCAGACCAACACGCCTCGTATCGTCCTATCTCCCTGCTGAACGTGGAGGCCAAATTTTTGGCCAAAGCTTTGGCCAATCGCCTTCGATCCCATATCACTACCCTGGTACACCCTGATCAGACTGGTTTCATGCCCCAAAGAGCAACGCGCCATAATATTCGCCATATACATGTTGCCATAGCCGCCATTCAGGGATTGGGGGAACAAGCTGCGTTGTTATTAGCGGACATGGATAGGGCGTTTGACTCCCTCAGCTGGGTGTATCTATTTGCACTCCTGCACCGCCTGAATATTGGCCCACGTTTCCTGTCCTACCTGACACTGCTTTACACTGATCTTATGGCATCGGTGCGCATTGCAGGCTCCACTTCCTCCACATTCTCCATCGGGCGTGGCACCCGTCAAGGTTGCCCCCTGTCACCATATCTGTTTGCTTTGGCGATTGAGCCCTTGGCTGCCTGGGTGCGGATGGATGCACAGGTGGCGGGCTTTGAATGGGCGCACGGGCTCTCGGACCGCATCGCATGCCGATGATGTATTGTTCTTTTTAACAAATGTCAATAGGACGGGTCTGAGGCTGCTCCGCATTATGCAAATCTTTGGGGAGTCATCGGGATTATTCATGAACCCCCGCAAGTCCACCTTGTGGGTGTTGGGGGATGCGGCGAATCTGGGGCCATGGGCATCAGCGGTGCAGGTCACTATGGGGGGTGAAATATTTGGGTGTATTTTTATCTGACTCGCCCATTGTGTCTTGGGACAGAAATATTGCTCCGTTATGGACACGAGTGCGGGAGGATCTTATGGCCTGGTCACACATGCCCTTGTCTATTTACGGTAGATCGGCCATTTTTAAGATGGTTTCGCTGCCACGCCTGCTGTATCAACTACAAAATCATCCGCATCCGGTCCCTCCCAAATGGTTCCGGCAGGTTAATGCGGCCCTGGGGCAATTTCTGTGGGCGGGAGGAGCGTCTAGGGTCGCGTTGCGGACGTGTTTCCAGTCAACGTACTGTGGGGGGCTTGCCACCTTGGATATTCAATCATATTATATGGCCTCACACCTGTTCATATTGAACGAATGGTGGTATGGAGATAGAGCAGACCCCACGTATGCAGTTGAGCGGCGGTGTATGGGGGACTCTACCTTGCATACTATCTTATACTCGGCACCCTGCGCAACTCCATACCGCCGGTCACTAGGGTTGTGTTTCAATATGGAAACAGGCCCTCCGTAAGATGGAGTGGTGGGACAGATTGACGAGGGAGACCTCCCTGTGGCATAATAGGGTGATTGCCACAATTGGCTGCCCTGTGGGGATTCCGCGGTTGGGACAACATTGGTATCTCTACCCTGGGAGACGTAATTCGGGGTACGGTCTTGAAGTCCTTTCAAGATCTTCAGCGGGACTTCCAGATGCCAAAGACTCAATTTTATAGATACCTTCAATTCCGGCATGCTATCTCCCCCAGTCTTGCGGGATTGGAGACCCTTCCTGAATTTAGCCCGGTCGAGGCTAAAGTGTTTATGGGAGATCTCCAGGACCATAAAATCTCCAAAATTTATCAATCACTGGTTACACATAGCTCCACCACGCTCCAGAAACTCAGAGAGGCTTGGGAGGGGGATCTAGGCCCATTGGAGGGGGAGGACTGGACAGAGGCGTTGAACCCCGCGGGAGGCTGCAATTGCGGTGCGGCTGCACCTCATTCAGTTCAAGTACTTTCATTGTGTATATTATACCAGAGTCAGGCTCTGGAAAGCTGGCCTTGTGGCCTCCCCTGTATGCTTAAGGTGCGAGCGGGAGGAGGGAACTCTAATGCACACGATATGGCACTGCTCCGCCCTTGCAAAGTTTTGGAGAGCCGTTATGGCTTGTCTCACAGAAGTATTGGGCTGGGACCTCCCCTCCTCACCACAGCTGGTACTCTTGCATATTATGGAAGGGGTTGGGGGCAACATCTATAAACACCATCTTATGTTATTAGGATTTACACTGGGAAAAAGAGACATTGCAAGGTTATGGAAAGCATCTGTTGCGCCTTCTCTGTCCGCTTGGAAGAATGGCCTGGACTTCTGTATGGGGTTGGAAATCCCAATCTTCACGGCAAGGGGATGCCCGCAAAAACATTTCAAAATTTGGAAACAATGGGCGGACTATCGGGGCCTGCAGTTGGAGCCGTTATCTACTGCAGATGCCACGGACTCAGGTTAACTATTCAACTACATGCAACAAGGAACTAAAGGTGTGGCAATATATTGTATATGTTGGTGTGGATGTAGGAGTGGCGAGCAGGCTAGGGGAAGGTTATAGTGCAATGGGAGGGGGGTTCTCATGTTGTGGTTCTTTTGTTTGTATTTCCTTTCTTTTCTTCTGGAACGTATAATCTAAATATCAAAGTCATGACTATGTAAGTTTATTGTTGCAGAAGTCCTCTGGGGTACAGAGCTCTGCATTATATTTGATACTTGACAAATAAAATCTGTTATTAAAAACAAAATATATACATTCTGTAAGAATATAAATAGTTCTTACAGAGAAGAGATGTTTAAAAAAAGATTGCAGATATTAAAATTGGATTTGCCACTCTAAAGCATTCTCCATTTCTAAAATGGTATATTCTGGATAAGAACATTCTCAACTTTCTTACAAATAAGTGGCATACAACCCTCCCACCACTCCTACTGCTGCAGAACAGTTTCCTAGGCAACTAAATTAAAGCAACATGCAAAAAGGGAACCAGGTAAAAAGTTCACAAACCAAAGGCTAGTGTATACTTTCAAAACATTCTATTGCTAACACGTGTTCTCTTATAGGATGCAAACTAATAGCAGGAACCTCTACAGTTGACAGTCTCTTTTGTTGAATAAGAATTTACAGCACAAACATCACTTACTGACAACCTAACCTACTGATTAGACTCGGTACAATAAAAAAATTAGAAGCCAACACACTCACACAATGTTTTCACTACTAACTGCATGCTCTTCCAGAACATTACTCATTATGCTGCTTACTCCTCTAGTGACTGGCACCAGCATAGTACATCATGGTTCATTTATGGATTGTGGGCCACAGCTTTATCTTCTGGGATAGAGAGTATGCCAAACATTGTGGAATTGACAAGAATCTGGGATTTCCACAAATGGACATTACCTTGGATTAGCACAGAGGTATTAAATGGCATCTACTGTTACCAATGGTTAAAACCATTTTGAATTGTGAGCACTCAGACCTGATGATTGTGCGCTGTGGTGACAATGATTTGAGCATAATCACATGAGATGGACTTTCAATTCAAATGAAAGACACCTTGGTGCCAAGGCATCTCTTCCCTCACACTGCCTTTGTATATCCCATCATAGATCAAAAGTAGAAGTAGCAGTGGTCAAATCAATTTTTGTTCAAAGATAGAGAAACCTCGAAAATATATCAACAAACCAACTTTTTGACATTTCTGCATGACCATGGAATGGGCTCTATATACCATAATAACAACATCTGTTTTGACATGCCAGGTCAGTGCTGTCGAGAATGAATGCATTTCATAGTAGAAGGATACAGGATCTTTGTTAATAACATCAAGGAACGCATCCAGTTCTATATCTAAGTTTCTTCAACACACAATTAACACAATAGCTTTTCTCAGAGCCACCCTACTTCCCAATGAAGTAATAGGGAGTGCACTAGACTAGCCTCTCCACAAAATCATCTTTCCAGGCCAACAGACGTACATGGTAGGGTGTGGCAAGGGAATGTACTATCTGCTCAGACCACATTCCTGGGCAACGGGAATGTGTAGTAGGGTGTGCCAATACATGGGCCGTTCCGGTCAGTCTGTTTTCCATGGCGATGGGCGTGCATAGTAAGATGTGGCAAGGGTCTGGCCTCTTTGGTCAGACCTCTTCCCAGGGTGACAGGCTTGCATAGTAGAGTGTGATGAGGGAGTGGCTTTGCCGGTCAGCCCTCTTCCCGCAGTGACGGGTGTGTGTAATAGGGAAAGGGAGAGACTGTCCTCTACACTCAGACCACTCTCCAGAGTGGCAGGTGCGCAAAGAAGAGTGTGATGAGGGGACTGGCTTCTCTGTTAGTAGGGTGCAGCTAAGCAGTAGTCTCTCTAGTAATAGATCTGATTAAGCATTAGACTTTTAGTTTTTATACAATCCCATAGAACTCTCACAAAAGCCTGTGTGACCCCTGTGTATTTTTGTGAGACTTCAGCATGATCAACAAATACTTTAAAAAAATTATATTACACTTTGGTCCCCCTCTACTGTATTTTGTTTACAAATTCTGGACACGGGGACCAATTTCCAATCACCCACAAGAGTGAGATGGCCAACGGGAAAAAAAGGCCCCTTGACCAATCAGATTGCTCTATTTGTTTTAAGATGCACACCCAAGGGAGTCCCGACATCTATAAATATTTTCCTTAATTTCTCAAAAACTACTGAATAAATTTAAACCAAAACACACACTTTTGGGGTAAAGATCTAGCTTTCTGCCAAATTTGGTGTAATTCCGTTCAGCTGTTTTGACTGTAGTGCTGTTCAAAAATCCCTACAGAAATTGCATTGAGCATTTGCTTTTTAGGACCCACTCCTTTTCTCAACACTGCTGGATGCATCAACCCAATATTTCCAGGAAGGAGCTGAGGTGGAATATTTTTTAGGAATGTTTTGTGAAGAATCGTTAAACAGTGCCAAAGTTATTAACATTACAAAACATTAATTTCCTGTCGTAACTACATCCTAACTATGACTACACAGTGGCAACCGCTACTGTGTAATATATATGTCTTCTTATTATGGGAATGGTGTCAGATACTTACGACTTGGCTATAGCTCTTTTAGTAATAAGTGTAGTAAGGACAAGGGATGTAGAGGTAGTAGCCTTCATTATGCGTAGTCTATCTAATCCTTGTCCTCATTCCCATCATTACATCCTGCCCACCATCCCTATTCCAAGCCTTTGATACTGCTTCGTATTACAGGCAGTGCTGCTGAATGTTAAAATATTTTTAGCTCTCTGCTACGGACGTGTGGAATTAATTAAAGCATTCTCAGCGGCGTAACATTAGCCCCTGCAGCCCCCATGGTGCTCCAGGGGGCCCCCTCTGGCACTCTGCACAGGAAGCAGCCCCTGGCCTGAGAGCTCCTGACTGGGCTGGCGGGGTTCCATTTACTTTGCATGGGCCCCCCTCAAGTTTCAATATGTCACTGAGCATTTATGTTTTGTCTTCTGTATGGAGAGTGGATGCAGACCTCATAAAGCAATGACTGGGTCGAGGTCAAGATGGACCAAGAGTATTGAAGGTTACGCATAAGCAATCAGTCCAGTAAAAGGTTTGTGAGCCAGTCTAAAAAATAAAAAAACTTGAAATGCAAAGATAAGTTTTGGTTACTCCGAATTCAGTTCTCTGACTGCAAATGATGATATTACATATGAAACAATGTTTGACATTAATGAGAAACCTTTACTTGTGGTTTACCTGGTTGTTATGAAATACATGCTCTGAGTATGACTAAAGAAACAGAGCAGCAAGCATGCCAGTCCTATCCAATAATGTCAAGAAACACATAGTCTAGATTTATTGGAAGATTCTTTCTACTAGTCCTTTCATAAGACTACCTATTTTGCATCACATAATTTCTTATGCATATAAACTTTTCTAGGAACGAGATTTTGCTGATTTTACATTACTTCCATTTGTCTCATTTCTATTGGAACCTCACTGTTGCTTTGTGGTAGAGATGAAAGTTCAGAATTAGAGCAATGGCTGTGCAACCGCTGCTATGTTTCCTTTTACCATAGATATTTCACTCGATTTTTTGCAGGGCTTTTGTGGTCCATAATGTGGTGTTTCCCAGGTACACAAGAGAATAGGGATAGCCTTCACTGATCTCTCCACACTGTAGTCTCAAGGCTGTAGTTACCTTGAGCCCCACTGCACAAGCACTGTTTGTTAACCGCTTACTATTTTTTCTGGAGGATTGGAGGCAAATTTATCATTCTTAATGCAACACTGCATTGAATGATTTTCTCTGTGTTGCCACTTTCTTCTGGCACCGTGGACATGTCGCATTTATGATATAGTGCACCATGGTGGAGGGTCCCGAGATGCCTCACACATTGTGGTGCAAATTTGTTGTTAATGGCGCAAAGTGCCAAATGCAACTACTACCTACGTGACACAAAGCTGATTTGTGTGTTGTAAAACTCCTTTGCGTGCCGCAAATCAGCATTGCCTCATGCAGGAGTGCATTGTGTCGTGAGAATGCTTAAGAATCAAAGAGAGTAGCGCATTGTACACAATCATTACCCCCATCATATAGAAGCATGGAATGAGCCTCAGGAAGCCAGGAGAGCAACAGCCCTAACCCTGAAGACCTGCCAACATCCCAGGGGAAAAGGAAGAGGAATTCAAACTTTAATCAGGCAGAGAACTGCATACTTATCAGTGGGGTGACAAAGAATGAGCACCTATTATTTACCACATCCAAATTGCCATTAGCAAAGAAGGATGCACTCTGGAAATCCATAATGTACAAAATACATTGCATTGTGCAAACAAAAAGGACAGTACTGGCGTATAAGAATAGGTGGCACAACTACAAACGCAGGACTAAAGAAAAACTAGCCAGGAACCTAAAGGAAGCCATGAGGGCCGGAAGAGGACCTGATGTATAGGAGGAGTTGGACCCATTGGAGGAGCAAGTGGTATCCCTCATTCCAATAGAGTTGGTAGCTGGAGTGGAAGGTCAGGACAGTGCTGATGTAGAGGAACAGCAAGAAGTACAGGGTGAGTGGAAATAAGGGCCCATATTTTTCAAACTTTCATGCAGGGCAAGGAAGCAAGACGGTGCGCTGTGTGAAAGTGCAGGAATGCTCCACGTGTAACCTCATCCTTCAGATAACTTCCTTTTCCTAGGTAGTAGAAATGTTTGCAGTCCAATGCCAATGCAGGCCCCCGTGAACCATGATGCAAGTGTGCTTGTGTTGGGGCCAGGCAGTCAAAAGTGTAATGTCATATAATGTAATGTAATATGGCTTTGTAGAGGGTCAACTTGTCACCTGAGGGTGAGAGTGCGTGCTCTGCAAGTAAGATCAGTTGAAGAGCCAGGTGTACAGTTTCTTACACAAATCCATAAGTGACACAGCTGTCCCGGGGAAGTTTGTTCCAGATGTAGCCTCCCACGTAAGAGAACACCCTACCTCCTGTCTTGGTTCTATGGATATGGGGGTGTGGGTGAGCACAAGTGATGCAGAGTGGAGGTTCATGATTGGTTGGTCAAAGTGTAGATTGTGGGTGAGCTAGGTGGGATCCTGGTAGTGTAGTGCCTTGTAGGCGTGGGTGAGCATCTTGAACTGGCCGTGTTTCTTAATGGGGAGGCATTGTATTTTTTTGAGGTAAGGTGCGATTGAGTTCTAGTCTTGCGGGGTTGTTTTGGATGTTTTGCATCTTGTGTATCTTGTATAGCAGGTGTGCAGAGATGCTGTAGTAGAGGGGATTGCTGTAGTCTATTCTCCACGTGATGAGGGCCTAGGTGATGGTCTTACACGTGTCAGGAGGGAGCCCTATGAAGAAATTTCTGAACATGCAAAATATGCTCAAGCAGGTGGAGTTGACAGTGGTGATTTGATGTCTCATCTAAGGGGCTCGTTCCGTCATCAAATTGAGAATTACCCACTGCCATATTAGGATGGCGGTGGGTATCGCGGCGGGCGCAAAGACCGTCTGCCGCTTTTCTGCCGGTGGCAATCGCACCGATTGCCTGGCGGGCGGAGCAGGGCCACTAATATGGTGGCAGTGCCTAGCAGGCACCAACCGCCATATTAGGATGTGGGTTTTAGGAGGCCTTTCCATGGCAGCGATGCCGCCATGGAAAGGCTGGTGGGGATTGGGTTTGGGGGCCTGTTGCGGGCCCCCCCATGTGGGGGGGTGTCGCTGCACTGGGGGGTACCCATGGTACCCCCCTGCATTTCGATGCACCAAGTGGCAGGCACCGTGTGGTGCCTGCCACGTGGTGCAGGGAAATGCGGTGCAAGCACCTTTCACATTGCGGATGGTGCTGCAGCCAGCAGCACCACCCGCAATGTTAAAGGCCCAGGATGCGCCCGCCACGATGGAGGTCGCATCCTAATTGCAGTGGTGGGACCGCCGCATGTCTGGCGGTCGCTCCCAATCACCGCTACGGTGGCGGCCGGACAAAGTCCATCCTCCATCGTAATGAGCCCCTTAGTTTCTGGGGTGGATGGAGGGTGAGGGAGTCAGGCCTAGTTATATGGGCAACAATGTGAAATACCATGGTGAGTTCATGTTGCAGAATATCATCACTTCCACCTTGTCAGGTTGAATATGAGCTAGTTATCTCACATTGAGTTAGTCATGTTGGCCATTAACATATTGTTTTAACTTTTTGTGGTGTTGGTGTCTCCTGAGAGGTTTAGGATATCTGGATGTCATCTGTGTAAGAGATGATGTAGAGTCCCTGGGTCTGAAAGAGAGTGGGGTGAGGGACAAGCCTTGTGGGACTCTGCAGATGAGGTCCTTAGGTTCTGAAGTGAATGGTGGGAGCTTGACCTGTTGCATACATTATAAAGGAGGCAATCCACTTGAGAGTTGGTCCTTGGATTCTTGTATTGTGGAGTCTGGAGATAACTGTGTGTGTGCTAGGAAACTACAGGATTCCCCTGAAAAATATGAAATTTACATGCCCTTCCCCTTTCATGCAGTGCAGTAAGGTAGCTTGTTGTGTAGTGATGTGTGCATGTTTGTAAAATATGATCTCTAGGGCACAAAAATGCACAAATGGCATCCAAGACAGTATAGCAAGGCAGCTTTGTCTGTTGTGCTGTGTTGAAGGTAGAGTGCAGAAATGTGTGAGGTATAACAATATATGGTGCCTCATATCTCTCGGCTAGTGCTGGGGCATAAACTGATGCCTAGAGCAAATGCAGACACCCTTGCTACATGGTGCAATGGTTCCTGCGGTGGTGCTAGGTGGCACATTTTGCATCAGTGCAGCAGAGAGCAGAAATGCACCTTATAATGTTAAATGTGGCCCATTCCTGCCCTCTCTCTTTCAGGCAGGGCAGGGCAGCCCAGCAAGCTGCCTGGCTGCGATGCGTTGTGTGAAAATAACAGAAATAGGTCCCTTGGTGAGCAATGAGTTTATGCAATCAATGAACATGTATTGCTATGTGAAAATTAACAATAGTTCAACATGTGCATATTCACTTGTAGAAACATATGTTCTACCTATCACTGTGTACTTGAAAGTAAAGAAAAATACTGTCCTAATGTAACAGAAATCACTCAAACTCATATCCAATCACAGAATCTTTATAACATATCCAGAGGGACAAACACTATCTCCTGGAGATCAACCTGTCGGTGATGTAGAACTTGTTGATGACACGATCCTGTCCCCGTGGATAAAGACACCTTCCAACAGCTCCTACACACTTTGAAGCATCTCCTTTGGTTTTGGGCAAAGGGAAGATGAAGTTCCGTATCCAGATGAACCAACCCAACCCAGACTGGACATAAAACATCAACCTATCATATAACAACTGAGTACGCTAAGGACCCCCAAGTTACAATTCAACAGAGATTGGTAGGAGTCCAGCAGCGAATGTCTGATGGAGTTAGGTTGGGGATAGAGGCTATAGTGGGCACTCTTGAAGGAGTCCGTAAGTGTCTTAGCCCCAATAAGGGGTTGACAAAGGCAATCATAGACACCTACTCTTGGCTCCATGGGATTTATGATTCCCTAGCGAACATCACAGGTGTTTTGATGCAGATGGAAAAACAACACCAGCGTTCAACATCTGACACCAGTGATGTTGTCATGCAGCTGGGAGCCATCAATTCATCCATCCAGTCCTTGGAAAGAGAACTGGAGACCTTAGGTCATCATTTGGAGGCCAAGATGGATTCCTTCATGGCATCAATGAGTGCCCTCAATAGCAATATTACTGCTTTGTTGCCCAACCAGCAAACCCTTGCCAGGGACAACCATACTGCCTTACTGACATTCACAAATGTAATTGGGAACATGGGAATTACTTCTTCTGCCTCTGATGTTCGTGTTTCAGGGGCAAGTAACATCACTCATCTGTCTCCCATTCCATCACCACAACTTTGAGGGGGAGCAGAACACTTATCAGAGGAGGAAGATGTACAGTTCCTGAGTTTCTGAACCAGAACTTCCAGATAAGCATTTGTGAAAGCACCCTGGCCAGTTTTATGATCTGTCCTGTGTAGGACATCATGGCACCTTCTTTAGAACCCACTATAGCGCTCTATGTTTGTGCAGTGATCTTTTCCGCCTGTTCTCATAAAAATCTGAAACATTTTCCAATGGCAATGTGTTCCTCCACATTTTTCTCATGCAACACATGTAAATGTGAAGTTACATTTCTACTTCCATGTATTTGGAAGCACTAAACATTGTAATTTGGAACTATGTGTTGATTGTTAAAAAGTATACTTCTCACATAATGTAATGTGAGGATATGAACATGGTCAATAATAAAAAACACAAAAACCCATTACTAGATTTGTACGGTCGAATCTCAAATATCTTCATACATAATGTAAAACAAAAACTTAAAAAGTATTTCTTCAACCTGAAGAAGAGGGACATAAAGTTAATTGCACATGCTGTCTTTGTATGTGCAACTACAACAATGACATCCATTGCAATGGCATGATGAGCAATATGTAGTATCCCTATGGAACCTCAGAGTGAATCAACAAGCCACATCTTCTTGATTGGCACACAGTGAGATTATTGCAAACTACACAAATACTTACCACCTATAAATGAGACGGATGAGGTACGTGACCCCAAA
Source organism: Calotriton arnoldi (assembly GCA_963921515.1). NCBI lineage: Eukaryota > Metazoa > Chordata > Amphibia > Caudata > Salamandridae > Calotriton > Calotriton arnoldi. The sequence goes on from CAWUFW010004677.1 coordinate 1,196,306, forward strand.
ACACTGTTACACTGATCCCTTATGAATGCTGCTAAGTAAATATGCCAACATCATTACATAATCTGAATACCTCACTGCTCACACAAAAGTTTATCAACAATAAATTACTCTGTATGGTTGCACCAATACTAGCCAGAGACTCATGTCCATATTCCTCATGGATTTGCATTGTACTTGTGCCACACAAGGATACACAAGGGCAACACAATACCTTAAGTGACAGTTGCCAAGACATGCATGGGCACCTTGCATGGCCCTGTGTGTCATGGTAAAGTTTGAGTAATGCAACACAGCCCAAAATAGCATATTTATGTTATTATGCCCCTGAGAGGTGTCACATGTTGAGTTCACACATCAACACATTAAATCATTCGCAAACACACACATTTTGCATACATGCCAGACCAGGTAACCTGTAACAATGCTACACCTCCCCAGGGGAGGGCACAGGGGGGCATATATGCCCAAAACCTCTTGCTGGGTCCTCTTTCAAAGTGAGCTGCAATACGTGGCACACTTAGCAAGAAGTAAATGCTTATGAGGATATATTTTGTCCAGGCAGGTGTGACTTTCTGCACAATAAAATACAGCCAACAACGCAGACCTGCTTGCACTATGGTACCAGGGTATCTGCGTTAGTGCTAGGCAGCAGTTGCTACAATAAGGATACTACCTGTGTAGTGCTGTGTGTCAAATCAAATACTGAGCCCCACTTCCAGTGTCTAAAGTATTGATATAGGTCCATACATTACACTAATGTGAGGAAGGCCTACAGTTGTCCAGAGAAGTCTGACAATGCAACATTTTCCTATTATATTCTCAGGACTATTTGAACATCGTGTACTCACCTAACACAATGGAAGAAACTTAAAACAAATAATAATATTTACTTACAGAACAATTATTATTATTTTTTTATGGAAAACGTAACATCTAAAACACTACCTAACCCTATTTAATCTATACTAACTATCATTAAAACTATCCTATATGGTTGTATGACAGAGGCATGCATGGCTAAACCACGCATGCCTCTACTACGCTGCCTAAACCACAAATGCGTCTGAGCAACACATTCCTTTACCACGCATGCCTTCACCATGCAATTTCGTGGCAAAGACATAACTGGTATAGGAATGTGTGATAAAGATCACACCCTATGCCACATGCCTTTAGCCCTAACAAGTACCTCAACCCCCCCCGAGCCCAAAAAAGTACCCCAGTCCCACTCTGATCCCATAAAACTAAACCGACCCCTCAAGCCCTAAAAACATCTCCGACTCCCTCAGAGGCCTAAAAACTACCCTACCCCAAACCCTAACAACTACCTGACCCCCAAGCCCAAAAAGTACCCAGACCCCACCCTTATCTGTAAAACGTACCCCGAGCCCTAAAAACGACCCTGACTCCCCCAAGCCATCAAAAGTACCCGACCCCTCCTGAGTCCTCAAAAGAACCCTGACCCCAACCTGAGCCCTAAAAACAACCACAACCCCCCTGAGCCCTAAAAACTACCCGACCCCCCAAGCCCTGAAAACTACCCATACCCCCAAGCCCTAAAAACTACCCCAACCCTTAAAAACTCCCCCCACACCCCACAAAACCCAGCCCCACTTACCTCACCCTGTCCTCTCCTGATTCTTTGTGGGCCCGCCCATCTCAGCATCTAGACCGCGCATTGCCTTAGCCACACATATGTGCCTTCCACCCACATATTGACACTGGGCATAAAAGTGGACCCTATAGATCTCTACTCAGAACACTCCTTGAGCTGTGAACACTCATCAGAACCGCCCTGTTGTCTGAAGAACCTGAACAAAAATTGCATTTTGTCCTGGTCAAGGACAACCAGATAACTATGGTTGGCGCTTTGTGCTTTTTGGCACTATTTTTAAGTCATCAGTCTTTAAAGATTCATATCTCTGGTTCTACCTATTGGATTTTTGCTGTTTTGGTATCATTTTAGTTAATAAAATGTTCTCTATTTTCCTCAATTGGTTTGGGATTTTTATTGCTTTGTGTTTTCACTTTATTTCTGTTTGAGTGCTGCACAAATAATCTACATATTGCCTCTAGGTGAAGCCTAACTTTTTTTTGCCAAGCTATCAGAGGGTTAAGCATAGATTTATTTAGTAACTTTATTGGCTCACTCAATTAATACTCCAGTTTCTTGCAGTAAGCCTCTTTGAAGTTAATCAAGTCCTTGGGCGATGCCCACTGGCCATCCTGTCAAGGGCACAACAACACCTCTCCACACCCAAGGCCAATTGTCCAAGTCCTGGGAGCAAGTTCACACCTCATTCAGACCTAATGAAATGCAAATTACTGGCTGGCTGAAGAAGGCGAGCAAAATGCAGATTTAGATTCCAGAGACTTCAGGCATGGCAAAGGTAACTTTGTAAAAGTCCCCTTTCCAAAATATTTAGCCTAAATCCTACTGCGCCCATGAATTGGGTTTGTCAAAAATATTTGATAAAGTCCAAAATTGAAATTTGTAGCTGTTTCCTAGGTGGAAATACCTCTTGTTGAACCTAATATTTATTAAACCTGTCATCCTTGGTGTTGTCTTCCCCTAAACGTTTTACCTTCACCCCTACTGTTTTCTTAATTCATTTTTGTTGCCATTAGCACTCCATGCACTGTACCACTGCTAACCAGTGCTAAAGTGCATGTGCTCTACCCTAAAACATTATATTTGTGGCCTATACCTAATTGGCATATTAAATTTACTTGTAAGCCCCTAGTAAAGTGGTACTACATGTACCCAGGCTTGTAAATGTAATGCTACTAGTGGGCCTGCAGCACTCATTGTGCTACCCACTCAAGTAACCTTTAAAACATGCCTCAGACCTGCCATTGCAGAGAATAGTGCAGTTTTAAAACTGCCAATTTGACCTGGCAAATAAACCTTTTGCCAGGCCTAAGCCTTCCGTTTTAAAACATGTAAGTGTTAGACTAAAAATTGTGCTTTGTTTGGCTTTTATGTAAGTTAGCATTTGCGGCGTCATTTTGTGTATGGGCGCCATTTTGTATCATGATTGAAACTGATTCTCCACCCTTTCCAAGAAATGGTCTTCTTTAGGTTATGTTTCTCCGGAGCTGAGTTTTGCCACACTAATGAATGCCCTGTTCTTATTAGCGCATACCTTTCCTCTAGATGTAAGCCCTCTTCCACTTGTCTAGTGGCGGGCACAGACAGGAATGACCTTGGCTGATAGATAATGTATGCCCGGCCTCAGAACCGAAACTTACTCCTTTGTAATATACTGTCCAGCTGCATCCCTCTGGAAAATTCCATGGTGGGCGGGTTTTCATTGATTCTGAAATGTACATAATGTATCGTTATGCTTGCTGAAGTCAGACTCTCTCTGCAGCACTCTTAGCGACTGGGCAGACAGGGCTCCGCTCCGAGCGAATTTTGAATAAACTATTATTGGTTTGTATTCTCTACTGTCTGACCGACTCTTCATTTTGTAGAAGGCATAGAGGTGGTCATTGGTGACCTGAGTGACCCGAATCGGGTTATTTCCTTCAGCTGGCGCCCGAACAGGGACTCCTTCGGGTGAGTGGCCCTTCCCCTTCCGTGGATGGGGGGGAGGTCGAGGCTATTGTCGGGTCGGACGGATGGATCAGGGATCCCTGCCCGAAGAGTTTCTAGTACTCGCAGCTGCCCCTTCTGTCTGACCGGTAGGTGCCTCGCCCAGTGGTCATCCCGACTGGAGTCCTGAACGGCAAAACCCTTGGATGTGACCGTTCGGTCTGAAGAGTCGGCAGTGGAGAATAGATGTGTTTGACCTGCATATATCACGTGAGTTTGTTTCGGTTCTTTATGGATATGGTACCATTTTGGCTTGTATTTGGTATGGTCTAACGACCATTTTTGGGACAGAAACAATTGCAATTGTTTTGCTAGGCATAGAATAGTGAATCTGTTCTCTTTTAAAAATGCCTAGCTTTAGTAGAATGTTTGTTTTTTGTTGTCGTTGTTGCTCTACTGATGCTCGATTAGAAGAAAGTCAGCCGATGCCTCCAGAAGGCACTCCGAATTTCGATATGTACGTGAAGCATGGTCTTGGCCCTATTATGTTTAGTACATTATGGCACAAATATACGAGGGACAATGCCGAATTGCAGTGGCCGTTGACGGGCACTTTTGATGATCAAAAGATTGAGTATTTACAAGAACAACTGTTTAAGAAAAGAAGTAGGCAGTCTATGTTTGATTCCCTCAGAACATGGCAAAAAGCAGCTAAACAGAGGCCAATGAAAGCAGAGAAAGAGGCCCGGAAAGGGATAATGCAGACGTTGAGTCAGAAGGCTGTAGCATATGACAGGGAAAAGCAGGAGAAGGGTATTGAATGTGAAGATAGAAGGTTTCGATTACATATTGACAAATCATATGTGGCTCAGGAGGAAGATGATACTTTTGTGGAAGAATTGTTGGATGCCCGACCCCCACCTCCATATACCCCACAGAGAATATATCCAACTGTTCCGGTGCCCTCGCAGCCACCCGTTACAGTCGTGTCTATTGTCTCTGTCCCTGTGTCCACTGTTGTTACGTCAGTGGCTGTCGCTGCAGCTCCTCCTCCTTATTCTATTTCTTTGCCATCTGTGGCAACTGTGGCTGTTAGCACTCCTGCTGTACCTCTTGTTTCAGCATCCCTTTCCCCAACTCTTTCCCCTGCGACACAACCATCAGCAACAATAGTACCTGTTACTACTATTGGCTCTCCCACTCTGGTTTTTCATCCTCCGGCTTTAGTGAGTAGCGGAACGCCAGTGCATGGATTTGAAGATAGAGATTGGACGAAGTTTCGGGAATGCATGGGACCGTTAGTGAGGTCTGATGTGGGAGATGAAGAGAAACAGGTAATAGCTAATCAGGCTGCGCAGTGGGCCCGTAATCCTATTTATAGTGTAGAGGATGTTTGTGCGACCATGAGAGATTTTGAGCCTTTTTTACAACAACATGCTCTTAAACATATGTCTGCTACTTTGATTGGTCTTTGGCAACAGCACTTTGAAGCGGAAGCACCTCAAATTTTATATGGCATTAGAGATAGAGTATATATTAGTGAATTGGGGCCAGAGCAGGTTTTTGCTAATGTTACAACAATAGTTGCATACAGGGGAAGATTGCATGAGAAAAGTCCGAGGCCAGTGTCCCAGTTTCCGATGAGAGAGGTACATCCTATATATCGTCCGGAGATACCAGAGTTAAAGGATGGGTGAGGTATTGTGACTCGAGCAGCAGTTGCAGCTCGGTTTCAAGAACAATGGGCTTATACTCCGTGGAAAAGGAGCGAGGTTTTGTCTCTTAAAACTCATTTGCCTGACCCCAGAAAGAATCCTACTGCTTATTACAAAGAGTTGACTGAAGCTGCTTCTTCGACGGTAATGACTCTTGCAGATATTGAAATGTTTTTTGGTCTTCTCGTTCCGGTTGATATTTGGAGACAGGTCCATACTCAAGATCATGTTCTGGAGTTGGGAGGTACTTGGGATCAAATTAAGGCATGGGAGCAGGAAAGAAAGCCAGGCAATAAGCCTCGGGCAGAGATACTTGCTTTGCCAGGTAGCATAATTACGTACATGCATTCTCTTATTCCGCCAAGAAAGGTGGATTAGGATAAATTGTCAGCCTGCCGACAGAAGAAAGATAAGAGTGTGTCTGATTTCTTTACTTGATTTGAAAGTACATTTTTGGATTATAGTGGACAAGATTTATCTGTTGAGGGTGGTGTTCGGTTGTTTGTCAAAAGATTTGTTTCTAATTTGCTTCCTGAAATTGCGACTCGATTGCAAGCTTCTGAGAGTACCTGGTCCACCTCCTCTCCCTCTGTTATTTTGAATATGGCACAATATTATGAGCATAGGGATAATGAAGAAAAGGAGAGGACAGAAAAGAGAAATAAGGATTTAAAAACGAAAGTGTTGTTACAGCAGGCTGTTAGAGGAAATGGGAGAGGACGTGGTGGTCTTGCTCGACAGCTTCCACGCACTAGTAGGCAGCCACCAACTACGCCTTTGGGTCCGAATCAGTGCCCATTTATTGTAAAGAGGAGGGACACTGGCGTATTTATTTATTTATTTATTTGCAGAGTTTTATACAGCGCTGGCTAGACACGGAGGGATCAGAACGCTTTACATGAGGATCAGCGAGTTACAAGTTACAAAATTACATCAGTTACAGGAGCTTAGTAACAAAAAGCATAGCATAACAAGGACAACATAATAAACAGTGTGACACAGTAACATGAGTAACTAGAGCATAGCATAACAAAGACACACGTTATATGGGGCAGAGAAGGTAGAGGGGGAAAAGTAGAAAGGGGAAAGGAATGCAGAATTCGGGTCGTGCAGTAACTCCACCGGGCTTCGGCCGTGCTGAAATTTGCTCTGCTGTCGTCAGATCTTCATAGATTCGTCAGGAAGGCGGGGGAGGAAGGAGACACAACGGAGAGACGAGTAAAACTGTGCCCAATGTCCGGCTGGGTAGGTGACGGTCGAGGGGGTAAACCAGAGCCAATCTCCTCTATAGCTATCTGGTAGCTCCACCGGGCATCGGCCATGTTGCTTGGGCTCCATGGTCGGTACACTATTAAAGGTTCATCAGAAGATTTCGAAACTCAATCGCGGGAGTTAGAGAGTCGAAGGACCGCGCTCCAAGTAACCCCAGGTGAGTAAAAAGGTCTGAGGAGGGGGTAGATTCCAGGGGATAAGAGCCAAAAGGCAATCCCTAGCCATCTTTGGATCCAATCAAATATGTCATTACACAGCTCCTTCTTAAGCTCTCTCAGCGAGATCAGCAGGTCTTCCCTAGTGAGTGCCATGATTCCAACTGACTGGGCCGTCCCCTCTTTGTCTGCCCCAGTGATCGCTGGGGTGAAGGAGCTGGAAGACGCACCACGGAACAGTAAGGGAGTGATAGCATGATTGTGTGTGTGAAAGTATTAATAGTTGACATAAGTTTCCTTCTGACCACCATGCCTTAGAAACCATAGAGTCTCATGGTTGTACTAATGTTTTTAATTTTCTCAACTGTTTTCTGTTTCGTTTTTCCTTCATATTTAGCGTTTGACCACAGGGGTCTTCCTCCCTCACCCTCCTATGGGGCAATTTGGTCCCCTGTCTAGGGTAAGCATTGTGGATAAAAGATACCACAAGTTAATAAGTGCACAGATGCTTGTCACAATTGTTGCACTTATAGCCACTCACGATACTTGTCTGTGCATGTGGCTGAGTGAAATTTTATGTAAATTTCGTCCTTGGTGCTCCTTTGTTTTGTCTCCTACACATTTTTCTTTGTCTTTCAGGCTTGAACGCATAAGCCGCACAAACAGTGGAGCGTGATCTAGATCACCCCACACAGTGGAACCCTCTCACCAAAGCCTGGTAAGAGTGGAGCCCGCTATCTTTCCTTTAGGTCCTGATGAATGCCATGGACCCTACTGGGTCAACCGGCAGAAACATGTCAACCACACTCACCACGGTGGGGGGACAATAGAATCAACAACACACTGGTCACTTATTTTAACTACCATATAGATGACAGTTATATTAAAATTGATTTGACATCTATAATGGCCTTTTAATCCCACTGTTTACTTTAAGGGCCCCCACTTAGTTTAGAAGTGCATCCCTGTCGTCAGGTGTATGCCCGCCCTCTATCAAACCAAGTTTTTAGAGGGCGAGGACTGGTCAATGATGAAGCATGACACCAGGTGGTGTGTGAGACCAGTCCTTCACTTTTTGTGAGATGCCTGCACTCACAAACTAACACTGTAGCACCTCGGTCCCCTAACTGGGAGCGGCCCCATTTGTGCTAAACACCTTAGGAAACAGCCCGGACCAAAATGAAAAGAATGTTTGTGGCAGGACCTGCTTGGTGGGTACCTGAGGTTACTATGTTCGAAGACACACTTGAGAATGTGAAGGAGATTCAAAGTGAGGCCATGACAAAAGAGTTAGCAGTGTGGCAAGAAAGTACAGCACAATTAAACGATGAGGGATGTTGGATTGACAAGTCAGGGAAGCAGAGATGGATGTTGCCAGATGCATATGTTCTTCCTGTAGTCACCATGGCCCAGCGCATATTAGTGCTAAGGGTATTTGCAAGTTGTTAGACCCTGTATGGCAAAATGAAAACATTTTTAAGACAGCTGCACATTTAGTGAAGTACTGTATGGTGTGCATGATGCATAATCCTGGGAAGGGTACTCCTACACCCCCTGGTAATTTCGCACCACCCACCTTTCCTATTAAAGTCCTACAGATGGACTATATTGAGTTGGACCGATGCAACAATTTGAAGTATGTCCTGGTGATTATCTGTGCATTTAGCAAATGGGTTGAAGCTTATCCCACTAAAGATAATACAGCCATTATGACTTCAAAGGTACTCCTGAAGGAGCTCTTTCCTCGTTTCCGCCTGCCCCGTTTGATCTGGAGTGATAACGGAAGTCATTTCAATGCCAAGGTCATTCAGTTAATTTGTGATGGTCTGCACATAAGACAGAAGTTTCATGCTGCAAACCATCCGCAGTCAGCAGGTTTGGTTGAGATGTAAAATGGTACTCTCAAACTGAAATTGGCAAAGATTCAGGAGACCTCAGGGTTACAGTGGCCAGATGCATTACCATTAGCTCTTTTGTCGACAAGAAAAACGGCACATTCTAGAACAGGATTGTCACCGTACGAGATTGTGTTTGGACGCCCGGCAAATGTCTGGGGCGTCCCACGTCCTCGTCGGTTTGCCCATATTGAGTACCCCATATTGACAGATTACCTGTACCAGTTAACTGAAAATTTACGTTCTATTTACCAACAGGTCCATGAGTCCCTGCTAGCTACACCAGAGGGACCCGGACATGACATCCAGCCTGGGGACTATGTGTTAATCCGAAATTTTCAGCGGAAGTAGAGTTTGTAGCCGCGTTGGAAGGGGCCCTGTTGGAAATGGCCCTTTTTGCAGGGTTATCCCCAAACTTTTTGCTTCTTCCTCCTACTTTTTCCTGACCTGTTTGTGTTGGTTTTAGGACTCTGGGCACTTTACCACTGCTAATCAGTGCTAAACTCTCTGATGCCACCGTGGTTGGAGTGGCCGGAAAGGCATAAGGCCTAGCTCTCCTCACTGACAATTGTCAGTGGCCACTGTGGCTGGCTGTCCCAGTGGAGAGAGTTGCCCCTGGGAGGGGGACTGGGCCACACCATTGTGTTGGCCATATGGGTACTGACTGCCTGCTGGGACACATCTGTGAGCAAAGTAAGTTTAGGTGCTACGCAGATGGGGTCCACAGGTGAGAAGGGTTCCCCATGGGTCAGATTAGTGGGCCCTGAGAGTATGGATAGAGGGATCGAACTAGATTCAGGAAGGCGTAGAACGGGAAGAAAACCCTGCTGTTGCGGGCCAGGTTCCTTGTTCTATCGCCCCAAGCAGGGAAGCCCATCGAGGTATGGATTAGTCTACCCTGGCTTTAGGCTGGAAGGGGGTTGTGTTGGAAATGGCCTTTTTTGGAGGGTTATCATCAAAACATTTTGCTTCTTCCTCCTACTTTTTCCTGACCTGTTTGTGTTGGTTTTAGGACTTTGGGCACTTTACCACTGCTAATCAGTGCTAAAGTGCATATGCTCTCTGTGTAAATTGTGTTATGGATTGGTGTTTCCATGATTGGATATTTGATTTACTTGTTAGTCCCTAGTAAAGTGCACTGAGTGTGCCAGGGCCTGTAAATCAAATGCTACTAGTGGGCCTGCAGCACTGATTGTGCCACCCACGTGAGCAGCCCTGAAAAGGTAACTCAGACCTGCCATTGCAGAGTCTGCGCGCAGTTTGTAACTGCCATGTCGACTTGGCCAGTGCACACACTTGCCAGTCTCTAACCTTCCCTTTTCTTACATGTCAGCCACCCCTAAGGTAGGCCCAAGGTACCCCTGTGGGCAGGGTGCAGTGTATGTGAAAGGTAGGACATGCCCTGGTGTGTGTGTCATGTCCTGATAGTGAATTACTGCCAATTTCGTTTTTCACTATTGCAAGGCTACCTGTTCCCCATAGGACAGAATGGGAAGTTTGTTTATAACATCTTATAAACATAACTGGCCCTGGGAACTAGGTAGGAAAATAAAGTTTAGTATGCCTGAACTCAGAATCTAAAGATGCATCTTTTAGTGAAGGTGATTTTTACATTCTGTGTTTCAAAATACCACTTTTAGAAAGTAGGTATTTTCTTGCTCAGTCATCCTGTGTGCCTCTGCTGGAATGTGGACTGCATGTCTGGGTTTTGGATGACAGAAGGCTGGGGAGCAGGAGTGGCTCCAGATAGTCTAGGTGGGTCAGGAAAGGGCTGAATAGACCTGGGCTGTAACTGGGGAAGGGGGAGGAGATTTCCTTGCACCTCAAAGGGCCTGGTCTGCCTCTGACAATGCCATCTCCACCTCCTGCCAGGAAGTCACACCAGAGGAGGCAGAACTGGTTCTGGCTGGGCACAGACACTCTCTGCCTAAGAGATCAAAGGATTTTGGGATATAAATATTGGGGCCCAGACCCCTGAACTTTAGAACTCTTTTGGACCAAGAAGACTGCCAAGAAGAAGAGCTGGAGAAGCTGTGAGGAGGAACTACCACTTTGCTGTGTGCTTTGCTGTGTTGGCCTGCAGTGGCTGCTTCTCTCTTGGGCAGTGAAAGGACTGGACTGGACTATCTGCAATCTACTTTTGTGAGTTCTCCAAGGGCTCGAGGTAGAGCTTGCCCCCTGTTCAAGAAGTCTCAGGAACAGCAAAGACTTCAAGTTCTTCTGCCCTCAGCACTGGGGACTGTGTGTTTTGTGCTGCAACAGAAGAAAAAGCAACCAGACGCCTTCTACGACGCCTCTGCTAACTCCGTGTCTTGAATGCACCGCAGAGGGCACCGCCGCAATGCCGCACCGTGACCCTGGTCTCACCGACGATGCCTGCTTACGCCGCCACCGAGCAGCTGCTCGAACCGCGACCTGTGGGCACCACACTCCGCACCGCCTCGCTTCACGACGACGCCTCGGTATCCCCGACGATGCCGCTCCACGCCGAAATCTACGCCGCCCCTTGCACCGTGGTTTGAGGGCACCGCTCGTAAAGTTACACGACGCACCGCCCTCATCCCGCACCGTAGCCTTGGCCTACCGACGCAGGCGCCATCGACTCCCGTTCGTCAGCCAACGACAGCGCTTCAGCAACGACGACGCAGCTGCTTGCACCGCGACCTGCCAGCACCGCGACGAGCACCGCATTCACTTCGCACCGCGACCCTGGTCTCACCGACGACGCCATCCGACGCTGCCACCAAGCCACTGCTCGCACCGTGACCTGAGGGCACCGCACCGCTGCACTTCGCACCGCAGCACCCGATGCCTGCCGATGCCAGCGCTCCTGACTTCAACAGAGAGGAGTTCGATCTGCAACGCGTGTGACTTCAAGGGCCCCGACGACTCCTGCACCGACAACCGGAACCGACGCCTGCGGACGCCGTGCTCTCGGAAGCTCAACGAGAGGTCGCCGACATCCTGCATTTCTCAAAGGTACTGTTTGCGGGTCTTCCCGACACCGTAACTGGCCCGCAACGCCGCGGTCAGCCAGAACTGTTTGGATTTGTTTTCGCACGAAGCCATGATAGCCCCGGACGGAGCTATCGACATCAAGGAACTGTTTTTCAAGCATATTTTGATAAATGAAGATTTTTAAGAACTGTATTGGGAATTTTTATTATTTTTGGTCTTGTCTTAAGTATATAAAATATTAGATATTTTTCTAAACTGGTGTGGTGACCTTTTGTAGTGCTTACACTGTATTACTGTTGGTTATGTGCAAATGCTTTACACACTGCCTCTAAGATAAGCCTGGCTGCTCGTGCCAAGCTACCAAGGGGGTGAGCAGGGGTTATTTTAGGAGTGTAACTCCCTTATCCTGACTAGATTGGTGGTTTCTGCCTGGCTTTGGCACATGCCCTAGCCTACCAAAAATCCAATTTCTAACATTGGTTGTCAGCGGTGAGGATAGGACTTGCGTTTGCACTTGACTTACAGTGATTGGTGTGCACTACTACCATATCGCAGACCATTACGTGCCACATACTGGTTCTTTTTCTTTTTGGCCTATTTTTGATCTTGCCAGTTTGAACTTGCTACTTCATCATGCCTGAATCAATTGCATCATCTGTTGCATCCGTAGAAGTGGCCTTTGAGGAGGAGAGGTTAGAAACCTACAATGTGAAGGAATTGAAGGCGATCTGCAAAAACCTCAAAATCCAAATGAGGGGCCTCACCAGAAAAGAGGAGCTACAAAAGGCGCTGAGGGCCTGGGTAGCAGTCAGACATGATAGTGAGCTGTCTGGAGATCTTGGCATGGAGGCAAAGGAGCCTATTCCAAGGGTGGGTGTGCTTTTGGGAGGGGGGGGCACCCTCTAAACCAGGCAGCAGCAGTCTGTCCCCAGAGGAGCTGGAGGACAGGCGGGAAGCAAGGAAGTTCGAGTTGGAGAAACTCAGGATGGAAAGTGAGAGGGAAGACAAAAGAATAGCCATGGAGGAAAAGAAGGTGATCTTAGACCATGAGTTTAAAATGAGAGAGCTGGACTGGGAAGCCAGTAGGGCTAGGCCAGCCCAGATGGTGGCAGCAAAAGTGTTTGGTCCAGTACTGAGGATGAGGTACACACACACACAGATTTGGGGCCCTGCTTCAAGGAGGGGGTTGACATACACCAGGGGGTTCAGGATTGTGAGGTTACTCCAGTGGTGCGCAGTGTCCCTGAGGTGGATTGGGGAACTGGCACAGGGGATCATTTTCCTAGTAGTGGGAGTGACATTCTACTGACTCTAGATGAGAGGTGCAGGGAGAGGGGTTCCCCCATGAGAGAAGCCCTGGTAAGTGAGTATGGAGACCAGCCAAAAGAGTATGGGTTGAGGGACAGCAACAGTCAGACACTGTCTCACCAGTCTTGTGAGAATGATGTGGGATACTTGTCTGAGGCACTGAATGGAGGGGTGAAGGGTAGTTTGGTTAACATGTGTGGGGCTGTGTGATCAATTGTTGGAGAGCATATTTTAAGTCCCTGTTTTCCAGAGCTATGCCAGCACCAAGTGGAGTGTGAGTTCTCTGACCCCAGGGAGCTTGCACTGGAGGCAGACCTTTTGGTGGATTCCAGAGGGTCTGGAGAAGCATCTGGGGGTGACCCGGAAGGAAGTGGCTTAGGTATTTCCCAACCAAGGGTGGTGGGAAAGGTTTGTGATAGCCCAGATAGGTCCCGGTGTCATGGGAAGGGTGTGGGGACTCACGTCCTGTCTCCGCGGAGAAGGAGTGGGAATGGGCTGCGGCCCAAGGTACCCAAAACCCGGTCCCAGAGCCTGGGTGGTTCCAGGAGGGAACACCAAGTGGGGAGCCTAGGCTGTTCTGGTAGGCCGTCCGTTGAGGCGGATCTCCTACTGTCAGGAGAATGTGGAGTGTCTGTAAACAGAGCTCCAGATTTTCTGGTGTCTGGCGGTGCTGCTCCCAAGTGGAGGGTGCAGTAGTCCAGATTGAGGGGTGAGAGGGGGATGCGTTTCCCAGTGGGAAAACCAGTGGGTCAGGGGCCAGCCAGATGGGCTGAGCCTCCTAGGAGTGACCAGGGTGACACCACTTCTGTCCTGGGTGATCTTTGCGCACTGTCAGATGGACAGGGGTTGGGAGATCTGCGCCAGGCAGACTGTCACACAACACATGAGTCATGTGTTACCCTCAGGGGGAGCATGCGTGCTCCCAAGGAAGTCCTGGTGCGCCGGGCAGGTGCTCAGCCGCAGGGTTTAGTCCCTGGGTTGGGAGGCCAGGTTCAGGTCCTGCCTGACCTGGAGGGAAGGACGACTGTAAGCAGTGTCCTGACCGGTTTGTCTTCTAGGGGTACCACTCCGGGTGGGAGGGTGCAGAACTCTGGAAGAGGGTGCAGAGGAAGGGAGTCCTCGCCTCTGACCCCGGTTCAACCTGAGGGTTTAGATCCGAGGGTGGTGGATCAGTTGCAGGGCCAAGGCCCTGAACTGGTGGAAGAACTGTGTAGGAGGTCCGGTTCCAGCGTCCCGACAGTTTTGGGTTCTGGGGGTGCTTCTCCTGGGAGGAAAGTGCAGGACCCCAGAAGGAGAGGTGAGGGGAGGAGAGCCTCGGACGAGACCTCTGGTCAGCCTGAGGGTACAGACCCTGGGTTGGAGGAACAGGTTCAGGGTGTCTCCCCTGACCTGGGGGAAGGGGCGACTGCTAACAGCGCCCCTACCAGTTTGTCTTCTGGGGGTGCCGCTCCAGGTGGGAGGGTACAGAGCCCCAGGGGGGAGGACCAGGTGTGGGAGAGCCCACCCCAGCCCCTGGTTCAGCCCCAGGGTACAGACCCTGGGCTGGTGTACCAGTTGCAGGATAGTACCCATGAACTGGTGAGCGAATTGTGCAGGACACCTACCACAGGTACCCTGACAATTCGGGAAGGGGGTACCACTCCAGGTGGGAGGGTACAGAGCCCCAGGGAGAAGGAGAGGGTGTGGGACAGCCCACCCCAGTCTTTTATCCAGCCGCAGGGTACAGACCCTGGGCTGGTGGGCCAGTGTCAGGATGCCATACCTGACTTGGCAGGGGGGAGAGTGGAGAAAGGATGCCAGGCATCTGGGGCTATCGCCCCCCACTCTCTGATGCCACCGTGGTTGGAGTGGCTGGAAAGGCATAAGGCCTAGCTCTCCTCACAGACAATTGTCAGTGGCCACTGTGGCTGGCTGTCCCAGTGGAGAGAGTTGCCCCTGGGAGGGGGACAGGAGTCACACCCCGGGGGTGGACTGGGCCACACCATTGTGTTGGCCATATGGGTACTGACTGCCTGCTGGGACACATCTGTGAGCAAAGTAAGTTTAGGTGCTGCGCAGATGGGGTCCACAGGTGAGGAGAAGGGTTCCCCATGGGTCAGATTAGTGGGCCCTGAGAGTATGGATAGAGGGATCGAACTAGATTCAGGAAGGCGTAGAACGGGAAGAAAACCCTGCTGTTGCGGGCCAGGTTCCTTGTTCTATCGCCCCAAGCAGGGAAGCCCATCGAGGTATGGATTAGTCTACCCTGGCTTTAGGCTGGAAGGGGGTTGTGTTGGAAATGGCCTTTTTTGGAGGTTTACCCCCAAACTTTTTGCTTCTTCCTCCTACTTTTTCCTGACCTGTTTGTGTTGGTTTTAGGACTCTGGGCACTTTACCACTGCTAATCAGTGCTAAAGTGCATATGCTCTCTGTGTAAATTGTGTTATGGATTGGTGTTTCCATGATTGGATATTTGATTTACTTGTTAGTCCCTAGTAAAGTGCACTGAGTGTGCCAGGGCCTTTAAATCAAATGCTACTAGTGGGCCTGCAGCACTGATTGTGCCACCCACGTGAGTAGCCCTGAAAAGGTAACTCAGACCTGCCATTGCAGAGTCTGCGCGCAGTTTGTAACTGCCATGTCGACTTGGCCAGTGCACACACTTGCCAGTCTCTAACCTTCCCTTTTCTTACATGTCAGCCACCCCTAAGGTAGGCCCAAGGTACCCCTGTGGGCAGGGTGCAGTGTATGTGAAAGGTAGGACATGCCCTGGTGTGTGTGTCATGTCCTGATAGTGAATTACTGCCAATTTCGTTTTTCACTATTGCAAGGCTACCTGTTCCCCATAGGACAGAATGGGAAGTTTGTTTATAACATCTTATAAACATAACTGGCCCTGGGAACTAGGTAGGAAAATAACGTTTAGTATGCCTGAACTCAGAATCTAAAGATGCATCTTTTAGTGAAGGTGATTTTTACATTCTGTGTTTGAAAATACCACTTTTAGAAAGTAGGTATTTTCTTGCTCAGTCATCCTGTGTGCCTCTGCTGGAATGTGGATTGCATGTCTGGGTTTTGGATGACAGAAGGCTGGGGAGCAGGAGTGGCTCCAGATAGTCTAGGTGGGTCAGGAAAGGGCTGAATAGACCTGGGCTGCAACTGGGGATGGGGGAGGAGATTTCCTTGCACCTCAAAGGGCCTGGTCTGCCTCTGACAATGCCGTCTCCACCTCCTGCCAGGAAGTCACACCAGAGGAGGCAGAACTGGTTCTGGCTGGGCACAGACACTCTCTGCCTAAGAGATCAAAGGATTTTGGGATATAAATATTGGGGCCCAGACCCCTGAACTTTAGAACTCTTTTGGACCAAGAAGACTGCCAAGAAGAAGAGCTGGAGAAGCTGTGAGGAGGAACTACCACTTTGCTGTGTGCTTTGCTGTGTTGGCCTGCAGTGGCTGCTTCTGTCTTGGGCAGTGAAAGGACTGGACTGGACTTTCTGCAATCTACTTTTGTGAGTTTCTCCAAGGGCTTGAGGTAGAGCTTGCCCCCTGTTCAAGAAGTCTCAGGAACAGTAAAGACTTCAAGTTCTTCTGCCCTCAGCACTGGGGACTGTGTGTTTTGTGCTGCAACAGAAGAAAAAGCAACCAGACGCCGTCTACGACGCCTCTGCCGACTCCGTGTCCTGAAGGCACCGCAGAGGGCACCGCCGCAATGCCGCACCGCGACCCTGGTCTCACCGACGATGCCTGCTGATGCCGCCACCGAGCCAGAGCTCGCAACGCGGCCTGTGGGCACTGCACTCCGCTCCGCCTCGCTTCACGACGACGCCTTGGTATCCCCGACGACGCCGCTCCATGCCGAAATCTACGCCGCCGCTTGCACCGGTGTTCGAGGGTACCGCTCGTAAAGTTACACGACGCACCGCCCTCATCCCACACCGTAGCCTTGGCCTACCAACGCAGGTGCCATCGACTCCCGTTCGTCAGCCGATGACAGCGCTTCAGCAACGACGCCGCCGCTGCTTGCACCGCGACCTGCCAGCACCGTGACCTGCCAGCAGTGCGACGAGCACCGCATTCACTTCGCACCGTGACCCTGGTCTCACCGACGACGCCATCCAACGCTGCCACCAAGCCACTGCTCGCACCGTGACCTGAGGGCACCGCACGCCGCACCGCTGCACTTCGTACCGCAGCACCCGACGCCTGCCGATGCCAGCGCTCCTGACTTCAACAGAGAGGAGTTCGATCTGCAACGCGTGTGACTTCGAGGGCCCCGACGACTCCTGCACCGACCTCCGGAACCAACGCCTGCGGACGCCGTGCTCTCGGAAGCACAACGAGAGGTCGCCGACGTCCTGCATTTCTCAAAGGTACTGTTTGCGGGTCTTCCCGACACCGTAACTGGCCCGCAACGCCGTGGTCAGCCAGAACTGTTTAGATTTGTTTGCTCACGACGCCATGATAGCCCCGGATGGAGCTATCGACATCAAGGAACTGTTTTTCAAGCATATTTTGATAAATGAAGATTTTTAAGTACTGCATTGTGGATTTTTATCGTTTTTGATCTCGTCTTAAGTATATAAAAATATTAGATATTTTTCTAAACTGGTGTGGTGACCTTTTGTAGTGCTTACACTGTATTACTGTTGGTTATGTGCAAATGCTTTACACACTGCCTCTAAGATAAGCCTGGCTGCTCGTGCCAAGCTACCAAGGGGGTGAGCAGGGGTTATTTTAGGAGTGTAACTCCCTTATCCTGACTAGATTGGTGGTTTCTGCCTGGCTTTGGCACATGCCCTAGCCTACCAAAAATCCCATTTCTAACATTGGTTGTCAGCGGTGAGGATAGGACTTGTGTTTGCACTTGACTTACAGTGATTGGTGTGCACTACTACCATATCGCAGACCATTACGTGCCACATACTGGTTCTTTTTCTTTTTGGCCTATTTTTGATCTTGCCAGTTTGAACTTGCTACTTCATCATGCCTGAATCAATTGCATCATCTGTTGCATCCGTGGTAGTGGCCTTCGAGGAGGAGAGGTTAGAAACCTACAATGTGTAGGAATTGAAGGCGATCTGCAAAAACCTCAAAATCCAAATGAGGGGCCTCACCAGAAAAGAGGAGCTACAAAAGGCGCTGAGGGCCTGGGTAGCAGCCAGACATGCTAGTGAGCTGTCTGAAGATCTTGGCATGGAGGCACAGGAGCCTATTCCAAGGGTGGATGTGCTTTTGGGAGGGGGGGCACCCTCTAAACCAGGCAGTAGCAGTCTGTCCCCAGAGAAGCTGGAGGACAGGCGGGAAGCAAGGAAGTTCGAGTTGGAGAAACTCAGGATGGAAAGTGAGAGGGAAGACAAAAGAATAGCCATGGAGGAAAAGAAGGTGATCTTAGACCATGAGTTTAAAATGAGAGAGCTAGACTGGGAAGCCAGTAGGGCTAGGCCCAGCCCAGATGGTGGCAGCAAAAGTGTTTGGTCCAGTACTGAGGATGAGGTACACACACACAGATTTGGGGCCCTCCTTCAAGGAGGGGGTTGACATACACCAGGGGGTTCAGGATTGTGAGGTTACTCCAGTGGTGCGCAGTGTCCCTGAGGTGGATTGGGGAACTGGCACAGGGGATCATTTTCCTAGTAGTGGGAGGGACATTCTACTGACTCTAGATGAGAGGTGCAGGGAGAGGGGTTCCCCCATGATAGAAGCCCTGGTAAGTGAGTATGGAGACCAGCCAAAAGAGTATGGGTTGAGGGACAGCAACAGTCAGACACTGTCTCACCAGTCTTGTGAGAATGATGTGGGGTACTTGTCTGAGGCACTGAATGGAGGGGTGAAGGGTAGTTTGGTTAACACATGTGTGGAGCTGTGTGATCAATTGTTGGAGAGCATATTTTAAGTCCCTGTTTTCCAGAGCTATGCCAACACCAACTGGGAGTGTGAGTTCTCTGACCCCAGGGAGCTTGCACTGGAGGCAGACCTTCTGGTGGATTCCAGAGGGTCTGGAGAAGCATCTGGGGGTGACCCGGAACGAAGTGGCTTAGGTATTTCCCAACCAAGGGTGGTGGGAAAGGTTTGTGATAGCCCAGAGAGGTCCTGGTGTCATGGGAAGGGTGTGGGGACTCACGTCCTGTCTCCGCGGAGAAGGAGTGGGAATGGGCTGCAGCCCAAGGTGCCCAAAACCCGGTCCCAGAGCCTGGGTGGTTCCAGGAGGGAACACCAAGTGGGGACCCTAGGCTGTACTGGTAGGCCGTCCGTTGAGGGGGATCTCCTACTGTCAGGAGAACGTGGAGTGTCTGTAAACAGAGCTCCAGATGTTCTGGTGTCTGGCGGTGCCGCTCCCAAGTGAAGGGTGCAGTAGTCCAGATTGAGGGGTGAGAGGGGGATGCGTTACCCAGTGGGAAAACCAGATGGGCTGAGCCTCCTAGGAGTGACCAGGGTGACACCATTTCTGTCCTGGGTGATCTTTGCGCACTGTCAGATGGACAGGGGTTGGGAGATCTGCGCCAGGCAGACTGTCACACAACACATGAGTCATGTGTTACCCTCAGGGGGGGCATGCGTGCTCCCAAGGAAGTCCTGGTGCGCCGGGCAGGTGCTCAGCCGCAGGGTTTAGTCCCTGGGTTGGGAGGCCAGGTTCAGGTCCTGCCTGACCTGGAGGGAAGGACGACTGTAAGCAGTGTCCTGACCAGTTTGTCTTCTAGAGGTACCACTCTGGGTGGGAGGGTGCAGAATTCTGGAAGGGGGTGCAGAGGGAGGGAGTCCTTGCCTCTGACCCCGGTTCAACATGAGGGTTTAGATCCGAGGGTGGCGGATCAGTTGCAGGGTCAAGGCACTGAACTAGTGGAAGAACTGTGTAGGAGGTCCGGTTCCAGCATCCTGACAGTTTTTGGTTCTGGGGGTGCTTCTCCTGGGAGGAGAGTGCAGGACCCCAGAAGGAGAGGTGAGGGGAGGAGAGCCTCACCCGAGACCTCTGGTCAGCCTGAGGGTACAGACCCTGGGTTGGAGGAACAGGTTCAGGGTGTTCCCCCTGACCTGGGGGAAGGGGCGACTGCTAACAGTGCCCCTACCAGTTTGTCTTCTGGGGGTGCCGCTCCAGGTGGGAGGGTACAGAGCCCCAGGGGGGAGGACCGGGTGTGGGAGAGCTCACCCCAGCCCCATGTTCAGCCCCAGGGTACAGACCCTGGGCTGGTGTACCAGTTGCAGGATAGCACCCTTGAACTGGTGGGTGAATTGTGCAGGGCACCTACCACAGGTGCCCTGACAATTCAGGAAGGGGGTACCACTCCAGGTGGGAGGGTACAGAGCCCCAGGGAGAAGGAGAGGGTGTGGGACAGCCCACCCCAGTCTCCTATCCAGCCGCAGGGTACAGACCCTTGGCTGGTGGGCCAGTATCAGGATGCCATACCTGACTTGGCAGGGGGAGAGTGGAGAAAGGATGTCAGGCATCTGGGGCTACCGCCCCCCACTCTCTGACGCTACCGTGGTTGGAGTGGCCGGAAAGGCATAAGGCCTGGCTCTCCTCACTGACAATTGTCAGTGGCCACTGTGGCTGGCTGTCCCGGTGGACAGAGTTTCCCCTGGGAGGGGGAAAGGAGTCACACCCCGGGGGTGGACTGGGCCACACCATTGTGTTGGCCATATGGGTACTGACTGCCTGCTAGGACAGATCTATGAGCAATGTAAGTTTAGGTGCTGCGCAGATGGCGTCCACAGGTGAGGAGAAGGGTTCCCCATGGGTCAGCTTAGTGGGCCATGAGAGTATGGATAGAGGGATCCAACTAGGTTCAGGAAGGCGTAGAACGGGAAGAAAACCCTGCTGTTGCGGGCCAGGTTCCTTGTTCTATCGCCCCAAACAGGGAAGCCCATCGAGTTATGGATTGGTCTACCCTGGCTTTAGGCTGGAAGGGGGTTGTGTTGGAAATGGCCCTTTTTGCAGGGTTATCCCCAAACTATTTGCTTCTTCCTCCTACTTTTTCCTGACCTGTTTGTGTTGGTTTTAGGACTCTGGGCACTTTACCACTGCTAATCAGTGCTAAAGTGCATATGCTCTCTGTGTAAATTGTGTTATGGATTGGTGTTTCCATGATTGGATATTTGATTTACTTGTTAGTCCCTAGTAAAGTGCACTGAGTGTGCCAGGGCCTGTAAATCAAATGCTACTACTGGGCCTGCAGCACTGATTGTGCCACCCACGTGAGTAGCCCTGAAAAGGTAACTCAGACCTGCCATTGCAGAGTCTGCGCGCAGTTTGTAACTGCCATGTCGACTTGGCCAGTGCACACACTTGCCAGTCTCTAACCTTCCCTTTTCTTACATGTCAGCCACCCCTAAGGTAGGCCCAAGGTACCCCTGTGGGCAGGGTGCAGTGTATGTGAAAGGTAGGACATGCCCTGGTGTGTGTGTCATGTCCTGATAGTGAATTACTGCCAATTTCGTTTTTCACTATTGCAAGTCTACCTGTTCCCCATAGGACAGAATGGGAAGTTTGTTTATAACATCTTATAAACATAACTGGCCCTGGGAACTAGGTAGGAAAATAAAGTTTAGTATGCCTGAACTCAGAATCTAAAGATGCATCTTTTAGTGAAGGTGATTTTTACATTCTGTGTTTGAAAATACCACTTTTAGAAAGTAGGGATTTTCTTGCTCAGTCATCCTGTGTGCCTCTGCTGGAATGTGGATTGCATGTCTGGGTTTTGGATGACATAAGGCTGGGGAGCAGGAGTGGCTCCAGATAGTCTAGGTGGGTCAGGAAAGGGCTGAATAGACCTGGGCTGCAACTGGGGAAGGGGGAGGAGATTTCCTTGCACCTCAAAGGGCCTGGTCTGCCTCTGACAATGCCGTCTCCACCTCCTGCCAGGAAGTCACACCAGAGGAGGCAGAACTGGTTCTGGCTGGGCACCGGCACTCTCTGCCTAAGAGATCAAAGGATTTTGGGATATAAATATTGGGGCCCAGACCCCTGAACTTTAGAACTCTTTTGGACCAAGAAGACTGCCAAGAAGAAGAGCTGGAGAAGCTGGGAGGAGGAACAACCACTTTGCTGTGTGCTTTGCTGTGTTGGCCTGCAGTGGCTGCTTCTGTCTTGGGCAGTGAAAGGACTGGACTGGACTTTCTGCAATCTACTTTTGTGAGTTTCTCCAATGGCTTGAGGTAGAGCTTGCCCCTTGTTCAAGAAGTCTCAGGAACAGCAAAGACTTCAAGTTCTTCTGCCCTCACCACTGGGGACTGTGTGTTTTGTGCTGCAACAGAAGAAAAAGCAACCAGACGCCGTCTACGACGCCTCTGCCGACTCCGTGTCCTGAAGGCACCGCAGAGGGCACTGCCGCAACGCCGCACCGCGACCCTGGTCTCACCGACGACGCCTGCTGACACCGCCACAGAGCCGCTGCTCGCACCGCGACCTGTGGGCACCGCACTCTGCACCGCCTCGCTTCACGACGACGCCTTGGTATCCCCGACGACGCCGCTCCATGCCGAAATCTACGCCGCCGCTTGCACCGTGGTTCGAGGGTACCGCTATTAAAGTTACACGACGCACCGCCCTCATCCCACACCGTAGCCTTGGCCTACCAACGCAGGTGCCATCGACTCCCGTTCGTCAGCCGACGACAGCGCTTCAGCAACGACGCCACCGCTGCTTGCACCACGACCTGCCAGCACCGCGACGAGCACCGCATTCACTTCGCACCGCGACCCTGGTCTCACCGACGACGCCATCCAACGCTGCCACCAAGCCACTGTTCGCACCGCGACCTGAGGGCAACGCACGCCGTACCGCTGCACTTCGCACCGCAGCACCCGACGCCTGCCGATGCCAGTGCTCCTGACTTCAAGAAAGAGGAGTTCGATCTGCAATGCCTGTGACTTCGAGGGCCCCGACGACTCCTGCACCGACCTCCGGAAGCTCAACGAGAGGTCGCCGACGTCCTGCATTTCTCAAAGTTACTGTTTGCGGGTCTTCCCGACACCGTAACTGGCCTGCAACGCCGCGGTCAGACAGAACTGTTTGGATTTGTTTGCTCACGACGCCTTGATAGCCCCGGACGGAGCTATCGACATCAAGGAACTGTTTTTCAAGCATATTTTGATAACTGAAGAATTTTAAGTACTGCATTGTGGATTTTTATCGTTTTTGATCTCGTCTTAAGTATATAAAAATATTAGATATTTTTCTAAACTGGTGTGGTGACCTTTTGTATTGCTTACACTGTATTACTGTTGGTTATGTGCAAATGCTTTACACACTGCCTCTAAGATAAGCCTGACTGCTCGTGCCAAGCTACCAAGGGGGTGAGCAGGGGTTATTTTAGGAGTGTAACTCCCTTATCCTGACTAGATTGGTGGTTTCTGCCTGTCTTTGGCACATGCCCTAGCCTACCAAAATCCCATTTCTAACAGGCCCGAACAGGTCCTTTTGGCTACCTGAACAGCTGTGAAGGTCGCTGGCCGGAAGAACTGGGTGCATGGCGTGCATTGCAAAAAAGTGCCCCTAACGGTGCCCTATGACCACTGGGTGAAGGAGGGGATACCTGACCAGGAGTGCGAGCAGATTCCTCGTTTTGTTCCATTCAGCGACGCTGTCCTCACCTGGACTCAAAGTGATAAGGAGAATATTGACATCTTGAATGAAGCTGTCCCGCCAGAAATAAGAGCTATTCAGGAGCCCCTTTTCATTGATCCTTCTGTGCCTGGAGTCACCAGGTACAATTTGCGTCCTCGGATGAAGCATAGTGCACCAAATGAGAAGCCAGATTAGACAGGGATGGACTGTGCAAGTTAGGGTGTACTTTGCTGTAGTACCAATGGAGTTAGTTTAGGGTGATATGAGATTGGTGCATTGCTTTGACATTGGACAGGATAGATTGAACGTACTTCCTTGGGGAGTACATTATCCTGATCGACGTGGATACATCCAGAGCTTAGGACAGAGCAAGCTCCACCGCCGGTGCTCAAGAGCGCCAACGTTGATGAACAATAGGAGCCTGTACCAGTGAGGCTCTTCCGGACACTGGGAACTTGTATATTTATCTTGCCGGATATTTGCCCCCTTCGCTTTATCATTTGCTATGCACCCTTTTGACAGAATGGTTGCTGACGAGGAGCAGCCAGTAATTCCCCTTGTTCATACACGTGAATCTTGGTCTACCAAACAAAAAGCGTTATGTGCTGTTCTTGTGTTATTGCTGCTGTTGGTTCTGGGTGGGGTGTCTTGGGTTTTGGAGTGTGATTACGATGGGCGATTCTGTATTGCATATAAGATTGCTCCTCAAGTACGTACAAAAAGGACACTTCCGAGCAATGTATTTCTAGATACACACATGAAATTCTTTGGTGAAGGTACAGTGTGTTACCCCACTGAATCTGTCACAAGTTTATGGACTGCTTACCCATTGTCATTGGTTAATTATTCATATGTTCGTCCACCCCATTTTGTAGAGGTAAAGGGTGAGTTCGGGATGGGATATCCCGGTCCTTGTTTGTATTATAGACAGCCACGAGGGAAGGGATATTCAGGTTGCAATACTAATATGTATTGTGATAATTTGTATATGGATGAACAGAACATTACCTTAGTAGGCTGGAATTATCAAGATTTAACAGTTACTCGAAAGGCAGGTTATTATCCTGCATGTTGTTGGATAGTAAATAGTACAGATGCTTTCTTATATGTAAATTGTTCTGGACTAATACTGTTTAAAAATACAATGTCTTTGGTGAAAAAGAAGGATCCAAGTACAGTGGGAATGAACACCAGATATGCTGCTGTAGATTATCAAGGTCCACTTTATGCACATCCAGGATTTTACTTTCTGCCCAATGGTACTTACTCAAATGTTTATAATGGTACAGAGGACGTTGCTTTGGGAATGGTGCTTCCTCTAGGTGTGCCCTGTAAGTATAGTAAACCGAATATAAGATGGGTCAAAAAGACTTTGACGAAGGAATTCTGTGACGGGGTGACAGACCTTGAGGTCAATAACTATAGTAATGGTGTCACTTTTGGGTATATTCTCTCCTCTACTATCACCTTTGGTGGTACCGCTATGGCCAGGGGTGACAGGGCTAGGGAATATTTTGGATGCAAGCTACAGATACTGTCTAATTCCACAGTAGCAGCTTTGTGTGATATCACCACCCAATTGGAACGTATGCGAATATATTCTGGGCAAACCAGATATGCAGTTGATTTTATCCTAGCTAAGAGTGGTGGTGTGTGCGCAGTAGTAGGAGACCAGTGTGTAGTCGGAATCACTAATATGGAAAAGAATATTACCGAACATATTTTAGATATTTTGGAAAATGTCAAAGGAATGGAAAGTAGAAATTGGAGTTGGTCCCTTTTTGGTGGATGGGGTTGGATCCTTGAATAGGTGATTTATTTTATTGTGATTTTGATTGTTTGTTGTATTCTGGTGCAGTGTCTTCCCTTATGCTGCTCTTACTGCACCACTCTTCTTGCTCCCAAGAAAATATCAATCCATGATACTAATGCGACCATTATGATCCAGAAGGAGGTGAACGATCTGATGCAGATTGATGAGGGTATTTTTGAGACCTCTTCCCTCCTTACTGTTTCCATCCCTGATGCTGAGGAAATGGAATGCTCCTAAATTACTTTACCATGTTTTATTAAATGACATGTCCTTTGTTATCAATATATATGGCTTAGCTCATGTAAAAGGAGGGTCTGTTAGACTAAAAATTGTGCTTTTGTATTGCTTTTACGTAAGTTAGCATTCGCTGTGCCATTTTGTGTATGGGTGCCATTATGTATCATGATTGAAACTGATTCTCCACCATTTCCGAGAAATGGTCTTCTTTAGGTTATGTTTCTCCAGAGCTGAGTTTTGCCACACTAATGAATGCCCTGTTCTTATTAGCGCATACCTTTCCTCTAGATGTAAGCCCTCTCCCACTTGTCTAGTGGCGGGCACAGACAGGAATGACCTTGGCTGATAGATAATGTGTGCCCGGCCTCAGAACCGAATCTTACTCCTTTGTAATTTACTGTCCAGCTGCGTCCCTCTGGAAAATTCCATGGTGGGCGGGTTTTTATTGATTCTGAAATGTACATAATGTATTGTTATGCTTGCTGAAGTCGGACTCTCTCTGCAGCACTCTTAGCGACTGGGCAGACAGGGCCCCGCTACGAGCAAATTTTGAATAAACTATTATTGATTTGTATTCTCTACTGTCTGACTGACTCTTCATTTCATGGAAGGCATAGAGGTGGTCATTGGTGACCCGAGTGACCCGAATCGGGCCATTTCCTTCATAAGTCACCCCTAAGGTAGGCCTAAACAGCCCACAGGGCAGCGTGCAGTGTATTTAAAAGGTAGGACATGTGTTATTAAGTTTTATATGTCCTGGTAGTGAAAACTTCTATATTCTTTTTCTGCTACTGGAAAGCCAACCTCTCTCCTTGGATAGCATTTGGGTACTGTATTACATTTAATAAGTGCTAATATTTAATTGGGAACAGATAGAAATGCCACGTTTAGACTCAAATGAATTAAAACCTAAAATCCTCTTTAAGGGTAAAGTCGGATTTTAAGTCTCAATTCTGAAACTGGCACTTTAAAAAAATTGGCATTTTCTTCTCCTGACCATTTGGTGCCTACTCCCTGTGTTCGGGGTCACTTGACTGTGAATAGTTTGGTAGTTGCCTTTGTGTATTCCTCCCAGACAGTTAGACAAAGGGGTACTAGGAGTTGGAAGGATGGGCCATCATGCCAGGATGGGTGGGGCAGAGCTGTTCCCTGGCCCACTTGCATTTCAATGGGCTTTGGAGCCTTGGCAGGGAAAAGGAATAACTTTCCAGAACCAGATGTGGGAGTTGCAAATTTGTCATCCCCACTTCAAAGGTTGGCATCAATTTAAATATTGGCACTCATGGGCCACTTTCCGGTACACTTCTGGACCTGTGGAAGACCCCCAGAAGAACTGCCTTGTACTTCAGAGGACTGTTCACCTGCGTAAAGCCTCCTACCTTTTCAGAAGACTGCCCTGCTGCTTGAAGCTTGCCTTATACCCACAAAGGACTGTCCTGCTGCTTGAGGCCTGCCTTGTACCCTCAAAGTACTGCCCTGCTGCTTTAGACCTGCCTTGATGCTTGAACCGAGGACTACCAGAGTAACTCCAAAGGCTAGTTGACTGGCTTCCTGTGTGACCTACAGGGACATAAGAAGCTCTAGTTACCTTGAACCCTGCATCATCAGCATACATTTGAACTCCAGGACCTTTTTTGATATGATATGACACAGCCATAAATTAGAAGGCCAGGGAGAAGGAGTCCATAAAGAAAAATTGTTTCCAGTGCAAGAGTTTCATTTTTATCATTAGAATTCAACTTGAACCAGTACAGACACATCCTTCCCTTTCCTTTATATTTATGGACTTAGTTGAAATGAGAAGTCACCTTATTGTATAAATAGTAAATAATAGTTGGGTGTTGTGTGAATAGGTGTAAAGTTGTAACCTATGAGAACGAACAATAGATGCAAGAGATTTGACGAAGACATTGAATAAGTTGGGGGATACTGTTGAGACTGCATCTTCATGGCAGTGGGCATATACAGACCTAAAAGCACTTTTTAAGTTCTGTAAGAAAAGATTTGAACCACTTGATCACCGTTCCTAACATACCAGCATTGTGCAATTCCTGGACCAACAGATTATAGTTGACAGTGTAAAATGCCACTAATAGGACTAAAAAATCAGGGCATTGACATTACTGAAATTAGTGGCCTTTCGAAGATCATTCGTAATGTGATTATAACACATTCAGTGCTTCTATTTAAATGAAAACCTGCTTGTGCATTATTAAATTATTATTAGATTTCAAATAAAAGGACAGTTGTTTTCCCACGTATGATTCCAGGATTTTAGCTGCATCTGGTAATAGGGTAATGGGTGGTGGTTATGGTATGACTTAAGTCCTGACTAGTTTTATAAGAGGAAGTACCATACCCATTACAAACTCCTCTGGAGTCTTTCCCTGGGTAAAATACAGGTTACAGATATTCAGTAGAGAGTAGAGAATAATGGAATAACTGGAATAGTGTGAAACATAGAACCAGATTTACAATGCTCCAGACGTTTTAGGATAGAAAGAAGGTCCAATAATTCAAATTTGACCTGTCAGCAGTGAACATTTTTCAGAAGAAGGGATCACTGAAAGGTTAGATGAAAGGTAATTGGCAATATTATTTTTTATATTTTCTACTTAAAAACTTTACATTCCAACCAAATCTTCACACACAGTTAGAGAATTGATTATTTCTTGCTGGTATTTTGCAAGCTGACAATTCTGAAATTACTTCAAGCAGTTCTTGTTGGGTTTGTTTTGCTGACAAAATCCTAGTAGACTAAACGGGGTAAAGATAATTTATTTTCCATTTTTATATACAATAAGGCAGTGTGTATGGCACTTTTAATGTAGGATCATAATTGCATCTCCATAAACATTCTATCTGTTTATTAGCACCCAGTTAAGTCTTTGTAGCTCACCGTGGAAAGAAAAGTGCAGCTTTTGAACTTGATCTTTTATTGATGACAAAAGTTACTCTGTCAAGACCTAGTATAATTTGAGCCCAATATGCTGATCATTTTCTCCTGGGGTGTTAGAATAGACGAAATAGTTGTAAATGCAGAAGTACCCCATATATCCGTTTCATTTATGTGTAGCTCCTGTTTTCCTTGCCTTTTTACCACAAGGAAACAAGAATTCTATTTAATGATGATCTAGCTAACCCAGTGGGAATGATCACAGTGATTATATAATCTATTCAGGTGTGATCACAAGTCAAGGGTGTGGTCAGCTTCATGGGAAAATTGAGAAAGCATACTGGATTTAAGAAGATCAGAGTAATTCTTAACAATAGGATCATTCATATAGACCATACGAAAATTAAATTGTCCAATTGTCCATGATAGAAACAGAATGGAATGTATTACAAACTCAGTTATTTCTTGAATAATCCCAGAAGCGATTCTTAGACCAGCATACAGGTAAAGGAGAAGTAGGCATGCATATAGAGCTTAACTACTAGAATGTTTGAGTTCTAACTGAAGACACATCTATTATTACCATAGAAAGACTATTATTTACTAAAACCTCTACTCCGCCATCCCGTTTATCACGTTCATGTTCAGTGAGATGAGCTAGATAAGATGAGGTATTGCCTCAGCTATTGCAAAATCTGAACT
Organism: Calotriton arnoldi; assembly: GCA_963921515.1. Lineage (NCBI taxonomy): Eukaryota > Metazoa > Chordata > Amphibia > Caudata > Salamandridae > Calotriton > Calotriton arnoldi. The sequence goes on from CAWUFW010004677.1 coordinate 1,225,335, forward strand.
ACATTTCAACAGGATTTCAGTTCAAAGTATTCTTCTAATATTAGCTTACAGATTTTCAGAGTCTGTTTGGACCAAACATGTAATTATCCTGCTACTAATCCGTTCTGAAGGTGTGCTGAGTTACATTCATGGTTTATAGATTGTATGAATGAATATGAAAATAACAAAATTAATGAAATTAAGTGAAACTTAAGATAATTTGAAAAGGAGACATATCTGTATGTAGTCAAATGCTTTTAGATCTTGGCTACATTTTGTTCTTGTAGCGCAGGTGTCTCCAACGGGAAGCTTGTGAGCTACCGGTAGCTCTCCAGTTACCTGAAAGGAGCTCTCCTGTAGTTCAGCCCAGCCTACTAATATGGACGTTTTGCTATATTGAATTGATATATGTATAACAAAATTAAAAAACATGTATTTGAGAAGAAAATGTGTGTATTTTCAGAACCCACAACCAGATGTTTGGAGAAAAATGGATGAATTTCCAAAACGAATTTAAAGCTATTATTTGAGTGATCAATCACGTTGTGTTTGAGAGAGTTATTAGTCATATTACTATTACCTTGCGGTGCCAGTGGGTTTGCAGCTATGGCTGTTATGCATTACCCATGTAGAGACATTCCAAATTAATTGTGCTTTTTTTACTTTAGTGCTGGCAACCCTGCCAGATGCATTGATGTGATCTCTGCTTCCAATCTTGAATCGGGTGGTTACTATTACATCACTAAGATTAGTAGCTTGGGGTGATTTTCATTGAAGATAAGTAGCTCTTATAACAGAAAAGGTTGGAGACCCCTGTTCTAGAGCCTTCTGAAGAGTGGAGTGGAAAAACGGCAGAGGTTCAGGCTTTGGTCTCAGCTAGGTACAGCTTTTCTGTAGTGCACCTTCCATGCATTCCAGAACACGTTTGGACATTTGTGAGAAACTAGAATGGCAATAAAATAAATGACTTTTAGGTTGTGTCTCACAATAGGATATCATAACTCCATACCACCTCTAACTCTGTGCCAGAAGTATTCGCTTTTTCCCAGCTGGAATGAGGAGCGATTTACGAGCATCACAGATTGATATATTTCTTGACAATGGCACACTCCACACTATCTCCTATGCTGCCAATGGAGCATGGAAATGCAATTTAGACGTTAAAGAATGTCTCCAAGGTTTGTCAAGGGGATGTCTGATTCACTTACAAAACATTTAGAGCTTACCTATGATAAGATTTGAGTCACCACTTACAATGTTGGTGATTTCTGCCATGTGTTGCTCATGATTATTCCTTGGCTTTCTGTAAACAGTTAATTGAAACTTTGAATGAGTATTTAAAATATACATGGATTTCCTCAAACACCCAACTATCTGATATGTACCAGTCACATTTCATTACACCTGTAGTCATGACAATTATGCAAAAGTCTTCATATTCTGCAAGAGAAACTGCTAATCACACGAGAAATTAATGTTAATAATATCAAGGATTTACTTACAATCTTAGAAAATGACCTTTGCATGATGACTGAAAGGATATATTGTTATACTATTTGGTTTTATAGAGCGCTTGTATACCCGAGGGTGTCTTGGCGCTGCCTTGAAGGGTGAAACGTTTAAGACTGTGGTTGTTCCTTGAGAGTTAAATTTAGATGAATTATTGAATGAAAAACCATGTTTTAAGAGCGTTCCTGAACTGCAGAAGGTTGTTCAGTCTTTTCAGTTCAAGAGGGAGAGAATTCCATAGCTTAGCTGTGCTGACCACAAAGCTTCTGCCTCCCCAATGCTTTCTAACTTTGGGAAATACAACATTTTAGTGGCCATGGAGGGTAGAGATCTCGTAGGGATTTACCAGGAAAAGTTTTGAATGAATTAAATAATCTGGTCCTGAATTGTACAGTGCCTTAAAGGCGATGCATGAAGCCTTAAAGGCAATTCTTTTTATTATAGGAAGCCAGTGCAATTTGTTTAGTGCTTGGGTTGCTGAATGATGTTTGGGTAGTCCAAACACCAGACGTGCTGCTGCATTTTCCAGTGTATGCAATTTGGTTAGCAGCTTAATTACATGTTTATATACTGTCCATTGCAGTGGTCCAGTTTAGGCAGGATGAGTGCAGTAATGACTGTTTTTAGAGATTGTTAGGTTTAAAGGGTAACATTTCCCTAATTATTTTTAAGATGTAAAAAACCAAGGAGGCAATTTGATTGACCTGGCAGGTGAAATTCAGCTGGTTGTCAAAGATGATGCCCAGGTTTCTTACTTTGTTGGCTAGTTGTGGTAAGGCACCCATATCCTGGGGCCATCAGCTGAAAGACCAAAAAGCTGTATTATATCTGAAAAGAAGAATTTCAGTTTTTCCTGAATTGAGTCTCAAACAATTGTTATTCATCAACTCTCCAATGCTTTTCATGCAGTTGTGGAATTTGGTGGCTACCTGATCTGAGTTGCCTGAGACCGAGACCACGATTTGGGTATTATCGGCATAGTATATAACTGAGAACCCAAACGATTTTATAAGTTTGGTCAGGGGGGGATATAAAAAGAGTAGGTCTTAAAGAAGCGCCTGTGGAACACCACATGGAAGGGTGAAGGTGTGGGAAACAAAATCATCAATTGCTACATCCTGCTCTCTTTCAGACAATAAAGATATTAAAAGGGCAAAGACTGAACAAAATGGAATGGCCCCAAGAACCTCGCGTCAAACTTCTGGTAAGAATTCTTCTTGTACTATCCTCCACCCACAGGCTGACCTTGGTAACATTAAATGTCGCTTGTGTAAGTTTGCACTTAGCAACCTGAAAACCAAAACCAAAGACATCGCCTTACTAGATTCAAGGACAAGAAAAAATGTAACACACACAAAACCTTTGGAATGTACATTAATAAATTCAAGATCCTTGCATTCTCTTTCTCACTTCATCTGGATTTAAAATTGTAAAAGATACATTAGAGCTGTTTTTGTACTGCAATCTACTTTACAGACACTAAAGATACACCATTTTTCATGGACTCTTCTTAAAGATACATATTTATTTGAGCCGTATCGGCTGGGCACTCAACAGCTTGCAATGAATTAGAAAGATGAAATGTATTAATTACTCTCTGTACAAACGTTTGAATTGTGCCCACCATTACAATTTACAAGCCTGACCCTTGGGTAAAACAAAGCATAACATGGAATCTTGAGTATTGTTGAAGACTAAATACAATGTCATTTCTTTTAGTTACAGAAGCAGTACAATGTTGTATCAATCGCCCATTGTGTATGAATTCCATTGATTACTTAGTAATTTTCCTGTGTTATTAAGCACATCTAAGAGTACTAATGGGAACTTCACTTGAGCAGGTTACCTTAAATTCTAAATGTAGCTTTACTTTTCCACAAAGCAAATATTCACTTTCTGTAACAATGAAACCCGCTATATTTCCGGTTTCTATTCTTATTACAAATTGATCTTATTCAGGTTGCTTTTCTTTTACATTTCGTTGATTATATGCAGGGTTCAATGACATGATTACTTATTGTGTTTTTGGATTTCTTCAGCCAACTCAAAAAGCAATGATAGTGCTTCATTGTCATAATATCAGCAGGTTTTCACATTTTTTTTGACACAGCAGTAAATGTAATTTCATCATTACTGAAACAAAACAGGCAGCTTGCAATTGACTCTATAGTGCACAAAGCTCAGACTGCAACATGAGTGACTCAGTTGTCATAAACAACGTATCCACCTGAGTTAATTGCTGTTCTAAGCGCTATACTTCATATCTCCAACACTACAGGCTTAAATACAATCTCATATCAAGTTTACAGAACAAATAAGTACTTTTCACTACTCCATTGTCATTTGTTATGGCACTTTGATTTTTCATTTCTCTTATTTTTTCATGTGTGACTCCCGTCTTTATCATGGGGCATGGGGGATTTTACTTCTGTTGCTTTCATATCATATGCTAAGGACAGTGGTGCTTAAACCTGAACTTTATCTCATAAATTGAACTTGGTTTGCACAGGAGTCTGGAGTGACTTATGATTGACTGTCGGCATGCTCAGGTCATCCTCAACATGTGCCACTGAGTATGTCCCTAAAGTATCAGCTAAAAGCCCAATGTTTCTGAACAAATCATCAGCTGTGCAGAAAGAAGTGTGTGATGCTGGTTACCCTATGGGACTGATTCACAAAGGTAGCTTACACTTTTGAGTAAGTTTACACTTTTGAGTAAGTTTACAACTTTTTGGCATTCACAAACTGTTCTTTTCTAATAACTTAAATTTTTGTAGTAACTTATAATTTTCTAGTAAGTCCAGCGCTACACATGGATCAACACTGGTACTGCAACACTGCAACACCCTGCCATAGAAAATAATGGAGGTATGAACTTAAAATAAAACCCCATAGAAAATATTGTTAAATTAAACTATGTGTAGTAGTTAAAAATATAAATAAATATACATTAATGTGTGTGTGTGTGTGTGTGTGTGTATATATATATATATATATATATATTCACTGAAAAAACCATAGGTTTCAGGGACGTTATAGTTACAAATTAGCATTTAAAAAACCTTTGAAATTCACTGAAAAAACCATAGGTTTTAGGGACAGTTATAGTTAGTTGGACATTGCACTCGTACAAAACCCGTGAAATTCCCCCGTTATAGTTAGTCCAGCTAACTATAACTCGCGCCCCGCAATGCACTGCTGATGACGTCACATATTACATCACTCATGACATGGTCAGTGACATCACTGATGACATCACTGATGACATCTCAAATGACATCACTGATGACATCATCCAGTGACTGTGTGTTTCTGTAAAGTTGAAATATTTTAAATATATATAGGAAAAGACGTATTGAAGAATGAGTGGGTGTGTAAGTGTCTGTATGGATGATTTAGTAGGTGCGTGACTGACTCTATAAGTGAGTGATTTAACGTATCTTACTGAATGCATGGGTTAGTGACTAAACTGGGTGAATGTCTGTATCCGTCTGTCTGTTGCTGTGTAAGTGGCTGCATGGGTTTGTGAATAGCTACATGAGTGTCTATATGAGTTATTGATTGGTTGTCTGAGTATCTGTATGGGTGCCTGAGTGTTTGTGTGGGTGGGGTGTGTGCGACTCTGTGCATAGATGTGTGAGTGGGTGATTCACTGGGTGGATGGTTTCAAGAGTGCATCTGTGATAGACTGTATGGGTGGGTAAGTGTGTGTAAGAGTGTGTTAGTGAGTGAATGTATGTCCCAGTGGTACATGTGTGAGTAACTACATATGTGAAAGCCAGTATATATGTGTGTTGGAGTATATAAATAGCTATAAGCGAGAGTGAGTGATTGTGATAGTGGCTGTATGGATGAGTGTGTGCTTGTATCAGTGATTGTATAAGAGCGTAACAATGTGCTAGTATTTGTATGATTAAGTGAGCTGGTGTGTGTATAACTGTATAGTGAGTAAATGGCAGTGTGTTTAATTATTTGCATGACTGACTAGGTGTGTGAGTACCTCTATGGATGAGTGGCGGTGTTTGAGTGTCTATATAGGAGTAAGAGTGCATATGATAGTCCTGTACTGAGTGACCATAAGTATGAGTGACTGTACGGGTGAGTGAGTGGATGTGTGTGTGTAGACCTAAGAATCAGTGAGTGGGTATGTAGTTATTGGTGTTGGAGTGTCTATAGTTTTGCGAATGGCAGTCTGTAATTTAGATTGGGTGTATCAAAGGTTATATTAGGGTGTGAGGAGCTGCATCAGATTATCACGTGGATGATGTCATCAGTGATGTCATTTGAGATGTCATCAGTGATGTCATCAGTGATGTCACTGACCATGTCATGAGTGATGTAATATGTGACGTCATCAGCAGTGCATTGCGGGGGCGCGAGTTCGATTTTTTTTTTTTCGGCAGGATTCGCGCACCCTGAGCGCATCCTGCCGATTTAATTTTTTTTTATTTTTTATTTTTTTTGCCCAGGGGGTCCTTGTGGGACCCCCTGAGCAAACCTAGGGGGTCAGGGTGTTTCTACCCTGCCCCCTTTGTGCGCTTTGCGCACTTGTTTCTGTCCCTCGGTTCTACCGAGGGACAAAATGGCTGCCAACATTTCCTGAATCGGAATGTTGACAGCCAGCTGACAGCCAATTAACATGCAGCTCGTGATCGGGAGGGTACGCGGACCCTACTCGGCCATAGATATCACTATCTTTTTACTTTTGATTTTCTCAGCAACTACTGAACGGATTTACACCATTTAACAAAAAGGGTTCTTTCTGAACCAAGAACTACCTCTTTGCCAAATTTGGTGTAATTCCGTTCAGCAGTTCGGGCTGTAGCCGTGTCTAAATTTTCCTATGGAAAATTGCATGGGGAAAACGCGTTTTGGGACCCCCTTTTTCTCGGCCCCCGCTTGACAAATCCCCCGAGACTTTCAGGGTAGGAGCGGACCGGAGCGGGCCACAAAGTTTGAAAATTTTGCGAAGATACGTCAACCGGCAAGAGAGTTATTTCAAATAGAATGTCGCGGATTTCCTATGGATAATAGGTTGTAACTATAACTATCTACTGGCGACCGCCAGTAGATAATATATACATATCACAAACACAAACCAAGTGCAAATGATGCACGAACAGATCAGACAGACTCAAATAATGCTGATGCTGAATAATCCAAGTGTTTATTCCAAGCTTGTGCTGCCCATGACGCGTTCCGGCCGTGAACTACGGCCTTGATCACATGATCACGCTGCAACAAATTGAAATATTTAAAGGAAACCTAACCACCATGTGACTATAGTAGACATAAAAAACATACTGGTTCACGGATAAATGGCGGTGTGGTAATGTAGCAACTCCCAAACATATTCAAAGCATAATAAATGATACAATATGGGCATATGTGTCAAAATTGGTAAATATAACTGCATTATAACACAACTTAAAATTTGTCATCTAGCAATTGGAAAAGAGTCAAGGCAAACCAATACAATATATGCTCTATGGAGAGACAGATAGCACCCACTATATACTGTTACAGCAATTCGTGATCAAATGTATATGTTGCACAATATCCTCAAAATCCATATTGCAATGCATAATGTGGCTGAATGATTCCAACGTACAAATAAGCAAATATTCTGTGCAAACTCGCAGGATTCAATATTTCCAGTATGAATACTAAAGTGCTGAGTGCAATTCTATACATTGTACAAAAAATGCATTCCTATAATACTATAGTCAGTATTGTTGTGCAAGGAATGCTAATATAATGTGCAAAAATACGCAATACAGTACGGTACAGAAATAGTCTGTCTAAGTGCTCTGGCTATAATGATGTGCAAATACGCAAATATGTAGTGCAAAAGCCTAACTAAGGTTGCCTACTATTACCAAATAGACTAACGGAGATGCAAAAGTTACTATATGTTACAAAATACCATCTAATCTTCGCTTTAAAACTAGTACTATGTGCAAAATAATTAAACAAAAGGTGGAATTAAAAAGTGTAAAAAGGTGTAAAAATTACGGACTTAAGAGCGAGCCAAAATTCTGCTTTCTGTATTCTGAACTATAGTTTAATCTGTTCAGGGGCCAATTAGATACCCAACTACTATGAGTTTCAGGGGCCCAATATGTAGACATCTTTAATAAAACCTATAAAGAAAACCATAAATGAAAATCTCAGGCACTATGGATTATAGAAAATTATATAAGTCCTCACCTGTATTGAGACCTATAGGGGCCTTAGTATCGAGTAACATAATATATTTCGATTCCAACTGCCTAAGTGATTTTTCACGGTTTCCGCCTCTATTAGGTATCGGGACTGCATCGATAACAGAATATTCTATACAGCTCAGGTCATTATTGTGGACAGCTTTAAAATGTCGTGCTACCGGATATGTAGGGTCCGAATTGACTATTGCACGTAAATGCTGCAGGATACGAACATATACCTGCAGCTTGGTGTCCCTACATAGCGCAATCCCCACTTGCACTGGAGTACATACACAGCATGATCTGTCCTGCAAGAGTAGTGACCTTTCAAATCGATTTTGTCCTGAGCAAAGGCAGTGGTATATGTTGTGGTGTTGACCCCAAACTTACATGCTCTGCATGTTTTACACTTAAAAAAGCCCCTCTTAGGTGTAAGCCAACTGATGGTTTTATCAGTTTCAGGGCTAGTTCTTACCAAATCATTTTGCATGGAGAATGCCTTGCGAAACGCAAACTTGGGTTTGGCAGGGAGTACTTGTTTAAGTGTACCGTCAGTGAGGATAATAGGCCATTTGTTGGTTTATAATGGCCCTTATCTTGTTGGCCTGTCTGCTGTAAGTAGTGACTAGTCTGATGCATCTCTTTTCAATAATTGGTGTTGTGGGAATGTTAGATACAGTTTGCGTGTTGTCACTATCTATGGTGGGGTTAAGCAACTTGACTCTATCGTTGCTGTTGGCTTTGTTGAGGGCAATATTAAGTTGTTTAGTTTTATAGCCTCTTTCAATAAACCTTCGTTTTACTTCAGCTTGATGTAAAATAAGATCTTTTTCTGTGCTGCAGGCTCTAGGTACCAGTAAAAATTCCCCATATGGGATTCTAGCGATGGTATGTTGAGGATGAAAACTAGAAGCATGCAGCACTGAATTGCCAGCTGTGGGTTTCCTAAAGAGACATGTCTCTACTTTGCCCTGCTCCGCATATATCGTGACAGCAAGAAAATTGGTAGTTGCAGCATTAATGTTGGCTGTAAAGTGAAGGTTTAAATTATTGTTATTGATATTATCAACAAATTGTTTAGCTTGTGCTATATTCCCCCTCCAAATGAGAAACACATCATCGATGTATCTCCACCACTTAATAACATGCTTAGACCATTCTTCTTTATTGTGTCCATGAGGACATGCTCCTCCCACCAACCAACATGCAAACATGCATAGCTGGGGGAGAAACATGCCCCCATGGCCACGCCCTTAGTTGTTGAAATACAATTTTATCAAATAAAAATACATTGTTGTGTAAACACCAGTGTATCATATTTAAAATCATCTGATTATGCTCATACATATCAATGGGTTTTTTGTCAAGAAAATACTTAACAGCTTTCAATCCATTGGTGTGAGCTATATTGGTGTAAAGGGCAGTTATGTCCATAGTCAAGAATAAATAGTCATCTGCCCATGTCTGATTGTTAAGTTTCTGTAAAAAATCAGTGGTGTCGCGGATATAAGTTGGAAGGCTAGTCACAAACTCTTGTAGATAGTAATCCACATATTTTGACGTGTTTTCAAAAAAACTTCTTTGTGCAGAAATTATAGGTCTGCTAGGCACTGGTAATTCTTCTTTGTGTAGCTTGGAAATAAAGTACATGGTGGGCATGATCGGAAATTCACTGTTCAAAAAATAAAATTTGTCCTTAGTAATAAGGCCTTCACGTTTCCAATGTGTGAGCTCATCTTTGTAGTTCTTCATCATTTTCTTTACTGAAGACATGTTGGTCTTTTTGTAACAAAGTTCGTCATTTAAGTGTCTATATGCCTCTGTTTTATAGTCCTTCAAATTCCAAAGCACTACATTCCCCCCCCTGTCTGATTTATTAACCACAATGGCTGAATTTTTCTTCAGTTTCGACATCAAGTTGTTATACTCAGTGGATGAGTGCTTGGCTTTGAACTTTTGTTTGGTCATATTCTTGTTGAGAGTTTTTAGTTCTTCAATGATGCAATCATGGAAAATATCGACAGCATCACGTGGCATAACTGGTATGAAAGTGGAAGGGGGTTTAAAAGGGCGTTGTCCTGGTTTATTTAGTTTTATTCCTCATCTTGTGTACATTCCTGTGTAGTCTCCTCGTCATCATTGCTGTTCTTATTTAGCTCACTTAACGTCCTTAGTAACGGGACATCGCTTGCCAGAAGTCCTTTGGATCTACTAGGTGCATTTGCTTCACTATCTATGCTAATTGTATCTGCAGGTTGTTTAATAGCATAGTATTTTACCAGTTTTAGTTTCCGTATAAACTTAAAAACATCCACCCTAGTGTGACAATAATTAAAATTGCTCTCTGGACAAAACGATAACCCAAGAGCCAAGATTTGTTTTTCCGCTTGGCTCAATTGTATGTCAGTGAGATTGATGACTGTCTTATCGATGGAGACTACCGTGTGTTCCATCTTACATTCTGCTTCCGCCTTCCTCTTGCGTTTGCAGCATTTTCGCCTCTCGTGCCTTCTGGCATCTCCTTTGTTTTGCGCTTGATTTGGATTTCTCGGTCTCAGAGACTGCTTCCTTTCTCTGTGTAAAAAATCCAGTTCTTCTGCTAATGTTAAATGCCCTAAATCTTCACATTGACCTGTTTCAGATATTCCCCGATCTTCGGATTCAGTTTCGCTGGGGACTGTGCTGACATCTGAGGTAGAAGCATTTGTATCACCCCCTCTCACAGTGGATTCTTTGTTGTGACCAATTACTTTATCTGAACCTTTTTGTCTGCACAGAGTATCAAATTTACGAGCGAATGTGAATATTTGGCCTTGTTCATAATCGTTGTTATCGCGCGTAAATTTAAATGCCTTCCTAGTTTTTATTGTTTCCTCTTGTTTTTTTATGCGATCCTTCATCTCTTTTATACTTTTTTCAATGAAGTCTTTATTGCTCGAATGCTCTGGTTTTTCTAATTCCATATTTATTTGTGCTATTTCATCCATGTTGCTGTTCCGGTCGATTTTTGCATTTTTTATTAAGAGGCAAACAAGTCGCATCGACGGGTCTAAATTACTCTCTGCCCACTCTTTTAATAGTGATGGATTCGGGTTCTCAAAACTAGACAGAAGCGTGATGCGCAGGCCCCTCGGAATCCTTCCCACTTCATGGTACTTTTCTAATGACTTTACTTCCCACCATTTGGTAAGTTCACTTTTACTATGTTTTTCCAGTGCTCGTAGTAGGCTTTTGATATCATTGTTGGTAGCATTTTCATTTCTATTGGCTCTGCTGCCCCCTTCAGTAATTCTTGGTAAGTTGAGAAACAGTTCCTCAGAAGCTCGCTCGCGTTCTCGCAGCACGTCCTCGGACATTGTGCACAATATATTTGCTTATTTCTAATCGCGGTCTGTGTGTTAATTGAATCAAAGCTCCAAACAGCATAAAAGCACCTCCTCACCTGCTTAATGGTGATACACTTACAGCGTGCAGACTTGCGATACCCACGAGTCCTCCGACTCCCATTAATCGCCACTGGCACTGCTCGTGTATCGATACCAAACCACGCAGGGGGCCGATTACGAAAAGCTTCTCTCTGAAGCGTACTTCCTGTGCAGCTTAAAGGGAAAACTGGCCTACTTCCTGGAGAGGGGTCCTTTGGGCAGAGAAAGCCACCTTCCGTTGATAAGAATCGCAAACACAATCCAAGTGCAAATGATGCACGAACAGATCAGACGGGCTCAAACAGTGCTGATGCTGAATAATCCAAGTGTTTATTCCAAGCTTGTATATATATATACATATGTATATATATATTTACAGAAAAAATCAAAGGTTACAGAGGCGTTATAGTTAGGAAATAGAATTAAAAAAAACCTTAGAAATTCAGTGAAAAAATCAAAGGTTACAGAGACGTTATAGCTAGGCTGATATTTCACGCGAACAAAACCAGAGAAAATCAGCAGTTATAGTTAGCTGAGCTAACTATAACTTGCGCCCCCACAATGCACTGCTAATTACCTCACATATTACATCACTTATGACATGGTCAGTGACATCACTGATGACATCACTGATGACATCACTGATGACATCATCCAGTGATTGTGAGTGTTTTTAAAAAGTTTATGAGTGTAAAATATATATAACATGGTGTATTGATGAATCAGTGGCTATATGAGTGCCTGTATGGATGATTCAGTGGGTGCGTGACTGACTGTATAAGTGAGTGATTAGGTGTCTCAGTGAATGTATGGATGATTGACTAGGTTTTGAGACTGTCTGTATCAGTCTGTCAGATGGTATCTAAGTGGCTGTATGGGCTGGTGAGTGGGTACATGAGTGGCTGTATGGGTGATTGATTGGGTGTATGAGTACCTGCATGGGTGTATAAGTGTCTGTGTGAGAGGGTGTGTGACTACCTGCATGGATGAGTCAGTGGGTGGGTCCGTGGCTGTATGTGTTAGTGAGTGTGTAAGTGAGGGGCTGCATAGGTGACTGAGTGTGTGTATGGGTGCATCGTGAGTGAATGAATGTGTCAGTGGTATATGGGTGAGTAACTGGATATGTGAAAGGCAGTATAGGTGAGTTTTGGAGTATATGAGTGACTATGTGTGAGTGAGGTATTGTGATAGTGGCTGTATGGGTGAGTGTGTGCTTGTGTCTGTGACTGTATAGGTGAGTGAGTATGTGTTAGTATCTCTATGAATAAGTGAGTGAGTGTGTATAACTGTAAAGATGAGTAATGGCTGTGTGAGAGACTCTCTAGGTGAGTGAGTAGGTGTGTGAGTAGCTCTATGAGTGACTGACAGTGTATAAGTGGCTCTATGGGTGTATGAGTGGATATATCAGTGGCTGTATTAGTGAGCAAGTTGGTGCATGAGTGGCTGTATGGGTGACTGAATGGATGTGTGTGAAGACCGATGAATCAGAAAGTGGGTGTGTGAGTACTGTTATGGGTATGTCAATGGTTTTGAGAATAGTAGTGTGGAAGTTGGGGTGGGTGTATGAAAGGTTATATGGGGGTGTGAGTGGGTGCGTCAGAGATTCTGTGGATGATGCCATCAGTGATGTCATGAGTGATGTCATTTAAGATGTCATGAGTGATATCATTAGTGATGTCACTGACCATGTCATAAGTGATGTAATATGTGAGGTGATAAGCAGTGCATTGCGGGGGCGCAATTATAGTTAGATCAGCTAACTATAACTGCTGAATTTCTATGGTTTTGTACGAGTGAAATATTAGCCTAACTATACCGTCCCAGGAACTTTTGATTTTTTCACTGAATTTCTAAGGGTTTTTAATTCTATTTCCTAACTATAGTGCCCCTGTAACCTTTGGTTTTGTCAGTGAATTTCTAGTTTTTTTAAAATGCTAAATACTCACTATAACGTCCCTGTAACCTTTGTTTTTTTCAGTGAATTTCTAATGTTTTTCAAATTCTATTTCCAAACTATAACATCCATGTAACCTATGATTTTATAAGCTGGTATTTTCTTCAGTGGATTAATAAGCGCTGGTTTTATTTCTTTACATTTTTTATATTTGCGACGATGTCGCGATCCCAGCGCACACGGCATGAAAACGGAAAACAAAAGCAGACATTCAATGACCACTAACACATCCAAAAATATGATATGTAAAAAAATCCATTCTGAACATTGCCCTACACATATTTACTTATTTCAAAGCATGTTTAAACTCATATTTTTCTGCTATGTTTCTGTAAAAACCATCTTCCAGACCTATTTTCCGTTTTCACGGTTATTTGGGACGTCACAATGACGTCATTAACCGCAACGATCGTGCCATTTCCATAACACAGGGCGTCCAGCTTTCTTTACACTTAGCTTTCTAGAGACTTGGACTTATCAGGGTCCCCGCAATATACGTTTTTAACCGTATCGTGTTTTGACTTTTGTGCTTGTTAACTTTAAATGAGATCATCTTTTTTTGCAGTCCTCTGGGCTCCGGGGGCCAAGACTCGGGTTCTTTTGATATTTCTATAGGATGAATCGACTTTACTACTCTGAAGCCTTGAAAAAGTCGTCGAGTGCGACGAAACATGTGTCGGCTGTTTATGTGATCTTATATGGAATAAAAATGAATGGAACCATCGGTTTTCCTGTGTTTACCTTATGTTCATTGAAGTTGATCCCACTGAAACGGACCCGTTACAGTAACAGACCCCTGACCTCTCATTGTGGTGGTGCTCTGGACATTTTTTTACATACACTCTAAAGTTCCTGCCAACCTGCACTTCCTAACATCATCTAGAAGTCCTCACAAGGAAGGGTTATCCCGAGAATAAAGCGAGCCTGCCAGCAACGCGACACTGCCGGAGCACCTGCCTTCACTGCAGTCAGCACAAGTGACAGCAAAACTATCACCATCGGCATTGCCCTCCAAGGCCAAGAGGCTTGCTTGCCTGCAATCAGCACACCAGTGTGGCCTCTGCTACCCGGTGGCACCAAGCACACCCACAGATTTGAATACACTATCTGCTGACTTAGCCTGGCAATCACTTCAGGTTAGGACAGCTGAGTACAGACTCCACAAACTCAGAAATGCTGCATTGGAGTAGTGTGTCAGAGTGGGTGGGGAGGGGTGATTGACGTGGCTAGAAATGATAACATCTTTTTCTTCTCTGTTATATATGTTCTTCTTTGGCTAACTCATCATTAAAACAACGGAACAAGCACCTTAAAATGAAAGATACAAGCAAATTATTATAATCTGTAGCAAATGCTTCTTTTTATATCACACAGGCACAGTATGTGATATTGACCTTTCATTGTAGGGGTAGTGTTAAGGCCTTTTTAGACCTTCATGATGCTTAAAGGGGACTCATTTTCAATATTTATCTCTTTACATGGCCTTCACTGCTTCGTTTTACTCATGATAAAATGTCACTTTATATGTCACACATTTGGCATTGAAACGATGAAAACACATAAGCAATCTGAAAACTTGGCAGCTATGGTTTTGGACCATACAAAATAAGGATTCAAAGTTTGGCCACCTGTCGTTGCATGTTTACCCTCAATCCAGACATTTTTCCCTGAGAACATTTGGCAGAATTTTCCTGACGAAATGTGAACGGAAAAAAAACAGAAGATCATTGTTAGCAACTTTATCGGCATGTACCTTGACACTCATTATGAGGGCCAGAGTGTTTTCTTATAAAGATCTCTCTTAGTAGATACTCTAACATCCGCTTTGTCAATTCAGATTATGCGGCATGAAAATCGCTCTTGATACGGCTGGCACATGTTCTAATGACGACGAAAAAAGTTGTCACAGCTCATCTTTGCATCATGCAAAGCAGTGTTTAAGATAAATGGGAGATGCTGTTGGGTGCCTGGCAGGAATATAGGGATTTTAAGAAGCACTGTACACATATTGGGGGACCAACCGCTGGATTGTTCCTGGGGATAGTTGTTGAATGATAGGTACACTGAAGATGGGCCGTAATAGAGCCCCTGTCAATTGTATTCAAGATATGGCAAGCGGAGATGTGCGCTTTGTAACTCCATGTATGTATCATGAGACAAGAGATTTTTTGATCGTATGTACTATTTGATGAGCATGGTTTCAATAAAAAGAGTTAAAAAATAAAATATAAAGAATTTTCCTAGAAACGACATCCACTGGCATATTTACAAACCCGCTGTCACCAAGTGATGCTTCGGTGGCACACAGTGTAGGCCCATATCTACAAGGCCACTCTGCGTGGCTTTTCATGGCCTTGTAGATAAGGTGTAAGACCACGCATTGTAAGTCTCTACATGCCTTACATTGTGACAGGGAGGCGTGTCATGGGTGTTGCTGTGGATGTTCCTACACAACACCCATAGATTTTGACACTGCTGCAGATTTACAACATAGCATGAATCTGGGGCAGCGCGAAAAACCAACACCTCTCCAGAGCAGGCAGAACGAGGAGAAATGTTTACATTTATCCTTGTTTTTAACTCTTTCCACATGTGCTGCTTTCTGCAGAATGAGGAAAACACCTCTTGTGATTGTCCCCTTCCTGCACAAAACAATCATGCCAACAACACAGACACCCTTGCACCATGGTGCAAGGAGGCCTGCGTTGGTGCACAGCTGCAATATTTGAGCCTGGATCTTGCAAACACAGGGCATTTCTGTCCTTTTGAATTGGTGTAGGGCTGCGCAGCAAAATGACTTGTGGTACTGCCCTACGCCAATTCATTGTAAATATGCCCCTCGGTTTCTTTTTTTTGGGATGGAAACCAAATTTGCTTACTTAACCGCTTCGCTGCGACCGGAATTCCCCCGCTGTGCTGAGAAATTCCACGCGTGCGCGGTTCGGACGGCCCGACCGTCCTCCGCACATGCCCACCATGACGTCAGACGTCCGGGGGCCGTCCGACGCACGCAAGGGGTTAAATATTGAAGATTTTTATTTTTCTCTTTTTTGTGTCCTTGAAAAGCATGTGCATTTTCCTATGAAAGATAGACGAGGACATTGCCAAGTTATTCTATTATTTTCATTTGGCAAAATGCCTTGTTTTTTCCTCATGGATGAAAATCCACTTAACCAAAAGTGGAATCATTACCTTCACTTATTTTGGTACACTTCATGAACAACATCTGCACACAGCATAGGTGCTTTGCTGGGAAACTCACCGTCTGTGTTATGAATTCTTCCTTGGATCTGATAAAATGCATGGTCTAGCAGGTGCTGCTTTTCGGGGCCCTTCTGTCTAATAGAAACAAGCATTTGCAATGCAATAGGTCTCGCATTATTAAAGTTTGAGCTATTGGCATTGCTAAATAATGCAACACCAATAGCTCAAACTTTAATAATGCGAGAGTTTGAGCTATTTTTATTGTAAATGACATTGCCTTTTATTTATGTTTTGGTTTTGAAACATAAATAAAAGCCATTGTCATTTACAATGCCAATAGGTCAAACTCGCGTAAATGCGAGACCTATTGCATTGCAAATGCTTGTTTTCAATGTTGCACTGACAAGCCCAGTTTAGCTGTTCTATGTGAATAAGCATTCACAAATCCAGTAGGTCTGAATTTAATGTGCTAATGCTTGCAGTGTAAGCACATTAAAGCTAGTCTAATTTAAGAAACAACAAAAGTCAGCCTACAATGGAAGTATTCTTGCTTTCAATGCAGTCCTGTTTTGGTTTCTATGTCAAATAAAGATCGACAGCAAGATAACATTTATTAGAGTATCTCTTTAGTTTTTATGACATAGAAAGTAAGGAAATAATACAATCCAGGCTCGCTTGCCCCTGTCCTTCATATGACATAGAAACAAAGAGGTCTGCTTGAAGCAAGGGAGCATTCAGTATACACAGCCTTGTATTTCTAAGTCGAAAAGTATATACCATGGCCCAGAGGCACTAAGAGAAGCTCGTGGGAGAGAAGGGAGGTAGAATAAGGAGGACACAAGGGGAAATAAGGAGTGGTGGAGGGAAGGAATAAGGGCTGTGGTGGGCTGGAGAAAGAGCAAGGCACATGGGAAAGAGCGCAAGGGAAGGAGGAACGAGGGACTTCTGCAGGTCGGGGAGCAAGAACCACGGAGGGGAAAGAGACAACGGCAGTAGGGAGGAACTAGAGGGGGCAGTGGGCATAAGAAACAATGAGTGCATCACACGAGAAGAGAGGGGAGGAGAAGACGTCAGCAGGAGCAGGCATAAGGGAGGAATGTGTAAGGAGAAGGAATGAGCACCAAGAAGCCGACAAACAGGTCTGTTGTTTTAAAACAGTCCCTCATGCAGGTCAATGCAAGCACTCCTAATAGCACCAGGTGAGAGAAATATTCCTCTAGGCTGGGCCACGACGTGATTGACAAAGTCTCAAGCCAATGGATGAAACGGGCAGGTTTAAACAAAAAGGCAATATATTAGAGGCAACAAGTCTGCCAGCTGTGCTGTCCATACCCAGAACTAAACAATGAAATAAAAGAAATATTATACTTCAGATTTTCTCAAAAAGGCCTCTTTGGCACAGCACATTTGTCAGATTTGGAAACATTTAACAACTTTGCAACACAGGCACCTCCAAGTGCAAGAGGTCATCTAATTCTTAATGCAGACACACACACACTTACTCTTTAAATGAAGACATTTATCCAGGACTCCCCAGAACCCGATAACAGCAGTAACTATTTTCACAAGAGTGACATAGAAAGTCCTAATATTGCACCCAAACTAAAGCACTGCAGTTTATTATACTGCTTGGGAAGCAAACATTTGTAGAAGAGTTGGTGGCAGCAAGAACATACTCAAATTTATGTTCTGTGTAGCCCTTGCCTTTCCCCTGACAATAACTCTTAAGAATTTGAAATCACAAAATCTTTGCCAGTCACTGACTGAGGGGCTCTGGTTTGGCAGGAAACGTGTGTTCCAAATAAAATTGATAAAAAGTTATGATGTAACAGGAACCATTTTTGAAATGTTTAGAATTCTCTATAATTACTCTCATTATGTATTTCAACTTGAATGAGAACAAGCGGTAAGGGACACCCAAAAATATTTTGGCATTCCAAGTTTTTATAGTCACTTATAACTTATTGCCATGGTCAAACACCGGTATTTGAGGGAAAATTCAAGTTATTACGTGAACACAAAAGCGGCAAACTCTCCTCAGAGTGGTGGGGCTCATGCCGCGCATTAGAGGTCTAATCAGACCGCTCCATACTGAGTCTTCCAAGATGGATATTACAATACTTCTCTTCTGGTGTTTCACTGAAGCAATAACATTATCTGAAAAACTGCACAAGAAGTAAAAAAAAGTAAGTGAAAAATATATTTAGAAAAATGTTGCTTGTTGTTACACTGTGTTGATTATCAATGGCTGTACTATTTTCCAGAGGAAACCCCGACAGGTTGAAAACCTTAAAATGTTTTATTTAAGTCATGTTTCCTGGAATGTATCACATTCTCTGGTACTACCCGCCACGGACGGTGATGACAAAAGACCTGCCATGTACAGTCCAGATTTAGCCAGTGTACAGAATGCCTTCAACACCTGCTTCACACAGATCAGTCACCGGCTAGTGTTACCTCCATGCTTCTCGGGTCAGACGAGCACGTTCAGCCTTCTGTGGTTATTCCAATGCCAGGATGCATTTAGTCGGACAACTTCTGGAGAAACTCTATGGCAAATTGAACCAGTGGTGCGCGCGCACCACAGAGGAGCGGGGGGGGAGCGCAGCAGCGAGACGAACGCGCGCTGCTGCGCGTGCTGGCCACCGACGGGAATGGGCGGAGCAAAGACAGGACATGCGCCCGCCTTTGCCCAATTGCGTGCTGGATTTTGTAAAAAAAAGCACGCGAAAGCCAATGGCAGGCGCGGAAAGCAAAACCACACGCACGAGCGTGTGGTTAGCTTTCTAAAGCCCTTTCTAGAGGTCTCGCGCTGCGCGAGCAGTGTTGCACACTGCAACGCTAGGCACGAGACCTAAAAAGTGAAAATATCTAAAGAGGTGACAGGTATTGGAATGACATAAGAAGTGCTTTTCAAGTCTCTGACTAAGGCAGAAAGAAATGTTTTGCCTTGGTTTCGCCATGCAGAAAGACAGTAGGAGAGTCCTTAACAACATAAACCAAACCACTGAGATTGGAGCAACTAGCCAAATAAATTATAATCACTGGAAGCGTCCCTGTGGGGAAGTCAAAATAGTGGCCTGTCAAAAATCGTTCGGTAAGGAACAAACAAAAATGCAGGAATCATATTATAAATTATCGATGTATGTAAACATACGAGTAAGAACTTGCAATGTCCAAGAACTCCTTTGTTAAATATAAGAGGAAGCAAATCTGATCATTGTATAACTAAACAATATTTAAAACGGTTGACTTGCAATATCCTTTTAATGTAAGGCATATATGGCCAAATTCGTCAAAGAGTTGTGTTGCCCTTGTGACACACAAGGGGGCGCAAGAGTGACGAAACTCTTAAGTTAGATATTTTAAGTGACGCAAGGCCACCTTGCGTGGCCCTGATCTAGAGTAACTCAAGGCAAAGCAGATCGCTGCATTGAGTTACTCTGCCCCAGAGAGGCGTTCCATGGGTGGAGCTTGTGTGTTCCCATGCATCCACCCATGGATTTTGGCACATTAATAGATTTACCATTACTAGTAGACCTGGGAATGCATCAAAATGCTGTGCATCCCCAGGGGGGGCATAATGAGGAGAAATATCTTCATTTCTCCTCGTTTTTTCCTATGTCTATGTGTGCATGCATTCTGCAGCACAGAGAGAGAGAGAGGAAATGCCTCAGGGCATTGTTTTTGTGCAGGAAGGTGTCCCTTCCTGCACAAAAAAGAATCCTACTTACAATGCAGGCAACCTTGCATCACGGTGCCTGCATTGGCGCTAGGCAGCATTTTGTGCATCAGTGCAAGAAAAGGACAAAAATGCACTGTATTGTGTTATATGGAGCATTCCTGCCATTTCCCTATCATGCAGCGCTGCAAGTTGGCTTGCTGCGCTGCATGATTTCTTCATAAATATGCCCCATGGTATTTTATTCCTTAAAATGCATGCTCACATGGTCACACCATCACTCTTCTCAAAAACCGATTAAATCATTTGTGTCTTGCTCTTTCATGTTCATTGCAGATCAGAAGAATAAAAAATGAAACACTCGAAAAAGCAGTTAGTAATTAGTAATTTTGGAATAAAAGATATTGGAATCAGTTTAATGTGGTAAGTCAGGTTAAAATTGCTGTTCCTCAGATTGTGTAGAAACAGGGAGAGAACCTTTCCTGCAATGCCCTTCAGAGAGAAAAAAAATAAACATGTTGCAATAAATGTCTCTTTTCCGCTCATTGCTTTTCTTTTAAGAGAAATATATTAGAAGAAGGTATAGCCAGTTCCTATTTTCCTATTTTAAACTGCAGCTGTAATTATGTTCCATGGTCTGTCTTTCACCCTGCCTGTTGGAGCTGGCAGCAGGCATTGTGAGGTGAGAAGTCAAATCTAATAACTTACTATTGTTAAGCAGCTACCTCATTTCTTTATTATAGGTGACTAGAGATTAAGAGAGTTGACTGCAATAAGGAAATTATGCACTGTTTTTTGGACATAGATTTCAGGTTCCCATGTATTATATTGTGCATTATCCACAAGCACATTATGCGAGTAAAAAGTCTTGTTTGGTTCGCATGGAAATGGTTGTGAATTAGCAAACATTTTAATCAGCATATTTTAGATATTTTTATTTGTTAGCGATGTGAATTTGGTCCACTTCCAAGGCTACTTTAATGACCCTTCTGCAACATAATTTCTAACTTGGAGTAGCATGATGCTGATTAAAACATGACTTGGTTACGGATGAAAAGAAGAGCTGAGGTGTTTAGTAGATCCGGTGGTGTGAAATGAAAGTGTGGTTTTTTTTTAGGTCATATCACCATGCATCATCGTGTCACGTTTTGAAACAACACTCCTAATTTTTTTTTGGGTGAGTTTGTCCTCAAACATCAGCTTGTCCGAACAAACACACTAATTTTGCCTGATTATACTATTTTTTGCTTGTAGTAAATAAGCCAATATTGTAGCCAAGCCTCAGCCTACCACATTACTTTGTTTTAGAGTTGCAAGATTGTGATCCATGCCAGCATCATCATCTCCATCACAGCTGCAGACACAACTTCTGAAATCAGCACATGGCTGACCTTAAACAGAGAAATATTCCACAAATCAGTCAGTGGTACAGGCGAATGCAGCTTATGTCATCTGTTAGACACATAACAATGAGGGCATCCCAATTCTACCATCCACATGAGATTTTGCAAAGCCTCACCTGCTGTTAGTTTTATCAGTGACACTGCACTGCTCTTCCATGACGTTAAAGAGAGGAACACCTAACCGTCCGACGACATTAATGATAGCACCAAGAATCCTCAGAGATCACCTGAATTGAAGTGAGTGCTCTGCTGGCTGGCAACCAGTAGGGAGATCTCAGATTAGGGCAGCAATAAAACCTCGAGACTTGTACTAAACTAGCACATTATTTTCATTGAAGGGTCGTGTGAAACTCTGACACAGCTTGGGCATGATCACGCACATGACCATGAATCAGCCATTGCACTTATTTAGTGCATATAAATTTGAGACGGAAGATCATTAGACAACTTTGAAATATTTGGCCAATGATGCGAGTAACTGGTTGGTAAAATGTGGAGCAGTTAGGAAGAGGAGGTTTTCAAAACAGAAGTCTTAACACAAAAATACCTCAGTCTTTCAATGAAACTCTTCTTGAAGGAGTATTATCTGCCTGTCAGGACTTACTTTGATAAGTGTTTTTTCTGTGAATATTTGGCTTTCATAATAATATACATTATCTCCTTGGAAATGTCAATAAAATCTATGCACAGATTTTGATTGTGTTCAGTGGGGCTTGATTAAAGGGCCTTGCGGACCGATTTTCACCAAACTTGGATGAAGTGAATGAGGCTGTCTCAACCCACACTGATTTCATGGTATGGGGACTCTTTGCTTGTTGCTTGTTGGGGGCTGCATACTAGACACCAACCCTGGTGGGGCTGCCTGTCCCAGGGTGCCTCTTCATCACAGCGCTGACGGCGAGGGGGAGGCGTGGGCAATGCGCTTATAGTGCAGCCTCTCTCCCCGCAGCGTGGGACGCGTGCGGGCCGCGCCAGGGCAAGGCCCGGGCCAAGGCCGGGCCCGTCCTGCTCCCGTCAGCGACAGGAAGAGGCGGGGTGGGGCAACACCCCTTGGCTCCGGTTGGCTGATCCAGCACAGCTTCTTTTTATGGTGCAGCAGTGTGCCTAAACTTGAAAGGTACTGATCCAACTATTCCAAAAGTAGTCCATTGTGAGAGCGCTTCACGCAGAGCCTCTTGAGCCCCGCAGAGTTTTTTTTTCTTCTTTTCACCAAGAAAAGAGACTCTTTTCTACTGTGTGGTTTGGACTCGGGGAGGGGGTTGTACTTTTATTGTGGCCTCTGTTCGAACTTTGAGCTCTGTTGTGAGTTGTTTTATTGCCCTGTTTTTATTTTTTATTCTCTTACTTTTCTCAATCAATCAATCAACCCGTGAGGGTCTCTAGGTGCTGAGGGGGGGGGGTCCGCAGATCTGTTTAGCCGAAGAGCCAGGTCTTGAGGGTCTTCCTGAAGGTGTTCAGGGAGGGGGCGCGTCTGATGTCTGCCGGTAGCTCGTTCCAGGTCTTGGCTGCAATGTGAGAGAAGGATCTTCCGCCTGCTCTGGCTCTGTGGATGCACAGGGTTTCGGCCAGTGTGAGGTTGGAAGATCAGAGGTTTCTTTTGGGTACGTGGAAGTTGATTCTGTCGTTGAGGTATTTGGGTCCGTTGTTGTGTAGGCATTTGTAGGCGTGAGTGAGGATTTTGAAAGTGACTCTTTTCTCCACGGGGAGCCAGTGGAGACTTCGTAGGTGTTGGCTGATGTGTTCGTGTCGGGGATGCCGAGGACGAGTCTGGCGGCGGTGTTCTGTACTGTCTGGAGTTTGCGGAGTAGGGACTTGTTGATGCCGGCGTAGAGTGCGTTTCCATAGTCCAGTCTGCTGGTGATGAGTGCGTGGGTGACTGTCTTCCTTGACTCAGGGGGATCCACTTGAAGGTCTTGCGGAGGATGCGGAGGGTGTTGAAGCAGCTGGAGGTGACGGCGTTGACCTGTCAGTTCATGGAGAGTGATGAGTCGAGTACGATGCCGAGGTTCTTGGCGTGGTCTGAGGGGTAGGTGGGCTTCCAAGGGCGGTCGGCCACCAGGTGCTGTCCCATGGAGAAGGGGTGGTACCGAGGACGAGGACTTCTGTCTTCTCGGCATTGAGCTTCAGGCAGCTGTTGGTCATCCAGACTGCGACGTATTGCATTCCTTTCTGGAAGTTGAGTTTGGCAGTGGTGGGGTCTTTGGTGAGGAGAGGATGAGCTGGGTGTCGTCGGCGTAGGATACGATGTTGAGGCCGTGTTGTCAGACGATGGCTGCGAGGGGGGCCATGTAAATGTTGAAGAGGGTGGGGCTCAGTGATGAACCCTGTGGGACTCCGCAGGTGATTTTCGTGGAGTCGGAGAGGAAGGGTGGGAGTCTGATCCTTTGGCTTCTTCCGGTGAGGAATGATCGTATCCAGTCCAGGGCTGTTCCTTGTATGCCTGCGTCGTGTAGTCTGATGACTAGTGTGCGATGGGAGACGGTGTTGAAGGCCGCTGATAGGACGAGTAGGATGAGGGCTGTGGAGTGGCCTTGGTCCAGGAGGGTGCGGATGTTGTCTGTGGCGGCAAGTAGGGCGGTCTCTGTGCTGTGGTTGCTTCAGAATCCGGATAGGGACGGGTCGAGGACGGCGTTCTCTTCAATGAATCGTGTCAGTTTCCTGTTGACTGTTTTCTCTGCAACTTTGGCTGCGAAGGGGAGGAGCGAGATGGGCCGATAGTTTTTGTGGTCGGTGGGGTCAGCTGTGGGCTTCTTGAGCAGGGGTCTGACTTCTGCGCGCTTCCAGTCATCTGGGAAGGTGCCTGTTTTGAAGGTGGTGTTGATGGTGCGTTGTAGTTTGGGTGCGATGGTGGCCACGGCTCTGTGGTAGATGTGAGGGGGCAGGGGTCAGTGGGGGCCCCGAGTGGATGCTTTTCATGGTCGAGGCGGTGTCTTCGGCCGTGATCGGTGTCCAGTTGGACATGGTGGGCTGGCTGGTGTTTCTGGGGGCGGGGGGCCGTCTGTGGCGCCTGGTGGATGGTCGATGAAGTTGTCGTAGAGGTTTTTGATTTTGAGGTGGAAATAGGTTCCAAGCTTGTCGCAGAGGTCTTGGGATGGGGTGATGTCTGTGGCTTCGCTGCGTGGGTTGGTGAATTCTTGAATGACACTGAAAAGTTCCTTGGAGTTGGTGGAGTTGGCCAGGATTTTGTTGTGGATGAAGTTCCTTTTGGTGGCTCTGATCTGGTTGTGGTAGTCCGTCATGGCGTCCTTGTAGGTGGTGTGGTTTTCGGTTGTCTTGGTGTTTCTCCAGTTCTTCTCCAGGCGTCTGCAGGTGCGTCTGGCTTCTTGGAGAGCGGTTGTGAACCAGGCGGCTTTCCTGGGGCGTTGTCTGTCGGGGTTGCGTAGAGGGCGAGCTCATCTGCGCAGTTGGAGATCCAGGTGTGGAGTTCTCTGGCTGCGTCGTTTGCGCTGTTTGCGTCGGGTGCCCAGGTGTGGTTGTCTCGGCTGAGGGTGGAGTTAAGTTGCTCGTCGGTAACCTTGCTCCAGTTCCTTCGTGGTGGGCGTGGGGCTGGTTTGGGTGCCTTGGGTTTGTTGATGGCGAAGTGTACGCAGTGGTGGTCGGTCCATGGCGGCTGCGTTGTGTGGCTGAAATGGATGCTGTTTCCTGCCGCGAAGATGGGGTCGAGGGTGTGTCCTGCTCTGTGGGTCGGTGTGTTGACGAGTCCGATTCTGGCGAGGTTGTCACGAAGGACAGTGGAGTTGGGGTCACTGGGGTTGTCGAGGTGGAAGTTCAGGTCTCCAATGAGTATGTAGTTTGTTGAGGCGATCGCGTGGGGTGCGATGAAGTCGGTGATGGTGGTGGCAAAGGGTGTTCGGGGACCGGGGGGTCTGTAGACGAGGGTTCCTCGGAGTGTGGCTTTGGGGGTGGTCTGGATCTTGAAGTGCAGGTGTTCGGCAGAGGGGAAGGTTTCGCTGGAGGTGGTGAGGCGGAGGGTGCTCTTGTGGGCGATGGCGAGGCCCCCTCCTGGGTGGGGTGGGGCGGTCTTTCCTCTGGATCTTGTATCCGTCTGGGATGGCGGTGCTGATGTCGGGGGCGGAGGATGCGTTGGTCCAGGTCTCTGTGAAGAAGGCGATGTCGGGCGAAAGAGAGTCGAGTAGGTTCCAGATTTCCATGGCGTGTTTGTGTACGGAGCGTACGTTGAGGAGGATGCATTTTAGGGTGTCGCCGGTGCTGGCGTCGGCGGTGTTGGAGGCCGGGGTGGCGGTGAGGGTCTGGCGGCAGTGGAGGCAGGAGAACTGGCCGTGGGTCGTGTTCGGCGAGGCCTGTTGGCATTCTCTAAGTCTTCCAGGGTTAAGTGCGAGGAGGGTGGTGATGTTGTAGCGATGGGTAGTGGGAGGTCCAGGGTTCCTGGCGCTGGCCGCGGTCGGGCGCAGACAGGCTTGCTTTGGCGCGCCCGAGCAGCGGCTGCCATTAAGTAGGGGAGGTGGGAGGGAGGAGAGGCTGGGAGGCGGGAGCAGGGAATTCCGGGGAAATTCCGGAGGGAAATTCCGGGGGAATTCCGGGGGGGCCGCAGGGGCAGCAGCGGCGACAGGCAAAAGGAACAGGCAGGCACCAGAAAATAAAAACAATGGTGGAATTAGAGCAAGACACAGATGGGCACAATAACAGTGGCACAACAGGGAAAAAATTAAGAGAAAAAAAAAGCGGCTGAGAAAGGTTACGGTGGTTGGAGGCAGTCTGGTCCCAGTTGGAGCGGGCAGCAGGCGCAGGAGCGGGCAGCAGCCTCGAACCTCCCAAGGAGGAGGTCGGGGTCTGGAGGCAAGAGACGGCACAGCGGAGCAGTGGGGAGAGAGTGGACCTAGACCGAGGGTCGGAGCTCTTACTCAGGCTCATTGTTGTCACACAAGTTGTTCTTCCCTGTTGATTTTAGTTTCTCTAACAGGCGCTCTTGGAGGGCTCATAATAGACTCATTTAGTCATGGGAAAGGGACAGGATAAGGCTCAGGGCATGTCCTGCCCCAAAAAGAAGGCTACGGGTGCAGTTTGTAATAAAGCTATGAATAGGATTGAGTCTCTAATTACCGAATGCCATGAAATAGCCTTTTTGAGGGAATCCCAGTCCTCCGCTCAAAATAGAAGTCCCTCCAGCCTAGCCCCCAATCCTGGGGTCTCAACTGACCTCTCTCTCCTCCGGCCAAAAAATCGACAAAGCATATACCCTTGATGTTTAAGAACTCCTCCAAAAACAGAGGGAAAGGCCCCAGCAGTGGGTTTAATGTCCCTGATATTGAATTAGATTCCCCTTCACCTCTCAGCGAGTCACAGGGCCACTCAGTTGAGGCGCATGCTTTTCAAGTAGAATGCCATAATAGGTTTGAGGTACTTGCTGTGGAGGAGACTGGGGAGACTGGGGTTCCAGGGGGCAGGTCTGTTGGCTTTGGTGAGGGCTGCAAAGCCTATGTTGATGAATTAAACCAGGATCTTTAAAGTCTACAATAGAGTTGCCCAGGGCTCCGAGGAAACCAACACCATTTGTATTCTAGACCTTGCTTTGTCTGAACCTCCTGTAAACATTCCAGCTCTGGTAGCCGGCGACTTTAAATGTACTTTCATACAATTTTCTTTCGCCCCGCTAGATCTGACAGAGGATTGGGATTGCAAGTGGCAAATCCCACAGCTTGATCTCCCCCTAGTTAGATGGACAAAGGGAGGAGGCCAGGTGTTGACCCTCACCCTTCAGCATGACCTGAGAGCCACAAATGGGAGAACCAAATCCGATTTAATGGGCGAATTCACTTTTAATAGACCCGGTCATGCCAGCAGAATCGACTACTGTCTGGTAGCTAATGAACTTTGGCCCTCTGTCTATGACATGTTAGTAGACAAAAGAATAGACAGTGATCATAATGCCCTTATTCTCACCCTCACAATTCAGGGCGAACTCGAACCCGTTATCAAGAGTAGGTCTGATCTGGGTGACTTATCTATCTCTAACAACCAGAAGACAATTAGATGGAACTGGGTGGCGGACAACCCTAGGGCCCTGAAAACAAGTAAAAGGCAAGGTTTGCTTGGAGGTGGAAGAGGTGGCCCAAAAGCCCAAAGATGTAGTATCCAGGGAACTGGGCATCGGCCACGAACTCATGTATAACGAGATTAGAGATCTGCTGGGTAAACCGTGTATGGACGACAATCTAGATAAAGACGAGCAACAGCCGAGAAGTGATCCAAACGTAGCATGGTACAACCAGGAATGTAGGAAAACCAAGGGGGATCTGGTACGGGCAGTAAAATCTAATATGTGCCCAGAGATAGTGGCTTGTAGAGCTAGATATAGGTAAGCAATTGAGCTAGCTAAGAGAAACTGGGAAGGCTCTCTATGGTCCTCTCTACATAGGGCACTAACAGCTAGAGATGCCAAGACCTTTTGGAAAAAGGCGGCCCAATGGCTTAATGGTAAAAGGACTGTACTGGAGTTCACCATACAGACTAAAGAATGGGTGTCCCATTTTGAACGTCTCTATGCAGTGGGCAACCTGGAGGTAGAAGACCCTATAGAAATGGGGGGTTAGGCCCACTAGGAGCGGAAGATGCTCTAGTTTTCTCTTTGGAAGAAACTCAAGCTGCAATTCTATCATGCATCCCCGCCAGAGCTCCCGGCCCTGATAGAATCCCAAATGACCTGTACAGGGAGGATCCAACTGTCTGGGGCTTGTACATTAACATGTTAACAAATGCCATCACATTAGGTATGGGTATCCCACCATTGTGGAAAGTAGCTGAAATAATACCCATTGACAAGAAGGGTGATAGACCTGATCCTGCTTGCTAGTCTTATTGACTCTCTCCAGAAAGTTTTTTGCAAGAAGGTTTTGGTGGAAATCCAGGACTGGATCACAGAGTCCTGTATTTTAAGTGACTACAAAGCTGGTTTCCATGCTAATATTAGCATGGTGGACCAGGCTTTTCGCTTTCTCTGTTTGTACTGGAAGGAAGTGACTATTAACCCCTTAACTGCTGGGCCTTTTCCCCCAGTGCTGAGCCCTTTTTGGCTATTTGTAGTAGTTCGCGATTAGGCCTCTGTAACTTTTTGACCACATAAGGTATCCACGCCAAATTTGCGTCCTTTTCTTCCAACATCATGGGGATTCTAAAGGTACCCAGGGTTTGTGGATTCCCCTGGAGGGTCCCAGATTTTAGCCAAAATACAGCTATATTTTGGTTTTTGGGGAAAAATGGGAAAAAGTCCCGCATATGAAAGTGTCTGGGTTTTCCCTGCAAATGGTATCAAAAAGTGTTTGTGGGGCTGAAATCTCCATTTTCCCAGCTTTTAGGGAATGACAGACTTTTGTCAGAAAACCAAAAAATTTTACACAGTTTTGGCATTTTTCTGGGACATAGCCTATTTTTGCAATTTTTGTGCTTTCAACCTCCTTTCAGTTAATGGTAGAAATGGGTATAAAAGCAATAATGTATCCTGGAAATCTATACATTTTAGAAAAGTAGACAAAATGCTGAATTCAGCAAGGGGTCATTTGTGTAAATCCATCAAGGTTTCTTTATAGAAACTAACAGTTAAATATAGGAAAAATTGAAAATTAGTTGAAAAAAACAGCCTTTTGTGTCAACGTTTTCACCTGTAACTTCTTCTAATTATGACTGCTCTTTGAAAGCAATATACCGTTACATCCACTGGACCTCACTGGTTGTGGGGATATATAGGACTTGTAGGTTCACCAAGAACCCGACGAACCCAGAGCCAAAAACTGAGCAGCGTCTTGCAATGGTTTTTTATTATGTACCGGGTATATAGCAATTATTCTGGGAAAATGTATACATGGAATATTCGGTATGAAAGACTCCCATGTATTTCTGAAATGGGAACACAATATAGAGTTTAGAAACAGTAGATATTTGCACATTTCTGAAATTGGTAATACTCATACTAGCATGAGAATTATAGGTCATTTTTCAAAATAACTTCTTTTTACACATTGTCTTTCATTTGGAAGGCAGAAATGCATCGAAAGTCAATAGGTAATAACAGTTGCTTTACAAATCTGAATTACCGTAAGTGTCCCGATAAAAATGGTACCTCACTTGTGTGGGTAGGCATAGTGCCC
Source organism: Calotriton arnoldi (assembly GCA_963921515.1). Taxonomy (NCBI): domain Eukaryota; kingdom Metazoa; phylum Chordata; class Amphibia; order Caudata; family Salamandridae; genus Calotriton; species Calotriton arnoldi. The sequence continues at coordinate 1,254,799 of CAWUFW010004677.1, forward strand.
ACGACAGGAAACGGCTCAAAACGCAACGTGAACACAACACATTTTCACAATGAAAAATTACCCTTTTTTTGCAAAGTGCCTAGCTGTAGTTTTTGAACCCTTGCTCTGCCGGCACCCAGGGAAACCTAGCAAACCTATACATTTTTGAAAACTAGATACCCAGGGAATCCAGGATGGGGTGACTTGACTGGCTTTCACCAGGTTCTGTTACCCAGAATCCCTTGCAAACCTAAACAATTGTCCAAAAAACACATTTTCCTCACATTTCTGTGGTGGAAAGTTCTGGAATCTGCATGGATCCACAAATTTCCACCCACCCCGCGTTCCCCAAAGTCTTCCGAGTAAAATGGTACCTCACTTGTGTGGGTAGGCCTAGTGCCCACGACAGGAAATGGCACAAAGCGCAACGTGGACACACCCCAATTTCACAGTGAAAAATGACCCTTTTTTGGCAAAGTGCCTAGCTGTAGTTTTGAACCCTAGCTCTGCCGGCATCTAGGGAAACCTAGCAAAACTATACGTTTTTGAAAACTAGTCACCCAGGGGAATCCAGGATGGGGTGACTTGACTGGCTCCCACCAGGTTCTGTTACCCAAAATCCCTTGCAAACCTAAAAATTGTAAAAAACCACATTTTCCCTACATTTCTGTGGTGGAAAGTTCTGGAATCTGCGTGGATACACAAATTTCAACCCACCCTGCGTTCCCCAAAGTCTTCCGAGAAAAATGGTACTTCACTTGTGTGGGTAGGCCTAGAGCCTGCGACAGGAAATGGCGCAAAACGCAACGTGGACACACCCCAATTTCACAGTGAAAAATGACCCTTTTTGGCAAAGTGCCTAGCTGTAGTTTTTGAATCCTAGCTCTGCCTGCATCTAGGGAAACCTAGCAAACCTATACATTTTTGAAAACTAGACACCCAGGGAATCCAGGATGGGGTGACTTTACTCCCCAGGTTCTGTTACCCAGAATCCCTTGCAAACCTAAAAATTGTCCAAAAAACACATTTTCCTCACATTTCTGTGGTGGAAAGGTCTGTAATCTGCGCGGATCCACAAATTTCTACCGACCCCACGTTCCCCAAAGTCTTCCGAGAAAAATGGTACCTCACTTGTGTGGGTAGGCCTAGTGCCCGCGACAGGAAACGGTGCAAACGCAACGTGGACACACCACAATTTCACAGTGAAAAACGAACCTTTTTGGCAAAGTGCCTAGCTGTAGTTTTTGAACGCTAGCTCTGCCGGCACCTAGGGAAACCTAGCAAACCTATACATTTTTGAAAACTATACACCCAGGGGAATCCAGGATGGGGTGACTTTACTGCCTCTCACCAGGTTCTGTTACCCAGAATCCCTTGCAAACCTAAAAATTGTCCAAAAAACACATTTTCCTCACATTTCTGTGGTGGAAAGGTCTGTAATCTGTGCGGATCCACAAATTTCTACCCACCCCACGTTCCCCAAAGTCTTCCGAGAAAAATGGTACCTCACTTGTGTGGGTAGGCCTAGTGCCCGCGACAGGAAACGGTGCAAAACGCAACGTGGACACACCACAATTTCACAGTGAAAAACGACCCTTTTTGGCAAAGTGCCTAGCTGTAGTTTTTGAACCCTAGCTCTGCCGGCACCTAGGGAAACCTAGCAAACCTATACATTTTTCAAAACTAGACACCCAGGGAATCCAGGATGGGGTGACTTGACTGCTTCTCACCAGGTTCTGTTACCCAGAATCCCTTGCAAACCTAAAAATGGTTAAAAACACATTTTCCCTACATTTCTGTGGTGGAAAGTTCTGGAATCTGCGTGGATACACAAATTTCAACCTACCCTGCCTTCCCCAAAGTCTTCTGAGAAAAATGGTACCTCACTTGTGTGGGTAGGCCTAGAGCCTGCGACAGGAAATGGCGCAAAACGCAACGTGGACACACCCCAATTTCACAGTGAAAAATGACCCTTTTTGGCAAAGTGCCTAGCTGTAGTTTTTGATTCCTAGCTCTGCCTGCATCTAGGGAAACCTAGCAAACCTATACATTTTTGAAAACTAGACACCCAGGGAATCCAGGATGGGGTGATTTTACTGCCTCTCACCAGGTTCTGTTACCCAGAATCCCTTGCAAACCTAACAAATTGTCAAAAAACACATTTTCCTCACATTTCTGTGGTGGAAAGTCCTGGAATCTGCGTGGATTCTTAAATTTCTACCCACCCGCGTTCCCCAAAGTCTTCCGAGAAAAATGGTACCTCACTTGTGTGGGTAGGCCTAGAGCCCGCGACAGGAAATCGCGCAAAACGCAACGTGGACACACCCCAATTTCACAGTGAAAAATGACCCTTTTTGGCAAAGTGCCTAGCTGTTATTTTTGAATCCTAGCTCTGCCTGCATCTGGGGAAACCTAGCAAACCTATATATTTTTGAAAACTAGACACCCAGGGGAATCCAGGATGGGGTGACTTTACTGCCTCTCACCAGGTTCTGTTACCCAGAATCCCTTGCAAACCTAAAAAATTGTCCAAAAAACCCACATTTTCCTCACATTTCTGTGGTGGAAAGTTCTGGAATCTGCGTGGATCCACAAAAGTCCACCCACCACGCGTTCCCCAAAGTCTTCCGATAAAAATGGTACCTCACTTGTGTGGGAGGCCCAAGTACCCGCGACAGGAAACGGCCCAAAACGCAACGTGGACACACCACATTTTCGCAGTGAAAACGGGCCCTTTTTCAACAAAGTGGCTAGCTGTAGATTTTGAACCCTAGCTCTGCCGGCACCTAGGGAAACCTTTCAAACCTATACATTTTTGAAAAGTAGACACCCAGGGGAATCCAGGATGGGGTGATTTGACTGGCTCTCACCAGGTTCTGTTACCCAGAATCCCTTGCAAACTTAAATTTTTTTTAAAAAAAACACATTTTCCTCACATTTCTGTGGTGGAAAGTTCTGGAATCTGCATGGATCCACAAATTTCCACCCACCCCGCGTTCCCCAAAGTCTTCCGATAAAAATGGTACCTCACTTGTGTGGGAGGCCCAAGTACCCGCGACAGGCTAGGGCCCAAAACATATTGAGGTGACATTAAAATTGCCTATCACAAAACAACCTGGTTTTGCAAGGGGTCACCTCGGTTTTGGCCCCGTGCTCGGCGGCCAGCTAGGGAAACCTATCAAACCCACACATTTATGAAAACTAGACACCCAGGTGGTTCCAGGAAGTATGGCTTGCGTGGATCCCTCAACGTTTTCTTACCCAGAATCCCTGCAAACCTCAAATTTTGCTGAAAAATCACTTCTTCCACACATTTTGTGTGGGAAAGTTGTGGCATCGCCGGGCAGACACGCATTTCCTACCACCCAGCGTTCCCCAAGGTCTCCCGATAAAAATGGTGCCTCACTCGTGTGGGAGGCCCAAGTACCGCGACAGGCTAGCGCCCAAAACGTATTGAGGTGACATTAAAATTGCCTATCACAAAACAACCTGGTTTTGCAGGAGGGTCACCTCGGTTTTGGCCCCGTGCTCGGCGGCCAGCTTGGGAAACCTATCAAACCCACACATTTCTGAAAACTAGACACCCGGGTGGTTCCAGGGAGGTATGGCTTGCGTGGATCCCCCAACGTTTTCTTACCCAGAATCCCCTGCAAACCTCAAATTTAGCTGAAAAAATCACTTTTTCCACACATTTTGTGTGGGAAAGTTGTAGCATCGCCGAGCAGACACGCATTTCCTATCACCCAGTGTTCCCCAAGGTCTCCCGATAAAAATGGTGCCTCACTCGTGTGGGAGGCCCAAGTACCCGCGACAGGCTAGGGCCCAAAACGTATTGAGGTGACATTAAAATTGCCTATCACAAAACAACCTGGTTTTGCAAGGAGGGTCACCTTTGTTTTTGGCCCCGTGCTCGGCGGCCAGCTAGGGAAACCTATCAAACCCACACATTTCTGAAAACTAGACACCCAGCTGGATCCAGGGAGGTATGGCTTGCATGGATCCCCCAACGTTTTCTTACCCAGAATCCCCTGCAAACCTCACATTTTGCTGAAAAAATCACTTTTTCACACATTTTTGTGTGGGAAAGTTGTGGCATCGCCGGGCAGACACGCATTTCCTACCACCCAGCGTTCCCCAAGGTCTCCCGATAAAATGGTGCCTCACTCGTGTGGGAGGCCCAAGTACCCACGACAGGCTAGGGCCCAAAACGTATTGAGGCGACATTAAAATTGCCTATCACAAAACAACCTGGTTTTGTGAGAGGAGTCACCTAGTTTTGGCCCCGTGCTCGGCGGCCAGCTAGGGAAACCTATCAAACCCACACATTTCTGAAAACTAGACATCCAGGTGGTTCCAGGGAGGTATGGCTTGCGGGATCCCCCAACGTTTTCTTACCCAGAATCCCCTGCAAACCTCAAATTTTGCTGAAAAAATCACTTCTTCCACACATTTTTGTGTGGGAAAGTTGTTGCATCGCCAGGCAGACACGCATTTCCTAGCACCCAGCGTTCCCCAAAGTCTCCCGATAAAAATGGTGCCTCACTCGTGTGGGAGGCCCAAGTACCAGCGACAGGCTAGGGCCCAAAACGTATTGAGGTGACATTCAAATTGCCTATCACAAAACAACCTGGTTTTGCAAGGAGGGTCACCTCGGTTTTGGCCCCGTGCTCGGCGGCCAGCTTGGGAAACCTATCAAACCCACACATTTCTGAAAACTAGACACCCGGGTGGTTCCAGGGAGGTATGGCTTGCGTGGATCCCCAACGTTTTCTTACCAGAATCCCTGCAAACCTCAAATTTAGCTGAAAAATCACTTTTTCCACACATTTTTGTGTGGGAAAGTTGTGGCATCGCCGGGCAGACACGCATTTCCTATCACCCAGTGTTCCCCAAGGTCTCCCGATAAAAATGGGGCCTCACTCGTGTGGGAGGCCCAAGTACCAGCGACAGGCTAGGGCCCAAAACGTATTGAGGTGACATTAAAATTGCCTATCACAAAACAACCTGGTTTTGCAAGGGGTCACCTCGGTTTTGGCCCGTGCTTAGCGGCCAGCTAGGGAAACCTATCAAACCCACACATTTCTGAAATCTAGACACCCAGGTGGATCCAGGAGGTATGGCTTGAGTGGATCCCCAACGTTTTCTTACCCAGAATCCCCTGCAAACCTCAAATTTTGCTGAAAAAATCACTTCTTCCACACATTTTTGTGTGGGAAAGTTGTGGCGTCGTCGGGCAGACACGCATTTCCTACCACCCAGCGTTCCCAAGGTCTCCCGATAAAAATGGTGCCTCACTCGTGTGGGAGGCCCAAGTACCAGCGACAGGCTAGGGCCCAAAACGTATTGAGGTGACATTAAAATTGCCTATCACAAAACAACCTGGTTTTGCAAGGGAGTCACCTCGGTTTTGGCCCCGTGCTCAGCGGCCAGCGAGGAAACCTATCAAACCCACACATTTCTGAAAACTAGACACCCAGGTGGTTCCAGGGAGGTATGGCTTGCGTGGATCCCCCAACGTTTTCTTACCCAGAATCCCCTGCAAACCTCAAATTTTGCTGAAAAAATCACTTCTTCCACACATTTTTGTGTGGGAAAGTTGTGGCATCGCCGGGCAGACACGCATTTCCTACCACCCAGCGTTCCCCAAGGACTCCCGATAAAAATGGTGCCTCACTCGTGTTGGAGGCCCAAGTACCCAGCGACAGGCTAGGGCCCAAAACGTATTGAGGTGACATTAAAATTGCCTATCACAAAACAACCTGGTTTTGCAAGGGTGTCACCTCGATTTTGGCCCCGTGCTCGGCGGCCAGCTAGGGAAACCTATCAAACCCACACATTTCTGAAAACTAGACACCCAGGTGGTTCCAGGGAGGTATGGCTTGCATGGATCCCCCAACGTTTTCTTACCCAGAATCCCCTGCAAACCTCAGATTTTGCTGAAAAATCACTTCTTCCACACATTTTTGTGTGGGAAAGTTATGGCATCGCCGGGCAGACACGCATTTCCTACCACCCAGCGTTCCCCAAGGTCTCCCGATAAAAATGGTGCCTCACTCGTGTGGGAGGCCCAAGTACCCGCGACAGGCTAGGGCCCAAAACATATTGAGGCGACATTAAAATTGCCTATCACAAAACAACCTGGTTTTGTGAGAGGGTCACCTGGTTTTGGCCCCGTGCTCGGCGGCCAGCTAGGAAACCTACCAAACCCACACATTTCTGAAAACTAGACACCCGGGGGTTCCAGGAGGTATGGCTTGCATGGATCCCCAACGTTTTCTTACCCAGAATCCCTGCAAACCTCAAATTTAGCTGAAAAAATCACTTTTTCCACACATTTTTGTGTGGGAAAGTTGTGGCATCGCCGGGCAGACATGCATTTCCTACCAACCAGCGTTCCCCAAGGTCTCCGATAAAATGGTACCTCACTCGTGTGGGAGGCCCAAGTACCGCGACAGGCTAGGGCCCAAAACATTTTGTGATAGGCAATTTTGATGTTGCCTCAATATGTTTTGGGCCCTAGCCTGTCGCGGGTACTTGGGCCTCCCACACGAGTGAGGCACCATTTTTATCGGGAGACCTTGGGGAACGCTGGGTGGTAGGAAATGCATGTCTGCCCGGCGATGCCACAACTTTCCCACACAAAAATGTGTGGAAAAAGTGATTTTTTCAGCTAAATTTGAGCTTTGCAGGGGATTCTGGGTAAGAAAACGTTGGGGGATCCACGCAAGCCATACCTCCCTGGAACCCCTCGGGTGTCTAGTTTTCAGAAATGTGTGGGTTTGGTAGGTTTCCCAAGCTGGCCGCCGAACACGGGGCCAAAACCGAGGTGACCCCTTGCAAAACCAGGTTGTTTTGTGATAGGCAATTTTAATGTCACCTCAATACGTTTTGGGCCCTAGCCTGTCACGGGTACTTGGGCCTCCCACACGAGTGCGGCACCATTTTTATCGGGAGACCTTGGGGAACGCTGGGTGGTAGGAAATGCGTGTCTGCCCGGCGATGCCACAACTTTCCCACACAAAAATGTGTGGAAAAAGTGATTTTTCCAGCTAAATTCGAGGTTTGCAGGAGATTCTGGGTAAGAAAACGTTGGGGGATCCACGCAAGCCATACCTCCCTGGAACCCCCGGGTGTCTAGTTTTCAGAAATGTGTGGGTTTGGTAGGTTTCCCTAGCTGGCTGCCGAGCACGGGGCCAAAACCAGGTGACCCCTCTCACAAAACCAGGTTGTTTTGTGATAGGCAATTCTAATGTCGCCTCAATACCTTTTGGGCCCTAGCCTGTCGCGGGTACTTGGGCCTCCCACACGAGTGAAGCACCATTTTTATCGGGAGACCTTGGGGAACGCTGGGTGGTAGGAAATGCGTGTCTGCCCGGCGATGCCACAACTTTCCCACACAAAAATGTGTTGAAAAAGTGATTTTTTCAGCTAAATTCGAGGTTTGCAGGGTATTCTGGGTAAGAAAACGTTGGGGGATCCATGCAAGCCATACCTCCCTGGAACCCCCCGGGTGTCTAGTTTTCAGAAATGTGTGGGTTTGGTAGGTTTCCCTAGCTGGCCGCCGAGCACGGGGCCAAAAACCAAGGTGACCCCTCTCACAAAACCAGGTTGTTTTGTGATAGGCAATTTTAATGTCGCCTCAATACCTTTTGGGCCCTAGCCTGTCGCGGGTACTTGGGCCTCCCACACGAGTGAGGCACCTATTTTATCGGGAGACCTTGAGGAATGCTGGGTGGTAGGAAATGCGTGTCTGCCCGGCGATGCCACAACTTTCCCACACAAAAATGTGTGGAAAAAGTGATTTTTTCAGCTAAATTCGAGGTTTGCAGGGGATTCTGGGTAAGAAAACGTTGGGGGATCCACGCAAGCCATACCTCCCTGGAACCCCGGGTGTCTAGTTTTCAGAAATGTGTGGGTTTGATAGGTTTCCCTAGCTGGCCGCCGAGCACGGGGCCAAAACCAAGGTGACCCCTCTCACAAAACCAGGTTGTTTTGTGATAGGTAATTTTAATGTCGCCTCAATACCTTTTGGGCCCTAGCCTGTCGCGGGTACTTGGGCCTCCCACACGAGTGAGGCACCATTTTTATCGGGAGACCTTGGGGAACGCTGGGTGGTAGGAAATGCGTGTCTGCCCGGCGATGCCACAACTTTCCACACAAAAATGTGTGGAAAAAGTGTTTTTCAGCTAAATTCGAGGTTTGCAGGGGATTCTGGGTAAGAAAACGTTGGGGGATCCATGCAAGCCATACCTCCCTGGAACCCCCGGGTGTCTAGTTTTCAGAAATGTGTGGGTTTGGTAGGTTTCCTAGCTGGCCGCCGAGCACGGGGCCAAAACCAAGGTGACCCTCTCACAAAACCAGGTTGTTTTGTGATAGGCAATTTTAATGTCGCCTCAATACCTTTTGGGCCCTAGCCTGTCGCGGGTACTTGGGCCTCTCACACGAGTGAGGCACCATTTTTATCGGGAGACCTTGGGGAATGCTGGGTGGTAGGAAATGCGTGTCTGCCCGGCGATGCCACAACTTTCCCACACAAAAATGTGTGGAAAAAGTGATTTTTTCAGCTAAATTCGAGGTTTGCAGGGGATTCTGGGTAAGAAAACGTTGGGGGATCCACGCAAGCCATACCTCCCTGGAACCCCCGGGTGTCTAGTTTTCAGAAATGTGTGGGTTTGATAGGTTTCCCTAGCTGGCCGCCGAGCACGGGGCCAAAACCAAGGTGACCCCTCTCACAAAACCAGGTTGTTTTGTGATAGGCAATTTTAATGTCGCCTCAATACCTTTTGGGCGCTAGCCTGTCGTGGGTACTTGGGCCTCCCACACGAGTGAGGCACCATTTTTATCGGGAGACCTTGGGGAACGCTGGGTGGTAGGAAATGCGTGTCTGCCCGGCGATGCCACAACTTTCCCACACAAAAATGTGTGGAAAAAGTGATTTTTTCAGCTAAATTCGAGGTTTGCAGGGGATTCTGGGTAAGAAAACGTTGGGGGATCCACGCAAGCCATACCTCCCTGGAACCCCCGGGTGTCTAGTTTTCAGAAATGTGTGGGTTTGGTAGGTTTCCCTAGCTGGCCGCCGAGCACGGGGCCAAAAACCAAGGTGACCCCTCTCACAAAACCAGGTTGTTTTGTGATAGGCAATTTTAATGTCGCCTCAATACCTTTTGGGCCCTAGCCTGTCGCGGGTACTTGGGCCTCCCACACGAGTGAGGCACCATTTTATCGGGAGACCTTGGGGAATGCTGGGTGGTAGGAAATGCGTGTCTGCCCGGCGATGCCACAACTTTCCCACACAAAAATGTGTTGAAAAAGTGATTTTTTCAGCTAAATTCGAGGTTTGCAGGGTATTCTGGGTAAGAAAACGTTGGGGGATCCATGCAAGCCATACCTCCCTGGAACCCCCCGGGTGTCTAGTTTTCAGAAATGTGTGGGTTTGGTAGGTTTCCCTAGCTGGCCGCCGAGCACGGGGCCAAAAACCAAGGTGACCCCTCTCACAAAACCAGGTTGTTTTGTGATAGGCAATTTTAATGTCGCCTCAATACCTTTTGGGCCCTAGCCTGTCGCGGGTACTTGGGCCTCCCACACGAGTGAGGCACCTATTTTATCGGGAGACCTTGGGGAATGCTGGGTGGTAGGAAATGCGTGTCTGCCCGGCGATGCCACAACTTTCCCACACAAAAATGTGTGGAAAAAGTGATTTTTTTCAGCTAAATTCGAGGTTTGCAGGGGATTCTGGGTAAGAAAACGTTGGGGGATCCACGCAAGCCATACCTCCCTGGAACCCCCGGGTGTCTAGTTTTCAGAAATGTGTGGGTTTGATAGGTTTCCCTAGCTGGCCGCCGAGCACGGGGCCAAAAACCAAGGTGACCCCTCTCACAAAACCAGGTTGTTTTGTGATAGGCAATTTTAATGTCGCCTCAATACCTTTTGGGCCCTAGCCTGTCGCGGGTACTTGGGCCTCCCACACGAGTGAGGCACCATTTTTATCGGGAGACCTTGGGGAACGCTGGGTGGTAGGAAATGCGTGTCTGCCCGGCGATGCCACAACTTTCCCACACAAAAATGTGTGGAAAAAGTGATTTTTTCAGCTAAATTCGAGGTTTGCAGGGGATTCTGGGTAAGAAAACGTTGGGGGATCCATGCAAGCCATACCTCCCTGGAACCCCCCGGGTGTCTAGTTTTCATAAATGTGTGGGTTTGGTAGGTTTCCCTAGCTGGCCGCCGAGCACGGGGCCAAAAACCAAGGTGACCCCTCTCACAAAACCAGGTTGTTTTGTGATAGGCAATTTTAATGTCGCCTCAATACCTTTTGGGCCCTAGCCTGTCGCGGGTACTTGGGCCTCTCACACGAGTGAGGCACCATTTTTATCGGGAGACCTTGGGGAATGCTGGGTGGTAGGAAATGCGTGTCTGCCCGGCGATGCCACAACTTTCCCACACAAAAATGTGTGGAAAAAGTGATTTTTTTCAGCTAAATTCGAGGTTTGCAGGGGATTCTGGGTAAGAAAACGTTGGGGGATCCACGCAAGCCATACCTCCCTGGAACCCCCGGGTGTCTAGTTTTCAGAAATGTGTGGGTTTGATAGGTTTCCCTAGCTGGCCGCCGAGCACGGGGCCAAAAACCAAGGTGACCCCTCTCACAAAACCAGGTTGTTTTGTGATAGGCAATTTTAATGTCGCCTCAATACCTTTTGGGCGCTAGCCTGTCGTGGGTACTTGGGCCTCCCACACGAGTGAGGCACCATTTTTATCGGGAGACCTTGGGGAACGCTGGGTGGTAGGAAATGCGTGTCTGCCCGGCGATGCCACAACTTTCCCACACAAAAATGTGTGGAAAAAGTGATTTTTTCAGCTAAATTCGAGGTTTGCAGGGGATTCTGGGTAAGAAAACGTTGGGGGATCCACGCAAGCCATACCTCCCTGGAACCCCCGGGTGTCTAGTTTTCAGAAATGTGTGGGTTTGGTAGGTTTCCCTAGCTGGCCGCCGAGCACGGGGCCAAAAACCAAGGTGACCCCTCTCACAAAACCAGGTTGTTTTGTGATAGGCAATTTTAATGTCGCCTCAATACCTTTTGGGCCCTAGCCTGTCGCGGGTACTTGGGCCTCCCACACGAGTGAGGCACCATATTTTATCGGGAGACCTTGGGGAATGCTGGGTGGTAGGAAATGCGTGTCTGCCCGGCGATGCCACAACTTTCCCACACAAAAATGTGTGGAATAAGTGATTTTTTCAGCTAAATTCGAGGTTTGCAGGGGATTCTGGGTAAGAAAACGTTGGGGGATCCACGCAAGCCATACCTCCCTGGAACCCCCGGGTGTGTAGTTTTCAGAAATGTGTGGGTTTGATAGGTTTCCCTAGCTGGCCGCCGAGCACGGGGCCAAAAACCAAGGTGACCCCTCTCACAAAACCAGGTTGTTTTGTGATAGGTAATTTTAATGTCGCCTCAATACCTTTTGGGCCCTAGCCTGTCGCGGGTACTTGGGCCTCCCACACGAGTGAGGCACCATTTTTATCGGGAGACCTTGGGGAACGCTGGGTGGTAGGAAATGCGTGTCTGCCCGGCGATGCCACAACTTTCCCACACAAAAATGTGTGGAAAAAGTGATTTTTTCAGCTAAATTCGAGGTTTGCAGGGGATTCTGGGTAAGAAAACGTTGGGGGATCCATGCAAGCCATACCTCCCTGGAACCCCCCGGGTGTCTAGTTTTCAGAAATGTGTGGGTTTGGTAGGTTTCCCTAGCTGGCCGCCGAGCACGGGGCCAAAAACCAAGGTGACCCCTCTCACAAAACCAGGTTGTTTTGTGATAGGCAATTTTAATGTCGCCTCAATACCTTTTGGGCCCTAGCCTGTCGCGGGTACTTGGGCCTCCCACACGAGTGAGGCACCATTTTTATCGGGAGACCTTGGGGAATGCTGGGTGGTAGGAAATGCGTGTCTGCCCGGCGATGCCACAACTTTCCCACACAAAAATGTGTGGAAAAAGTGATTTTTTCAGCTAAATTCGAGGTTTGCAGGGGATTCTGGGTAAGAAAACGTTGGGGGATCCACGCAAGCCATACCTCCCTGGAACCCCCGGGTGTCTAGTTTTCAGAAATGTGTGGGTTTGATAGGTTTCCCTAGCTGGCCGCCGAGCACGGGGCCAAAAACCAAGGTGACCCCTCTCACAAAACCAGGTTGTTTTGTGATAGGCAATTTTAATGTCGCCTCAATACCTTTTGGGCGCTAGCCTGTCGTGGGTACTTGGGCCTCCCACACGAGTGAGGCACCATTTTTATCGGGAGACCTTGGGGAACGCTGGGTGGTAGGAAATGCGTGTCTGCCCGGCGATGCCACAACTTTCCCACACAAAAATGTGTGGAAAAAGTGATTTTTTCAGCTAAATTCGAGGTTTGCAGGGGATTCTGGGTAAGAAAACGTTGGGGGATCCACGCAAGCCATACCTCCCTGGAACCCCCGGGTGTCTAGTTTTCAGAAATGTGTGGGTTTGGTAGGTTTCCCTAGCTGGCCGCCGAGCACGGGGCCAAAAACCAAGGTGACCCCTCTCACAAAACCAGGTTGTTTTGTGATAGGCAATTTTAATGTCGCCTCAATACCTTTTGGGCCCTAGCCTGTCGCGGGTACTTGGGCCTCCCACACGAGTGAGGCACCATTTTTATCGGGAGACCTTGGGGAATGCTGGGTGGTAGGAAATGCGTGTCTGCCCGGCGATGCCACAACTTTCCCACACAAAAATGTGTGGAAAAAGTGATTTTTTCAGCTAAATTCGAGGTTTGCAGGGGATTCTGGGTAAGAAAACGTTGGGGGATCCACGCAAGCCATACCTCCCTGGAACCCCCGGGTGTCTAGATTTCAGAAATGCGTGGGTTTGGTAGGTTTCCCTAGCTGGCCGCCGAGCACGGGGCCAAAAACCAAGGTGACCCCTCTCACAAAACCAGGTTATTTTGTGATAGGCAATTTTAATGTCGCCTCAATACGTTTTGGGCCCTAGCCTGTCGCGGGTACTTGGGCCTCCCACACGAGTGAGGTACCATTTTTATCGGGAGACCTTGGGGAACACTGGGTGGTAGGAAATGCATGTCTGCCCGGCGATGCCACAACTTTCCCACACAAAAATGTGTGGAAATAGTGATTTTTTTCAACAAAATAAGAGGCTAGCAGGGCATGTTGGGTAAAAAAAACAGTGATAACCACGCAAGTCATTCACCCTTGTACTTCCCCCTTTGTCTACTACTCAAAAATGTAAAGGTTTGCCTAGGTGACGACTGAGCTAGGGCAGAAAGTCCCCTGCTACCCATTGTGAAAAAAAAATATCTTACAAAAGGCCATTAAACCAACACAAATATAAATCTAACACTCATTTGATAAAGCTAATCCACCACTTACACAGGTTGGTTTTAGCACCTCCAGAAACGCTGGCTTCAAAGCACTAATACTTATCATAGTATATAAATATTGAAGCCAAGCCTTCTGAAGGGGAGCCATAAAGCCACATCACGGCACCAACCACTTTATGGTCCATTCACACGCCATTCACACACCACACACAAGACTTCCGTACCGCCAGCCACGGGCCCAAACAACCATATCACTTGCACTCACACAAACATACTGCCGCCATGCAAGGGCCCATCACATTCATATGCCACAAGACATAATGACTTTGACTATATTCTACCACCTGTCAAGTCTCCACCTCCTTCTTCCAGAACGTTACCGAACTCATGCCCAGTGAACCTATACTAATGACTTCCATGACAGCCACATGAGGCTCAGGAAGACATGTCTTTCATGCACCTTTAGTGCACTCACTATGCTAAATCCAACTCCTTCCAGTTTGTGGATGCAAGTTGGGGGTGCTCGAGTATGCCGCAAAAACATTTCTCGAGCTGAGCAAGCATATCTACCTTTGAAACTAAGGCAAACATGCTGGAAGTTTTCAAAAGATAACATCATAAACTATGAACGGATGAATGTGAAACAAGGGTAGTCCGTGACAACGTAGCATATGTCCAATCCACCGTTATGTGCAGTGACTGTAATGCACTTATCATACAGCAAACTGAACATCTACTAAGTTCTAACGGAGGATGAACATGGCAAGCAGCATTGACCCATAAGTACTACAGTAAATTCAGTGTGAGTGTGGCAGCAATGGATTTGAATCCATGGGTGAAGAAGAAGTCAGGACGTGTATCTATACTACCTTTACTATCTGCCTTCTACCTTTGCAATATTCCTCGGAAAGCGTACCTACCGTAAGCTGTTCTAACCCGTTCGTGTGTCTGTCCTCAGAGTCCTGACTAACCCTGTCCAATTGTTAAGAGACCCTATACTAATGCCTTTCATCTCTAGCTACTTGAAGCTTGAGTGAACATTTCTGTCACGAGCTATCAATGCTCTCACAATGCTCTATCCAACTCCTTCCAGTTTGTGGATGCAAGTTGGGGGGTGCCCGAGTATGCCGCAAAAACATTTCTCGAGCTGAGCAAGCATATCTACCTTTGAAACTAAGGCAAACATGCTGGAAATTTTCAAAAACTTCCTAAAGAGAACATCATAAACTACGAAGAACGGTTGAATGTGAAACACGGGTACTCCATGACAACGTGGCATATGTTCTGTCCACCAGTATGTGCAGCGTGGGGACTATAATGCACTTGTCAATTGGCGAACAGAACAACTACCATGTTCTGAAAGCAGATAAAGGTGTTGAGAAGTCCATGATTTCATGAAGTAGAGGAAGAAATATCCTGCAGCTGCTTGCGTAGTGAAGGAGTGGCCCACAGACAGTAGGTATCCATTCACACCAATTGAAAGGTTATCCTATTGGCAGCTCCACCTCAGTCAATTTCCCAGTATTTTGCTTTAGTGTGATACAACATAAAGCAAGTAGGAAAACAGAAGGCAGGCTTACTTGGGCACTGGGGACAGTAAACACGAGTCTCCTGCCTCTTTCCCTGCATCGAGCACACTTTACAACGACGACATGGTCGCTCCTTTTTGGGTGTTGCAGGAATTTTATCTGCAAAGTGTCGCTCCTGCAGCCTTGCCACGTCCTCCAGAACACATGAAGTGGAGGCTTCTGCTTCTGTAGCAGTAAGACTTTCAATCACAGACAACTGAAAGTCAAGGAAAGACATGAGTCTTCCTGTGGTGGTCTCACGATAAACAACATACGCATTGTATGTTGCCATCTGGATCAGGTGCGTAAACAGTTTCTTATACCAAGTGCGAGTTTTACGACTCGCATTGTATGGCTGAAGAACCTGGTCGTTCTTGTCCACTCCGCCCATGTACTTGTTGTAATCAAGTATACAGTTGGGCTTGTGGACTTCGGCCATCTGACCCCAAACCGTGACAGGGGAAGTGCTCTCAGCATGAATTGTAGTGAGCATGTACACATCACGCCTATCTGAGAACTTAACTGCGAGCAGTTCGTTGGAACGCAACGCAGTGCTCTGGGATTTCTGGAGCTTCTTGCAAACAAGCTCCTGCGGGAATCCTTTGCGGCGACAACGAATTGTACCGCAAGCCACGGTGCCAGCTTTATAGAGCTCACTGAACAGCTCTACTCCTGTATAGAAATTGTCCACATAAAGGTTATAACCTTTGTGAAGAAGTGGCTGGACAAGCTCCCATACAATCTTTCCTGTGACCCCTAGCATGGGAGGGCAACCTACAGGGTTAAGAGTTGTGTCCTTCCCTGTATACACTCTCAAGCTGTACACATAGCCAGTCGAGCTCTCACACAACATGTACAGCTTGATGCCATAGCGAGCACGTTTGCTCGGAATGTACTGCCTAAACAGCAGCCGCCCTTTATACAAGATCAAGGACTCATCAATGGCTATATTCTTTCCAGGAGTATAAACCTCTGGAAACCTGGCAGACAAATGTTCCACGACAGGCCGAATTTTGAACAACCTGTCATAGTCTGGATGGTCCCGGGGCAATGCAGCAGAGTTGTCATTGAAATGCAGCATGCGCTGCAATAGCAAAAACGATCTCTGCTCATGTATGGTGCGAAGATGGGGGTTAACCAAACCGTGCGAGTAGACCAGTAGGATAGCAAGGTTGGTTTATGCACTACCCCCATTTTAAGCGTGAGGCCCAAAAATATCTTCAACTCCCCTAGAGAAGTGGGAGTCCACTTGCGCGCCCTAGAATGAGGCCCAAGAGTGCCTCCTTGCTCCCTCAGAAATTGTTCGGCACGCAAATTTGTTTGCTGCACAATTTCGTCTAGGAAGTCAACACCAAAAAAGAGATGGAAGTAGTCAATTGGCAAAAAATTTGCTGTATCTACTTTACATCCAGCGTCACCAGTGAAAGGCGGAATTTGGGGCTGAACTAAATTGGGAGGCTGCCAAGACAGCACTCCGTCTGTGCTTGCGGCCGCATGTGCCTGCACTCTGGGTTGCTCTAACCTGTTACGGGTGTCCTGCTGCACAGACTGTGCTGGCAAAGGCACAGCACGACTGACATCGTCTCCTTCAGAATCGCTGGACGATGAGTCATCGGATGGAACTGCGCCGACTGAAAAGTCACTCCCAGATTCGGCTCCATTGTCCTCTCCCTCAGATGCTGTCTCAGTATCTGCTGTCTCAGTCTCTGATCCTGCCTCAGAGCTGGACTCCAGAACCAGATTTAGGGCCTGGGCAGCATCCATCCAACGATATGCCATCTCTGCTAGTGCCTAAACTATCCTTTTAAAACACAATCCTACATAGAAGGCAGATAGGTTGTTGGTTTTAAAGTGTAGGTGGGTGTGTGCGCGTGAGTGAAGTGTTTAAGTCAATAATGACGAAGTCACCTTACCTTTGCGAACTTTGTACGCTCTCCAAAAAGACTAAGAAAGAGAGAAAAAGACACAGTATTACTTTACCTTGCCACATACCCATCATCGCAGCCTTTTAGCGCTGGTGGGAGCCATTGCAACCATCATTTTGGCGCCAAGATGCCTACGGGTGAACGTGTGCTTTACAATTGCACACTATGACCTCCTTTGATGCGCCCACTACCATCCTTGCAAACGTGCCCCTCATCTCTCCATAGCCCCTCTCTCACATACATTTAGTCTGTTACAAAGTGTTTCTACTTTGTGGCTTTACTAATCCACTTAGCTGTCTACATAATACCGATCTGTTCGTTTCAGCATACCCTTTATGGCGTCAAAACTGCCACTACACAAAAGTCAGATATCTCTATCTAGCAGAAATTTTTTTTTGTACTCTGCAGCAGTACCACACTTTACTGCCTTTCAGGTAACTTCAAAGAGACTCATTATAGTTCTTTCACAGTCTCATAATTTCAGCACTGAGAAATATCTCTATAAATAAATATTTATATATATATATATATATATATATATATAACAATTAATTCCCAATGTCAGAGCGCTCAATACCTGGTGCAGGCAGCAACGGGTAGAATCCTTACCCGATATTTAAATTCAGAAACACAAAGGATGCCGCACTCCAAGACCGGTTTCAGAGTTGCTTTATTTTCACCACCACTACCACCAGTCGTGGTGAAAATAAAGCAACTCTGAAACCAATCTCTGGAGTGCGGCATCCTTTGTGTTTCTGAATATATATATATATATATATATATATATATATAGATATATATATATATCCAAGCTCCGTTTCCTTGTTTCCCAAAACGAAAAACAGCACTCGCGGGGGCCAATAAACTCTAGCAACTGCCCCCGCGAGTGCTGTTTTTCTTTTTGCGAAACAAGGAAACAGAGCCTGGATAAATATCGCGGGCGCACCCCCGCATTTGTGAAGCACCCGTCCGCAAGTGCGCCGTTCACTGTGCATCAAGGAGCATATATATATATATATATATATATATAAACCATTTCCGAAATCTTCATAAGAATCGGACACCGACACAAGGGTAGCATTGCCATTCAGTCTTGACGTTTATTCGATACCTTTGCTATAATATATATATATATACACACACACACACACACGGACACGGACACATATATATATATATATATATATATATATATATATATATACATAGATTTTATCTCTACATATATTTATATACATCTATATACATATATCTATACATATATATGTATATAGATACATATATATATCATTCACTCTTTAGACTTATGTATATATATATGTATCTATATACACATACATATGTATATAGATACATATATATACATATATCATCTACAGAGAGAAAGAGACTCTCTCTATATATATATATATATATATATATATATATATATATATATATATAAAGAAAGATCTCTCTCTTTCTCAATTTTTTTTTATAGCTATGGCTTCCCTGGGGGCCGATTGTGGCCCCACGGAAAGCACATAGGTATAAAAAAATTGCCCCCACAGGGGTCGGCCACTGAGCAGGAGGACCGACCCCCTGCCAATATTGCCACCATTGTACTCTTTTAAAAATATTTTTAGCATTTTTGGGGGCGATCGTGGCCCCCAAGGAAAGCCAACATGTATAAATAAAAATATGCCCCCACAGGGGTCGGCCACTGAGCAGGAGGACCGACCCCCTGCCAATATCGCCGCCATTTTTTATTTATTTTTTCGTTTTTTTTTCATTTTTGGGGTGCGATCGCGCACCCCAAACAAAGCCAACTTAAAAAATTAAAATAAATATGCCCCCGGGGGGGGCCGACCCATTACCACGAGGGCCGACCCCCCAAAGACATCCCTGGTGTCTAGTGGGGTTTCCTGGCCGTGGATCGCAGCGCTGCCGCGATCCACGGCCAGAGACCCTTTCAGGAAGGCCTCGTTTGAAAGGGGAGACTCTCCCCTTTCAAGCGAGGCCTCCCTGAAAGCTGGGGAGGCCGTTTTCGGCCGGATTTCCCCATCGGAGTCGAGCGTGGCCTTACCTGCT
The DNA here is from genome assembly GCA_963921515.1 of Calotriton arnoldi. Taxonomy (NCBI): domain Eukaryota; kingdom Metazoa; phylum Chordata; class Amphibia; order Caudata; family Salamandridae; genus Calotriton; species Calotriton arnoldi. Next base: position 1,273,677 of record CAWUFW010004677.1, read on the forward strand.
GCTGTCCTCGGCTCCGGTGGGGAAATCAGTGACGTCAGAGCGCCTCGCGGCGCGCTGACGTCACAGATGGGCGGGAGGGGGGGCGGGGGGAGACGCGGAAAGCCTTCCACGTCTCCCCCAGGGGAAATTTTAAAAAACAATCTCCGGTGCGATGCACCGGAGGTTTAAAGGGGGCCCTCCCTGGTGACGGCCAATGGACGTGCGCCGCACCAGGGAGGTAGTGCTTGCGTCGGCCATTGGCCGACGCAAGCACCAAAGGGGTTAAAGGTGTAAAATTATATGTGGCCTTTGTTGATCTCTAGTCTGCATTTGATCTAGTTCCCCAAGCGAATCTCTGGAGAGTGTTGAAAGAGATGGGCCTACCACATAATCTCTTAGAAATTCTAATTAGATTGCACAAATCAAATGCAGCTCAAGTGAGATGGGGTGCAAACAACCAACTAACAGAGCAATTCCCGATTAAATGCAGGTTGAGGCAGGGGTGTGTGCTCGCGCCCACCCTTTTCTCACTTTTCATCAATGGGGTGGTTGAATTTCTGGATAGGGACTGGTGTGATGCCCCTAAAACAGGTGAGAAAAGAGTACCAGGGCTCCTCTTTACCGACAATACCCTACTGATCTCCAAATCCCCTCAAGGTCTCCAAATATTGTTGAATGACTTTATAAGGTTCTGTAACGAGCGGGGTTTGGTGTTAAACTAGGCCAAAACCAAATATATGGTATTTGCCAAGCGAAATGTAAAATCCAACAAAAAATGTTTGTCTGTAGGAAGCACCATTTTGGAGCAAGTATCGCCATTCGATTATCTGGGTATCCGCCTTACATCTAACTTAAACTGGGCACCCCATATTGATAAAGTAAATTGATGTTAACTCAGCAGACTGCCCACATCTCTAAAATACAGAAAAGAACGGTGTCAAGGAAAGTGGCTCCGCACTAGAAATTTATAACGTCAAATCTTTAGGGGGGGCTTTATATGGGGTGGAATTGTGGGGTAGTGGGAATACAAACTGTCTAGCCGCTGCCGAAAATAGTTTTCTAAGATCTCTTTTAAACTTACCTCTTAGCACCCCTTTGACCCCTTTATAATTGGATTTTGCCCAGAGAAAACTGGCTCGCAAGCTTGATTATAAATTATTAATGTTCTGGCATCGCTTTTGGTCCATTGAAGATCTAGCTCCATATCGAGCAGGAATGATTGGCCTCTTGCAACATCCCCAGGTAACCTTGATTCTCTATTTTAGTTCTTTAGGAGAGGTCTACTCCGGCGATTAGGGCTGGAAGCTTATTGGTCAAATACTGAAAGTCTATCTTTAATATCAAAGGCTATAGCCAAATTGATTTATTGGGAAACAATTGTGGAGAAGGAAACACTGAATTTGGTGGGTACTTTGACTATGGATTTTATAGATTTTAAGCCCGCCGTAAGCTATGAAGAAACAATTGATGAAATTGTCCTTCCTCTGGCTCGCAAAATATTTATACAATTTCGCTACAAGACTTTGCCAACCAAATTGTTTTGCAATAAATGGAGCAGTAATGTTTCCTCGGACAACCTCTGCCCACCTTGCAAAGTCAGTACAGAATCTTTAGTCCACTTGCTATTTTTCTGCCCCTATTATAAAAACTTGAGGGGCAAGTGGATTATTCCATTGTGACGATTGGTTGGCCCCGGACACTATCTTGAGGTGTTGAGAATTTTGTCTACTGATACAAGCAGGACAACAGTATTTTGCCTGCCCAAATATTGGCATGCACTTTGGATTAAGCGCGCCAAATGAATAGTATGAATTGTTTTTACACTTTTATTGTATATATTGGCTTTTATGCCTGATATGTCTTTTATTGTAATATTTTTGTGAGGTGCTATGTACTTTTTAAGATCTATATGATCGAAATAAAGTTTTTATGATGATGGTATTCATTCATCTTAGTAGAGGACCCAACATAATGTATATATCTTGTCAATTGGCCAAAGTTGCCCAGTCTGTCAATAAAAAATAAGGAAACCTGATTGAATGAGTCAAAGTTTATTTCCCTAGATCCAATGCAGGTTTGAAAATCCAAGTATGGTCAGACCTGAGCGATTTGACTGACTGTTCTATAATGAAATGTTTGATGTTGCAGTCATGATGAACTAAAGCATTTGTCCTGAAAAAAACTATGAATGTAAGAAGGCAAAGGGAGCATCCCCTGAAATCAGGGAGCATGTGGTGGAACCCAGAGAGGAGGATACTTCCCACAATTAGTTTAAAAACAAAAATATTTGGCATGGCTTTCCCTGACTAGGGTGAGGACCCCTGGACTCCACAAGTGGATAATTTATATTATGTGCATATTTTAGGTCTTAGAATTTGACATGTGGCTGTGAGTATGCAGACCTACGAAGCTGTGTAATGTTTTTTTCTTATTGCAAATTTGTTTTTTTGCTGAAGAATCCTGAAAAACAGCACACTGTGCATCATCAAAGGCCATGCACAGTATGCACTGAGGACATGTGGACTACTGAAAGGACAACTGTTGTGTGTAGGGCAGGGGCTAGAACAGGGAGCAGCCTGGTTGGTGCCCAAAGCTACTGTGCAAATATGGAGTCTGGTGGATGGGGCCTGGGCCAGCCTATAGCCCACTATGAATGGCCAAAGGCTGTGTAGTCCTGAGCTGGGTGGAACAGGCTTTGTTGAGGAATTGGCCATAGGCCAGGCCCTGTGCGTGTGACCATGATAGTCAGTGTATAACAGAAAAACAAATATGTGCCCATTGCTTTGCTATACCTGGAGTACCAGTACAAAAGTGTGGGTGCAGAATCATCACTCACTGCACAATCATCCGCAAACCCACAGATCACGATTGTGTTAGACACCTACAGTGTTTGAAACAGTGGCCACACATGTAAATGTGGCAATATTGCATCACAACTGTGTGGCCACAGCTGTATAAAGACAAGTCTAATAATTTATTTTGCAGGATTCTGTCCTTATCAACAAGTCTTAAAATAGTCTTAGAAATGCCATGATGGCTGTCATTGCTGTGACTAATAAATGACTAATACTTTTATTTACCTTAAAGGGTTTTCCTTCCTGTAAAGTAAAAAGTACATTTAAACCACAAGTTTTTATGTATGAATTGATTTACCGTGCTCTGAGTCAGTAATTTTCCTTACCTCTTTTAAAATCAGTTTCTTGTACACTGTATTTACTAATGAATAATTCTATAAAATGCCCACTACACCCAATTTACCAGTTCTAAGCACTGTAAATAGCATGTTTGCCATTATGTCCTTTTCATATCAGTGTATAGACCTCGGAAGGATGAAAAACTGAGTTTTGGTCTTACCCAGTTGCGGCTGACACAATGAAGAGGTTGTGGGGCGGGTGTAGGGGGTGCGGGGGAGCACAGGTGGGGGAACGCACGGGGAGTGCGGGAGGGGAAGTGTGCGGGGGAGTGCGGGAGGGGGAGCACACGGGGGAGTTTAATAATAAAAAAAATAAAAAAACACTTACATGGAGCTGTGGCCCCCTCCCGCACCTCTCCTCTGTGTTCTCTTCCTGGACCCAGGCTCCCAACATACACTGGGACAGACTCCCTGTGCAATCCCCATGCTGCTCTCATGCTATGAAAGCAGCGCGGGGATTGGTCTGAGCGGCTTGAATAGACGCTACACTAAGACCGGGGAGTCTGGGGGATTTCTCTAGCCCGGCTGTTCAATGCAGCTGGGCTGGAGCAACCTAAGTGCGCATGTGTGTTTGGCTGGCCTGAGATGGCCGGCCAAAGACATATGCGCACTTAGAGAGTGCTCATAGCACTCCTCCTCCTCCCTCTCATGCCTCAGCCCTGCCCCTCCCTGAACGCGCTGGCTCAGAACCGGCAAATGAAAAATAAAACGATTTAGGTAATCGTTTTATTTTTCACCTGCTGGCTCGGAGCCAGTGGGGCGACGCTCCTCTGCCATTGTGGAGGAGCCAACCCTGGTCTTACCTAGTTTCAAACTCCTGCCCTGCAGATCATATGCAAGTGTCATCAGCAAGTGCTTCTCACACTGAGCTAGAAATAGTTCTTGTTCTAATCTTCAGCTTTTTTCCTACATTTTAGTTCACTCTCAATTACTTTCAAGGGCAATCACAGTTTAATTATTTCAAATAATATTCTTTTCTGTAGGTTATTAGTGCATGAAACAGTTTATAGTTTGATTTATGTCATGTTTGTTAAAACAAACTTTACACATATCTTAAACTAGAATATAAACATCCCCAATAGAACCTCCCCTTTTTCTCAATTCCCTCCACAAATTGCAAGATATTCCAACAGTACTGAAACCTCTGAATTTTTAGTTTTCTAAAAGTAGGCAAAGTAGTACTTTGCTTGAATTATTTAAAGCTTTAGAAAATAATAATAATAATGCATCCGATATTGAGCGGACTCCTGGTTCAGAGGGAATGGTAAGTCTGCTCCCATTTGACATTTCCATCCACTTCTGATACTGGTAACAATTTCATTCTAGATATAGATGAGGTTTTCCTAAGCTCTTCTGATTCACTATCCAGTGAAACCTTTCTTTTGACTGCACAAAAATCAAGGTCCTTCAAGTAGCTCTCCTGACTTATTAGAGCTTTCATTATTATTTTGGATTGTAATCATCTCTGATCTTTTTATACCTAGGTTATTGAGGACTGAGACATGCTTTATTTTTTCATCATGAATAGGTTGTTTTGTGGTATCCTCTTTTACATAAAACAATATCACAATTTATGTGGTAGTATAAAGGCATAGGGGCATATTTACAAGCCCCTTCAGCCACCGAAGTGTTAATTTTTTTTTATGCTTCAAAGGCGCACAGTGCAGGCCCACATCTACAAGGCCACGCAAAGCCACCCTGCATGGCTTTTCATGGTCTTGTAGATAAGGTGTAAGGCCATACTGCGCAAGTTGATGCATTGCCTTACATTGCGGCAGGAAGGCATGGAATTGCTGTGGGTGTTGCAATGCATCACTCATAGATTTTGACACTGCCCCAGATTCACAACATAGCTGAATTCTGGGGCAGCGCCAAAAATGTATGCCTCCCCAGAGCAGGCGTAACGAGGAGAATAGTTGACATTTCTCCTAGTTTTTTCCTCTTTCCACATGTGCTGCATTCCGCAGTACACATAGAACAAGAACAATACCTCTTGTGATTCTTTTTGTGCAAGAAGGTGCCCCTTCTTGCACAAAAACAATCATGCCAACAAGTTTGACACCCTTGCACCAAAGTGCAAGGGTGCCTCCGTTGGCGCACAGCTGCAATTATTGCGCCGGCGCTGGCTGAAAGGGTAGGAATGCACCATATCTTGTAAATATGGTGCATTTCTGTCCTTTTGAATTGGCGTAGGCCAGCGCAGCAAAATGACTTGCCCTACACCACTTATTTGTAAATATGCCCCAAAGTATTTAAGTTGAATACTAGACAAAAGTCAAGACTCACAGCAGCTCCTGAGGACCTTTCAACTATGCTTGACAAGTTTTTCCAATTTTCTGTCTGTTGGAATATCATTACATATTTACATTCAATTCGTTCACAACCATTCAGATGTAGGCTCACTATTTTTAGATCATAAGTTTGCAGGAACATTTCTGTTGAGCAATGGCCTATATATAGCAGCATCTATTGTGGAGAAAGCACCAGATACAATTCTAGTTTGGTTTATCACACATACTGTGTGCTGTTTAAATGACATGTTAGAGGTCAAAATTACCCCAGATAATGATAGCTTGACACTGTCTCCAATGGCATAACTTTCATTTTCGAAAAATTAATGTTTAAGAAGTTAGCTTTGCAATGTAAACTAAATTTATACAATGTACGTTGCACACGTGTCAGGGTTAAATTAAACAAAATCACATCATCTGCATAATAAAGTCTCAACAAGAGCTCATGGTGGAGCTTGTGAAGGAAATAGCATTCCGGCTTAAGTTCTTTGTGGCATCTGCAATTTATATTGCAATGACTAATAGGGTAATGTAAGCCCAGGCTTAGTCCATTTGGGACATTATTTACTGAAATAGTGCTCTTTTTTCCCCCAATTGATAATTGTTCAAACATATTTGCAGAGTTGAATTATTAGTGCTAAAGCAGGGGCAGTAATAGCGCATTGTGACATTTCCATCTAATGTCAGTTTCTGTCCAGTAGATCAAATGCAGTGGACAGTAGGTTGCATTTGACCACCAGCTGTTTCAATTCTAAGTGGAAAGATTTTTTATTACCTCTACTTGAGCAATTAGTAGGATTCCTGCTTGTTCTACGCACTCCTCTAAATTAATTATTAAGTGTCTTGAAAACATTGTCCCTAATATATCCATAAAGGTGTTCAATGCATACTTTCCTGGCTGAGGCCAATAATCTTGTGATGTGTATACGGGTGTTACCTCTCCATGAATCAGTAATGGTATTAAATTGTGAAGGTGCTCCAAAGAGAGACTCAAGAAATTATGCCATAGTTCAGATTTTAGCTTAAAAATATATTTAGTTGCCCCATCTGGTCCCTGGGCCCCAGAAGAATTTAGTGATTTTATCATTGTTACCATGCTCACAACTTGCAATATAATGTAACTAAGTAGTAATAAGGGTGATATTTATGTTGTATGTAGATTCAATTTATATAAATCAGTTATGTAGGTGAGCCAAACTGATTTGAAACTGGTTGAGCATTAGTATTTTTGATGGAGACCAAGGGCCAGATGTACAACCGTTTTTTGCGGTCACAAACGGGCAATCGGCCCATTTGCAACCGCAATAAAGGGTTCTGGCATGTACAAATGCTATTTTGCGAGTCTGTGACTCGCAAAATAGCATTTGTGACTCTCGCTATTAGGAAGGGGCGTCCGTTCTTAATAGCGAGTCACAATGTAATGTAACATTTTTTGTGACCGCATTTGCGGCCGCAAAACACTCTCAGTTTACCACCTACTGCCAGTAGCTGGTAAACCATTCGCGAACAGGAAGGGGTCCCCAGGGGACCCCTTCCCCTTTGTGAGTGTGTGCGAAAATATTTTTTAGGAGCAGGCAGTGGTCCCATGGATTACTACTGCCTGCTCTTAAAAAATGAAACAGAAACTTTTCATTTTTATTTTTTTTTAAATGCATCCTGTTTTCTTTTAAGGAAAACGGGCTGCATTTAAAAAAAAAAAAACTGCTTTATTAAAAAGGCAGTCACAGACATGGTGGTCTGCTGACCCCATCAGGCCACCATCCAGGTGAGTGCTGTGCATTCCTAATGGGGTCGCAAATAGCACCTGCCTCATCAATATAAATGAGGCAGGCATATTGCGACCCCATTAGGAATCGCTAACAGTGTCTGAGACACTATTGTAAATTGCATTTTACAACTCGCAAAATGTAAGGGTCGTACATCTGGCCCATAGTCATTATCTTCTAAAACTGCTTTTTCATCCGTAAGGCAGTCCAAAATCTTTCCTAAGAAATAAATGTTATTCTTCTTAGGATTGTACAGAATGCATTCCTGTGCTGACTTTTACGACTTTACTCTATTTACTTCTATTAACTTTTTTCCAAATTCAGTAATTTCTTAATATCACACATGCCTACCACTCAGTGCCAGTTTCCAATGGTCCCTGATTTAGAGTTTGGCAGACAGGCGTCTGTCTGCTTTATTTGGAATTGGGCAGTTCGTCATGTTTCTGCTGGTGGTACCCCCTCCTGCTCTGCAAGTGTAAACCTTCCAATGACATCCGAAAGGACTTGGTGCCATCTGTGTAAATGCATCAGGCCCTCCACCCAATTTAAAGCTGACAATCTGATGGACTTTTTTTTCTTTTTGAGACCACCAGGAAATGCCTGGATGTTTTGAACAAAAATAAATAAATGATCCCCAAGTCCTGTGAGAAAATTCAAAGGTTGTAAGGGTTATTACTAATTTGTTTTTCAAAAACAAACTCCTGCGTTAGGAGATTGTTTTGGTAAAACAAAAAGTTTACTGAGCGACTGTATGAAACATTGCTGTTGCACAGCTAAAATGTAGTTCCTTGCGAGGAGCAGCTGTAATTGGGTAGAGTGGTGACCTAGTTAAGTTACACGGAACGAATAAATAATTACATATTGAATGAATGTAGTATAATATTTCTGGTATATTTATCTCTGCTTCTATTACTACAAACTCATGTCAGTGGAGGTGAGAGCAAAAGCCTTCAACAGCACTCTTATGGCAGATAAACAAATTCAGAAGACCACCTCTTACCGACTTTCATTAACTCTTCTAATTCCACTCTCCCTTTTAAGAATTCAGTTGCCTTATTTTTCACGGGTACTTGGATTTTTGAGAGGACTAGAAGAAGACATCTTTGCATTCCTAAAAGAATGGTAAACATCCAATTGTGACAGCACCTCTAAAATCCTTAAGACAGGCTTCCTCCACCTATAAGTTTATATTTTGTCTATCATGCGCTCCTGAGCTCTGGTGGTTCTAGAGCACAGTAGACCCTCTTCCCTGCAACTCTGGCCAAACTAATTAGAAGTGAGTGTGGTGTTACAGAACAACGCATGAGCAGCTTCTGATGCCTGCACAAGGGCACAAGTGGAAGTGCGCTGGAGTGGCAGTGTGGCAGCAGCAGGGAAAGAGTTGGTATGTGCTGAAGGAAGCAGAGCAAGCACGCTGAGGAAGTGGGAGATGCACAAGCATGCCTGAATCACTTGTGAATAGTTTCAATCAAGTATTTTCTGACATACCCGCTGGATTAAATATCAGCATCTAAACCTAGACCTCCGGTCCAGGCCAGCACCCTCCCCAGCAACACCGCTCTCAGCGCCGCATCGGATCAACACTAGAGCCCTCCCGTCTCAGTGTTCGCGCCAGCAGCCCGACGCAACCCAGAGGCGATTGAGTTCCAGCCCGCCTGGTGCCCCCTTCACCACCTGCTCACGTACTTCGCCTGAGCATTATTTAATTCTCTCCTGGTTCCTCCTGATTGCCATTCTCTCTAGTTTTGGGCATTTTAATTTAATTGCAGCTTTTCCCGCCGCTGCTGCCCCTGCGGCCCGCCCCCGACAGAGCCCCCGCTCCCACCTACCTACCTCCAGTCCCACCCCCCTCCCCTACTTAATGGCGGCCGTGCCGCTGGCGCGCCGCTGGCGTGCCTAAGGCAAGCCTGTCTGCGCCCGTCCGTGACCCGACCGCGACCAGCGCCAGGAACCCTGGATCCATGACCTTCCACTGCTACGATACCGCGACCCTCCTCGCACTCAACCCCGGAAGACACACAGACTGCAAACTGGCCTCACCGAACACGACCCACGGCCACTTCTCTTGCCGCCGCTGCTGCCAGACCTTCACCACAACTCCGACCCCCAACACCACCAGCACCAACACCGACTACACCCTCAGCTGCATCCTCCTCAACGTGCGCTCCGTACACAAGCACGCCATGGAAATATGGAACCTACTCGACTCTCTATCGCCCGTCGTCACCTTCCTCACAGAGACCTGCACCAACGCAGTCTCCGTCCCCGACATCAACACTGCCATCCCGGATGGCTACAAGATCCAGAGGAAGGACCGCCCCAACCACCCGGGAGGAGGCCTCGCCATAGTCCACAAAAACACCCTCCACCTCCAGCGAGAACCTCCCCTCCGCCGAACACCTGCACTTCCAAATCAAGACCAGCCCCAAGACCACACTCCGTGGAACACTCATCTACAGCCCCCCCGGCCCCCGGACACCCTTCGCCACCACCATCACCGACTTCATCGCACCCCACGCCATCGCGTCAACGAACTACATACTCATTTGAGACCTCAAATTCCACCTCGACATCCCCAGCGACCCCAACTCCACCATCCTCCACGACAACCTCGCCAACATCGGACTCAACCAACTCGTCAACTCACCAACACACAGGGCAGGGCACACCCTCGACCCCATCTTCGCTGCAGGAAACAGCGTCCGCTTCAGCCACACAACGTAACCTCCTTGGACCGACCACCACTGCGTCCATTTCACCGTCGAGAAACCCAAAGCACCTAAACCAGCCCCTCGACCGCCATGTAGGAACTGGAGCAAGATCACCGACGAGCAATTGATCTCCACCCTCTCCAGAGACAACCACACCTGGGCATCCGACACAAACACCGCAGCCAGAGAACTCCACACGTGGATCGCCAACTGCGCAGACGAGCTCGCCCCGCTACGCAACCCCGGCAAACAACGCCCCAGAAAAGCAGCCTGGTTCACCACCACCCTCCAAGAAGCCAGACGCACCTGCAGATGCCTGGAAAAGAACTGGTTGAATACCAAGACAGCCGACAGCTACTTCACCTACAAGAATGCTATGACGGACTACCACAGCCAAATCAGAACAACTAAAAGGAACTTCATCCACAACAAAATCCTCACCAACTCCACCAACTCCAACAAACTCTTCAACGTCATCCAAGAATTCACCAACCCACACAGCGAAACCACAGACATCACCCCTTCCCAGCACCTCTGCGACAAGCTCGGAACCTTCTTCCACCTCAAGATCAGAACACTCTACGACAACTTCACCGACCATCCACAAGACACCTCAGCCAGCCACTCACCTCGCCAAGACACCAGCCAGCCTACCATCTCAAACCGGACACCAATCTCAACCATGGACACCGCTGCGGCCTTGAAAGGCATCCACTCGGGGGCCCCACCGACCCCTGCCCCCCTCACATCTACCGCAGAGCTGTGGACACCATTGCACTCCAACTGCAACACACCATCAACACCACCTTCAAAGCAGGCACCTTCCCAGATGACTGGAAGCGCGCCAAAGTCAGGCCCCTGCTCAGGAAACCCACGGCAGACCCCACTGACCTCAAAAACTACCGGCCCATCTCGCTTCTCCCCTTCGCAGCCAAAGTGGCAGAAAAAGCAGTCAACAGGGAACTGACACGATTCATCGAAGAACACGCCGTCCTCGACCCGTCCCAATCCGGATTCCGAGCTAACCACAGAACCGAGACTGCCCTACTCGCCGCCACAGATGACATCCGCACCCTCCTGGACCAGGGCCACTCCGCGGCCCTCATCCTCCTCGACCTGTCTGCAGCCTTTGACACCGTCTCTCATCGCACACTAATCACCAGACTACGCGAGGCCGGCATACAAGGAACTGCCCTAGACTGGATCCGCTCGTTCCTCACCGGAAGAAGCCAAAGGATCAGACTACCGCCCTTCCTCTCTGTCCCCACCGACATCACCTACAGAGTACCACAGGGGTCATCTCTAAGCCCGACCCTCTTCAATGTCTACATGGCCCCCCTCGCAGACATCGTCCGACAACACGGCCTCAACATTGTATCCTACGCCGACGACACCCAGCTCATCCTCTCCCTCACCAAAGACCCCACCACCGCTAAACTCAATTTCCAGAGAGGAATGCAAGAAGTGGCAGTCTGGATGACCAACAGCTGTCTAAAACTCAACGCCGAGAAAACAGAAGTCCTCGTCCTTGGAACCACCCCATCAGCATGGGACAACACCTGGTGGCCCACCACCCTCGGAAGCCCACCTACCCCCTCAGACCACGCAAAGAACCTCAGCATCATACTAGACTCATCACTCACCATGAACCGACAGGTCAACGCCGTCACCTCCAGCTGCTTCAACACCCTCCGCATTCTCCGAAAGACCTTCAAATGGATCCCCCCCAAATCGAGGAAAAGAGTCACCCACGCACTCATCACCAGCAAACTCGACTATGGCAACGCACTCTTCGCCAGCATCAACAAGTCCCTACTCCGCAAACTGCAAACAGTACAGAACCCCACGGCCAGACTCTTCCTCGGCATCCCCCGGCACGAACACATCAGCCAACACCTGCGGCGACTGCACTGGCTCCCCGTGGAGAAGAGAGTCACCTTCAAAATCCTCACCCACGCCTACAAGTGCCTGCACAACAACGGACCCAAATACCTCAACGACAGAATAAACTTCCACGTATCCAAAAGAAACCTGCGATCATCCAACCTCGCACTGGCCGAAACACCGCGGATCCACAGAGCCAGATCAGGCGGGAGATCATTCTCTCACATCGCAGCCAAGACCTGGAATGAGCTACCGGCAGACATCAGACGCGCCCCCTCCCTGAACACCTTCAGGAAGACCCTCAAGACCTGGCTCTTCAGCTGAACGGAGCGGCATACCCCCTCCCCCCCCCCCAGCGCCTTGAGACCCTCACGGGTGAGTAGCGCGCTTACAATCCCCCTGATTGATTGATTGATTGAAATAGAATCTAGAAAGGGGAGCAATGCAATTAAGTGGGTCTTTAAGCTTGGAATTGTAATTCCATTTATTTATTAGCTGATTTTCTTTGGCCTATTTCTTGGGGTCTGTTTGGGAGTATGTTTGGAAGTATGTTGGTTGTAAATTGACCTATTTTAGAAAAAGGTTGAGTGCAGTGCATAAGGTAGTAATGCAGGATAGACATATTGTGTGCAGCTTCAATAGAGCATACTGTTGCAGCGGAAGCATTGGGGATTTTTATCAGTTAATCTATCCACACCAACCACTATACCATAATCAGAAGCGTATCTCTAATGACGGGCCCATAATTCACTGTCATACAGTTAGCAATATCAAAGGTCCTCTGATGAATCTTTGGTAGAGCTAAAAGGGACTAAATAATGAAAGACAGAATGCTATTTCTCCACGAGGACCTACAATGAAGAAATATGCTAAACATTTGTCATTGTAAACATATCTAAATAACTCAATAACTCTGTAATAAAGACAAATACTATTCTTTTCTATTAGGTTTTCTTGTTATTTCATAATATGAATGGTCAAACACAAATACAATACAACTAGAATGTCATAAATTGGTTCATAGAATATAGAATAGATTTCACAATAATCATCACAGATCATTCCAAAAACATCAGAATATCAGGTATAGAGTAGTGAGAGAGAGAAAAACAACAATGAATCACCAGCTCACTTACAAAATGAAATACTAATGCACAGTGTGCAATTAGTCTGAAAGGCTAACCCCACAGCCGTTAGGGTATAGCAAAGGCAGCACCTCCAGCCGATGATGTGCAAATTCTCTTAGGAACAGCAGGATCTGCCAGCCAGAGAATCAGGAATCAGCACGGCATGCAGCAACCACGAACACAGGACAGGTCACCCTCCTTGTGAACGAGCCGAGGAACACTTTCGCACAGCAATCTTTATAGTACGTTACTTCCTTTCTTCTGCTAAAATGTTGCTTTCTCTCTCATCAGCAAGCCTCTCTATTGGTTATTCACGATGGTCCGATCATCTTCTGACAGTGACTTTACTATTATTTTCTAAACACTCTTTGTCTAAAAATTGTACAACTTCCAAGAGAGGAAGAAGGAAGAACCTAGATACATTTGTATACTAAATCTAGCAATAGTTACATTCATGTCATCTACAACCCTCGCCTAGACAGGAAAGAACTCTAAAAGACTTTTAGAAACAGGCTAAATATCTATACTTTTGAGGAAGCATGTGTATCAATTGAAGGTCAGGAGCACGGAAAAGCACATCCCCTAGCAATTCTTGGGGCCTACAGTATTTTAACAAAACAGAGAATAATTTCTAAAAGCATACACTACTTTCACGAAGAATAAAAGCAGATTCTTTGTCATTTATTTTCTGCAGTTAGGAAAACAGAATAATATTCAGTTAGCATTATTCTCATCATTGTTCAACTAAGAAAATCAACTTTCGTGCCTTGTGCACATTTAGGGGCCCATAAGGATGTCGGGCGGAAGCACTACCGCCGTGATGTCGGAGGCAAAAACCACCAGTTACCGTCCGCCCGCCGCGGCCCACACGCCCGCCCAATTAGGATGTGTAAAATCAGCCAAACACCGCCCGTAAGCCCGCGACGCCACCCGCCATCAAAGCGCGACCGTACACGTAGCGGCGCCAGCCAATGGAGGCACACCGTCCGACGAAATCACGTACCGCCCGGCGTACAAATTACGATGCCGCAAACAAACAGCTCCCCCGGCTAAGAGACACCGCACGAGATACCAAGGCGGAAACTCGACCGCTCGAGTACAGACACCAAAAAAGCGGCCCACCCCGATATGAATCCTGCACTCCAGGCCATCCCCATGCTGTACCTGATGCAGCACCTAGGAGTCAACGCGCCGCGGCGACGCAGGTAGGCAGACACACAACAAGGGCACGCAAACACCGCACACAGTGCAAGGGTGGAAAAACTGTACATGGCCCCCCCAGACACCCCTGTGTGGACAGGACACATCCACCACTGCACCCACAAATGTCACACCGGGCAAAATGAAACAACTCGCAACAACCGGGCACACACTACCCGGGACCAGGAACTGACGTCCCCGTCACGGCAACGCAGCGCAGCGGCGATGACGCAGCTACACATGCGCACAACGCAGAGGCCAACTACAGCGCCATGCATGGGCTGCACACAAATAAAACAGGCACACAACTACACACACCACACACCAGCCCCACCCTGAACGCACATGTCACGTGGCATTCCTGCATCAGTCATGTCCCCAACCGGCAACTCACAGGTGCCAACATGACGCCACACAAGTGTACCGAACAGGGCAGTGACGTCACGCCAAAATAGGACACACCCTTGTGTGCATAACATGGCGAAGCACACAGCGGCTGCGACATCACGCCGCAGAATATGTACCTCGTCCGCAAAAGGCACGCCAGTACCATACAAAAATACTAATACCATCCTGCACCCAATACCAATACATGCAATACGTAACATGAAAAAACCTGGGTGCCTGACAACAGGTGTTACCAATTACAACACACACACACAAGGCCCAACGTATAGCGGAAACGCAGCGTGCCGCCCACACACGGGAAAGAAGATAGCACTGAATGGCCTTCCATTCCCACTCTGAAACCACATTTCGACAAAACAAGCCGGAGAATACAGCCATTGTCCCAACAACAAGCCAAACAGAGGCATGCCGAGGAAACCGTCCAATGTGCAGATAGCGCACAACATGAAAGAAAGTTCTGACCACAAAAAAAAATAAGACCACTCCTCCATGTGGTTCACATGCAAGTAATCTGGAAGGAGTCAGACACCACTGACCTTGACCATTCATAGAAGCATGTGGGATGAGGACCTGTGTCCTCCGCACAAGCTACTATAACCCAAACCCTGCCTCCGTACGACTATTCCAGATTTCCCAGCATCGTCGGAGGGTGCACTCTGCTGACTGCACAGCCAGCTGGAGCACGCCATCACATCGCCCTGTAGCAAAATGGCAGTCGCACCACACCTACCCAACTACGCCGGACAGATGCAGCTCTACATGGACAGCCTGCTACAGATAGTGGGCTGTGAAAACCTGGCCATGCTGAACGTAAGTTACCGAGTAACTTACCGCATCGCAATGTTCAGCTGCGTCATCCCCGTCTTCTACTGTCGGAGGTGTCCCTTCCACTGTCCTGTGGATTTATGTCTCTCCAACCCGGCATGTCCAAAGGCGGACCTGGTACAACTGTTCGCCCCCTGGACGCACACATCAGGATCTGTTCAGTCTATGTGGGCATGGCGTATGTGGCTGCAATCGGACACACACTGCAATGGGACATGTGTGCCTCCACACAACGGATTCTGGATCACAGTTTCATCGAATGTCATCCAACATGTCCCATCAGGCTCCTACAAGGGACAACTTACGATGAACACATTGACAGCCACCATCCGCTTCATTGGATGGCATCCATGTATAACACCAATGCCATGGAAGCCCTGCTGGAAGGTATCGTATACCTGACAACCTGTCAATTCGTCGGGCCCCGACGCAATACCCCCAATTGAACAATGATGTTCAACACCGTACCTATGCTTGGCTTTCGCACAGACTGGGCAGTTACCTGTACAACAACTATACCATACAACCTGCAACAAACACCACACTATCAACTCCACTGACATGACATCGGACATTTTCGGGACATTCTCTCTGTTCCTCACCACATCCAATATCTCTGCATGAACAGGGGGAGGCAGAGGTATGGGACTTGTGTACAGTAACCACATGGACAATACTGCATGAACAACTATGCTATAATATGTATCCTGCGCACATGAACATATGCACCGGTCAGTGCACACTAATCTGTCAGCTGTATCACGTGAGAACTGTCACCTCACCTTTGTCTGTACTTCCGTGCCAGGACTTTTGCATGGACAACAAATGCATCCCCCAACAACATGACCCCAGTGAATGTGACATGTTCAGTAGCCACCACATTGCAACAACTAGTGACACGCTGCTGCATGCACGTAGGCTCATGCTCTGATGTCACCCCTCACGCACGTGTGTCGGAGTAAATACTGTAGTAAACCTGTACCATGGAACTGAGATGTACTGTACCTATGATGTCAAGCTGTCTCGTAGGCAAAATGATTACTGTCTGTGTCAAAGTCGAGAGCTCCTCAGTAACTAGCAAATGTACATTAGCATAGCAAGGGCAAGGCAGTTGTAACTCTGAAGCCCTCATTCCACAGTCAACAACTAATCACATCTACCCCTAACCCCTTTTGTATGTGTAATCATGCTAAGTAGATCCTCCACATGCATTTCGCTGCCAGTAGTGTCCACTATACTGCATCACAGAGGACGTAAGTCCAAATACATGGCTTGAAGCAAAAATGTGACTCCGCTGAATCATTTCACAAACACAAGTACGAATGAGAGAGGATGAGAGTGTGTGAAGTACACGACAGTCGTGAGATGACCATGTAGTCCACTGTCATTGGATGTCAACGCAAATGAGTAGCCGCAACAGTGGCCACAGTGCAATACCACAGCTCCTGGAGCAGGACTTGTCAGACTCTGAAGGTGCCCGAAAGATCATCACATCAACACTGACGGCCTGGTCAATACAAAGCACAGTCCTACACATGTCTACAATTTCCCACACAGTCTGACCACACACTCAGCAACCAAAAGTAGGAGCCACGCAAAAGCATGCCACAGCAATGCCTGTCAAAACACACACACGACATCAGTTTGGGTGGGCAGCACTGCACAATGAGTAAGAACTGCAGAAAATCTGACATGCACAATTGAACTATGCACAATCTTGACAGTGACACACCCTGCACACACACAACGTCTGAACCATAACAAGTAGGAGTCATCCTGAACTGCAAGGACACACCCACACACTGCATTCCGTGCAACATACAACACACACATCTCATCATATACACAGACCTCAACACGGTTACAAACATCCACCATGGGCCTGGGAAACATATGTGTGTAGTCGACATGGCCACAACACACACACACACCAATGCCACCCCAAACTCACACCACCCACACCACCCACCACCACCTCCCAAATGCACACATTGAGAGTAGGCCATGTGCCCAGGCACAATGCACATCACAAGACTAACATACACCTACACCGCTGGCCACACAGCAAGTAAGCTCACACATGCCCGCATACTCAGCGCATGCTGCCAGTCCACCTGTGGCTAGACTCACACCCTGTGCATTGCATGCACGCAAACATGACACGGATACATTTACCCAGAAATAACACCAAATACATGCAGTCAATCCGTTGCACAGAAAAGCAGATTCATCACACACACAAGTAGCAGAGTCTGAAAGAAGTGAAGTCCCTGCCACGTGTACAACACATTGGAATGTGAGACCAGACATTGCAATTGCTGAGGTCACATACACGGCATGTGCCCCACTTAACCAAGCACACACTGCAACAACTGCAATCATCAACTACACAGATACAACCGACTACAGGAACAACAGCATCCAGTCACAGATTACATCGACAGGCGGCATAACTCATCAACCCCAGGGACAGTGCCCAGTTCGATGTGCCGAGTAGTGACACATAGTGCCGCGGATGCAATGTGTGTTAGTGTGCCCTGCCATGGCCAGCCAACACTGCCATGGCAGTCACAATATCCATCACAGCCACCACTGTGTCAGAAGGAGATGTGTGAGTGTGCCTACCAATCTAACAGGATGCCAGAATGACTCGGTGCTGTGTGTGTGCTACGGGACAGTTGCAGGTCCGGCCCTGAGAGAGTAGCACAACTGTGGAAGACACACATGTGTCATGTGAAGCGGGAGTTACACTTGGCCCAGGTGGGTGGGTGTGACGGGTAGGTGCGCACATGCAATGTTGAAACACACTGTGTTGGGAGGATTCGGGAGCACTAGATTACCGCTGTCTTGGGCATTTGTAAAGACCACCTGTCTGGGGATGAATGTGAACACGTGTGTGCACAACAGGCGGCCACACGAAAGATGCTGCATCAGGTGTAGACGTCAGCCCACCCTCTGGGGACATGCTGGATACTGCTGTGCGTCCGCCAGGCCCTTGCCAAGGCACGCACATCCCCTGTCGACCAGGTGTAACCCCAACATCGTCCACCTGCACGGGCTATCTAGGGCACGGGATGGCAGTGGAGCATGGTGGGTGAGAGGTCATGGCGCGCTCCTCCTGGTCACATCACGCAGGCAACACATCCTCATTGTGCAGCATGGCACAAGTCAAATATAAGTAGTGGGGGACGCACACATCGCGCCCGGGAGTGACGTCACGGAAGGTGGCTCGCACCATCGCACTCATTGCCTATTTCCCCACACACGTTACATGCCATTGCAACAGAGAAGCCAGCGTGTGCACAAGCAGCTCCAAGCTCGCCCCAGAGAGGTCAAAGAGTGAATGTGTGGGTCCATTAGCTCCAGTTGGTCGCGGCCTGGGCCGCTAGGGCAGCTACAGCCTCTGTGTGTTGAAGGTGGTGTATCCGGACTGCGGAGCCTGTCATGCATTGTCAATGTTGTCCAGGTCTCAAGTCGGGGTACCACGCAGGTGGACGGCATCCCGCCACTGATTATACCGCGAGACAGACAACTCGTTCAAATGGACCCACACATACACTCTTTGGCCTCTCTGGTGCGAGCTCGGAGCTGCCTGTGCACGCGCTGGCTTCTCAGATGCAAACGCATATTGGGGTGAGCGAGGGGAGGCCATAAGTCTGACGGTGCAAGCCACCTTCCAACATGTCACATCCGGTCGGGACGTCAGCGTCCCCCCACTCCTCCGATTTAGGACTCGTGCACTGCTGCCATCAGATGTGCCACTCCCCAGGAGGGTGGGGAAAGGGTCAGGAATGTCAGTCTGAGATTGGCGCAGTTGAAGGCACACCTTCACTGGGGGTGACAACCATTGGACGGTCTGGTGTAGTCCACCCACGCGTACATGTGGGCCCTCCATCATCCATGTCTCCTGCGGCTAAGTGATGTCATGGGCAATGACGTAAGTGAGGAGAGCTGTCTGCCCCACGCACAGATGGCGCATCAGCTCAACAGACCCAGCACTGAGGGCAGCAGGGGTCACATGTGCAGGGGCAGCTGTGCCTGGTGTGAAGGACACCCTATCCTTCATCCCTGTGCCGACATGTGTTGCACCAGTGGAAGTGGATGGGAGGGCGGTCATTGGCCTCCGCGTGGCTGAAGAAGACCCAGAGTCCACGTCCCCTGTGTCATACAACATGGATGCATCACCTCAGTCCTCAGATAACGCCGAAATTGCCCACTGGGCCTGTGATTCATCCAGCACACGTCTAGCCCCTCCGAGGCGCAGGTCACAACTGTCTCACTCAGCAGCTGTGCAGCTGCTACATCCGAAGCCACCCCACTGTTGAGCGTCCCCTGTCCCTCAGCACCCAGGGGAGATGCCACATGAGAGAGAGCGAGGTGGTCCCACTCATCTGGCATCAATGACACAGACATGTGCAAGGGAAGCAGCACAGAACATACCCAAATCCACATGTTGCACGATACCTGTGCAATAGTATACAACCACCACAATCAACACCCAATGGCTGGCGTACAGGAAAGGAATCCGCGAATTAGTGCCACAAATGTAGTGCACATCGCACTACACACGGCCTGTGTCACCCTGCAACCATAGCCCCAACTCGCGTTGTGCACAACCACTATCCTGATGGTGGCAAGGATGACCACTATGTAATTAGGCCAAACACATACCTGCATGGAGCAGAATGGGAAACTACTCACACAGACTGCAACCTGACAGCCCACAATGGCCATGAGCCCATGCCATCCACCTGTCGTTCACACGAGCACAACTGTTGTTGCACGGTGTGCCGGATGTGCAAGTACCAGAGACATGAGGTGAGGCATCGCACACATATGTCCGACCGATATCAGAGTAGGCACAGTGCCCCTAACATACATGTGAATAGCCACTCCAGCCTACTACAGGTTGTACCTGAGGGCTACGACTCCGAGTGCATTGGGAATGCAGAGTGCCCTAATTGCATCTTAAGCCTCAGGACTAGCATATGCATGTCAGATGCACACAGCACAGACTACAGTTACTACACACTGCATCACAAAACAAACATCACATTACCCAGATCATGGGTAGGCTGTGGACACATGCTGCCTCTCACAGCAAAAGACACCATCCCACAAGACTGTAAACTTGCTTGCTGCTGATGCCCCAACAAACGTGCATCCAGCACAGGCCGTGTGACTGTCAAGATGCAGAACATTACTGGTGAAATGCAGCACCGTGCTAACCTGACAATACGAGGGGGCATCCCCCGATCCGTCAACGCCACGTAGTGGCCCATACGGCAGATGCTGTCACACCCTTTGTGGAATTGGCTGCACTGGCGGTCACACACACAAAGGCATCAACTTGGTAGCAATGGCTCCTCACAAGTCCTTGGGCTGGAGGAATTCCAACTGCAGGGATGGTGCACAGGAGGCTTGGAATGTCACTAATGCACTTCTCAACATCACACACATCCACCAATCACAGTGGCATGCTGCTGACCCATCCCAAATACTCCGAGACGTGCAACAGAGCCAGGAAGTAATCGGACATGGCCTAACAGCATGTGTACACCACAACGTGAATGCATGCTGCTGGGAGTGTGTACACAGTACCTGTCCAACCCATTCACATGCAGGTTGACAGCACATCGAGCAATGTGTAGCCTGTCCACATCTACTGTCCATTGTCAGGTGGACCTACACAAAGATCACAAGGCAACACATCTGTGTGGGTGTACCCACTGTGTCCAACACTGCGCAACCATCAACATACTCGCCCTGTGCATGGCCCACCCCGCAATGGAGGTCACATTCTGTGCCACTATCTCTCACACACATCCCTATCACGAGGCATGGTGTGTCCAATCGACAGTGCTGAGTTAGCGCTTTTCCGGAGGGTCCTGAACAGAAGACACATGTAACCCACTGGGCAGTCTGTGTTGTCACCTACTGGCATTGTGCAGTCAATGTGCAGCCCAGGCCTGCTGGGACTGAGAAGGGCAGCATGGCCCCAGCCTGCCATTCTCACGAGCAACAAGTGCTCTGAGACCTGCATTGCCAATTGGCTGTGTCACTGGATGTCTGACATGAAGTTGCCATGTACCACCACTCTGGAAGGACAGACATGGCAAAGCGCCCGAGAGCTCACATACCCCTGCCACCTGCAGTAAGCATGGTGAGCAGTGCATGTTGGAACCCCACAGGCTCTGACTCATGGTGCTGCGGATCAACGACATGTGTGTCCCCCACATGCACTCCCACACACACTGTGGTTGTCTCACACACACAACTTTTGCAAGGGATAGCCATGTGCAGTGTGCATGGAGCTCGGAATCCAGGATCTCCAGCTCCTCGCTGGTGAGTGGACCTGGACATATCTTCAGCGTCATCGACGTTAAGGTGGACAGGTGGCAGCAGCAGGTGTTGTTGAGGGATGCCAGGCTGCAGTCCCTGGTAGCTGTGGTAATGCCGGTCTCACTCCCACAGTCATATAGCCCCCTGGGGCAGTTTCAGTGGGTCCAAGCCGCTGCAATTGGTGTACCGTGTCTGCCTGCTTAAATTGCAGACGATGGCCTTCTTCCAGCTGGCCCGTGACGCTTTCCTCCATTGCGGGACACACAGGGTGCAACCGCGAGGGCCATTGGAGTTGGCCGTAAGGGCCTGGCCCATGGCGGGTACAGTCCGCTGATGCCATGTGCACTACACAGTATGATGTGCGCAATGCATCTGCAGGTGTGGCCATGACTTGTGTGTGGGAGCAGGTCCACACTGGCCAGGGCCACAACATGCTGTGCACATGGGCAGGGACGGCCAGTGCTCAGCCTCCACATGTCTGTTGCCACATCATCATGTACACATTGGCATGGGAGCATGGGACATGCATATGCACACACATGCCATCTTTCACTATGCACATCTCCCACTTGGCACGTGCTACGTTACGTGTCACTTGTGATGTGTATTTGCAATCACACAGCTGTGTTGTCATGGAGCTGTCAATGTGTACACCTGTCAATGTGTTTTGGAGGTGTGATCCGTACAGTGCTGTACATAGGGTGAAGTAGGGACATCAATGACTGTCTCATATCCCCTTGTGCAACAGGACCCACTTGTTTTTGCCGCTCAGCCTGTGTCCATTGCATTGTTGGTGTGTGCCATACTCACCCAGCCTCGGAAGCTGTGTCAGGCACAGCAGCTAGTTATATTGCCGTGGTGTTGCCGCTTCCCAAATATGCAGTCTGATATCATCGTCATGCCTTACAAGTTATTAAGGCCTAAATCCCCATGTGCATGCTCATAGCAATGGTTTGTGTCACTGCTCATTGCTATTGGTAAGGGGACCTGTGTAAGTGTATTGTGGCTGTGCTGTCCCTACTTGTCAGCTGTTCTGTGATTCAATTGCTTGGTCAGTCATTTTTGTTTTGTGTTTGTGAAAATGCCATGTGGCGTGTTGCTTTGACATGTGTCCACTTCCATCTATCCTAGGAGGAGACCAAACATACATCGCCCCTACCAATTGCTGGCAGACATGGAGGACGTGGAGGTAATCCGGAAATTCCGTCTGGACCGACCCACCCTGCATCGCCTATGTGCCTTGTTGGAACCCCACCTCCGTCCTCGCAGGGTGTATCCAACTGCATTTACCCCCACGGCTAAGGTGATGGCTGCACTGCATTTCTTCGCCACTGGGTCATTCCAACACACAGTGGGCAGTGGAAGTGGGATGTCCCAGCCCATGTTCAGCATGGTGCTACGGGATGTACTGTCAGCTATGATGCTGTACAGGAACCGGTACATCCGATTCCCCAGGGCTCGTGAATTGGCGGCAGTGAAGGGTGCTTTCTATGCCCTTGGACGGATCCCCCACGTTGTTGGTGCAATTGATTGCACCCATGTTGGTCTTGTAGCACCACAGGCCATGGAGCACATATATAGGAATCGGAAGCACTTCCACTCCCTGAATGTGCAAGTGGTGTGCCTTGCGGACATGGTCATTACACACGTGTGTGCGAAGTTTCCAGGATCGGCCCATGACTCGAACATCATGCGCAACAGCATCCTACCACGTCTGATGACCAATCTGCAACCGGACCGTGCTTGGATTGTTGGTGAGTATGTGTACTCGTGTAGCGTGCCTGGTGTGCGATGCTGTCTTGGGGACAGTTGGAATTGCAACTAATCTCGGTATTCCTCACACCCAGGTGACTCTGCTTATCCGAATGGGTCTTGGCTGCTCAGCCCATTACGTCATCCTCGGACACCAGCTGATGTCCGCTACAATGAGGCACATGGCAGGGCCAGACGCGTGGTGGAGCGGACTTTTGGCCTCCTGAAGTCCAGATTCAGATGCCTGGACCGCACCGGGGGTGCACTGGCGTACTCCCCACAGAAGGTGTGCCAGATAGTTGTGGTATGCTGCATGCTGCACAATCTGGCTATTCGCAAGCAGATCCCCCTAATAGTGGATGACGGTGATCAGCCCGGGCCCCCGCCTGCAGACCAGGACGGGTCCAGTGACGAGGACAGTGGAGAGGAGGAAGCTGTGAATGTGCGTCAGCAGCTCATCGCCCGCTACTTCACTTGACGGTGAGTGACCATGTACTACGGCTGATGTAGCTGTAGTTGTGCAGGTGTATGTGTGCATTGTGACGGAGGCCTTTTGTTCACTGAGTGCTGTGTGGCAATGGTCCATGTCCAGGGTAGTATGCCACTGACAGTGGCTGTGGCATTGTGCCCCGTTGCTCTGTGAGATGTGTGTACATTGCTTGTAGTTGGTGACAAGTACTGTGTGATGGGTGTGTGACACACTAATTGAATGGACTCTTGTTCTGATTTTCACCCCTAGGTCCCTACAACATCTCCTGGCCTATCTACATGCCACACAGCAGAGGCATTCCTGCTCATGGTGGCGGTTGCACATCGTTGATTAAACCCAGGGCACATGAAGCAGATTGTGATCAAGGTGTATTTATTTACAGCGGTGACATGTGATTGTGTGCAAGGTGATGACAGAAGTGTTGCATGCTGTGACAATGAGTTGACAGACATGGCTGCGTGATGGTCAAGGTGTACCCATGAAGTTCTATGTCCACAGTCCAACAGACACATGCCATTCACATGGCAGTGTGGGGTAGGATCGTAGTCAAAGTCAGTGCAGTTGGTGGTCAGGGTGGCTGGCTGACTCACTGGCGTTTGGAGCGTGCATAGTCCTCTCTGGACACCTGTTTCCTCTTCGGATGGCCCCTTCCACGTTTGGTAGGGGGGAGTTGTGTTGGTGGGCTGCTGGTGGTGGCTGAGGACTGCTCACTCGCTGTGGACGCAGGGGAACTAGATGTTGCACGACCCTGCGCCACAGCACCTGGTGGCGGCGGTGGTGTGGCTGGCCTTGCTTGGGCCCTCCCCACCACCACCAGCTGGCCCATGAGGTCCACAAGTTGGTCCATACGGGTCACGAATTGGCCCATATGGGCGTCCATGGACCTCAACACCCCAAGGACCTCCCGCGTGTCGGCAGCCGACCTGGCCCATTGTCCTTGGTCCTCTTCATAGGCCCCAAGGACTCTTGAGATTTGCGGCAGGGCTTGGCTCCCAGGCTCAGATGGCGTTGGCCTGACTCTGCTCCTCCCACCAGTACTGCTGCCACCGACCAGCCCACTCGCCACATTGGTCACCACGGTCCTCTGTCTGGCTCCCAGGGTCGAGCGCGATGGGCGTGCCACCCCTTGCGCAGGTGCTGTGGCCAGGGATGGCGTGGTGGTGGTGGTGGTGGTTGTTGCGGCGGTGGTGGTGGCAGCAATGACCGTGGCAGCAGGGGTCTGTGACTGGTCAGCAGCCCTGGGTGATGTGTTGGTGGGTAGGAGGGGCCCTGGGGAGCGGTTGGGCCCTGCCACTCCAGACGGGCCTGCTCGGTGGTCCTCGTCCGAAGAGGTGTCCAGGTCTTCTACATCCGTGAGTCTGGGTCGGGGGCTTGCGGACTGGCTGTGCTGGCTGCTGTCTCCCTCTCCAGCATCCAGCTGTTCGGCACCTGTGGGGAGAATGAGATAGGTTATTGTGTTGCACCTTGCAAAGTTTGTATTGGTTGTCTGACATTCACAGTTCGTGCACTGTCGTGCACAGGTTTCCCAGTGGCATGTGTGTGGATGTACGATGTGTGTATGCGTGGGCAAGGCAATGGAACTGTGTGTTGTGTTCATGTGGCATGGGACGGATTAGCAATGACAATCAGTGTGTGTTGCTGTACTCCTACATTTTGTGGCTTGGGTGTATGCGGGCTCCAGACCCATCGACGCTTTTGAGGTGAAATATGGTTTTGGGGTTCAAATGGAACGCTTAGAAACGCAGATGGCAAAAGGGGTTCAGCCCCCTCAACGCTTTTGAGGTGAAATATGGTTTTGGGGTTCAAATGGAACGCTTAGAAACGCAGATGGCAAAGGGGGTACAGCCCCCTCAACGCTTTTGAGGTGAAATATGGTTTTGGGGTTCAAATGGAACGCTTAGAAACGCAGATGGCAGAAGGGGTACAGCCCCCTCAACGCTTTTGAGGTGAAATATGGTTTTGGGGTTCAAATGGAACGCTTAGAAACGCAGATGGCAAAAGGGGTACAGCCCCCTCAACGCTTATGAGGTGAAATATGGTTTTGGGGTTCAAATGGAACGCTTAGAAACGCAGATGGCAAAAGGGGGTACAGCCCCCTCAACGCTTTTGAGGTGAAATATGGTTTTGGGGTTCAAATGGAACGCTTAGTAACGCAGATGGCAAAAGGGGGTACAGCCCCCTCAACGCTTTTGAGGTGAAATATGGTTTTGGGGTACATACTGTGACATATGGGTGCAGAACGGGACATGTGTTTTGGCAACATGACAGTGCAGAGACAAAGATGTGTGTATGTCTGACATCCCCAGCATATCTGCTCACTGTTATCATTTATGGACATTACACTGCAAGCATTGTAGTGAGTGAGTGATGGTTGTGTGCCACACGACGTATTGCAGATGGGCCAATTCCTTGGTGTGCGTGCTACCCTCGGCCATGTGCAGCAATGCAGTGCTCTTGGGGTGTTGACTATATTATGTATGTTGTAAATCAGTGTGATGTGCGCTTCAGTCACTGCTGACACATTATTTGTGATGGGCAGGTATCTTTGCAGAACTACTGTATTAGGGCCAGCTGTTCCGATGACATACCTTTCATGACACTGGGGCTGACAGATGAGATGGATGGTATGTTGGATGTGCATTGTGTGGCTGTGTGTTTCATGGGTCCAGTGGTGTTTATGTGCATTACTGGGGTTCCACGCTGTTAGTTCTAGACAGGTTAGACTTACATGGGCGATGTTGTACGTTGTGTGGGGAACAGGCAGTAACGACTACATGGACAGGACTTCGATGGTGTTGCTGATGTGTGTGATGAGTGGCACAGTGCCCGCCGTGTGGGTCAGTACTCCAGTGGGACTTGTGCATGCAGACGTGGCTCCATGGGTGTTGCTGTATTTGTGATGGCTCATGTGGGCTATGACTCTGTAATACATGTCCGTGTGCACATTGGTCACATGATTATGACAGGGAGCAGTGCTGCGTGTTCCTCTGCTACGTGACATTTCCCAAATGTTAGTCGTAATACTGTCCTCATGCCTACAGACACCCCGCCCTGTACAGTACTCTACCTACTTGTTGGTTTGGAGGGCGCAATGCAATGGATGCCTTATGGTACTGGGAGGGAGGGGTGCTCCATCTTGCTGGTCTGTGGGAGTGGGGGCAGTGTTGTGAGTTGTGGTGATGGCTTACCACCCACAGAAACCCCTCCATGTATGGTAAGATATCTACCTGTCGGCTGAAGGTGTGCACTGCAGTGGCTGACACATGGGTGTGGGCTGTGCTCCACCTTGCTGTGCTGTAGGACTGGGGGCCTGGTGGGTGTTGTACTTCAGCTGTCCCCCCTCCGACCCACTGACTTTGTGTTCCGGCTACTTTACCTGTTACTTGTCGGTTAGTGCAGCTATGGCTGACACATGAGTGTGGGTGTGGGGAGTGCTCCTTCTGGCGCATCTGGAGTACAAGGGGACCTGGTGGGAGTTGCGGTGCTGGCTGACTGTACACATGCCCCCATGGTTTTGTTAGTTAGTCTGTTGCATGTGTGAGTGATGTCTTGTGTATTGTGTACTAGACATGGGGGTGTTTGTCCCTCAGAGCTATGGCATAGTGGTAGTGCATGTGAGTACATAGCGGTGTGCTGGTATACATTTGTTTGTACTTACCAGCCTCCACTCCCCCTGGTATTCCGGTGAGACTCTCCGGATGTAGGATGCCTCGCACCTTCTCCTCCCATGCCTTGAAGGTCTTAAATAGCGCGGGATTTCCTCCGCCAGTCCTGTCAGCCAGCTGCCGATTCTTGGTCTCCTTCTTTTTGACCACTCTTTTCATGTCGTGCCACCTCTTGGTGATTTCGGCTCTGTTGCGTGGCACGTTCCCGACTGCATTGACCTGGTCTACGATCCTGCTCCACAACCGGTTTCTGGTGGCTAGTGGTGTCTGTTGGACCTGGTTCCCATAGATTTGTGGGTGCACCTTGATGATCTTGTTGACCATGACCGTCAGCTCAGTGGAAGTGAACTTGGGCATTCTCTGTGCTGCCATGGTGTGTGGTTTTGTGTTTGTGGTGCTGGTGCGGTGTGTGTGTGTGGTGTGTGATGTGCAGGGGGTTTGTGGGGCCGGTGTTTGGTGGTGGTGGTGGTGGTGGTGGTGATGGGTGCGTGTCTGGGGTGTGCTCCTGTCCTTTCTGTCTCGCTGTGTTCTGTGCTCTCGTCCTCAGTTTGTAGTGTTGCAAGGGATTGTGGTCTGTGAAGGGGCTGCATTTGTACTTACCTATGTGGGTGTGTCATGATGTGCTGTTGTTTTCAGGTGTGTTGTGGCTGGTGTTCTGGGATTTGTAGTTTATTTGTTTGTCCGGGGGGATGTGTTTTCGGGATGTGTACTGTGTTTGGGTATTTGGGCGTGGCTTGCTGTGTGGACTTGTTGGCCATGTTGTGTGTGTTTATTTGGTCCGCGGATGGTTTCTGTGCAGGGACGTGGCCGCCAGGGCTTCTGCCGTGTCCATTTTCATCACTGTTGTTTACGATGGCGGGCGGTGTATTTGTGGATTTGCTGCGCTCATGTCGGGAAGATCCTAATTTCACGGCCGGTGTCTCGGTAGTCAGGGCGGGCGGTTTTGGGTTGTCGTGCGGGTTTGCGTCCGTGGCGGACGGATGGACTTCGACTCGGACATAGACGGGCGGTATTTTGTGTGTTTTTTCCGCCGCGGGCGGTGTTCGCTCGCGACATCGTGATTGCTCGGTCGGTATTCAGACGGTGTAGGCAGGCGGTTTTTTACCGCTATGGTAGATGGCGGATTTTATTCCGCCCGGTATCGTAATGGACACCTTAATGTGTTGTACACTCTCTTTTAAAATATTAGTGAAAACCACACGTTTTGTTAATAAACATGCACTAGGTGAATTTCATCGAGCAGATTTTATTTAAAAAAATCATGCTCCATCAAAACCAATGGATGCTGCAAAAAGTGTGAGAGACAGATGCAGCCAGGTGTCAGGGTTTCACCAAACTGTATGCTGATGACGACCCATACTTTCTTCACACTCCTGTCCTGATATTTTGATGATAAAAGCGGCAAAGGCAGGATGTAGGGAAAATAATGGAAGATTTTGAGAGAGGTACAGCACAGTGCCTCCTTTAAAATGGTTGAGCACTGGATAGAGGCTCCGTCATTAAGTCAGATACTCACGGTAGGTATTCTTGCACCCCCTCAAAAGGTCTTAAAGGTACAAGAAAAAACATCATAAAGTGACAATTGTTTAGGACAAGTTATAGTTAATAGCACATAGACAAAAATAACATACCAGGACGCGCATATCGGCGCTTGTTACCTGCCGTGAGGGGAACGGCCAGAGAGTTCACCGCTTTGCCGTGAGGGGAACGGCTTGGGAAACATCATCGCTTTGCCGTGAGGGGAACGGCCTACATTTCCCATTAGCCCCTGCCTGGCGCGGGAAGCTGCGTCACGTTAGCGCCTCCAGCCTCCAGCCCCATCAAAGCGCTGCTGCCCTTCCGCAGCGCGGGACGCGCATATCGGCGCTTGTTACCTGCCGTGAGGGGAACGGCCAGAGAGTTCACCGCTTTGCCGTGAGGGGAACGGCTTGGGAAACATCATCGCTTTGCCGTGAGGGGAACGGCCTACATTTCCCATTAGCCCCTGCCTGGCGCGGGGAAGCTGCGTCACGTTAGCGCCTCCAGCCCCATCAAAAGCGCTGCTGCCCTTCCGCAGCGCGGGACGCGCATATCGGCGCTTGTTACCTGCCGTGAGGGGAACGGCCAGAGAGTTCACCGCTTTGCCGTGCGGGGAACGGCTTGGGAAACATCATCGCTTTGCCGTGAGGGGAACGGCCTACATTTCCCATTAGCCCCTGCCTGGCGCGGGGAAGCTGCGTCACGTTAGCGCCTCCAGCCCCATCAAAAGCGCTGCTGCCCTTCCGCAGCACGGGACGCGCATATCGGCGCTTTTAACCTGCCGTGAGGGGAACGGCCAGAGAGTTCACCGCTTTGCCGTGAGGGGAACGGCTTGGGAAACATCATCGCTTTGCCGTGAGGGGAACGGCCTACATTTCCCATTAGCCCCTGCCTGGCGCGGGAAGCTGCGTCACGTTAGCGCCTCCAGCCTCCAGCCCCATCAAAAGCGCTGCTGCCCTTCCGCAGCGCGGGACGCGCATATCGGCGCTTGTTACCTGCCGTGAGGGAACGGCCAGAGAGTTCACCGCTTTGCCGTGAGGGGAACGGCTTGGGAAACATCATCGCTTTGCCGTGAGTGGAACGGCCTACATTTCCCTTTAGCCCCTGCCTGGCGCGGGGAAGCTGCGTCACGTTAGCGCCTCCAGCCTCCAGCCCCATCAAAAGCGCTGCTGCCCTTCCGCAGCGCGGGACGCGCGCGGGCAGCGCCCGGGCGAAGCCCGGGCCAAGGGCGGGCCCGTCCTTGCCCGTCATTGCCAGGAAGAGGCAGGGCAGGGCCAATCCCCTTGGTCCCAAGCATTTGAATCATTTACGCGGAGGCAATTGTACCTGAGAATCCATATGGGAGATCGCAGTCGTTTATAGAGCGATTATTACTGGGCTGGCCGTGAGTATTCAGGCCTGTGTTGACCCCCATCGTGAACTGGTATATGGCTGTGGTGTTTCCTATTGACATTTCTATGATATATCCGGACTCTTTTTAAATCTTTATATGGTGATATCATACTTATATACTGCATTTTATTAGTCTACTGTTCCACCTGGTGCACTTTATATGACATTTTCTCTGTGGTTTTGCACAAGCACTTTGCACAAGCACTTTGAAATTTGGCTGTATAATTATCTTTTTAAACTTAGGCCCATTTTTAAGATTTAGTACTGTGATATATGTGATATATATGATCTTATTCTTTATTTCTACTGATTTTTATTGATTTTTACTGATACTATTCTGTACTTTGCTACGGCCCCCCATTATAAGTTTTATATATTATACTTAGCATTTTTAGATTTGTATTTTGTATTTTGTATTTGCACTACTTTTATCTTGAGGTGTGAATAACATATTTATATCATCTACTACTAAAATGTCGAAACGTAAACCACAAAAACATCATAAAAGCGTGATTGATCCTCCATGTATTACCATTGATTCCTACCTAGTACGGGCAGTAAGTGTGATTAATGATGAGATAGATAGGACAGAACGCCGCCTTTCAATAGGTATAGGATCAGTGAATGAGGAAATAGATGGGCATGATTCTGGGACTACCCACGTAATTGAAGACACTTTTAATACTGAGCAAACATCTAACCCCGAGGGAAAAGGGAACGTGGGAATCCTTGATAAAGATTTAGTATTAGTACCTAGTGGACAGCGGCAAAACTCACCAATTGGCTCGCCGTCCCCGAAAAGGAAAAGGGGATGCAGAACTAGCCAGGCAAAAGTAGCGATTCCTAACATAAGCAAAAAGGGACACGTAAGAAATACAATGGCTAAGACACCAGGAATCTGTGCTGATCCACAACCCCTACCAAAAGAGCAAATGGACCATATAGTTATCCAGCTTAACCATAAAATAGAGGCCTGTATTAGACCTCTTCTTGATAAAATAGATCACCTTAATGGAGAGGTCACTAGACTTAGTGACCTAATAATTCAAATTAGTAATAACCAAAGGGTGAACATCAATGATGCCCAAGGGGGCATATTAAATCAAGATGAACAGGGTATAATGTGCCCCAAATTACCAGCTGGTAACTGTAATGAAGGAAGTAATGAGGCTGTGCCTAATTCAAATAATTCAAATAATGACCAGCCACAAACGGGCTCAAGGAAGATTGTGAATAGGAGTAATCAATCATGCACCAAAAGAGGAGAAAGATTAGATGGAGTAGAGCAGATCAAGACCCCAGAAGAACTAAAAGGGAATAGGGAAAGAAGTGGAAGATCAGAAATACCTATTAATCTACCCCCAGAGTGTTGCCCATATGTTGCAGTTATGGTAAATGTACCTCAACTAGAGCTAGGCCAAAAGAGACGGACCAAGCTTTAAAAAATAAAGTGATTAATTGGTTAGGTAAGCATTGTGGGTACCCCGTGGAAAAAGCGGAACAGATTCTCCTAACCATTGGATCTCAAAGAAAGTTATTACAGGGAGACTGTATTATTATTAATTTTAGAAAACCGGATTGGGCTAGGACTTCCTTAGAGAGAGGGGTCCCTAACAACCTTAACGATCCTGGTATATCGCTGCTACCATTAGGTTTTTTTTATAGCCACTTAAGTCCGGCATATATTAGAGTAAGAGATGAGGAGCACTGGAGAGTATATCCAGCAAGGCCGGCATACCCACAATGGGCTTTACCCACTTTTAACAGATTTTTACCACTTAGCTCCCTGGATGCTAATGATTGACAAACAATAGGGATGAGGTGGTGTGGGGAGGAAAGACAGAAGGGTCAGCAAGGAAAGGACCTAATGGGGGTAGGATCCAAATTAGAAAGTGAGTCAACACCCTCAACATCTAATTTAACTATGTCAATGGCGTGCCTTGAGGGTATTGGATTGCATGAGTGTTGTACAATATATACAGATAATGTAGCTACACAAGGGATACTCCCAGATGAAAACAAAGGGCATTTTATGGAATCAGCTATAAACTTGTTACCCTCAAATCTAATTAATATTGAGGGCGACTCTGATATGTATATAAATGAACGATCCACTAATGGCGAGGAGAACCCGACAGAGAGGGGTTATACAATTGCTACATGGAACATAGCTGGTTTGGGAAATAAATTGTATACACTGGGTTGGTCGGATTTTGTTAGCAAACTTGACATTCTCTGCCTCCAAGAAACTTGGAGTACTGCCCCCATTTACATTGAAGGGTTCACTTCTTATAACTTATTAGCTAATCCCTCAATGGCCGGAAGAGCAAAAGGTGGATTGTTAATACTTCTGTCAAACAAATTACCGGTGGTAGTAAAAAGGTTATTAATGTGGATTATTACTCCCAGCTATTATGGTTGCACCACAATGACGATCGGGATGTTTTATTGATTAATTTTTATAATAATTTATTTGACTCATCACGACATATTGTAATTACTGACATAGAAAAAGAAATAGAGAAGCTGGTCACAACTGTAAATGTTAATTTTGCTATTCTATGGCTTGGGGATTTTAATATTTAAACCTGCGCTCAGTCTATGACTAAAGTCTGTGGGTATAGGAATGATGTAGGGGATGATCTTTTACACTTCCCTCACAACATTTATGGTACCACCCTAAACCAGGTCATGGTGAAGTATGACCTTGAAGTGATGCTGAGTGGGCAAAATGAGAATGGAGATAGGATACCTACTTTTATTGGAAGAAATGCTAACACCACTATTGACCACATCTTAGTATCGGCAAATATTCTACACTTATGTTCTACTCCCTCTATAGTTGAATTTTTACTTAGTGATCATAATTGTATCACAATGTCTTTGAATGTGTGGGGTAAAAAATTGTAACCGATCAAACTGCTATTGATAATATTGCATTGTGTAGACCTAATGGTACAAGGATTAGATAGAAAGGTTCTAATTCTAACACTATTTTAAAAAAGATTATCCTAGGATGTGGTAAGGAGATATTCGATAGTCTTGCAGTTGAGGTGGAACCAACATTGATGTTAATTAATTTTTGTAGAATTAATGTTTTTATTGACAAGTGTTTTACCATCCAGGTAAAGGGGACACAAAAGCAGAAGATGGGCTGGTTTAACCATTCTTGTACTAACTCACTGAATATGCTAAAAGTAGCACTCACTAATAGACCAAGGGACAAAGTGTTAGTGAAGAATTTAAGATTGGACTATAAAATAGCATTAAAATTAAGGAGGAAGGAATTACAAGAGGAAGCCTGGGGAACCTTTCTATGGCAGCTGCGACATCCAACAATAAGTTATTTTGGGATACTGTTAATTCAACGTTCCTGAAAGATGACTCGTACCCAGAAATTTTTTGCCATGTAAATTGTGAAGAATGGGTGACACACTTTTCTAATATTTTTAATCCATGTAACGAACCGCTAGACGGGCCCACAGATTATGCAAAATGGCCTACTATCCCGCTAAATATCACACTTAGCGAGGTAGAGTTAGGCATCAGAGGAAGTAAAGGGGCAAAGCACCAGGCCCGGACGGGGTACCCATAGACGTTTATAAATCAGTACCAAAATTATGGGGTCCGATACTCACGAGAGTTTTTAATGCAGCAGTTACAGAAGGCCCCCGAGGTCGTGGGGTCAATCTGTTATAATCCCAGTTTATAAAAAAGGAGACAAATCGGATGCTAGAAATTACCGACCGATCTCCCTACTGGACTCTTCAGTGAAGGTTATGAGCAGGGTTCTTCTGGTAAGATTGGACGAATGGGTCAGGGAAAACGATATTTTAGCTAAATCACAATATGGTTTTAGAAAGGGGCTGGGTACGTTGGAACAGTGTCTTAATTTGGAACTTTTAATTGGAAAATATACACGAGCAAAACAAGGGGGACTTTACTTATGTTTTGCTGATTTGAGCAGCGCTTTTGACCTTGTGGATCATACTTTGTTATGGCCAGTTTTACTCAACCTAGGGGCCCCGGAGTCTATTATCTACTTTCTTGCTAGACTGTATGAAAAATTATCAAGTAGAGTTCGGTATGGTCATCAGGGTGCTTGTACCCCGAACTTTAAGGTCAAACGCGGTATCCGCCAAGGCTGTGTCTTAGCGCCATTACTTTTTATTCTATTTATTAATGAAGTAGACGCAGTCCTTAAACTAATACCGGCGGATGCTCCACAAGTAGATAGACAGAATATACCAGTACTGCTTTATGTAGACGATGCGGTGCTCCTATCTCGGACCCCGCTAGGCCTACAACGATTACTGAATGGGTTTACTGATTTTATTAAGGGGAGAAAGATGTTAATAAATAAAGCCAAAACATATATTATGGTCTGTGGGAAAAAACCTAATAAAATAAAACAATTTTTTATAGAGGAAACAAGAGTGGAACAAGTTGATACCTTTTGTTACTTAGGGATAACCTTTTCTGCTAATGGTAAGTGGTCATCTGAAATATCTAATGTACAAATGAAAATGACCAAAAGTATATATGGGATTTTTAGATTTGCTGCCAAATTAGGAGACCGACGCATTAAAGATATGATCGATATTTATAAAGCTCGATGTGTCTCCATTGCATTATATGGAGCAGGACTATGGGGTAATTACCCTTGTCCAGATTTAAAAACAGAGGAAAATATCTTCTTAAAAAAATTATTATGCCTCCCTAAATCAGCGTCTACAGAGTTGGTTCATCGGGAAACAGGAATTGAATATTTGACAGATCTGATTGCATTAAGACCTCTTTTGTTTTGGAGGTCAATCTGGGCGAAAGAAGAAACCCTGTTTACACAAATAATAATCAAGGACTGTATGCGATTGGATAACTGTCTCAAGATCCCTTGGTTAAAATATATAGTAAACACCACTAGTGAACTATTTAAGATAAGAACCCTGGATAACCCAATGGAGGTCTTAGATTTTTCCAAACAAGAGATGAGGTATATATTTTTGGCACAAAGTAAGGAGGATAGGTTGAGACAAGTGGAGTTACAATCTACCTACCAGCAATACCAACTGCATATAGACACCTTTGGGTATCAAAGTTATTTGACATTAGTAACAAGATCGTCCCATCGATTTGTATTGACAAGGATGAGACTGGGCCTTGTACACCATTTAGTGGCATTTCCAGAAATGAAACAGTACCCAGCCACTCCATGCCCGTGTGACAATCGCACAAAGCAAAGCACTCCGCACTTTCTACTTTTTTGTGAATTGTATTCTAATTTTAGATTTGTATATTTAAAACCATTGTTCAAGAAATATAATGTTACAACTTTTAATGCAGCTATGAGTCTAATGTTTACACTTAAAGAGCCGGATATCTGTTTTTCTGTAGCAATGTTCATTTTAAAGTCAATTTATGCACGGAAAAGCATGGTTTTTTAAAGTATTTTAATGGAATTACATTTTTGTATTCTTGAATTATATTAAAGTAAACTTCCTTTAGAAAATGGATGTCATTATATAAATGTGTATGTACATTCACTTTTATGGTTGTTTTTTTATAACCGAATAAAGCTTTTCTGAACTGAACTGAACATACCAGTCTCCACAGTAGCAATAATGGTGACAAGTCAGTAGGGAGTACATGGATACTGAACCTGCAGTCTGGGAAACTGGTAACAGAAGGGAAGACAGGATCCAGTGCAGACAACAGAAACTGAAGACTGGAGAGTGTCAAATTGGAGCACCACCAGAAACTGGACCTGAAGGAAGGATAAAGGAGGGAAAATTGAAGAAACAACAAAGGTGTGGCTTGGGAGGCCAGGTGAAAACTTGTTTGACTGCAAAATGCCTGAGATAAGCATGATTTGTTGCCAGGCACCGTGTTTTTACCTTTAAGCATTCTCATACTGCTTCTGCCAGTTTTGCCCCAAAAGGCCATGTGGTGACCAAGAAGTGACACTACTCTTTTCTTTGGTGGTGACCATGATTGTAGTTGTTATCTCTGCAATACAAACTCACTCTCTCTCTTCTTTCTCTATAGCCATCAAGTTCTCTCTCTAGGAAGACAAGTTGTATGCCTGACTTGCTGCATATGGACCCTGAAAGTGTCCATCTCTTGAAAGCCCCCTTCCTAATGGCGAAGACCCTGAACCAAGTTTATGTGGATGTCGGTGACGAAATCTGGCCATGTAGGAAGAAGGAGTTTGTACAAAATAAGCATGTTTTCACAATCTCTCAGAGATGTGGTACCCTTTAAAGGCCACTGAATATGGAAGCTGACCATGTTGTATATGGGATTCCAGGATGGAATCTACCTCATACTCCTGTGATCCACCTTGAATCACAAGAGAACGAGGAGTGCTACTCAATCAAGACAGAGTTGGTTTTATCCTGGCTACTTGGAACACTGGTTGTACTCTCCAAAGAGATGACAAGGAGAGTCATAGGACTGGATAAATATGACCTATTTGAAAATGTTAAATGGGACCATAAACGTGGGCATCACCTAGGGTGAGAACCAGTTATGGACTGAAACCTTGTGGAAAGCCAAACTTTGTCTACAATGTTGTAAGAAGGAGTAGTTAGACGGTGCATGTCAGAAAACATTTTTGGACTGTGCATTGCCATTTAGTAGATGCTGATGGAATTGCCTTACTGCTTTGATCCTTGATAATAAGCTTGTCACAAAAGGTGTAATTAGCAGCAAAAGGGCGAACACCCAAAGAGCTATGCAACATCGGAAACATTGTTCAATGATGTTATTTAACCTTTCTCTCTGTCTATGTGTTTGTGAAAGATACCTGGTGGATTTGAAGCTTACCATTGCTAGACTTTTCAAAAGAATATTCCAAAATGGTAATGTAAACAGGGTTTATCTCTCTGTAATGATTACAACATGGAGTTTGAGTATATTGTTCAAAGAGAGTCTTGCAATTTCAGGTGCTATGATAGCCTTTAGGAGATATATAATGTGGCCTGATTTTGTGGAGTAGGACACTACAATTAACAAAGTATTGTACCTCTGAGATTCTGGAGGTTTAACAATAAAATACAAAGCAATTATGGTCCAAATTGTGCAGGTTTTGGTAGAGGTTGTGAAGGCCTGGTAATGTTTTTTGTGTTCTGGCTCAGCGTGTGCCACAGCTACACAATTAGATACATAGCTTTTGAATTGATTTGGCTTCTAGCAAATCAACAATCTAAGAGTTCCTTCATCTTCTAGGGGAATTCTGGGGGAATTGTGACACCACCATATATACTTTTGTGGCAGCTATTGTGTTGGCAAGAACTGTACTTTGTTGTGATACAGAAAATATCCTTCTTTACTTATATCCCTTGACTTGACATTGATCGATTCATTCACATCTACATTACAGAGGCCTGAATGTAAGCTAACTGCTGCAGCAAAACTTATGACTAGTTTGACAGAGTGGTGAGAATTTATGGGAAAGAAATGGGCTTTATGAACCTTAGCCTTTTGATTAGCTTTACCGAGTGTTTGTTGTAATGAAAGTCTGGTAGTCAAGGTGTAGTTTTAGAAGATTTATTTGTCTTAGTTGCAGATAAGTACACCCATAGCTAGAACAGCCCCGCCAGGAGCAGCCTCCCTGCTGCTCAGCCTCTACTCCAACTGACACTTCTCACCTCACAGCCACCCAAACATTCCATTGCATCACCACTACTCCAACATTCTACACAGCACATTCACATTGGCTGAACAGCAAGGGCCAAAGCACCAGGAAGGTGTATTGATAAGTACACATGATATAACAGTGTTGATAGTTGATGTTACAGTTAAATGGAGAGAAGAATAATACCCATCTGCGTGAGACTAGTTGACTCACTTCATGCCGTACCTCCTTCATCAAGCAGCTTTTTTGATTCTTCCACTACCGCCAAAAGGGCAGTTTCCATGCTGTGTTTTGGACGTAACCAAGTCTGGGTGAGATGGAGGACATTGTTTACTTCTAAGAAGTCTAACAAGTATTGGTCTACGTGTTTTTCTAGTTCTTTACTCAGTCCAGGAAAAAGCGAGATGGGTCTATAATTTCCTAGACAAAGAGGATACAGGTTGGGTTTCTTCAGGAGGGCTTTTACCATGGCCTGTTTCCATGAAGGGTGTACTATTCCCTTTGCAAGGGAAAGATTGACCAGTTCTCACATACTGGGGAGAATAGAATCAGCTGCTTTGGAGAGAATGTGTGTGGAGCGGGGTCAAGAAGATATCCAGATTTTACTTTGAAGAAAAGGATTGCAAAGTTGTCTGGAATCAGGTGGGAGAAGTCTGTGAGACTGCTTACCTCCATTCCCTGCTTGCCATTATTTAAACTGGGGCCTGAGTCTCTATCTGACTTGTGAAATACTGATAAATGTCATAACTTTTTTAAAGAAAAAATCATGCTAATTCATTACAGTGAGTTTGTGTGGGTTCAGGGGAGAAACTGTCTGAGGCGGGCTCCAACAGTGATTTCGTGGGGAATTGGATGCACCATTGATTTTAGTTTTATAATATGCTGCTTGGAATTTTCAATTTCAGGTTGTTAACTCCTCAGGGATTCTCAATAGTGCAGTTTACTTGATTTACCAAAGTCTTTCCTCCACTTCCTTTCGGCTTTTTTGCACTCTTTTTTTAGCATCAGGAGGTGTGGAGTCTATTATGGGGCAGATTTATTTTTTGTACATAAAGTTAGTGTTTTTATGGGAATAGCTATGTCTAATGATTGTTTGATCCACTGATTGATCTTATCATTTGCCACTTGAGGGTCCAAGGACAAGTTAGGTCTTGTTGCACTAAGTGAGTGTGAGTGTCCATTCTTTGCTATTAAAGTTTGACCAGCTGCTGTCTCTCCGAGTGATTGGTCTGGGAAGAATACTATGACTTGGAGCATTCATGGTCATGGGAGTAATGAAGTGATCTGACCATACTACAGGAAGCAGGACCCACACGTTTAGTTGGGGGTCATTAGAAAAGATAGGGTCTAGCAGGTGACCTTTTCATGTGTGGGCCCATGTACTTTTTGAAACATTTGTATCGCAGAGAGATTTTGCAGCAGCGCAGAGGCTTGCGAGCCTAGTGGATCTTCCAAATGTAAATTGTAGTCACTCAATATGGTAAAGTTTGATTTTTAACTGCCCAGCTGACAATTGCCTCAGGGAGGGACTGAATGAACTGGGTGCATGGACCAGGGGGGCGTAAAACAGCACTCCTGAGAAGGTGAATGTCAGAGTCAGAGAGATAGCGAAAACCATGCTTTCGCATTCTGGGAACTGTAGGGATTCATGGAAGCCTTTAAATCCTTTGTGTAAGGCAGCATTTAAATTCAGCTAAGTGCTAACACAGAAATACCTAATGTGAACAAGAAATGGTGCCATTTTGACTCTTATTTCTGCTTTCTATACACGTCTCGCTAGGTGATGGCTCATGCCAACAGGGTGCATAGGCCTTTACTCACTGAAGCTGCATTAATACTGGAATATTTCCTGCCCTCTAGTTAGGAGATCTACCTCTCGGGTCGTGAACTCTTGTCACTACTCTTATGGACTCAAGGAGAGCTATTGGTGCATGAATGAAAAGACACATAAAGATGATTTGAAGTTTTTGACCCAGAGGCAGCTCGTTCAGTTCAATTCAAATTTCTGAAAGTGCTGAATTTTACCCAATAACTGGTTCAATCAAAAATCTCTCTAAATTTGACCAAGCTAATTGATCTCCAAAATTGACTAAAAAAATTATTTTAAAAATCCTTCCATGCACTTGTATTTTCCCCATACTTTCACTGGAAGATATCACTGTGATGTAAAGTACATTTTTAACTGACATCCCCTGTGCTCTTTTTCCCTAGTCAGTTGGAGAAAGATAAGAATTCAGCCACGGGCTGTGCAAGTAAGAGCGGTGGGGCCGGGTCGGGGGGGGGGGGATTCGACAGACAACCACGAGGGAAAATTACATAAATAATTTATTTTCCCTTGTCATTGTCTGTCAAAATCAACCCACTCAGCCCCACCACTCTTACCTGCACAGGCAAGTCTGTAAGAACTCACACGTTTCTGAGAAAATTCTTCAGCTCAAGGCACTAAATGGCCTCTTTGAGGCCAGCACTTAGAAAATGACTTCTGCACATGACACTCCTTCCTCCAATTGGCAGAACCAATGCCCGGTCTGTCCCACTAAAGAGAAGCTAAGAATCTCTTGCTTTTATTAAGGTGTCTCAAAGGATAGATTGTAAAATAAGAAGCTGTATGGGTCAAAAAAGTTCTTCAATAGGTCTTCATTCTATAAGAAATGTTCCAACTGTAATTAAAATTTATAGGAAACTTGTCACCCTGGTAGAGAGCTGACACCATATTCTCAATTGCCAGTCTAATCTGATCTGTGGCATTTCACAATGTCTCTAAGTTTAAGGACTACTGCTCCAACGTACACATTTCATCTATGGTGGGGGTAAAATGTTAAGTTTTAAAACTGGTACTAAATAAGTATGCATTGGCTGCACTTTAAAGGAAGAAATCATAGCTCCTATTAGAATTGCAGGTCAAGAGAAAGCAAAAATGCCCAGACTAGAGAAAACCGCACTGTGCACTTACGATAGAAAGTGAATATAACGTTACTTGTCTTACAGAACAAACTGTTTTCAAGTTGCATGCAGTCTCCTCATATGGGTAAAAATTTCCAAGAAATTCTCAAACTACGCCAGCAATAGCAGCTCAAAGCCAGACCAACCACATCTAACCACTCCTGAACTTCACAGATGTATTTTTCAGTACGTGTTTCTGACTTCTCACTGTTTTCAGCTCATTCTCCAAATATGCATCAAATTAACAAGTCGCTGTTGAAAAAACATAACTTTTCTGTTTTTCTTTCTTCCAATATTCCATATTGCTTTCAAACTCCACCCAGCTTCGCTTTGCTGCTTTGGCCTGTCTTGCGAGACTTGTTTTTCCCCAAACACTCATACTTACTATTCCCACAAAGAGAGTTTTTGGTCAGCAGGCTTCATGTATTGGTCTGTAAAATTGTCATTCACATTTTGCTGCTGGTTCTGGCCACCACTAGTACATCATGGGGCAGTGGATCAGCCTGCTTTATCCATTGGCTCACTTCACTTTGAGTGACTGCACAAAGCCTTTGCATATGGTTCACATCTGCCTAAAAATAGCTTCATTTGCTTTTATAGTAACTTTAAATACCAGCTATTATTTTGCCTGCACTCCTTTTTAAAGTGTATTTTCTACAATGATTAAGTAACGTAGCATTTCAGCTGCCTGCAATTGGAGTGCTTGGTTAGGAGGTGATGTATTCTTGTCTCGTTCACAAGCAATAATAATAACATGTATGAGGCAACTGAAAAGCTTGTTGTATAAAAAACCTCCCTAGTAAAACAGCTACATTGGTGAATGTTTTTTTTGATTTATGATGTTTATTCCAAGCATAAGGCGGCCACATTTAGTTGAAGGCTTTTTATTTTTGTGGCATAAGCATGCAAAAACAAAAATCACAGCAGCTTGTCAAGGCCAGGCCTATTGGCTTTGCCAGTGTTTTTTTAATTTATAGGGCCAGTTTGCAAGGATTTTTATGAGCAGTTGCTT
This sequence comes from Calotriton arnoldi, assembly GCA_963921515.1. Lineage (NCBI taxonomy): Eukaryota > Metazoa > Chordata > Amphibia > Caudata > Salamandridae > Calotriton > Calotriton arnoldi. The sequence continues at coordinate 1,315,811 of CAWUFW010004677.1, forward strand.
CTCAATTCAGTCTATAGTGTGAATTACACCTCGAGTGCAAGGCATTGTTCATGAAGCATTTTCTGTGAGTAGTTGTGACTCTTTCCAGCTTCGGTGGGCCATTCTTGTGTATTCTTTGGAGCAGACTATGTTAAAACCACAGATAAAATCTTTCCAAATGTTAAAACCCTCATTAGATGTGTTATACAAGATCCCGACACTCGTGTAGGAGCGCTCGATGACTCAGTGCTGAAACAGCAGGTGTGATAGTGTGCTGAACTCGTATCATGATGCAAGACGTTGAATAAACTTTTCAGAGGCTAATACAAATGAAAAAAGAACATTTGATGGACAGAATGCAGAACAATGTCATACATTCACCCCAGTACAGAGATCTGGGCCAAAATCCATCATTTTTTGCTCCCCATGCCATCCCAGTTTGAACTCAGCCATATGCAAATCAGTCTTGACACTGCGCCCAATGGGAACTGTCCAGCCCGAACTGCCAGGCCAGGTCCTCCCTGGACTGGAAACAAGCATCCTAGGACTGGCTTCAGGGTTTCACCTCTCATCAGCCAGGATAGCTTGACTCCGGGGGCATGGAAAGTACGGGACCCACGTCTGGGCATACCCGTCCCACTCGGGGTGACAAATGCAAAAAGAACAATTGATGGACAGAATACAGAACAATGTCATACATTCACCCCAGTACACAGTTCTGGGCCTAAATCCATCGCTTTTTTGCTCCCCATGCCATTCCAGTTTGAACCCAGCGATATGCAAATCAGTCTTGACCCTGCGCCCAATGGGAACAGTCCATCCCGAACTGCCAGGCCAGGTCCTCCCTGGACTGGAAACAAGCATCCTAGGACCGGTTTCTGGGTTTCACTCCTCATCAGCCAGGATAGCTTGACTCCAGTGGCATGGAGAGCACGGCTGTTAGCATTAGCCACTACCATGTGCCGTTAAAACAAACAGTGGGGTGTGGCTGCAATTAACTAATTAAGTTCAATGTTCACACAGTGACAAATCAATGCCGTCAATAAGCACAGCAACATATTATAGCTAGCCATCTAGTTTTCCTGTACTATTACACGAGACCTCCTCTTAGATCAACTGCCTGTAAGCAGTTTCCCCAGATTCAGAGTGCAGAAGTATACGCTGCATAATGTGGGGTACTACTGTGTTAGCTAATTACTTTTCAGTTAATAGCGTAGTATGCAGAAGATTATCCAGCATATTTAGGGTACCTCTTCATTGCATAAAATTGACCCCAAATATACTATGAATCATTTCACTGCTATTTCAGATCTGCCTGACTCTGATTTGAATGTATGCAGCACTACGGCCAATCAATATCCGACTCGACCAATAACTTTATGCCCACAGCCTTTACATTGATCTGCAGAATAGATTTTCCATGCTTCAAAACCTGGCCGAATTGCACTGACTGACTTGATTCCCCAGCAACCGCTTTTTGTCCAGTTACTGACTTTTTTTGCTTTGACGAAACACTGATAATGAAGGAGGTTTGTGGCATTAAGCTACATCCTAACTCCTTTAATATTATTAATTTGATTATTGCGGGGTGTAGATTTTAGTTAAACCAACATGAGTGGCTGTCTTTGATCAATGACTTTGAAGTAATCCCCCATGGGAGACATGGGCCACCTCCTCAGTATTATGTGAAGGTTTCACAAGCTTTACCAATTCAGTCACTTAGTCAAATTCAGGCAGAGACATAGGGGATATTACATATTGGTTTAAGCTTATAAATATAAAAATGTCTCTATCAGTATCAATTGTATTAAGTGTTCTATGAAGTGATCTGAATAAATTTGCCTTTTAATTAATTACGTTTTATAATATTAATTGTTACCAATTTGAACATCCCAAATCTTTTAATGTTATTCAGATTTGTTAATGAACTGTTAGACTCATTTACAAGAAATGACGTATCGCTTTGCTGCGTCAGTGATGCGTCATAATGACTTGTGATTCACGAAGTCATTTTTAAACGCCTTGGATGCACCATATTTACAGTATGACACACCATGGTTTAAGAATCAGGCAGCATAATGATGGCACCTGTGTGATGTCATAGCGAAAACTGAGACAGCTGCAACAAAACTGATGTAAGGCTGTTTAGGGGCATGCTAAGTGACACTAACCACACTAACATCACTTTTCATTGTGTCACCCGTAAAAAAACATTAAAAAAAATTACGCTGTGGGGAAAAAACATTGCCACACTTCACAGAAGGCACCACAGAGTGAGGAGAACAGAGCAGAAGCCAGGACAACAACCCCAGCACCAGCTAGGATGTCCAGGCACACTCCCAGGGTAAGAGGAAGTGCAACTACAGTGAGGAGGAGAATAACATCTTGATCACTGAGGTGACATAGCACCAACATCAGCTGTTTGTCACCTAAACATTGGCATTAGGAAAGAAAGAGGCAGTCCATAGTGGCCCAGATAAACAGTGTGGGACAAGTCAAGAGGACAGTCACAGACTGCAAGAAATTCTAAGCAGGAAGAAGACGAAACTGGCCAACAACCTGAAGGCAACCATGCAGACCAGAGGTGGAAGCCCGACAAAACAGGAGAAGCTAGATGCCTTGGAGGGGTGGGTGACAGCTGTCATCCCAGAGGAGTTGGTGGCAGGAGTCCCGGGACAAGACAGTGCAGACTACATGGAACAACGAGACTTACAGGATAAGTCTCAACAAGGGGCAATGTGGGAAAAAAGGTCATGTTGTGCAGTGCAGTGCAGTGCAGCTAGCTAAGTCCGAGTGCTCCACTGCGCTGTGTGCAGGGCAAAGGGCAGGAACTGGATCATATACCATTAAATATCACCTAAGTGTAGGTTACACTGCCAAGTCACATGTGGCACAGCTCGGTCACCCTCCCTGACGTTTATAATGTTGTTTGTAATGTTTACATGTTGTTGGTGTTATAGGTACATGAGAGTCAATTTATCATCCAGGCACCATCAGTGTGTGGCAGTAAGGTGAGTGCCTGGACCAAAATCAGGTTTGGCAGAAGAGGTATTTACACGTACAAGTGAGGGGGCCTGAGTTAAAGGATGTCTGAAACTCTGCAGAGGGCCCACTCTCCAATAATGGAATGGCCTGAGTGTCAGTGTTAGCCATCCACCTAGTGTGATTGCGTCCATCCCCTCAGAGATGCTAAACAATGCCCACTGTCCACAATGGAGGCAACTGTGTGTGCTATGAAATTACATGAATATAGACAAATAGGAAACCTATGGCAAGTACATGCCCTCACACATTCCTGCGGTATGGAAAGGTTGGAAGCAGTGTAGAGTTATGCAGGATATTTGTGAAAAACTGAAAGCCCAATGTGCATGCAAGACAGTACAACAAGGCCTGGTGGAGTGGTGTACTGTGTGAAAGGCAGACTGCAGGATCATCACTAATTCATGAGCAAACCCACATCACCTTCACATAAGCTGTAGGTGGGCTGAGTACTGGTCACAGGGAATGCAGGCACCCTGGGGACTAGGTGCAATGTGCACAGTAGTGGTATCAATATGTCAAACCACTATCAGTATAGACATCATGAAAAAGAAAGCTATTCACCAGGACTGTACCTCATATCACACGTCCAGGAATGGCAGGGCCAGTGAGCTATGTAACTGTTGCCACATGTGTCATGACACGACAGGTCAGCCCTGTCACACAGTGGTTCTGTGAACAATGCAGAGATACTGCCATCTGAAAGGCAATTACACTGCAAATTGTCCTCTAAAAACAATGAGGAACAGATGTCCTAAGCATCAATGTTGACCTGACAGGTAATGAGCAGGAAGCCAGAATGTAAACTAGATTACTCATGTCACCATCTAACATAGATCAGCAACAACTTATATCTATTTCATTGCAGAGGATGTACCAACTACTCCTGACCCGCTGGGTGTCCCGGATGAGGATCCTTCTGATGATGACATCCTGCCAACCCTCAACCAAGACACCCTCCAGGAAATCCTATACTCCATTCGATCAGCATCTCCGGTCACAAGTAGGACCGACAGCGTAGCACCATCTCCAGAGTTTCCACCTATCACCCAACAAACACCACCAGCCAGCCCACCCCCAGCCCTGGACTCTGAGGACCTCCAAATTGAATTCCAACATTGTGCAGTAGGAGTTCAGTAGGAGTCCGGCTGGAGCTGGTAGATGTAGTGTGGGTGGGGATAGATAACATTGCGGGCACCATAGAGTGAGTCTGAATGTGACTCAATCCCAATAAGGACAACTCGGAGGCCATAAGAGGCACTTACCCTCCACTCCATCACTTGGAACAGTCCCTGGCTGACATCGCTGATGTCATGGCTCACAAACTATGTTGGGGTTGTTGCCCCAAGGGCTGCCACTTGCTCCTTGGTTCACTTGTCAATAAATCCACTTACCAGAACAAGCGAGTTCTATTTCTGGTTATGATTGGACTAAGTAGACAATGGTAGATGTGCTGACATTAAAGACACTATCAAACATCTAAAGGAAATTGTGTTTCATTGTCCCATGGGCAAATACTGCACAGTTCATTTGGAATAGTTATTGTAATTCCTATGTGCATCTAAACAAGCAAATACTTACCCAAAGTCACATGCATGAAGTGCTACAATTAGCAATCAGGCAATGGTAGGACTAAAAGTCTTTTCTGCCAAGGTGGGGATACTTCCATGCATGCTAGCCAGCAAACAACAATGATGTGACAACAAAATGGTGCTAGAGAGAGTGTGTAATTGGCTGCCATTAGTGTGGCACCAAACACATCCTAGATTAGTCAAAATGGTTTGACTTGATCACCCATACAAAACATGCAGCATTACGTACATGCACAGTACAGCAGTGGGTTAATACCTGCTTTGGGCTGTGTTTTCATTTTCAGCAGGAGTACCAATTACAGTGCACTATCACGTTAGGAAACCCCTTGAGTGTCTCCATTGCAAACTTTACATGATCTACTGCTTAGGTGTTTCACCTAGTAACACATGTATTCAAACAGTGGCAGGAAATCATACAGCATGTGCTTAACCTAACCTAGGCAGATATGACAACTGCTGCACAGTTAAGAAGTAAGCAGTTGTGCAAAAGATAATTTAATGAACACACCATAAATACCTTAACATCTAATAATCTATGCCTACACTAACCTAAACTAACTTACTTACACTATCCTAACTGAAAACTAACCTTACCTACCTAACCTTAACTTATCCTACCCTACACATATACCACAACAGATTAAACATAACCCCTTAAAACACATTTGCACATGAGACAAACATGAACTACACCTATTCACAAACTACCTAAACATTCAAACCTAAACAGCTATATATATATATATTTTTTTTAAATAATTTTTATGTTTGTTTGTTATTTTTATAGCACAAACTAAACATTAACCTCCATCCACTTAACAACTAACCCACCCATATTTCCACCTAAAAACTGATACATATCAAAAGCTATAAAAACACTAAATGTAACCTATCCTATCACTATCCTAAAACCTATCCTAACCAAACAATAACAACAAGCAATATGATATGTGGGGGACAGAACGTTTCGAGGGAGAGCCTAAATGTATTGGTCGATACGGTCCACAGTTTGTTGTACTCTTTCCAGCTTCAAATTTGTCTACTGCTGTGCCTTCAGCAACTGCCTCTCAAGCTCAGTGGTCCGATGAGAAGCAATGTCAACCACCTGTGGTGCCACTGCTGGTGGAGCTGTGGGGGTCCCGGAACTAGAGCACTATTGGGATCTTCCACTTGTGCCTGGTGCTTGCCCAATCCATTGATTTCTGTCCCTGAAGTGGTGACTTTCAGGTCTCTACTGTTCTTGATTTTTTTAATGTGTTCCCCATTCGCCTGAATGCATTCGCAACGTGTCGTATGTATCTGTACCTCTCTCGGCGGCTCCAATAGGATTTTTCCTGACCAGGGGTCATGTTGTCTGTTGGAGAGGAAAGCCATATCTATCAGACCAAGCTGAATTCTCCAAATTGCCATCAATTACATTCATGAATTACTATTAGCAGCTCAAGTGGCATGTCCAGGCCAAAAATGACATCTAGGGAACGAATCATAACCAATCATCATGAAAAGCATGTACTTTCCCTGAAATTACAATGCTAAAGTACTCAGGCCTTGACCTTGTAGGTGCAGAAAACGGCAGTGTCTGGTCTCATAAACATATACCTGTGTGTATATGAATGCGGATTCTGAACAATGATGTTGTGAACACATGGAACAGTACACATGGTCCATCTAGGTGCTCCCTGGGGATTGTCATGCAACATGCAAGAGGATAAAATCTATGACCAATCATCTATGTTTAATGAGTGATGTGTAGCAAGTACACATATTGTTCCTTAGTCATTGTTCACTGTTATGGCATATATACAAGGCCACACACATAGCAGCATAGATTGACTCTGTGCCAGGTAGTTGAAACATAGACAGAGTGTTGCTAGCTACCTCCGATTCAACAGGCCTGTTGGACACTTCTCCAAGAATGCTACATGGACATACCTGGAAAACTTTAACATAGATCACGTGATGATAATAAATCAAGAGCATGTGCTCCTTTACGTATCCAATAGTCTGTACATACATTTCTGTAGGGATTCTAACCTAGATGTACATCAACTCATACTTACTCCATGTGATGAGTGTGATGCTGTAGATTTCAGATATTTGAGTATAGTGTGCTTTATCTTGCAGGTAATTCCCCAAAAATGTTCAATGGTGAAAAAGCCTGGGAATACAGTATGGGTAACAATAGAAGTTGGTGGAATGCGAAATCTGAAATGGCCAGAATGCTGACAATACAGTGCATACATGCCTGTGGTACTTAATACATTGGTCTTATTCCTCACAAAGCACTACAAAGGTATGGGAACTTGTCTATTATAGGGCATTGGGTATATGAGGGCATGAGTCAGGCATCTAACAGGATAGTCATATGTGGACTGGTGACATGTCTCACATTGACGCATTTCTATTCAGTCTGCACTGAGGTAGGAATGATCACAGCTTGTGTGGCCCAACCACACAAAATTCACCATACATTGCCATGTGCCATGTGCATGGTGCATCAGACAGACAGATTGATGTTCATCCCTCCAAATCTATGTGCACATTGAGTTTCATGACAACATCCTTAATACCGTCATGCCATTTTGGCAAATGCTCCTCTGTTACCTATCTAACATGTCCCCGATATGCAGTACTCTGAGGGATGCGCAGATACCAATGATGCTCGATGACAGTTCCCACATATCATGATAAATGTGGGCTAAGGGGTGAACCCACGTAAGTCACTGGTATGGACAATGGACTGACAAACTCACTGCAAAATTGGGGATATGTATCTTGACCACTGGTTTTGTTGATATGGATTATACATTTGAACTATGGCACATCACAAATACATCTACAGCATTTATACTAATAAGAAATCATGTTTTAGTATGCCAAGCCTGCTCATCTGGTCACCCAAGTCCATTGGAGTCCAAACTTTGCCTAGACGCTGATCAACAGATACATGTATTGAGCCCTGAATAATTTACAATTTGAGTGGCAGTAGTGTCTGACATGCCTTCAAACATTTAGACAGTATTAAGTTTGATAGGGTGGAGGAACATATTCTGCAGGCATAAACATGGTATGATGTGAACAAACAAAAGGAGGACAAATAATTTTGAAAAGCTGTTCACTGTGCACATGGCAACATTATATGTGCTGTTGACAATTGGTAGTGTTGTCTGGGATATGTGGTACACCCCAACCACACCTGTGCCCTGCACAAATTTGGATTTGGGAAAGCAAACTGTGTCAGGATCATGGCCTATCACATGCAACATTGTTGTCACATATTCGGGGTAACGTGTTGACACTTTCTGTTATATGTGAGAGGGACATTTGAACTAATGATCCATCATTTGGGTTTGGGGCAGGTGATAATTAAGCCTGGGTGGAGTTCACGTGACAAAAAAAGTCTGCTGCGTTTCGCGGAGTTCTGTAATCGTCGGAGTGAGGTAAGTTGCGCTGCTCTCGCTGATTTTTAGCGGAGGGCATTTGTACCGCACTGTAAAATCAGAGCGAACTGCACCACATGCAGCACAAGAGGGTGCAGCTTCTTTCTGCTGCTCCAGTAGATGTTCTACTCGAGCGGCAGCTTCCTCAATGCGAGCGGCAGGTTTCTCGGCGTGAGTGGTAGAAGCCTGCTGCAACCGCCCACGTTGAGAAATCTCACCGGGAGGTTGTGGAGCACTGGATTATCCTCGCTCACGAACCACGAGAGTGGGAACAAAATCAGAAAACTCTGCGAGAGGAGCGAAGTTTACCACCCAGGCCTAGTGATAATACATGTCCCATGAATAATATCCACTCCATAGCTTGCACAACATTTGCACAGCAGATTCTGAGCCAAGCATCATGTGGTCCTGCATATGTGGTGAATTAATTCACATTGCAATTTGGCCCTGATATTTGAACATGCAACTTTGTCCTACTTCTGTTGTGGTTCTACATGTAAAGTAAAGCTTATTTCCCCTGACTAATGAGACCCCTTACACATCTCATGGCATCAAATTTACGTAAATACACACACTCCTTACAGAGCACAGGAACCATCAATTGACACTCACTAGTCGCATTGGGGTCTCTGAAGCTTGCCACCTTGCCCCAGGTGTATGAGTTTGGTCCAGCTACAGAACAATGCTGAACATGTACACTGTGTACATATGAAGCACAGTACATTAATTCCGCAAATGCCTGGTATTTTATGTTTTACATTGGACTTGTAACGTTAGGCAGAGTTAGATTACCCAAATGCTGGACCTATGTAAGCCATGTTGCTGTGTATTACGATAATACCTGGAACATCACACATCATGTACACAGAATGCAGACAAGGTACAAGACCAGCCTACTTTGCTACATGGTGCAAGGGAGCTTGGCTTTGATGGCAATGTGAACAGTACAATTTGACTAGCCATACTCTGCATAGTATGATGATGCTGGGGACTTCTAATGTCAAAACATATTCTTTACAATGCTACACACATCAGGCACTATGCATGATTGTGTGTGTTCCTCACCACACTCTTTACATGTGATAAGTGCACTACGAATGAACAATGATCACTCAAGGCGTGTACAGGCACTTACAAAATGTAATACCATTTGTCTTTATTTACACATATGTGTGCCCATCATGGGGGTAAACCAAACACCTTGTTCAAGCTGTGGCCTGATGACATGTGAGTTCGCTACCCTGCAACATACATGGTGGGTGGCCCTCACAGTTTGGACTCAGTAATGACCTAGCAGGCTGGATGGCAATACTCCCTGCACAGTGCCAGATGGGTGCCACTGCACCTATGGGCCTCACCTGCACTGCATGGTATGGTTTTGCTATCAACGAAATTCCGATGCAGGCCGCAACAGGTTTGAAAACAGGTCGCAGATCTTGATGAATGTGTGACTAAAGGTCGGGCCCCCTCCCGGAATTCATGGGGCTTTTCACTACAAATTACAAAGAATAAGCCGCTAGAGGAAACCATCCTCTTACATATAGCGCACCTTAGCGAGTGTGTCACATATCTGGTCTTAACACTCACCTAGACCATCACCTTTTAACTTCCACTCACATAAGGTCCTGAAGAAAGCCGGTTTTAATTTAAGGCACTGGCTGAAACATGTTGACCACATAGGATATGGGAGTTCTTAATCACCTCCACTCATATCCACCGCCTTGTTTTTAATACTGCCTAAGGCCCACTATTAAAATAGTCCTTTGGATACTTGGGACCCTAAGGATAGTCTTTTAACCTACACTCTTCACATCAGCACTACACACTCACTTAACAAAACCCGCTCCGCTGTAGTCAGGCGTCGCAGCACACCCAAGGTACACTCGGTGCCTTGGGTGGGACCCGATGATGAAGCATGACACCAACTACGTTGGTGTGTGAGGGTGTTTATAAAAAACAAATGTTTTTTCCTGCCTATCAACAAACACTAGCAGCTTCTTTAGTAGCTAGTTCTCATTGATTTATAGATTTATACATGGTTTTGCTATTGACATGCCCCAGTGAACAGGACCCTGTTGCATGTTATGTTCATTAAACTGAGTTAGCCAATGTCATGCTATACTAACCAATATACATATCTGGGCCTTCCTGAAGAAAAAACTTTATTCATTCTCTCCAAAAGCCACACACTTACGAGCTCTTGGCATTTAGGGACCTACCACCAACTTCAATTCACAGGTGATCAAGGAGATCAGACTCTCACCTGACAACATCGGCCCATCTGTGCTTTAGTTGGTGGACGCTCCACTGGATGTTGAAGACCCTACTCATTTGGTACTGGACCTTCTGCCACCACTCCTGTATAGGGTAGCCTTGGCTCACCCTACCCTCACTGCCGATCAGGTGTGGCCTAACACCAAATACAAACACCAACCAGCACAGACAAAAATACTGAAAGTGAAAGGAACTTCACACTGCTGGTTTGCAGCATGGCTGAGCCTTGCATCATTTCCTGCTTGGATGCGTCACGTTTAATGACTAGAGCATCACTTTTCCTACTAGAGCATCACGTATTCTACTATAGCATCACTTTTGCTACTAAAGCAGCACGTTTCCTACTAGAACATCACTTCTCCTCCTAAAGCAGCACGTTTCCTACTAGGTCGTCATTTTTGCTATTAAGCTTCACGTTTTCTACTAGAACGTCACTTTTCCTACTATAGAGGCACATTTCCTACTAAGGTGACCATTTACAACTAAAGTGTAACCTCTCCTACTCAACCGTCACCTTTACTAGTCAAGCGTCTCGTTTCCTAAAGGGTCACCTTTCCTACTCAAGCATCACCTTTCCTACTCAAGCGTCACCTTTAATAGTCAAGCATCTTGTTTCCTAAAGGGTCACCTTTCCTACCTGAGCGTAACCTTTCCTACTCAAGCTTCACCTTTACTAGGCAAGTGTCTCGTTTTCTAAAGGGTCATCTTTCCTACTTGAGCGTCACCTTTCCGAATGAAGCGTCACCTTTACTAGTCAAGCATCTCATTTCCTAAAGGGTCACCTTTCCTACTTTAGCGCCAAATTTCCTACTCAAGCATCACCTTTACTAGTAAAGAGTCTAATTTCCTTAAAGGTCATCTTTCTTACTTGAGCATAACGTTTTCTACTCAAGTGTCACCTTTACTAGTCAAGCCTCTCGTTTCATAAAGGGTCACCTTTCCTGCTTGAGCGTCACCTTTCTGAATAAAGCATTGTTTTTGACAGACGCCTCGCTAGTGAAAAGGGCAATGCATTTGTTTTAATTGACGCAACTAGCCCTTTGTGTGTGGTATAGAGTTTGAATTGTTGAAATGCAGGTAAACACTGCCAGGGATCACTTATTTTGACAGACATGCTTGAAGATTTGGGATGTGTCACATGTGTATAAGAACAGTGCGCATATGTGTGACTCCTTGCATTCATGGTGCAGTACACAGTCTCATGTAGCATTTCTGTATATGTGCAATTGATAGAAGTGCGTCATGGGCCTATGCTGGTCAACAGGTCTGATGACATGAATGTGAACTTTTAAGGCCTACTCCTAGTTGACGAGATGTGGGTGTGTAGGTAGATCTCTACTGGGACTGTGACATGAAGACAAAGACCAAGATTGGATTCATACATTTATTTGCTGTATGCACATTCATGATATGGTAGTTGTAGCTCCATCACTGAATGTATGATTCTGCAGAAGAACTGTTGCACAATGTGTGTGCATCGCCTATTGCCAGCCACTCCCTTCTAGATGTCTCCTCCATCCTCCTCCTTCATTGGATCCTGCTGTTGCTGGTCCCCGCCCCAGGGGACATTTGCCTGAAAACATATATTGTGCAGGATGGCACAGACAAGTATGATCTTGCACACCAGTGGGGGCAAGTACATAAATTTCCCCCCTGAAATGCCAAGATATCAGAACCTGGCCTTGAGCAGATCAATGGTTCACTCAACAATATTGCGAGTCTTGCAGAGTGCCTGGTTGAAGTTTCTCTCTGGCTCAGTCTGGGGGTGTGCCTATAGGGTCACGAGCCATGCCTGGAGACCATATCTTTGGTCAGCTGAAATAGGAAAAGTTAGGACAACTGTCAATGCTTTGGGCCACTGTTACATATACATTCTGGTCCATGTTTCTAATGTGCAGTTAAATGATCATACACATTTCTGACATTTTCTCACAATATGTGTTACTCATGCAGTTGGTCAAAGGTCTCCTCCATTACTCTGTGTAAAGGCAAACGCTGAGCATGGGCTGACACATAGTACCCTTTTACATCCTGACTTATATGTTGATCCTGTAACTTTCTGTGATGGCTACTTAAAGATGGCCTAGCCACTTTATGTTATGCACTCCCACTACATGCATGCAGTGACAGGTTGGAGATCTGATAATTGGCTATTTGGTCCTCCCAAGGTAGGTTGTGACATGACTAACAAGGTTGACACAAGCATATCTCCATGGTAAGGCACAGACATCATTGGTAACCTACATGACATTGGCACAGGCCTTTCATTGTACACTTACTTGCCCATGTGATATTGGGTTATACATGTGGTGCAGTTCACACATGTCACATAGATTGTTACATATTCATTATCTGCTTTCCACCATTTTATTGGGCATGATAGTTGTCATGGTGCATTTTGCTAGGCACATATGTTTTGCAATGTGGGCCATGCTCATGAGGGACATACTGATGTTGTCATGAGGAGCTGTATACTACATGAGTAGCCGCGTTACATTTTTCATTCACTTATATGTGTAGGAGTAGATGTTGTAGGGGATTGTGTAGGTGTATGCCTTATATTTATTCTCATTTCTGTGGGAGATATATGTTATAATTGGTGTCCTGAGTACACTGTTGTGCCTTGTCCAGGCTGGATATTATTCTATGTTGATGACTTTAGGAGTGTTGACATGTGTGAGTTGTGTGCTTGCTTGACACATGTAGCATGATGCCTGGGGCATTTATGCTCCAACCGACATAGATATGAATATTAATCTATTTCTGACTGCTAGTGGTTGTGTTAGCTACTTGGGATTTTCTTACCTACAAGTAAGCAAATCCCATATTGCCCATTCTGAAAGCGTTCATTGGTGATGGAGTACCTGAAGATGTATGCTTCATGCACACTCCCTGGGTATTTGACCGGCACGTTGGTGAACAGTCCCCGATGGTCGATGATGGTCTGGACATTAGGTGTGCTTCCGGTTCCTGTAGATATGGGATGTTGCTCCAGAGGGAACCAGTTGCACATGGGTGCAGTCCATGGCACCCAACACATGTGGGAAACTGGTGATGGCATAGAAGCCTTGCTTGATCTCCAGCGGCAGTTGTGTGTTGGGGAAGATGAGGTACTGTGGTGTTAGGTGGATGATGGCATTCAGGACCGAGGGTAGGAAAGTAGAGAATGATGGCTGGAAGATTCATGCCACTCTGGCTGCTGCAATCTGGAATGAGCCAGATGCCAAGATGTGTAGGACAGCCAAGAGCTTGACCTGTGGAGGAACGTTATTGGCCCTGGGAGTTGGTGCCTGGAGCCTTGGCACTATCTGGTGTAGCAGTTGGACAATGGACTCCCTCCTGAGCCTGTAGTAGGTAATGACCTCATCCTCCCTGAGATCAATTAGAGTACTCCGCAGACGATGGATGCACTCCCTTCTCCAGTGCTGCCTTGTGGTGGTGGTGGGTGGTCGTGGAGGGTTGGTGGTAATGGTCATCTCCTTGCGACTCCCAGCTGCAAAATGAGCACCTCCATGGTGTAGTTGTGCTTGCCACACTATTCTGTCTGGCTTCTCTTTAAATACCATTGTTGATGTGTCATTTCCTATGCGTGGGTTTCAAAGGTGCAGGAATTTGGAAGTTATTAAGCCTTTGTGCGACTCAAGTGGTACTGCACCACTTTTGAAAATCTTGTAAATATCCTTATGTGTGTTTTACTGTGACAATTACGATGGAACGCCTACCTTGCATATTTTAATACTTACATGACGCAGGCAGTTCAGAGGCAGGTTCCTTTTGAGGTGGAGCTCCAAAAAGGGACGCATCCTCGAAGATACGTCAGCTTGGAAATGCGAAGTAGTGGCAGCACCGCCAAGGCATCAAAAAGTTTGATGCATTTGCTGCACAAGCTGCTTGTAAATAAGCCCCTTAGAATTTTCCCACCATGATAATCTGTGGTGATTTTAATGTTGAAGTTTGTGTTAAAACTTATGATGCTTGTACACTTGGCGATCATTCATATATTCATGGGCTGATTCTAGGGGAGAAATGTTAGGGAATTTTATTTCTACCTATGATTTAATTAATGTGCATGAAAAAATGATTCCACTTTACCTTTCATCACCTACTTTCGTTGACGTTAGTTGTGCTTTGATTATTGACTAAATGTTTATGTCGCAAAGCCTTTTGAACTATTTTTTTATGTAGCAACACTGTGGACGATAACTATGGGGACTACAATCTGCTAACTTTGTTATTATGACCTCAGCCTCTTGTTTACAATCATGATGAATATATTCATCATCCTATTGTAAAAAATGACATGGGACTAGCATGTAATGCCTCCGTATTCTTAGAATCTCTGATAAAATCAAATTTTGCTATCCTTATGACATGCCTTTCAGACACAACCAGCCACTCACTAACATTGGAGGCCTTTATCCATTTATGTGATTGTATTTGTAATGCCTTATACCTTATGCTAGGACGCCTACACCTTCTCCACCATGGTTTGATGCCTCTTGTTCTTCCGCCAATAGGCGTCTGCATGAAGCACTGGATAGGAAACCAAGAAGTGAAGAAGTGGTATTGTTGGACTTGGCCCTCTCTAAAGTGTCACCCACAAAGTTTTTGCCTTCATCCTTCATGTTTTCTGAACCTGTTTGTTTTGATTTGAAGGACTCTGTGCACTCTACCACTGCTAACCAGTGCTGAAGTGCATGTGCTCACTCCCTAAAACATGGTAAACTGGGCTTGCACCCAATTGGCTCATTTAATTTACTTTTAAGCCCCTAGTAAAGTGGTACAACATGTACCCAAGGGCTGTAAGTTAAATACCACTAGTGGGCCTGTGGCACTTATTAAGCCACCCACTTAAGTAGCCATTTAAAACATGTCATTACAGTGTGTATTGACGTTTTAAACTGCAAACTGTACCTGGTAAAATAAACCTTTTGCCAGGCTTTAACCCACTCTTTAATGTATATAGGTTACCCTTAGGCTAGGCCCTAAACGGCCCGAAGGGCACGGTGCATTGTATTTAAAACGTTGGACATGTACATCTAAGTTTTACATGTCCCGGTAGTGAAAACTGAATCTGAGGCGTACCTCTCCTATCTACCTCTTTAAATCTTATTACATTTAATAAGTGCTAATGTTTGATTGGGAGAAGGTAGAAATGTCGTGTTTGCACTCAAATTAATTGTAATTTAATTCCTCTTTAATGGTAAAGTCAAATTTTACATTGCTATTTTGAAAATACCACTTTTAGAAAGTTGCCTTTCTCCTGCCCTAAATTCCAGCTGTCTGTGCCTGTTGATTGCTACACCATTAAGAATGTGTATTAGGCCCAGACAGTGAACAATATGACCTGGGTGTAGCTTGGAAAGGGCCAACCCTTCCAGAATGGGAGGGGCAGATCTGTTACCTGCCCCAATTACTTTTAAAAAGGAGCTTCCTCAGCACACTCACAAAGAACTTGACACCAGGCGTTTGTCACCCCAGTCATCTTGGGAACTGGGCAGGGAGAAAGGAAATTCCAGAACCACATGTGTGTGGGGGGGACTCCAGACATTTCTTCCATTTCTAAGCTAGCACCAGATATAAATAATGGACTCTCAGACCAGCTCTTTAGTACACTCCGGGTCCTGCAGAAGACTACAGAAGGACTGCTTTGTACTCCAGAGACATCCCTGTTGCTTTAGTTCTGCCTTGTTTCTCAGAGGACTGTCTTGCTGCTTGAGGCCTGCCTTGTTTCTCTGAACCTCCCCTCCTGCTTGATGCCTACCTTGCTTGAAGGGGAGAGGACCATCTCTTTGAACCCAGAACTACCAGAGTGGCTCCAAGGGTCAGTTGGCTGACCTCCTGTACTAAGCTACGTAGACACAAAAAGCTCCAGAGGTCTCCTGCAAGTGCCAAGCTGACCTGCTGCAACTAGACCTGCCTGTACCTGGAACTGAACCTGCCTGAGCACTGTTGGCCTCTGCAGAGTGAGTCCCTGGTCCCCAAGAGCTGCCTCCCTAGGCCCTGGACCCTTGGCTGGCATCAGAGAGCACTCCCCTACAAGAAAAGAAGAAATCCTGCAGTTATGGACTCTTTGCGCCACACTTTGAGAAGGTAACATTTTCAGCAGGTTAGCAATTTCTGCTTCTCAGCACTATTTTTACTTAAACCTTTCAAATTAAATATCTCCGGTTCTACAGATTGGATTGTTGTTGCTTTGGTCTCATTTTTCTTTATTAAATTTTACTCTATATTTCTAAAGTGGTGTGCGATTTTTCTTGTGTAGTGTTTTTACTTTTACTTTATTACAGTTTAAGTGCTGCATAAATACTTTACACAGTGCCTCTAAGTCAAGTCTGACTGCTTTTGTGCCAAGCTACCAGAGGGTTAAGCACAGGTTAATTTAGTAATTTTTGTGGTTCACCCTGACAAGGATTGTGGTTGTTGCTTGGGAAGGGTCTTCATCCACCCTCCACCAAAAACCCAATTTCTCTCATTTATCAATTTGTAGAATGTACTCTAAGGCTACTCTGAAAAGGAGAAAAGGGGAACTCCAAACTATGCAGTGGAACCAACTTATTATGCATCTACTTATTGTAACCCAAACATTTTCCATGGAGACTTTCAATTTGATTAAAACCAGTAAGGGTCTTGCAACAGCCATGAACACCCTTATCCAGGATTCACAATAGGTATCTTATTTTCACTTGATTTACAGTTAACACAACAATCCTGCTTGTGTGGTCCTGATATGTGACACATCTCTGCTGCAGATCATAAAGTTAATTTTGATACTGTTGAAATTGCACTTGCTATCCAACAAACTTCTTTGGGCAAAGCCTCCGGACGCCTGACGGGGTTCACTTAGATCTTCCTAAATGTATTTTGGCTATTTGGATCCTGCAGCTAACAAATACTATATATATATATATATATATATATATATATATATATATATATATATATATATATCACAGACAAAAACCACAGGTTACAGGGACGTTATAGTTAGACATTTCACTCGTACTGAGCCAGAGAAATTCGATAATTATAGTTAGCTGAGCTAACTATAACTTGAGCCCCCACAATGCACTGCTGATGACGTCACATATTACATCACTCATGACATGGTCAGCGACATCACTGATGACATCACTGATAACATCTCAAATGACATCACTGATGACATCACTGATCATCTACTTAATCTCTGATGTACCTCCTCACACCCTAATAAAACTTTTGATGCACCCACTCTAAAATACAGACTTCCATTCTCGAAACCATAGACACACCAATACCAGTTAGTACATACCCACTCACTGATTCATAGGTCTAAACACACATCCACTCACTAACCCATACAGTCACTCACACAGGTACTCACTCATCAATATAGCCACTGATATATGCATTCATACAGATACTCACACACCTCCACTCACCCATAGAGTTACTCACACTCCTAGTCAGCCACCCAAAGAATCAATCACACTGCCATTTTCTCACCTATACAGTTATACACACACACCACCTCACTTATTCATACAGATACTAACACATACTTACTCTCTTATACAATCACTAACACAAGCACACACTCATCTATACAGTCACTCTCACAATCCTCACTCTCACATATAGTCACTTATATACTCCAGCACTTACATATACTGCCTTTCACATATGTAGTTACTCATACATATACCACTGAGTTATCCACTCACTCACGAAGATAGCCATACACACACTCACTCACCCATACAGCCCCTCACACACGCACTGATGAACCCATACACCCAGTGAATCACCCACTCGCACACCCATGCAGGGAGTCACACACCCACCCAGGTACTCAGGCACCCATACAGGTACTCATACAACCAATCATTAACCCATATAGACACTCATGTAGCTACTCACCAACCCTTGCAGCCACTTTCACAACAACTGACAGACTGATACAGACATTCACACAGATTAGTCATTCACCCATGCATTCACTAAGACAGGTTTAATCACTCACTTATACAGTCAGTCATGTACCTACTAAATCATCCATGCAGACTCTCATACACCCACTCATTCTTCAATACACGTTAGCGTATATATATATATAAAACATTCTTAAAAGTTTTAGAAACACGCAGTCACTGGATGATGTCATCAGTGATGTCATCAATGATGTAATTTGAGATGTCATCAGTGATGTCATCAGTGATGTCACTGACCATGTCATGAGTGATGTAATATGTGACGTCATCAGCAGTGCATTGCGGGGGCGTGAGTTATAGTTAGCTCAGCTAACTATAACGGACGAATTTCTCTGGTTTTGTAAGAGTGAAATATCAGCCTAACTATAATGTCCCTGAAACCTGTGTTTTTCTCTGTGAATTTCTAAGGTTTTTTAAAGGCTAATTCCTAACTATAACGTCTCTGAAACCTCTGTTTTTTTCAGTGAATTTCTAAGGTTTTTTAAATGCTAATTCCTAACTATAACGTCCCTGAAACCTGTGCTTTTTCACTGAATTTCAAAGGTTTTTTAAATGCTAATTCCTAAGTATAACGTCCCTTAAACCTGTGTTTTTTTCAGTGAAAATGTAAGGTTTTGTAATTTGTTCTGAAATTTTTAGAGTGGAACAGAAATGGCGCTACATGTTCAATAATTTCTAAAGAATTGCAGTGTGTGCAAGTTACAATACGTGTTAAAAAGGCTTGTTCAAAATAATTTTTTTGCATTCATAAAGGTAATGTAATTTTTTATCCCCTTTTTAATATATATTTACAATTTTATTATTTAAAAAAAAAAATGAGATTCGTGTACTGATCGCGTACCTGTCACGGTGGGTGCGCGGATCCAAGCATCGTGCAGCCATATTTGTTAGGTCGCTCAGGATGCGCTTATGGTGCACGATGGGTGCGTGGTTCCCAAGTTTTTCATTTTTTTAAAATTAAAATACATGTTATATACTATATATTTTTTAAATCAATCGTATATGCTTTATTGAAAGAGTTATAAAAATGATAATTGAGTTCGTATAATGAAGTTACAGGTGCAGCGATGGTACCGCATATCCTCACGCACATATTTCCGGGTATGTGATATGTACGCGAATCGAGTGCAAATTATTTAGTTTTAAAAATATATATATATAACTTTATAATATATATTATACCAAGAGATTTACATTCAAATTTGTGTATTTACTATATTTGTAACTGGAATAAAGATATATTATTGTTAAATATTATTTGGGGGAATCACGTCCGGTGCGCGGTGAATACGCATCCGGTACGAGACTCCCATGTGACTTCTAAAAGACAGCATTTCATTGGTTAAGAATCTTTCTATTCTAGTACTTGTAGGACCATGCCCAATTTTTTCATTCTCCCAGGAGCATCTTGACAAGTAACACCTCTTGTGTTTTCGGTGCCTCTATATTTGATTTTTTGGTGGGTTTTTTTCAACTGAAGAAATGGCATCTCAAAATCCACCACAGGATAATCCTGAAGATGAAGAGGAGCTGGAAGAACCCACTAGGAAAAGGAAAGAAAGTGTTGGGTGGGCTTTTTTCTCAATACCACCTGGAGAGAAGAAAGTAAATGCGTGCAAGGTCACCTGCACTGTGCGTGACAAAGTTTTATTTCGGGGATCTGAGAAAAAGTATTCTTGCGTGACTTCATCCATGATGAAGCATCTTCAGACCATGCACCCAAACCATCTTGCGAGTGAACAACATTGCCGCCAAATGCAAGACACACAACACGATGATGAGATTGCAGGACCTAGTACTTCTGCGGGATCCCCTGCATCTACACAACCTTCATTAATTGTTCCAAAGTTTGCAGGACTGGAACAGCACTGCATAAAGTGCAAGAAACTTCTTTGCACAGGCGAATAATCTGTTGCAGCAGTTGTTGTTGCTGCAAAGAACCATAAATGTTAATTTTTTTGTTTGTTTTTGCAATGATATTCTAATTGCAAAACTTTTGAAAAGTTTTTACAGTTCATTCCCTTGTTTTTTCAATCTTTTTTTTAAAAAAAACACCCAAAAAGTAAATAAAAGAGTTCGAAAAACACAAAAAAAATTAAAAACAAAAAAGAAGAAAAAAAATGGTTCTTTTTAGAACCGGCTAATTGGTTAAAGATAGACAAATTTGTATGTGTTGTATGAATTACTGCAAGGGTAATGTCTGAGTCATTGGATGAGTCCATGGGTAGTGTCTGAGAGAATGGATGAGTGCACTGGTAGTGCCTGAGTGAATGGTTGAGTGAAACAATAGTGCCTGAGTGATAGCATGAATGCATGGGTAGTTCCTGGGTGATTTCATGAGTACAGCAGTACTGCCTGGGTGATTGGATGAGTGCATGAGTAGTGCCTGAGTGAATGGATGAGTGCAAGGGTAGTGCTTGGGTGATTGCATGAGTGGATACATACTGCCTGAGCCTGAGTGAAATAATGAGCAGAACAGTAATGCCTGGGTCACTGGATGAGTGCATGGGTAGTGCCTGAGAAAATGGATGAGTGCATGTGTAGTGCCTGAGTGAATATTTGACTGCAAGAGTAGTGCCTGAGTGATTACTTAAGTACATGGGTACTGTGTGAGTGATTGAATGAGTGCAGGGATAGTTCCTGGATGAGTGTATGGGAAATACATGAGCAAATGTAAGAGTGCAAGAGTAATGCCTGGGTAACTGGATGAGAGTATGGGTAGTGCCTGAGTGAATGGATGAGTGCATGAATAGTGCGTGAGTGGAAGGTTTCGTGGAAGGGTAATGCCTGGGTCATTTGATGAGTGCAAGAGTAATGCCTGGGTCATTGGATGAGTGCATGGGTAGTGCCTGAGTGAATGGATGAGTACATGGGTACAGTCTAATTGAATGCTACAGTGCAAGAGTAGTGCCTGTCTGATTCCATGAGTGCATGGGTAGTGCCTAAGTGATTGGATGAGTGTATGGGTAATGCCTGACTGGAAGAATAGGTAGAAGGGTAATGCATGGGTCACTGGATGAGTGCATTGTTAGCGCCTTAGTGAATGGTTGAGTGGAAGAATAATGCCTGAGTGATTCATAAGTACATGGGCAGTACCAGGGTGATTTCATAAGTGCAGGGGTACTGTCTGAGTGTTTGGATGAGTACATGGGTAGTCCCTGAGTGACTTTATCAGTCCAAGTGTAATGTCTGAGTGCTTAGATGAGTACATGGGTAGTGCCTGAGTAAAAGGATGACTGCAACAGTAATGCCTGGGTCATTGGATGAGTGCATGGGTAGTGTCTCACTGAATTAATGAGTGCAGAAGTAGTATTAGAGGGAATGCATGAGTTCAACAGTAGTGCCTGAGTGATTGCATGAGTGTATGGATAGTGCTATGGTGATTGCATGTGTGCAGGGGCACTGCCTGAGTGACTGGAAGAGTGCATGGGTACTGCATGACTAAAAGGATGACTACATGAGTAATGCCTGGGTCATTTGAAGAGTGCATGGGTAGTGCCTGAGTGAATAGTTGAGTGCAAGAGTAGTGCCTGAGTGATTGCATGAGTACATGGGTAGTGCCTGGGTGATTGTATGAGTGCAGGGGTAGTTCTTGGGTCATTGCATGAGTGCAGCTGTACTGTCTGGGTAATTGGAATAGTACATGGGTAGTGCCTGAGTAAATGGATTGATGCAAGGATAATGCCTAATTATTGGATGAGTGCATGGGTAGTGCCTGAGTGAATAATTGAGTTCAACCCTAGTGCCTTAGTGATTGCATGAGTACATGCATAGTGGGTGGGTGATTCCATGAGTCCAGGAGTAGTGCCTGGGTTATTGAATGAGTGCATGGGAAGTACCTGAATGTCACTATGAGTGCAAGGGTAAAGTTGAGGTCATTGGATGAGTGCATGGGTAGTATTTGAGGCATTGGATGAGTGCATGGGTGGTGGCTGAGTGAATGGATGAGTTTATGAGTAGTGCCTGGGTGATTGTATGAGTACACGGGTAGTGTGTTGTGATTGCATAAATGCAGGGGTAGTGTCTGGGTGATTGCATGAGTGCATGGGTTTTGCCTCTGTGAAATGAAAAATGCAAGGATTATGCCTGGGTTATCCTATTAGTGCCAAAGTTGTGCTACAGCGATTAGATGACAGCATGGACAATGTTTGTGTGAAAGCATGACTACCTGGCTGACGATATCAGCAACATGATGAAAGTTTTTTAATAGTGTAAAGGATCAACATTATTTTTATTAGAAATAAATAATATATAAATGAACTTTAAACATTGTTTCATGTTATCATGCATATTATGTTGTGTATTCTTACCTTTTTTAAGTAATTTAGATACATAGCTCAGTTGAACTATTTTAGAGTAGTTTTGTCATAAACAGCATTAAAACTCTTTTCAAACTTCACCATTACCTACTGTAAACAAGAAGAAAAACTGTTATGTAATGTAATGTATTACAGAAATTATAATATTATATTTTTAAGAACGCAACATAATTTTAGAATTACATAACATTTTCAGTTTCCTTTTTTTGCTGTTCTCAGATTCTACTGAACTTCACCATACACAGTGATTTCAACGTAGTATCATCATTGAACAGCGGGGAAAAAAACAATCAACGAGATTGTAGAAAAACAAAAAAATCAGCGCAGAGCATTATTGTCAATATGTGTAGCTATGTGTTTCCCTATCTACAGTTTCTTAATTACGTCCTTCTTGTACATTAAGTATATTATTTCTCTCAACTACATTTGCTGAAATGTACACTCTCATTTACATCTGGTACAATATAGACAACAAATATATAAACTATTTGTTTTTAAACACAATTTTCCAAATGCAATATCAATTACCACAAATAATAATCCAAACACAAATTATAAATAGTAATTGTTTCAATCCTGTCCACTTTCTGTTCACATCTTCTCAATAGGCCAAATAATGTATTTAAAACTTTCGCTTAGAAAATATCCAATATAAATTTGTTAATTCGTGTTCACATCTTCCCAATAGGCCGAATGGTGTATTCAAAACTTTGGCTTAAAAAATATCAAATAAGAATTTGCTAATTCGTAAGGCAATCTAGGTTTTAATTCCAAGTGGGCATCATTGCAATGTGCCCATCCTTTATTACACTTTAGATATACAGTCTAGTGTCCAGATGTTGTAGTAGGTCCATCATGGAAAATAATAGCCACTGCAATAAAGGTTCTTCCTGAAATAGATATTTGACTTGCAACATTTTTAATTTTCGTTTCCAATTTTCTTCCATTTGCTCTACAACGTTGAAACATTAAAATGAGATATTTTCCAAATCTTTCTATATGTAATGTAGACAACATCTCTGATCTTCAATGTGAACATTTCATGTCCTGATTGGCTGTTTTAATCAATTTGTTAAAAGGTAAAGATTTGCAGTTTGGTTTCAAGTGAATCGTTCTGTTTGTATTTCAGTGATGGTAGTAAATGAACACTCTTCACATTTATGATCCCATCTGTAACTTAGTCCAAATACATTTTCAATCTGTATTCCTTCATGTTCTAACACTCCAAGCATAAGCATTAAAAATTCCTGTGCATCTTGTTGTACATTAAGAGTAAATGTCAATGAACCAGTACATATACCCAAAAGATGCCGAACTCCAGAAACAGTATGGATTTTACTTCTGTCAGTTACCAACTGTTGAAATACATGATGTAATAAAGAACAAAATATTTTTTCATGATTTCCCATGATTTCACAACGAAACTCTTCTAGATAAAGCACAACATTCAGAATCACATTAGCATAGCAGTTGATACTTGAACTATTTTCCAAGTGGTGTCCTACAATCTCATCAACAGTTTCCATTTTCTTTTTCTTTACGCCTTCAAGTTTCTCTTCATTTCTTTTCTTTATTTGAACCTCAATTCCATCTTTGACATATTTCTGTTTCGGAGAGAGACTATACGTTTCTCATATATGTGATATTCACCTAAATCAGGAGCCTACATTCTTCTTAAACGATTATACTCTCTAACACAATTTGCATCAGCACTAACCTTTTTCTCATCGAAATCTATCAAATACAAACCACATAATGTTCTTACTCGAGATAATGCAACATATACCATTCCCTCTTTGAACACTGTACTTCTGATATTTACAAAAGCACTGTCTATACTTAAACCTTGAGATTTATGAATAGTTACTGCACATGCTAAAGACAGAGGAAACTGTTTTCTGCAAACATACAAGTCTTTTACAAACAAAAAACGTACAACACAATGCCCAATCTGTCTTACCTCTTTAATCTGATCAAATTTTATCTTCAAAAAATCTATTCCATCTCTGTTCTGAAAAATAAACAAAATCAATAAAATATAGCACTTTACTATGCAATGTATTAAATTGCGTGCTATTACAACGCGGTCGTTACAACGACCCCGTTGTTAGTACACGATGCATTTACATCGCAAGTCTTTACAATGACTTCCACTAGGGGGCGCGCTGGACTTAGGAATAGTATTATTTACTATTCCTACTCCAGTTTGTGCAACAGTAGGGAAGGTGTTGGAATTCATGTCCAATACCTCAGCACCCCCTAGTGGAAGTCGTTGTAAAGCCTTGCGATGTAAATGCATTGCGTACTAACAACAGGGTCGTTGTAACAACCGCGTTGTAAAGGTATCGCGGTGTAATGACCGCGTTGTAAAGGTTGTTTCCCAATCGTAAAATCACCCAACAGTTAATACATACATGTAAAGTCTTTTCTAAGCCTGCAGTTTTACATACAGACTTTGCAAAAGAATCCAATTTAGACTGTAGTTTTTCTGTGAGAAGAATAGTCACTCCTTGGTGTTCAATTTTATCAATAGCTTCAATTCCCACTATTTGTTGTTTTTACAGTTTTAGAACTTCTTGATTATATGTAAAACACTCTTGCAGTCTAGGCATTAGGCAAACCATAGACTTCTTTTCTTCAAGCGTATTGTACATTATTTCAGCTGCTGTCTTTCCACTTGTAAAAAGTTCCTTACTAGCTGACTTTCTAAAGCTTGTTTACCATGTTTTGTCAATACACCAATTCTTATATATTGAAGAATATTTCCATAATGTTCATCACTTGCTTGTCGCATACTCTTAATAAGTTCTTTATATTCAAAATGTGACCAAATGTTTACATTTCCAATACTTCCCAAAGATTTCCTAGTGTCTTCATGGACAAGTGTTATAAAAACAGGTTGTCCTTTTACAGGAGTAAGTTGTAGTAGATCTCCGAATATAATTACATGTTTTCCTCCAAACAGAACATCGTAATCTGTTTTTAAAATCTGCTGCATTCTCAAGTGTACAAAGGCAAGCATTAAGTTTAAGACCATGCTCACATCATCAATGATTAGAAGTTTAATTTTCTTCAGTACTCTTGACACTTCATAACAAGCTCCTCCAGATAGCTTCTGATATTCCACTTTATTATCATGTTCAACTGGTAACATAAGTAATCGATGTAAAGTAATCCCTTTAATGTTGTGTGCTGCTAATCCAGTTGGAGCTGTTACAACACAAGATAAATGTGATTTTGTAGTTTTGTGTAGATAACTGGTCAAATTTTAATTAAGAACCTTTTTCCTGTTGCAGCTTGACCACTGATATACATTAGAATAGGTTTAAATGATGAACATTGGCATTCTTTTTTTTCATGCAGCAAACCATGTTGTATCTGTTGTGTCACTTGTTGATATATTTCTTTTTGTTCAATATTTAGTTGTTCTTCTAACTTTTCCAAGTGGATAATATCCTGTTGTGCTTGTTGCATTGCAGTTTCTACTTCATTCATGGCTATTACTGTTTCATTTTCAATAATTGGTTGTCCTAGTGGATCTTGACTTAGTGCAGCCGAACTTTGACTATCTTGAGAACTGTCTCTAGCTATTTCAGCTGCAATAGTAGTTTCTTACTCAATCTCATCATTTAACATTTGTAGATAAGTTGGGAAAATTGTGCATTGAATGCTATCTTTACATGCATTAAAAGAATCTTCATAGCAGTCAAAATCTCCAAGTAATTCCGTTTCACTACGCCAAGGCTTGAACAGTTGTAGAAGCGCTAAATAGAAAAATTCCCTCTTATCTGGACTTTAGCAACTCAGTTTTCTGTGGTTAATAAGATTTCCTTTGGCATGTTTAACCAAACATCCGTCACATCCAATTACTGCATATTTTTCTTCATTTATGTTTTCTGTAAGGTTTTTTTAAAGCTGTAATGTTGAAGTATTTCTTAGAGACATAGG
The DNA here is from genome assembly GCA_963921515.1 of Calotriton arnoldi. Taxonomy (NCBI): domain Eukaryota; kingdom Metazoa; phylum Chordata; class Amphibia; order Caudata; family Salamandridae; genus Calotriton; species Calotriton arnoldi. Next base: position 1,342,375 of record CAWUFW010004677.1, read on the forward strand.
TTTTCCAGATGTGGACTCCTTTTGGGATAGTATGTATCCAACATATTAGTTTTAACAATATCTGTACTTTCTGGTTCATTCAGTGCTAAGTATTCGATTTCTTGTAATGTTTTCAATACTCTATTTCGTGTGCAGGCGGGACCTAAACTCACCAAATGATTCCTCTCGACTTTGAATATAAACTGGCAGAGGTCAACCGATCCGAGCATTCATAGGATCCAATTTCTCGGTGAGAAAGCATTTTCAAGCTAAAGCTGTACAATTTCTTGCTAAGACTCTTTTCCTGTGAAATTTCTTCCCACATTTCTTTCATCTCTGTCTTTTCAGATTTAGTTATATATGAAGTAACATAGCGAGCAACAGTTATTGAATTATTGGCAACATATTGAATATCCATGTTTGCATTCCACATTGTCAAAATAACTGGATTGTAGTAATTAATATACTTTGAATCTTCGGTTCTTTTTAAGTTGTATGTATTCTCCAGAGATTTCCGACTTATTGTATGCCTTACTGCTGACATAAAACTATTTAATCTTCCTTTTGAAATTATTGGACGTGGGAATCCAAAACGACACTTTGTATAACATTTTCCCTTAGACTTGTATTTTCTTCGACAGTATTTTCCACATCGATGACTTTGAAACCATAAAACTTGTTGTCTCAAGGTGTTTTCTCCTCCTTCTCTTGGAATGGCACAGGTAACATACTGTTCAATGAAAGACAAAACACTTTCATCAGTATTAGTTCCAAATTTTGGAGCATTCTTGATCCATAATAGCATGTGTATATGTGTATATGAGGAGCACCTCTGGCTTGGTACTCTTTTCGCCAGAAGAAATCAGTTACTTCTCCAAGAGGAGGAATATTTTTATTGCAGATAAATGACATCATTCTTTGAAACCTATGGTTAAAATATCTGCAGACATTTACAGGATCCAAGGAAAATAGGGGCTCATTACGATGCTGGGACCGCCCGCCAGAGGTGCGGCGGCCCCACCACACATATTAGGATGCGCCCGCCAGTATGAATTTGCTTCTCGGAGAAATTCAAGTAAATCATCCCACGCATATTCAGCACAACTAAGGGGCCGATTCCGATCTCGGCCGGTAGGGCTCCGAATCGGATTCGGCTTAACCGGATCCGATTCAGAGCCCTATTGCCCGACCGATTCGTACGCGTGTCCGGGCGAGCGAGTACGATGCGAAATCGCCGACCGACTCGTCCAGGCGTCCCGACCGCTCCGACCGACTCGTACCCTGGTCTAACCGCACCGACTCAACTCGCACCGCGCAATGGAGACGTTCCCCGGCCGGGTAAGTACGATGCGCGCCGCGAGCAGTCCGACCAAGCCGGCTCGAAAGAGCAGTCGGAGCCGTACTTTGGGGGTCCGTGTCGGACCCCCCTGTATGCGTAGCCATGCGAGTCGCACACAGGGGGGACCCATGGGTCCCCCCTACCTGTGCGTGTACGGCACGAGTCGCTTCGCCACGTACACGCTGTAGGGGGGCGCCCTTGTCCGCCTCGCACCCATTGAGTCAATGGGAGCCCGCGTATGCGTTGTACGACCGGCTCCCATTGACTTCAATGGGAGTCCGACCGACTCGAGTCCGATGGCATACGTGCGCATCGTACTCGTTCGGACGGGCTGCACGGGTCCGATTCGGTCGGAAATCTCTCCGGGTCTGGCTCGGTCGGAGAGATTTCCGGCCCGAATCGGAATCGGCTCCTAAGTGTTACAAACCATGTAGGGGTACTAAGTTTCTTAACATACATTTAAGTTCTCTGTGACGACGATACCAATACTCATTGGTACCATGTTAACACGCCATCCAATTAATTAACTGAGATTCTAACTCTTCATCTCTTTGTTGAACTTTGTCCATGAATTCCTTTGCAGAAGCATGTGGAAGATGAACTCCTGTTTATAATATATGGTTCACTGCATATGAAAGTGCAGACAAATCACTTTCAAACAAAAGATGAAATATATATGGAATACACTGTCGAAATCTTGGATCTTCTGAGTACAATCTTGTTGAGCGGTATTCTGAAGCTGGAATCTGTACTGCTCATTCATCATATCGTCCACCTTCTCCAGTGGAGAACAGATGTGGAAAACAACGTGCATCTAAACTTTTTCCCACACGCTCATGGGAGTTCCCTTCGCTTTCTTCATTTGAAATAATTCAAAACTGTTTCCTATCACTTCTTTTGAATGTAAAGGATGTATACTGTAATGTTCATAAATCTCTTCACTCCTGGACTTGTCCACTTTTTCTATTTGGTCACTTGAAATTTCTGTTTCATCTTCTAAACATATTTCCTGTTCATCAACGTTTACATTCTTATAATAAATATTATTCTGTACCAGATATAATGTAGCCTTTTGAAGTTTGTTCACATCAACAAACTCTTGCCATAATGTTCGACTCTTTGTTGGTACACCATTAACTAGAATAACTACAGGCTCACTTTCCTCCCTGTCTATACCAACAGTTTCAATATTTTTCTTAAAATCTAAAGGTAAGTATACAACTCTTCCTTTCAGACCTCTTTGTAAATCTATTGGAGGCAGCTTACCTGTTTTATGAAATGAAATGAAATGGAGATTTGTAGAGCGCGAAACAATCACCCAAGGGTGTCAAGGCGCTTGCTCATCAGAGACAGGATTTAAGCTAGGAGGTTCGCAGACACTTTAAAGATTGAACAACCATGTCTTTAGCGCTTTCCTGAAAGCTAACATATGTGTTTCTTGTTTCAATCTTATTGGGAGAGAATTCCATAACCTAGTTGCGCCAACCAGAAAGCTTCTTCCCCCCCAAGAGCATTTTTTTACCCTGGGAACAATCAAATCATGGGCAGAGGATGAGCGGAGACAACAAACTGGAATATAGGGTAACAAATTCCGCTTTAAAAAACCTGGTCCTATGTCCTGTGTGGCCTTAAAAACAATACATAGAGCCTTAAACTCAATTCGTCTTTTTATTGGCAGCCAATGTAAATCCTTGAGCACCTTTGAGACAGATTTGTGTCTTGGAATGTTCAGCAAGAGCCGAGCTGCTGCATTCTGCACAACCTGCAGCTTAGACAGGCACTTTTTCCGAAGGTTGATAAAAAGCCTGTTACAGTAGTCGGCTCTTGACAGAACTAGTGCTGAGACCACCAATTTATATAGCTCAGCTGGGATAAATGGAAGGATCTTTCTCAAAAGCTTTAGCGTGTAGAAAGAAAGGGAGGTAACCTGGTTGACGTGGTTTTCAAATGAGAGTTTAGAATCGAAAATGACTCCCAAGTTCTTAACCTTGATCACTGGCGTGGGAAGTGGCCCAAGCTCCAAGGGCCAGAGATCGGGTGACCAGAAATTAGTGTGAGCACCAAAGAGTAAGACCTCCGTCTTACTAGAGTTAAGTTTTAGACAATTGGCAGCCATCCAGTCCCCAACCTGACGAAGGCAGGTATGGAACTGTTTCATAGTGTCAGTGGGGGATCCTGACACTGAAACGATGATCTGCGTATCGTCGGCATAGGATGTAGCCGAAAAGCCTAGGGACCTGATTAGCTTCGCCAGTGGTGCAACATAAATATTAAAAAGAGTTGGGCTCAAGGACGAACCCTGTGGCACACCACATGGTAGTGTAAAATTGGGTGATTTAAAATTATCTAGGGCCACAAATTGTTCCCTGCCAGACAGGAAAGATTCAATTAGGGAGAGTGCATTCCCTTTGACACCGATTCCCCTCAGAACTTCCAGGAGTTTCTGATGGTTCACCGTGTCAAATGCGGCGGAGAGGTCAAGCAACACAAGTGCTGCACTGCCCCCCGCGTCAACTGTCTGCCTAATCAGTTCAGATGATGTGATCAGCGCCAGTTCGGTACTATGATGTTTTCGAAACCCGAACTGGGTGTCATCGAGAAGGACATGCCTTTCAATATAATCTGATAGAGTATTATTCATGGCTTTCTCCACCATCTTTGCTGGTAGCGGAAGTCTGGAGATTGGGCGATAGTTATTGGGGTCAGCCTCATCAAGATTTGGCTTCTTCAGAAGGGGAAGCACGGATGCCAACTTCCAGCTAGTGGGGAATAAACCAGAGGAGAACATTTGATTAAATATAGGCGTCAAATGAGACGCGAAGATCTCTGGTAGAAGATGGAAGATCTTTGGAGGGCATAGGTCCAGTGGAGAGCCTGATTTGGTGGATCTCAGCAAGTTAATTTGTTGCTTCCTTTGTCAGTGTTGGGAAGGCAGATAGTTCAGGAAGGTCCCTATATTCAGCGTAGGTTCTGGGGGTGATACCGGTAATCCCTGGTCTAGCAGAAGCCTCTAAGGAAGGAACCATTCCTTGATCCGTGGACTTGGTGAATCCATTATAGACCGCCTTAACTTTGTCTTGGAAAAACGCAGAATGCCTGGGTTTTAGGTGAATCTGCCGCCATAGAGCAATTGGCTAATTGTTTAACCATCGAGAAAAGTTCCTTTGACGAGTTTTTTGCTGAAAGTATAGCTTTGGTGAAATAGCTAGTTTTCTCCTTACAGATAAGTTTTTTATACTCAAGCAAGGCTGATTTATAGTTAGCTTTATCCTCCAATTCGTCTGAGGATCTCCACTTCCTTTCCAGATGGCGACATTTTTGTTTTTGTATCCTAAGCTGTTCTGAATACCAAGGTTCGGTGGGTCTGGGCCCATGGCTAGAGATGCATTTAACTGGTAGTACTTGGTCTATTGACTTTCTCAGCCAGTCCTCAAAAGCAGCAACAGCTTCATTTGAGTCTTCTAAGGGTGGTGGAGGGTTTTGGGCTAATGCAGATTCAAACATGCCCACTGCCAGCTTATTCCAGGGCCGGATCATTTTCCGCAGCCTGTTTGTCGATTTCTTTGTCTGGGGGTTTTGTACCGGAAACGAAAACATAATAGCTTTATGGTCAGACCATATAATTGGCAGTGGTGGAAGGCATCATAGATGGTCATTGCTGGTAAATACTCCATCCAGTAAATGACCCCCCGAATGTGTACTACCGGTCACCTGCTGCGTGAGGCCCATACTGTTTGCAATATCGATAAAATGTACAGCATCGCTATCCAGTGGATCCTCCAGGTGAACGTTGAAGTCGCCCAGGAGCGTAAAATCCGGTGACTGAGATATAACATCCAGGGAATTGCCGATGTCCATCAGAAAGTTAGCCCGAGGGCCTGGGGGTCGGTAGCATAACAAGCCATTGAAGGTGTAATGGTTGCCTATCATTAATTTAAAAAGTAAGGATTCCAAGGTGGGTCCATTGTACTGAGAGGTGAAAACCCCTTTCCATGTACTTGGAAACAGGACGGCCAGTCCTCCTCCTCTTTTGCCTGCTCGGTCTTGCCTAAATAGTGTGTACCCTGAGGGAGTCGCCATTAACAAATCAGGATCTGCAGAGCTATCTCCCCAGGTTTCTGTAATAAAGGCCACATCAACACCATGTGTTTCAATGAGCAGAGCGAACTCAGATGCGTGTTTGCACAACGACCGTGCATTGATAAGACAGCCTAACACTGACTTTGTCCCATTCTTTCCAGCGGATAAATGCTTCCGACTAAGAGCTGACTGGGGTAGATCAGATAAATGGTAGGAGAACCCACAGGCATTACATTTAAAACGAGTCATACATGGGTCGATATTAGTGCCAGTTTTTACGTCGCACCTACCATTTATGTTGAAGGCTCGCAGTTGTTCCCCAGTATCGGTGAGTATAGAAGCAGGATGGGGCTTAAAACCGGCAGCATCCCCGGCCCTAGGCCTTTAGGCTCCGTACAAACTATAGCCTGAAATGGGTGAACAAATTGAATAAGAATGGACTCATATGCATTTAAATCTGCCAGTTCTGGAGGAATAGCTACCACTCTAAGTTGTTATGTACAGCTCTAGCTGGCATTTTGTTCTCTTCTATTTTGTTGTAACAATATTTACAAATACGTTGATCAGTAGCCAACTGAAACCGACCTTCTATCATCAAATAAGCACCAAATTGCTCCCACTTATCATTGTTTTCCTTTTCACTTTTTAAATATAGATCAACATTCCTAGTTTGACTTCTATAGTGAGTACGTTGACAACAAATACAAACATAGGGGGTCATTACGATGGCGGGCGGACAAAGTCCGCCCGCCACCGTAACGGAATGCGGGACCGTCGGCAAGGGGGGCGGCGGTCCCGCACCTGACATTAGGATGCCACCGCCACCGTGGCGGTGGGACACCCTATTCCCAGCATTGTGGCGGGCGGTGCTCACAGCACCGCCCGCCACAATGCTGTGAATGCACGTCGTGCATTTGCATTCACAACGTGACAGGCACCGTGCGGTGCCTGCCACCTTGTGCATACAAATGCAGGGGGGTACCATAGGTATCCCCCATGTGCACCCCCCACCCCTCAACTTCCTGGGGGCCCGCTACAGGCCCCCCAAGGCAAAGACCACATGCCTTTCCATGGCGGCAACGCTGCCATGGAAAGGCTGATCACCGCAGGCATTGTAATATGGATGGCGGAGTCTTGCAGACACCGCCACCATATTAACCTTGTTTTCCGCCGGTCGACGAGTCGACCGGCGGAAAAGCGGCGGACGGTCTTTCCGTCCGCCGCGGACCCCCAGCCATCATAATATGGCGGGGGGTCTTTGCTGTGTGGATGGCGGGCGGATCGCCCCCGCCGGGCCGGCGATCCGCCCGCCATCATAATGACCCCCATAGTTTGGTTTTTCAGATGAAACTATCTTAAAATTTGTGATTTCTTCTGCAAACTTGTAAGTACTAATATCTTCCACCTGTTCTTCAACACCTAAACTTATCAAGGTCTCACTTTCTCTACACTCCTCTTGTGAACCAAAGAAACGAAACTGTATATCATCACAAACTTTTTTTACATCTGATACTTAACCATGCAAAAGAGCTGTGTTCATTTCACTTAAAGATAATGCAGGACTTTTTACATAGTAGAGTCTCCTTACTAACTTCCACATTTCTGAGTGGTGTACTGCTAACATTCTTAAATGATGGAAAGTACTTTGACACACTTTTCTTGAAAGACAAGCTAGAGAATAACCCTGCAAGTTAGTATATTTTTTTACTTTACATGGATCTAGTCCTTGTACCATCTTAATCTTTTGTTTAAGACTTTTTTGAACATATCCTCATATAAAAATTCATAATATGTCAATAGATTGCTGTTGAATACTACAAATACTGCTACAATCCCACTTATACACCGGAGCTTGTGTACACCTCCCTTGAACTTCTTCAGCTATTACTTCTTCCACATTCCTAGGAACCATCTTTTCTTTTGGAATGGGACAACCATCTTTCATCTCATAACGTCGTCCACTAGTATCAACTGCATGAACTAATGTGTTTTGTTGAAAATAACTTTCTTCATTAAAGAAAGGCTCAGTACTAGAAGTATGCTTCCATTCACCAGTGAAAATTTTACAAAATTTACTTTTATTAACCATCCTTTTTCTTTTGCTTTTCTCTTTTATAAACAGCATTGTGTTATTCAATGTTTTCATTCTCTTCAATATTAATATAAATAATTTTATTTTTATTTCAGAAGCTTTTCCTACTACACTTTCAATTTGTTGCTTTTTCTTAGAAACTACTGATCTCTTTTTATATTTTTTACAATGTTTCAATAAACTTTGTAGTACTCTACTTCTATACATTCTCTTCCTTATATCTTTATATTCTTTCAGCCTTCTTTCAACATAGATTGTTTCCCATAACATGATTTTTTATTAATATGTTCTTTTTTCGTTTCCTTCCGATTTGTTGTAGAACTTTCCTTTCTCTTTAGCACATTTTGAAAATTCTTTACATTCTTTGAAAGTCTTTTAACAAACTCTTTAATTCTCTTACCAGAAGTCTTTTTCTTCAATGTAAAATTTTGCACTTTATCTAATTTCTGCTTTTCTCTTTCCTTTAAATAGTACTGTTTTTTTCCTTGTCTTCCCTGTTGATCTTTTCTTGCCATACTCAATATTTCTTACTAATAATTGTAAATATCTGGGGGAAAAAAGTTTAAATAATTTCTAAAAATTATTTTATAATATTAAAATAATTATGTACAGATATTCGCATCTATAAATAAACAAATACTTTTAATTGCATTGCAAATGTTTCCATAACACATAAATATTTAGAATATTATACTTTACATATTATCAAACCTATGATAAGAACCACACATTTAAACAGTAACATCTCAGAGTTCATGCTATCTAAATTTGAGTAAAAAAAAGTATATGTATTCATTTCTACTCATACAATATGGCACCTGGGTATTGAACAAGCTATGTTAGACACTGCACAATTCCTTAATTCAGAACACATCACAACCTCTGCAACAGAATGACAGAGCAGAACTAAAGGATTTCTCTACTAGTACCCAAACCAACCAGGTTCAAATGCATGATACATCAGACAATAGATGTAGAAGTAGACACATACGTCACTCACAACACCATAAAGTCTCTTAAACTTCACAGACTGGTGTTCACATTTCAATGTAACACCTAGAGTGTTGGGCTTACCCAAATATAAAGGAGCAACCCTTCGCATCTGTGTGTTGTAACTTTCACCATATTCCTGAAAGGATGTATGCATGTGTCTGTGCCTTTTGCTAGTGGAATCATATATAAAAGAAACATACAAATAGATGTATACCTGTGTTTTATACGTCTAGCATATTCAGATGTATAACACGTATAACAATACATGTGCAAGTACACACATACCTCAGTCTCAAGACCATGCATACCTTAAAAGTTCAGAGACTACACTTCCCATTTCAAACAGACACAGAAAATTATGCGGTGTATTTCAAGTGTAGCTTTCCACACATTCATAAAAAGTAGCCTAATCACTAATCTTTCTTCCAACATGTCTTAAACCTCACTTTTGTGCTGTTTCTTCACCATTCTACTACTACTCAGGGTGTTGCACCTAGCCAAATACAAAGCAGCAACCATTCACATGTCTTGATTGTAAGTCTCACTATATCCCTAAAAGCATGTATGCATGTTTTTTTACCTTTCGATAGTGCCATAATATATAAAATAAACATACAAATAAACGTGTACCTGTGTTTTCTATGTCTACATCTTCAAATGCATGAGACATATGAGAATACATGTGCAAGTTGAAACATACCTCAGTCACAAGACCATGCAGACCTTAAAACTTCAGAGACTGCACTTCCCATTTCAAGCAGACACCGAAAATTATGTGGTGTATTTCAAATGTACCTTTCCATAGACTCATACAAAGTAGCCTAATCACTAATCCCTCGCCCAACATGTCTTAAAACTCACTTTTGTGCTGCAGCTTCACCATTCTACTACTACTCAGAGTGTTGGACCTAGCCAAATACATAGCAGCAACCATTCATACTTCTCTCTTGTAAGTCTCACCATATTCCTGAAAGCATGAATGCATGTGTCTGTACCTTTTGCTAGTGACACCATATATAAAAGAAACATACAAATAGATATATACCTGTGTTTTACACGTCTAGCATCTTCAGATGGATAACACATAACAGAATACATGTGTAAGTAGAGTCATACCTCAGTCACAAGACCATGCAGACCTTAAAACTTCAGAGACTGCACTTCCCATTTCAAGCAGACACCGAAAATTATGCGGTGCATTTGAAGTGTACCTTTCCACAGACTCATACAAAGTAGCCTAATCACTAATCCCTCAGCCAACATGTCTTAAACCTCACTTTTATGCTGCAGCTTCACCTTTCTACTACTACTCAGAATGTTGGGCCTAACCAAATACAAATAAGCAACCCTTCACATGTCTCTGTTGTAAGTCTCACCATATTCCTGAAAGCAGGCATGCATATGTCTGCACCTTTTGCTAGTGACACCATATATAAATAAACATACAAATAGTTGTATACCTGTGTTTTACACATATAGCATCTTCAGATGGATAACACGTATCAGAATACATGTGTAAGTAGAGACATACCTCAGTCACAAGACCATGAAGACCTTAAAACTTGAGAGACTGCACTTCCCATTTCAAGCAGACACCGAGAATTATGCGGTGCATTTGAAGTGCACCTTTCTACAGACTCATACAAAGTAGCCTAATCACTAATCCCTCAGCCAACATGTCTTAAACCTCACTTTTATGCTGCAGCTTCACCTTTCTACTACTACTCAGAATGTTGGGCCTAACCAAATACAAAGAAACAACCCTTCACATGTCTCTGTTGTAAGTCTCACCATATTCCTGAAAGCATGCATGCATGTGTCTGTACCTTTTGCTAGTGACACCATATATAAAAGAAACATACAAATAGTTGTATACCTGTGTCTTACACGTATAGCATCTTCAGATGGATAACACGTATCAGAATACATGTGTAAGTAGAGACATACCTCAGTCACAAGACCATGCAGACCTTAAAACTTGAGAGACTGCACTTCCCATTTCAAGCAGACACCGAAAAATATGCGGTGCATTTGAAGTGTCCCTTTCCACAGACTCATACAAAGTAGCCCAATCACTAATCCCTCAGCCAACATGTCTTAAACCTCACTTTTATGCTGCAGCTTCACCTTTCTACTACTACTCAGAATGTTGGACCTAACCAAATACAAAGAAGCAACCCTTCACATGCCTCTGTTATGAGCCTCACCATATTCCTGAAAGCATGCATGCATGTGTCTGTACCTTTTGCTAGTGACACCACATATAAAAGAAACATACAAATAGCTGTATACCTATGTTTTACACGTCTACCATCTTCAGATGGATAACACATATCAGAATACATGTGTAAGTAGAGACATACCTCAGTCACAAGACCATGCAGACCTTAAAACTTCAGAGACTGCACTTCCCATTTCAAGCAGACACCGAAAATTATGCGGTATATTTGAAGTGTACCTTTCCACAGACTCATACAAAGTAGCTTAATCACTAATCCCTCTGCCAACATGTCTTAAACCTCACCTTTGTGCTGCTACTTCACCATTCTACTACTACTCAGTGTGTTGAGCCTAGCCAAATACAAAACAGCAACCCTTCACATGTCTCTGTTGTAAGTCTCACCATATTCCTGTAAGCATGCATGCATGTGTCTGCACCTTTTGCTAGTGACACCATACATAAAAGAAGCATGCAAATAGTTGTATACCTGTGTTTTAAACGTGTAGCATCTTCAGATGGATAACACGTATCAGAATACATGTGTAAGTAGAGACACACCTCAGTCACAAGACAATGCAGACCTTAAAACTTCAGAGACTGCACTTCCAATTTGACAGCGACACCTAAAATTATGTGGCGTACTTCAATTGTACATTTCCGCACACTCATACAAACTACCATAATCGCTAATCCATCTACCAATGTACACATATTACTATGCACAATCGATTCTATTTCAATCATTATTTTAGTACCTTACCACATTAACAGACGCCGTGAGGGGAACGGCTGATACTTTCTCCAACGCGCCGTGAGGGGAACGGCTAGACAAACTACATTCCCCAGCAGCCCCCAGCAGCCTCGACGCCCCCCTGACGCTGTACTTGCGCCCGGAGGTGCAATAAAAGCATCGAGCACCTCCCGCAGCGCGGGACGCGCGCGGGCGGCGCTCGGGCTAAGCCCGGGCCAAGGGCGGGCCCGTCCTTGCCCGTCATTGACAGGAAGAGGCAGGGCAGGGCCATCCCCCTAACGTCTAGGATTCCGTCCCCCAACAGGAGTTGATTGAGAGGTACTGTGACTTTTCAAGCTTGAGTGCTCCATTAGTCGTATTCGGCTATATCATACTTATTTACATCCCACTTATATCTTTTGAAAATGTATGCTTCGTGGTCCAGATGGTTGTGCAATATTAAAACCTTTCCCTAAATATGGACGTTCTTTGGTTTGGTTTAGATATATACATTACCAAACGAGGCAAGGCCCATAGTCACTTACTTGACATTTATCTGTGACTTTGAACCATTCTTGTTCCTATTTTTTTAACTGTTTTTCGAATTTTATACCTAGCACATTGCACTTTGACTGTATTTTTAATAGTGTTTTAAAAATATTTGTACTGTCATTTAAAATTGTTAATTTATTTTATTTTTTAAACCTGAGGGCAACTGAAATTTCAAGGTAACAAATTACACCTGTACTTTTCTTTTTGGGGCCTGATATTATTATAGAATAAGCACTCTGCACTTTATATTTTGTGTGGGAGAGTTAGGGAACGGGTTGAGCTCACTGAGGATATTGAGCTCTAGTTGCAGTAGTCAATTAGTCGACTAGTACCATGGGAAAAAGAAAGCAGACAGTGAGCCATACACCGAAAACATCAAGTAAGCATAGGAAAGCTAATATGACCTTGCTTAACTATTTAACTGGGGCAGTTGGAGATATCGAAAGACAGATAATCTCCGTGGAAGAAACATTAAATATTGACACGGTGGATCCATTATCGCTACCCCAAAAGCTAAAGGATAAAAATACTATTCCAAAGGGTGTAGAGGCTACTGAGCATGCTATCCCGGGTGACACTCCCCTTGAGCACCCAAAAAATTATTTTGGAGAATTAGATAATGAACACTTACCTCCCCCAAAAATCCTGTAAATCGCCTAACTTAAGGATATTGGATGCTGCATCTAAAGGATTACACACAGCACAACTTACTCCAAGACCAATTAGGACTCATCTAAGAAAGCTACAGGGAAAATCTCAGGGCCCCAAAAATAAATTGCATAAGGAAAAAGGTACTATTAACGCATTACAGGTAAGCAACAAATGCGATGCAACCTCATGCGAATCTGTAAGTCTGTCCGTGGCAATTAAAGATTTAACTGAGTCTGTTACACATGCCATTAATATCCTCACGGGTAGATTGGACAAAATAGAAGTAGGCATAGAGAAAATTTTAACAGCACAGAATAAGGCCATTCAAGAAAGAGGTGCAGAACCCCAGAAATTATTGGGTACGAGTACATACTCTGAGAAGGTAGCCCAAAAGGCAATCCCTCTGACAGCAAAGATATCGCACGGGGTGAGAGACCAGGGTGAGAGACAAGTATTAAATCCTAATACATCTGTAAATACGAAAAATATTTTTCCTCAAAAGGGAGTGGTGCATACACTAAATGAGATGGGAAGGACAGATCACAAAATAGCTGAAAGACGGCTGGGAGGGGAAAGCACAAGAATGACCCCAATAGACAGCTATGCTCCAGCAGTAATGCATAGCCTGCAAACATTAAACTTGCCTCCGGCAGCTACACCTTATACTATTATTTTGGCAAATGTTCCGCCCTTGCTTTTGGCCGATACGGAAACTTGGCCTGCCCTAAGAAATAAAACCATACACTGGTTGGTAAACAGAACAGGTTTGACTAGTGCCCTTTTTAGGGAATTCAAGATGGTGAGGAGAATTGATTGGGTGGGAAATAACAACAAACTCTGTGAAGGTGATTGTATCGCCCTCTCATTAGGATCACCCACATTGGTAAGTAAATCCTAATAAGAACACAAGAGCCTAGCTCTATCTACACAAATATACAAGTTCTCCCTTTGGGCTTTTTTTATCAACCTCCGTGTTTCACAAAACCAAAAAATCGCGGCCCATGTAGACAGCCCATAGATGGTCCACTCTTTAACTTAGTAACATCAAACAGATTTGGGCCACTAACAACTTTAGATGAAAATGATTGACTAATAAATGGGTTGAACTCATCAGGGAATGAAATCAATCATAGTACAGAAACCCCATATGTACCAGTTTGGTTTAGTCCAACAGAGGCTAAGTTATTGGACGAGGAGAAAAGAAATCCTAAATGTGAGGAGTTAAACGAGACAGATTATATGAGCAGATCTTGCATATTGATGGGTAGTATGGAAGACTTTGATCCTGTCCTGCAATCTGAGGGCGAATTTATAAATCAGCCTGTAACTGTGTTTGAAACAGTTGTCCAGGAATAAAAGCCTGTAGAGTCCTCTTTTGGAATATTGCGGGTCTAAAGAACAAAGTGAATGACACAGTTTGGTTGGATTTTATTAATAATTTTAATATTCTATGTATGCAAGAGACCTGGGCCATTGAGGAAATAACTATTAATGGATTTAAGACATTTCATACACCAGCTATCCAATCATCTAGTGGAAGATCTAAGGGTGGAGTTTGTGTATACGTCTCAAATCTGCTCGGGGCTCAAAAGATTAATATGATTAGCTCTGAAATCTACTATCAAATTGTTTTAATACACTTGGATGTGAACTGTATTTTAGCTGTGATTAATTTTTACAACAATGTGGAAAAAGGGCAACTGGGCGCCATATTGAAGAAGCTCAGTGAGGATGTTACTAACTTAAAATCAGATGAAGAGACTGAAATCATTCCTATTTGGGGTGGGGATTTTAATGTTGGCTTGTGTCCTTTGGCTGAAATAGGAAAATGTGGTTTAACATTGGAGGAAGACGACCCACCCTTTCATTTCTCTCATACCGATAAAGGAGAGTTGTTCAATGAGATTCTGTATAAGCACGATTTTGGTTTTACAATTTGCCTATGTACCCCTAAGGTGGAGTTTGGTCATAAATTTATTGGCAGAGGAGCTGATTCGACAATAGATTTTATTATCATGCCAAATTGTTATGCAAGTTATGTTATTGGGTACAATATTCATCGAAATGTAATGAGTGATCACTTGGCAATAAGCGTAAAAATTGCAACCCCAACAAATAAAGTAAGGAGAAATTGTAATAAAGTAGCATGGGTACAAAATATAGAATTGGGAAGACAAAATGGTTATACAATTCGCTGGTCAAGTCGGGACCCTGCGGAGCTAAGTAAAGAAATAATCACAAATGCGTATGTGCCAATTTCAATATGTTTAAGTGACAGTCCGACGCGTGACAATATTTTAAAAGCCTTTTCCTGTATTACTGAGATTGTTAGAAGCACGTTGCAAGTGCAAAGTAAAGGTACCCGTAACACCAGTAAGGGATGGTTCGATAATAATTGTACAAAAAGCTATATAAATTTAAAGAATGCTCTACATAGATCAGCAAGAGATAAAGAGGAGATTAGGATCTGTAGAAAGTTGTACACCATAGCTAGAAAAAATAGGATGAATGAATTAAAAGAGAAGGCTTGGAAGAATTTAAGTGATGCAGCATTGAGTAGGGATAGTTCACAATTTTGGTCAGCTGTGAACGCCCCATTCCTTAACAATAGACCTGATGCACCGTCAATTGAGATAGCAATAGAGGAAAGAACTTGGGTGGATTTCTTCTCAAGTGTTTATTCCCTACAGAAGACCAGTGAGAGGGAAGTAGTCTGTGGGCAAAACACAGAGGGGGAACATCAGAAGTTTACGCCCATTGATTTCCATATCACTTTACAGGACGTTACCTCGGCTATAAAGGCAAGCAAGAGCGGTAAGGCCCCCGGCCCCGATGGGGTACCAATTGACCTTTTTAAGTTTAATTTTGAAATGTGGGGCCCAATTTTAACACGGGTTTTACAAGCATGTTGCGCAATGGGATTTATAGGTACTTGGTCTGAATCAATTATCGTCCCCATTTTTAAAAAGGGGGATCGGGAAAATCCTGCATGCTACCGTCCGATATCTTTGTTAGACTCCCTTATGAAGGTAGCGGGCAGGATTGTTTTAGATCGGTTGCAAACATGGGCGGAAGAAAAAAGTATTTTGAGTGATGTACAGTATGGTTTTAGACCAGGTCTAGGTATTAACGAGCAGATTCTTAATCTTAACATTTTAATTGGAAAATACACGCAGGCAAAAACGGGGAAATTTTATTTGGCATTTGTCGACCTCACAGCTGCATTTGATTGTGTAATTCATAATAAGCTGTGGGGCGTTCTTAGAGATTTAAAGGTTGATCCCATTTTAATTCAGTTTTTAAGGCAGCTATACTCTGGCGCTACAGCAAAAGTTCGGTATGGACTCAAGGGAGAGTGTACTGTGCCGTTTAAAGTCGAGAGGGGAGTGAGGCAAGGCTGCGTTTTGGCACCACTGCTGTTCACCTTGTACACAAATGCTTTGGAACAGGAGTTGGTGTCAAACGCTGGGGACCCGCCATATGTAAATAAACGCCCGATAGTCTCCCTCCTCTATGCCGACGATGCGGTACTTATGGCACGTACCCAGATTGGCCTTCAGAGGGCTCTCACTTTTTATACAAGTTTTATGGACAACCTTGGACTAAAAATGAATGCAAGGAAAAGCTTCATTATGACCTGTGGGAGAGGGAAACATAAGAACAGAAGTTTTCAAGCTGGGGGAAGTAGGGTGGAATCTATTAACTCCTTTTGTTACCTGGGTGTTCTTTTTAACCGCACTGGGTCTTGGGCCCAAGCGATAAAGACTAGGAGCCTCCTGTTTATGAAGTCTACCGCGGCCTTAATTAATTTTACCAAAAAATTGGGGAAACGGCCACCAGAAATTCTTTTAAAAATCTATCATGCTAAGTGCGTGAGTATAGCAATTTTTGGGGCAGGTATTTGGGGTTCTTATGACTGTACATCAATGCAACACGTGGAAAATGCCTTTTTAAGATTTATATTGGCAGTCCCGGCCAGTGCTCCAGTTTTTAACTGCCATAGTGAATTAGGAGTAACATATATTTCTGACCTAATTAAGGTGCAACCGGTGCTGCTCTGGCACAGAATTTGGACCTCTGTTAGCACTGGTTTAAATAGGGAAATAATAACTGATGCAATGAAATTAGACAACGCCAGCAAGATTCCCTGGTTGAAGTATGTAAGAAATGTTATGCAGGATATCGGGCGTCCAGAGTATTTCTCCCTACCTGAAAATATGAATTGTATTAATCGGAAGGAACTTAAAAAAAATTGTATGACCCACCTGGAAGAAAATAGGTTAACTTTGGAAATGAATAAACCTACGGTGGTTGAACATCAATTAATTATCATAACGTATAACATTCAAACATACTTGACATGTATATTGGGGGGATATGATAGGTATATGTTAACACGTTTTAGATTTGGGACCTTCCACCATTTGATTAGCCATCCAGACATTAACAACTGGTCAAGGGAAGTTTGTCGATGTCCCTGTGATAATATTTCACCACAAACAACTATTCATGCAATCCTATTCTGCAAATTTTACAAAGATGAAAGGCGAAGGTGGGTATTACCGTTATTAAAACAAGGGGGATGGAGACAATGTCGCCCTGCTTTTTTGTATTTGCAGATGTTGGGAAATTATTATTGTATTGGATCTATGGTAGGCTTTTTAAAAAGTGTATATAGAGCCAGAAAATCTCTAAATATTTGAATGCCAGATGTAAAATATATGAGAGAAACATAGACATGAGATGGTATATATTAAGTACAGCATAATACATTTTATTTCCCGGATGCAAAAAAACTAGTTATTGTTAAATGAACTTTTTTTGAATTTGTATCTAGCTAATGTGTCTTAATGTAATTTTTAGATGTGTGATGATATGTTTTAATTGCCTGCTTATATGATTTTAATGTTTAAAATCGAATAAAGCTCGTTTTAATTTGAAATATATATATTACTCCAAATTGGTTCCCAAAACAGAGCGCTCACTCATAACGTGCAGGTGTTCAGCGTGGAACCATGCCCTGCAAATACTTATCACCAAGAAGTTATATGCTGCACTCCAAGAGTAAATTGCAAAATAGTATTTATCCAGTGGCCATCTGTTGCCACATAGCACACCAACACCACCACGTTTCAACTACCACGTCTTGTTCATGGTTAGGTGAGTCCCTTTTCAGTTTCTCTATTTATACAGAATTCCGAGGTTTGCTCACAATGAAGCATTGTGGGATATGTAGTTTGACAGTATAAAAACAATAGTATAAATATTCAACACAGTGATGTAATCATTTCATACAATAGCATTTGATCTACACAGTTATTGGAGTTCCTTTTTCTTATTTTTCAAGCCTTATGTGTGTTATTGTTTTATTTTTTCAGAAAAAGATTGATATTATTTAGGGAAATGAAGTATATGCTGATAGATTGAAATTATTCCGTCATTATGTACATTGAGGAGTTTATTCCTCATTGTTAAGCCGTACGCCCATTTTATGCTTTTTGTGGCCCTTAAATCTCCTGCATGGCCCTAGTGTCCTGTTGCTGAGATTTCAGTGACTACGACTCGTGGGCCTTCATATGTGGTTATACTGGGCTAAGTGCCCCTTCTCCCTTGTCATTTGGTTTTCACTGTGTTATCATTTTTAGGGTTTTATATTGGATTGTACTAATATGAATTTGTATATGTTACACACCCTTGACATGTGATTATTTTACATGAGGCAGCTCACTGTGATTGTCTTTCAGGTTGCTCATATTACTATTACCAGCAGTTAAGCTTATTTCATTCCATATCTATTCACAAATGGACATAAAGTTCTTAATTCCCTTTTAACCCATGAGGATGGTTAGTCCTGAATCTCATGATGCGACGAGATTCTAAACGTCTCAATCTTAATGTTCTGTCCCCTCCTCTCTCACTTCTAGGTATACTGGCTATGCCATAGAATCTCATCTGTTGCCAATCATATCCTGAGTGTATTTCCAAATGCTTGGTCATGGCATAGTTAATGTCTGTGTTTTGTACTGCTCGAATGTGTTCCAGCATTCTCTCTTTCAAAGGACAGATGGTACTGCCTATGTATTTTAGTCCGCACTGACATTCAATCATGTATACTACATAGGTGGTTTCACATGTTATCCTTTAATTAATGATGAACAATTTCCCTTTAAAATCCGAAATCTCTTGTGCGTTTTAGCCTATCTGGCATGTTTTGCATTTGTCACATTGCATGAATCCTATTTGTTGTTTTGTCAGCCACGATTTCGGTTTGGTATTCTCTAAGTGGCTTCTCCCTAGTTGATCTTTAAGTGAGGGGGCTTTACAGTACGTTATGTCAGGTCTATTTCCCATCATGTCCCCAATATATGGATCTTTCTTCAGTATGTTCCAATATTTATTCAATATATAAATAATCTGTTGGTTCCCTTTGCTGAAATTTAATATCATTCTCATTGTGGGATCTTATTTGTCTGAGATTTAGCCTGACTTCTTATTTATGAAAGTCTGTGCCCGTGTCATGGATACACCCGTTTCTGTCCTTCTTTGATGTCCATTGGTTTATATCCTCTTTGTAGGAAATTTGATTTCCAGTTCCTTTCTGTCAGAGCTCTCTAAAAAAAAGTATCCCCTATGGAGAATATTATGAAGCGTTGTGGTGGCACTTTTTGACACACTACCAGTCGTCTTGGGCCACCGAATGAGACTGCGAAAATTGGAGTTGGCATGAAAAGTGCTGAATGGGTGAGCCCACAGACTGCAGATCGGGAAGAGTCAGTAGAGGAATGGTGTGCTGAGGGGGCGAGGACTCTGCGTGGGGAAGCCGTGCGACTTTCAGCGCGGGCACCCCGTCCTCAAGACACGGACCTGTAACCTCACTCAGAAGGCCGGCTGTAATTTGGTGACTGGGCACAGTGTGAAAATAACTTGTGCGGTGGGGTCTAAGGAAAGGCAAATTCATGTAATTTACGGGCAGGCACCTCTCGACTCTGCAATAATAGAATTAACTGTGCTGCAAACAATGGAGAACTGTAAAGATCCAGGTAACTCACTGGTGGATTATGGGACAGGTAGTACGAAAGCAATCAAGGTGATTAAAGAGGCATGATGACAGATTTTGCACTACTGGTCAGCCAATATGGTGTCATTAGGCAGAATTGTGGAGTCATCTGGCATACAAATGAGCTGTAAAATCAGAGACTGAAAGGCAGCACAGGTTGTGTAGTTTAGCTATGTGTTCGTACAATGTTAGTGAACATAAGAACACAGGAAATTGACTCTGCCATTGCAGTCCTGATAGAGGAGTCCCGGTTTTCAATAGAACAATGAAGAAATGAATGGATACGATCGATTGGGCCAACAAAAGAACAATATTCATGTGTTTGTATTTTTACATTCGGGGCTGATATATTGATTAAATCTTTACATACCTGCAGTACGTGAGAAAACATGGAGTGAATTCCCAATAGGACGGACTGCAAGCAAAATGACAAAATGAGAGAGTGCATTTTCTATGTTCTTTGTTTTTCAGTATTTAAATGAAGCACTTACATGGTGGTTTTAGATTGACTAGGACAGTTGAACTGACAAAATATGCATCTCTCTTCTTTTAATTGCTGGGTGGTGGGACGCCCAACACAATAAACACATTGAAGGATTCCGCAGCCTTTGGGTGCGTGCCCTCTTCTTTCTGGGAGTAGGCTGTGAATATATATATATATATTGAACAAGGCTCAAGGGAGCCGAAACGCGTAATGGCGATTAAATAAAGCATTTTACAAATAAGCACCTACTTGGGTCCGTGTCCGTACTGTGGAGAAATCCTGGGATTACAGCGGCGACTGCGTGATATATATATATATATATATAAATATATTATATATATATATATATATATATATATATATATATATATATATATATATATATATATATATACCTCCACAGTTTGGCTCGTTCTTGCTGGCTTTTTTGATACTCTCTGGCAGTGCGTCACCCAACGGCAGAGCCACACCGTATTACTTCCAAAACCAACTTCCAAAAGAAGAACTGGTCGAACTCACGGGCAGGTTAAGATTTCCTTTAATTTCAACAATAGGAATTCATATGGGCCAAATGCAACAAACCAACGCGTTGGTTTGTTACATTTGGCCCGTATGAATTCTAATTGTCGAAATTAAAGGAAATCTTAACCTGCCCGTGAGTGCGACCCATTCTTCTTTTGGAAGTTGGTTGTGGATATATATATATATGTTTACTACATTAAACTATATATATTAAGAAACAATCTTTTTTTATGTTTTTAATGATATTAGTGTGAAACAATCTTCTTTTTTATATTTTTGTACGTACCATTATAAGGATAGTAAATCGATATTTTTGTAAAAGATATTTTTGACACAATATATCTGTTACATGATATTGTTGATTCTGATATTATGTCAGTGATCCCAAGAACAGGCAGGTGTGACGATTAAGAGATCTCTAAGAGGATTCTAAAGAAGAAATTCTGGATGTCAGTCAATCCCTGTTAAATCATGTGAGTCTAGGAATTAAGCATCAGGGGCCGAAGGGCTGATTCTGGTCCGGCATGTGAAGTGGATCATCCTATAGCCTTACTGCTAGTACAGAACATGAAAGGTGTGTTATTTGCTGAATAGCAAATGTGGGATTCTGAATTTCTCATACTCTTGGAAAGAAGGGAGGGGGAATGTTGCATCCTAGTAAACTGTGAAAATCTTCCTTGAGAAAAATAGACATATTCATTGTAGATGATATGATGCATTGTAGGAATATTCTAGATGGCAATTAAAATCATCGTAGTGGCAGAAGTGGCCAATTGTTGCAGGAAATGTTGTTACTCTTAAATGTGGTTCTTTGTCTCATATAGATTGTTGAGTCAACTCTGGGCAAAGATCTCCTAGGTTTGGATTAGTACTGTGGATTTGGAAATCTTGCTAGCTCACAACAGCGCACAGTTTTTAAAACGTTTGTCAGACGCATACATTGCAAAGCTGACTAAGACAAAAAAGGCACTGTAGCTGGAGCTTTTCCACTTCTAGACATGATAGAAGCCTCTTAAATTAATTAGTTAGTGCCATACTCCTTCTCTGTTCTTTGATCCTGGAAGTTCTGTGGTGGGCATTAAGGAAAAGGGTGATATGACTGAGGGACTGTTATTGTGTTATTTCCCTACTGTTGTGCAGGGTAATTAAATACATTGGCCATTGAATAGGTTTTATCTAAGGATAGAATACAGAAGATTAAACATATCGTTCTTTAAAAATAATATGATGAGGCAAACTGTTTTGAAATTGCTGTTTAGGAGGTGCAGCAAAAAGAAAAGATCGCTCAAATGGTCAAGGTCTATTACATATTGTGCATGTTTTATTTTTAAACAGTTATATGAAAAAATTGCATCGTACTGGAATTTTTATAAGATAATTGATTTTTAAACATTAATATGTAAAAATGACGTTGTACAGGAATTGATATAAGATAATTTCTTCATTAACATTGATGTGTAATTTTAAATTTTTCCTATTTGTATAGTGGAGACATGATGCCACATAAACACATTTAATTTTAACGGAACAGGGAGATCGAAGTTTGTCATGATACACACACACACACACACACACACACACACACACACACACACACACACACACACACACACACACACACACACACACACACACACACACACACACACACACACACACACACACACACACACACACACACACACACACACACACACACACACACACATCACAATTTATTTAAGGATCTTTAGATTCTGTTTCAAGGCAGGACAGATCAACTTGTGCTTTCTGGGTTTAGGGAAAATTCTAGTCACCTGATCTTAATTGATTTGTAGATTCTACATTACTGACTTCGGAATGTCAACATAAACAATCTTATCATGAGAAAACTGAAGGATTTAGTAGATTAGACGGTTGGTGTATAAAAAACATCAAACATTTTTCAGCGTGGATAGTTGGAATTTTGTGTTTTTGGTTACCTACACAAAGGACAACACAATATCAAAGAGGATTCCAGGACACTTTGGGGCCGATTCCGATCTCGGCCGGTAGGGCTCCGAATCGGATTCGGCTTAACCGGATCCGATTCGGAGCCCTATTTTCCGACCGATTCGTACGCGCGTCCGGGCGAGCGAGTACGATGCAAATTCGCCGACCGACTCGTCCGGGCGTCCCGACCGCTCCGACCGACTCGTTCCCGGGTCGAACCGCACCGACCGACTCGCTCGGACTGGACTCGCACCGCGCAATGGAGACGTTCCCCGGCCGGGTAAGTACGATGCGCGCCGCGAGCAGTCCGACCAAGCCGACTCGAAAGAGCAGTCGGAGCCGTACTTTGGGGGTCCGTGTCGGACCCCCCTGTACGCGTAGCCGCGCGAGTCGCACACAGGGGGGACCCATGGGTCCCCCCTACCTGTGCGTGTACGGCGCGAGTCGCTTCGCCGCGTACACGCTGTAGGGGGCGCCCTTGTCCGCCTCGCACCCATTGAGTCAATGGGAGCCCGCGTACGCGTTGTACGACCGACTCCCATTGACTTCAATGGGAGTCCAACCGACTCGAGTCCGATAGCATACGGACGCATCGTACTCGTTCGGTCGGGCTGCTAGGGTCCGATTCGGTCGGAAATCTCTCCGAGTCCGGCTCGGTCGGAGAGATTTCCGGCCCGAATCGGAATCGGCCCCTTTGTATTGCACAAGCACTTGTCCAAGTCTTCGGCAAATCTGTGCATCAATCCAAAAAATTCAAAGATGTAAAAAGTTGAAGCAAAACTTTGCAGGTTTAACTCTCTCTTGAGGTATAGTTTTTAGGTCTAGCTACAGATAGCTTTACCAATGTACACCTCAAATTGCAACATACAACACACAACACACAACATACAATATACAAAGCGAAAAGGACTTTGAGGCAGCACCTTTGGCTTGTTTTCTTCAGCTGCCTTTAGGCATTGGTTTGAAGGATGTCCAGCACATTTGGTATCATCTCATAGCATTTCGCGGATAAATACAAATTTTTGCTGGCGTTATTGCTTACAGTAATGAAAAGGTGAAAAGTAGTTATTTTATTTTTGAATATTTTTTGTCCATCATGTTTAATATTTAATTTTTTTGTTTAATTGTCTTCTCGAGTGGATCCAGAGTTCCTGCATGGGGAAAACACACAAAAAGCAATTGGAGGAATACTTGCAAATAGTCTAAACCACTGGCAGTCGCTCTGGGTAGCATTCCAACTTTTTGGAACTACTTCAATTGTGATAGTGAATAACGTGTTTTAAATCGTGTTTTGTTTTTATTTTAAACATCAGATTATACTTTTTTGCACTTCACAATGAACAACTTTTATGTCCTCAACAGATAGACATATCTTTTCCAGTTGAATATAATATATGACTAACACTATTCATCATTTGTTCTGTATAATAACAATGTGGCATATTTACAAGGGGATATCGCCACCAGAACGTCACTTTTAGTGACGTTCTGGTGGCGATATCCCCTTCTCCTTATTTACAAAGCGGTTTTAAACCACTTAACGTGGCTTAATGCCGCCTTGTAAATATGGCCCCTTTTCACGCTTCACTTAGCATGAAATGGGTGTTGCAGTGGGTGTTCTGCCGCAACACCCATTGCTTTTTGGTGCTGCTCCATATTTACAAGGCTGGGGCAGCGCCAAAAACTAAGACCAGGGAATACCTGGTCTTAGACGGGCAATACTAAAAGAAATTAGTAATTTCTCCTTTTTTTTTGCTCTCTCCTTGTGTGCTGCATCAGCACACATAGAAAGAGCAAACTGCCTTTCAAGATTGTTTATGTGCAGGAAGGTGTCCCTTCCGTCACATAACCAATCACCCCTGCAGTGCAGACACCCTTGTAACATGGCACAAGGGTGCCTGTGCTGGTGCTAGACAGCTTTATTAGCACCAGCGCTTGGGGAAATACAGGTGTGAGCTGTATTTTTGTAAATACGGCGCATCCCTGCATTTTAGAAATGTTGGAGCGTTGAGTTACCAATTTTGGCGCAACACCACTCTCCGACATTTTGTTATAAATAGCCCCCAATGTTTTTCATATCACGCATTTAACAATTAGAAATTACCTTACATATGCTTACGTCCACTAGTTGGGATCACCTGGGGCCTGATTCGCAAAGGTAAACTTACACGTTTCTGTAAGTTTACTATTTTATTGGCTATTCACAGACTACGATTAAATAGTACCTTTGTGACTGTGTAGGCTTTGCAGTCCGGCCGGAGAACTCCACACATAAAAAGATAGGGCAGGCCTACTTGTGTATAGCAAAGAAAAAAATAGTAAACTTAATCAGGCCCCGAGTTTTCAACCCAAAGATTCCACCTGCTTGCAGCAAGATATCTTTGGGTATATTACCAGGGAAAACATGCAGAAATCATCATGATAAGTCCAGTGCTCTCATGTTAATCCCCAAAAACTCAAAAACCCATTTTTTGTCCTCTCTGAACTTACCAAGAATCACTGTAACAGTACATCCGAGGATGGGGAGGAGGGGCTACCCTTAATGAAGGCCACAATATCTTTCAAGATCATTTATAATAATAAAGCAGAGGTCGTTGCATGCACATCCCGTGATTAATACCTTTGTGGTTTATTTAAAATTGCATACAAAGCACATTCATGTTAAAATCAATAGTTGTTTATTCAACAATAAAGTTATGCGATGTGCAATATACAGCAATGTACAAACGTTACACAAAAGTCAATCAATACCATCGATTTATTGGTTCATGTATGAAGAAAAATCAATATAATTATGTAATAATTAACGAGTATTTAGTTTACGCATTTAACATGGCTCAAAAAACAATATTTTACCACGAATGACAGTACTACTGTGTACTGTGTATTTTCTATCCACGTTCACTCGCATTAACTTCTTTCCTTCTCCTCGTTGGGTACCCATTACTCGGTTTAAATGCGATTGCGCAATTTAAATGAAAAGAAAAATTACATCTCTTTGGTTTGTATTATGTAAAGTGCCCATAAAAATCTTAGCTACAGAAGAGTCATATAAAACGTTAAATAAATTACTTTATGAATATTTTTAAAGTGAGCGCAATTGGGTTTGTAACTGCAACATACTAATTTGCACTAAACAAATGTGCATTAAAATTCTCTTTGTAAATCACAAACCACACACTGCAAAACCTTGACAGCTCCCCTCTCCTTGCTGTTTACAAGGAAATGCGCCAATGCTAGCAACTGATTCTGAAGCCACAAACAGATACTGGTTACCGCTGCAAAGAGCTGATGGGAAGCTTTAGAAAACTGAAAGAGACCCATTTGGGACAAGCTGTCCCGCTGTGCAAGCTGCCAGCAATGAGTGAAAGGAGAAGATGGCCATTGGACTGTTGCATGGTTCCCTCAATAGCCTTTCAAGACTGTGGGCCAAATTTATCAAAGAGCTGCATCACCCTTGTGCCTTGCAATGGGGGCGCAAGAGTGACTCAAAACCTAGGAGAGATTTATCAAGTCATGCAAGGTCACCTTGCATGGCCCTGGGTGGCTTGAAAAATCTAGAGTAGCGCAACACAGAACAAATCACTGCATTGCCTTACTCTGCCCCAGGGAGGCATTACATAGGTGGAGTGTAGGTGTTCCCACGCATACACCCATTGATTTGGGTGCAATCCCAGGTTTGCCATTACTGGTAGACCTAGGAATGTGTCAAAATGCTATGCGTCCAATATCTTTATTTCTTCTTCTTGTTTACTCTTTCTATGTGTGATGCATTCTGCAGCACACCTAGAAAGAGGAAAATGCCTCAGGGGATTGTTTTTGTGCAGGAAGCTGTCCCTTCTTCCACAAAAACAAGCTTGCTTACAACACAGGCACCCTTGCACGATGGTGCAAGGTTGCCTCCATTGGTGCTAGGCAGCACAATGTGCTCCAGTGAAGGGAAAAGACAGGAATGAGCCATATAATGTTAAATACTGCACAATCCTGCCCTTTCCTTATCATGCAGCACAGTAAGGTGACTTTCTGTGCTGCATGATTTTTACATTACTATGACCCTGTGTATTTTTGTGGCATTTAAACCACCACCCCTTTAAGGACATGGATTTCAATAATGGAATTTTGTAAAAGGGAGAGCTAAGATGGTGGCTGTTTCTTGCAGGCATAGACCTGAGTATTCGCTAAGATGTGCAATGAGGCACACAGCCTATTTCTTTCTCATTTACATTATTGATGTAGGCAGTGTGCACCTCGCTGAACACAGTCCCTTTACATAGCAGAGCTTTAGTGAAATCTTCATAGCATGAAGGGTGAGAATGGGCGAGGCCTGTGAACAAAAATCAGTCCAGGCAGTATTGTTCAAACCAGCCTCACGTTGCACTACACGAACGAGTGTAGTGGGTGAACCCAAACACCTCGAATGAGGGTTCTCTACAAATAACATTAAAATAGGTTAACAAAATATTTCAAATATATTGGCTAAACTTGGCAGTATCTAGAGTAAGTTCTCAAAGGGCCCTAATATTACATTCACACTTTTCAGGATAAGATAGAGCAAGCAGGAGGAATATTTCTGCAAAAGATAAAGTGAAAATAGTTCCAGAAGAACAGCATTCCCAAGGTAACAAAACACTGAAACAGAGCACGGAGGTAAATATTTGTCGCACAGGAGGTGGACTGCCTATCTAATGCAGCGTGCCCACTAAATAAATGCTGATAAAAATCCTCTGCTAAAAAATTATAACACTACGTTTCAATTCTGTGCCAGGATATAAAGCCCATCGCTCTTCAGGGGCCACTCAAAAGTCGAGCAGTTCTTTCTGTGCTGTTAATAATATGATGCTGAACTAGTCTGTTAGGGTTGACACAAAAGTATGCCAATGTCCATCTCAAAATTCAAGTCAGACAGGGTCATTACCTTCACAGTTTCACATGTTCCTAATATATAAGCACTGTGACACGCCGAGGAATATAAAATATCATTGTCATGCTTGAATTAACATTCTTATGGTGTGTATTACCGCACCATTTCTATTTAAAAAAATAGAAATCCATGATATGTGAAGCACCAATTGTAATGCAGGCATCCACATTTCCATGGTATGTAAAGTACCATTTTTTTTTTGTGGTGGCTGTTTTCGGTGCAAGTACCATTTTCGAAATGCCACCCACACAAACTCCTAATCATCTCAGCTCCCCTCCCCTTATCAACCTTCTACTCCAATAGCTGCCTGGCATGCAATAGTTAAAAGGCACTGCCTGTATGAATCTACCATGCTCTTAGAACTGCAGAGGCTCTCCACCTACTATTGGCCCACGTGTCAGTAGTGTGGTATGCAGCTGCACCCTCCCTGTACTTTTCTTTCTCAATAGAACTTCTGTTTTTGCTCTTGCATGGAGGTGAGGCTAACCTTCTGATCAGCCTCCTGCTTCACTCTAGTCACCAGTGGATACATCTTTCTGACACATGTTCATGGGATAAGGCCAGTTTTACAGGTATCATGTTTTGCCAAGCTACCTGTTAAAGCATGGTGGTTTGAGTCAGGGGACAAATGGGCTGGTCAACTGAGTACATATGTTGGCAGGGGGTTGCATCAAAAATGGCTCAATAGTACCAATCAAATCTAGGTCATGTCAGCTCTCGCAGCCATGAAAGTAGTTCCCAGTACAGCAGCCTACTATGGAAAAGCCAGATTGCCTGGAAGGGCAGTCCAGCCCTGGGTGATGCTGCTTCACACATAAATGTGTATGAACAGCCTGTACATGAATCTAGTCTCCTCGGCACCAACAATGTCTGAAATGGAATATTTCAAAAGAATACCAATTTTAGAGCTTTAGAGGAGGGTGGCAATGGGACTACCTCCAAAAAGTTCAAAAGTACCACCCACAGCCTCAATTGTTCCCCTGACGTTTTATGGGGGAAATAGTGGAGATTTGACAAAGCCTACTCTCCGCAGCCTTCTTCATCAGGCATCGGCGGGTCCTCTGCTAAGGCGGAGGAGTGTCGCCCCACTGCTCTGCGAGTAGTTACAAAAAAGGAAAACTAAAATGATAATAACTAACGTTATTGTCATTTTAGGTTTCCATCCTGCTTAGGGGTGGGCAGGTGGGGTTGGGCTGGCCAGAGGAGGGGCCAAGGGGAGGAGTGTTAGGCACACTCTAAAGTGTGCAGGACTAATTGGCCGGCCCTTTTAGGCCGGCCAAACAGTCCTGCGCACTTTGCATGTTCCCCACCAGGCTGTATTACACAGCCTGGGGAGGAACATGCACAGGCTCCCTGTCCCCCGTCTGAGCACCGAACCATGGCGCTCAGACTAATCACAACGCAGCATTGCAGCGTGATGATTGGCCAGGGGATTCTGGGAGGCTGTGTCTCCTTTTGCGGCACGGAGAAGACGTCGGAGACGGCCGCCGGCACCCATGTAAGTCATTTTATTTAATTTTTAATTCCCCCCTCTGCTCCCCCATACCCTCGCCCCCCCCCCGTTCAGTAGCAGACGCTACTGCCATCAGGCCCACCAGGCATCATTATTTATTTCACCAGAAATGGTGGCAGGTTCAACACCCAGTCTAGGATGATCAGTACACCATCATTTCTGATGGTTCAAACACCGTGCAAACCATGGCAGTCTTCGAGTGTTCCTAACATGCTGGCTTTACCTTTCAGAGACTGTGTTTATCAGGCTACTAACAAAGTGGGAGTTCGTTCCTAGTCGCCGCATATGTTTACAGAAGTTACTTCAACCCCTACAACCACTGAGGTCAAATTTAAGTACAGCTTACTTTTCACTACCAGTGAGATACAAGTGGTACCTCTATAAGATGAAACAGTTACCATGAAAATCCTAAATGGTGTACAACGCGTTTGCAGGATAGCTCTGGCAAATGATTTAAAACATTTCATCCAAAAGCATCTTGTAATTCTGCAAAAAGATGCCAGAACAAAAATGTGGAAACATCAATATATTATTCTTACTAGCAAACAAAGAAACACCCCCTTAAATGTGGATCATTAGGGTAAATTATCTGTCTACTCACTTCAGAAATAAGATAAGGTCATTACCTTGTTAATTGTGTGATTAATGTTGGAGAACTCATTTTTAAGATTTTTACTCAGAGCATCTTTTTCCCATTAATTGATTGCACATTCACATCCATAATTATATATTTTTAAAATAACCTTTCTACTTGAATAAGAGCCCTGGCGATTAAATGTGTGGAGGGTTAATTAGGGTTTGGTAGAAATAGGACATCCATTGTAAACCAGCTAATGTCCCACTCTTCCAAACCTAATTTTGAGATGGAAAGCTTGGTTTTCAACAGTGAAGATTCAGCCGGGCACATTGTTGGACTCACCCATCATAAGGCTGCTGACTATGGTGTATTACTAGAATATTATTGTCAGAATATCGTCAGACATAAATATTGTGTCGTAAATAACATCCTGTTGCCCCACTGGATAGTTATAGAAAATGAACACCCATTGGGACAAAATGTATGTAAAAAATCTCTAGGATAAGATATTTATATGAGGAAATATTTCTGTGTATGATATTTTGACATACAACCCAACAACACCATATTTAGAAAGTGCATTCTTTGTAGGTAGGAATTTCCAATACATTTAAAAATATATATTTTTATTAACATTCCATAAGAAGTACATGAGCTTCCAAACAAGGATGTAATAAATCATAGAGCATGCAACCGGTGGAGGATCGCACAACAAGAGAAGAGCAATATCAGCAAATATTTATCGCCTTGTTTCCCACCATTACATTTTCTGTAAATAAGTGTATGAACAATAATAATAAAGCAAGATAAAATAAAAAACAACAACTTCAGACTCATAAAAAGCATCTGTCACACCAAAACATTGGGCCTGATTTAGATTTTGGTTGAAGGGTTACTCCGTCACAATGGTGACGGATATCCCATCCACCGAAATATAAATCCCATAGGATATAATGGGAATTATATTTCGGCGGATGGGATATCCTTCACCGTTATGACGGAGTAACCCTCCCACCCAAGATCTAAATCAGGCCCTTTGTCTTTACATAATATTTATATGGCCAGAGTGGGTAAGCTTATAGTGGATTGTCACTGGCATATAGCTATCATGTTCGTCGGGAGAAGGAGAGCACATGTATTTCTCCAATATATTCACTAGTGCCACAAGAAAAGGAACAGGGTTTCCACAGCAATCAATTAGTGGCCTATAAATAAACACTCACTTCCTGCAGCGCAGACAGCCACAGGTTCCATTACTATACCCTCATCAACTTGTCACAATGTCAGCACCCACTGTGTCCCAGTGCAGCCTACAAGGGTTTCTCTTTCGTTTTAGTTTGTACTGCTAATAGTATAATGTCCCACTATGTGGTATTGGTGCCACTCTGCCAGCCATGAGGCATATCCCAGAGGACCATTATTTCCACTCTTGTCCACTTTTGGACCTCTGCTAGTCACTGCATCTTGTCTAGAAGTTGCCTAGCTTTCCAAGCAAGAGCAACGATCCTTATAGCCAGGATCAACCCCAAATCAATGAATCTGAAGGAAATGTTATGTTATACGGAATTTATAAAGCGCACGTACACCAATTGGTTTCATGGTGCTAACATAAGGATCAACCACGACCAGAAAGGATTTTAATCTAATCGTAGTCCTGTGCAAATAGCCATGTTTTGAGAGCTTTTCTGAAGCCCAGCAAGTCAGTGCATGACCGGATCTCCAAAGGGAAGGAGTTCCATAGTCTTGGGGCGAGAGAGGCAAATCTACTTCCTCCCACGTGTTTCCGCTTAAAGGTGGGGGTGATCAAGAGTTCCAGGTTAGCTGAGCGTAAGTTGCGAGTGGGTGTATACCTTAAAATAAGTTCATCTATAAATTTAGGACTGCGCCCATGCAATGATTTAAAAATCAGGCATCCTGTTTTAAAAGCACAGCGCTGAGGAATAGGGAGCCAATGAAGTTTCCGAAGGAGAGGGGAAGCAGATTGCCATCTAGGTTGCTGGTGTATCATCCTGGCTGCTTGATTCTGGACAATCTGCAGCCGTTTGGACAGAAAAAGGGGCATACCTAAAAAAAACTGAATTAGCCTAGTCCAGGTGTGACAGAACCATGGCTATCATAACCTGTACCAGGGCTCCTTGGGTTAGTAAGCGACTGATCTTCCTGATCTTTCGTAACTGAAAGAAACAGGTTGAAATCACTGAGCCAACTTGTGTACTCAATGATAATTCGTTGTTTAAGGTAACACCAAGTGTTTTAGCAGCTGGAGAGGGAGTAGGCGGGGATCCAAGTTCCGTAGGCCAATAGTGGGGGCCCCAGAACAGCTGACTACCCCCTGTCAGAACTAACTCCGTCTTCCCCGGGTTAAGCTTTAGGTGGTTGTGATCCATCCAATGACGGATGTACAACATGGTCGCTTGGAACTCACTAACTGATTCAGCTAAATTATCGATGGTGAATATCAATTGAAGGTCATCGGCGTAGTTAAATGTAGTCAAATTCCTTTCCATCAGTGAATGGATCAGGGGGCGAAGGTAAAGGTTGAACAGGTGGGGAGATAAGGACGATCCTTGCGGTACCCCACAGGTTGTGCTACGCCTCGGTGCCGTAAACTGAGATGTACGGTCTGCCTGGGAGCGATCTTCTAAAAACGAGGTAATCCAGCCCAAGGCTGTGCCCTGGATGCCAGCCAGCCTGACACGGTCTGCCAGTAACTTGTGGTCAACCGTGTCAAAGGCGGCTGAGAGATCTAACAGCACCAGGGCCTGGGGGGAACCTTTATCAGCTTTGTCCCGTAGCCTGTCCAGGACCGCTAATATCACTGTTTCTGTCGAGTGTGCAGGTCGAAAACCTGCTTGATGGGAATCTAAGTAATTGGACTGCTCCAAGAAATCCGACAGACATCTCGCCACATGTGCCTCCAATACTTTGGCCAGGTAAGGGAGCAGAGAGATGGGCCGATAATTCGACAGGCACAGGGGGTCCGCCCCAGGTTTCTTCAACAAGGGGACAACAATTGCCTCCTTAAAGGCTTTAGGGACCCGCCCCTGGGACAGAGATTCATTCAGGAGGGCGAGGGCAGTACTAGGGAGAGCTGACATGGCCTCCTTTAGAATGTATGGTGGGCAGCAGTCAGTGGGGGCTCCAGATTTGACTTTCGCCAAGAGATCCAGAAAGGCCTTCATACTAATGACCGGGAAGGATTCGAGTTTAACAGGATTACAGTATGTGACAGAAGAAGTCTCAGTGGGGGAATGTTTTGGGATACTGGCTTTGATAATGGCGATTTGGTCAAAAAAATAGTTGTTCAAGGAATCACAAAGGGCTTGAGTTGGTTTAGCCTTGAGTGAGAGTCTATCTGGATTGGATAGCTCGTTAACGAATGAAAAAATCTCCTTAGAGTTCCTATTCGTATTTGTGATTCTGGTGGAGAAATGGGCTGCTTTTGCCAGTTGTATGGCCTTTTTGTATTCTTTCTGTGCTGCCGAATAGGGGGCTTTACTTTCCAAGGAGTACATCCGCCTCCACTGTCTTTCCAATTGGCAGAGAGTCAATTTTAGGGATTTTAATTCAGGGGAGAACCATCTCTGGGCCTCGTATCGACGAGCCAGTTTTATTTTTTTGAGAGGGGCATGCTTATCGCTTGCAGAACGTAGCCACGCTGAGACTTTTGCCTCGAATATATTAACATCTGGGTCCGGAGTTGGGGCTGTATCGGCCAGTGTAACATGGAATTCTTATTTTTCGAGGACATTCCATTTCTTGGCCAACCCCCCTTCAGCTGTGGGAGTTTTGCCAGACGTGGAATGTGTGACTGTGAATTTTATAAAATAGTGATCTGACCATATACAGGGGAGGATCACAGGAGTTGATAAACTTAAATTGGTAGTCCACACTTGGTCCAAGACATGCCCTTTAACATGGGTAGCAGAAGATACATGTTGTACAAAATTTATGTTAGTTAAGAGGTCTGATAATTCGACAGACTGAGGCCCCCCAAGTGAGTCGTTGAGCCAGTAGTTAAAATCGCCGATTAACAGGATTCTAGCGTGACTAATTGCCAGATTAGCGATTTGTTCGCCCAAGGAATGGGGGAAGAGAGGCATATGCTGTGGGGGCCTGTAGATTAGTACACGTATGATAGGGTCAAATACCGACTCCAATTTAATCACCAGGTTGTCTACTGCCGGGAGGCAGAGACATGTAAGCGCCATGAATTTAAGGTCATGATGGATAATGGCCGCCACTCCTCCACCGCGTTTGCCTGACGGACGGTTCGCGTGAAGGATGTAGTATTCGTTCGGTAGTGCCGCTAGAATGTCTGGGATGGAGTCAGCAGTCAGCCAAGTTTCAGTTAATAAGAGAATATCTGGCTTTTCCGACGTTAAATGCATAAATATGTCGAGCTGATGTCTAACTAGGGAGCAGGTATTTAAGTAGTGAATCGTCATTACCGAATTTCTGGCTTTGCTTGGCCGTTGCTGTTGGATGATACCATGGGGAGATTTACAGACTTTGGGGAAGACTGTCCGTGTTTGAAGTAGCTCATTATGACTTAATTTAGCACTGGTAGCGGGGGCAAGAACATATTCCGGTGAATGACTAAGTTTAAGTTCCTCCACGGTGTAGGTGATAAAACGGGCATGGTGGCTGGCCCCTGGGCCCGGACGGGCGCTGACGGGCGCAGATGGGTTTGCCTTTGGCGCGGCTTCGGCGCGCCACCGGCGGGCCCGCTGCACGCATCCGCTGCGCTCCCGCGCTGCGGCCGGCATATATATCCGGTACCCGCCTAATGCTCCTCCCCCTCCAATGTGATAGGCTGGATCGGAGGGGTGTATCGGAAGCCGCTGGGGAGCTACTGCCGCCTGACTGAGTGACGCACAAGAAGTATTTAAAAACGATTTCAGTGCAAATTAAGCAAATTCAAATTCAAACACAGTTTAAAATTCTTAAAATACTAAAAGCAATTCCGCCTACATCAGAGCTTTCCGCAGGGTCACGGTACAATCCTATTGTGCCCGCTCCCGTGCTGAAGATATTTCTTCTCGTTATGCCTTACCTGGGACGGTGTTGCTTTTTGGCACGTTCCCAGGTCTACAAGTAATGGCAAATCTGGGAATGCATCAAAATCCATGAGAGTTACGTAGGAACACCCATGCAACGGCCATGGGATTCCTCCCCAGGGCAGAGTAACACAATGCAGGGATTTGCGCTGTGTTGCGTTACTCCTGATTGTTCAAGCCACTCAGGGCCCCTCAAAGTGGCCTTGCGTGGCTTGATAAATCAAATTTTAGGGTTTGCGTCATGCATGCACCTCGTTGCATGGTGCAAATGTGACGCAAACCTTTAATAAAAATCCGCTTAGTATATAAAATAACTTTATTCCACTCAGTATACTTGCGATTTCTCTACCCAAAGTGCCCTCTCAGTGTGTCTTTATATCAGTCAATTCAACCTGCAAAGCAGTGGAAACAGCATCATAAAGGTGAGATACGGCCCGTCTAGATGTCCCAT
Source organism: Calotriton arnoldi (assembly GCA_963921515.1). Classification (NCBI taxonomy): domain Eukaryota; kingdom Metazoa; phylum Chordata; class Amphibia; order Caudata; family Salamandridae; genus Calotriton; species Calotriton arnoldi. Next base: position 1,377,568 of record CAWUFW010004677.1, read on the forward strand.
GTGTCAGCATCACCTGTAGAACTGGAGACACAAGTGGCTCCACCTCCTTGTAGTCCCCCAGTATTCTGAACTGCTTTCAACAGGGCACCATGTGTAAGAAACTAAGCAACTGACCAGGGCCTATCACCCATTGATCCATTTGGGTGCAGTTCTTCACCCACCTGTACTCCAAGATCCAACCCAGGGTGGCGGTTGTGCAAACTAGCCACTGACTTGAATTCCAGGAGAACCCAGAGCCGGATCTCTAATACCTACTGCTCGCAGGACCCCAAGCTCCTCCAAAATAGTTGCCATCATTGGATGTCTATTCTCACAACCGAGGGACAGTGGTGGGAAAGAAGGAAATTACCCAGCCCTGCCTTATACCAAGATAAGGGCTGCACTGCAGGTTGAAAAGCTGGACATTCAGTTACATCATCTGGCCCCAACCACCACATTGGCCTTTGCAATTGGGCAGCTGTTAGACCTGTCCGCCTTAGGGTGGTCTTCCTCCAAAACATTTTGGCTTCCTCTTCCATATTTTTGCTGATCTCGTTTTTGCTGGCCTTAGGACTCTGTGCACTTTACTTCTTCTAACTAGTTCTAAAGTGCTTGTACTCTCTCCTCTAAATATGGTGAAATTGGCTTATATCACACACAATAGTGGGCCCGGAAGGTGCCCTGAAAGGGTAGAGAGGTCCTCAACCCTGAGGTTAGAAGGAACATGTCCGCCCTAATCAATGTACACTGAACCAAATGGGTGTCCCTTTGGAAAGACGCTGGTCGGTCCTCCAGAGTTAGAAGAGGCAGAGGGTGGGGGGTAGGGGGTTCCTAAGTGTTTGATGGTGATTCTCTCAAGTGGGGTATACTGAGAGAATCTGATATGCAACCAACCTGTTGCTACAGGTGGGAAGGGAGAAAGACCCTTTTCTTTATATAGCCCTCACTCACTCTAGTAGTGACATGGTTCATCATCGGGCTCACCCCAACTACTAAAGGTCGGGGTGACTCAACCATCTTTCAGGGAGCACTTATGATAAGATGTATGGGGGCGTACCTTTAAAGATAAAATTCCTCACCCACTCCTAAAGTATCCTTTATTGATGGAGTGGGAGGGAAGTTTAAAAACACTATAATTGGGTATCAGGATGTAATGGTCCTATGACCTCTAGAATAGGCACCAACATGTTTCAGCCCTCCTTAATGGCCTAAATAAGTCCTGGGCTTTCGTCAGGGTGGGATGTAAAGAGGTTACTTCCCCCAAAGATGTGAGTGCATTAATGTTACGCAATTTGCATAGGGCACTTCTAGGTGAAAAGTAAGAACAAGTATAATACTTGCTGCTGGATTCAGATGAGGAATTACCCCATGTAATCAGGGCTTCGATTGCCGAGGGAGCACAGGAGGGAGGCCTTATAGTCACACATTCTTCAAAGGTCCAACCCTACTAGCTGCTCTGCTTCCCCGAATTGTCCCAAGTCGGAGAGCAGAGAAGCTAGTAGGTTACGGCAGGGTTGGACCTTTGACAATAAAAAGTATCCTAAATTACAGTCAAGTTAAATTGCCAAAAATGTTAAGAGACCTGATTAAGACTAGGTCATAGTAGCTAATGTTTTTTGAGATCCTACATGTCAGTCCATAAGTCCATTACTGTGTAATTCTTAGAGAGAATAGAAAACGAGGGATAGAAAAAGAGACACTGTGCAGGAGAGATAATCATAAACCCCACTACATAAGCATTGTAGCAATATTTATACAAACATAGTATATTTATGGCAAGACAACCATAATGCTACTGCATAATAAGTCCTTAAATAGCACATGATGACAAATTGGAACAAAGAGATTAATAATACCCAGGACCAATCAATTCCTGTTCAGTGAGTAAAAATGACCGCAGATTCAAACAAGACTCAATGTTCCCCGTAAACCTTAACTCTTTAGTGAGGGGACATGGTTCAAATTTAGTGACATGATTCAATCAAATACAATATGGTACATAAAATAACCAAAGAAAATTAACATACCAGCCACAACATTTCTAGTTTTATGGAACCCTTTCCGTTGTGTACACAAACCCATTTGTTGTTGCAAGAGGGAGTTAGGTAATTCCACTACAAAACAGGAAGCTCCCCGTAAACGTAAACTCTTTAATGAGGGGACATGGTTCTAATTAAGTAACATGATTCAGTCAACGACAGTATAGTACCTAGAATAACAGAAAAATATTCACATTCCAGCCAAACCTAATCTAGAAAAGTGGAACCTGCTCTTTTGTGTACCTAAACCCACAAGTTGTTGCAAGAGGGAGTAGGGTAGTTCCACCACAGGCATCCCACCATTGTCCATTGCTAGTGTGATGTATTAAAAAGTAACTGCATCAGTAATACATAACCCACTAGAGGAAGCAGTGCATTTCATTGTCCATATTCAACCCCAGTTTCACAGATCGTAGATTGCAAATCCATCTTGCCTCCAATTGTCTCAGAGATTGCTCCTTGTCACCCTCTCTTTTGTTTGGCAACGCTTCATCAATACCATGAAGCTGAAAACTCGACCTGTCAATACCCCTTCACAATCACGGGACACTAGGGCATATGCTGTGTCCCTGTTGAGGCATGCTCTACGATGCTCCTGGATTCACGTCTTAAATTGACGTGTCGCGCTGCCAACATAGATCTTATTACACACACAAATCAGTACAAATACCATATGGCTGACTAAGCAGTTGATGACATGTTGAATGGTGTATTTCTTCCTTGTGTTGTAACTGAAAATCTGTGTCTTATTACACCCTAGATGGCAAATGTTGGAGTCCCCACAGGTATAAAAGCCCAAAGTTCTTTTTAGCCAATGCTGGGTCTTCAGGGTTTTTAAAAGTGTGTTGCTTGGACATAGGGTGTCTTTGATGGTCTTACTCCTCTTATAAGTAATAGAACGTCTTACAGAAATCAAATCACCAACTCCAGGTACTTCTTCAAGAGATTCTAATGTTTATTCAGAACCTTGAAAACATCATGATTCAGTGCTGAGTGCGTGGTGATAAAGGACAAACATTGTTTCCCTCCCTCTTTTCTTCTTTTGTTGACCAATGTGTCTTTTCGAGTCACATCCCTAGCCCGCTCTTCAACTTGATGAAGAACCTGTCGGTCGTACCCCCTTCTAGCTAGTCTAGTGGTCGCCAATTTAGCTTGAAACTCGAAATTAGCCTCATCACTGCAGTTCCTACGAATACGTTGTAGCTCACCAAATGGGATAGCTTTTTTAGTGGACGGGGATGTGCACTGTCGTAGTGTAGTATGCTGTTGACAGCAGTCTCCTTTCTGTACAGTGTGCTCTGGACCCTGTGGTTGGTGACATAAAATTCTACATCAAGGAATTGAATTCTTGTTTGGGACATGTTTAATGTGAAAGCGACATTTAGGACATTACTGATGAGGAAACCAAAATATTCCTTCAACTGGACATCAGTACCAGTCCAGAATATGATAATATCATCAATGTATCGGCCCCAGAATTGTATATACTTAGTCCATTCAGCAGCCCCCACGGACCATGCATACGTATGCTCCACCCACCCCATGAAGAGGTTGGTATACGAAGGTGCGAATTTAGAACCCATCGCAGTCCCTTGTTGCTGTTTGTACCAGGTTTTGTCATAGAGTATGTAGCTGTTATCCAGAATCAGATCAACCATGTCCAGTAACATCTCATTGTGGTCTAGAAGGTTGGCCTTTCTGGTGGATAAAAGGAAATCTACTGCCATCCTCCCTAGATTTCTTTTGATGCACGTGTAAAGTGATTCGACATCAAGTGTGACAAACCACATTGATTCCTCACACACTAGGTCCTCAAATTTATTAAGGATGTCCACAGTGTCCCTGATGTACGATGGAAGATTTTGAACCAGGGGCTGTAAGAATGAGTCCACAAATTGAGATAGTGATTCAGTCATGGAACTAATCCCAGAGATATGGGGCGTCCTGGTGGAAAGTGTTTCCGCTTGTGTACCTTTGGGAGTAGATATATGCATGGGAATTTAGGATTGCTAACCATGAGAAAGTTAAATTCAGCAACTGATAAAAGGCCAATTTCCTTCCAGTGTGTTAGTTTCTCATTTATACCAGCCGAGGCCAGTGCGCATGGATTACTGTGTAATCTTGTGTAATACGTGGTTTTGTTCAACTGTCTGTACACTTCACCCTCATATTTACATCTGTTCATAAGAACCACATTTCCACCCTTGTCCGCCTCCCTTATCACTAGCGAGTCATTGTCCTGAAGATCACATAGAGCTTTTCTCTCCTCTGGTGACAGATTGTCCTTTTGATAGGCTCTCTGTAACTGCAGTCATTTGTCCTCTAGGCGGTACAAATCATCTGTGACAAGGTTATAAAAGACCTCTATGCTGTTCAAGTGAGAACCCTTGGGTGTAAACTTACTACGAGTGTGTAGACCACTGTCACATGTATAATACTGTGTGATGTTTAAACTCTCCAATACATGGTCTACTGATAATTCATTTTCTGAATCCAGGGACAAAAGGGTAGAAACGTCCCTGATGTGTGCAACAGTAAGGTCTGTGGGTGTTGTTATTTGCCTCTCTCCTTCCTGACTAAAATCATTGATTGCAAAGTGACACTTTAATTTCACATTTCTTACAAATTTACATAAATCAAAATGTAAGTCTGAAAAGACACCATGGGATACTGGGCAGAAACTAAGTCCTTTCTTCAACACGACTTTCTCATGTAATGTTAGAGCATGATCTGACAAATTCACCACAAGATCATCATTCATAACAGTATCAAGTTTCATATTCATTTCATCACTGCTGCAATCATTGCTTGTTCATTTGCTTTTTCTGGTTTCTGGTCAGAACCCTGTCTTTGTTTTCGATTTTTCCTCCTCCCCCCTCTTCTGGTTTTACGTTTTCTCTCTGCTTTCTGTTCCCAATCCAGAATCTTGGTACCTACTCTAAAAAAGTAGAGGTACATGACCCCTGGAATTCAATGTGACTGACTCTTCCTATACTTTGTTCCTCCACGGATGAGGCCTCTGAACTACCGTTAATGCTAGACATGCTCCTGTATCGGACACGGATGGTGTGTTGCCCTTCGGAACCTGTACATCATCAAACCGTCGGGCAAATGTAAAAATGCGCTCTTTGTCATTGTCCCTGTCATCCCTCATTATTTTGCTCAGTTTCCTATCGTTTACCATCGCTTGATGAGCGACAATTTGTTCCTTTAGGATTGAATAGTTTTTGGCAGTAGCCTCCTTTGAGACCAAAGATCTAATATCCTCCATTAAGGCCTTGATTTCAATTCTAAGCTTTGAGCATTTCCTTTCTGCATGCTGGACTAGAATCCTCCCCATTGTAAATGACGAGTTGTGTAAATTATCTTTCCGTTTTGATAACAAATCGGGGTCAAGGTCATCAAAATTGGGAAAGTTAAGAATCCTCAAACCTCTAGGGACTTTCTTATTATCCAGGTAGCGTTTCAGGGTGACGCCATCGCACCACTTCGATAATTTTTTAGATGTTCTAACCTTTAAAACTTAGAGATCAATCCCTCTTTTTTGTTCCCTACATTAGAAACAACCTGCCGAATTTCCCTGTTGGGTTTAAATAGGTCCTTGGCTAATTCCTCTCTATTGTCGTCAAAGCTCATATTCAATAAGGAAAGTAATCGTGCACCGGATGTGCAAGATGACCTGTTTACAAACTTTAAGGACAGAGAAGGGCAGCAAGGCACAAATAACTGCACGACCCAGTATAGTCACTCATAAGTCACAACTTGTGTACTGCCCACCTCAAATGACCAGCTGCCACATAGTCAAAAATTAAATAGAAGTTTAACAAAAAGATGAGAGGCAATACAATCTTAAGAGACAATAAAGTTTCAATGATATTCCATTCACTGTTTTCCATGTGAGTAGAACAATTATTTGTTTCATTTTCTTCAAAAACAAGTAGGCACAGCCAACGGGTTTCGCCCTACAAGGGCTTCTTCAGTGCTGTATTTTAAATTGACACACAAAGCAGCGATAAGTACGTATTTGAACATAGGCACGTAACTCATGAAGACACCAGACCCAACTCAAAGACCAAGTTAGAAGAAAGCCAATAGTGAAAAACGGTGAAAGTACCGAAAGTGCTAATTCATGTGACATATATCATAAACCATATTTATAAGCAAGTACATTAAAAGAATGTATTCCACAGTTTAATTGCAAAAAATCATTAGTTCAGATCACATACGATACGCACAACAAATCTGTGTACATATGTGGAGTAATCCAAAGTCAAACAAAGTGGTGTTGTGTGCAGAGAGAGATTAAGGACAGAATGAGACTATATCTGAAGAGGTGTCAAACAACAGCCTACCCAGACAGTGACCAAACCAGAAACAAGGTAGAAGAACTAAACCACTGTATAACTCAGGTACTGAGAAAAGCCATATCAATATGGGCTTACCACTATAATGTGTTTTCACTATATTTAAGTCATATACAGAAACGCCAGCACTCTGCCGCACTTTAACTGCTTCTTCATTGTAGTCCTAATCGCTTCGTCCTTCAGGGAATAATTGTCGAACATATATCCAAAGTCGTAACCTAAACACGGAATCCTAATGAGTGAGCACAGTTACTAATGACTAACATAGAGGGGGATATTCACAAGAACGTGCGATAAACATCGCCAAAATAGGCTAACGCAAATTTTCATATCTCCGGCTATCACGGGGAAATTACCCTGTGTCAACGTCGTATTCACAACACGGCGGTAACATGCAATAGTTTCCCGATAACGCCTCAAATGTCCGCGATACAACTACCGCGACGGCGATAAAAAAGGAAACCCGAACGCGAAAAAAGTTGCGATGGGCCCAACCGCGATAGAAAAATCAGCGACAAGCAGCGCCAGGCTTGCAATTCCCACGTCAGGCGGGAAAAATCACCATAAAAGAGGCAAAAAAAAAACACATAACAACTGCGAAGCACAATGGAGGCAGCCGGAGCAAGTACAGAGGACAACCCGAACCCCACAAGCCCCACGGAGGACCAGCCTGGGACCTCGGGGTCAGGGAAGAGCAAGGAGAAGAAGAAGAGGAAGACGCGGTTCAGTCCGCAGGAAAACAGGATCCTGATAACGGAGGTGGTCGAACACCATCAACAACTGTTTGTCACCTCCACTGTGTCATTGGCAACTAAAGATACAATACGGCAGTCCATCCTGGACAAGGTGAATGCAGTCGGAGTGCTGAGGAGGACAATGGAAGAGCTCAGGAGGCGCTGGAATGATGTGAAGCGCAAAACCAAACTGAAACTCGCAAACAACCGCAAAGCAGCAATGCAGACTGGGGGTGGGAGTCCTGCGCCACAGGAGGAGCTGGATGAGATGGAGGAAATGGTGTCCACAGTCATCAGTGTGGAGACGGTGGCAGGAGTTGGGGGACCGGACACTGCTCAACATGACCTGACACAACAGCAACAGGGTGAGTAAACAGCAGGGACTGGGGGACCGGGGGGAGATGGGCACAATGGCACACATGCACAATTAAGTATAGCACAATGCACAACCACAATGACTCTGGATCATGTCCCTGATCTCCTTGCCATACTGCAGCACACATAGAAACAGCAAGTAGTCCCCCGTCCACAATGTGCCCAGAGGGGGCCCTCCCCACACATCACCAATCTCACAACAAACCCATGCACATGTGCTGAACCCAGCAAATCTGCGGATCCGTGAGCCCCACTGACAATGCAAGTGACACTGCATGACGATGAGCATGTCTGCAGGCCACTCATCATTACATGTTGCACCCCACGACACCGAGGTGGCTGAGTGTGGTCCACATCCGGAAAGGAGCAGGTCACACACTGACACATCCACGTGCACAAACAACCCCTGACGGCAAAAAGACATCTGCGGACAAACCATGCCCAAGAGCCCCAACTCCCACCAAGAGCCCAATTTACCCAAGTATGCAACATCTCAGCACTGCATAAGCACAGAAGTCAAAGGCACACCGCCTGAAAGGGAGAAGGCCAAGCAAAGTCTGAGCTGCAGGGGCAACTCTCCCACAATGCAGCACACACACAAGAATCAGAGCACATCAACATTGACAACAATGTGGTACAAACTGCAACACATTCACAACAGAACAGAGGACACAACTGCTGCCGCTTGTGTGTAGAAACCGGCCAATCACATTTGGCAAAGCAGGAAACTGTGACATGATAATGGACAAGTACAACCCCACATCCCTGATGGTGCACAAATTTCCACTGTCCCGCTTCAAATAGGCAGCTCCTCCTAAACAGTCACAATGTACATTGTCATGCAGTCTGTTTGGAAACGTGGCCAATGCGTGAACATACATGGAACACACTGTTAAACTGCATCTCCCCTTTACATTGCAGAGGGAGAATCAACACCTCCTGCAGAGCAGACCCAACATCTCTTCACTGATGGCGAAGAGGACCTCCACACCTTCGACACCGATGCCCTCCAAGAGCTCATGGACACCCTCAGCACCCCACCCCCAGGAGCAGGGCAGCCCAGCTGCATCGAGGAGACCCAACCCCCTGCACAGACCACACAGCAGGAAGCACCCACCACCCTGGCTGTCTCCCAGGATCCCCACGACCAACACATGGCATTTCAACACCGTGTGTTGGAGGGCCAGAAGGAGATGGCTGATCAGGTGCGGGTGGGGTTCGACCTCATGGCAGCCAAACTAGATGCCATCCATGGGTGTCTACGTCCCATCAGGGACCACTTACAGTCCCTAACAGACACCCACAGTCCGCTCCATGGTCTCCAACGAGCCATGGCTGACATCGCTGGAGTCATGACTCAGAGACAAGAACACCTGTCTAGTCAGAGTGGCTCTAGCGATCTCAGCCGGGAGTTGGGACACATGGAGAGGCACATGGAGGACATGGTGCGGATGGATACGGAAAGGATGGCTGCCACGGCTGCACATCAGCGACATGTAGCTGGGATCTTCCATGCCCTAGCAGATCCTCATCATGGCATTGCTGCCACAAGGCCTGGCGCAGATGAATGCTGCTGCTCCTACACCATCCACATCTCCGCCCCCTGATGTGTCAGTGCCCCACAGTGCGGCAAACATTCCACCTCCGGCACCTGATGTGTCACTGCCACACAGTGCGGACGACAATCCACCTCCGGCCCCTGATGTGTCAGTGCCCCACAGTGCTGCAGCCGAAACACCACCACCCACAGGTGAGGCACATCACACATCAGAGGACGATGATGTGGATGAGACTGCCATTGTGGTAATGAGGAAGCGGTAGCATTCATCTCCACCATATGGCCTGTTTCAGCTTGGTTCGGCCCTGTCATCATCACCTTCCACTGTCCCCCGATACACTCTGCGGCACTCACCTTGGACCTCGCCATATTCTGTTTGGTTACCAATGACACACAATCAGACTGTGGACTGAACTCTTCCTCTTCCGATGAATCTGTCCTTCCCTAATGGACTATGGCTGGCCCTCCACGGGGCAACAATGTAAAGTGGGGTTTGCATGGCCCTGTACTGCTCCAGCTGCAACACTCCACTGAATGTGAATAAAACATTCAAATTCACACAGATGTGTCATGTCTATGATACTTCAAGTATGACAGTATGGATGAATGTAGGGTCACTGATTCCCCCTCACGTCCAATTAGCACATGTTGTGGGGCTTGGGTCACAGGGTGCAACATTGCCGATTGCGGTCCGGGTGACGCAGACACTACAACGGAGACACACGCATTGGTTGATTCCTTGTCCAGGCCAGAACTGAACCATGCCCAGAGCCCTGGGCTCATTGTTCACACCCCTGCGCTGGACTGGCATACGCCAGCCCAGCCCACTCCGCTTACGCTCACAGGGGGTGACGACACAGCTACATGTCCCAGGTCTTCCCTGTAGTGATCTGCTGGTCACTGGTCTAGTCGTCAGCATGCCACAGCCACTCCCTGAGGGCTGGTTTACACCCACACCACACCCATCCAGCACAGGCGTCACGGGACATGTGACCCTGCCAATAAAAGGGGCCCACCACAGCACACCCCCCACTGCCGGAGGTGACATGATGGCGTCCGCATCCACGGAACACAATCATAAAGGGTCCGTGACTTGCGTTGCCTTGAGTTGGTGGCACCCGATGGCCTGGGTCCGGCACGGGCCTACCGCCACGTGGCGATGACTTGCGTTGCACTGAGTTGGTGGCACCCAATGGCCTGGGTCCGGCACGGGCCTACCACCACGTGGCGATGACTTGCGTTGCACTGAGTTGATGGCACCCGATGGCCTGGGTCTGACACGGGCCTACCGCCACGTGGCGATGACTTGCGTTGCACTGAGTTAGGCCCACCTGAAGAGCTGAGCGGGTGTGCAGCCTGCAACGATGCGTTGGCCTTGATACGGTGTCCAGCATATCAGGACTCGATTTGATTTGTGAGCCCTACTGGACTGCAGTGTATGCACAGGCAGCAGTCAGCACACACATGACTCCGAGGTGCGGTGCCGCAGGGTGTGCTGGGGGCCTGTGGCGCTGAATCCAGCCATCGGCTGAGGAGGTTGCACCGGCACGTGGAGAGCCCTCTTGGAGACACGCTGGTGGCGGCAGGTGAGCATTGAGGCCTGGGTGCGCAGGGGCGGGCAGTCATTGCTGGACGGCGGACCGGTCTGGGGACCAGGGCTGGGGTGCAGCAGGCACACAGGATCGCGCAGGCACCACCGGTCATGGCGGTGGCCTCGTGGCTGGGTGGGCGGCACCGCCCTGGCAGACACGGCCCTGCATGCGCTGATGAGATGTGCGCAGGTTGGCTTGGGACGTAGTCACCTCGTCTCCAGTGTGAATGCAGCCGTTGATTGTGGTCGGGCACGTGTGTGTAGGCTTATGGTCACGATATGGCGGACACAGAGACACAAGCAGTAGTTACTGTGGTGGCCATCCCGGAGCTGGACCACGCCCAGGGCCCCGGGGTATTCATTTGCGACATACGCCGGCCAAGGCCACTCCGCTCAGGCTAACAGGGGGGACCACATGGCTACTTGTCCAAGGGCTTCCACACTGCCTGGGGTAACCTGCTTGTGTCCACTGTCCACTCCACTGCAAACACCAGCAGTAGATGTCCACATGGACATGTCTGTGCTCTGCATACTGCAGTCTGTCCAGCACATCTCTGCAACACTTGGCATTGTGTCCTTTCTTTGTGCTGGGTCACTTGCCTCCTTTGCACATTCTTGGTTCACACCCCTCTCCACATTCTGCAATTGTGTGGCAGGGGGCTCTGCCTTTGTGGATGGTTTGTGTACATGTCTGGCCCCTGTTGCCACGGTTACTTGTGTTGTAGTGTCCGGTAGTTGGGCATGTTGGTTGGCATGTTGCATGTGATTTTGTTACGTGTGCTCTCCCACAGTTGTGAGTTGTGTGATTGTGGAGTTGAGGTGTGTGGTGTGTTCAGTTAGTACTTACCAATGAGCAGTGCATTTCCATGGGTGCCATCCTGGAAGCGCTGGTTGATGATGGACTGTCGGAAGATGTATGTATCATGCACACTGCCTGTGAAGTTGGCGACGACATTGGTGAACTGTCCCCAGTGGCCCACTATCGCCTGCACATTGATGGAATGCGTGTGCTTTCTGTGGTGGTAATTGTGTGCAGGGTCGGCAGGGGGCACATGTGGTACATGTGTACAGTCAATTGCCCCCGACACGTGCAGTAAGGCAGCTATGGCGTGATTCCCTTGCATGGTCTCCAGCTGTTCATGCACAACGTGGGTGAAGTGAAGATGCAGGGGTATCAAGATGATACATACCGTGATGTTGACAGGTATGATGAATCCTGCATGATGAGACCGTAACAGATGTTTGTGTGGTCGTAACCTTCCTTTTCTTTCCTGCGGAGGTTACGGGCACACAGACTTCTGTTACAGTATGTTTGGACTGGATTCATCATACCTGTATGGATTACGGTTTGTCCAAGTGCAATACACTGTACCAGATTACGTTTGTGACTATGAGGACGCTTGACCATTGTCACCATTTCTCCAACAGGTTTCTGACTACTGATTTTGGGATATGGAATGGTATTGGGGAGTTCCCGCAGCATTTGCAGTTTATTGGATCCACAAGTTGCCCTGGTGAAGTTCCCCGTTGGGAATGGAACTCGTTGGCTGTGCTTTTCGTCTTGTTGTTTATGTATTTGTAATAAAGTTCTGTTTTTCCACTACCGTTGACTACTGGACTTCATGACCTGGGGGGGAGGGTCCAGGGGGTGATTGCAGTGGGTGTTGTGGCCCTCTTGGGTCTCCAGGCTGCATGATCTTTGTCTCCATGGCATCTGTTGGTCTTCAGATGTGGCTCTAGGCTGGGCTCCCTTTCATACTGCAGGTTGTCGTCCTGCTTAACACCAGTAAGAGGCAGGTGTTGAATCCCTGCTGCTAACGCGCATTATCGCCTGTTTTCGGGTCGCATCGCTGATCTGGCTGCTCATTGGGAATATCGCGAAGTGGTGTTTTCGTGTGTTTTTGCACGGGTACGCCTACTCTGCATATCATTAGCGTTAGTTGTCGCTCTCATCCGTGGCGACGTGTTTTGCAGCAGCTATCGCGGGATAACTGGCGATGTCGGCAGTTTGCACCAGCTTGTGAATGGGGCAATAAGTCTATCGCCACTTTTGCGGTGCTAAAGTGCCAATAAATCGGCGATGGCTCCTTGAGAATATGCCCCAGAGAGTGCAAAAATCCGTGACGAGTTCCAACACCACATATCCATGTGAGGGGTGTTCCAAGTAAAAATCACCATACGGATTTATTGGACTTGCTATCAGGGAAACTCTCCCTATGCACCACTGAGGGCAAGCAAAACATTCACCAAACGATAGCGATAATTAGAGACACTGTTAATCGTATATACACCAAGTAACATCTCCCTTAGCGAGGGTCTATATCACCATTGTGGCAACATGCAATCCCGAAATGCGCGCTAAGCGCAATAACTGTAATGGCATACCTTCAAATGTTCAGTTGTTATCGAGTCAATCGTCACCACCCATTCAGCTCCAAAAGTTCATATTCCAGTGTCGGCTACTAGAATGTAAGACATGTACTTGAGGATGCTTAAGGCGATTAACTATGTGTGTTCTAAAGTTCCCGTTCCTTGATGCGCATGCGAAGGTTTACTGAATTAATTCAACCCTCGCCCGATTTAAACGTATCAGAAAGCAATCTTTAATCAAATGCCAGCCATCCTATTAATTCAACCCTCCCCTGTTTTAAACACCCAGAAAACATTCTTTACTCAATTACCAGCCATCCTACACCAGAACCGATCCGCAGTGACGCGATCAGTACGGATAATGCAATACATTAAAAAAGCGTACTTACAAGTATTCGTATCGGGTATGTCCCAAATCGCAAAAGTCATCCAACTCTTCCCGCTTCCCTACCTTTCTTAAAGCGTTTCCAAGTACCGGAAGTTGCTACGTGGCAGTGCGTGAACTCCCCACAACACTAGACCGCAAACAATACCTTAGTGACGTATCCAACCTCGCTTCCGCATCAAGCCCTGTATATCCACTAGGAACTGAAAGACCCTAACAATAAAAAGTATCCTAAATTACGGTCAAGTTAAATTGCCAAAAATGTTAAGAGTCCTGATTAAGACTAGGTCATAGCAGCTAATGTTTTTTGAGATCCTACATGTCAGTCCATAAGTCCATTCCTGTGTAATTCTTAGAGAGAATAGAATATGAGGGATAGAAAAAGAGACACTGTGCAGGAGAGATAATCATAAAGCCCACTACTAAAGCCATTGTAGCAATATTTATACAAACATAGTGTATTTATGGCAAGACAACCATAATGCTACTGCATATACAGTCCTTAAATAACACATGATGACTAATTGGAACAAAGAGATTAATAATACCCAGGACCAATCAATTCCTGTTCAGTGAGTAAAAACGACCGCAGATTCAAACAAGACTCAATGTTCCCCATAAGCTTTAACTCTTTAGTGAGGGGACATGGTTCAAATTTAGTGACATGATTCAATCACAGACAGTATAGTACATAAAATAACCAAAGAAAATTCACACACCAGCCACAACTTTTCTAGTTTTATGGAACCCGCTCCATTGTGTACACAAACCCATATGTTCTTGCAAGAGGGAGTTAGGTAATTCCACCACAAAACACGAAGCTCCCATAAACTTAAACTCTTTAATGAGGGGACATGGTTCTAATTAAGTAACAGGATTCAGTCAACGACAGTATAGTACCTAGAATAACAGAAGATTCACATTCCAGCCAAACCAAATCTAGAAAAGTGGAACCTGCTCTGTTGTGTACCTAAACCCTCAAGTTGTTGCAAGAGAGAGTAGGGTAGTTCCACCACAGGTATCCCACCATTGTCCATTGCTAGTGTGATGTATTAAAAAGTAACTGCATCAGTAATACATAACCCACTAGAGGAAGTAGTGCATTTCATAGTCCATATTCAACCCCAGTTTCACAGATCGTAGAAGCTCCTGTCTTCTGTTACTGACCTCAATACGCAGTGAATCTTGTTGCAGGACCTCTCATCGCTAGTTCCACATCAATGGTTTCTAAATGGGAGCCAGCACAACTCGATTCAATGCAAGGACTTCTCATCGCAACCAGGATTTGAGGTACTGTTGTTCAGCTGGCCTAACTGGGGCCCTGTATCTGGCCCCGCACTCCCTCATGGTTGGCCTAAATTGTGACTTTCTCCTGGTCCGGCGCGACCAGATTACCACAGCAGGCACTTTGTGCTTTTAGGTGCTATATTCAAAGAAATCATTCATATTGTAATTCTCTGGTTCTACTGATTAAATTTAAGTCGTTTTGGTGTCAAATTATATATTTACTTTTACTCTATTTTTCAAAATGTGTGTGGAATTTTTCTTTTGTAGTGCTTTACTTTATTCCTGTGTGAGTTGCTGCCAAAATACTTTAAACATTGCCTCTAAATTGAAGTGCTGCTTGCATACTTTACACATTGCTTCTAAGAAAAGCCTAACTGCTTTGTGCCAAGCGACCAGAGGGTGGAGCACAGATTAATTTGGCGGTTTGCGTGTGACTTCAACCTAAAAACAGAAATGTAGTTGCATCCTGAATAGGGTTTCACCACCCTCAACCAGTCACCCAATTTCCAACAGCGGCCAAATAATCAGCTTATAGGCATGCCCATACCTGCCCTTTCCAATGGTCTCATAATCTTACGGCTTTCTGATACATTTTTCATGTTCATAGCTGTCATCTGAAACATAACCGTCACAACCCAAAAAAATGCAGAAATGCTGCTGACATTCAGGAACAAAAATACCCGCATTTTATGAATATTTCTTATTATAGGTCCTGTAAGCTACTATGGCATTTCACTTTTTATGACATTTCTCGGACCACATGGTGAGGAATTCCGAATTTGGAGGGCAAACTGTTAACAGGCAGGTGGAGGCAATGCCTCTACCACCCAAAATAGTGCTTCAACCTGTCCATCAAACTGAAAATTAGATCCGTAATCACCAAATACAGGTAAGATGGAGTCACTTTACTGAATACAGTAATGCAAATCTCTATAGTTGACTACAGAAAATATTCTGCCGATCTACAAACAGGTCTGGAAATGTGAGTACCAACATTTTAACCAAAGGTTACAGGACATTAAGTCCTGGAATAATCAGCACATTGTTACTTCAGTTGTGTGGCCAATCAGTGCTGCAGACACTTGTAGCATTTCATTTACAGGTCATAGGTACATGTAGTAGCATATACTAAGGACTTATAAGTAAATTAAGTATGCCAAATAGGGGTATGCCAATTTTACCATGTTTAAAAGGGCGAAGCACAAGCACTTTATCACTAGTTAGCAGGAGTAATGGGTGCAGAGTGCTATGTCTAGCAAAAATGGGTTCAGTTAAAAGGCAAACATCTGAGGGAATATCACACAAAAGATGGTCATTTCCAACAAATAAACAAATCTGCTCTGCTGTACTACTGCAAAACAGGCAACCTTTGAGAAGATCTTCATCCTGTATGCATAAAGCCCCACCAAGCATGTGCACTCATGCAAAACCTTGTGATAAAGAATATAGCACACAAAAGAAGGTTCAATGTCTGCGGGCTAGATACACCAACCAGGCTCATCCTCTGCAAAAGATTTTACCTTCTGACTTAGTCCTTTAAGTCCCAAAACACTACTGGAGTGAATATATGATGTTACAATGCATAACATTACAACACATACTTTTACAACGCGGATTTTACAACGTGACTACCATTACAACGCATATTTTTACAACGCAAGCCATTACAATGCATGTTGATAGAGATACATAAAAAGTGTCATTACACCGCCAACCATTACAACGCATAACAATACAACAAACACCATTACAATGCATAATAATTGTACCATGTAAACGTGCACATATAACACGTGCAAAAACAGTAAAAATAATATTGAAACAATACTTTCCAAATATATATATATTTTTTAATTAAAATATTTACGTCATATACATAAACTTTTAAGACTAATAAAACAGTGTGGATTCATTACCAAAACCAGCATATACAAACAAAGCATAAAAACATGATGTCTTTCCACTATTTCCACAAAAAAATCCTAGTCATTCTCGACTCTAGAAAAAATGGTGTCCTTCCACCATTTCTACTACATCTGCCAAACCATCTTCCCAAAATGGCTGCCATTCTGAATGAAAACGTAAAAAACAACATTTTACACACAACATAAAAAATACACATTCTGTCAGGTTCTGCAGCACGCGGAAAAATAGATTTCACAACATATTTTCATTAAACTTTTTGTTTACCCATAACAACTGTACAAATTCAGCCGGCCACCATTTTGTGCTCAATGGTGCACTGACTTCCCTGGTAACCACACGCATCTACAGTAGCAGGAGAAAACTGCCAGCTTCGACTGCAGACACTGCCATCTATTGACAGAAGTAAGTGTAAGTTTCAAAAAAGCACATTTAGATAAAAAACAATTCATCAAAGAGCCAAATTTTTTTAAACATTTTTAATATATTCACAGAACTTGAAAAAGACATCCAACAATACAATACCTATATTCTGTCAAAAGTAAGTGTATGTTTAAAACAATTATGAATTAACCTTAAGTTTAAAATAAGCAAACTTACATTTTTTTTCTAAATCATTTACAGACTTTGACCATACTCACACAACAATCAAAATTGAAAGAAATTTCAGAGGAAATTCTTTTGTACGTACACTGTAGAGTGTTTGTATTTAAAAAACAAAATTTTCAAGTGTTAAATAAGGCAAAATTACTGTATTAATTCCGCAGACTGCTTACATCAATAAGGTGCTGGTAACTGGTGGGGGGCAACATTACTTTTCTAACTCCGCAGGGTGCATGCCTCAGGGAAGGTGCTGGTCAGTGCAGGGGACTAAATTTACTATTCTAACTCCCCGTGTCCTTACCTCAGAGAAGGTGCTGGTCAGTGGTGGGGAGAAAAATAACTATTCTAACTCCACAGGATGCTTGTCTTAAGGAAGGTGCTGGTCAGTGCGGGGGTGGATATTTACTATTCTACCTCCCCCATGTCCTTGCCTCAGGGAAGGTGCTGGTCAGTTGGGATTGCTAAATTTGCGATTCTAACTCCAACAGTTGCTTGCCTTAGGGAATGTGTTCATAATTTTTTGGTTTAATAAATCCATTCATTTTTCTTTTTTTGCACAGCTGAAATAAACTGAAAACCATCATCTAAACTGGAAACATCATCTCCAGCAGTAGTTCGACTATGAGAAAGCCTTTCACAGAAAAAATAACCAAAAAGCCTAATCTAGCAAAAAAAAAAAAACCAAACCATTTTTTTTATAAAACCAAAATCTAGGCAAATGTCAATAATTAAAATTCCACTTTTTCTTTTAGACCTTCCCAACATCAACCACAAGGGAAAAAAACTTTTATTACACAAAAACAGCAGAGGAAACAATTCTAGAATAGCAAAAAAATTACCAAGCAAACAAGAGAACCTTAGTAAGGTGAGGCAAACAACTGAAACTATATTTACAAAATAGATTTTTTATATACAATTTTTTTGTCATAAACACTCTAACCCAAAATTGTGAATGAGCCAAGATTTTCATATAAGGTTATACGTGTTTAAATTAATATACACAAATATATACAGTTTATTAATTCTAATACTATATAAAAACTCGAAACAGTTTGGACAATACACGTTATTTGTTTATGACCTGCTGAAAAAACTCTTCTAAGTGACATGTAATTTAACAAACAGCATGAGCATCTTTTTTCTTTTTCAAATGACATATTCATGAATATATAGTTTGTCATGATTTCAATACTAGTAAAAAATATATTTAATACAAAATGGGGCACTCATTCTTGATGGGAAACGCTTTGTAATTCCATTGGTAATATGCCATATAACGGAAATATCACAGAGAAGTAATGTGAAAACATATATATACACATCAAAGGAAACATACTACCCTAGAGCTATAGATTTGAAGCTTACCAAGTATAGTGTGTTGAGTCTTTCTTTCTATTCATCAAGATAATACTCTAACTGGGGATCCTCTTGCAGAGATTTTATCGATCACGCCATCTGAAGTTTAGAATACACAATTTTCAGGAAGCACGGAACCGGCGCTTCCGGAAACTCCAAGATGGCGATGACAAATATGGTATATATACTGTGCCGAAACAACCACAAAAAACTTTTTGTTTTTGTTTGGCATTGCTCTTTACAATCTTAGTCCAACTGATTGTCCTTTTGGACACATTCGCAATGGAGCACATTTTTGGAGTATAAATGTGTTTTCTTTTGCTAATTCTAAATAGCTGAATTAGTCTTCCGGTTATTCCAAGATGGCGACCACGATTACTACACGTACATCGTGTTCCTTGTGGTAATTGAAAACAGGTGTTCACAAACGCGGGCTATTTAAATACCGGTGTTTTGACAGCTCAAAACACAACGGAAGGACCACGCGACGGGGGCACATCGATGCCAATCACAAGTAAGTCCAAAGAGGGAAATAGTTGCAATATATTATTTTTTTTAGATACTTTGTTAGATGCCACGTTAGACACTTATGTTTAAAGAAAAGGGCCAGCATGTTTTGTTTGGCACTCGGGAGATTGGGCTTAATAATACCTTTAATACGAGCCTAGCATACCAAATGTGGCTCTCTCAAATGTTATAGTGTTTGGCAGCTAGGAGATGGTGCGTAATAATATCTGGAATATTACTTTGGTATATTAACTGTGGCTCCTTTATATACCATAATGTATAGGGGAATACTACGGTATTACTGTAAATCACGTTATTCCAGCTCAAAATATTTGTCAGCTTCCGAGGCATTTCTCAGTTGAATTTTCTAATATGACTGGTTATCAAATATTTAACGTGGACCAATCATCTTCCTTTTCTCAGTTTATATAACTTTGTTTTAGACTATATGGGTTAGTCTAACATACATGGCCATCTTTTAATGAAAATTCGTCAGGGAAGTCGGTTGTTTTATTAAAACATTTTTCTAATCTCTTATTTTTATTATACTTTTTAGACAGTCAGTGAGTTATATTTTTTCTGTTATACTAAAGGCTGTTCAATTTCACACTGATTTATAGATTGCGATAGGCTAACGCCGATATCCTCTCAGTAATAGATGATGGAAATTGGATCCCCAACCTATAGGGACATCGATATTTAGAATAAACACTGCTTGAAATATACAAGGTATGCTTATTTTGACAATATATTCACAATTAACCATTTTTGGTGTAAGGTTCCATCATTAATGATGTATCCATGCTTTGGCCATAAAGGAGGCTGTTCTGGGAGGGAGTGACTGATCTTGAGTATTATCTTGATGAATAGAAAGAAAGACTCAACACACTATACTTGGTAAGCTTCAAATCTATAGCTCTAGGGTTGTATGTTTCCTTTGATCCTTTGATGTGTATATATATATGTTTTCACATTACTTCTCTGTGATATTTCCGCTATATGGCATATTACCAATGGAATTACAAAGCGTTTCCCATCAAGAATGAGTGCCCCATTTTGTATTAAAAATATTTTTTACTAGTATTGAAATCATGACAAACTATATATTCATGAATATGTCATTTGAAAAAGAAAAAAGATCCTCATGCTGTTTGTTAAATTACATGTCACTTAGAAGTATTTTTTCAGCAGGTCATAAACAAATAACGTGTATTGTCCAAACTGTTTCGAGTTTTTATATAGTATTAGAATTCATAAACTGTATATATTTGTGTATATTAATTTAAACACGTATAAGCTTATATGAAAATCTTGGCTCATTCACAATTTTGGGTTAGAGTGTTTATGACAAAAAAATTGTATATAAAAAATCTATTTTGTAAATATTGTTTTTAATTGTATATATGATTGTAAATATTACTGTAAATATAATACATATCATGCATACTTATTTGTAGCCCTGAAGAAGTCCTTAGGGACGAAACACGTTGGCTACGGTCGGTTTTTAAGAAGATTGTGAATAAAGAGAATTGATACAAGACCTGCTGAATGGATCTGAAATTTTGTCATATTTAATACTTGACCTGATGGACATTGAGTGGAGTGCTGGATCATATTGTATTGTTCAAAATTGTAGGATATTGTTTCCTAGGGGGCTTAAGGGTATTGAGCCTCAGATCCTTGGCACCCTGAGAACAAGACTAACTATAACTCAATTGCATGATAGGTGCAGTCACTATTGCCCCATACCCTTTCTGTTTCTGTGTCTATAAACAACTGAAACTAAATGAAATGCCTCTTTTTCTTTAAAAGGAATCAACTACAAACCATATTCGAAAATTACAAGTCGCAAAATCCAAAACAAACCATATAACAAAGAACATGTTCTTCAAAAACTCAATTGAGAACTAAGGGCCTGATTACGGTGACGGTGGGACCGCCACCGTCAGCCTGTCGGTGGCGGTCCCACCTCCAACGTAATGTTGTTTTCTGCCCGCCACATCAGGATGGTAGGCGAATGGGTGGCGGTCGGAAAGACGGACTGCCACGGATCCGCTGGACTCAAGGAGCCCGTCGGTCAGTCGGAGGTGAAGTAATACCTACAGTGGTGGCCGTAGGTATTACAATGTTCCTTTCCACTGGCCCTTTCATGGCGGTGAACCTGCCATGAAAAGGCAGGAAGAAAGGGGCATTGGGGGCCTGTAGCGGGGCCCCCATTCCCCCCTGGGCCTCCAACATGGGCCCTGGGGGGCAGCTATGGCGACCCCCTACATATACAAACACAAGGAGATGATGGACGGAGCACTGAAACTTTTCAGACACTCACCCCCAGTCACAGATCTGGGTTGAATCCATCATCGTTCTTTAGCTCACTTCGCCACCTCAGTTCAGACCCAGCTATATGCAAATCAGTCTTGACCCTGTGCCTCATGGGAACAGTCCAGCCCGAACTGGCAAGCCAGGTCTTCCCTGAACTGGAAACAAGCATCCTGAGACCGGTTTCGGGGTAACACCACTCATCAGCCAGGCTAGCTTGAATCCAGTGGCAAAGTGAGCAAGGGACCTACGTCTAGGCATACCCTGCCAACTTAGGGCGAACAAAGCAAACACAAGGAGATGATGGACGGAGCACTGAAACTTTTCAGACACTCACTCCCAGTCACAGATCTGGGTTGAATCCATCATCGTTCTTTAGCTCACTTCGCCAGCTCAGTTCAGACCCAGCTATATGCAAGTCAGTCTTGACCCTGTGCCTCATGGGAACAGCCCAGCCCGAACTGCGAAGCCAGGTCTTCCTTGAACCAGAAACAAGCATCCTGAGACCGGTTTCTGGGTAACACCCCTCATCAGCCTGGCTAGCTTGAATCCAGTAGCAAAGTGAGCAAGGAAGCCACGACCTGGCATACCCTGCCAACTTAGGGCAAAAAAAGCAAACACAAGGAGATGATGGACGAGCACTGAAACTTTTCAGACACTCACCCCCAGTCACAGATCTGATTTGAATCCATCATCGTTCTTTAGCTCACTTCGCCACCTCAGTTCAGACCCAGCTATATGCAAATCCCCCCTATCCATCCCTGCCATGTAGTGCAGGGATATGTGTAATGTGTATTTTTTGTACTGCGGTGTGTGCTGCAGCCCGCAGCAACTGCCGCAATACAAAATATAGACAATATGACCGCTGTAGTGGCGGTCGCATCCTAATTTGGCTTGAGGGACCGCCGACTTGTAGTCCGGCGGTCCCGTTTCCGAATGGATGGCGGTCGAACGTAAGTCCGACCGCCATCCTAATGAGGCCCTAAATAAGTATGAACTATTTTTTTTGCAGGTTCAAAACACTAAACAATATTGAATTGCAAAAGCACATATTAACAGCAATACATTGTAAAAAATAGATTCTGAAATGTCACTAATCAAACATGTTTAACAAAAAAAATTCTTTCCAGATTAAACATTCAAAGAAAAACATTATACTCAAAAAATCCTTTTTTTCCTTTCTTTTACAGACATTTCAAAAGACAAGCTACCTATGTGAAACCCCAAAGAGGAAACCAACTCCTGAAACACGCTGGCTACCTTTATTGTAAGGAGAGATTACCTGAGCCCAGGAGTCATTGGAGGTGTGTGCAATATTACTCATCCCATTGCACAGGCAGAGCGGCTACTCTTGAGGACACTGTTGAAAGGACCACAGAGCATAACCACTCTGAAATGGAGATTGAGGTTAGAGAAAACACAAATCAAATGAAAGAACTCACATACACCTCTACTGAACATTGTGGTGCAGTTTTGAGGGGGGTATCCCAAAACATTCCAATGCATGTAGCAAGTTGTTTTCCCACAATCCCAAACTTACACAGACTTATACAGGGAAAAAACAGGCAAGTAACCCCCAACGTGTAACACCCCAAACATACTCTGATATTAACATTCCTCCTCAACTAACTTTCACTGTTACTAATGAAACGTTTCTTTTGCATAACAACAAAAACCCTAAAAAAAGAATACTAATCTTAAGCACACCCCTTAACCTTGTAAGATTGGAGACTAGGGATATTTGGATGATGGATGGGACATTTAAATCCACACCCAATCCATTCACCTAAATATACACTATTCACATTAATAGCATTGTATTTCCCTTAGTGTACAGTTTATTCCCTGATAAGCAAACCTCAACTTACACTGATTTTTTTTGCAAAAAAACATCCTTAGTTGAGGATTACATATCAGACAGTAAACTGCAATTTGAATTAAAAAAACTAACTGCCTTGTGCTTTGTTCCTCCTGACTGTGTGGATGAATACTACACCTCAATTACTGAATCTGACTATTTGAACTACAAATGAAAACAAATTGGGCGCCCTACTAAATTACTTTGAGGACACATAGATTGTCCTTCTAAGCAGGTCGGGTTGCAGGAGGAATTCAAGGTTTCCTGTATAGAGGTGGAACTGTTACACGACCTGCTTAGAGGGGGAGCAAAGACCAATAATGACATAGAGGGATGGCATAACTCCTTCAATAAATCAATCGGAAAACCTCACCCAAACTTTTATAATTTCTTGGAAATTTTGAAGTAGGAACAAAGTTTCCAAGAAATGAGAATAGCGCAATCATTACCTGGTAGTCTGAACCCACGAATTTTCAAAAGAACAAAAGAATCGTCCAAGAGACTACTGGGGCAAATTCGAAAAACTTTGTTGATGGTGGCTTCAGACTACCTAGATAATATTGCACACATACTACATTTCTAACTATCAGTAACACCTATACTATCTTACTTGCCTGTTTTGTGTTTTTTCAGATTGAATAAAATTGGCATTTTTCAATACATTTTTCCAAAACCATAAAAAAAGGCTTCCTACCTTCAGTTGTCTTCCTTCTTCAACTCTTGTTCTTCTGTAAAATTCCAAAGTTCTGCATAAGTCTGCAGCTCACCAAATATCCAGTCTCAAACCATAATCCACTATCATATCCAAAGCACGTGCATAACTATCAAAAGAGTCACAGATTGGCATTGCCATATTTTACAGCAAACTAACTGCTGCAAAATAAACTGTGTAAATTAACAAAAACGCATCCCAAAACTAAATGCTGAAAAATGAAAATAGTTTCGCAAAAAACACAAGAAATCGATTGTTACAATCCTCTTTCCATCGATTTTCTGTCCAAGGTATGATAAAAGTCCAAAATCCAACAGACTGTAGAAGCAAATGCGTACGTCATCTGTAAAAGTAAAAAGAAAAAAAGGACAATTTCACCTACTCACTCCAATGGAGAAACGTGGGAAATGTTAAAGAAATATGTTTAAAAAAATCTTAATGTACTCCTTTAATAAACTTTTTATTTTTAAAAAATAATATATATTTTTACATGTTTATATTCATGTTAAAAAAAATCTAAATCAGAGTTATATATTCTTTAAAATAAAAAACATTTTTTTAATAAATACTTTTAGGTGTCCTATTTATTTATTTTATTTAAAAATTAGAAAGAAATGACTTTTTATTGATATATTGTTTACAGCTTTTATTAAAAATACTTGGAGTGTACATATAAGCATTTTTACCTAAATTTTAAAGTTATATCAATTTAATACATATCAACTATTGTTTCATAAATAATGTTATTTAAAAACTACTCAGCCCTGCCCCAAAAATCTATTTCTATATCTTAACATACCACATTGTAAATGTTAAATCCTCGTAATTACAAAACAAGCATTAAAATTAATACCAGAGTATGCATTCACTCCCCCACCCAAAACCCCTATTTCCCTTGCATCCCATGCCAGACAAAGGGTGTCACACCCTCACAAGTATTATTTTTAATTATGAGTAAATTACTTAAACATAATATCAAAGAAAATAAATGTTAATAACTAGGGGGCCTATTACGATGGTGGTCGGAAAACCTACCGACCGCCATGGTAGCGGGAAAAGACCGCTCGCATGGACCGCGACATCACCACTGGTCAAATTACGATGACCCGCGCTCGAAATCCCACCGCGGCGGTCTGATCGCAGGCCTTAACATTGCGGTGGTTGCTGCTGCCCGCAACACCGCCGCGATGCCGAAAGGAGCATGTCCTGTGTTTCTCTGCACTGCGTGGCAGGCACTGCACAGTGCCTGCCACCTGGTACAGGGAAATGTAGGGGGGGACCATGGGTACCCCCCCAGTGCACCCCCCCAACAGATTGGGGGCCCACCACGGGCCCCCGGAACACAATCTCTGCATGCCTTTCCATGGCAGTTTGACCGCTGAGGAAAGGCTGGCTACCACCGGCATCATAATCCTGCCGGTGGAGCCTGCTCTGCACCGCCATCATTATCCTGGTCCTGCTCCGTCCACCAGGCAGGAGTGCGGATGGCAACCAGCGGTAAAGCGGCGGTCGGAATTTCCCACCGCCGCGGTCACCACCGCCATCCTAATGTGAACGGCGGTTTTCTTGGTTGCGATCGCGGGCGGATGTCCACCGCCGGTCCAGCGGGCGCCACCGCCGCCCCGGCGGTGGACATCCGACCGCCATCGTAATAGACCCCTAGGTATTCAGATTAATACCCGAGTATTAATGCACTCCCCCACTCAAACCCGTTTCCCTTGAATCCTGTGCCAGAGAAAGGGTGTCACGCCCTCACAAGTATTGTTTTTAATTATTATAAAATTACTTAAAAGTACTATTAAAGATAATAAACATTAACACCCAGGTATTAAAATTAATACCCAAGCATTCATACACTCCCCACCCTAAACCCCTATTTCCCTTGCATCCCGTGCCAGAGAAAGGGTGTCACACCCTCACATGTATTATTTTGAATTAATATTAAATTACTTAAAAATAATAATACATTTAAAAAGTACTAATACTGAGGTCTTAAAATATAAATATGAAACATATATTTAACATATTTATTAGTACTTATCTAAACAATTACCTGAATTCTCGATGTAATAGCATGCGTTGTAGTAGCATGAGTTGTAATGGCACATTCGTTGTAATGGCTGCGTTGTAAAAGCATTACGATGTAATGCATGCGTTGTAATGGATGTTTCTCCACTGGAGTACACATATAATGACCCTCCACTACCTGAGGAGATGCACTTAGAGACTCACAGGGTATCAGGTAGAGGCCAAACAGGGGGATTCAGTCCAGATCCAGTTGCCACTGATCAGCTGGGCAGTTGCAGGAAAATGTGTCTTGTAGATAATTGTGTCCCTGTAGCTTTAACAGGTCAACCTTATTATCCTTGGAGTCCACTTTTTGTCCTGAGTACAAGAGGGAGAGAATGTCTGTCTTGTAGACTTTTTTCAGGTTTCAGACAGCAGATTCAGACCTCTTCTGATTTTCCACAGATTTAGGAGGGTTCTGAAGTGGGTGCATGCAGATGCCATATTTATACCGGGCATAAGCTAGTAGGTGGAAAGGACCCTGGGGATTCCCTAACCAATGAGGTAAAGGTACCCAAGGCAAACCCTACCTATTATGGCAAACCCTACCTAATATGGGCATTTTAAAGACGGTGAAAGTCTTCAGCCACACTAAACTTGGGCTCTGAGGGCTGGGGTGTGTGTGCCACATCTACTATAGCTATAGTATTCCTCTACTTCTAACACTAAAATCTAATTTGAAGAAGCGACTAACCCCAATAAAGCCATAGACAGAAGTCACCTCAACAGTGAATACTCAAGAAATGTTCTGGCATCCTGCTTACCTGCTTTGATGTGTGTCACAAGTGTTATATTTCAACCAAGCAGAACTGTCAAGTAGGTTTTGACACTGTAACATCAAAGAGAGGTCCACTGTGTTTCGAGCCTGCCTGGCTGGGGGTACACAGGAAGGGGCCTGCCCAGGTGTCAGTTAACATTTACATGTGACAGGGGAGGCCACTTTGAAGTGCACCCCAAGTGTAATATGAAACACCCCAGCAGACCTGTCAAGCAGGATTTGACATTCAAGCAGGATTTGACAATTTAGCATTTCACACTCATTCATACCTATTCAGATGCTAAATACTGGCTGGCAGAGGTGGGTGAGCAAAATGCAGAATATCCTCCAGCAAGTTCATGCAATGCGAAGGTAACTTTCTAAAAGTTACTTTTTCCTATTATTTAGTAAAGCTCCAACTTCACCATTGAATTGAATTTTAAATAGCCATTAAAAAGCTGTTTAAATATTTTTTAGCTAGTCCCATTCCCTAAATACAGTATTAATATTTAATATTGCATGGCTGGGTTTTCCCATGGAACAGCCAGCCTTGCTTCAGTCAAACTAGCTTTCAGGGCATTTTCACTGTAAGGACATGTGTAACACTAATGATTTACATATCCTATTTTTAAAAACCATTCACCCTGCATTATGAGAAATATGGCCTACTTAGGGGCAACATATACATATTTAAAAAGAATGTTTAATCCTCTCAAAATGTGTTTAAACCCACATAGCCAGGCTACAGAGGGTAGGACTGGTTTGAATTGCATAATGGGTGCTGCAGTCCATTAGTGAGATTTAAATTACTAACCCTGGGTATACTTTGTACCATATACTGGGATCTTATAGGTAGGCTAACTATGCCAATTAGGAGTTTTAAGATGAGACATCCCATTCACATTTATAATTCATATGGTCAGCCGCAAATATTCTGCCAAGCTTCACACATTTCCTCCAACACTTTCACACTTATTCTTGGAACTTTAAGCACCATTGCTATCAAATGTGGTGTAGCCTTGTGTATGTGTAAGTCTATTACCTTGCAATCTCCTATTGATAACTGTGACAGGATGCCTGATTCAATTTTCCTGTGTTCACATACAAAGGGTAATGCATGGTAAGAGACAGCATAGGTAGCTGATTGTGGGAGCAGATAAAACAGGAATCAGGAAAGGGAAGAATTTTAAGAGGAGGAAGTGTGCAAGTGGTAAGGAGTGGTAAGGAGCCAGAGCATTCAGCCAGAAAAAGAAGGGTGCTGAGGGAACAGGACAGTAAAAAGTAGATACCATGGGTAACCAGGAACAGAAAGAAAATAGTACTCCTATGAGAGTGGGAGGGGACTGCAGAGTCCAGAGGGGAAGCAAACGGGATATTGGAAAGGTGGAAAGATGACAAGAAAACAAACAATGACACTGAGAGGGTAGTGGAGCGGTGATTGCTCTTTGCTGGTTGGGAACAGGAGGACGCCATATCTAATTCAGAAGTCAAAGGGTGAGCTACAGCCAGCAAAGTGTAATGGATTAGAAAGGGATCACTTTTTAAATGAACGTGCAAGGGGAAGAGAGAGGAAAGCTGTTCGGGTAGAATTTACTACCAGAAAAGTGATAAAGGCAAAGAAAGGAATTATACTACATACATTCCAGAAGACCCAATTCAGGCTTCTATGAAATTCTTTGGGGAAAGTTCAGTCCCCGATTTGTTTTCAAATCCTCCTGCTTTCTAATTTCAAAATGTTGCCATGTATGATACTGTTCAGTTTAGATTTATTTTTTCCAAGTGTTTATCTCATGCACTTGTTACTAGAGCAATTACTGTTGAATGTACCAGAGAGTAAAAGAGTAACACCACAGTTGGGAAAAATATAATAAAATTGAGGCATTCTTTTAGAAATTGTATTCCTGGTTGGCTGAGGAATGTGCCCAGGCCAGGCAGGAACCACCACTCTAGTCAAGGTAAGCTAGATACACATTAAAAGATAACCTGTGCTCACCCTCTGGTAGTTTGGCACAGAGCAGTCAGGCTTATCTAATGAGGCAATGTGTAAAGTATTTGTGCAAAACAGACACAGTAACACAATGAATACACTACAAAAAGACTACACACAGGTTTAGAAAAATAGATTTCTATATCCTGAACAAAGCAAGACCAAAACAACAAAAATCCAATGCATAGAAGTTGAGATATTGAATTTTAAAAGAATAAATCCAATAAAGCACTTAGAAGCAAATAGTGCTAAAATGTTACTTTAGGGCAAGCTGGACTGGGACAAAGTCAAAGTTTGGGACAACCTCATAGAAGCACAGGCTGGCTACAAGACTCACACAGGCCACGGTGAACAAAATACCTTTCCTGGTCGCAAGCAATGAGATCTTCTCCACACATGGTGCTGGAGTTGAGTGGCATTGAGAGATGCACCAGATTCTGCCATGCAGTCGAGGAGATGCATGGATCTCACTAAGCTGCAAAGGCAGCGATACGCTGTCCAATGCATCAATCTCTGGAGGCAAAGCTCTGCTTAAGATGTGTCTGTTCTGCTACATGCAGACAGGAGATGCATCGAAATCCATGTTGCAGGTATCTGGGCCACTTCTAGTAAGCCAGGCACAGGAGCAGAGGTAGAGACGTTGATTTCCCTGAGTCTCAAGCAACAGGAGGCAAGCCACCAAGCCCTTGGAGATCACTTGGAAGGAAGACAGAGTCCAGCTCTCCTTCAGCAGAGTCAGAGAGCAGCAGGCAGCAGGTCCACACAAGAGAAAAGCAGGCCTTCCAAGTCTGCATTTCAAAGATGAGCCCTTTAAGCAGCACAACAGTCCTTCTGACAGAGGTTCAGTTCAAGATTCAGAAGTGTCTGATTTTAGGGGTTCAGAGACTCAGTGCTTATACCCAAAAGTGCCTTTGATGTGGGGGGGGTGGCTTCAAAGAAGCTAACTGAAGTGCACAAGTATCCCTTTTAACCCAGTCCTGTCTGCCAGGTTGTCTGTCGTGGGTAATCTGTCCTTTCTGTGGGGACAGGACACAGCCTATTCAAGACCTGCATCCTGTGCAGGCAACGCCATCAGAATACAGATGAATGTAGGTCGGTACTCAGACACACCTATCCTTCTTGTGTTGTGGCTGTCTAGAGGGAATGCACAACGTGTAGCTGTCACCCACTCCAGACATGTTTTGAAGACAGGCTGTCAGGCAACAGAGCAGTAAGTGTAGAGAAATGTCGGGGGCGTGGTCTGCAGCCTAAGATGGTGGTCGCTTAAGCGACGAGCTCCGGGCCGGGGCACCTTATCCGCATATTATCCGTCATTCCCTACCTTACTAGTCAGCTGCTTTCATCGCTGACCTCTGGTTCCCAACAACCGGCTGCCTCGAACATGCTCTCCGGCTCTCAGAGACCCCGGGAGAGTGGACTTCTGGACGGCGGTGCTCTCTGGTGTAACCTGAGGCCTGGTGCGGAGGAGGAGCCTTGTCAGCCTCGGGCTGGCCTGTGGACTGGCTGGGCCGCGTGGGACTGGCTCCGGCTGCGGTGTCTGCTCGAGCCCCCGGACTGGGGCCTCCCCGCCCACCTTCCGTAATTGCTGTCGTCTGGACCCGCCTGGCAGGAGACTGTCCGGGATCGCCTGGGAGATCCGTACTCCTGCTGCTGCCTGGGTGTGAGTAGTGCACGCCAACACCTTTGGGTCATATGACCTGCCGCTGCCGGCGGAGGGGCCCCTGCTCTCCACAGGACCGATTCGCACCACGCGTCGGTGGCGGATCCCCTGCTGAGCCCGCAATGCCCCGCTCAGCTGGCCGATCATTACAAGGGCATACGGGGGCCTTTCCGGCGCGTCGGTGACGCTTGCTGCTGTCCACGGGGCCGCCTCACGCCACGCATCGGAGGCGGGTCCCCTGCTGTGCCCGCGGTGCGCCGCTCAGCTGGATGGGGATTACGAGGCATTGAGACCGGTGACCGTCTTGTGTCTCCTCTTTTTCCCCCCTTCCCTCCAGAGCGGCGATATCGTGGTGACCGCTGGAGCTGGGTTGCTGAACCTGTGTCCCGCTCTGTGGGGGTCTGTGGGCTTATGCTGGCAGCAGCCTGTAGACTGGCTTGACTCGAAGTTGCGGGGACCGCCTGATGTGTCTACTCTGGCCCCTGATCAGCTTACTACTGTCCTGCATGGGCGCGGACTGCTCTAATCCGCCAGAGTGACCCGTGCCACCACCGAAGCCGAGGTACGTGGAGTGCATGTTGGTACCTCACAGACGCACTGCCAGTTCGTAGTGGGTGCTGGGCGTCCAACACATCGAGTCTTCACTCACTTCCTTGACTGTTGGTCCTTGTTCCATCAGTGGTTGTATTATACCTGCCACCACGTGGTCATCGCACTGCTGCGCTTCGACCCCGACCATGGGCAAAGGGAAGCCCAGAGCGGCTACTAGGTCCGGGAGGGCGGGCTCACTCTCTCCTACTTCGGGACACTCATCCAACCGATCACATCATGCAGAAGGAAGTGTCGGTACCAACGCTTCAGTGGATAAACTGGACATGATTTTACAGGAAATCCGTGATTCTCGCTCTGTACTAGAAGCGCAGCTGGGCATGATATCAGTTGATCTCAATTTATTGAAAGATGATCATAAGAAATTAGCTGATAAAGTTAAAACCGCTGAGCAAACTGTAGAAACCATGTTACCGCAGGTGAAAGCCCAAGAAGAGCAACTGTGTCACATGCGCCAACAGATTGATTCCCTCCAAGCCCGGGCCGATGATGCAGAAGGTCGGGCACTCCGCAACAACCTTCGTATTGTTGGATTACCGGAGGGAACGGAGGCCTCCAACCCCACGGACTATATAGAGACCTGGCTGAAAAATAGCGTGGCCCCGATCGGATTATCCGCACACTTTACAGTAGAGCAGGCACACCGTGTCCCCACACGCAGACCAATACCTGGCGCCAACCCACGTCCAATATTAGCTAGGATCTTGAACTATAGAGACCGGGATCGCTTGTTACAGGCGGCGAGAGATAACGGCCCATTGCGGATTGATAATGTACAGGTCTCAATATTCCCTGATTGCACCCTGGCTGTACAGCGTAAAAGGTTTTCCTTTATGGAGGTAAAGGCCCGGGTCCGGGCAGCAGGCCTGACGTTTGCTCTACTGTTCCCAGCAAAACTGAAAATCATCTATAATCAGCGCTCCTTGTTTTTTGATACTCCTGACGGTGCATGGGATTGGATGGACAAGACCTTTCCTGATGTTCAACCTACTAGGCGGATGGATTCCTCACAACCGAAGTCACAGCACCCCCCTTGAAGACGCAAGAGGGGGCTCCTTACCCAGAGTTCAGCCACTAGTCCCCCGCTTCGTCAACAGGTGATGGAGGGCAGGCGTGGGGCCATTCAAACTGCCACAACCTTCCGTACGTCTCACCCATCCATCAGTACCAGTCCGTCCGAAGATGCTAATACGGACTCGGACTCTGACGGCAGCGTTGCGTTGTTCCCCTCTATGGGCACGCAACTTAGTAATGATCCTTTGGCGTAAACTGTTTGTATGTTATTTGATACATGACTCCGAAAGGGACTCCCAGTCCACTTCCAGTTAACTGTACAGATTGTTGTGTCATTGTTACAGGCATGCTTACTTATTCTACTTGCAGTATACAATGTTCCTAGTATGTTTGCACAACAGATAGGGATGGTTTAGAAAGTCCCCTGGCCCGACCGCGTGTTGGGCGTTTTTATATATAGCTCATTGTAATTGTCTGGATATTGATAGTGTTGGAGACCTTCCCCCGTAGGCGTTAGCAACTGTTAATGTAAAGTATGTTATTTTTGTTTTCATGGTTTGGTCGAACGCAGTTTGGTCGTTGGACCCAGTATTGGGATATTGTTGAGTTATTTGTATTTTTGCCGCATGGTCTGGGATTTGGGGGTGGGTATGTGTGGGGTGGTGGTTGGGGGTGGGAACCGGGGAGATCTATCAATATTTACTGATGATGTCTACTGTCAAATCTTATACTTTCATCTCATGGAATGTCCGGGGTATGGGAACTATCACTAAACGGCACAGAATAGCTGCGCAATTACAAAGCCGCAAAGCTCAAATAGTATACCTCCAGGAGACTCACCTGGTTCCCTCCGAAACTATGAAACTACAAAAAAGATGGCGGGGTCAATTTTATGCGACTGCATGATTCTGCCTTTTCTAGAGGGACTGCAATATGGATTCGGGCGGGATTCCTTTCTCCCTTAGTGAGAGTAAAATTGATGACCAGGGTCGGTTTGTCCTCCTTCTTGGAGCATTGGATGGTAGACAGGTAGTGTTGGGTTCCCTTTATGCTCAGAATACAGATCAAGAGGCATTCTTCACACGGGACTCTCGAGCACTTTCAGAATGGTCACACTTCCCATGGTTCTTGGGTGGAGATTTAAATGCGGTATTTGATGTAGATCTTGATCGATCTCATCCTCCCTTATCTAATACAGCAGCGCGATTACAGGCTGTTACCTTGACAAGATGGGCACGAGGCTGGAATTTAATAGACATATGGAGGTCCCTACATGTTAATATGCGAGAATATTCCTTTTATTCTTATCCACACAAATTACACACTCGATTGGACTACTTCCTTTGCACTCCAGATTTATCCCCTTCCGTTGCGCAGTGTGGTTATCTGGGCAAGACCTTATCTGACCATAATCCCATAGAATTATTGCTGACCTGGGGCCGTTCCCCGCTCCTATCCCAACGTGGAGAATGCAACCTATACAATTGGAAGACCAAGTTTATCGGGCCGCTTTGGCTACGGCTATCACTACATATTTTATGGATAATGAGGGCACTGCCTCGTCCAGATCCTTTGAGTGGGAGGCCTTCAAAGTAACCATTCGCGGGGTCTCCATGGGAACCTTGGTGGGTTCGCGGAGGGAAACGATTAGGGATATAACAGACCTGGAAAGGGATCTACAGGCTCTGGAGGTAGCTGCCCAGAGGAGCAATGAGGGCGTAGAGCCGCTGCAGACCGCTAGGATTAAATACGCTGAATTACTGGAACGCTTGCGACTGATAGATTTTCATGCCTACACACTGCGTACACATTCCGAGGCGGATAGAGCAGGCACATTATTAGCACGGCTGATTAAACCTTTGACGACCCCCACTCCTATCTTGGCGATACATACAGTTCATAACACTTTGGTTACTTCTCAAGCTGCAATTAATGCTGCATTTCAGAAACACTATGCTCGCTTATATACTGCCCCCTCTTGGATATGGCCGCTACAACAACTGGTTTCCTGGCAAGGATCCAACTTCCTACTATATCGGCTTCGACCGCCGAGGACTTGGCGGCTCCGATTACTACTGCAGAGATTCGTAGGGCGATTAATGCATTAGCTCGTAATAAAATGCCGGGCTCAGACGGCCTCCCTGTGGAGTTTTATTCCACTTTTGCAGATACACTGATTCCTAGGTTACTGCAACTTTATACCTCCTCTTTCGACGAAGGTGCCCTACCTCCCACCACCAGGGAGGCATTAGTTACGTCTCTATTAAAACCTGATAAGGATCCGACTGAACTTCTGTCTTATAGACCACTCTCGATTCTTAATACAGAATACAAGATACTTAGTAAGGTTTTGGCATCACGGCTCCTTCCGCTACTTCCCCGATTGATCCATACGGATCAATGTGGATTCATACCCCAACGCAGTACCTCACTGAATATTCGTCGGCTTCATGCCTTGCTACATGCAGCGTCGGAAACTTCACCTCTTGCCGGCTGCTTGTCGTTGGACGTCCGTCAAGCATTTGACACCCTAAGCTGGCCTTATATGCTAGCTGTATTGTCCAAATTCGGCCTACCCCAGTCATACTGTAATTGGATCAGACTGCTTTATACTAACCCCACAGCTCGTGGTAAGACAGGCTCGAACATCTCTCCCTCCTATACTGTTTATCGGGGAACGCGCCAGGGCTGCCCCCTGTCCCCCTTGCTTTTTGTGTTGGCCCTCGAACCTCTTGCACACTATCTGCGTCAAGTTATGGTTCCTTATGGCATCCCCTTACGGGGTGTGATTCATTCGGTATCACTCTACGCCAATGATATGTTATTATATTTTCGAGATCTAAATGGAGATAAACGCACGGTAGCTACTGTTTTTTCTAGCTTTGGGGAAATATCTGGCTTATGTCTTAACGCCTCTAAATCAGTCGCCTACTCCTTTTATGATACTTATACCTCTTCCTATTTACAATTTGGTCAGATGCAATTTAGAGTGGAGCCTGTTACTTTTAAATATCTGGGAATCCACATATATAGATCCAATGCAGATACCATAGATGGTAACGTGGTGCGAACAATCAATTCACTACGTTCCCAGATTACCTTCTGGAATACGTTACCATTGACAGTGGCGGGCCGCTTGGCGGTGTCTAAAATGGTTATGTTGCCCAGACTACTTTATCATTTTGTGAATCTACCGGTTATCCTCCCGGCCTGGATTTTTAAAACACTCGATACCTTGTTGTCCTCTTTAATTTGGGGGTGGGTAGACACAGGTTAGCGTTGGCTAAGTTACAGTTACCTAGTAATGCGGGGGGACTGGGAGCACCTGATTTTAAAACATATTGTATAGTCGGACAATTACAGTGGCTGGCATATTGGTTGGCGGGCAAGAATCTATTTGAAATTGGGCAATCTCCAGACTTTTTACAACGTGGAACCCTTCAATCACTGCTATGCCCGGGTGCGACGAAACTGCGGGATCCTCCTTATCTTCTGCAAGTTGCACTACTCTATTGGAAACAAGCCCATAAATTAGCAAAGCAGCCATTTCCGTACGCCCCGAACATCCTGCTCTGTGGCTTACCTACCAGGCGCGGGGTAATATCAATGAATCGGATAAGAGGGTGGACACAGATGGGTGTAGGGACAGTTGGTGAGTTCTTCCTGGATGGCCACCTGATGCCCCACGAGGAGTTTGTACGTAATCATTCTGTGCCTGATACATTGTTTCTCACTCATGCATCAATAGTCCACTTTATTCGGAAATATTGGTTCATAGACCAGGGGGAACCTCCAACTTTCCACTTATTGAAATCTAGTCACATAATGGGGCATGGCCGACACTTGGTACATTGGCTCTATCGGGGTTTGAGGGAGCATTTACATATCCCATTACAGTATCTCAGACAGAAATGGGACATAATACTTCTCCGTGAGTTAGAAGACAGAGAATGGGCCCTAATGTTAGAACACCCTCGGCGAGTATCCCGTAATTGCCGGTTAAAAACGATACAATTATTCATATTACACAAAGCATACCTTGCCCCGACAATAATACGAAAGATGTACCCGAATGCGTCCTCGGCTTGCCCATGGTGTCAGGCACAAGAGGCTGATTTTATTCATATGCTATGGTCATGCCCAGTACTGAAGGGGTTTTGGTCAGACGTTATCCAGAGTCTGCTGGTACTGACGGAACGCACATCATGGGACACGATCGAGGCCTGTCTCTGGGGCTCCCCCCCCCTCCCTAAGAAGGCGAAATTGTTGCGTCGATTTACCGGATTGGCCCTGATGCTTGCCAAAAGGCTGATTACACAGCGCTGGAAATCCAACACAGCGCCCCGTGAGGGCAGATGGCACGAGGAGGTTATCAGGTGGGCGGTTGCAGAGAGGGAAGCATTACAGCGTGAAGAATATAGGGGATTACGAAAACGTCCAATATCCTTAGAATGGGCACACCTGATAGAACTTTTTAAAGCAGGCATGGGGGACGAGTTAGAAGATTCGCAGGTCACAGTGTTGGAAAGCGGTACAGACGCCTGATTACTGTCTGTGAGATGATTGTGTTCCTTATTCCTTACCTTTCCCCTGCACCTCCCTCCCTCCCCTTTCCCCCTCTCCCTCCCTCTCCCCCTTCTCTTTCCCCCTCTTCCGCTGCCCCCCTTTCCCTTCCCCTATAGTTACAGACCTGACAGTCACCAGGTATGGAAACAACTGATAAGGTGTATTGTCTATGTAGCAGCAACATTTGTTTATTGTTTAGTTTGGGTATTGTTGGGGGTGGGTTCCTTAGGTAGGGATTAATGGGTACTGCGCTTTTCGTCCATATACAGGATTCTACATTATATGCATTTAGAATATATGCTCATTTATAGTATACGATGATAACACACTTAGTATTGAATGGATCAGTATTCTACATATTGTCACTCAGTATATATATATGACTAATGCTATCTTGTAATAGAACAATTGTAACCAAATGTCTAATCTTGGCTATGTATAAGTATATATCTCATCCGCAGTACTCAATAAAAAAATTTGTGGAAAAAAAAGTGTCGAGAAATGCCCACTTTCTAGAAGTGGTATTTCTAAAACAGTAATGTTAAATCCAACTTCACCAGTGAGAAGGATTTATCATTACCATTCCAAAGATATGAAACATGAAAAAGCTAATCCTCTTTGATCCGGAATTACAGCTTAAAAGTGGATTACAGAACTCCCAATGCTAGACTATGGAAGGAGTAGGCCTCACAGTGGTTAAAAACAAAATAGGCTGTTTGTCACTACCAGGAGATGTAAAACATAACCACACATGTTCTACCTTTTACTTGCATGACACCCTGCCATTGGGATTACTTAGGGACTACCTTAGGGGTGTCTGTATGCAATAAAAGGGAGTTTAAAGCTTGACAAGCAGTTTTAAATGCCAAGTCATAGAAGCAGTAAACTGCACACACAGGCACTGCAGTGGCAGGCCTCAGACAGGTTTGAAATGCTACTTATGTGGGTGGTACAATAAGTGCTGCAGGTCCACTAGTAGCATTTGAAGTACAGGCTCTGGGTATATGGTATACCACTTTACAAGGGACTTACCAGTACATCAACTATACCAATAAGGTATGCACCAATATCATCAGGTTAGCGGAGAAGCATATGAACTTTAGCACTGGTTAGCAGTACCTGCATTCCTGCCACCGCCAACCCGTAAACATGTAGTTCTTCACCATGCCAGACTACAGTCTCCCATTCACTTCCCCACCATCCACACCACCCTCTCTCTTCCTTGGACTACCCAAAAGCAAATCTCCCAGTCCCAGATGATTCAAAGTGTGACAGCTACCTTCTGCTTGGAATTAGAAATGTGAATTAATATCTGGCCTTCTGAGACATTTACTTTAGCTTCCTCTTAAAAAACAACTTTTTTTGAGACTCAAGCCCCTTGCACTGTGACTTAGGGCCTTATTTAGATGTTGGCGGTACTGGGACTGCCATCACTTTTTGGCGGTCCGATTGCCTGCATACCAGGCGATCCGACTGCCTCCAGACTGCGTACTCCACCAAGAGTTGAGCTCATTACGACCTGCCTTCCTTCCAACCTTTTCATGGCGAGGACCCCGCAATGAAAGGTTTGTTGTAAAGGCAGGTTTTGGGGGTGAAAGCATGTTTCTAGGGCCAGTGTGCCCTGGAGACATGTTCATCGTGAAACCTATGTGTGCCCCCATGCAATCTGCACGGTTGAATGCACTGTTGCTCCTGCAGACAGTGATGTAGGGACACAGTGCGCCTGACCTCCCAAATGTATTTCAGCATGACCGGCATTGGCTGTGGCTCTTAGCTAGACCCCCAGCATTTCGCTGCCATGAATGCGCTGCAGGCACATTGCCAGCCCCGCGATGATACCTCAATACAGCGGTCGGGATGCTGCTTGATTGTCTGCATTTTCCTGACCACCGCGGGCTGGTGGTGTGCCCACCAATTGCTAAATCAGGCCCTTAATAGATAGAGCCATCATGTGTTTATGCATGTTATGTTGATGTACAAGGATATGCTAGCAGCAAACACAAAAATTATGCATTACAAATGGGTTTATTAAAAGGCAAAATGTCACATCGAATCTGGCCCTAAAAACAAAAACTAAAAAATTTGCAGAATTGGTGTGAGAACATTTTAAAATTAGATAGGGTTGTCTACAAAATGTAAAAACAAAATCCAAGTATCTGTACCAACTACCTGTGCCATCACTTCTACTTACACATGACAGAACTGCTTCGCTGGAAAGATTGGCTGAGTGCTGAGGCCTTAAGAGACATCTTTGTTTTTGGATGAAAGACAGGACAGACCCACAAGATATGCACCAAAGTTCCGATGGCACACATGTGCAAGTTATATAAGCAGAAAGATGGGAACATTTTTTACCCTGCTAAAAGTGTCCTAAGGGCAACTGAATGTCCTCCTCAAACCAAGTAGAGACCTACTGGAAGTGCACTCATACCAACCACTCTCCCTCCTCAACACAGACTGTAGAATCCTGGGAAAAATAATAGTGAATTGGCTAATGCTGTGTATCCGCACACTGGTACATCTCGACCAGAATGGTTTCATTTGAGGGAGAAACACATTTTTTAACTTGAGGCATTTCTTCTGACTTGTGGAGGAACACCCACCAGTGTCCCCACCATACGTGGCACTCACTAGACATTGAAAAAGCTTTTGATATGCTGGGCTGTCCTTACCTCGAGGAAGTGCTATCAAGGGTAGGCTTGGGACCGGAGATATTGAAATGGATAGATCTACTAATTGCAGAACTGTTTACCAGGGTGCATACGGGCAGAGAAATATCTGCGATCTTTTGTGTAGGCAGAGGTATTAGACTGGGATGCCTGCTCCCCCGATTATATTTGCCCTAGCGCTGGAACCAGTGGTGGGACTCTTTGGACGGCAGGGCCCACAATGGGGAATATTGAGCGGTGACATCTGGGAGGCCATCCCGCTCTACGCTGATGATGCCCCAATTTACCTCTGAAACATGTGTAAAGACTTGCCCCAAGTGATGGAGGTGTTAGATGAATTTGGTATGGTCTCAAGACTAAATCCTGCCTCTTTCCCCTACATGGGAAACCTGAGACAGAGCGGGAGGAACCACACCATTTGAGACTGATGTGTCAATAAAACACCTTCCTCAATCTTGGGGTGCATGTCTACCTCTTTGGCAACAATCTAGTGGAGGGTAATCTGGGAGCAGCATTAACTAGTGCATGTCATTCCCTGTCATTCTGGACCTCTCTACCGCTCCCCCCTTGGGTAGAGTTGTAATCGCGAAAATTCTAATACTACCTTCAGCTGCTTTACTACTTCTCTTCACTCCCTGTCTCTCTTCCCCCCATGCATCTTCTGGGAACTGAACGGCATCCTCTCTGACCTGATATGGGGCAAGGGGAGGAAGTGGGTAGCCCTTCAAAAACAGTGTGCCCCGATGGAGAGGGAAGGGGTGGGGCCTCTCACTACAAGCTGTATTATATGGCAGCGCAGCTACAGTGGTGCATGAAATTACTGTCAAGTGCATCTAACCCTGAGTGATCATTTATTATCTGAGCTAGGGATGGCCGAGGAATACTAGACTGGCTTATGGCTCTCAGAAGAGATGACCCAAACATGGTTTACAATACCTGTGCATTTAAACATTGTTGGCACAGGTATGTGCTACTGAGGCAAGGCCCCATGCCCTATGCACCTACTCTACAGTTGTGGGTACTTTCGCCATTTGGCAAGGTATTGGATTGCCATAACACAAGACCTTGGACGGAGGCGAACATCCTCAATGTTGGCAACTTATGCCCCCACCACCATCCAACACTTTCCCTGAGGCAAGCACCTGTCGGAGTAGGAATAGTACATTTTCCCCCACCACCATCCAGCACTTTCCCTGAGGCATGCACCTGTCGGAGTAGGAATCGTAAATTTGCCCCCACCACCATCCAACACTTTCCCTGAGGCATGCACCTGTCGGAGTAGGAATAGTAAATTTGCCCCCACCACCATCCAACACTTTCCCTGAGGCAAGCACCTGTCGGAGTAGGAATAGTAAATTTTCCCCCACCACCATCCAGCACTTTCCCTGAGCATGTTCCCTGAGGCAAAGTCATGAAGGTGAAATTTTTTTTTTTTTTAAACATATCACTTATCAGTGCCTGCTAATATATTATTTCTGACATTAATAAAGTTTTTTTTTCAGATCATTTTTCACTGTTCACTTACATTTGAATCTGTAAAGGTTTGTTTGTTCTTGGTAGGTATTTGGTGTTGCTGTATGTCCAATCTCTTTTAATATCAAAAGGAAAATTGTAATATTCTTTTTTTTTGTTTATGGCTTTTTTACTTCGAAAAACATTTTGCGCTTTTATTCACTTACTTTTCAATGGAAAGATAATTTTAAGAATATCTGCTGTATATTTGGGGCTGCTTTTCAAATTCAATAAATGCTGTAAAAATATATTATAAGTACTTGAGAATAAGGTGTCATTTTTTGGAAGCTGTTTATTTTTAAATGTACACTTACTTTGGTCTGTAGATGGCAGTGTTCAACTGGTAAATCGGCACAATTCTCCTGCTACTCCTGCTGTGTGATGTTACTATGGAAGTCAGTTTACCACTGAGCACAAAATGGTGGACGGCTTCTTTTATATGTTTTTGGGGGTAAACGAGAATTTAAAAGAAAATATGTTTTGGAAACAGTTTTTTCACTTGATTCATACCATGACTGAATGTATATTTATTTTGTCTTCTGTAAACATGTTCGTTTAGACGTTTCTTCTCGGAATGTCAGCCATTTTGAGTAGATGCTGGCTCGGGGTCTGTAATAAAAATGGTTGAAGGACTGTCGTTTTATATGCTTCCAATGGATTGTATGTATAATCTTTTTTCCCTCTGACATTAGTGTGTATTTTTTAAACAAATGCTGTAATAATATATGTAATTTTCGCAGTTTTTTCCAAACATATTTTTAGATTTTATTATTAATACCCAGGAATTTTAATGGATAGGTACTATAACAATACCTGAGTATTAAAATGAATACCTGGGTATTAATAATCTCCCCCACCCAAAACCCCTATTTCCCTTGCATCCCGTCCCAGGTGATGGATGCAAAAATTTTAAGCTACTGAAATTTTATTAAAACATAATGAAAACATGTTATGCGTTGTATTAGTATGCATTGTAATGGTATGCGTTGTAATGGTAGCTTTAATATATTTCAATGAACATACGTTGTAATGCTCTGCGTTGTAAAAACATGCGATGTAATGGTAATTGTGTTGTAAAAACTGGGATGTAAAAGTATGCATTGTAATGGTATGCGTTGTAACGTCATATATTCTAGTTGGGAGCTGCACGTGAAGACTTTGGAGCCACTGATTATTGTGGTTCATGAATTCAATTGCATAAACTACCTTGGGTATGGGCCCTGGTATTTGGAAAGAGTGAATAAGCAAGAGGTGAAAAAACCATACCTCTACAGAAAATTAATCCAAAGACATTTTTGTGGTGAAAGACAGAGAAGGAAGGTTCAATGCTGTGGCTTCAGATATGAAACTGGAATAGATGATCCAGAGAGCACAGAAAAGCTCCAAGGGAATTGTTGGTCAGACACGTAAAAGTGAATATGTTGCTCAATGGCAGCTAGCTTACCATGAGGTCCTTTCTATTTGCAATGTTTTCAGAGAGATGACAAATTCAAAATTAATAGACCATCATGAAACTGTTCCTCACCACTAACTTGTGGGAAAGAGAGAGGGACATTTCAATAAACATGTTGATAGCCTTCTTCATTTCATGCAGCAGCAAGGAAACCCCTTTGAAATGACAGAGCCTGTGCGACTACACAACTTTGGGCCATATTATCAAGAACGGCGATAACATTATCGCCGCTTTAGCGGCAGGAAACTGCCGCTAAAGCGGCGATAAGGGAGCTTGATAATATGCCCTATAGAATTCAATAGAAGCCCAGGTTTGATGTCCTTCACACCAGAACCTGGGCTTCTATTGGAATTCTATAGGGCATATTATCAAGCCCCTTATCGCCGCTTTAGCTGCAGTTTCCTGCCGCTAAAGCGGCGATAATGTTATCGCCGTTCTTGATAATATGGCCCTTTGTGTCCAAATAATATGTGGATAATGATATAAAGACACGTGTACTAGATGTCCTGGAACATGGAAAGAAACTATATGCAGAACTGAAGCAGGAGGGATTTGTATTGAAAGAGAAAAAGATGTTTGACATAATCACTAAAGCTAAACTCCCATGTTTCATCCAACCAGCCACTACAAAACAGGTTACAAAAAAACAACTTTCGCAAGCACATAGAGAGATGGATGTAAGAAAGGGGTGAATTTATCAGGGACATTCTGTCGCATGATCGTCTTCCAAAAACACATTATTTGATGGAGAAGCTGCAACCAAACCAGTGAAGCACAAACTCGTACAAGAGCTCGAAAAAAACTTTCACCTGAAGAATTTCCATAAAACTGCTGTTATTGTGGACTATATGTCACAATTGCGAATGGTCAAGATTTCATCCATGCAAAACGTCTGGGAGGTCGTTCAGACTGTTCTACAGATATCAAGGTCAGTGTGTACCTTGCAAGAACTGCATATTGTCTTTGACAGTTATCTTGAACTATCTGTC
Organism: Calotriton arnoldi; assembly: GCA_963921515.1. Classification (NCBI taxonomy): domain Eukaryota; kingdom Metazoa; phylum Chordata; class Amphibia; order Caudata; family Salamandridae; genus Calotriton; species Calotriton arnoldi. The sequence goes on from CAWUFW010004677.1 coordinate 1,420,808, forward strand.
AAAGAATGTGAGAGAATCAGGCGAATGTCTACAAGTGGAACAGTTGACCGTGCCTGCATCAAAAATTGGCACCTACACCTGTGCAGCTTGATAAATTCTGGTCAACATCGAACAAGATGAACTTGGAGATGTTAACTCGCCAAAACATTGCTGACGCTTCAGTGAACAATGAATTTCCAATTATTGCAAGTGGAATGATTGTCAATGAGAAGCTGGTGCCTGCAGAGATATATTCAAAAGATAGGGGCCATACTATTCCAGAACTTAAAAGCAAATTGGAGGAAGCTGACATTCATGTTGTGCCACATGTTGAGCGGGCTGTTCAAAATGCTTCCAATCGCACCATTGTACTGTCAAATGACACAGATGTTATTATTGTGTTAATTAGATTTGTTGCAATGTTTATAAGTCAAGGTTTGACAGAGTTATAGATACATTATGGAATAGGTGAGAAAAGACGCTTAATGCCGCTTCATATTCTGTACTAAAAACGTGATTCAGAGATGCCCAGTGTTCTTTTCAAGACACACATTCTTACGGGTGATGACACTATGAGAAAAATTGGAACAAAGCTTGAAGCTTTACCTGCTCAACCTGTGAAGTTTCTAAAAAGGATTTACTGAGACAGAAGAAGAATGTGACTTTAAAGAAGTAGAAACATGCCTTGTGCGTGGGTGGAAAACGAGTTCTGCCTGTCACACATTTGACGATCTTCAGTATAGTGAGTTCAAGAGATCAGTCCCGCTAAGTGACCTTCCACCGATGTCATATTCTGTGCGTGGACACATTAAAAGAAGGTTCTACTTGATCAGAAGACGTGTAAATGTTTTGGATCATGCATACGTAGAGGAAGATCCATGTGGATTTGGTTCTGAAGATATTGATGGGGTGCTAAAACCTACGAAATTTCTAAAGCCTCTACCCACAGAACTTACAAGTACAAGTACTTGCAAAACCTGTGCTACAAAAAGATGTCCCTGTCATTATACTCTTCTCAAATGTTCAACATTCTGCAAATGTACCAAGAGCGATTGTAGAACCAAATAAATAAAGTGAACTATTAAAATGTGTCTAAAACAGGAGATAAACATTTTTTTTTTCATATTCAGATCAAAAACATTGTTTAGTGTATACTTAAAAGGATTAAAAACCATTATTATTTGTTTTATTTCTATATATGTGTCTACTTCTTTTATTATAGCCACCATTTTGAAAAATGGCGGAAGGGTTGCTCTGAGGAGTTATTTTCTGTCTCTATTAGACCACTTGACCCCCAAAACCTATGTTTTGACACCAAAATGAAGAATATAGGTCTCATGGTTCCTGAAATATTACATCATTGCTTTAACACATCCGCCATTTTTAAAACTCTCGTCCAGAAAAATTTGGCCTGGATCAACAATGTGTTCCCAAGCTAAATTACTTCCTTAATGATCCAAAAACACAAATCAAAAATGAAAATTTCTGGACAACAATTTTTTTACGGAGGTATACCAGGGGGCCGGGATTAAGAGGCATCACTAATCTCACAATTTTGATGCATCTGACAACTCCCTTTACCATCCAATTGGAATTAAAAGGCAACTTGCAATGAGGGCCTCAGTGGTTTAACGTTCCTGTCCTGCTAAGCAGCATGAGAAAAAAAGCATAGTACATCAAAAGCAAGTTTGGCCATCCCTGACCTACTTGATCATGATCTAAAAAACACATTCTTATGAGTGAGAACACAGCTCAACTATTACGCCAAGAAGCCCAGGTGTATATTAACAATCGAATGGGTTTGTAATCTCAAAATACCTGTTGCAAAATTAAAATATTGCTGCCTAACGTCATCCTGCTTTGAGCCTCATCAAAACACAATTTTGTTTTTGCGCACGCTGTGCTTATGAAAAGGCTTTTTTTGTACTTTTGTCTGAAGCATGACCTCGTCACACAGGTGCCGTGAGTCAGAACGAGATGCAACAAAGAAAAGAGCGTCTTTTCTTGTAATGAGCTGATCTGCTAGAAAGTAGCAAAAGAAAAGCCAAAGGTAGCACTAAAGGTAACATGAAAGACTCCTGGCTGGTGCGCGGCATTGGAAGGAACAGGGCGAAACAAGCACTTTGAACTAAAATAGTACGTGGAACCGGACCTTCTGAAGGTCTAGATTTATGTTGTGAAACTTGTTTCCTGAATAAGAAACTGTGCAAGTTAAATACGGAGGGGCAGATTCACGAAGCATGTTCAGTGAGCAGGTTTGTGTGAGCCACAACTACTTACATCAAACGCTTTGTGAGTGAGGCCTGGAAATTGAGGAGTAATTCTAAACTAAGACAAAAGTAACTCACTGCTACTCACTACACATGCTACTACTCCGAGAGAAGGCTTTGGGAACTGAGTCCTAAATAGTCAAACAGCATCAATTATCAAATACATGCTTTCCTAGAGCACTACTTACCAAACCGTTCTTGGATGCAGATTTACAAGCCCCTTGCGCCACTTTTGCGTCACTTTTAACATGGGAAAAGTGACACAAAAGTGGCGCAAGGAGCTATAAATCTGCCCTTAGTTTTAAGAGTTCTAGGTACTGATGAGTTCTAGCTTCGGGAAATTTCTAGGTTCAGTAACGTCAATGTCAACGAGGCAAAAAGGAAATATTTGTTGTGTGCCACATGGTATAATGTATGAATGTGTGTGGACACAAATGGGCAATGAGGATTACTGCATGTCCTACTTCGTATGTTAAAATAAGTACATGGGCTTAAAGTGTTTTCGTAGGAACCTGACAATGTGAAATGTCTGGATTGACAAATGCCAAGGCTACATAATTTTGATTTGAAGTGATGCCTCTTTCTGCCAGCAGCTTGTGCTTGGTGTCTCTTTATCCCACTCTGCTGCTTGTTTTTCTTCATTACTTTCTCCATTTGGCAATGTGCTATTTTTTTCTCTTCTCCTTCCTTTTTCCTTTTCAGCCTTTCTCTCTCTTGCCCTGGATCAAATTCCGATGATAAAAATGAAATTCTGGCTCCCAAAAATGAGTGTTTTTGCCCCTCCACAACTTGCAACCACCAGCACAAATTAAGCACAGTCAGTGGTGCGGACGAGAACTGCAGGATACAAGCACAAGTACAATTAGAAATGAGGTGAGCGTACCCTATTTCTGCACCTTACAGGCACGACCAGCATGTGAGTAGGATATGGTAGTAATGAACAGCTGGAAGCTATACAATTAGAGTGCCTGTGTGCTGATAGATTAGAAGAGCAGGATGCACAGGGTGCAAAGGCAGTTATTATTTCAAAGGACATGTGTTTTCAAAGTGACACCCTGCAGCCAGCTATCAAACAGTGAAAGCTAGTTTTGTATTGACATGGAAGACATCTTTCTGCCCCGACTAAAAAGTGCGTCTTTGTTACACATTGACACACCTTAATTTTCAATGGTGTTTATTTCCAAACACCCAATTGTTTCCATGTCATCTATGCATCATTCTCTTCCAACGTAAATACTCTAGGGCTACTTCAGACCATAAACCCTCACGCCATAAACGGCTGAGAAATAACTACAGTGACACTAAAAATTAGAAATGTATAAAAAAGTTTATTTATAAATTATCTTAATCCTATTGGTAGGTAACTATAAAAACACATAATAAACATAAAGATATTCATACAGAAACTTGGGCGTTTTTCAGCTGCTCCGGTAGGCTACTACACTGAGAACAGAGCTGCTCAACATTTTGGATTGCCAAAATAGCATCCTTTTTTAACTATCTGAGGGATTAGCAGCTCGTCTTTCTTGCTGGATACATTTTATCAAGGCCTTCTTTTTGAGGAGTCGGTTAATAAATCACACCAGTTCCCTTTTGAGATAAGCCACTATCAACATAAGAACCTACAGGTGTATTCTGGATGACAGGAATAAATTCTTGACCTGAACTATTTAAACCTTTTATCAGCCTACGTATAGATGCTGGACAGTTTTGAGCACAACATTCTGAGGTGGAAGTCCTGATGAAGACAGTGTTTCTGTCGAAACACGCGTAGAGTCATCTTTGAAAACCACCCTACAAATGCAATCTTCTTATTTAAGTGTTGTCGTTGTTTGTTTGTTATAGTTTGTATTAACCCAATCATGTGGGACGGAATAATCATGGATATCAATTTGATTATATGTATGTAGTATGTCTCTGATTGTGAATGAATGTGGTCAGAATGTTGTATAATTGTTAGTCTCTGTATGAATATCTTTATGTTTATTATGTGTTTTTATAGTTACCTACCAATAGGATTAAGATAATTTATAAATAAACTTTTTATACATTTCTAATTTTTAGTGTCACTGTAGTTATTTCTCAGCCGTTTATGGCGTGAGGGTTTATGGTCTGAAGTAGCCCTAGAGTATTTACATTGATGTCCTTTCCCTGTCTAGGTGTACTTCTCACTAGTGTCAGGGGGCCCCTTCTCTTTGCAATCATTCTCTTCCAACATCACCCTTCTTGAAATATCCTCGTGACCCCCCCACCACACCCCCACCGGCAACACCCAATGGAAGGTCTCAATGTTATACCTGAGGGGTAAATGCTGCGGTTCATTCTTTGGAAATAGAAGGTCAGAAAAAGCATGATGATCTCCCAAGATAAAAAAGGATATTAGGGAAAACTGGATTAATATAAACAGATTAATAATCCTTGTGGTAAACTATTAGGGTCAAAATAGCGTTGTACTGCTTCAACACCATTTCTGCACAAGTAACCAGTGCACTCCTGAGACAGTGGCGAACTGTGGAACCTTTCTGCTTATTCCAGCAGTCCTGAGTGAATTTGAGCAGTTTAACAATCTGATGAGGAGGAACCAATCAACTGTATACTGTTAAAAATTGGGGGGCAGATTTGAAAATGTTGGAGTGCAAAGCTGCATCAAATTCAGCAGCGCCGCGTTCGACATTTTTAAAACACAGTGATGTGCCGTTTTCACAAGAATACAGCGCACCCCTGTGTTTTCCCTAGCCTTGGTGCAAAAAAAGCTGCATAGTGCCAGCACAGGCACTCTGCCGCCATGTTGCAAGGGTGCCTGCGCTGCAAGGGCGATTGTTTATGTGCAGGAAGGGACACCTTCCTGCACATGAACAAACATTCATGGCGTTTTGCTTTTTCTATTTGTGCTGCATTCTACCTTGTAAATCTGGGGAGCGGTGGAACGCCCACAGCAACACCCATTGCACGCCCTTTGCTGCAGAGTACTGAAGCAGAAAGGGACTTATTTACAAGGTGAAGTTAAGCCCACAGCAACACCCATTGCATGCCCTTTGCTGCAGAAGACTGCAGCAGAAAGGGACATATTTACAAGGTGACGTTAATCCACATTAAGTGGCTTAGCGCCACCTTGTAAATATGGGAAATGGCGCTATGTCAACAGAGAGTCAAAAAAAGTGATGCTCCTGTGTCGAATAGCGCTTGTAAATATGACCCAGGGTTTCTGATTGGCAGAGGTATGCACCCTGTCCAAGCAGGAACCACAATCCTAGTCCGGGTAGGTCAGAAACACACTTTAAGTTAACCTGTGCTTACCCTCTGATAGCTTGGCACAGAGCAGTCAGGCTTAACTTAAGAGGCAATGTGTAAAGTATTTGTGCACACAGTAACACAGTGAAAACCCCACAAAAAGATTCCACAGCAGTTTAGAAACATAGAAAATTATTTAATAAATAAAACAAGACCAAAACAACAAAAATCCAATCAGTAGAAGTCGAGATATAAATCTTTAAAGATTAAGGGGCCGATTCCGATTCGGGCCGGAAATCTCTCCGACCGAGCCGGACTCGGAGAGATTTCCGACCGAATCGGACCCTGGCAGCCCGACCGAACGAGTACGATGCGCACGTATGCCATCGGACTCGATTCGGTCGGACTCCCATTGAAGTCAATGGGAGCCAGTCGTACGACGCGTGCACGGGCTCCCATTGACTCAATGGGCACGGCGTGAACAAGGGCGCCCCCTACAGCGTGTTCGCGTCGATGCGGGTCGCGCCGTACATGCACGAGTAGGGGGGACCCATGGGTCCCCCCTGTGTGCGACTCGCGTGCCTACGCTTCCAGGGGGGTCCGACACGGACCCCCAAAGTGCAGCTCTGACAGCTCCTTGGAGCCGGACTGCGCGAGTCGGTCGGAGCGGTCGAGGTGCGCATCGTACTTACCCGGGGAACGTCTCCATTGCGCGGTGCGAGTCGTCCCCGTGCGAGTCGGTTGGAGCGGTCGGGTCCTGCGAACGAGTCGGTCGGAGATTTCGCGAGCGCACGCATCGTACTCGCTCGCCCGGACGCATGTACGATTCGGTCGGGAAATAGGGCTCCGAATCGGATCCGGTAATGCCGAATCCGATTCGGAGCCCTCCCGGCCGAGATCGGAATAGGCCCCTAAATGCAAATATAGTGCCTAAAAGCAAATAGCGCTCAAAGAGTTAATTGGTCCTTCTGGTCCGGTTCAAAGTCAAGAGTTCAGTGCACCTGCAATGGAGCGCCTGCTGAGCAAAAGTCCCTTAATCCCTGTCGCAAGCCTGAGATGCGGGGTGCAGTCAAGCTATGCCTCAGTTATCCCCACGCTGTTGGAATGTTGCGCCTGAATTCTCCACACAACTGCAGCTATGCGTCAGTTCCATGAGTGAAGCGACAGTTCTGAGGTGCGGCAGTTCCAAATGCAATGTACCAGCTTCATCCATGCTGGTGAGGCGATGCGTCGATCTTCTCCACGCAGTGGTGGTGATGCGGATGGTCTGATACGGTGGTTCCGGAGTCATGCAGAGATTCCGAGTGTGAGATGCCATCTGGTCCCTGGAACAGCTGTGATCCGCCGATACCATCTCGCAACAGGAGATGCATCAGTTCCGATCTGCGCCACGGCATCAATGTGGAGGTTCTGGTAGATGCAGCACTTCAAAGTCAAAGTGAAGTCTTTGATATTCCTGAGACTTTAGAAACAGGAGGCAACCCAACAAGCCCTTGGAGAGTGCTTAGGTTCTGGGATGTAGAGATGGAGGTCCAGTCTTTCTTACTCCCAGGCAAGAAGCAGTAGGCAGTAGGCCAACACAGCAAAGCAGTTCAGCAGATTGGCAGCTCAGCAGTCCTTCTTCCTGGTAGAATGTCCTCAGTTCCAGAAGTGTTCTGACTTGGTGATGTCAGAGGCCCACTTCTTATACCCAGTTGGGCCTTTGAAGTAGGGAGACTTCAAAGAGATGCTTTGAAGTGCACAAGCCCTGCCTTTCCTGCCCTGGCTCAAGACTCACTCCAGGAGGGTATGCAATCCCTTGTGTGGGGACAGGACAGAGTCCTTTCAGGTGTAAAGTGTCAGCTCCTCCCTCCCATCATGCTCAGGATGACTCATCAACATGCAGCTGTCTACTCAGCCACACCTACCCTTCCTTTATGTGTGGCTGTCTAGAGGGAATGCATGAAGCCAGCTGTCACCCACCCTAGACGTGTATTCCAGAAACAGACATAAGGCACCAAGGGGGATGTTTACAATAAAATGTCAGACCGCTGTGTTACGCCAAAATTGGTAACGCATCGCTCCAACATTTTTTAAACGCAGGATGCACCATATTTACAAAAATAGGTCACACCCCTGCATTTCCCCTGGTGCTGGAGCTAAAAAAGCTGCCTAGTGCCAGCGCAGGCCCCCTTGTGCCATGTTGCAAGGGTGCCTGCACTGGAGGGGCAATTGTTTATGTGGAGGAAGGGACACCTTCCTGCACATAAATAATAATTAAAGGTGATTTGCTGTTTCTATGTGTGCTGCAGAATGCAGCACACATAGAAATAGCAAAATATGAGGAGAAATTAATAATTTCTCCTCTTATCACCATCCTAAGTTCATGTTTTACCTGGCCTTAGTTTTTGATGCTGCCCCATCCTTGTAAATCAGCAAAAACAGGAGGTCAGGAGGCAAAAAGTCAGGGGAAATGAAGCCAAAGTTGCCAGGTCTAAAAGATACTATTAGATTAGGATAGTGCAAATTGGCTGATTGTTGTACTACAGACGTTCTTTCTGTAGCGGTCCATAGACTCTTCTTGTGCTCTAAATTTCTCCGGGAGCTCATGTCCCACTTAGCAATCGAACAGGGTTACATGGCTCCCATCCCCACTACTTCTTTTTTGGGGCGAAACTCGCTGGTACAGGCAATTCATTCTCAATGGTGGTGTGCAGTTCTCTTGCATGGCAACGGTTGGCTTAAAAGCTGAGCAAACCCTTACATATTCCCCTGTTGGCGCCCCTCCCCTACCATCCTTTGACTCTTGTCACTCATGAGACATCCTGTCGTAACATGTGGCACAAAAGGGGTATAGCCACCTGGGGGGATCTCTATCATGAAGGGGTGTTCAAGGACCACAGGACATTACTGACGGGGAAGATGATTGCACGCTGGAGATATTTTTATATATTAGGCTTAGGCACGACATCAAAGCTGCCACTCACACTTTACCCAAGGAACCCCCTACACTGCACACACTACATATATAATTACAGGCTTCAGGACCCACACATATGGTCTCTCTACTCTACCGTACTGCCCAGTCAGAGAGCCCCGAGGTCCAGAGCAGCTCACGAGCCAGCAGGGATTTGGAGCTGGACACACCACTTACAGATAGGCAATAGCTCTATTGTTGTAAACAACCAGGTATGACAACAGCTAGCAGTCGCCTGCGTATCATACATTTCAAATACATATATCGTGTTTATTATACCCGGCGATGCTCCACAGATACAAGTTACGGCCTGATCACTGCTGCGCCAGATGTGTACGTGACTGGGCAGATTTCCTACATCTTCCATGGGACTGTGCAGTGGTAAAAGAATTCTGTTCGAAGGTGTCAGCCACCTTGTCACGAATGATAGACACTCACATACACCTCACCCTGGTCATGGCGTTGCTGGGACATACGGAGGGAATTGAGGCCCCCTACAGGAAGTTCATCTCATTGGGGTTACTCTTTACAAAGCAGAGGGTGGCATGCAGATGGGGTGAGGGCGTGCTATCAAATTCAAGGAATGGCTAGACGATTTCATACTTTGTAAAGATCAACTAAACACATATGCTGAGCTTTTACCTCTGACTTCATGACTGCGTGACATCTGGGGCCCACTGCAGACAGACCTGAGGGAGGACCCTGACTGCAATATTGATTGATAGACATACCCACACTCTCTGCCCCAATATCCGGACCGATGGGCAAGTTTCTGCACTGATGCAGCGGTTGTGTGGGCACGTTGAGCAGTTCTCTATAACGGGGGGTGTCTATCTACCTGACGGGCCTTGTGCATCGCTCATTTTTTTGGACTGAGTGGTACTCATGTACTCATGGTATGTGCGGTTATGCTTCTGATATTGAAGATTACGATCCAGGGAGGACTTACCTTAACTACTCAACTTTTTTCTGGGGTATAAACTGAAACTACTAAAATTGGGCTCTAGTGTGAGCAATTGAAATATGGACATCCGTTTAAATCAGCGAATGTAAGTGCACGTTTTTGTCTTGTCGTGAAAACTCAATAAAAAAAAAAAAAATTCTCTAGAAGCTCTAATGTTATTACTGTGTGCAATGTTCAGCATATTCTTGTTCACATAAACGAACACATTTTAAAATATAACATCAGGCTTCTTTGCTATGCAGCATTTAGTCACAGAAACATAGATTTAGAAGTCACATTAGGGCCAACAAACCAATGTAGTTAACCATGAAATGGACGGGTTGAATATACTTGAGAGGCCTTATCTAGCATCTTTTTGTAAGGTTCACAATTTCTGAATGTAAAACAGAATGTGCATCATGAATGAAAAAGGGTAAAGAGCTTGTCAAACTTTCTACATAGTGGCCATGCTCCACTGAGTAACAGTGGATGAAGGGCAGAAGCCAGGCCAAGGCTTGGGAGAATGGATGAAGGAAAGCCCCCTGACACAGCTATGAGACAGATGAACGTAGCAGAGAATATGCAAACCGAGGCAAAAGCAGGCTTTGAGCCAGATTTCCTGGATGTTTACAGACTGCAGACTGTCCATGGAAAGAGAGAGTGGCTTCGAAAAGCATCCCACAGGCAATATTAAAGTGCATAGCAGGCCTTTCTTAGGGGACATGAGAAGTTCCTATCCACATCATAGTGTTGCTGAAGAGGTGAGGCAGGAACTTTATTGAGGGAGAATACAAACGCATTTTGGGGGAGGTGGCCTCCTCCCCGCTCTTACCTGTGGCCGCTGCGGGGCGGCAAACGCAGGAATCCGCAGCACCAAACCCCCCCCCGCTCCTACATGCGGCAGACACAGGGGCCGCCACAGGCAGCCAAAGGTATAGCTACGTCACTGTTCCAACGGAAGCCATTATTTGAGTGGATTTGTGTTCCTACATGAAATATGATGTAGTTTGTTGTGAATTATTAATTTGGGAATATCATACATACTTTTCTATTAGGAAGCTTTAGCGGTTCCTATTTGAATCAATTGGGTGGAACTGCATGAATATCTTGCAGCATAAATTTAGGAGCCTTGGGCATATAAATGTATTATGGTACTTTACCATTTTAAGCAGAAGCCTTCTTTTACGTGAATTGGTGCTCCCAGGCAACCGCTGACTTTGTGGGGTTCTATCTTTCGTCTGTGATTCCGGGAGTGGCATATACAGTTTGACATTGGTTAGCTTTAACAGCCTTTTTTGACAATATTTGAATGGACCATTGAGATCAAGTTGTTTTGCTATGCTTTGTACTGTTAATAGTTGGTTCGATATCGCCCTAATTGCATCATGATTTCTGATTAGGCTGGAATTTTAGTTTTTTTCCTATCAGGCTTTATTTCTTTTTTCTATTTGGCTCTATAGATTCTTTCTATTCATATAGTGTGGGTTTTTGCATTTTGTATTGCTTTTGAATCTTTTCAGGTTGGTGTTTATTTATTTGTAGGGTATCGATAGATCCTGCATTGCCCCCTTCCAATTGCTTTTTGGATTAGTCCTGCTGGGCCTTTCCTATTCCATAGCCTCTGAAGTCAGAATTTCTGCTACGTCCCTAAACAACAGGCCTTTTTTGCTTATGTACCTTTTATGAATTGAACCCACTGAGTGTGTGTGTGTATATATATATATATAATATATATATATTTTATATATATATATATATATATAAATATATATATATATATATATATATATATATATATATATATATATTATCTACTGGCGGTCGCCAGTAGATAGTTATAGTTAGGACCTATTATCCATAGGAAATCCGCGACATTCTATTTGCAATAACGTTGGCGCCGGTTGACGAATCTTCGCAAAGCTTCCAACTTGTTGGGGCGCTCCGGTTCGCTCCTACCCTGAAAGTCTCGGGGTGATACGTCAAGCGGGGGCCGAGAAAAAGGGGGTCCCAAAACGCGTTTTCCCCATTCATTTTCCATAGGAACCTTTAGTCGCAGCTACAGCCCGAACTGCTGAACGGAATTACCCCAAATTTGGCAAAGAGGTAGCCCTTGGTTCAGACTGGTGCCTTTTGCTAAAATGGTGTAAATCCGTTCAGTAGTTCCTGAGAAATTCACAATTAAAATCACATATATATCTATGGGCGCGTCGGATCCGCGTACCCTCCCGATCACGAGCTGCATGCTAATTGGCTGTCAACACTCCAAATCAAGAAGTGTTGGCAGCCATTTTGTCCCTCGGTAGAACCGAGGGACAGAAACAAATGCGCAAAGCGCAAAAGGGGGCAGGGTAGAAACACCCTGACCCCTAGGTCTGCTCAGGGGTCCCACAAGGACCCCTGGGCAGAAAAAGCATATTTTTTTAAATCGCCGGGATGCGCTTAGGGTGCGCGGATCCCGCCGAGAAAAAAAGAAACAAGTGCGCAAACGCACAAAGGGGGCAGGGTAGAAACACCCTAACCCCTAGGCCTGCTCAGGGGTCCCACAAGGACCCCTGGGCAAAAAGCATTTAAAAAAAGGAAATCCGCAGGATGCGCTCAGGGAGCGCGGATCCTGCCGAAAAAAAGAAATCAAAGCGCGGTCTCCGCGCTTCGATGCTAACTTGCCCCGGGTGGGCCAAGTCCCGGGGGCATGCTGGGGGGTTTATTTTATGTATGGGGGCCTCTAAGGGCCCCCAAGCCAGGGACCGCCACCCCCGGGGCTTTATTAGAAAAGTTGCGGGAGGGCTCTGAGCCCTCCCGCAGCCCCGGGACCACCACCTCCCGGGGCTTCTTTATTTTTAAATTAACCTGTGTGGGGGACTCCAGCCCCCACACGCCCGAGACCACCACCTCCCCGGGCACTAATAAAATTGAAAATGGGGGTCCGTTTTGGACCCCCAAGCCCCGGGGACCACCACCTCCCGGGGCTTTCAAAATGTAGGGAGGGGGCCGCGCGGCCCCTCCTGGAGCCCTTGATGGCCCTGGGGACCGCCACCCCCAGGGCCGGCTCCTGCAGTGTCCCGGGGTGCCTACCCCGGGACACTGCTGTTTGCTATGACAGGACGGGAGCCTCACGGCTCCCGCCCTGTCATAGCAAACTTAGTTTGCATTTTGAAATAGAGAGCAGGAAACCTGCTCTCTCTTTCAAAATGCAAACCAATTGCTTTTCCACATGGGAGCAGCATCTTAGCTGCTCCCCATGTGAAAAGCAATGCCGGCTCCCATAGGACGCGGGAGCTGGCGGGACTGTGGGGGATTGGGGACCCCCACAGTCCCCAACCAGAGGCCAGGCCCCGGGGATGGGGTCCCCGGGGCCATAAGTGGCCCGGGAGGGGGCCACGCAGCCCCCTCCCCAAATAAAAAAATAAAAAAATAAGGGCAAGGCCAGCCCCGGGGGATGGGGTCCCCGGGGCCTTAAATGGCCTGAGGAGGGGGCCACGCAGCCCCCTCCATATTTTTATTTAAAAAGAGGGAATGCCCCGGGGGATGGGGTCCCCAGGGCCAATAGAGGCCCAGGGAAGGGGGCCATGCAGCCCCCTCCCATAAAAAAAAACGGCATCGTGCCGGAGGCCCGCCCCCTCCCTGCAGTACTCTGCAAGCGCGCCCCTGGCGCGTTTTAAGAAGGGAGTAATTCCCCTTGAATACTGGGGTCCCTGGGGCCAACTAGCCCACCAGGAACCTCCAGTATGCGCCAGGGGCTGCCTTGCAGAGAGGTGTACAGAGGCCACGCCCCTTTTACACCTCTCTGCAACGCAGCTCTGTGGCGCTTAATGGAGGTAGCTGGTGGGCTAGTTGCACCCCAGGGACCCTCAGGATTCAAGGGAGTTAATCCCCGACTTAAAACGCGCCACGGGCGCGTTTGCACAGTGGTGAAGGGAGGGCGGGGCCTGAGGTGACATGTGTGCAAACAGGCCCCGTGGCACGTTTTAAGATGGGGAATTAAATCCCCTTCAATCCTGAGGGTCCCTGAGGGCCAACTAGCCCAACAGGTACATCCAGAAAGCGCCACAGAGCTGCGTTGCAGAGAGGTGTAAAAGGGGTGTGGCCTCTCTACACGTCTCTGCAACGCAGCCCCTGGCGCATACTGGAGGTTCCTGGTGGGCTAGTTGGCCCCTAGGGACCCTCATGATTCAAGGGGACTTAATCCCCCAACTTAAAACGTGCCACGGGCGCGTTTGCACAGATGTCACCTCAGGCCCCGCCCCTCCCTTCACCATTGTGCAAATATTCCTCTAAAATCTGCCGAACTACGAATTCTGATTTACTCACCTGTTATCAGGAGAGACCTCAGTGCTGCATCTTTCAGCCCAGTACTAATCCTGAAAAGTAATGTTAACCGTACTTACCAGTAACTTGAATTTCCTTCCATAGGATATCATTGCCTGCTTTTTGCTGAAAAAGTTTCTAAGTGTTGATTTTTGAAACATACAAATATTCCTCTAAAATCAGCCGAAATACGAATTCCGATTTACTCACCTGTTATCAGGAGAGACCTCAGTGATGTATCTTTCAGCCCAGTACTGGTCCTGAAAAGTAATTTTAACCGTACTTACCAGTAACTTGAATTTCCTTCCATAGGCTAACATTGACTGGTTTCACTTGGAAATTCTTCTAAGTGTGGAGTTTTGGAACTTTAAAATATTCCTCTAAAATCAGCCGAAATACGAATTCCGATTTACTCACCTGTTATCAGGAGAGACCTCAGTGCTGCATCTTTTAGCCCAGCACTGACCCTGAAAAGTAATTTTAACCGTACTTACCAGTAACTTATATTTTCTTCCATAGGAATCCATTGTCTGGTTTTCAGCAGAAAAGTTTCAAAGTGTCGATTTTCACAAACTACATATTCCTTAAAAATCGCCTGTATGACTTAAACGCATTCTTTCAACTGTTTACAGGAGATGCACCAGTGCTGGATCCAGGATCCAACACTGAGTAAGAAAAAGTAACGATAACAGTTTTTACCTGCTAAGTGAATTTCCTTCCATAGGATAACATTGGTGATTCTATGAGAAAAAGTTTCTAAGTGTCAACTTTTAAAATACAATAATATTCCTTAAAAATCACTACTGTAACCAAAACGCTTTTACTCAACTGTTTACAGGAGATGTCCCAGGACTGAATCTAGGATCCAGTCCTGTGGTTAGAAAAGTAATCCATAAAGTAACTAATTGCATTTAACTAGAAATTCACATTGAGCTGAATGTTGCATTGTGTTTGAAAATGTGTTGCCCATTGCAACAACTGTAACTACTGTACTTAAAAGTCTATTGCCTATGTGCAAAGTATTTAAACTAAAGTAATTCATTCTGAGAAAGTATTTTTGTAATGTATAATGTAATTACAATGTAATTTAAAAAATAAAATATGTAAAGAAAATTGTTTCTAAAAATGTAGTAAATCAGTATGAAAAAATAAATATAACAATTAATACATTTAAAAATTGTCATTTACAAAACCTTTGAAATTCACTGAAAAAACCGTAGGTTTCAGACATGTTATAGTTAGGAATTAGCATTTAAAAAACCTTTGAAATTCACTGAAAAAACCATAGGTTTCAGACACGTTATAGTTAGAAATTAGCATTTAAAAAACCTTTGAAATTCACTGAAAAAACCATAGGTTTCAGGCACGTTATAGTTAGAAATTAGCATTTAAAAAACCTTAGAAATTCACTGAAAAAACCATAAGGTTTTAGGGATCAGTGATGTCATCAGTGATGTCATTTGAGATGTCATCAGTGATGTCATCAGTGATGTCACTGACCATGTCATGAGTGATGTAATATGTGACGTCATCAGCAGTGCATTGCGGGGGCACGAGTTATAGTTAGCTGAACTAACTATAACGGGGGAATTTCACGGGTTTTGTACGAGTGTAATGTCCAACTAACTATAACTGTCCCTAAAACCTTATGGTTTTTTCAGTGAATATATATATATATGTATATATATAAAATTATTAATGTTGAGCATTTTCTATGTTTTCTTTTCTATTACAGAGAGCGCCCTATTGTTTTTGCCTTTCCTGCCTTTCGTATTCCAATTAAGGAACTTGTATAAGATGAGGATGACTTTACAAGAATACAAAATTGTCTCGCTCATTTTTTGTTTATAAGTATCAGGACTATTGGTAAGTTCTAACATGAATGCTGGCCTTGTATTGTATTTAAACCCCTTGTATTTTTGAATAATATTTTGTTTAATCTCCATAAATAAATAGGTCTCTTCTAATGGATATGTTGTTAATAATTAGAGAGTAACTAAAAGAATATTGTTGATGAAATGATAAATTGATGCTACTCACTATTGTGCTATTTCTCAACATTGATTAAATATGTGTTTTATTTGTTGTGGGACTGTTATGATTTTTTTAAAAATGTGTATGTGTTTCAATCACTTTATTATACGTTTTTCTTTTGTCAGACCCCCTTGCAACTCTTTTGAGCAACTCAAGACTTGTAATTATTTTCATCCTTTGTCATAATGTTGGGTCCTAATGAAGGTGGATGTGAAATTGGAGTTTAGCCACCGAAAAACATGTTGACATTTTTTAAATCTGTCACTGCTGTTGGCCATACAAGGGGGAAATAACTCATTGTGTCTCCTTGATGTTTGGACTTTGGGTCTACAGCAGGGGCCTTGTTTTTAACTAATTGGACCACATGTCTGAAATTAATTTGGGGCTGTCTGGGGGTCTATGCTATTACATTAGATTTTTTTTCTGTTGTTGGATTTTAATTTTAATTTACTGTTGATGAGTATATGTTGGACTGTTTTGCTAGATTTATGTTGCTGAAAATATGATTCTAAATATTGGGACGTATATTTACTAATGACATTTTACAAATGAAATTTTAATAAATAAAATTATACATTTAATAAAATTTTTTTTGTGAAGAATTGATTGTCTGAGCTTTGAAGAGTTTTGTGTTTGGAGCTTTATGATAAGTGGGGACTCTTGTGCACTTAGAAATCCCATTTCCTGTTGATGTGTTTGTAACAGTCCTGGATTTGAGCAGAGAGAAGCCATGAGGGATTGTTTGCAGTGGAGCAAAAAGGGAACTACTGCAAAAGTGGGTAGGGTTACCCTGGGTGAAGTTTTCCCTGATTGGTCTCCCCCACTCACAAGCTAGTGCCAGACACAAATGTCGCACCTGTGGGAACACAGAAGAAGGTTCAATTGGCTGACCTCCTGTGAAGCAATAGGGTTTGTCTTGACCCTCAAGTGCTGTTCTTGAAGTCCTGGGACCCTTGATTGGTGTCAAAGTGTGCTCTTCCTATCATCTACCCTGCCTCAAGGGCCCTACATTGGTTACCGGTTGAAGAAAATCACAAAATACATACAGCAAAGAAACCTCTGCTCTAGATTGGCACCCCGCCTCAACATCCTGGCGCACAGGGAAAAAACAGATGGGTGGAACATCCTTCTCTGTTTAAGCAGCCAAACAATGGAATTATTTACCTCAGAACATAAGATCCACAGATAACCATCTTATCTTTAGAAGATTACTCAAGAGCTAGCTCTCCCCTACATGACCACCATATTCAAAATACAAATGTTCAGCAATGGCATACACAAGACACCTATGGTGCATATACATGTGTTTGTTAACAGTATACTTTGATTATATGTATGTATTAAGATATGTGCATTTCTTTGTACAAATGAACATATTACTTATGAATAAAAATATATATATATATTCTTGTATTTATGCTTAACAAATGTATATATTACTTATGGTTCAATTATATACATTCCTTATGTTTATGCTTAAATATATATATGAGTCATTACACAAATAACATAGGTATTTGACTATATGTTTATGGGTCTTTATTTATTATGATCACTCATATCGCAACATATAAACATGATTATGTAGAAAATATGAGTAAATGCTAACTACTCAATACATATATTATTTTAAAAAACATACAATCAAAAATAATAGAATAATAAAAAACAGATATTACTAATTAATTAATGGGAGACAACAAACAAAAATAGTCTGGGTATGTATCCTCCCTCTCTCTCTCTCTCTCTCCTTCTCCCTCTCTCTCTCTCTCTCTCTCTCTCTATATATATATATATATATATTTTTTTTTTTTTCTTGCTCCAATCCACCAGGAAACACACAGTGCTCCGGAGCGGGTGCCTGCCTATAAGCGTGGTGGTGGAACCAAGAATTATATTCAGCTCGAGTTTCTTCAAAAGAAGAGGTAGCACTCGCGAGGGAGGAAACTAACTCGATTTAATTAGACGAGTTGCAGGTACAACGTTTACCTGTAACTCATCTAATGAAATCAAGTTAGTTTCCCCCCTCGCAAGTGCTACCTCTTCTTATAAAGAAACTCAAGCTGAATATATAGATAGATAGATAGATAGATAGATAGATAGATAGATAGATAGATAGATATGCACAGTAATACCCGCACTCCAGGATATTTTCAAAAGAAGTTCATTCAGCTGACACATTTCGACCTGCCCGGTCTTTGTCAAGGCCACAACACCAGTAGTGAAAGTGCCCTACTTTCTGCAAACAGAGGTCAGTAACAAGAATAAACAGGGAAAGTAGACTTGTGGGAGCTCCTTCAAGTCTACCATCAGTCTTCAAATAGGAAAAAGTTATGCTCCAGGCAAAACCTCAACATTTCAATGAGTAACATGGAGTGGTCGTACATTGCTAAGGGTCTGTCCCTGAAACAATATCTACAAGTTTGCAAGCCCAATTGGTGTTTAATGCAAGTGTACAGTGATACTACATCTACTCTAGCTAAAATGTAGGTTTGTTTCCAGGGAACTACCTGCATTTTGGATATGAAATCCATACTGTCCCTACAATATGAGGGAAGATTGATAACATAGGGACACAGGAAATAATCAAGATATATGGACGTGTTCTCCAACAAACTATTGTTGGCCGATATAATAGGCCTGCCCAGGAGGGTCATTGTGATGCTTGTGTATTTTAGGCAGCATGTAAAAACAAGGGTTTACACCAAATCACAAAAAGTTCGCTTTCTGGACCAAGAGCTAGCTTTCTTCCAAATTTGGTGTTATTCCATCCAGCAGTTCAGGCTGTAGTCATGTCTAAAATCTCTATGGGAATTAAAATGGGAAGCACACTTTTATAGACCCCCTTTTTCTCTGCCCCGCTTGAGGAATCAACCCCAAAACTTTCAAAGCACTACTAGAATCAGGAGGTCACTTTTATAGTTAAGTTATAAGCGAGTCAAAAAACGAATTTCCTATGGAAACTAGGTCCTAACTATGAATACCTACTAGCGACTGCCAGTAGGTAATATATATATATATAGTCACTGAAAAAACCATAGGTTTCAGGGAAATTATAGTTAGAAATTAGCATTTAAAAAACCTTTCAAATTCACTGAAAAAACCATAGGTTTCAGGGACGTTATAGTTAGAAATTAGTATTTAAAAATCATAAGAAATTCTCAAAAAAAAACACAAGTTTCAGGGACGTTATAGTTAGTTGGACATTTCACTCGTACAAAACCAGAGAAATTCGGCCGTTATAGTTAGTTGAGCTAACTATAACTCGCGCCCCGCAATGCACTGCTGATGACGTCACATATTACATCATTCATGACATGGTCAGTGACATCACAGATGACTTCTCAAATGACATCACTGATGACATCACTGAAGACATCATCCAGTGACTGTGTGTTTCTGTAAAGTTTAAATATGTTTTATATATATAAATGCCAAGGTGTATTGAAGAATGAGTGGGTGTATGAGTGTCTGAATGGATGATTTAGTAGGTGCGTGACTGACTGTATAAGTGAGTGATTAAACGTGTCTTACTGAATGCATGGGTTAGTGACTAAACTGTGTAAATGTCTGTATCAGTCTGTTAGTTGGTGTGTAAGCGGCTGCATGGGTTGGTGAGTAGCTACATGAGTGTCTATATGGGTTATTGATTGGTTGTTCGAGTATCTGTATGGGTGCCTGAGTGTCTGTATGGGTGGGTGGGGGGTGTGTGACTCTGTGCATAGATGTGTGAGTGGGTGATTCACTGGGTGTATGGGTTCAAGACTGCATGTGTGAAGGGCTGTATGGGTGGGTGACTGTGTGTATGGGTGTGTTGGTGAGTGAATGGATGTCTCAGTGGTACATGTGTGAGTAACTACATATGTGAAAGGCAGTATATGTGAGTGTTGGAGTATATAAATGACTATATGTGAGAGTGAGTGATTGTGAGAGTGGCTGTATGGATGAGTGTGTGCTTGTATCAGTGATTGTATAAGAGAGTAAGTATGTGTTAGTGTCTGTATGAATAAGTGAGGTGGTGTGTGTATAACTGTATAGGTGAGTAAATGGGAGTGCGATTGATTCTTTGCATGACTGACTAGGTGTGTGAGTAACTCTATGGATGAGTGGCGGTGTGTGTGTCTGTATAGGTGTATGAGTGCATATGATAGTGATGTATTGATGAGTGACTGCATGTATGAGTGACTGTATGGGTGAATGAGTGGATGTGTGTGTAGACTTAGGAATCAGTGAGTGGGTATGTAGTAACTGGTATTGGTGTGTCTATGGTTTCAAAAATGGTAGTCTGTATTTTAGAGTGGGTGTATCAAAGGCTATATTAGGGTATGAGGAGGTGCATCAGATTATCACGTGGATGATGTAATCAGTGATGTCATCAGTGATGTCATTTGAGATGTCACTGACCATGTCATGAACGATGTAATATGTGACGTCATCAGCAGTGCATTGTGGGCGTAAGTTATAGTTAGCTCAACTAACTATAACGGACTAATTTCTCTGGTTTTGTACGAGTGAAATGTCCAACTAACTATAACGTCCCTGAAACCTGTGTTTTTTTTAGTGAATTTCTAAGGTTTTTTAAATGCTAATTTCTACCTATAACGTCCCTGAAACCTATGGTTTTTCAGTAAATTTCAAAGGCTTTTTAAATGATAATTTCTAACTATAAAGTCCCTGAAACCTATGCTTTTTCAGTGAATTTCAAACGTTTTTTAAATGCTAATTTCTAACTATGCCTACAGAGGTAGGACATGTGCAGAAAGAGGAAGAAAAGCGCAGAAAGAAGCAAGAGAAATGCAGAAAGAGGCAACAGAAGTCCAGAAAGACGAAGAAAGGTACAGAAAGAAGCAAGAGATATGCAGAAAGAACCAACAGAGCTGCAGAAAGAGGCCTTGTTGCAAAGTCATCCTGTGCCCCCAACTTTTTGCTGACTGGTACTGGTGGTAACTGACTCTGACTAACCAGGCCCGGAGCCAGTGCTATGCTGAAAGACACTTAGAATACAGTGTAAACCCCTACATACACTAGGGTACACTATGGGTTGGGGTACCCCTGTGATTGGCATGACCTCCCCTGTAAGGCCCTAGTACATTATAAGGCAGGGGGATTAAAACTACCTCTAAGTCCCTAGCATATAATAGGGCATGGCAGTTTAGAGGCCAGCAGCCCTTTCATGCACGCGCATGTGTGCACTGCTGAACATGAGGTCAGCTTAAAAGTAGCCCTGTGTGTGCAGAAAGAGGCAAGAGAAGTGCAGAAAGAAGCAACAGAGGTGCCGAAAGAGGCAAGAGAGGTGCAGAAAGAAGCAAGCAAAGTGCAGAAAGAGGCAACAGAGGTGCAGAAAGATGCAAGAGAGGTGCAGAAACAAGCACGAGAAGTGCAGAAAGAGGCAAGAGAATTGCTGAAAGAAGCAACAGAGGTGTAGAAAGAAGCAAGAGAAGTGCAGAAAGAGGCAAGTGAGGTGCAGAAAGAAGCAAGAGCAGTGCGGAAAGAACCAACAGAGGTGCAAAAAGAAGCAAGAGGGGTGCAGAAAGAGGTAGGAGATGTGCACAAAGAGGAAAGTGAGGTGCAGAAAGAAGCATGAGCAGTGCAGAAAGAACCAACAGAGGTGCAAAAAGAGGCACGAGGGGCACAGAAAGAGGTAGGAGAGGTACACAAAGAGGCACGATTGGTACAGAAAGAGGCAGGAGGGGTGCAGAAATAAGGAAGAGAAGTGCAGAAAGAGGCAAGAGAATTGCTGAAAGAAGCAACAGAGGTGTAGAAAGAAGCAAGACAAGTGCAGAAAGAGGCAAGTGAGGTGCA
Organism: Calotriton arnoldi; assembly: GCA_963921515.1. Taxonomy (NCBI): domain Eukaryota; kingdom Metazoa; phylum Chordata; class Amphibia; order Caudata; family Salamandridae; genus Calotriton; species Calotriton arnoldi. The sequence goes on from CAWUFW010004677.1 coordinate 1,442,328, forward strand.
GAAAGAAGCAAGAGCAGTGCAGAAAGAACTAACAGAGGTGCAAAAAGAGGCAAGAGTGGTGCAGAAAGAGGTAGGAGAGGTGCACAAAGAGTCAAGATTGGTACAGAAAGAGGCAGGAGGGGTGCAGAAAGAAGGAAGAGAAGTGCAGAAAGAGGCAAGAGAATTGCTGAAAGAAGCAACAGAGGTGTAGAAAGAAGCAAGACAAATGCAGAAAGAGGCAAGTGAGGTGCAGAAAGAAGCAAGAGCAGTGCAGAAAGAACCAACAGAGGTACTGAAGAGCCGCAAGGGGTGCAGAAAGAGCAAGAAAAGTGCAGAAAGAGGCAACAGAGGTGCAGAAAGACGCAAGAGAGGTGCAGAAACAAGCAAGAGAAGTGCAGAAAGAGGCAATAGAATTGCTGAAAGAAGCAACAGAGGTGTAGAAAGAAGCAAGAGAAGTGCAGAAAGAGGCAAGTGAGGTGCAGAAAGAAGCAAGAGCAGTGCAGAAACAACGAACAGAGGTGCAAAAAGAGGCAAGAGGGATGCAGAAAGAGGTAGGAGAGGTGCACAAAGAGGCAAAAGAGGTACAGAAAGAGAAAGGAGGGGTGCAGAAAGAAGGAAGAGAAGTGCAGAAAGAGGCAAGATAATTGCTGAAAGAAGCAACAGAGGTGTAGAAAGAAGCAAGAAAAGTGCAGAAAGAGGCAAGTGAGGTGCAGAAAGAAGCAAGAGCTGTGCAGAAAGAACCAACAGAGGTGCAAAAAGAGGGAAGAGGGGTGCAGAAAGAGGTAGGAGATGTGCACAAGGAGGCAAGAGAGGTACAGAAAGAGGCAGGAGGGGTGCAGAATGAAGGAAGAGAAGTGCAGAAAGAGGCAAGAGAATTGCTGAAAGAAGCAACAGAGGTGTAGAAAGAAGCAAGAGAAGTGCAGAAAGAGGCAATTGAGGTGCAGAAAGAAGCAAGAGCAGTGCAGAAAGAACCAACAGAGGTGCAAAAAGAGGCAAGAGGGGTGCAGGAAGAGGTAGGAGATATGCACAAAGAGGCAAGAGAGGTACAGAAAGAGGCAGGAGATGTGCACAAAGAGGCAAGAGAGGTACAGAAAGAGGCAGGAGGGGTGCAGAAAGAGGCAAGAGAGTTGCAGAAACAGGCAAAAGGGGTGCAGAAAGAGGGAACAGGAGGCGAGACTGAGGCAAGAGAGGTACAGAAAGAGGGAAGAGGGGTGCAGAAAAAGGCAAGAGGGATGCAGAAATTTGGAACAGAGGTGCAGGAAGAAGCCAGAGCAGTGCAGAAAGAACCAACAGAGGTGCAGAAAGAGGCAAGAGGGGTACAGAAAGAGGCAAGTGAGGTGTAGAACGAAGCAAAAGAGGTGCAGAAAGAACCAACAGAGGTAGAAAAAGAGGCAAGAGGGGTGCAGAAAGGGGTAAGAGAGGTGCACAAAGAGGCAAGAGGGGTACAGAAAGAGGCAGGAGGGGTGCAGAAAGAGGAAGAGAACTGCAGAAAGAAGCAACAGAGGTGCTGAAAGAGGCACAAAGGGTACAGAAAGAGACAAGACAGGTGAAGAAAGAAGGAACAGAGGTACAGAAAGAGGCAAGAGTGGTGCAGAAAGAGGGAAGAGAGTTGTAGAAAGAGGCAAGAGAGTTGCACAAAGAGGCAAGAGAGTTACAGAAAGAGGCAAGTGAAGTGCAGAAGGAGGCAAGAGAACTGCAGAAAGAGGCAAGAGAGGTACAGAAAGAGGCAAGTGAGGTGCAGAAAGAAGCAAGATAAGTGCAGACAGAAGCAACAGAAGTGCAGAAAGAGGGAAGAGGGGTGGAGAGAGAGAGGCAAGAGGGGTGCAAAAAGAAGCAAGACAGGTGCAGAAAGAAACAAAAGAAGTACAGAAAGAAGGAACAGAGGTGCAGAAAGAGGCAAGAAGGGAGCAGAAAGACATAAGAGGGGTACAGAAAAAGACAAGAGAGGTACAGAAAGAGGGAAGAAGGGTGCAGAAAGAGGCAAGAGAGGTGCAGAAAGTAGAAGAGATTTGCAGAAAGAGGCAAGAGAAGTGCAGAAAAAGAAATAAATGTGCAGAAAGAAGCAACAGAAATGCAGAAAGAGGCAAGAGAGGCGCAGAAGGAAACAAGAGTGGCTTGCACACCATTAGTACCAATTTAACACCCACATTTAGCAATAAGTAACAGTGACCATTCTAGGTTTGCAAAGGGCCTTCCACCACGCTGTAACACTTGTCGCTGCATTTTTGGTAACGTTTGAGCCGTTTGAGCTAGAAACAAAGATTTTTTTGTTCATATCTGCAGATTAGGGACCAGATGATGAATTATGTGGCTTATGTGGAAAATGTATAATTGTGCGAAAGTCGGTGCAGCCAAACAGTTGCATAATTCCAGTGGCCCTGCTCATACCTCTGACTAGGTCCACAAGTGCTCCTCAGTGATTCCTTCTTTTTTTGTCTCACTGAGTTCATAGTTGAGCTTCTATGGCAACGAGGAAGACTAAACCTGAGGTTACCACTCCACAACACAGACTACCATACCACATAATTACTCTCCATAACACATAATCCCACTCTACATAATTCCTATAAAATAAATACCACATACTTTCTATCCACATAATTTCACTGCACAACTTACCACATAATTTCACTAGACACAACGTACATCCACTCCACTCCAAAAAACATTAGTAAAAAACTTTTACATTTACAATGCCAATAGCTCTAACTCTTGCAAATGCAAAACCTATTACATTGCAAACACTTCTTTAACTAGTAGTCACATTTGCAGAGTGGTGGAGAAAGGGTGCTAGGCCTCTGACCAGCGCTCAGGAATTCCGCTGCGTAGGACTTATAGGAGGTAGCAGGAGGGCTTCTTGGCCCCCAAAGTCCCTCAGGAGTAAATTGGACTTCATCCCCCATCCTGTAGTCTGCCAGGAGGCACGTTTGCAGAGTGGTGGAGAAAGGGGGGCATGGCCTCCGAAGACGTCTTAGCAATTCCACTGTGTGGGACTTACTGGAGGTAACAAGAGTGGTAGTTGGCCCCCAAGGACATCCTTGGGGGTCAACTACCCCTCCTATTACCTCCAGTAAGTCCCACACAGCAGGATTGCTAAGTTCTCATAGCAGGCCATGCCCCCTTTGCCCACCACTCTGCAATCGCGCTCCCTGGTGCGCTCTTGGATGGGGATTGAAGTCCCCTTCGCTGCTGTGGGTCCTTAGGGGCCAACTAGCCTACCTCTTACCTCCAGTAAGCCCCACAAAGTGGGATTGCTGAGAGGTGGACACAGACCATGCCCCCTTTCTCTACCACTCTGCAAACACGCCTCCTGGCGGGCTCTTGGTTGGGGGATGAAGTCCCCTTTCCTCCTGAGGGTCCCTGGGGGACAACTAGCCCTCCTGTTACCTCCAGTAAGCCCCATACAGCTAGATTGCTGAGAGTGCTCAAAGGCCACGCCCCCTTTTTACACCATTCTGCAAACACGACTCCTGGCACAGTGCTGCTCGGGGGATGAAGTCCACTTTAGTCCTGAGGTCCTCAGGACACAAGAGGACCTCATCGCCCCACCAGCAATGCGCCAAGAGGCGCGTTTGCAGAGTGGTGTAAAAAGGGGCATGGCCTCGGACCACCTCTCAGCAATCCCACTGTGTGGTGCTTACTGGAGGTACCTGGTGGGCTAGTTGGCCACTAAGGACCCATAAGATTCTAGGGGACTTCCTCCCCAAACCCAAAACGCACCAGGAGGCGCGTTTGCAGAGTGGTGCAGGGAGGGGGCGGGCCTCGAGCGAGATGCCGGCTTCTGTTTTTTTCCCCTTTGTTTTGTTATATATATATATATATATATATATATATATATACATATTAGGTAGTTATCGTTAGGACCTAGTTTCTGTAGGAAAAGCGTATTTTGATTTGCCAATATCTTTGGTGCCGTTTCATGAATCTTCGTGAAATATTCAAAACTAATACCCTGTTCTGGTCCGCTCTTGTCTTGAAAGTTTTGGGGTGATTCATCAAGTGGGGTCCAAGAAAAGGGGGTCCCAAAACTAGTTTTCTCCATGTTTACTTCCATAGGAAACTTTAGACAAAGCAATTGTCAAATTGACAAATTTGGCAATAAGGTAGCTTTTGGTTCAGAAAGCGACCTTTTTTAAATGGTGTAAATCCATTCAGCAGTTCCTGAGAAATTCAGAAGTAAAAAATATATGTATCTGGTGACCGCGGTGGATCCGCGAACCCTCCCGAGCACGAGCTTGATTCTGATTGGCTGTCAACACTTCAAACCAAGAAGTGTTGGCAGCCATCTTGTGACTCGGTTGAACCGAGTCACAAGAAAACAGTACAAAAACGATTAAAAAAAGAAAAGGGGGCAGGGTAGAAACACCCTGACCCCCTAGGCCTGCTCAGAGCCCAAACAAACATTTAAAAAAAAATTCTCATCAGGATTTGCGTAGGGTCCGCGAATCCGGCAGAAAATAAAAATAAAAATGAAGCGTGGACTCCCACGCTTCGTTTGTTTTAAGCCCCCGGGTGGACCAAGTCCCGGGGGCAATACATAATTATGTAGCAGGGGCCCACGGGGGCCCGACCGCCACCTCCCTGGGGCTTTGTTAATAATGTGCGGGGGTACGCGGCCCCCCGCAGCTCTGGGTACTGCCACCTCCCCGGGGCTTTTTCTTAAAAATACAGGGGGGCTCCTGCCCCCCCCACACTGCCCCAGGGACCGCAACCTCCCCCCTGCCATAGCAATCTCCTGCTTTGCTTCATGGAAGCGAGAGCAGGAAAACTGATCTCGCTTCCATGAAGCAAAGCGGATTTGCTTTTGGGCAAAGGGAGTTGCATGTTAGCAGCTCCCCTTGTCCAAAAGCAATGCCGGCTCCCGCAGGAGGTGGGGAGCCGGCTGGGACCTTGGGGGCATTGGGGCTCCCCCGCGGTCCCCAACAAAGAGGCCATGCCCCGGGGATGGGGTCCCCGGGTACAAAAATGGCCCGGGAGGCTCCCTCAAAATAAAATATAGTCTTAAAAAAGGAGGCAAAGCCCCTGATGATGGGGTCCCTGGGGCCGAAAACGGCCTCAGGCCACGTGGCCCCCCTCCAAAATGTTTTTTTTTAAAAAGGCAGGTCAGGCCTCAGGGGATGGGGTCCCCAGGGACAAAAGTGGCCCAGGGAAGGGTTACCACGTGGCCCCAAAGGGGGTGGTGGAGTGAGCTAAAGAATGATGATGGATTAAACCCAGATCAGTTGACTGGGGGTGAGTGTTTGATTTGCTCTAACGCTCCGTCCATCATCCCCTTTGGTATCGCTTTGTTCGCCCTAAGTTGGCAGGGTATGCCCAGACGTGGGTCCCTTGCTCACTTTGCCACTGGATTCAAGCTAGCCTGGCTGATGACGGCTGAATAGCCAGAAACCGGTCCCAGGATGCTTGTTTCCGGTCCAGGGAAGACATGGCTTGGCAGTTCGGGCTGGACTGTTCCCATGAGGCACAGGGTCAGACTGATTTGCATATGGCCATGTCTGAACTGGGGTGGTGGAGTGAGCTAAAGAATGTTGATGGATTAAACCCAGATCAGTTGACTGGGGGTGAGTGTTTGATTTGCTCTAACGCTCCGTCCATCATCCCCTTTGGTATCGCTTTGTTCGCCCTAAGTTGGCAGGGTATGCCCAGACGTGGGTCCCTTGCTCACTTTGCCACTGGATTCAAGCTAGCCTGGCTGATGACGGCTGAATAGCCAGAAACCGGTCCCAGGATGCTTGTTTCCGGTCCAGGGAAGACATGGCTTGGCAGTTCGGGCTGGACTGTTCCCATGAGGCACAGGGTCAGACTGATTTGCATATGGCCATGTCTGAACCGGGGTGGTGGAGTGAGCTAAAGAATGATGATGGATTAAACCCAGATCAGTTGACTGGGGGTGAGTGTTTGATTTGCTCTAACGCTCCGTCCATCATCCCCTTTGGTATCGCTTTGTTCGCCCTAAGTTGGCAGGGTATGCCCAGACGTGGGTCCCTTGCTCACTTTGCCACTGGATTCAAGCTAGCCTGGCTGATGACGGCTGAATAGCCAGAAACCGGTCCCAGGATGCTTGTTTCCGGTCCAGGGAAGACATGGCTTGGCAGTTCGGGCTGGACTGTTCCCATGAGGCACAGGGTCAGACTGATTTGCATATGGCCATGTCTGAACTGGGGTGGTGGAGTGAGCTAAAGAATGATGATGTATTAAACCCAGATCAGTTGACTGGGGGTGAGTGTTTGATTTGCTCTAACGCTCCGTCCATCATCCCCTTTGGTATCGCTTACCATGCGGCCCCCCTTCTATAAAAATAGGTTTTGCCAGGCCCCGGGGGATGGGGTTCCCGGGGCCCAAAAGGGTTAAGGGAAGGGGGCCACACAGCCCCCCTTCCTACAATAAAAAAGAAAAAAAGAAATCAGCAACTCACCAGAGGCCCAGCCCCCTCCCTGCACCACTATGCAAACGCGCCTACTGGCGCGTTCTGGGTTGGGGGATTAAGTCCACTTGAATCCTAAGGCTCCTTAGGGGCCTACTAGCCCACCAGGTACCTCCAGTAAGCCCCATACAGTGGGATTGCTGAGAGGTGGTCTGAGGCCACACCCCTTTAACATCACTCTGCAAACGTGCCTCTTGGCGCACTGCTGGTGGGGCGATGAGGTCCTCATCTGTTCTGAGGACCTCAGTACTAAAGTGGATTTCATCCCCCAAGCAGCAGTGTGCCACAAGGCGCGTTTGCAGAGTGGTGTAAAAAGGGGCGTGGCCTCTGACCACTCTCAGCAATCCAGCTGTGTGGGGCTTACTAGAGATACCAGGAGGGCTAGTTGGCCCCCAGGGACCCTCAGGAGGCAAGGGGACTTCATCCCCCAACCAAGTGTGCGCCAGGAAGCACGTTTGCAGAATGGCGGACAAAGGGGGCATGGCCTGTGTCCACCTCTCAGTAATCCCACTGTGTGGGGCTTACTGGAGGTAACAGGTAGGCTAGTTGGCCCCTAAGGACCCCCAGCAGCAAAGGGGACTTCAATCCCCATCCAACAGCGTACCAGGGAGCGCATTTGCAGAGTGGTGGGAAAAGGGGGCGTGGCCTGCTGCGAGAAATTAGCAATCCTCCTGTGTGGGACTTACTGGAGGTAATAGGAGGGGTAGTTGGCCCCCAAGGATGTCCTTGGGAGCCAGCTACCCCTGCTGTTACCTCCAATAAGTCCAACACAGTGGGATTGCTAAGAGGTCTTCGGAGGCCATGCCCCCCTTTCTCCACCACTCTGCAAATGCGTCTCCTGGCACACTACTGGTTAGGGGATGAAGTCCACTTTACTGCTGAGGGACTTTGGGGGCCAAGAAGTCCTCCTGCTACCTCCTGTAAGTGCTATGCAGCAGAATTCCTAAGCGCTGGTCGGAGGCCCAGCCCCCTTTTTCCACCACTCTGTAAACGCGACTACTAGTTAAAGAAGCATTTGCAATGTAATAGGTCTCGCATTTGCGAAAGTTAGGGCTATTGGGTTGTAAATGTAAAAGTTTTTTACTCGTTTTTTGGAGTGGAGTGGATGTACGTTGTGTGTAGTGCAATTATGTGGTATGTAGTGCAGTGAAATTATGTGGATAGAAAGTATGTGGTATTTAGTGTATAGGAATTATGTAGAGTGGGATTATGTGTTATGGAGAGTAATTATGTGGTATGGTAGTCTGTGTTGTGAAGTGGTAACTTCAGGTTTAGTCTTCCTCATTTCCATGGAAGCTAAACTATAAACTCAATGAGACAAAAAAAGAAGGAACCACTGAGGAGCACTTCTGGACCTAGTCAGAGGTATGAGCAGGGCCACTGGAATGTTGCCACTGTTTGGCTGCACCGATTTTCGCATAATTAGACATTTTCCGCATTTGCCACATAATCCATCATCTGCTGCATAATCTGCAGATTTGAACAAAAAAAACTTGTTTCTAGCTCAAACGTTACCAAAAATGCAGCGACAAGTGTTACAGCGAGGTGGAAGGCCCTTTGCAAACCTGGAATGTTCACCTGTTACTTATTGCTAAATGTGGGTGTTAAATTAGTACTAATGGTGCGCAAACCACTCTTGCTTCTTTCTGTGCCTATCTTGCCTCTTTCTGCATTTCTCTCACTTCTTTGTGCACCTTTCTTTCTTTTTCTGCACTTCTTTTGCCTCTTTCTGCACATCTCTTCTGCTTTCTGCACCTCCCTTCTTTCTGCCGATCTCTTCCTTCTTTGTGCACCCCTTTTGCCTTTCTGCACCTCTGTTGTTTCTTTCTGCACTTCTCTTGCTTCTTTCTCTACCTATCTTGCTTCTTTCTGCACCTCTCTTGCTTCTTTCTGCACCTCTCTTCCCTCTTTCTGCAACCTTCTTCCCTCTTTGTGCACCTCTCTTGCCTCTTTCTGCACCTCTCTTTCTGCAGTTCTCTTGCCTATTTCTGCACGTCGATTGCTTCTTTCTGCACTTCTGTTGCCTCTTTCTGCACCCCTCTTGCCTCTTTCTGCACCTCTGTTGGTTCTTTCTGCACTGCTCTTGCTTCTTTCTGTACTTCTCTTGCACATTTCTGCACCCCTCTTGCCTATTTCTGCACCCCTCTTGCCTCTTTCTGCACCTCTCTTGCCTCTGTCTGCACCCCTGTTCTCTCTTTCTGTACTTGTTTTGCCTGTTTCTGCCATCTCTTGCCTCTTTCTGCAGTTCTCTTGTCTCTTTCTGCACCTCTGTTGCTTCTTTCTGCACTTCTCTTGCCTCTTTCTGCACCCTTCTTGCCTCTTTCTACACCTCTATTGCTTCTTTCTGCACTTTTCTTGCTTTTTTCCGCATCTCTCTTGCTTCTTTATGCGCCCCTTATGCCTCTTTCTGCACCCCTCTTTCCTCTTTCTGCACCTCCCTTTCCTCTTTCTGCAGTTCTCTTGCCTATTTCTGCACCTCTATTGCTTCTTTCTGCACCCCTCTTGCCTCTTTCTTTCTGCACCCGTGTTGGTTCTTTCTGCTCTTGCTTCTTTCTGCACTTCTCTTGCAAATTTCTGCACCCCTCTTGCCTCTTTCTGCACCCCTCTTGCCTCTTTCTGCTCCTCTCTTGCCTCTGTCTGCACCCCTGTTCTCTCTTTCTGTACCTGTTTTGCCTGTTTTTTCACCTCTCTCGCCTACTCCCGTAGTTCTCTTGCTTCTTTCTGCACCTCTGTTGCTTCTTTCTGCACTCTTCTTGCCTCTTTCTGCACCTCCATTGGTTCTTTCTGCACTTTTTTGCTTTTTTCCACATCTCTCTTGCTTCTTTTTGCACCCCTCTTGCCTCTTTCTGCACCCCTCTTTCCTCTTTCTGCACCTCTCTTTCCTCTTTCTGCAGTTCTCTTGCCTATTTCTGAACCTCTATTGCTTCTTTCTGCACTTCTGTTGCCTCTTTCTGCACCCCTCTTGCCTCTTTCTGCACCTCTGTTGGATCTTTCTGCACTGCTCTTGCTTCTTTCTGCACTTCTCTTGCAAATTTCTGCACCCCTTTGGCATCTTTCTGCACCCCTCTTGCCTCTTTCTGCACCTCTCTTGCCTCTGTCTGCACCCCTGTTCTCTCTTTCTGTACCTGTTTTGCCTGTTTCTGCACCTCTCTTGCCTCCTCCCGCAGTTCTCTTGCTTCTTTCTGCACCTCTGTTGCTTTTTTCTGCACTTCTCTAGCCTCTTTCTGCACCCTTCTTGCCTCTTTCTGCACTTCCGTTGGTTCTTTCTGCACTTTTCTTGCTTTTTTCTGCATCTCTCTTGCTTCTTTCTGCACCCTTCTTGCCTCTTTCTGCACCCCTCTTTCCTCTTCCTGCACCTCTCTTTCCTCTTTCTGCAGTTCTCTTGCCTATTTCTGCACATCTATTGCTTCTTTCTGCACTTCTGTTGCCTCTTTCTGCACCCCTCTTGCTTCTTTCTGCACCTCTGTTGGTTCTTTCTGCACTGCTCTTGCTTCTTTCTGCACTTCTCTTGCAAATTTCTGCACCCCTTTTGCCTCTTTCTGCACCCCTCTTGCCTCTTTTTGCACCTCTCTTGCCTCTGCACCCCTGTTCTCTCTTTCTGTACCTGTTTTGCCTGTTTATGCACCTCTCCTGCCTCCTCCAGCAGTTCTCTTGCTTCTTTCTGCAACTCTGTTGCTTCTTTCTGCACTTCTCTTGCCTCTTTCTGCACCCTTCTTGCCTCTTTCTGCACCTCCGTTGGTTCTTTCTGTGTTTTCTTGCTTTTTTCCGCATCTCTCTTGCTCCTTTCTGCACCTCTCTTGCCTCTTTCCGCACCCCTCTTTCCTCTTTCTGCACCTCTCTTGCCTGTTTCTGCAACTCTCTTGCATCTTTCTGCAGTTCTCTTGCCTCCGTCTGCACCTCTGTTGCAACTTTCTGCACTTCTCTTGCCTCTTTCTGCACCCCTCTTACCTGTTTCTGCACCTCACTTGCCTCTTTCTGCACCTCTTTTGCCTCATTTACCTCTTTCTGCACTTCTCTTGCTGCTTTCTGCACTTCTCTTGCCTCTTTCTGCGCCCCTCTTGCATGTTTCTGCACCTCACTTGCCTCTTTCTGCACCTCTCTTGCCTCTTTCTACACTTCTTTTGCTTTTTTCTGCACCTATCTGGTTTCTTTCTGCAACTCTGTGGTCTCTTTCATCACTTCTCTTGATTCTTTCTATACCTCTGTTGCTTCTTTCAGCACTTCTGTTGCCTCTTTCTGCACTTCACTTGCCTGTTTCTGCACCTTTCTTGCCTCTTTCTGCACCACTGTTGCCTCTTTCTGCACCCCTCTTGTCTCTTTATGCACCCCTCTTCCCTCTTTCTGTACCTCTCTTGCCTCTTTCTGCACCCCTGTTCCATCATTCTGCACCTCTCCTGCCTGTTTCTGCACCTCTGATGCCTCTTTTTGCACTTCCCTTGCTTCTTACTGCACCTCTGTTGCTTCTGTCTGCACTTCTCTTGCCTCTTTCTGCGACCCTCTTCCCTCTTTCTGTACCTCTGTTGCTTCTTTCAGCACTTCTGTTGCTTCTTTCTGCACCTCTCTTGCTTCTTTCTGCATCCCTCTTGCCTCTTTCTGCACCCTTCTTCCCTCTTTGTGCACCTCTCTTGCCCTTTTCCTGCACCTCTCTTGCCTGTTTCTGCAACTTTCTTGCCTCTTTCTTCAGTTCTCTTGCCTCCTTCTGCTCCTCTGTTGCTTCTTTCTGCACTTCTCTTGCCTCTTTCTGCACCCCTCTTGCATGTTTCTGTACCTCACTTGCTCCTTTCTGCATCTCTCTTGACTCTTTCTGTACTTCTCTTACCTCTTTCTGTACCTCACTTGCCTCTTTCATCACTTCTCTTGCTTCTTCCTATACCACTGTTGCTTCTTTCAGCACTTCTCTTGCCTCTATCTGCACTTCTCTTGCCTCTTTCTGCACCTGTCTTGCCTCTTTCTACACCACTGTTGCCTTTTTCTGTACCTTACTTACTTCCTTCTGCACCCCTCCTGCCTCTTTCTGCACCCCTCTTCCCTCTTTCTGTACCTCTCTTGCCTCTCTCTGCACCCCTGTTCTCTATTTCTGCACCTGTTTTGCCTGTTTCTGCACCTCTCCTTCCTGTTTCTGCACCTCTGTTGCCTCTTTCTGCACTTGTCTTGCCTCTTTCTGCACCTCTGTTCCTTCTGTCTGCACTTCTATTGCCTCTTTCTGTTCCCTTCTACTCTCTTTCTGCACCTCTGTTCCTTCTTTCAGCAGTTCTCTTGCTTCTTTCTGCACTTCTTTTGCCTCTTTCTTCACCTCTGTTGTTTCTTTCTGCACTTCTCTTGCTTCTTTCTCCACCTCTCTTGTTTCTTGCTGCACCTCTCTTGCTTCTTTCTGCACCTCTCTTCCCTCTTTCTGCAACCTTCTTCCCTCTTTGTTCACCTCTCTTGCCTCTTTCTGCACCTCTCTTTCTGCAGTTCTCTTGCCTATTTCTGCACGTCTATTGCTTCTTTCTGCACTTCTGTTGCCTCCTTCTGCAGCCCTCTTGCCTCTTTCTGCACCTCTGTTGGTTCTTTTTGCACTGCTCTTGCTTCTTTCTGCACTTCTCTTGCAAATTTCTGCACCCCTCTTGCCTCTTTCTGCCCCCCTCTTGCCTCTTTCTGCACCTCTCTTGCCTCTGTCTGAACCCCTGTTCTCTCAATCTGTACCTGTTTTGCCTGTTTCTGCACCTCTCTTGCCTCCTCCTGCAGTTCTCTTGCTTTTTCTGCACCTCTGTTGCTTCTTTCTGCACTTCTCTTGCCTCTTTCTGCACCATTCTAGCCTCTTTCTGCACCTCCATTGGTTCTTTTCTTGCTTTTTTCAGCATCTCTCTTGCTTCTTTCTGCACCCATCTTGCCTCTTTCTGCACACCTCTTTCCTCTTTCTGCACTTCTCTTTCCTCTTTCTGCAGTTCTCTTGCCTATTTCTGCACCTCTATTGCTTCTTTCTGCACTTCTGTTGCCTCTTTCTGCACCCCTCTTGCCTCTTTCTGCACCTCTGTTGGTTCTTTCTGCACTGCTCTTGCTTCTTTCTGCACTTCTCTTGCAAATTTCTGCACCCCTCTTGCCTCTTTCTGCACCCCTCTTGCCTCTTTCTGCACCGCTCTTGCCTCTGTCTGCACCCCTGTTCTCTCTTTCTGTACCTGTTTTGCCTGTTTCTGCACCTCTCTTGCCTCCTCCCGCAGTTCTCTTGCTTCTTTCTGCACCTCTGTTGCTTCTTTCTGCACTTCTGTTGCCTCTTTCTGCACCCATCTTTCTTCTTTCTGCACCTCTCTTTCCTCTTTCTGAAGTTCTCTTGCCTATTTCTGCACCTCTATTGCTTCTTTCTGCAATGCTCTTGCTTCTTTCTGCACTTCTCTTGCAAATTTCTACACCCCTTTTGCCTCTCTCTGCACCCCTCTTGTCTCTTTTTGCACCCCCCTTGCCTCTTTCTGCACCTCTCTTGCCTCTATCTGCACCCCTGTTCTCTCTTTCTGTACCTGTTTTGACTGTTTCTGCACCTCTCTTGCCTCCTCCTGCAGTTCTCTTGCTTCTTTCTGCACCTCTGTTGCTTCTTTCTACACTTCTCTTGCCTCTTTCTGCGCCCCTCTTCCCTCTTTCTGTACCTCTGTTGCTTCTTTCAGCACTTCTGTTGCTTCTTTCTGCACCTCTCTTGCTTCTTTCTGCATCCCTCTTGCCTCTTTCTGCACCCTTCTTCCCTCTTTGTGTACCTCTCTTGCCCTTTTTCTGCACCTCTCTTGCCTGTTTCTGCAACTTTGTTCCTTCTGTCTGCACTTCTATTGCCTCTTTCTGTACCCTTCTACTCTCTTTCTGCACCTCTGTTCCTTCTTTCAGCAGTTCTCTTGCTTCTTTTTGCACTTCTTTTGCGTCTTTCTGCACCTGTGTTGTTTCTTTCTGCACTTCTCTTGCTTCTTTCTCCACCTCTCTTGCTTCTTTCTGCACCTCTCTTCCCTCTTTCTGCAACCTTCTTCCCTCTTTGTTCACCTCTCTTGCCTCTTTCTGCACCTCTCTTTCTGCAGTTCTCTTGCCTATTTCTGCATGTCTATTGCTTCTTTCTGCACTTCTGTTGCCTCCTTCTGCAGCCCTCTTGCCTCTTTCTGCACTTCTGTTGGTTCTTTTTGCACTGCTCTTGCTTCTTTCTGCACTTCTCTTGCAAATTTCTGCACCCCTCTTGCCTCTTTCTGCACCCCTCTTGCCTCTTTCTGCACCTCTCTTGCCTCTGACTGCACCCCTGTTCTCTCTTTCTGTACCTGTTTTGCCTGTTTCTGCACCTCTCTTGCCTCCTCCTGCAGTTCTCTTGCTTCTTTCTGCACCTCTGTTGCTTCTTTCTGCACTTCTCTTGCATCTTTCTGCACCATTCTAGCCTCTTTCTGCACCTCCATTGGTTCTTTCTGCACTTTTCTTGCTTTTTTCCGCATCTCTCTTGCTTCTTTCTGCACCCATCTTGCCTCTTTCTGCACACCTCTTTCCTCTTTCTGCACTTCTCTTTCCTCTTTCTGCAGTTCTCTTGCCTATTTCTGCACCTCTGTTGCTTCTTTCTGCACTTCTTTTGCCTCTTTCTGCACCCCTCTTGCCTCTTTCTGCACCTCTGTTGGTTCTTTCTGCACTGCTCTTGCTTCTTTCTGCACTTCTCTTGCAAATTTCTGCACCCCTCTTGCCTCTTTCTGCACCCCTCTTGCCTCTTTCTGCACCTCTCTTGCCTCTGTCTGCACCCCTGTTCTCTCTTTCTGTAGATGTTTTGCCTGTTTCTGTACCTCTCTTGCCTCCTCCCGCAGTTCTCTTGCTTCTTTCTGCACCTCTGTTGCTTCTTTCTGCACTTCTCTTGACTCTTTCTGTACCCTACTTGCCTCATTCTGCACCTCCGTTGGTTCTTTCTGCACCCCTCTTGCCTCTTTCTGCACCCCTCTTTCTTCTTTCTGCACCTCTCTTTCCTCTTTCTGAAGTTCTCTTGGCTATTTCTGCACCTCTATTGCTACTTTCTGCACTTCTGTTGCCTCTTTCTGCACCCCTCTTGCCTCTTTCTGCACCTCTGTTGGCTCTTTCTGCAATACTCTTGCTTCTTTCTGCACTTCTCTTGCAAATTTCTACACCCCTTTTGCCTCTCTCTGCACCCCTCTTGTCTCTTTTTGCACCCCTCTTGCCTCTTTCTGTACCTCTCTTGCCTCTGTCTGCACCCCTGTTCTCTCTTTCTGTACCTGTTTTGCCTGTTTCTGCACCTCTCTTGCCTCCTCCTGCAGTTCTCTTGCTTCTTTCTGCACCTCTGTTGCTTCTTTCTGCACTTCTCTTGCCTCTTTCTGCACCCTTCTTGCCTCTTTCTGCACCTCCGTTGGTTCTTTCTGCACTTTTCTTGCTTTTTTCGCATCTCTCTTGCTTCTTTCTGCACCCCTCTTGCCTCTTTCTGCACCCCTCTTTCCTCTTTCTGCACCTCTCTTGCCTGTTTCTGCAACTCTCTTGCCTCTTTCTGCAGTTCTCTTGCCTCCGTCTGCACCTCTGTTGCTTCTTTCTGCACTTCTCTTGCCTCTTTCTGCACCCCTCTTACCTGTTCCTGCACCTCACTTGCCTCTTTCTGCACCTCTTTTGCCTCTTTCTGCACTTCTCTTGCCGTTTTCTGCACTTCTTTCCCTCTTTCTGCACCCCTCTTGCCTGTTTCAGCTCCTCACTAGCCTCTTTCTGCACCTCTCTTGCCTCTTTCTACACTTCTCTTGCTTTTTTCTGCACCTCTCTTGTTTCTTTCTGCAACTCTGTGGTCTCTTTCAGCACTTCTCTTGCCTCTTTCTGCACTTCACTTGCCTGTTTCTGCACCTGTCTTGCCTCTTACTGCACCACTGTTGCCTCTTTCTGCACCTCACTTGCTTCTTTCTGCACCCCTGTTGCCTCTTTCTGCACCCCTCTTCCCTCTTTCTGTACCTCTCTTGCCTCTTTCTGCACCCCTGTTCCATCTTTCTGCACCTCTCCTGACTGTTTCTGCACCTCTGATACCTCTTTCTGCACTTCCCTTGCTTCTTTCTGCACCTCTATTGCTTCTGTCTGCACTTCTCTTGCCTCTTTCTGGACCCCATTCCCTCGTTCTGTACATCTGTTGCTTCTTTCAGCACTTCTGTTGCTTCTGTCTGCACTTCTCTTGCCTCTTTCTGCACCCTATTCCCTCGTTCTGTACATCTGTTGCTTCTTTCAGCACTTCTGTTGCTTCTTTCTGCACCTCTCTTGCTTCTTTCTGCATCCCTCTTGCCTCTTTCTGCACCATTCTTCCCTCTTTGTGCACCTCTCTTGCCCTTTTCCTGTACCTCTCTTGCCTGTTTCTGCAACTCTCTTGCCTCTTTCTGCAGTTCTCTTGCCTCCTTCTGCACCTCTGTTGCTTCTTTCTGCACTTCTCTTGCCTCTTTCTGCACCCCTCCTGCCTGTTTCTGTACCTCACTTGCCCCTTTCTGCATCTCTCGTCCCTCTTTCTGCACTTCTCTAGCCTCTTTCTGCACCTCTCTTGCCTCTTTCTACACTTCTCTTGCTTTTTTCTGCACCTCTCTTGTTTCTTTCTGCAACTCTGTGGTCTCTTTCAGCACTTCTCTTGCCTCTTTCTGCACTTCACTTGCCTGTTTCTGCACCTGTCTTGCCTCTTACTGCACCACTGTTGCCTCTTTCTGCACCTCACTTGCTTCTTTCTGCACCCCTGTTGCCTCTTTCTGCACCCCTCTTCCCTCTTTCTGTACCTCTCTTGCCTCTTTCTGCACCCCTGTTCCATCTTTCTGCACCTCTCCTGACTGTTTCTGCACCTCTGATACCTCTTTCTGCACTTCCCTTGCTTCTTTCTGCACCTCTATTGCTTCTGTCTGCACTTCTCTTGCCTCTTTCTGGACCCCATTCCCTCGTTCTGTACATCTGTTGCTTCTTTCAGCACTTCTGTTGCTTCTGTCTGCACTTCTCTTGCCTCTTTCTGCACCCTATTCCCTCGTTCTGTACATCTGTTGCTTCTTTCAGCACTTCTGTTGCTTCTTTCTGCACCTCTCTTGCTTCTTTCTGCATCCCTCTTGCCTCTTTCTGCACCATTCTTCCCTCTTTGTGCACCTCTCTTGCCCTTTTCCTGTACCTCTCTTGCCTGTTTCTGCAACTCTCTTGCCTCTTTCTGCAGTTCTCTTGCCTCCTTCTGCACCTCTGTTGCTTCTTTCTGCACTTCTCTTGCCTCTTTCTGCACCCCTCCTGCCTGTTTCTGTACCTCACTTGCCCCTTTCTGCATCTCTCGTCCCTCTTTCTGCACTTCTCTTGCCTCTTTCTGCACCTCACTTGCCTCTTCCTGCACTTCAGTTGCTTTTTTCTGCACATCTCTGCTTTTTTTCTGCAACTCTCTTGTCTCTTTCATCACTTCTCTCGCTTCTTTCCATACCACTGTTTCTTCTTTCAGCACTTCTCTTGCCTGTTTCTACACCTGTCTTGCCTCCTTCTACACCACTGTTGCCTTTTTCTGTACCTCACTTACTTCTTTCTGCACCCCTGTTGCCTCTTTCTGCACCCCTCTCCCCTCTTTCTGTACCTCTCTTGCCTCTTTCTGCACCCCTGTTCTCTATTTCTGCACCTGTTTTGCCTGTTTCTGCATCTCTCCTGCCTGTTTCTGCGCCTCTGTTGCCTCTTTCTGTACTTTTCTTGCCTCTTTCTGCACCTCTGTTGCTTCTGTCTGCACTTCTATTGCCTCTTTCTGTACCCCTCTACCCTCTTTCTGCACCTCTGTTCCTTCTTTCAGCACTTCTCTTGCTTCTTTCTGTACCTCTTTTGCTTCTTTCTGCATCCCTCTTGCCTCTTTCTGCACCCATCTTTCCCCTTTGTTCACCTTTCTTGACTCTTTCTTTACTCCTCTTGCCTCTTTCTGTACCCCTCTTTGTTCTTTCTGCACCTCTTGCCTATTTCTGCAACTCTCTTGCCTCTTTCTGCAGTTCTCTTGCCTTCTTCTGCACCTCTGTTGCTTCTGTCTGCACTTCTATTGCCTCTTTCTGTACCCCTCTACCCTCTTTCTGCACCTCTGTTCCTTCTTTCAGCACTTCTCTTGCTTCTTTCTGCACCTCTCTTGCCTCTTTCTGCACCCCTCTTGCCTGTTTCTGCACCTCAGTTGCCTCTTTCTGTACCTCTCTTGCCTCTTTCTGCACTTCTCTTGCCTCTTTCTGCACCTCACTTGCCTCTTTCTGCACTTCTCTTGCTTTTTTCTGCACCTCTCTTGTTTCTTTCTGCAACTCTCCTGTCTCTTTAATCACTTATATTGCTTCTTTCTACCCCTCTGTTGCTTCTTTCAGCACTTCTCTTGCCTCTTTCTGCTTTTTTGTTGCCTGTTTCTGCACCTGTCTTGCCTCTTTCTGTACCACTGTTGCCTTTTTCTGCCCCTCACTTGCTTCTTTCTGCACCCCTGGTGCCCATTTCTGTACCCCTCTTCCCTCTTTCTGTATCTCTTGCCTCTTTCTGCACCCCTGTTCCCTCTTTCTGTACCTCTCCTGACTGTTTCTACACCTATATTGCCTCTTTCTTCACTTCTTTTGCCTCTTTCTGCACCTTTGTTGCTTCTTTCTGCACTTCTCTTGCCTCTTTCTGCACCCTCCTCCCTCTTTCTGCACCTCTGTTGCTTCTTTCTGCACTTCTCTTGCTTCTTTCTGCACCTCACTTGCTTCTTTCTGCATCCCTCGTTGCTCTTTCTGCACTTCTCTTGCCTCTTTCTGCAACTCACTTGCCTCTTTCTGCACTTCTCTTGCTTTTTTCTGCACCTTTCTTGTTTCTTTCTGCAACTCTCCTGTCTCTTTCATCACTTATCTTGCTTCTTTCTACCCCTCTGTTGCTTCTTTCAGCACTTTTCTTGCTTCTTTCTGCACCTCTTTTGCTTCTTTCTGCACCCCTCTTGCCTCTTTCTGCACCCATCTTACCCCTTTGCTCACCTCTCTTGCCTCTTTCTGTATTCCTCTTGCCTCTTTCTGCACCCCTCTTTGTTCTTTCTGCACCTCTTGCCTGTTTCTGCAACTCTCTTGCCTCTTTCTGCAGTTCTTTTGCCTTCTTCTGCACCTCTGTTGCTTCCGTCTGCACTTCTATTGCCTCTTTCTATACCCCTCTACCCTCTTTCTGCACCTCTGTTCCTTCTTTCAGCACTTCTCTTGCTTCTTTCTTCACCTCTCTTGCCTCTGTCTGCACCCCTCTTGCCTGTTTATGCACCTCAGTTGCCTCTTTCTGTACCTCTCTTGCCTCTTTCTGCACTTCTCTTGCCTCTTTCTGCACCTCACTTGCCTCTTTCTGCACTTCTCTTGCTTTTTTCTGCACCTCTCTTGTTTCTTTCTGCAACTCTCCTGTCTCTTTAATCACTTATCTTGCTTCTTTCTACCCCTCTGTTGCTTCTTTCAGCACTTCTCTTGCCTCTTTCTGCACTTCTTTTGCCTGTTTCTGCACCTGTCTTACCTCTTTCTGTACCACTGTTGCCTTTTTCTGCCCCTCACTTACTTCTTTCTGCACCCCTGGTGCCCCTTTCTGCACCCCTCTTCCCTCTTTCTGTATCTCTCTTGCCTCTTTCTGCACCCCTGTTCCCTCTTTCTGTACCTCTCCTGACTGTTTTTACACCTATATTGCCTCTTTCTTCACTTCTTTTGCCTCTTTCTGCACCTCTGTTGCTTCTTTCTGCACTTCTCTTGCCTCTTTCTGCACCCCTCCTCCCTCTTTCTGCACCTCTGTTGCTTCTTTCTGCACTTCTGTTGCTTCTTTCTGCACCTCACTTGCTTCTTTCTGCACCCCTCTTTGCTCTTTCTGCACTTCTCTTGCCTCTTTCTGCAACTCACTTGCCTCTTTCTGCACTTCTCTTGCTTTTTTCTGCACCTCTCTTGTTTCTTTCTGCAACTCTCCTGTCTCTTTCATCCCTTATCTTGCTTCTTTCTACCCCTCTGTTGCTTCTTTCAGCACTTCTCTTGCCTCTTTCTGCACTTCTCTTGCCTGTTTCTGCACCTGTCTTGCCTCTTTCTACACCACTGTTGCCTTTTTCTGTACCTCACTTACTTCTTTCTGCACCCCTCTTGCCTCTTTTTGAACCCCTCTTCCCTCTTTCTGTACCTCTCTTGCCTCTTTCTGCACCCCTGTTCTCTATTTCTGCACCTGGTTTACCTGTTTCTGCACCTCTCCTGCCTGTTTCTGCACCTCTGTTGTCTCTTTCTGCACTTTTCTTGCCTCTTTCTGCACCTCTGTTGCTTCTGTCTGCACTTCTATTGCCTCTTTCTGTATCCCTCTACCCTCTTTCTGCACCTCTGTTGCTTCTGTCTGCACTTCTATTGCCTCTTTCTGTACCCCTCTACCCTCTTTCTGCACCTCTGTTCCTTCTTTCAGCACTTCTCTTGCTTCTTTCTGCACCTCTTTTGCTTCCTTCTGCACCCCTCTTGCCTCTTTCTGCACCCATCTTCCCCCTTTGTACACCTCTCTTGCCTCTTTCTGTACTCCTCTTGCCTCTTTCTGCGCCCCTCTTTCTTCGTTCTGCACCTCTTGCCTGTTTCTGCAATTCTCTTGCCTCTTTCTGCAGTTCTCTTACCTTCTTCTGCACCTCTGTTGCTTCTTTCTGCAATACTCTTGCCTCTTTCTGCACCCCTCTTGCCTGTTTATGCACCTCAGTTGCCTCTTTCTGTACCTCTCTTGCCTCTTTCTGCACTTCTCTTGCCTCTTTCTGCACCTCACTTGCCTCTTTCTGCACTTCTCTTGCTTTTTTCTGCACCTCTCTTGTTTCTTTCTGCAACTCTCCTGTCTCTTTCATCACTTATCTTGCTTCTTTCTACCCCTCTTTTGCTTCTTTCAGCACTTCTCTTGCCTGTTTCTGCACCTGTCTTGCCTCTTTCTACACCACTGTTGCCTTTTTCTGTTCCTCACTTACTTCTTTTTGCACCCCTCTTGCCTCTTTTTGCACCCACTTCCCTCTTTCTGTACCTCTCTTGCCTCTTTCTGCACCCCTGTTCTCTATTTCTGCACCTGTTTTGCCTGTTTCTGCACCTCCCTTGCCTGTTTCTGCACCTCTGTTACCTCTTTCTGCACTTTTTTTGCCTCTTTCTGCACCTCTGTTGCTTCTGTCTGCACTTCTATTGCCTCTTTCTGTACCCCTCTACCCTCTTTCTGCACCTCTGTTCCTTCTTTCAGCACTTCTCTTGCTTCTTTCTGCACCTCTTTTGCTTCTTTCTGCACCCTTCTTGCCTCTTTCTGCACCCATCTTCCCCCTTTGTGCACCTCTCTTGCCTCTTTCTGACTCCTCTTGCCTCTTTCTGTGTCCCTCTTTCTTCTTTCTGCACCTCTTTCCTCTTTCTGCAGTTCTCTTGCCTCCTTCTGCACCTCTGTTGCTTCTTTCTGCACTTCTCTTGCCTCTTTCTGCACCCCACTTTCCTGTTTATGCACCTGTTGCCTCTTTCTGTACCTCTCTTGCCTCTTTCTGCACTTCTCTTGCCTCTTTCTGCACCTCACTTTCCTCTTTCTGCACCTCTCTTGTTTCTTTCTGCAACTCTCCTGTCTCTTTAATCACTTATCCTGCTTCTTTCTACCCCTCTGTTGCTTCTTTCAGCACTTCTCTTGCCTCTTTCTGCACTTCTTTTGCCTGTTTCTGCACCTGTCTTGCCTCTTTCTGTACCACTGTTGCCTTTTTCTGCCCCTCACTTGCTTCTTTCTGCACTTCTCTTGCCTCTTTCTGCACCCCACTTTCCTGTTTATGCACCTGTTGCCTCTTTCTGTACCTCTCTTGCCTCTTTCTGCACTTCTCTTGCCTCTTTCTGCACCTCACTTTCCTCTTTCTGCACCTCTCTTGTTTCTTTCTGCAACTCTCCTGTCTCTTTAATCACTTATCCTGCTTCTTTCTACCCCTCTGTTGCTTCTTTCAGCACTTCTCTTGCCTCTTTCTGCACTTCTTTTGCCCCTTTCTGCACCCCTCTTCCCTCTTTCTGTACCTCTCTTGCCTCTTTCTGCACCCCTGTTCCCTCTATTTGCACCTCTCCTGACTGTTTCTGCACCTCTGTTGGTTCTTTCTGCACTACTCTTGCCTCTTTCTGCACCCCTCTTCCTTCTTTCTGCACCTCTGTTGCTTCTTTCTGCACTTCTCTTGCTTCTTTCTGCACCTCACTTGCTTCTTTCTGCACCCCTCTTTGCTCTTTCTGCACCTCTGTTGCCTCTGTCTGCAGCCCTGTTCTCTCTTTCTGCACCTCTTTTGCCTGTTTCTGCAACTCTCTTGCCTCTTTCTGCAGTTCTCTTGCCTCTTTCTGCACCTGTTTTTTCTTTTTGCACTTCTCTTGCCCCTTTCTGCACCCCTCTTGCCTCTTTCTGCACCTCTGTTGGTTCTTTCTGCACTTCTCTTGCTTTTTTCTGCATCTCGCTTTCTTCTTTTTGTGCCCCTCTTACTTCTTTCTGCACCCTTCTTCCCTCTTTGTGCACTTCTCTTGCCTCTTTCTGCACCTCTCCTTCCTCTTTCTTCACCTCTCCTGCCTGTTTCTGCACCTCTGTTGCCTCTTTCTGCACTTCTCTTGCCTCTTTCTGCACACCTGTTGCTTCTTTCTGCACTTCTCTTGCCTCTTTCTGCACCCCTCTTACTGCACGTCTGTTGCTTCTTTCTACACTTCTCTAGCTTCTACATTTTTGTACACAAATTTACAGAGTATGCTGTTTGAAACACAGGTATTCAAGTATTTGTATGTTTATTTTTATGTAACATGGCACTAGGTACATGCAGAGATACACGCATGCATACCTTCACCAACTTGGTCAGACTTACAACAGTGATATGGTTAGGATTGCTGTTTTACATTTGGTAGGCCTAACATTGTGAGCAGTCGATGAATAGTGAACCTTCAAGAGAAAAGCGAGGTTTAAGACATCTTGGGAGAAGGATTAGTGATTAGGCTACTTTGTATGAGTCTGTGGAAAGGTACAGTTGAAGTAGGCCTCCTTCTCCACCTCTGTTGTTTTTTTCTGCACCCCTCTTGCTTCTTTCTGCACTTCTCTTGCTTCTTTATGCGCCTTTCTTCCTCTTTCTGTACATGTCCTACCTATGTAGGCATAGTTAGAAATTAGCATTTAAAAAACCTTAGAAATTTACTGAAAAAACCATAGGTTTCAGGGACGTTATAGTTAGTATTAGCATTTTAAAAAATCCTTAGAAATTCACTAAAAAAAACCACAGGTTTCAGGGACATTATAGTTAGGAATTAGCATTTAAAAATCCTTAGATATTCACTGAAAAAAACACTGGTTTCAGGGACATCATAGTTAGGCTGACATTTCACTCGTACAAAAGCAGAGAAATTCAGCCGTTATAGTTAGCTGAGCAAACTATAACTCGAGCCCCCGCAATGCACTGCTGATGACGTCACATATTACATCACTCATGACATGCTCAGTGACATCACTCATGACATCACTAATGACATCTCAAATGACATCACTGATGACATCATCCACTTAATATCTGATGCACCTCCTCACACCCTAATATAACGTTTTATAACCCACTCTAAAATACAGACTACTATTCTCAAAACCATGAACACACCAATACCAGTTAGTATATACACACTCACTGATTCATAGGTCTATACACTCATCCACTCACTCACCCATACAGTCACTCATTCACACAGTAACTCATCAATACAGCCACTGATATATACACTGATATACCCATACAGACACTCACACACCGCCACTCACACTTAGAGTTATTCACGCACCTAGCCAGTCACCCAAAGAATCAATCACACTGCCATTTACTTACCTATACAGTTATACACACCACTTCACTTATTCAAACAGATACTAACACATACTTACTCTCTTATACAATCACTGACACAAGCACACACTCATCCATACAGCCACTCTCACAATCACTCACTCTCACAAATAGTCACTTAAATACTCTAACACTCACATATACTGCCTTTCACATATGTATACCACTGAGACATCCATTCACTCATCAACACAGCCATACGCATACTCACTCACCCATACAGCCCCTCGCAGACACACTCATGAACCCATACACCCAGTGAATCACCCACTCACACATCCATGCAGAGAGTCACGCACCTCCCACCCACCCACACAGACACTCAGGCACCCATACAGGTACTCAGACAACCAACCATTAACCCATATAGAACTCATGTAACAACACACCAACCCCTGCAGCCACTTACACACCAACTGACAGACTGATACAGACATTCACACAGATTAGTCATTCACACATGCATTCACTAAGACACGTTTAATCACTCAGTTATACAGTCACTCACGCACCCACTAAATCATCCATATAGACAGTCATACACACACTCATTCTTTGCATACACCTTGGCGTATATATATAACATTCTTAAACATTTTAGAAGCACTCACACTCACAGGATGATGTCATCAGTGTTGTCATCAGTGATGGCATTTGAGATGTCATGAGTGATGTCACTGACCATGTCATGAGTGATGTAATATGTGACATCATCAGCAGTGTATTGCGGGGGCGCGAGTTATAGTTAGCTCAGCTAACTATTACAGCCAAATTTCTCTGCTTTTGTATGAGTGAAATGTCAGCCTAACTATAACGTCACGGAAACCAGTGGTTTTCCAGTGAATATATATATATATATATTTTTTTTTTTATTCCAACAACGCCCGAAAGCTTGGGGGCGCACTCGATGACAGAGGTAAATCCTCTTTTTCGAAGGGAGAGATTTGTTCTACATGGGACCACAAGTCCCAGCATGCTGAAAATGAGACATGCAAGGGGCGGGGCCCACTGGGGGCCGTATATAATGGAACAGCATGCAAGAACTTCCTGCGAAATCAACATGAAAAGTGACCTTCGAAAAAGAGGATTTACCTTGAAACGCGTCAGGTCCAGAAATGTACAGGAGAAACGATGCAAGTTCCCTGCATTAAAACTGTGTTAACATCAGATGGTTCCTCTGCCGTCGAGTGCGCCCCCAAGCTTTCGGGCGTTGTTGGAATAAAAAATGATGTGCATGGCTGCCCTGCCGTGGGGGGAAGCACCATCCAAGTAATCAAGGAGGCTGCGTGGTTGGAACTAATCCAGCCTTGGATGCGGCATTGCAGAGGAGGTAATTGAACTTGACTGTGATCCTGGAGCCCACTGTGGGCGTAACAACATTTTTAAATTTTGTTTTTTTACGCAGGCCTTACTCAAGGGAGAGATTTGTTCTACATGAGACCACAAGTCCCAGCATGCTGAAAATGAGACACACAAGGTGCGGGGCCCACTGGGGGCCATATATATTGAAACAGCATGCAAGAACTTCCTGCGAAATCAACATGAAAAGTGACCTTTGAAAAAGAGGATTTACCTTGAAATGCGTCAGGTCCAGAAATGTGCAGGAGAAACAATGCAAGTTCCCTGCGTTAAAACTGTGTTAAAATTGGATGGTTCCTCTGCCGTCGAGTGCGCCCCCAAGCTTTCGGGCGTTGTTGGAATAAAAAAAAAATATATATATATATGTTCTCGTTCTGGAGCTACGCGCCTAGCTTGCATCAGTGTGGTTTGATGTTTAGAAGACATAGCGCGTCGCCCCCCCAGTTGGTTTTAGACACTCACTTGAGTTTGAGACCGTATGGGGAGAGAAGAAGCAGCTGCGTGCTGCTTTAAGGTGGCTCAAAATGGAGATGACATCCCTGCACCCTGCCGTGACTGCCGGAGGATGATTGCAACACGCAGCCAGCAATGGGACACCACTGGGTGTATGAAAAAGCAGATCACTGTATCTGCAATCGCAGCGTGGGACATGAAAACCCGAGATGGATCACAGCAGGAGTGGCGGAGTCAAAGGCTGAGAGAGGCGGGGCCAGGAGTTGTCTGCTCCAATGAGGGAAGATCTACCTACCTTTAAAATACGAGCCCCCAGGCAGAACATTATCAAAGTGAAGCGGGCACTGAGGAAAGCTGCAAGGCTGAAACGCGTCTGCCCAGCGTTTCACCATAACAACAGGACTTTTACTGGGAACCCTTTGCATTAAACCCTTTTTTGCCACTGAGCATGTGTCGGTCCCATTTTTTCGGAAGTGGGATTGGACTGGATATTGTATCGGTAGCAAGCACCGATTTGCCGACACGCCTTCTCGTTCTGGAGCTACACGCCTAGCTTGCATCAGTGTGGTTTGATGTTTAGAAGACATAGCGCGTCGCCCCCCCCAGTTGGTTTTAGACACTCACTTGAGTTTGAGACCGTATGGGGAGAGAAGAAGCAGCTGCATGCTGCTTTAAGGTGGCTCAAAATGGAGATGACATCCCTGCACCCTGCCGTGACTGCCGGAGGATGATTGCAACACGCAGCCAGCAATGGGACACCACTGGGTGTATGAAAAAGCAGATCACTGTATCTGCAATCGCAGCGTGGGACATGAAAACCCGAGATGGATCACAGCAGGAGTGGCGGAGTCAAAGGCTGAGAGAGGCGGGGCCAGGAGTTGTCTGCTCCAATGAGGGAAGATCTACCTACCTTTAAAATACGAGCCCCCAGGCAGAACATTATCAAAGTGAAGCGGGCACTGAGGAAAGCCGCAAGGCTGAAACGCGTCTGCCCAGCATTTCACCATAACAACAGGACTTTTTACTGGGAACCCTTTGCATTAAACCCTTTTTTGCCACTGAGCATGTGTCGGACCCATTTTTTCGGAAGTGGGATTGGACTGGATATATATATATATATATATATATATATATATATATATATATATTCACTGAAAAACCGTAGGTTTCAGGCACGTTATAGTTACAAATTAGCATTTAAAAAACCTTTGAAATTCACTGAAAAAACCATAGGTTTTAGGGACAGTTATAGTTACAAATTAGCATTTAAAAAACCTTTGAAATTCACTGAAAAAACCATAGGTTTCAGATATGTTATAGTTACAAATTAGCATTTAAAAAACCTTTGAAATTCACTAATAAAACCATAGGTTTTAGGGACAGTTATAGTTAGTTGGACATTTCACTCGTACAAAACCCGTGAAATTCCCCCGTTATAGTTAGTTCAGCTAACTATAACTCGCGCCCCGCAATGCACTGCTGATGATGTCACATATTACATCACTCATGACATGGTCAGTGACATCACTGATGACATCACTGATGACATCTCAAATGACATCACTGATGACATCATCCAGTGACTGTGTGTTTCTGTAAAGTTTAAATATTTTTAATATATATAGGAAAAGACGTATTGAAGAATGAGTGGGTGTGTAAGTGTCTGTATGGATGATTTAGTAGGTGCGTGACTGACTCTATAAGTGAGTGATTTAACGTATCTTACTGAATGCATGGGTTAGTGACTAAACTGGGTGAATGTCTGTATCCGTCTGTCTGTTGCTGTGTAAGTGGCTGCATGGGTTTGTGAATAGCTACATGAGTGTCTATATGAGTTATTGATTGGTTGTCTGAGTATCTGTATGGGTGCCTGAGTGTTTGTGTGGGTGGGGTGTGTGCGACTCTGTGCATAGATGTGTGAGTGGGTGATTCACTGGGTGGATGGTTTCAAGAGTGCATCTGTGATAGACTGTATGGGTGGGTAAGTGTGTGTAAGAGTGTGTTAGTGAGTGAATGTATGTCCCAGTGGTACATGTGTGAGTAACTACATACGTGAAAGCCAGTATATATGTGGGTTGGAGTATATAAATAGCTATAAGCGAGAGTGAGTGATTATGATAGTGGCTGTATGGATGAGTGTGTGCTTGTATCAGTGATTGTATAAGAGCGTAACAATGTGCTAGTATTTGTATGATTAAGTGAGCTGGTGTGTGTATAACTGTATAGGTGAGTAAATGACAGTGTGTTTAATTATTTGCATGACTGACTAGGTGTGTGAGTACCTCTTTGGATGAGTGGCGGTGTTTGAGTGTCTATATAGGAGTAAGAGTGCATATGATAGTCCTGTACTGAGTGACCATAAGTATGAGTGACTGTACGGGTGAGTGAGTGGATGTGTGTGTGTAGACCTAAGAATCAGTGAGTGGGTATGTAGTTATTGGTGTTGGAGTGTCTATAGTTTTGCGAATGGCAGACTGTAATTTAGATTGGGTGTATCAAAGGTTATATTAGGGTGTGAGGAGCTGCGTCAGATTATCACGTGGATGATGTCATCAGTGATGTCATTTGAGATGTCATCAGTGATGTCATCAGTGATGTCACTGACCATGTCATGAGTGATGTAATATGTGATGTCATCAGCAGTGCATTGCGGGGCGCGAGTTATAGTTAGCTGAACTAACTATAACGGGGAATTTCACGGGTTTTGTACGAGTGAAATGTCCAACTAACTATAACTGTCCCTAAAACCTATGGTTTTTTCAGTGAATTTCAAAGGTTTTTTAAATGCTAATTTGTAACTATAACATATCTGAAACCTATGGTTTTTTCAGTGAATTTCAAAGGTTTTTTAAATGCTAATTTGTAACTATAACTGTCCCTAAAACCTATGGTTTTTTCAGTGAATTTCAAAGGTTTTTTAAATGCTAATTTGTAACTATAACGTGCCTGAAACCTACGGTTTTTTCAGTGAATTTCAAAGGTTTTTTAAATGTATTAATTTTTATATTATTTTTTTCATACTGATTTACATTTTTAGAAACAATTTCTTTTACATATTTTATTTTTTAAATTATATTGTAATTACATTATACATTACATTACAAAAATACTTTCTCAGAATGAATTACTTTAGTTTAAATACTTAGCACATAGGCAATAGACTTTTAAGTACAGTAGTTACAGTTGTTGCAATGGGCAACACATTTTCAAACACAATGCAACATTCAGCTCAATGTGAATTTCTAGTTAAATGCAATTAGTTACTTTATGGATTACTTTTCTAACCACAGGACTGGATCCTAGAATCAGTCCTGGGACATCTCCTGTAAACAGTTGAGTAAAAGCGTTTTGGTTACAGTCGTGATTTTTAAGGAATATTATTGTATTTTAAAAGTTGACACTTAGAAACTTTTCCTCATAGAATCACCAATGTTATCCTATGGAAGGAAATTCTCTTAGCAGGTAAAAACTGTTATCGTTACTTTTTCTTACTCAGTGTTGGATCCTGGATCCAGCACTGGTGCATCTCCTGTAAACAGTTGAAAAAATGCGTTTAAGTCATACAGGCGATTTTTAAGGAATATTTGTAGTTTGTGAAAATCGACACTTTGAAACTTTTCTGCTGAAAACCAGACAATGGATTCCTATGGAAGAAAAGATAAGTTACTGGTAAGTACGGTTAAAATTACTTTTCAGGGTCAGTGCTGGGCTAAAAGATGCAGCACTGGGTTCTCTCCTGATAACAGGTGAGTAAATCGGAATTCGTATTTCTGCTGATTTTAGAGGAATATTTGTATGTTTCAAAAATCAACACTTAGAAACTTTTTCAGCAAAAAGCAGGCAATGATATCCTATGGAAGGAAATTCAAGTTACTGGTAAGTACGGTTAAAATTACTTTTGAGGATCAGTACTGTGCTGAAAGATGCAGCACTGAGGTCTCTCCTGACAACAGGTGAGTAAATCGGAATTCGTATTTCGGCTGATTTTAGAGGAATATTTTAAAGTTTCAAAACTCCACACTTAGAAGAATTTCCAAGTGAAACCAGTCAATGTTAGCCTATGGAAGGAAATTCAAGTTACTGGTAAGTACGGTTAAAATTACTTTTCAGGACAAGTACTGCGCTGAAAGATACAGCACTGAGGTCTCTCCTTATAACAGGTGAGTAAATCGGAATTCGTATTTCGGCTGATTTTAGAGGAATAGTTGTATGTTTCAAAAATCAACACTTAGAAACGTTTTCAGCAAAAAGCAGGCAATGATATCCTATTGAAGGAAATTCAAGTTACCGGTAAGTACGGTTAAAATTACTTTTCAGGATCAGTACTGGGCTGAAAGATGCAGCACTGAGGTCTCTCCTGATAACAGGTGAGTAAATCGGAATTCGTATTTCGGCTGATTTTAGAGGAATATTTGTATGTTTCAAAAATCGACACTTAGAAACTTTTTCAGCAAAAAGCAGGCAATGATATCCTATGGAAGAAAATATAAGTTACTGGTAAGTACGGTTAAAATTACTTTTCAGGGTCAGTGCTGAGCTAAAAGATGCAGCACTGGGTTCTCTCCTGATAACAGGTGAGTAAATTGGAATTCGTACTTTGGTTGATTTTAGAGGAATATTATAAAGTTCCAAAACTCCACACTTAGAAGAATTTCCAAGTGAAACCAGTCAATGTTAGCCTATGAAGGAAATTCAAGTTACCGGTAAGTACGGTTAAAATTACTTTTCAGGACCAGTACTGGGCTGAAAGATGCAGCACTGAGGTCTCTCCTGATAACAGGTGAGTAAATCAGAATTCGGATTTCGGCTGATTTTAGAGGAATATTTGTATGTTTCAAAAATCAACACTTAGAAACTTTTTCAGCAAAAAGCAGGCAATGATATCCTATGGAAGGAAATTCAAGTTACTGGTAAGTACGGTTAAAATTACTTTTGAGGATCAGTACTGGGCTGAAAGATACAGCACTGAGGTCTCTCCTGATAACAGGTGAGTAAATCGGAATTCGTATTTCGGCTGATTTTAGAGGAATATTTTAAAGTTCCAAAACTCCACACTTAGAAGAATTTCCAAGTGAAACCAGTCAATGTTAGCCTATGAAGGAAATTCAAGTTACCGGTAAGTACGGTTAAAATTACTTTTCAGGACCAGTACTGGGCTGAAAGATGCAGCACTGAGGTCTCTCCTGATAACAGGTGAGTAAATCGGAATTCGTAGTAAGGCAGATTTTAGAGGAATATTTGCACAATGGTGAAGGGAGGGGCGGGGCCTGAGGTGACATCTGTGCAAACGCGCCCCGTGGCGCGTTTTAAGTTGGGGGATTAAGTCCCTTGAATCATGAGGTTCCCTAGGGGCCAACTAGCCCACCATGAACCTCCAGTATGCGCTAGGGGCTGCGTTGCAGAGACGTGTAGAGAGGCCACACCCTTTTACACCTCTCTGCAACGCAGCTCTGTGGCGCTTTCTGGATGTACCTGTTGGGCTAGTTGGCCCCCAGGGACCCTCAGGATTGAAGGGGATTTAATCCCCATCTTAAAACGCGCCACGGGGCCTGTTTGCACACGTCACATGAAGCCCCGCCCCTCCCTTCACCACTGTGCAAACGCGCCCTGTGGCGCGTTTTAAGTTGGGGGATTAAGTCCCTTGAATCCTGAGGGTCCCTGGAGTCCAACTAGCCCACCATATACCTCCAAAAGCGCCACAGAGCTGCGTTGCAGAGAGGTGTAAAAGGGGCGTGGCCTATGTACACGTCTCTGCAAGGCAGCCCCTGGCGCATACTGGAGGTTCCTGGTGGGCTAGTTGGTCCCCAGGGACCCCCAGTATTCAAGGGGAATTCGTTCCCCTCTGCAAACGCGCCAGGGGCGCGTTTGCAGAGTACTGCAGGGAGGGGGCGGGGCCTCCGGCACGATGCCGGTCGTTTTTTTTTTTTGTTTTTGTTTTTTTAATGGGAGGGGGCTGCGTGGCCCCCTTCCCTTGCCCACTTTGGCCCCGGGGACCCCATCCCCCGGGGCCTGAGCATTTTTATTTTTTTTAAATTTTAAAAAAAACGGGAAGGGGCCGCATGGCCCCCTTCCCTGGGCCTGTATTGGCCCCGGGGACCCCATCCCCGGGGCATGGCCTCGATTTTTTATTTTTTTCTTTGGAGGGGCTGCGTGGCCCCCTCCTCAAGCCATTTAAGGCCCCGGGACCCCATCCCCGGGGCCGGCCTTTCCTTTATTTTTTTTTTTTTATTTGAACTTTGGGAGGGGGCCGCGTGGCCCCCTCCCGGGCCACTTATGGCCCCGGGACCCCATCCCCGGGGCCTGGCCTCACGTTGGAGACTGTGGGGGTCCCCAATCCCCACAGTCCCAGCCGGCTCCCCGCCTCCTGCGGAAGCCGGCATTGCTTTTCACATGGGGAGCAGCTAACATGCTGCTCCCCATGTGGAAAGCAATTGGTTTGCATTTTGAAAGAGAGAGCAGGTTTCCTGTCTCTCTTTCAAAATGCAAACCAAGTTTGCTATGACAGGACGGGAGCCGCGAGGCTCCCGTCCTGTCATAGCAAACAGCAGTGTCCCGGGGTAGGTACCCCGGGACACTGCAGGAGCTGGCCCTGGGGGTGGTGGTCCCCAGGGCCATCAAGGGCTCCAGGAGGGGGCTGCGCGGCCCCCTCCCATTCAGTGCACAGCCCCGGGAGGTGGTGGTCCTCGGGGCTTGGGGTCCATAACGGACCCCCATATTTAAATGTTTAGTGCCCCGGGAGGTGGCGGTCCCGGGGCGTGTGGGGGCTGGAGCCCCCACACAGGTTTAAAATATTTAAAAAGAAGCCCCGGGAGGTGGCGGTCCTCGGGGCTGCGGGAGGGCTCAGAGCCCTCCCGCCATCATTTTAAATAAAGCCCCGGGGGTGGCGGTCCTCGGGGCTTGGGGGCCTTAGAGGCCCCCCTACATAAATTAAAACCCCCACCATGCCCCCGGGACTTGGGCCACCCGGGGCCAATGCATCGAGCGCGGGAGACCGCGCTCGATTGTCTCATCGGCAGGATCCGCGCTCCCTGAGCGCATCCTGCCGATTTTTTTT
This sequence comes from Calotriton arnoldi, assembly GCA_963921515.1. NCBI lineage: Eukaryota > Metazoa > Chordata > Amphibia > Caudata > Salamandridae > Calotriton > Calotriton arnoldi. The sequence continues at coordinate 1,474,362 of CAWUFW010004677.1, forward strand.
TTAAATTAAAAAGCTAACTATAACTCGCGCCCCCGCAATGCACTGCTGATGACATCACATATTACATCACTCATGACATGGTCAGTGACATCACTGATGACATCCACTGATGACATCTCAAATGACATCACTGATGACATCATCCAGTGACTGTGTGTTTCTATAAAGTTTAAATATGTTTAATATATATGCCAAGGTGTATTGAAGAATGAGTGGGTGTATAAGTGTCTGGATGGATGATTTAGTAGGTGCGAGACTGACTCTATAAGTGAGTAATTAAAAGTATCTTACTGAATGCATGGGTTAGTGACTAAACTGTGTGAATGTCTGTATCCGTCTGTCTGTTGGTGTGTAAGAGGCTGCATGGATTTGCGAATAGCTACATGAGTGTCTACATGGGTTATTGATTGGTTGTCTGAGTATCTGTATGGGTGCCTGAGTGTTTGTGTGGGTGGGGTGTGTGTGACTGCGCATAGATGTGTGAGTGGGTGATTCACTGGGTGCATGGTTTGAAGAGTGCATCTGTGATGGACTGTATGGGTGGGTGAGTGTGTGTATGGGTGTGTTAGTGAGTGAATGTATATCTTAGTGGTACATGTGTGAGTAACTAATATGTCAAAGGCAGTATATATGTGTGTTGGAGTATATAAATGGCTATAAGTGAGAGTGTGTGATTGTGAGAGTGGCTGTATGGATGAGTGTGTACTTGTATCAGTGATTGTATAAGAGAGTAAGAATGTGCTAGTATTTGTAAGAGTAAGTGAGTTGGTGTGTATATAACTGTATAGGTGAGTAAATAGCAGTGTGATTAATTATTTGCATGACTGACTAGGTGTGTGAGTACCTCTGTGGATGAGTGGCGGTGTGTGAGTGTCTATGTAGGTGTATAAGTGCATATGAAAGTCCTGTACTGAGTGACCGTAAGTATGAGTGACTGTAGAGGTGAGTGAGTGGATGTGTGTGTAGACCTAAGAATCAGTGAGTGTGTATGTAGTTATTGGTGTTGGAGTGTCTATGGTTTTGACAATGGCAGTCTATAATTTACAGTGGGTGTATCAAAAGTTATATTAGGGTGTGAGAAGATGCATCAAATTATCACATGGATGATGTCATCAGTGATGTCATCAGTGATGTCATTTGAGATGTCATCAGTGATGTCATCAGTGATGTCACTGACCATGTCATGAGTGATGTAATATGTGACGTCATCAGCAGTGCAATGCGAGGCGCGAGTTATAGTTAGCTAAACTAACTATAACGGGGAATTTCATGGGTTTTGTACGAGTGAAATGTCCAACTAACTATAACTGTCCCTAAAACCTATGGTTTTTTCAGTGAATTTCAAAGGTTTTTTAAATGCTAATTTCTAACTATAAAGTGTCTGAAACCTATGGTTTTTTCAGTGAATTTCAAAGGTTTTTTAAATGCTAATTCCTAACTATAACGTGCCTGAAACCTATGGTTTTTTAAGTGAATTTCAAAGGTTTTTTAAATGCTAATTTCTAACTATAACGTGCCTGAAACCTATGTTTTTTAAGTGAATTTCAAAGGTTTTTAAATGCTAGTTTGTAACTATGCCTACAGAGGTAGGACATGTGAAGAAAGAAGAAAAACGCACAGAAAGAAGCAAAAGAAATGCAGAAAGAAGCAACAGAAGTCCACAAAGACAAAGAAAAGTGCAGGAAGAAGCAAAAGATGTGCAGAAAGAACCAACAGAGGAGCAGAAAGAGGCCTTGTTCCAAAATCATCCTGTGCCCACAACTTTTCCCGACGTGTACTGGTGGTAACTGACTCTGACTAACCAGAGCCAGTGCTATGTTAAAACACACTTAGAATAAAGTTAAAGCACCTACATTCACTAGGGAACACTATGCGTAGGGGTACCCCTGTGATTAGCATGACCTCCTCTGTAAGTCCCTAGTACATAATAGGGCAGGGGGATTAAAACTACCTCTTAAAACGCGCTACAGGGCGCGTTTCACAGTGGTGAAGGGAGGGGGGGCCTGAGGTGACATGTGTGCAAACGCATCCCATGGCACGTTTTAAGTTGCGGGATTAAGTCCCCTTGAATCCTGAGTGTCCCTGGGGCTCAACTAGGACCACAGAGCTGAGTTGCAGAGAGGCGTTCCGAGGCCACGCACCTTTTTTCATCTCTCTGCAACGCAACTCTGTTGTGCTTACTGAAGGTACCTGGTGGGCTAGTTGGACTCCAGGGACCCTCAGGATTGAAGGGGACTTAATATCCCAACTTAAAACACGCCACGGGGGCCTGTTTGCACACATGTCACCTCAAGCCCCGCCCCCTCCCTTCACCACTGTGCTAACGCGCCCCGTGGCGCGTTTTAAGTTGGGGGATTAAGTCCCCTTTAATCCTGAGGGTCCCTGGAGTCCAACTAGCCCACCATGTACCTCCAAAATGCGCCACAGAGCTGCGTTGCAGAGAGGTGTAAAAAGGGGCGTGGCCTCTGTACACCTCTCTGCAACGCAGCTCCCTGGCGCATACTGGAGGTTCCTGGTGGGCTAGTTGGCCCCCAGGGACCCCCAGTATTCAAGGGGAATTACTTCCCCTTCTTACAACACGCCAGAGGACGCGTTTGCAGACTGCGGCAGGGAGGGGGCGGGGCCTCCGGCACGATGCCAGTCTTTTTTTTTATTCTTTATTTTTTTTTTGTATGGGAGGGGGGCTGCGTGGCCCCCCTTCCCTTGGCCACTTTTGGCCCCGGGGACCCCATCCCCCGGGGCCTGAGGATTTTATTTAAAAAAAAATACGGGAAGGGGGCCGCGTGGCCCCCTTCCCTGGGCCTCTATTGGCCCCGGGACCCCATCCCCCGGGCATGCCCTCTTTTTAAAAACATAAATATTTGGAGGGGGCTGCGTGGCCCCCTCCTCAGGCCATTTAAGGCCCCGGGACCCCATCCCCGAAGCCGGCCTTTACGTTTTTTTTTAAATTAATTTTGGGAGGGGGCTGCGTGGCCCCTCCCGGGCCACTAATGGCCCCGGGACCCCATCCCCAGGGCCTGGCCACTCGGTGGGGACCGTGGGGGTCCCCTAATCCTCGCACGGTCCCGCCGGCTCCCGCGTCCTGCGGGAGCCGGCATTGCTTTTCCATATGGGGAGCTGCTGACATGCAGCTCCCCTTATGGAAAAGCAATCTGCTTTGCTTCATTGAAGCTTCGAAGAAGCAAAGCAAGTTTGCAATGACAGGACGGGAGCCGCGAGGCTCCCGTCCTGCCATTGCAAACAGCAGTGTCCCGGGGGTAGGCACCCCGGGACACTGTAGGAGCCGGCCCTGGGGGGTGGCGGTCCCCAGGGCCACCACAGACTCCAGGAGGGGGTCCGCGCGGCCCTCCTCCCAACATCTACATAGCCCTGGGGAGGTGGTGGTCCCCGGGGCTTCAGGGGTCCTAAACGGACCCCCACATTTATTTTGTTAGTGCCCCGGGGAGGTTGCAGTCCCCGGGGTGTGTGGGGGGGCTGGAGCCCCCCCACAAAGGTCATTTATTTAATAAAAAAAAATAAGCCCCGGGGGGTGGCGGCCCCCCACATAAAATATAAGGCAACCCCCGCATGCCCCCGGGACTTGGCCCACCCGGGGGCAAAATAGCATCGAAGCGCGGGAGACCACGCTTCAATTTTTGTTTTATCACGGCGGGATCCGCGCACCCTAAGTGCATCCAGCCGTTTAAAAAAAAGCTTTTTTCTGCCCAGGGGGTCCTTGTGGGACACCCTGAGCAGACCTAGGGGGTCAGGGTGTTTCTACCCTGCCCCCTTTTTGCGTTTTGCGACTTGTTTCTGTGCCTCGGTTCTACCGAGGCACAAAATGGCTGGCAACACTTCCTGATTTGGAGTGTTGACAGCCACTTGACAGCCAATTAGCATGCAGTTCGTGATCGGGAGGGTGCGCGGACCCTAAGCGGCTATAAATATATATGTGATTTTACTTTTGATTTTCGCAGGAACTACTGAACGGATTTACACCATATAAAAAAAAGGTTGCTTTCTGAACCAAGTGCTACCTTTTTGCCAAATTTGGTGTAATTCCTTTCAGCAGTTCGGGCTGTAGCCGTGTCTAAAATTTCCTATGGGAATTAACATGGCGAAAACACGTTTTGGGACCCCCCCTTTTTTCTCGTCCCCCACTTGCCGAATCACCCCAGAACTTTCAGGATAGGAGCGGACCGGAGCGCCCCACGAGTTTTGAGAATTCCGTGAAAATTCGTCAACCGGCGCCAAAGTTATTTCAAATAGAATGTTGCGGATTTCCTATGGAAAATAGGTCCTAATTATAACTATCTACTGGCGACCGCCAGTAGATAATATATATATATATATATATATATATATATATATATATATATACATATATACATATTCACTGAAAAACCATAGGTTTTAGGGACAGTTATAGTTAGTTGGACATTTCACTCGCTCAAAACCCGTGAAATTCCCCCGTTATAGTTAGTTCAGCTAACTATAACTCGCGCCCGCAATGCACTGCTGATGACGTCATATATTACATCACTCATGACATGGTCAGTGACATCACTGATGACATCACTGATGACATCTCAAATGACATCACTGATGACATCATCCAGTGACTGTGTGTTTCTGTAAAGTTTAAATATTTTTAATATATATAGGGAAAGGCGTATTGAAGAATGAGTGGGTGTATAAGTGTCTGTATGGATGATTTAGTAGGTGCGTGACTAACTCTATAAGTGAGTGATTAAACGTATCTTACTGAATGCATGGGTTAGTGACTAAACTGGGTGAATGTCTGTATCCGTCTGTCTCTTGCTGTGTAAGTGGCTGCATGGGTTTGTGAATAGCTACATGAGTGTCTATATGAGTTATTGATTGGTTGTCTGAGTATCTGTATGGGTGCCTGAGTGTTTGTGTGGGTGGGGTGTGTGCGACTCTGTGCATAGATGTGTGAGTGGGTGATTCACTTGGTGGATGGTTTCAAGAGTGCATCTGTGATGGACTGAATGGGTGGGTGAGTGTGTGTATGGGTGTGTTAGTGAGTGAATGTATATCTCAGTGGTACAAGTGTGAGTAACTACATATGTGAAAGGCAGTATATATGTGTGTTGGAGTATATAAATGGCTATAAGCGAGAGTGTGTGATTGTGTTAGTGACTGTATGGATGAGTGTGTGCTTGTATCAGTGATTGTATAAGAGCGTAAGAATGTGCTAGTATTTGTATGAGTAAGTGAGCTGGTGTGTGTATAACTGTATAGGTGAGTAAATGGCAGTGTATTTAATTATTTGCATGACTGACTAGGTGTGTGAGTACCTCTATGGATGAGTGGCGGTGTTTGAGTGTCTATATAGGAGTATGAGTGCATATGATAGTCCTGTACTGAGTGACCGTAAGTATGAGTGACTGTACGGGTGAGTGAGTGGATGTGTGTGTAGACCTAAGAATCAGTGAGTGGGTATGTAGTTATTGGTGTTGGAGTGTCTATGGTTTTGCGAATGGCAGTCTGTAATTTAGAGTGGGTGTATCAAAGGTTATATTAGGGTGTGAGGAGGTGCATCAGATTATCATGTGGATGATGTCATCAGTGATGTCATCAGTGATGTCATTTGAGATGTCATCAGTGATGTCATCAGTGATGTCACTGACCATGTCATGAGTGATGTAATATGTGACGTCATCAGCAGTGCATTGCGGGGCGCGAGTTATAGTTAGCTGAACTAACTATAACGGGGGAATTTCACAGGTTTTGTATGAGTGAAATGTCCAACTAACTATAACTGTCCCTAAAACCTATGGTTTTTTCAGTGAATTTGTAAGGTTTTTTAAATGCTAATTCCTAACTATAACATGTCTGAAACCTATGGTTTTTTTCAGTGAATTTCAAAGGTTTTGTAAATGACAATTTTTAAATGTATTAATTGTTATATTTATTTTTGATACTGATTTACTACATTTTTTAAATTATTTATTTTTAGATATTTTTTAAATTACATTATAATTACATTATACATTACATTACAAAATATACTTTCTCAGAATTAATTACTTTAGTTTAAATACTTTGCAAATAGGCAATAGACTTTTAAGTACAGTAGTTACAGTTGTTGCAATGGGCAACAGAATTTCAAACACAATGCAACATTGAGCTCAATGTGAATTTCTAGTTAAATGCAATTAGTTACTTTATGGATTACTTTTCTAACCACAGGACTGGATCCTAGATTCAGTCCTGGGACATCTCCTGTAAACAGTTGAGTAAAAGCGTTTTGGTTACAGTAGTGATTTTTAAGGAATATCATTGTATTTTAAAACTTGACACTTAGAAACTTTTTCACATAGAATCACCAATGTTATCCTATGGGAGGAAATTCACTTAGCAGGTAAGTAGTGTTATCGTTACTTTTTCTTACTCAGTGGTGGATCCTGGATCCAGCACTGGTGCATCTCCTGTAAACAGTTGAAATAATGCGTTTAAGTCATACAGGCGCTTTTAAGGAATATTTGTAGTTTGTGAAAATTGACACTTTGAAACTTTTCTGCTGAAAACCAGACAATGGATTCCTATGGAAGGAAATACAAGTTACTGGTAAATACGGTTAGAATTACTTTTCAGGGTCAGTGCTGGGCTAAAAGATGCAGCACTGGGTTCTTCCTGATAACAGGTGAGTAAATCGGAATTCGTAGTTCGGCTGATTTTAGAGGAATATTATAAAGTTCCAAAACTCCACACACAAGAATTTCCAAGTGAAACCAGTCAATGTTAGCCTATGGAAGGAAATTCAAGTTACTGGTAAGTAAGGTTAAAATTACTTTTCAGGATCAGTACTGGGCTCAAAGGTGCAGCACTGAGGTCTCTCCTGATAACAGGTGAGTAAATCGGAATTCGTAGTTCGGCTGATTTTAGAGGAATATTATAAAGTTCCAAAACTCCACACTTAGAAGAATTTCCAAGTGAAACCAGTCAATGCTAGCCTATGGAAGGAAATTCAAGTTACTAGTAAGTACGGTTAAAATTACTTTTCAGGATCAGTACTGGGCTCAAAGATGCAGCACTGAGGTCTCTCCTGATAACAGGTGAGTAAATCGGAATTCGTAGTTCGGCTGATTTTAGAGGAATATTTGCACAGTGGTGAAGGGAGGGGGCGGGGCTTCAGGTGACATGTCTGCAAACAGGCCCCGTGGCGTGTTTTAAGATGGGGAATTAAATCCTCCTCAATCCCGAGGGTCCCTAGGTGCCAAGTAGCCCACCAGATACCTCCAGTATGCGCCAGAGAGCTGCGTTGCAGAGAGGTGTTCAGAGGCCACCCCCTTTTGCACCTCTCTGCAACGCAGCTCTGTGGCGCTTTCTGGACGTACCTGGTGGGCTAGTTGGCCCCAGGGACCCTCAGGATTGAAGGGATTTAATTCCCCATCTTAAAACGCGCAACGGGCCTGTTTGCACACATGTCACCTGAAGCCCCGCCCCTCCCTTCACCACTGTGCAAACGCCGCCCGTGGCGCGTTTTAAGTTGGGGAATTAAGTCCCCTTGAATCCTGAGGGTCCCTGGAGTCCAACTAGCCCACCATGTACTCTCCAAAAGCGCCACAGAGCTGCGTTGCAGAGAGGTGTAAAAGGGCGTGGCCTCTGTACACCTCTCTGCAACGCAGCCCCTGGCGCATACTGGAGGTTCCTGGTGGGCTAGTTGGCCTCAGGGACCCCCAGTATTCAAGGGAATTTATTCCCTCTCTGCAAGCCCGCCAGGGGCGCGTTTGCAGAGTGGTAAAGGAAGGGGCGGGACCTGCGGCACAATCGTTTTTTTATTTTTTTATTTTTTTAAATGCTTTTTTTTGCCCAGGGTGTCCTTGTGGGACCCCCTGAGTAGACCTAGGGGGTCAGGGTGTTTCTACCCTGCCCCCTTTGTGCGTTTTGCACACTTGTTACTTGTGTTTTGTTTTTTATTCGGCGGGATCCGCGCACCCTAAGCGCATCCCGCCATTTAAAAAAAAATGCTTTTTCTGCCCAGGGGCTCCTTGTGGGACCCCCTGAGCAGACCTAGGGGGTCAGGGTGTTTCTACCCTGCCCCCTTTGTGCGTTTTGCTGGTAGGTCGCTCCCCCACCACACAGCTCCGTCTGTGTGCCCTGCTGCTGCCCCTGATTGTGCTCGCTTTTCCTTTCTGTGCCCCCTTGCTGCCCCTGATTGTGCTCGTTTTTCCTTTCTGTGCCCCCTTGCTGCCCCTGATTGTGCTAGTTTTTTCCTTTCTGTGCCCCCTTGCTGCCCCTGATTGTGCTAGTTTTTCCTTTCTGTGCCCCCTTGCTGCCCCTGATTGTGCTCGTTTTTTCCTTTCTGTGCCCCCCTTGCTGCCCCTCATTGTGCTAGTTTTTCCTTTCTGTGCCCCCTTGCTGCCCCTGATTGTGCTCGTTTTTTTTCCCCTTTCTGTGCCCCCTTGCTGCCCCTGATTGTGCTCGTTTTTCCTTTCTGTGCCCCCCTTGCTGCCCCTGATTGTGCTTGTTTTTCCTTTCTGTGCCCCCTTGCTGCCCCTCATTGTGCTAGTTTTTTCCTTTCTGTGCCCCCTTGCTGCCCCTCATTGTGCTCGTTTTTTTTCCTTTCTGTGCCCCCTTGATGCCCTGATTGTGCTCGTTTTCCCTTCTGTGCCTGTTTCCCGCCGCTGCGCCCCTGTGGCCCCGCCCCCTCACTGCCCATTCGCTGCCCCATTCCCTGCTCTTCCCTCCCACCTCCTCATTTATGGCGGCCGCTGCGTGGTGAAGAGAGCGACCCCTGACCTTGACTGGTAGGTCGCTCCCCCACCACACAGCTCCGTCTGTGTGCCCTGCTGCTGCCCCTGATTGTGCTCGTTTTTCCTTTCTGTGCCCCCTTGCTGCACCTGATTGTGCTCGCTTTTTCCTTTCTGTGCCCCCCTTGCTGCCCCTGATTGTGCTGCGTTTTTCCTTTCTGTGCCCCCCTTGCTGCCCCTGATTGTGCTCTGCTTTTCCTTTCTGTGCCCCCTTGCTGCCCCTGATTGTGCTCTGTTTTTCCTTTCTGTGCCCCCCTTGCTGCCCCTGATTGTGCTCGTTTTTCCTTTCTGTGCCCCCTTGCTGCCCCTGATTGTGCTTGTTTTTTCCTTTCTGTGCCCCCTTGCTGCCCCTGATTGTGCTCGTTTTTCCTTTCTGTGCCCCCTTGCTGCCCCTCATTGTGCTAGTTTTTCCCTTTCTTTGCCCCCTTGCTGCCCCTGATTGTGCTCTGCTTTTCCTTTCTGTGCCCCCCTTGCTGCCCCTGATTGTGCTCGTTTTTCCTTTCTGTGCCCCCTTGCTGCCCCTCATTGTGCTAGTTTTTCCTTTCTGTGCCCCATTGCTGCCCCTCATTGTGCTCTGCTTTTTTTCCTTTCTGTGCCCCCTTGATGCCCTGATTGTGCTAGTTTTCCCTTCTGTGCCTGTTTCCCGCCGCTGCGCCCTGTGGCCCCGCCCCTCACTGCCCATTCGCTGCCCCATTCCCTGCTCCTCCCTCCCACCTCCCCATTTATGGCGGCCGCTGCGTGGTGAAGAGAGCGACCCCTGACCTTGACTGGTAGGTCGCTTCCACCACCACACAGCTCCGTCTGTGTGTCCTGCTGCTGCCCCTGATTGTGCTCGCTTTTCCTTTCTGTGCCCCCTTGCTGCCCCTGATTGTGCTCTGTTTTTTCCTTTCTGTGCCCCCTTGCTGCCCCTGATTGTGCTCTGTTTTTCCTTTCTGTGCCCCCTTGCTGCCCCTCATTGTGCTAGTTTTTCCTTTCTGTGCCCCCTTGCTGCCCCTGATTGTGCTCGTTTTTTCCTTTCTGTGCCCCCTTGCTGCCCCTGATTGTGCTCGTTTTTCCTTTCTGTGCCCCCTTGCTGCCCCTCATTGTGCTAGTTTTTTCCTTTCTGTGCCCCCTTGCTGCCCGTCATTGTGCTCTGCTTTTTTTTCCTTTCTGTGCCCCCTTGATGCCCTGATTGTGCTCGTTTTCCCTTCTGTGCCTGATTCCCGCCGCTGCGCCCTGCGGCCCGCCCCCTCACTGCCCATTCGCTGCCCCATTCCCTGCTCCTCCCTCCCACCTCCCCATTTATGGCGGCCGCTGCATGGTGAAGAGAGCGACCCTGACCTTGACTGGTAGGTCGCTCCCCACCACACAGCTCCGTCTGTGTGCCCTGCTGCTGCCCCTGATTGTGCTCGTTTTTCCTTTCTGTGCCCCCTTGCTGCCCCTGATTGTGCTAGTTTTTTCCTTTCTGTGCCCCCTTGCTGCCCCTGATTGTGCTCGTTTTTCCTTTCTGTGCCCCCTTGCTGCCCCTGATTGTGCTCGTGTTTCCTTTCTGTGCCCCCTTGCTGCCCCTGATTGTGCTCGTTTTTTCCTTTCTGTGCCCCCTTGCTGCCCCTGATTGTGCCTCGTTTTTCCTTTCTGTGCCCCTTGCTGCCCCTGATTGTGCTCGTTTTTCCTTTCTGTGCCCCCTTGCTGCCCCTGATTGTGCTCGTTTTTCCTTTCTGTGCCCCCCTTGCTGCCCCTCATTGTGCTAGTTTTTCCCTTTCTGTGCCCCCTTGCTGCCCCTGATTGTGCCTCGTTTTTTCCTTTCTGTGCCCCCTTGCTGCCCCTGATTGTGCTCGTTTTTCCTTTCTGTGCCCCCTTGCTGCCCCTCATTGTGCTAGTTTTTTCCTTTCTGTGCCCCCTTGCTGCCCCTCATTGTGCTCGTTTTTTTCCTTTCTGTGCCCCCTTGATGCCCTGATTGTGCTAGTTTTCCCTTCTGTGCCTGTTTCCCGCCGCTGCGCCCCTGCGGCCCCGCCCCCTCACTGCCCATTCGCTGCCCCATTCCCTGCTCCTCCCTCCCACCTCCCCATTTATGGCAGACGCTGCGCGGCCGCGCCGCTGGCGCGCGCGCTGGCGCGCTCTAAGGCAAGCCCGTCTGTGCCCGTCCGCGCCGTGACCGCGCCCAGCGCCAGACCCCTGGTCCGGGCATCCCCCGCGCCCGCCACATCAACAGACGCCGATACGACGCCAGCACCCTCCACGCACTCAACCCCGGAAAAGATCACGCCTGCTACCAGGCCACCCCGAAGCGCACCCAAGGGCCCTTCACCTGCCGGAACTGCAGCTTCGCCAGCACCCGCCCGCCAAACCACCGCCCAGGAAAGAACCCAACTACCTCAGATGCATCCTCCTCAACACCCGCTCCGCCCGCAAACACGCCATCGAACTCTGGGACCTTCTCAACTCAACCTCCCCAGACGTCGCATTCCTGACGGAGACCTGGCTGAATCCCGCTCAGCCCCCGACATCGCCATTGCCATCCCGGACGGATACAAGATCACCCGCAGGGACCGCACCAACGGAGTCGGAGGAGGCATCGCCATCGTCCACAGGAACACCCTCAGAGTCTCAACCAACACCGACGACACCCTCAGCACCGCCGAACACATGCACTTCCAGATCCACACCGATCCCAACACCACCCTCAGAGGAACCCTCATCTACAGACCCCCGGACTCCCGACCACAGTTCAGCGATTCCATCGCTGACTTCGCCAGCACACACGCCATCGCCTCCACGAACTACATCCTCCTCGGGGACCTGAACTTCCACCTCGAGAACAACAAGGACACCAACTCCACCACCCTGATCGACAACCTCGCCACCCTCGGACTCAGACAGCTCGTGACTACACCCACCCACGCCGCCGGCCTCACGCTCGACTCCATCTTTTCCGCAAGCCCACACGTCTCCTTCAACCACACCTCCGAACCCCACTGGACTGACCACCACTGCATCCACTTCACCTACAGGAAGCCCACCACGCACCACCGCACCGAACAAATGCCTCGCCGCTGCTGGAGCAGAGTCACGGAAGACCAGCTAACCACAACCCTCGCCCTGAGCCCACCCGCCGAACCCTCCGACCTCGACACCACCGCCCGCAACCTCAGACAGTGGATCGACGACTGCGCCAACACCCTCGCCCCGCTCAGGAATCCGCCCAACAGCCACACCAGCAAGAAAGCCACCTGGTTCACCGAAGACCTCCAGGCCTCCAAACGAACATGCCGAAAACTGGAGAAGATCTGGCTCCACGAACGGACAGCGGACAGCTACGCCGCCCACAAGAGCGCCACCCGCAGTCACCATCACCTCATCAGATCCGCCAAAAGGGCCTCACTCAAAGACCGCCTAGACAACAACGCACACAACAGCAAAGAGCTCTTCAACATCGTGAAGGAACTCTCCAACCCCAGCTCCAACACCAACGACATCCAGCCGTCGCGAGACCTGTGCAACTCACTGGCCACCTTCTTCCACCGCAAAATCGCCGACATCCACGACAACTTCAACACCACGACCGCCCCGGCAACCACCGAGACCACTGCCCCCACAACCACCAACCGCCTGCTCTCCTGGACCAACATCAACGACGAGGACACCAGCGAGATCATGAACACCATCCACTCCGGTTCACCGCTAGACCCGTGCCCTCACCACATCTTCAACAAAGCTAGTACAGCCATCGCGCCCCATCTCCGGAAAATAATCAACATCTCCTTCGAGACAGCAACCTTCCCGGAAAGCTGGAAGCACGCCGAGATCACCGCCTTACTCAAGAAACCCAAGGCAGACCCCAAGGACCTCAAGAACTTCCGACCCATCTCTCTGCTCCCGTTCCCCGCGACGGTCACCGAGAAAATCGTCAACAAACAACTGACCCGCTACCTCGAGGAGAACAACATCCTGGACCCTTCCCAGTCCGGCTTCCGCAGCAACCACAGCACCGAAACCGCCCTCATCGCCGCCACCGATGACATCAGGACCCTGCTAGACAACGGAGAAACAGCAGCCCTCATCCTCCTGGACCTATCAGCCGCCTTCGACACGGTCTGCCACCACACACTACGAACACGCCTTCACGATGCCGGGATCCAAGAGAAGGCCCTGGACTGGACCACATCCTTCCTTTCCGGCAGAACACAAAGCGTCCGCCTCGCCCCTTCCGATCCAAGGCCACCAAGATCATCTGCGGCGTACCCTAAGGCTCCTCCCTCAGCCCAACGCTGTTCAACATCTACATGGCACCCCTCGCCCACGCCAGCAATACGTAACTGAACGGCTGCCAA